>OY764961.1:85397213-86733070 GCA_963668005.1 Melieria crassipennis | reverse complement strand
TTGTTTCCTTTTTACACTCACCAATAAACCAAAAAACATGGTCGAAAATCAAACTTTTTACAAAAAACCTCCTAGTTTTGAAAATTTTCAAAATAAAAAAAATCGTACTCGGGAAAACATAGCCATATGTCTCCTGAATAACTGAAAAATTGATCGAATTCGATTAATATTTCTTGAAGAAGTCTTACCAACAAGTTTGAAGAAAGCAACAACCTCAAGGTCGTTCTAAAGTCGTGAGTGTGATGACTTTTCATTTCCAAAATTTTATCTTACTAGATAAAGCATGTATCAATAAAATAAAAACAAAATTACTGGATTATCTCAAGTAATTCCTTCGCAATTTACTCCGAAAAATAGACTTAAATTTTCAGCTCGTAACCAGAAGACCCCCTTAAGTAGGGCAAAAAAGATCTTTAAAAAAAAATAGTTATTTAGAATATTCGGTAATCTTTCAACTATATTTATCTTTAATATTATATAAAATCCAATGTGACTCTGTTTTTTGATCCAAATTGAGGCAACCGATTTAGATGAAAGAAATATCGAACAATTTCTTTTGGCCACGACCACCTCTAACGCCTACTATGGTAATAAAACTCAACTATGGTAAACATATGTAAATCAATATGGGTATCAATTCAGGGTGTTACTTTGGTTAACATAAGCTGTATAGAATCGGCCACGTTCACATTCCGTGCCCACTAAACAACAAAACGAAATAACAGCAATACGAACAGCAATAACAATATTGATATTTAATGATTCTGTGTTGCAGAAGATTGAATTAGGCTATATTATATTGACCACGCCCACCTGATACGCCTCCCGCTACGCCCACTATAATGACTGAAATCATCTATGGTATATTATGGCATTGATATTACTTGATTCTGCGTTTCATAGGGGTAAACATAGGCTATAGAAGATTGACCCCGCCCAACATAGTGACAGAAATCAGCTGTGGTATTATTTTGTTGAGACGATATGGCAATTGATTTTTTGTCATGATTGCTTAATTTTGCAGGCAGAAATATTTTACTCTGTATTCGTCAAAAAATAATTGAATGAAATGAAAAATAATTAAGCAGGCAGAAAAAGCTTTTCGAAATAAAATTAAACATTTAAAGGGTTAATGTGTTAGACAGAAGTATTTAAAATGTGATATTTGAAATAGAATTTTATTTGGTTTATTAAATAAATGTGAAGGAAGGAGGGAAAATACAAACTAAAATACCAAACTAAAACACAATTGAAATGATGAAATATTGCAGAGAGAATGCATTTCGGTTCATATTGGACAAGCTGGCGTCCAAATTGGTAACGCTTGTTGGGAGCTGTACTGCCTGGAGCATGGAATTCAACCGGACGGTCAGGTAATTGCTTTGCGTTCTAAAATAAAAGAGCTTTTCATCAAAGGTGGCCGTTACAGATGCCATCGGATAAGATCATTGGAGGAGGCGACGACTCTTTCAACACTTTCTTTAGTGAAACTGGGTCTGGCAAACATGTGCCACGTGCCGTATTTGTGGACCTGGAACCGACTGTCGTTGGTAAGAATCTATCCTAAGCACACAATAATTACATGTAATAATAATTACATGTCGAAATAATTACGATACTTTTAGATGAGGTCCGCACCGGTACATATCGCCAGCTCTTTCATCCCGAGCAACTAATCACAGGAAAGGAGGATGCTGCCAATAATTATGCACGAGGCCATTACACCATTGGAAAGGAGATTGTTGACCTGGTTTTGGATCGCATTCGCAAGCTGGCTGATCAGTGCACTGGTCTCCAGGGATTCTTAGTGTTTCACTCCTTCGGCGGGGGCACTGGGAGTGGTTTTACGTCACTTCTTATGGAGCGGCTTTCCGTGGATTACGGAAAAAAGTCCAAACTAGAGTTTTCAATCTATCCAGCTCCTCAGGTGCGACATTTCATTATCTACACAGCAATTTTGTTCCCACTTCAGTGCTTTCCTTAGAAATAATTCTATACGCAATGATTGTATACGTGTTCTATTTTACATAGGTTTCTACCGCCGTAGTCGAGCCGTATAATTCAATTTTGACTACCCATACCACACTCGAGCATTCGGACTGTGCCTTCATGGTTGATAATGAGGCCATCTATGACATTTGCCGTCGCAATTTAGACATCGAACGCCCCACCTACACCAACCTTAATCGCTTAATTGGGCAAATTGTTTCCTCTATCACTGCCTCTCTGCGCTTTGATGGAGCTCTTAATGTCGACTTGACCGAATTTCAAACCAATCTGGTGCCATACCCTCGTATTCACTTCCCCCTCGCGACTTACGCGCCAGTTATCTCTGCCGAAAAAGCTTACCATGAACAACTGACAGTCGCTGAAATCACAAACGCCTGCTTCGAGCCGGCCAACCAGATGGTTAAATGCGACCCCAGACACGGCAAGTACATGGCCTGTTGCATGCTCTATCGTGGCGATGTTGTTCCGAAGGACGTGAACGCTGCAATCGCCACAATCAAGACGAAGCGATCCATTCAGTTTGTTGACTGGTGCCCAACCGGGTTTAAGGTGGGTATCAACTATCAGCCCCCCACTGTCGTGCCGGGTGGTGACTTAGCGAAGGTACAGCGTGCAGTGTGCATGCTGTCCAACACCACAGCTATTGCTGAGGCATGGGCCCGTCTGGATCACAAGTTTGACCTGATGTATGCGAAGCGCGCATTTGTTCATTGGTATGTCGGCGAGGGTATGGAGGAGGGAGAATTCTCTGAAGCCCGTGAGGATTTGGCTGCTCTCGAAAAGGATTATGAGGAAGTTGGCATTGATTCTAACGAAGGCGAAACCGGAGAAGGCGACGAATATTAAACGAAAATACCCATACATATCCATCCAATGTGAGCAATATAATTATCAGCATTTTCCTATCACAGTGACGTACAGTATAACACCAATTGATACTAACAGCAACTTAACAATTTACCATTTTTGGTGGCTTTTAATATACTACATTTATGAAAGCATATTTATGTAATGCAATAAATGCTTCAGAGAAAAATAAAACTTGCGCACATTTTAAAGTTACATACATGAATATAAATATATTGTATTTCAATTGAGTTGGCCAGGTTTTTCAAACTAATGAATATGTTTTAGAAATGAAGACATTAAACAACACGTATACATGTGTGTATAAATATGTACCATGTGCAAGTATACTATCGTTTATACATTTGTTTCTACTTTCTCTCTATGAATTTGTCGTTCATCTTATTTGTTGACGCCAAGAAGTGATCCAGCCACGATTCGATAACTGGAAGATTTTCATCACTCCACTTAGCCTCCTCTTTTATGTTTCGTAGTGACTTTTCAATTATATGTTCTGCACTTCCGAACTCGCCGGAGTGCTTCTCATGTAAGTTCTTTACCATGTCGTAGCCCTCTTGAGTCGTGAATACGCCAGTTGCCGAGCCAATCAGACTGTCCCAGAGATTCGTTTTGCTCTGAAATCTGTTTTAAAATGTATCAGCTATATGCTGGGTGTATATTATAATTATTTCCGTACCGTTCTTTTATCATTACCCAGTTATCTGATAAAAAGTTAAAAAGGGTCATATAGCCACTAGAACCACCTGTCAGCATGCTGAAGATGAGAAAAATATCATTTTCGGTAAAGTTGCCATTTTCTTCCAAAATTGTTAAATTCAGCAGACGATTAATCTTCTCAACTTGGACGGGACACCCGGCCAATGTTTTCAACAGATACGTTCTTTCGGATTGTATTCGAGTTTTTGGAAAACTTATAACACGTTTTAGGCCGAATTCCCACTCCTCCATGGTGCCCCATTTGAAGACTGGACAGATGTATTGATTTGGGACCCTGCAATAAGATACCGATGAATTACTAATGACAACAGAAAAATACTGCATTGAATACGGGTTTTGATCGTCAGGGTTAGATTTTTCCATCCACAGTCTGAACGCGTTTTGTGCCTCTTCGATACAGGGACGGTATCCAGCTCGGCAGAGAAAAGTTTTTGCTAAGCCTCTTAAATCGGTTTTCCAACTTTCTTCACTGATTGCTGGCTCACAGAGTTCTTCATATAGAGGAGTTAGCAGTGCACGAACATAAGTCTGTGGAAAAATTGTATGTACATATGCCTACAATTTGAAACTAAAAAAGTAAAACTCAAAACAACCGATTAATTGAATACCATTAATAAAAAAAATTGTTATTTTGTATCGTTGAATTAAATCTCCAATTCGCTTTTGAAAACACATCGAAATTTTAGTATCTGAAAAGTACGATACAGCATTTAGTTAAAACACTCAATGAAATATTTTTTAATAAACTTTCCACCGTTACAAGCCTCTATGCCGGTTCCTTTTCATTCATGTGCAATGTCGCATACACTACACGGAGAGACTAACGTTAGTATCATAACACCTCAGCCCAACTACAACTACAACTACAACAACTTAGACTAGAAGAAGAAAGCAAATTTTCGGTAATCGAATTTGTACATGGAAGGGCGATCCTATACTTTTACTCGAATTCTGAACGGCGGGTTCGGAACTTTTTATAGGCTATAAAGGTCGCCTATGAAATGAAAAAGTGGACTTTCACTTAACCATGGTATTTTCCAATCAACGTTCCCTCTAATCGGGAAAATGCAAAATACTTGTAAAAGAACTGGGCTTTACCTCGAATTTCTTGTGTACTGCCGACATGTCGATATGCCTACCAATGTGATCGATAAAGGTGAATACCGGGTTCCATACTACATGATTGCGCTCGAATTTCATGAACAGGGTCATGTTAAAGGCGGTCGCAAAACTCAAGTCACCAGCATATGCTAAATTCCAAGCGTCATGGAGCAACTTTGCACTAGGAAAATAAAAGCAAATTTTAAGCAGCAACTTTAAAATTTTGGTTCTACATCAATAACAACCGTGTGTATGTTGGAATCAATTTGCGTTTCGCTTCAGTTTGTAAAAAGGTCGATAGCAGATTCCAGTTGTGCGCGTCATAATTTACAGGAAATGGGCCAATTTCCTCGGGATTAATAATGATGAACATGTCGTTATCCGGAAGATTCTTCAATGTAACTTCGCGTGATTTTTCCATCCAGATTGCTGGAGTTGTATTCGAAAAATTCAGATTGTTCTGTCTGATCACAATTAGGGGAATCCACCATAGCATTTTGTCTTGTTCCGGAACATCGTGTGGACGCTCTCTGAGATACACCTTTTGCAGGACCTTCGCGGTTCTTGTTTTATAATCGCGCATAACATTTATTACCGGCAAGCGGTCTTTTGTTATCCATGACCCCGCAATATCTGCAATACTGTATTGTGGGTTGAGTGCGACATCGGCTAAGGCCTGAGAAGTAAGAGCATCCCACAAGTCATCTCCGAAGAAGGTACTATAGTGTCGATCGGCAATGAATTTTCGTATCCCCAGGCGGAAGGTATCTTTGCTGAGAGTGTAGTTCAACATGCGCATTACAAGTTCTGTCTTGAACGATGTTGTTTCTTGCTTCATGCCCGTAATGCGTGAATGGGGGTATCGTTTGCTGAATTCATAGTAGAGTGAATACAAGACTGTCATAGGGTACTTTCCATTGAATTCCAAACCGTTGTCTATCTGAGGAATTCAAAAGTTTATACATATATATAACAACTGTCTGTTTACATGCGTGAATTCGTACACAATTTGGATTTCAAAGGACACACTTTTTTATGCCAATTTCGAACAGCAGGTTGAGACGCTCAGACGTTTGCCATTTCCTACTGAGAGGACAACGTCCGACTCAGAATCGCAGTACTACGCACTACCCCTTTGTAAATGAACTGATACATTTATATGTATTCGTATGCATTTATTTGTATTCAGGCTAGTTCCATCTTGATATTTATTCCTTACTAGAAAAACCCGGCGGCTTTGAACGCATTATTTTATGATTTTATTGAAATAATCTTTACTCACTTTATAATTTAACGTAATGTTATGTTTCTTGACATAAACTTCTAACAAATTTTTCATCTCGCCGGATGTTGATTTTCGAACACTGAAAGACATGCGTTGAATTACATATTTCTGATTTTGAGTACTTTTTCCAAGTCTAAAGTTCAACTTGTTAAATTGTTTCTCAATTGAAATTCTATGCGAATCTCGAGGACGTCTACGACGGGTGCCCGGCCCATGACGTCAAAATCGTCCTCGCGGACTTCAATGCAAAGGTCGGGCGAGAAGGTATATTTAGCCCCACAGTCGGGCAGTTCAGCCTCCATGCGACCACTTCGAACAATGGTCTGAGGCTGATCGATTTCGCCGCGTAACATAGTAGTTCGAACATGGTAGTTAGTGGCGCCAGATTCTAGCACCTCGACGTCCATAAGGATACCTGGTTATGCCCCGATCAATCCACCCGCAACCAGATTGATCACATTGTGATTGATGGAAGGCATGCCTTTAGCATTCTAGAATTGTTCAAGACCGGCGGCGGTGAGCTGATTGTTTGCATGCAGCAGCTCATCTGGATTGGAACCTCAGTGCCCTTTTTCTTGTGTTCAAGAAAGGTGATCCAACAATATGTGCTAACTAGAAGGGTATCAGCTTACTTCCCATCGCGTATATGGTCCTGACTAGTGTATTATGTGAAAGATTGAGCCAGTCGCCAAGGCGCTGATTGCACCTTATCAGTGCGGCTTTAGACCTGGTAAATCCACCATCGACCAGATATTCACTTTACGCCAAATCCTGCAGAAGACCAATGAGAGTCAAATCAATATCCACCATCTTTTTATCAATTACAAAGCAGAATTCGATAGCCCGATAAGGGATCGCCTATTGTATGAACTTGGTATCCCTGCAAAGCTCGTGAGACTTTTCAGAACGACGTTGAGCATTACACGCAACTCCATCAAGGTTGAAAGTGATCGACCCATTTGATACCGTTCGATGCTTCAGACGGCGATTTAGAACGAACCCACAACGAGCTGTATGAGCTGTATAAAGTCATGGACGAAGCGCAGGGAATTGGCCATGTCTGCCGTATGGACGATGAAGCACCGGGGAAAAGACGTTCGATGCAGTAGTTGGAGGTCGACGGCGAAAAGGGAGGCCGTGTCTCCGGTGGAAGGACCAAGCTGAGAAGGCCCTATCTTCTCTTGGTGTGACTAACTGGAAAAGGCGCGGGCATAGCAGAGACGCCTGGAGAGAGCTTTTGCGGCAGGCTGTAACCCGGTAACGGGTTGTTATGGCCAGTTAAGTAAGTAAGTAATATTCTTCGGTCCGGCCTCGATAGTCCAGCGGGTAGCGCGCTGGCTTTTCATATCGAGACTCTAGGTTCGATTTCTAGCTCGGGCTGGTGAAACGCTCATCTACTTCCATAGCTTTCCATATGAAGCAGATGATAATTACAAGAATCGCACAAGTGCGCTCTTGGCAGGCAATGGCAAAACCTCCAAGTGTGAAAGAAAAAAACTGCCAATCGCCGTTCGGATTCGGCGTTAAACTGTAGATCCACTCCCCCCGCCCTTTCGCCGGCAGCTTGAAATGTATGCTGTAACATATCGCTCCTTCGCTGCAAGAACGTCATAACTCAAAACTACATCATTCCGAGAAAATTCAATTTTAAAGTTTACCATTACAGGGAGTTCAAGGTATCAAACAATTTTTCATGTCGTCTTGTGAGCAAAGTATTGACTATTTTACAAAGTGGTTTTGACAGATAAAAGATCATATGCAGATACACACAGGGTTGCTATAAACTGAATAATAACTTTTTTTTTTGAGTTATGACGTTCTTGCAGCGAAGGAGCGATATGTTTGAAAAAACAGTGTTGCATACACATTTCAAAAGGGGGTGAAATATGAGATATCACTCTTCTCTCCTTCCCTATCCCCCATGGGTATAGTACAATGGTCCAAAATGGACTGAGTGCTATGGAAGGCTTGTAGCCTTCCTGCCCACCCTCACATCACATCACAATATTCTTCACGGCCTTGGTTTTTTAAATTAAAGTGCAAATTTTGAAAATTAATCAGTGATTCTAGCAATGAAGGTGCAGCAGAAATGCGTAGCCAGCGTACCAAGGAACAAATTTAAGGGAGGGAAAGACATAACTACATTTAATAATTCATAATATAGAATTCGAATAGAATATAGAATTCTATACATGTATATCATTACATGTACATTAATATCTTTATATATTTACATATATAAAGAAAGAATTTTGATTTTCAGAGAGCAAATGCCTTCTTCCAATACATCTACTTATATATTGCTTTCAACTACCCTGCAACCCGACCTCTCCGGACGCATTAGCAGCGAGAGGGCCCCATCTTACATATCTTAGTGTGGATGAGGTGCCAAGACTTTCACTGATGTGACAATGAAGCAGTTGTTCAATCAGTGATTCTACCGGCGCACCCACACCCAGATCTATAAGTGCGTTGGTAATAGCCTCCGATCCGATATTGTTAAAAGCCCCTTCGATATCCGTAAAGCATATCATAGTAAATTTTTTACAATCAAGCAATATTTCTATTGTATATATGAAAGAGTGTAGAGTGGTTCCTACAGATTTGCCCTTACAATACGTATGTTTTGAGGGCGACATCGGTCTATTGACCAACAACTGCCTGATATGAACATCCACTAACCTTTCTAAAATTTTAAGAAGGATAGACTGATAGGTTTTTGGATGAATATGAGAGCTTTTGCTAGGCTTAGGTATAAAAACTATCTTCACTCATCTCCATATGCTGGGTAGGAATAATTACCTTATAGCAACGGAAGAATCAGGTTCTTGACTACCTGATTTTCTATTGGAGTTATTCCGTTTATACCTAACGATTTGTATTTTTATTTATCGCAATCTTGATGTCCGAAATATTGATAAAACCCGATATTTGGTCAAATAATAATAATAATAACAACGCAAGCAAAAACCTTCGGATAAAGTATTCGGTAGAAGATTTAAAATTGGCCGAATAAACCGAAGGCGAATATTCGATCAGACACTAGTGTCTAGCAAAATATCGAGGATTCCTCGCCACTGGAGGCCCACGACCCGAAACTCTTTTAAAGGTAACAGGTGTTTGATGAGCTTTTGGAGATTTTTTTCCTGGAGGCCTCGATAGTATGTTCTATGCTACTACAGAAGTTTCTCCAGAACTCCCTCTTAGCTTTCATTCGCCAATTTTTATAGATTTTAAGACCCAGCTTGCATTCTAACCAGATTTCAGCCGTTCAGCATCGTCTAGCTTTATTAAATAACTTTCTTATTTATTCTCGATAAATATGTAAAAAAATGTTGACCGCATATTTTCTAAATTCGGGAGGATATTTTTTTGAAGCACATATTATTAATTTTTAGTGCATGAAAATCCGGACCCTACTTATAAGTATTTAAAGCTAAATACTTTGAAAAGATAAATTGGCGCTTTCTTCGGCACTTTTTAAATAACAAATAACTGATGGCATGGAAATTCCGGGAAGGCAAGGAAATATTTCCAATTACGGCATATTATGGATAACTTTAGATAAAACAAATTAATTTCAAGCATTCCTTTTGTGTGGGAAATTGTTAAACGTTATTTTCGCGAAAAGAGTGATTTTTTTGCGTACTGGGGTGTAGTAGATTATTGTCTCCAATAATTTTTTTTTCAAAATTTATGTTTTTTGAATTGGGACGGTATGTACTAAATGCATGCAATTATACATTACTTCAATAACAATCTCAGCTGCAAGAAAGCTCGCCAAAGCTTTGTTAACGTGAGCGTCGCTCCACCAATAAGGAGTAACCCACGATCCAAGCCACTGGTAAATTAGTTCTTGCGTCATACCATAATAACCCTTTTTTAGAAGTTCACTTTCCCTGAAAACAGATATGTATGTGAATTTACAGCATGTTTACTGAAATAAAGTTTTTTACCTAAACATTAGTAGGCCCCAATTATCAGCGGGACGCACCGATGCGAGCCCAGGTATTCCGATAATATCAATTTTCGTTAGTGGAATAGATACATTGAAGTAGTTTTTCAGGTGCTCGTAAACTTTAAGCAGTTTTAAGTAAGTGTCCTAGTGAAAAAGAAAGATGCACATTGGATTTCAGCACAAATGTAATTTATATATATAGAAATTGTTCATGCCTACTAACCTCCAATTCACTTTGACCAGCAGCACCTGTCCAAATATTGATCGACGGAGTCGTTTGGAGTGCATATCTTCCTTTAGGTTGAAATTTCTGCAACTGCGATGTTACAAATCCGAACGTGAACGAGGACATTGGAGGTGTTGTTTCAAATAAATCGATGACATATTCTGAATCTCCTTTCCTGCATTACACAAACATTTTACGCAGTTTCAATTAAATTCTTATCGTACAAGCTTACATTGGCTCAGTTTTCACGAGGGGAGTATTGAAAAGTGTGACATAGTTCTTTGGTCTGGAAATCGATACAGTATACGGCACCTGTAATGAAAATAATAATAACCACAAATTGGTTAGCCTCACGGAACTATTCTCAAAAGTAAATAATTTGTTTTAGTTATTTAGTATACAAATTGACTAAATCGTGGTGTAAAAAATTTACAATTATACAATTATACTTCTCCATAACGTTATGCCAAAATGTTTAAACTGAAAGATGTTTTCTCATACAAATATCAGTTCCGAAAACTTCAAAAGATAAGTTATGTCTAATGACTTGTGTCATGTCATGTATTAATACATGGATCCTGGCCATGGTTTTATGATTATAGTTACAAGTGTTTTCATTTGTCTTTACCTTAAATCCAGGCTCATCAAAACAAGGAAATAACCTTCGTGCATTATGTGGTCGCATGTAAGTCGCGAGGTATCGCTTCCTATCAATTTTTTCCTCAGTGGTATATGAACCCTTAAACAACCCCTCCGTATTTTCCCAGATGTGCCCTTCAAACGTCATCTCCAATTCACATTCGGAGCCTTGCGGCATGGTCTCCTTCAAGTAAATCACATATACTGTTTTTTTTGGCAATCGATCAGCTCTTAAGATTGTTATATCTTCCACTTTGTCCTGCTGACTGTCGTCGCTGTTGAATGTATATAATTTGTAATTCTTTATTTTTTTTCCAAATGTGGAATCGCCAGTTTTACCCATTCCTCAAATTATATCTCCTCAACCTAATAGTTCGTTCGTCAATTTGCAAGTCGAAGTGTGCATGAAGTGAAATTTTCTTGGTGTCCTCGTTCCAACTGAGATTCATTTTAACTGTTCCGCTAAATGTGTCAGTTTCGATTTTTGGGTTGAGCCTTATTTCGTAGTTCCTCGGTATAACATCCTTCGAGAGCCGTGCATCAGGAATCAATGCGTGCGACGCAGACAAGTCTATGCTGCGTTTGTGTTTTATCTGGAAAGTTTTAAAATTTATGAAAAACGAATTTTAAAAGCTGTTTAAGTCTAAAACTTGGCAACATACAATGTGCCCGTGCGCCACTGTCAGCATTCCCAAAATGATAAGGCAAATACTGAGTTTCATTTTGTAGGATTTGAAGAAACTGTAAGCAAAGAAAAAGATTTTCTTTAAGTATGCGATACAATAAAATGGCTGTTTCAATTAAATTGGCTTGTATTACATATTAGTACTTATGTAATATAATTCAAATTAATATTTACGAGTAGAATATGCTACGCATGGTATTAATTCTAGTTGCCAAGATTATCTGTTTGGATTTGGCTGATTGGTAAACCATATATTCAGTGGCGAACACAGGATATCATTTCGTGGTGGAAGTGGTTTGATATTCACCATCTTTTTGCAAGCCAGCTTTCGATAGCCCGAAAAGGGATCGCCTATACGCCGCTTTGTCTGAACTTGGTATCCCTCTCCGACACATTTGAAACCGTTCGAGGCTTCTTCAACTTCACCATGGAGAGCGTTCTGCGCAAGACCGGTGTACATCGTAAAGGCACAATCTTCAACAAGAGTATCCACCTCATAAGACGCAACAAGCGAGATGGCACCGCTACCTTTGCGGCAATCGAAAGAGAATCTGCCAAAATGGGCAAAAAATTCAGCAAAAAGTGAAACATACGGAAACCAGCGATAAGGCGATAGGAAAGTGGGAGAGTAAGCCGATTTTTGTGCGTTTTTTGCAATTCACGTACACAGTCTGTGTGTGCTGGCAGTCATCAGCTCTTAACTGTTTTCGCTCTTTTCCCGATATTAGGGATGATTGTGCGAACTAAAATGCCGCCAGTTTCCTTTCAATTATTTGCTTTTTAATAGGATAAATTTTATTTGTACCCATTGAAATCAATAGAATGATGCGCTTAAAGTTGTAGATAAAAGCATTTGTCTCTTTATAATTCAATTTTGATTAAATTCAATAACATCGTAATGTCTCGGAGTTAAAGGTATATATGTACATACATTCATATGTGCGACAGCATGGGGTATGCGTGTAATGATATTTGTAACCGGACAGATGCGAATACTGTGCACATATGTGCGACTAGTTAACGGCTTTCGCCGTGAGCATTTGGATATGCAAATAAATAATTGAAGTGGATACTATGGCTGGTTTTCACTACGTCGTATGAAATGTTAACAAGGGTGTTACAACTTATAATTATTGGTGCAAAAACAAAATGCTAACATGTAAAATACAGTTTTTCAAAATCGAGTTTTTGGCAGATTTTGGTTAGGCACGTTTCCATGCACAATTTAAACTTGAAACAATCGTTACAGCTTCAAATTACTTAGTGCTTTTCATAAAAACCTGCATTAAAAATCGTAAGTGCAGAATTGCAGAAAGTTTGTCTGGCTGTGTGTTCTGAAGAGACTCCTAAATGTTTAGTCGAACCAAAAAAATTGTCCCTGCAACCTAAATACAAATAATATGATCCATATGATCCAAGCAAAACACAAATTACCCCAACTATTAAGAAAATGTTACTCGATAATAGAGTGCTAGGTACTCGTAGCTCGTCCAGAGGCATTGCACATAATATACTTATCTTCACACAATAGCTTATTGTAGTATTAAGCTTATTAATTCCAAACAAATAAACAATTTAATAATTAAAAAAAACGAACCAAACAAAGTTCTGACACAGTGGCGGCTTAAGGTGCTCGGGGGCCCGGGGCGGCGACGGCTGAAGGGGGCCCCATAAAACGGTGCAGCATAAGTTTGCGTACAAAACTAATAAGGGGAATTTCCGGTTATGCTTTTGGCTTTTTTTTTTTTTAATTTGTATTCCATTGAACAGTAAACGGACTTTTATTTTTAAACGACGAGACAAATTATTTTTAAACGTATATGTGCTTGAAATTTTATAGAAAGCAATAGAATCCCAGAGAAAAAAATGAAAAATGGATAAAACTTTCGTGAAATTAGGAAAACTTTTGGGGGAGCAAATTCGTCATTTCCAAATGCCATCTTAAATCTCGAAAAGAAACAGAAAATCTTGCTTCGTTACTACGATCTGGCCATTTTTTTAAGCTACCCGAGGAGGAGGATTCGATTGTCGACAAAAAATGGGCCAATCGCGTGCACCTAAAAATAAAAGTTTTTTCTAGACTAACTTTGGCCGCTGAACACGAAACTGAAAACAAAAAAATTTTTGAAGAAGCGTTTTCGAAAAATCTTCGAAAAACGATTTTTTCCTGTTGTTTCAGTTATGAGCACATATCTCCTAAAAGAATTATCCGATTAACACGAGCTGTCCGTCGTTCAGAAGATAATACCTTAGTGGCTTTTTAGTGATACATAGATTGTCCAAATCATATGAGATTTGGGGAAGTTACTGACGGTGAAAGTTGTAACAATGTGAATTTTTCAACCAATTTAAAAAATCATAAATTTTCGAATATTTTTTTAAAGAAAAAATAAATTATCTTCTCTGGTTTTAAAATCTAAAATGAAATATATTCTATTTTAGCAAATATTAAGCCTAACATCAATAGAATTGAAAGAAAAATGATAAAGTTATGATGCAGTGAGTGAAAACACCAACTTTACATTTATTACACCGTGCGAAACAATTTTTTTTTTTGCCGAGACCCATCCAAATTTTGATATAGACGCGAAACTAGAGATAATTTATAGTATTCTGGCATAGTCAGTATTAAATTCTCTGACCCAAAAGTCCTTTTTAAAGGACTTTAACATTTTAAGGAGATACACATTTCAATATTAAATATATGCGGTAGTTCAATGATGAAGATATGGGTATCAAATGAAAGAGGGAAATTGTCTCCATTTAACTAAATTTTATATTTTGAACTTTCAGGACCAAAATATGTCAGGTATGGAAAACATACATATTTTGGATTTCAGTCTGTAGATTCATACATCTAAATTTTATTCTATTTCAAGTTCTCAAGAAAGTTACCCCCTAGAAAACACTTTTATTTTTAGGTATATTTTTCGTGTCGAGTAGAAATCTTCAGAAATGTACAGAAATATTTTATAAAACCCAGTAGCAGTGACTTTATAAAAAAAGTCCTGAAAAAACATATTTCCCCTACATAACAGCATGTAAGAAGCCCATATTTAGCTTACTTACAAGGAGCATAGAATTGCCTTCGAAAACCGGATTTCCGAGACATGTGTTTTTATCCAACCAATAATTACAATAATAATTATAATAACTGTAAATTTGTTTGACTTCTACAAAGTTTTATGAGGTTAAGTAATTGTGTAATTTACACAAGTTTTCAAGCAAACTCTAAGATTGCGATATTTAATTTTTAACTTAGAATTTTGTATTTGCATATTTTGCACAAAATTTTAAGTTAAAAATTGCAATCTTCGAATTTTTTGAAAATTTGAAAACAATTGTTATTGTTCTTGCTTTTATTGAACTGAATTTGTTATTGCCATTTCAAAGTCAATTGTCGATACTGTGTCTCTTTCAATTGATAAAAGTGACAAACGACTTAGTCTTTCATCAACCATTGTGGAGCGCAAATAGTTTTTTACAAGTTTCAGTTTTGAAAAACTTGACATTTTTATACAGTTACAAGCTTCTCTCGGGGGCCCCCGCAGCCCGGGGCCCGGGGCGGTCCGCCCCTCCGCCCCCCCTCTTAAGCCGCTACTGTTCTGACATAATGAGGGTATTCCCTCAAACTCGTAAGCCATGTATAGTAAAGTGCGTAAACGCCCTATTTTTGCACTTGTGTACACCATTCGTAAATTAGAAGTTTGACAGCTTGACCAGAGTTTTAAAACAATTTGCTGATCACCGCCGGTCAAGCGAGGGTTGCACACAAATTTAATTTTCATAAATTGTGGCACGAAATAAAGCATAATCTTTGCATAATGGGGAATAACTGATCTCAATAAAAAAGATTTTTGTTTGCATTTTCTTAAGCTTCACAGCCACATAAATATTTAGTTTAATTTGGTTTTTAGTCGAATTCATTTAAAAGTTTAAAGTTTTTATTTTCGTTTTCGCGTGCTTTTACGAGGCTGTTTACGCGTCGTTTTGCTCACGTATTTTTCCGAGGGTCGCGTAAACTGAGCTCCATACAAATTTTTACTGTTCGTTTACGAGTACCGTAATTTTTCGAGGTTTACGAGGGTTTTACACGTTTGAGGGAATACTCCAAAAGTGACATGTAACATTTGCTGACTCCTGATATGCAACGCCAATCATTTCATAAAATGTGGTGCGTGGGCGCAGCATCAAATTGTTGTAATCCTTTAGTAAATATAGGCATGTTTCACAGAAATGCTTAATTTCAAAATGCTAATTTAATGGAAAATTATGCTTTTGAAGCAACCGCTTTTGAGGTACCGCTTCATTTTGGAACACTGCCATAAGAGAGACACAGATGAATAGAGCGTCGAATTAAACCACTAAGTACATTAGAAAGTTATTCAATACGGCCTAATGAAAATAAGGCATTACACTGAATTTTCTCAGCGAATAATATAATATGCATATGAATGTACATATGTATGTATGTAGTAACGTATGAGTTCGGGCAGAAGCTTTCGTATACTTATTATCTCTTATTAGATGCGCTACCAGGTGGGGGAATTGACGATCAAGAGACGAGGATTGTTGTTACGTGAGGTAGATATTCAACTGTTGTCTTTGGAATTTAGCAAATGTTGAATCAATGATAAGAGTTAATCGTAGCATCTTAAGTAATTGAATTTTACATACACATGCATACATAAATATCCAACGATCGGCAAGCGCGCTTTCGTTCAAAACACACTAGTTGAGAAACTGCGGATATTTTCAGTCCTCGTATTTCCTCGCCCGTGGAACACAATATTATCGATGCTGACCAATGCTAAAATAGAGAGAGGGTACCGCCGCGGCAGTATAAAGACTTTGAAAATCGAGACAACGTACGCGAAAGAGTTTTTCTTTTCTTCTCAAAGATAACTGTTTCGGTTTAGTATATTCGTACATTACTTCGGTTACGGACTGCAGCTTAATATTCTAATAGTCGACAGATCAAAAGTGCAAAGTTATTGAATTGTGGCGGAAATGGCGTACGCCACAGCGATAACATTTTTGACTGGTCTTGTGATTTGCAGCGTTGTGGTGCCTGGATTTGCGTGGAATTACAAAAATCAGAATACGACACTAGTGCCAGTGTCACAAAATCGACAGGAGTTCTACGTTAGTTTCTTTCCTTATTATGTACTAAGTATGCGATAGCCAGTAAATGATACAAATTTTTTTCAGCGAATGAAATGCAATGACGACACTACGTATACAAAGTTTGGTAAATTTACTTGGAAATACTCCAACGACGAAATTCCTTATGCAGTCTCAGATAACATCTGTTGGAACAGTACAATAAACGACATTGTGATTCGGAAATGTGATACCGCTACGGGCAAGTGGTTCCCAAGTTCTGTGAATTGTGCCCTGCCTAAGCGGATAAACTTAAAATGCCCTGAAGATTTAACTGAAATTCAACTGCGCGGCCAGGACAAGATTATATGTGTGAAAATTTCACACGATTCACAACAGTTCTCAAGACAATTTTGTTACGGCTCTGACACATTGGCCGTTCTACATCCCGAACATTTGACAAATCCTGAAATGAATGCCTTGATTGAGTTTCTAAGCGTGAAGATCATCCGTAAATTTTGGCTGCCGGTGCAGCGACAGGTGAGGGAGCAGTACAGCCTGTTCACCGTACAATTGCCTGGCAGCTATTGGAACGAAGTATTCGAAGTAGAATTATCAAAAGAGAATTTTTTATCAGATAAGAACTGTTTGGCTGCTGTGGTTAATGGTAGCTCTGCTTTAAGCATCGAGATGACTCATTGCAGTGAGTTTCTACATTCAGTTTGCGTGTTCAAAGAAAACTTGATTACAGTTTCGGGTTGTCCTCAGGGATTCGGTGCTATGAGTTACCGACCCAACGATTGCTACGGCATTGAGTGGGAATATGGACTATTTCCATATGATCTCCGGCCATTGTCTATTGCTGAGTACTTTTCAAATCGCAATAGCTTACAAATTATCTTAAAAGTCAAAGAACCTCTTCGCAGTAGATATTTCGCGATGGAGTATCTTCAAGACCCTTCAGGAATATACGCCGTAGAGATGAATGTTAAAGAAGAGTTTCGTATTGTGAAGATGCAAGAAAATGAAAGAAAACCAGCACTAAGCAATGAAATTGTAAATAACAGGAAGAATGTCGAGATGACCTTGAAAATGGATACGGCAGAAGAAGAGTTAATTCTTTTAGTCTATAATCGAAACTACATATGGCGGGTCGACGACGAGGATGATTTTGGCATCAAGTGCTTCACCAATGCGGGGCACAACCTATGGGACAGCGTTCATTTTAAGAAGATTTGGGAAAATGATTTCGAGACAAAAACAATGTTCAAGCTAAAATTGGATGAGACAGTTGCTGGTTACTACTGGTGTGTGGCGCACACAATCTTCAATTTTACATTTGTTACTACTCCAAAAGTGGTCGCAGTACGCCGACAGAAAGGACACTCTTTTGCAATGTTCTTCGATTTGAGATGCTATGGTATCGAGTGTCTTTATCCACACAAACATGTAAAGAATTTCAATAAGAGGTTGAAAAATCGTTTGAGTAACCTTAAAAAAGACCATAAAGCGAGATTTGAGAACCTAGTAATACATAATGTACGAGTCATGGAAATAGAGGTGAATTCAAGCAGTGACAGCTTTATCAAATGCTTGTGTCATGTTGCAGTATCTCTGAAGACGTCATCAGTGGACAATAGTTCCGAGAAAAGCAGTGAAGAAGCGGACAGTGAGGAAAGCATTTTGGGCATACGTCACGACACGTCGATACGTATGCAGGAGGGAGTACTTTTGGCCAATCTAATTTCATTAATATATCCCCACTACGGCGGCAGTGTCAAAAGTACGGAGTACTGTTTCCCAGAGTCCTTCCAAATGACAAATGGTGTACAAAACCAGTGGAACTTGGCACAACACGGTCAAAGCGCAACGTCTATTGTACTTTGTTTGCAGAAAAATGGTTTACCGATTACACGAAAGTGCGAGGGCAATTTTCTGCGAGGGGCACACTGGGAAGAGATGCTCGATGGCGAAATATCTTGCGCAATAGATTTCAGTAAGAAAATTATCACTCAAAATTTGTATGAATTGGACTTGTCAAAAGCTTCAAAATCCACACCGGAGAAAGTTGTGAAAGACATAAAAAACCTACTGGAAAGCAATATGAATAACTTAATTCCCGCCGATTTGTACTACATGGCACTTATTATTCAAGGTACAATTAAAACTATATTCTCACCTGGCAGTATTAGCGTGGGTATACCTGGATTGCCACCTCTAAAAACCACATACAGCACCAACACGGATTATATTACTACTGACATCGTCCGGATATACAACTACTTACTGGGAGTCAATGAAAGCATAATAAGACCATCAATTATATTGAACTCCACGAATATATTGCTGGATGCGTTCGAAAATCTGATCGACAAAATCTCCTTAACGACACAAATCCAGGGCTTTAAAAAAGATATACTTTCTACTACAGCTGCTGGAGCCAGAGCATTACTTCCGAAAACAATTAAATTAGGAGCAATTATTGAAGAAAACGATAAACTCATTGATACCATAGAATATGAAGACGTTGGCGTAGTGGTGAAAATAGCATCGAATTTTGTAGTGTTCATTATAAATCCAAACGTGGCAAATATAACGGGAATTGGCATATTCAACATGCAGCGTGAAAGTAAAGAGGAATTCGAAGATTTAGGCTTGCTGAGGGGCGCATTCGAGAATGACTTTTATCGATTCATATTAGCAAATCAATCCGCTAATGAATTATTGTATGAGGAAAATCTGCAGGCTGCTACTTACGTACCCGACACACTCTGGCACCGCCTAGATGAGATATCTAGGTTTTCGAATAGTACTGCTCACGGTAGACCAGAAGCGAAAGTTGTTATAAAAGTGTATTCGAATGACAAACTATTTCAGGAGAATGAAACATACCCAGACCGAGCGGTGGGGGGGAAGGTAATTTCTATATCCATTCCAGGGCACGATAAAGAACTCCCTGAAATGCTTCCTATATTCTTTAAGGCATCGCGCAGGTCTGAAAGTAATGAGACCGAAAGCAGTTGTAGCTATTGGAATTATAAGTCGTGGGCCAATGACGGCCTAGTATTTTTAGGACGGTCGAGCATCGACGAGGACCTTGTTCTATGCGGTTGCACACACCTTACCCCATTTGCATATCTCATTGGTGGCAGTTACAATCACTCATATTCTGTCGACGAAGACGTTATTATTGTCATAAAAACGCACGAAGCGGCGCTAGATGTTATTACATTTCTGGGCTGCTCCTTGTCGCTTTTTGGCATAATTGGAATATTCGCAACAGCTGCAACCTTTCAATCTTGGAGAAAGAAGGCCTCTTCGAAAGTTCTACTCCAGTTGTCGGCGGCAATAGCACTTCAAATGATTTTGTTTTGCTTCATCAACACTGAGCAGTATTCACATCACTTGATTGAAAATAAGATATTTTCCAGTTGTATTGCTATTGGTGCTTTGCTGCATTACTCAGTGCTAGTTCAATTTTTTTGGATGCTCATTATTGCATATTTGCAATTCAAAAGGTATGTCCAAATCTTTGGCAAAGCTCGACCGAAGCACTTTTTCATAAAATCGTTTATCTTTGGATGGGGCGTGCCTTTGATACCTGTAACTTGTGTGCTGCTTCTGGATCCTGAGTCGTATATACCCACCGATAGATCAGTGGAAACGTCTATTTGCTATCCTTCAGGCCGATCTTTATATATTGGAATTGTTTTGCCAATCTTAATTATTATATTAGCGAATCTTATAATTTTTGTTGTTGTGATAACCAGCATATTTAAAGGGGCTGCTGGAGTGATGCGGCACACCGAAAAACGGCTAGCGGTATCGCAAATGCGGCTATCGATCTTACTATTCTTCTTGCTGGGATTTACGTGGATATTTGGGCTCATGACTACAATGAGGATGGGGTTGATTTTTTCGTATTTGTTTTCGCTCACTGCAACTCTGCAAGGTTTCGTACTTTTTATTTACTTCATCATATTGGACCCTATTACTAGACGGATGTGGTATGGATATTTTCAGAGGATTTTCGGGCTGAAAAATAATTATGACAGCTCCACAAGTATGAGAGAAACAACACAAACCTCTTGAAACACTGTTCACTTTCATGCAGATCAGATATATATATTTATTTAAAAATATCGCTAACAATGCCAATTACATAGATGTAAGCAATGCACGTATGTTTCACGTTAATATTGTTATATGTTCATTATTTATAAATAAATCGATTTATTGCTTCCGAACTAGCATTGTTCAATTACACACAAATATAGATTTCGAGCCACGCACTACACCGAATCCTTCTGCTGAAGTCGGGATTTACAAAATAACTTCTGAATTGTAAGACGGCTGAACATTAACTGATATTTTTCTTCTTATTTGAAACTGCGATGTCGCCATCTCAAATCAAAGTGGGCAATAATCTAATTTAATAGAGCAATTTCTTTAATTTAAATTTTTTTATTCATCCATATTTATTGCACATAAGTCTGTTTGTGTGTACATACATGCGTTTGTGTGTATGCATTATACATTATTTTTATTATATTAGTATTATACATATTTTGCTGACAACAAGAGTAGCAAGCATTAAGCTACGTATGTTGTATTCTAGCCGGCCTGTGGTCATATGCAAGAGTAGCTTAAGTCGACATAGACAGAATTGAGTTATTGCGTTGGGAGCCTTATTGAAGTCAAGGCGCTTAAATGTAGTATGTATGTACGTGGGTGGTCCGATAAGTACTTAGCCTACAAAAGAAAAGCGAAAATTTTGGAAAAGTGGCGATTTATTTCTCAACGTAGTCTCCTTTCAACTCGATGACCCTTGACCCAGCGATGCTCCAACTTCTTTAACCCGTCTGAAAAATACGTTTTCTGGAGGCCTCCGTGGCGGCGATAACCTCCTCATAATAATAATAATTGACTGGCACGACAGCCCGCTTACGCGAGACTTAGGCCTAGCTTCCCGCAACTACCCGTGTTGTGCGTGTGAATTTGTACGCGGGTGGAAGGGACCTACAGTTTTATGCCGGTTCCGAACGGCAGGTTGGGAGCTCTTTCATAAGCATTTTTACTCTCAGAGGTTTGCCATTTCCAGCTGAGAGGACAGCCACCGAAAGAGAAAACGAGTTTTCCCGTTATTTTTTAACCTCCTCATTCGACTCAAATTTCTGCCCGGCGAGTGACTTTTTCAAGTTTGGAAACAAAAAGAAGTCACACGGGGCCAAATCTGGAGAATACGGTGGATGGGGCAGCTGTTCGTAGCGTAATGCGAGCAATTTGGCGAATCACCGACCGATATTGCTATTTTCCCATTTTTCTAAAATCCGCGGACACGTTCGTTTCCACACGCGGTCAAAACAAAACTACAAATCCAATATGGCTGAAATTTTGACAGTAGCCATCTACGAGGATGTACTACACGATAGTGGCACCATATTCGCTTATAACTCATTGTTGGTACATATTACATGCCTAATCATTGAAAGTGGAAGAAAATACCTTTCATATGATAGTTGTCATCGTTGGAATCGGTTGCTAATTTCATGAGAAATTCGGATATATAACTGGGACTTTGGGAGCGGACCACGCCCTCTGTGAATGTTTCCGCAGCAAAATTTTAAGTTTGTTAGAATAAGAAAATACCCCTCTTTCGATAAAAAAACAAAAAATTTTTTTTAAGAGGGTGTGGTATTCTGTACTTGTTCCGTATTTTTGGGTTGGATTATATAGGATTTGTTAAATTATTCGGATAAATTTAGCAGTTATTGATAACATTTTGATTTTTGGTTGTGATGTGTATTAACATAAACTTGTAAAATCTCTAATACGCTTTCTGTAAATAAATACTCGTATAATTCGAAAAAAAAATTAAAAACTTAGAATATTTCTTATTTTTCTTTTTTTGTTCTTTTTTATCATATCATATTCCATAACCCAATGAAAATATAAATAAAGTTTGCAGATAACCTTTTCATTTGAGTTATCTCATTGTTTGATCTTAATTTTCAACATTTTGTGTAAAATTCGGAAAAAAACCGTTTTTTCCCGACCGCATTTCGTATCGAAAGTTCGATTGTTTGAAAAAATTCGAGATTGGAGAAAATTCGAATCTTGACCCGCAATTACCCATCCCTACGCAGCAGCATGGACACTGTCGCGTAACGACACAGCGGCCCTTGGGGTGTTGGAGAGGAAGGTAATTCGCAAAATCTTCGGCCCTGTTCGTATTGGCGACAACTATCGTATACGAACCAACAAAGAGCTATATGAGCTGTATAAAGACATGGACGTAACATAGCGAATTAACATCCGACTACGCTGGCTTGGCCATATCTGCCGTATGGAAGATCAAGCTCCGGTGAAAAAGGTGTTCGATGCGGCAGTTGGAGGTCGACGGCGAAGAGGAAGGCCGTGTCTCCGCTGGAAAGACCAAAGCCCTATCATCTCTTGGTCTGACCAACTGGAGAAGGCGCGCGAAGAGCAGAGGCGCCTGGAGAGAGCTTTTGCGGCAGACCGTAACCCGATAATGGGTTATTATGACCAATTAAGTAAGTAACTCTAGTTTACTGGTTCCTAGTAACTGAAATTTATTTAAAAAAAAATGCCTTACTGGAATTAGGGTTGTATTTCTAATTTATTTTATACGATAGAAAAAGTCTTATATCGAGTTTGGTTGTTGAGTAGTATAGTTGATGAAAAGAGAAGTCGACAAATGTTAATCGTACTAAGAAAATTTTAGAATCAGCATTAAAAAAACGATAAAAAATACCATTGAGCGGTTAAGGTAATTATTTTCTCTTAACGTAGGAAAGGTGCAATATTGGTTTCTTTATTTTAGTTTCAGTCGTTTGTAAAATCTCGTCTGTGCTTGCAAAAGATATGACATCAAATCATCAACAGGAAAATATTCAAAATTTTAATGGTCAGTATGTAATGGATATAGATTTTCAAGGTGAGTTTAATATTTGAAATTTTGGTGCATGGATCTGTATTACATTAACCCATATAGGCCCAGAAATTGTTTTTTGTCAATATTCGAATGAAACAGTTTTTTAGCGTTAAATGAAGTCGGACATTTCAAATTTCGGGTAAACAATTTTTTTAGATTTTTGGTTTTCGAGATATTTGGTGTTCGATCAATCAAACGCTGGGCACCACTTGGCATTTTTTTATGTATGCATTGAATTGATACTAAATAAATAACTAACCATTGACCAGTACTATAAATGCACAGTTTATTCCATACTTTTTTCTAAATGATATGATTCGAACTAGGTTTATGGCAAGCTCCATTTCTTATTGAGAGAGAACGGCGCCGTATGAATGACACACTTAATAGCGACCTACAAATAATCTCCAAGTGGGGTCAAGCGAACAGGGTCGATTTTAATCCTCGCAAGACCCAATGTTGCCTGTTATCCCACAAACGAGTCTCCCCACATCCCAACACATCCCTGGTTATGGATGGTGTGAGTATTGCGGAATAGACAGCTCTTGATGTTCTGGGCATGTCCATAAAGAACGATCTTCGTTGAAACGATCATATTTTTGGCGTGTCGAAAGAAGCAGCCAAGTACCTCGGCTTCTGAAAGCGGTGAAAAAAAAAATAATACACCCCGTCCGATCTCCGCATTATTTATACCACCTATATCCGACCTAAAATGGAGTTTAATTCGCACCTATGGGCAGGGGCTTCCAAAACCCATTTGGAGCTCCTGGATAGGGTGCAAAACCGTGCGATTAAACTTATAGGGGACAGTAGGGCATCCAGCTCTATTTACTCCTTGGAGCATCGTCGAAACGTGGCATGTGTGGTTTTATTTTACCGATACTTGTTCGGTAATTGCTCAGTGGAGATGAGCAGCTTGCTGCCATCACTCCGGGTATTTCCCCGGGCAACCCGTTCGAACACTGGCGCCCATGCATTCTACGTCGAAACGATGTTCCAGCGCACTACGCACTACAGAGAAAGTAAGTTCCTGGCTCGTATAGCGCGATTGTGGATTGGTCTCCCTGCAGATATTTTCCCCAGCACTTATGATCTTGATGGGTTCAAGGCAAGAGTCCACAAATTCTTCATTCAATATCCTTTCTCCCAACCTATATATCCTTCCTGAACCAGCGCAATGTCTCGCATTTAACCCTTTCGCTACATGTTATTCTTGGGGAAAGTTAACATTTTAAATTTATCGTCTTAGGCTTCTATGTGGTTATATTAGCAACATTCCATAAGAAATTTTTTTAATTTTTATACTCGGACCCTGTATTTTAGAGTGTTTTTCTATGAGAGCAACCACATCGTTGTGGCTGTAATAATTACTTAAACATACAACTTTTTACGCATAACGAAAATTTGAATATTGCTTCATTTACTTCAGCCAAAATTAAAAAAAATTATCTAAATTGAAAGAAAACGTAAAATTAAAAAGTTCTCTAATTTTTTCTGTTTCTTCTTCCTTTACTATGTCAAGATATACCATAAAAAATGTGTATACTTCTCTTCTTTAAACGTAAATAATCAGTTTATTAATTTAATATTTTTCCTAAAACTTCAAACTATTCTAAAGACCAACAAAAAAATGTATTCTTGCAACCATAGAGGGTGCAGACGTCCACAAAGTAGCATGCTGGCATATAGCAACAAAATAGCGAAAGGGTTAACTAATTAAGGCAACGTTGAGACACTCTAAAAATTTTGATTTGGGAAGCGCAAAATCGAAGTCCAAGGACACAGAGAGTCTATTGAGCTCGACCAAAGCTACATTGAAATTTTGTTGTTGCCCCTTGCTATCACCTGTATCAATTCGCCTTGAATCAAGAACCGATGGGTAACCATTGATTAAATAGTTTTGGCTTTCACAGTGACAGGTTATCTAAACAGCTGATTTATAAAATTTTTCTGGCAGCACTGCTTAAACTTGGTAACACTGCTTACATATGGCAGCTTTAGACGCTGCTGAAATCAAAACAAAACACACTAAAAAAAGATTTTTCGTTTGAATTTTTGTGAAAATTATATAGCCACGAATTATTCAACCTTCTACAATTGGAAAACTTTTTAAACTGGTGGAAAAAGAAAAGGCATTCATTTTTAAAGTCCTTAATTTCAAATGTTGTCACATTTCACAAATTGTGGGAGCTCTTAAATCAGCTGATTTAGTAAAATCGAAAAATGGTAGTAAGCCATCGGTAAATGGTTAACCAACCACTGTGAAATCGGGCCTTAAAAGGTTATTCCTTACGGACACAGAATTGTTTAAAGCGAAAACAAATTAATAGATAAAATCCAAATACTATACAACTATGTCTCTAGCGTACAGAATTTGATGACTATTGATGACTTTTTTGACAATTTTCGTCAATCAAAGCAGAGGTACATTACGGGAACTCTCTTTTATTAGACTACTACCAGAGCCCCGCGGCTTTGCACGCAATTTTGAAGTCAATGGGCCCAATAAATCAAGTTTCCTAATACAACACTTTAATACATGTTTTGCCTGTTTAGACTCCAAGTTGCAAGTTCTCACGAAATGAACAGTCACTTTATCATCCGTACCCAAACACACCTATGTAATAGTTTTTGTATTAGCGCCTTAATTGATCCAATGTGGCAAGGTTAATCTGTCCTGCCATACTGAACCATTCCATTCTACCGTGTGTCAATTAATGTTGTGGTTTTGCCTTGTGGTGGGAGAAACGTTATTATCAATAGACTTGGCACAGAGTCCTCGTTACTTTCTGATTATAAATAAATATATACGTGAGTAGATGCTATTTGCTGTTGGTTCTGCAATCGAGTACGTATTAACTATTACACCAAAAATGCCTTTCTCCACTTGACTCACCGCTTTAGCACATTCATTGTTTATCATTCGGTATCCAAGATACCGACTGAAATGATTCGCAGATCTCAACGTTTGGCCACCAGAAACGCTGCACTCCTTTCAAAGTATTTTAGCACAACAGGTCCGAACTTGATGCGCGTTGAACATGATAATAAAAAAAACGAATTCTACATCAACATTGGGAACAATCGCGCCTTTATAAGTTATGAACAGGAAGGTGATGGAATAAAGTTATTGCATACTGAAGTGCCTGCAGAGTTGGAAGGACGCGGCTTGGGAAAAATTTTGGCTAAGGTTAGAGCGAAAGTAAAAATTGCATGGCATTATCCATTATCCATCCATCCGCGGTTTCAAAGTGTTGATCTGAGGGAAGAAGAGAAAATTGAAAATATATTTGATACTGAACTTGAACTTATTTTTAAATAAAATGATTTACGAAAGCCTACCTGTACTGCTGGACGCGATCTCGGTACCCGTTTGAAATGTATCAAATCCATTGCAATTTTTGTTGTAGAATTAATTTTTGTTTTGCATCGATTGTGCAATTGTTTCTGTACTAGCTCCATAGAGAGCTCTATCAAAAATATTTTGCGCTTTTCAAAAAGCCTGAACGCTCCATGTCCAGCAACATCCATCATATAAAATAATGCCATGGGCCAGCGGTTGGTTTTTCTTTTGCCAGTGAATCCACGTATCGACACCACCTTTATGCTCATTAAAGTCACTTCTTCGCTGGCATGGGCAGTTGATATCCAATATCCTCCATATAGTTCGACCACCATACAGGTTGGTCGTTCCTTCCTTGAACAAAATATTTTTCTCCGCGATTGGCCTCAATAACCGAAGTTGACAAAACAAGCCTGTTTTCATCAGGGGCCATGTCTACTGCAGCTTCCTCGTGGACATATTCTTCGAAACGTGGATCTGGAATGGGCTGAGCATTATCTTCTCCGAAGTCAGACTGGTCACTGAGTATCAGTTCATGGTCGCCATCAAATGTAGGTTCATTTCCATTATCATCATCATCGCTTTCATGAGCATTGAAATAATTTGGATCTTTTTCCTGTTCTTCTTCGTTCAATTCACGGCATAGGCTTACCAAATAAACCGCCAATTCCTCACTCATTTCCAAAAAATATTTTTATATATAATTATCACTACTAAAAATTAACTCTTAAGTTGCAATTTTTGCGTGAAACATTAGAAATCCACAATAACCACCAAAAACTGTTAGCAAATTACCATTATCCATACAAAATATATGAGGAAATATTATGGGCACTGAGTGCCCCAAGTCACGTATAGCGTACTCATCTTATAAAATGACATTACTTTCTTATTATAAGAGGTATACACCTGTAATTTTGGCAACATAAACAAAGGTACAAGCTATCTAATAATAATAATAATAATAATAATAATATAATAATTGGCTGGCACGACAGCCCGATTACGAGACTAAGGCCTTGCTATCCGCAACCATCCGTGTTGTGCGTGCGAATTTGTACAAGGTTGGAAGGGACCTACAGTTTTATGCCGATTCCGAACGGCGAGTTGGGAGCTTTTTCATAGGCAATTTTACTCTCAGAGGTTTGCCATTACCTGCTGAGAGGACAGCCGCCGAAAGAACAATTTTTGTGTTTTTCTTTTTTCGGTGTTAGCAGCAACGGAGTCTCGCATTTGACTCGCGGCCCCACGCACTAGCCCGCTGAGCTACGCGGGCTGCGGTACAATCTATCTGCCTACCAAAAAAAAACAAATTGGACTTCCCAAATCCCCAAAATTTAACATAAAAATGAATATTGTTGCGAAGAAGCAATGTGCTGAATGCTTGTCTATGCACGAACGCTTTTCCAAGCATACTTTTAGGCATGCACTTTCAAGTACGGCGAATTTGGTATAATTCGCTTGGTGTTACTCCGATATGGCAAGGATGGTTCGCGAACTGTGCGAGAATGGTCGAGCGTGTTCCAATTGGAAGTTGCAAGAAACTTCGGCGCGATAAGAAAACTGGTATATAAGCAGCGCTGCGCGGCGCAACAAGAGGAGTCTGTGTTGAGCAAGCAAAGGGGAAACATGCAATAGTAGTAGTAAAGTAGTAACAAGTGTAAAATTGTAAATAAAGTGATTGTTGATTTTTGTCTGCGTTTGCGCTGAATAACTGAAGTAGTTTTATTTTCAAGCACAATCCAGTATACGAACTTAGAGAAGTCATTTTCGTAACATTTGGTGTCAGAAGTGGGATTGTGCTACTGGAAATAAATTAAAATTGTAAAACGCAGACATGGTTAAACTCGAGCAACTGAAGGTGGAGCAGCTGAAGAAGGAGCTGGCCGCCTGGAATTTGCCGACTGCTGGCGGAAAGGTGGAGTTGCAGCTGCGCTTGCGAGAGGCGTGTGAATCACGAGGCATCGATTGGGCCGCACACGAGTTCGGAACGCAGGAGCAAGAGGCGTCGGCCAAGGTGGAGGAATCGCCTGCTGGTGCTACGACGATGCAAAGTACGGCTGCAGCGGCTGCGCCACCACAAGCATTGGACATGAGCCAGCTAATGGTTGCACTTAAAGGCATGTTCGAGACTTCCAACCGTGAAATGGCAGCCAAGATGGAAAATGAAAATCGCGAAATGTCGGCGCAAATGGCAGCGAAACTGGAAACTACGAATCAGGAACTTTCGGCGCAAATGGCAGCGAAACTGGAAACTACAAATCAGGAAATTTCGGCCAAAGTCGAAACTGCGAACCGAGAAATGGCCGAGCGAATGGAAAACAAGCTTCAGGAAAATTCTGGACGTTTGGAACAGAAAGTGGAAGAAATCTCCAACAAGCTCGATGTGAAGGTGGAGCACCTGGGAGCTCAAGTGGAGCACTTGGATAAACGAGTCGACGGCCTGGATGATTCTCTGAACAGACGAGTTGACGACCTGGGTGAGTCCTTAAACAAACGAGTTGACAGTCTGGAAGATTCGATGCACAGAAAGATAGACGAACGACTGAGAGAGGTACAGCCACGACAATGTTTGCCGCCGATTCCGGAAAGTTTTGCCATAGAAGTGCCTACTTATGATGGTACTACGTCGTTCGACACATTCAAACTACAATTCGATATGGCTGCTTTGGAGAGTCAGTGGACCGATGTTAGGAAAGGTCGGAGGCTGATACTGGCTCTAAGAGGTCCTGCGGCTGAGGTAATAAAAACCGTTCCAGAAGGTTTCAGAGGTGATTACGACACCGTCATAAGGGCACTGGCAGCCAGATACAGTGACGAGCACAACAAAATGCTGTATTATTGCGAGCTGAAGAGCCGTAGACAAAGAGCCAACGAGGCGCTGCAGACGTATGCGGCAGATATCGAGCGGCTGGTACCACTGTCCTACCCAGAATTCAGCATAGAAGGTTTGGAAAGGCTGAAGATTGAGGCGTTTATTGAAGGTCTTCATGACCCGGAGACACGTCGCAGTACATTGATGATGATGAAGCCGACATTCCGTGAGACGGTGACAAGCGCATTGATGTATGAGGCGGTCTGGAGGGGAAGTTTTCGACATTCATCTGCGGAAAGGAGCCGAGCCCAATCTGGTCGTGTCACGCAAAGCCAGACAGTGAGCTCAGAGGCACCAGCGAGGCCGCGGGCTGTTTCATCTAGAGTCAGTTGCTGGCGATGTGGCAAGCAAGGCCACATATCACGAGACTGCCATCTGCGGGGAAAGCGTTCCGGACAACAGACGTCGCCAAGATGTGCTGACGCTCTGACACATCATTCTTGCAAAACCGAGCGCAGGCATGATTCGCAAGCCGAAAACAAGGGACAAATTGTGGATGTTCGGTCGGTAAGAGTTCTACAAGAGGAAGATTGGCCTGCGGGAAGGCTACAGAAGGACCAGCGCGAGGATACGGATCTCGCAAAGATCATCAAAGGCAAAGCGCGGAGAGTACGGCCGGACTGGCAGGAGATGGCTGGTGAGAGCCCGATCGCGAAGGCTTACTGGGCGCAGTGGCAAGGTCTACGTCTGAAAGACAGCTGCCTATACCGCGAGTGGGAGAGCAGGGATAGCAGGACCAGAAAATCCCTAATAGTGGTCCCGAAAGGTCGGATCGACGATGTCATCAAAGCAAACCATAACGACTCCAGTGGAGGGCACCTAGGCATCGCAAAAACTGTCGCCAAGATAAGAAGACGGTTCTATTGGGTGGGATGCCAGGGGTCTGTCGCCGAGTGGATAAGAGGCTGTGATCGGTGTTCGGCTGCGAAAGGGCCGATGAGAAGATCGCGGAGCCGCACTCAACTAGTCGGAAACAGGTTAAACGCCAGCTATGGTCTACGGGCTAACTCAGAAGGGTTTAAGGAAGGCGATCTGGTAATGCTCAACAACCCGCAGTGGAAGGAAGGTTTGTCTCCAAAAGTTCAAACATCATGGGAAGGACCGTACAAAGTCGTGACAAAGATTAATGACGTGGTGTACAGAGTTCAACGCTGCTGCAACAGAAACGCTAGGCTGAAAGTAGTCCATTTGGAGCGCTTGGCGTCTTACTCCGGCGGAGCCTCGGTACTTGTTCGGGACGAACAAGTCTAAGTGGTGGGCAGTGTTGCGAAGAAGCAATGTGCTGAATGCTTGTCTATGCACGAACGCTTTTCCAAGCATACTTTTAGGCATGCACTTTCAAGTACGGCGAATTTGGTATAATTCGCTTGGTGTTACTCCGATATGGCAAGGATGGTTCGCGAACTGTGCGAGAATGGTCGAGCGTGTTCCAATTGGAAGTTGCAAGAAACTTCGGCGCGATAAGAAAACTGGTATATAAGCAGCGCTGCGCGGCGCAACAAGAGGAGTCTGTGTTGAGCAAGCAAAGGGGAAACATGCAATAGTAGTAGTAAAGTAGTAACAAGTGTAAAATTGTAAATAAAGTGATTGTTGATTTTTGTCTGCGTTTGCGCTGAATAACTGAAGTAGTTTTATTTTCAAGCACAATCCAGTATACGAACTTAGAGAAGTCATTTTCGTAACAATATGATCACTGAGTGCCCAACTCACGGTTCTAAGGTTTATTGTATTTCATGCGATTTGAAAAATCCTCTCCTTGAACAATATTATGTGCGTTTACCTCTCTGCTCAAGTCTTTTGAAAGAACCATGAATTGGTCAGAACAATTTATGTGTACAGTGCAATTCCTCATTACGGAATTCATCATTTCATTAAGTTTTCCATACGAATATCATTCCAATGACCGGACGCTCTAATAATACAAATCTCACTCTTATTTGAAAATGAACATTTTAAATTAAAACAATCAGTGTTTAGGTAATCGACCATACAAAATTTTTTCAACCAAAGTAGTATTCAAATATACAGACTTGTACCATGTATGTACTTTACCAATACATGTAAAAAGTACGAAATAAATATTTAATATTCATAAATTCGTACAAAATAATAAATACATAAATAAACGACAGGAACATTCGGATACAATTTAAACTTACTTTTTACCCGCCCTCCCCCATAAGCGGACATCTCAAATAACCGGACAAAAACACTGCGACGGTGAGTGTCCGGTTATGAGAAATTTCGATGTAAATGGTTTTCAAACTTAAGTTTTTGACTTAAGCTACTCTTCCATATGGCCACAGATATGTATATGGATGCATATTACACAGGGATCGAAAGTAACTGTTATTTTACAATTTTCAATTTAAAAAGGCATAACGAAAAAATTGGCGGTGGACTTTTTCAAATATAAAGGGTGATTTTTTAGCAACTTTCTTTTTGGCAACACCGTTTTTGGCAGCTCAGCTGTTTTCGTGTAACATGTTACTGTCAAACATGTTCAGTTTGGTCTATAATTTAATCATGAATCGACTTACAAACGAACAACGCTTGCAGATTATTGAATTTTATTATCAAAATTTATGCTCGGTTAAGGAAGTGCATCGTGCACTTCTTCCATTTTATGGTCAGTTTGGGCGACCTTCTGAGGCGGCTATTCGGAATCTTGTGACTAAATTTCGCACCAAGTTTACATTATTGGACATTAAACCACCAACACGCATACGTAGGCTGACATGTGGTTTCAACAAGACGGTGCCACATGCCACACAGCACGCGACACAATGGCACAATTGAGAGGCGAGTTCGGTGAACAGATTATTTCACGTTTGGGGCCTGTCATTTGGCCGCCTAGATCCTGCGATTTAACGCCTTTAGACTATTTTTTGTGGGGCTATGTTAAGGCTCATGTCTATAGCGACAAGCCCGCAACGATTGACGCACTGGAAGCTACTATTGAAGAATTTATTCGTGAGACACCGGCCGATATGTTGGAGAGAGTATGCCAGAATTGGACCCAGCGTATGAACCATTTGAGGCGCAGCCGCGGTCAACATTTACATGAAATCATATTTAAACATTGAATTATATAGATCGTTCTATCAACTCAAATAAAGATTTCATACATTTCTCTAAATTGTATGTGTTTTTTTAATCAAATCTGAAAGCTCTTAAAAAATCACCCGATACCATTATGATTTTAATGGCCGCAGCTTCACAAATATTCAACGCCTTTTAAATTTTTGCTTTTTACTATAAAAGTTAAAATTAACTGTTATTTTGTGCCTTTTATCATTTCAGGCAAAAATAACTGTTACTTTTGACTTTTATTTTATCGGTAAAAAATAGCAGTTATTTTGTCTTTTGACTTTTACTTTATCGGTCAAAAATAACAAATATGTATAATATAAATTTTTGTGACTTATTTTTTCGGTTAAATATATCAGGCAATCTGAATTTTTTTCAAAGGCCGTTTGACCGACTAAAACAACTATTGATACCATTTTTTCGTCTCAGCAGACCGCACATTCTGAGCTATAAAACTTGGGGTGGGTCTGGACAAAAGTGATTTTTTATCGTAAAAAAAATTGTGCTGAACATGCCAAAACTACAAATTGAGCGATGCTGAGCATGCCAAAACTACAAATTGAGTGATGCTGTGTATATGTGGCATTTTGAGCCTTACCTTGGGACATACATAAGTATGTAGTATTTCCAAACCAAACAAAGAAATTTCTGTAGTTGCCTGCTAGAAAAAAGTTTTTTAATGATATTGTGAACGAACATTGGCATGTAAACACTAAATTAAATTTATGCTGAATATTTATATTGTAGCGATGAGGCACTCTGTGCTGTGCCGTACTTTACTATGCCCGAATGCTTTTCCAAGCATACTTTTAGGCATGCACTTTGGAGTACGGCCAGTTGGCTGTTATTCCGATATGGCAAGGATGGTTCGCGAAAGGTGATGGACTTTGCTAGAACAATCGAGATAGAGACCACAACTAGAATGTGCAAGAAACTTCGGCGCGATAAGAAAACCAGTATAAAAGCAGCAGTGTGCAGCGCAGGGAGTCGAGTCTTGTTTGAAGAAGCAAAGTAGCAACAAGTGTAGATACAAGCAAGGTGTAAATCTGTAAATAACGTGGTTGTTGAATTTTGACTGCGTTTGGCGCTGAGTAATTGAAGTAGTTTTATTTTCAAACACAATCCAAACGAACCTTGGAAAACTCATATTCGTAACAATATATACAAAAGCGCTGGTAATGTAATTTGCACACTTCAGCTGGTATTTTGCATTTCTTATTTAACTTTACGAATGTGGTTTTTAAATGTTTTTCGTGCAGTCCCACAGAAAAAGCCCCACACGTCAAATCGCTTGATCGTGAAAAGTAGATGATGATGCTAGCTCTAGAAATTACATGTCTCAGGAAATTTCAAGCCAAATGGTGTTATTAAACAATTATACTGTAGAAGAGTAGAGCGTCAGCTAAATCAATGGCAATTTTGTTAACATTTATGTTTGACAGTTGCCAAATAACTCTGTGGTACTTTTAAAACTATGACCCTGTATCTGAATACATATTTTATAAATTGAGTACATGTAGGGATAACAGACGATGTTGACACGTTGGATAACACGATGTAGAATTATGGGCATAAATGCAGTATAACTAGCGAAGCCTCCTGAAAAAAAATAAATAAGTATGCTATTACATAGAGGTTTGACTCCTTAATCTAACGAACTAAAAATTTTACTGGGGAAGTGGAAACAAAAGGCTTGGCTCGGGGTCAAAGTTCAAAGCTTTTATCTAAAAAACTCACTAAATTCTCAATCGATTTACACGATATTGGTATCAAACGAAAGACCTGTCTATTGGTTTGCAACATTCGATACGTGATATGTACTAATAAGAAGTTATAAGCAAACAATTTTTTGTTTTACATATATAAAATTAAAAAGTTCGGATTTTTTCTCGAAAAACCCCATTATTAAGTTACATTTTATAGCCTGGAATTCCCTTTACAATGATATTGTTGCGAAGAAACAATGTGCTGAATGCTTGTCTATGCACGAACGCTTTTCCAAGCATACTTTTAGGCATGCACTTTCAAGTACGGCGAATTTGGTATAATTCGCTTGGTGTTATTCCGATATGGCAAGGATGGTTCGCGAACTGTGCGAGAAAGGTCGAGCGTGTTCCAATTGGAAGTTGCAAGAAACTTCGGCGCGATAAGAAAACTGGTATATAAGCAGCGCTGCGCGGCGCAACAAGGAGAGTCGGTGTTGAGCAAGCAAAGGGGAAACATGCAATAGTAGTAGTAAAGTAGTAACAAGTGTAAAATTGTAAATAAAGTGATTGTTGATTTTTGTCTGCGTTTGCGCTGAATAACGGAAGTAGTTTTATTTTCAAGCACAATCCAGTATACGAACTTAGAGAAGTCATTTTCGTAACAATATATAAAACATTTGGAGTTTTCTTATTTTTGCTTTTATATTTAAATTTAAATTGAGTTAAAAGCATTTTTTCGCAATGTTGAAATGGCGCTTAGTCGCGATCTTTTACAGTCATAGGATTTGAATACAGAAATACTGCACTACAGAAGCACTTTACTGATCCCGATACCCTAGTTACTCCCATGAGGGTTATTTTTTTCACACATTTTGATGAAACTGACTATGGTACATTTTTGCAATTATTTCGATGCGAATGTGTATTCCGCCAAATAATTTGGCTGTTTTGTATTGCTTGATGTTTCTTCTTAAGATATTCATATAACGGGTTTTTCAAAAGGAGCGCTACAAAAGTAGACCGATAGGGACAGCAAACGACGCCATATTTTTTTCCGCTCTTTTGACATTTCTCTTCAGTAAGGTTTGCCATTTCATCATGGAAAGATATACGGTCCAACAACGAGTCGAAATTATTAAAATTTACTACCGAAATTCGGAGTCAGTGGTCTCAACTTTAAGAGCGCTACGTCCAATTTATGGTCGTCATAACTGTCCTGCCAGATCAACAATTGAGCGTCTAGTGGAAAAATTTCAATCCACAGGCACAGTACAAAATGTTCCCGTGCCAGTGAGACAAAGAAGTGTCCGTAGTGTCGAGAATATTGCTGCCGCTGAGGCTTCAGTTCAAGAAAGCCCAAATGTGTCTCTCACACGTCGTTCTCAAGCGTTGGGCATTTCTGTGACGTCGTTGTGGCGAATTTTGCGAAAAGATGGATGATATGGACTTGGACAATATGTGGTTTCAACAGGACGGCGCCACAAGCCACACAGCGCATCGCACAATCGATTTATTGAAAACCAAGTTTGGTGAACGTGTTATCTCACGACATGGTCCAGTCAATTGGCCGCCTCGGTCGTGCGATTTGACGCCGTTGGACTATTTCCTGTGGGGCTACGTCAAGTCTAAGGTCTATGCCAACAAGCCAGCGACGATTGATGAACTTCGTACGAATATCGAACGTGAAATTGCGGCAGTATCGGCCGATTTATGCTTAAAAACCGTCGAAAATTGGGTTCAGCGTCTGGACTTCTGCAAGCGTGCCCGTGGTGGCCATGCAAGAGAAATCGAGTTCCATACATAATGGCATCGAATGTACTTTCACAGGAATAAAGAATTTCATTGATATCCAAAACCGTTTTTGTTTTATTTAAAAAAACTTTTGTAGCGCTCTTATTGAAAAACCCTTTACTTCGTAACTTGATTTATGAAATATCTGTACAATTTTCGCCATCAGAAAAAACGCTTTGAAATTCAATATTTTCCTACTTTGAAACCTTATTACAACGCCAATTTAGAACGCATAAGTAAGTGCAACGATATAAAAATCATGTCGATAGGATAATCGGTTCGGAAATTACAGTCGAAAATGTGAAAAAAGTCGAGGAAAATTCGTAAAAGTGACACGCACATTTTTTGCGAAAACTAGAGCTGTTACATAAAACGGAGTATGGTTTTGAAACCAGTGTGGAAAAACGATTCAGATTCATGTAAATTTTATTTTATAAATTTTATTTTGAAATTTTTCAAAACTAGGAGGTTTTTTGTAAAAAGTTTGATTTTCGACCATGTTTTTTGGTCTATTGGTGAGTGTAAAAATGGAACAAAATAAAAATTTCAAAATCGTACTCGGGAAAACATAGCCATATGTCTCCCGAATAACTGAAAAAAAATTGATCGAATTCGATTAATATTTCTTGAAGAAGTCTTACCAACAAGTTTGAAAAAAGCAACAACCTCAAGGTCGTTCTAAAGTCGCGAGTGGGATGACTTTTAATTTCCAAAATTTTATCTTACAAAATAAAGCATGTATCAATAAAATAAAAAAAAAAAAAATTACTGGATTATCTTAAGTAGTTCCTTCGCAATTTACTCCGAAAAATAGACTTACATTTTCAGCTCGTAACCAGAAGACCCCCTTAAGACGAATTGTTTAAACTCAGAAGTGTCCTTACATTTATTAACATATTTTTTTATTTTTTGGCAACATCCCAGTGTGTTTTGCGTTACCGTTAGTACTGATACTTAATATATTGAATAAATATGTGATATTTTGAGACTTTTAAATTTAAAATAAATGAAATTTGTTTTATTTACAGGAAGCTTTGGAATACGCCCTAAAAAACCATTTCCATTTACAAATTGAATGTGATTTCATTCATCACTATATATCCAAATATGAACCAAAGTACTTGAAATACATAAAAGAGTAGCTTTGAGTTATTGTGTGGTCTTTTTTAACGTCCGTTTGTAACGGGAAAGTATGGATAGCAGCGATTATACCAGTTTAATACTGTACTATGGCCGTGCGCGATTTTATCATTCGATGCAAAAAGTTGCATTGGACGGATTGGCCAAATTTCCTACACAGACTGCGTTTAGGTTATTTAATGGAATTGCGTTGGCGCTGGGTAACCGTGTCCAGGAGGGAATAAGGGAACTGAATCCATTGAAAAACGATGCCGAACTGGGGCCTTCTGCAATGCTCGCTCTCATACATGCCCATAAATGTTGCAGTATTGTGGACAAGGATGCATTGGTTTCTTTGAATCAGAAGCTGAAGGATGAGCATAACGCGTTAAGCGTTAGCGGCGCATATTATGCCGCGATGTTTCTTTATTTAACGGGTAATCTGGAGAGTTCACGTGAATATATCAGCAAGACATTGAAGCAGGAAGGAGAGCATGAATTCGCTGTTGTGCTTAGAGCGTGGATTGAGATGTCGCATAACAAAGCCGCTAATGCCAACGTACTGCGCTCTTTGGAGGGGGTTTTAACTCGGGGTAAACACATTGACGCTTCACTAGCCCAAGTACGATATTTTCAATTGCGCGGTCAGCTGGACAATGCGATAAGTGTACTTAATAAGCTGTCAGTTCGATTTCCTGAGTTAAACATTCCGTTGGTGGAAAAGATGAATACACAGCTGGCGGCCTTTTACTGGGATCACGCTATGGAAACTGCACAGCGCATAGTAAATCTGGAACCATCTAATGTAATGGCGCTGCGCGTAAAAACATTGTTGCTTGTGGGTCGCGAGGGCAACTTCAAAGCAGGTGTTGCAACCTTGCATCAGTTGATGGGGGCCAGTGAAAGAGTAGAAATGGGAAATTACGACCTAATTCTCGAAATATGTCAACTAATCTCTCGAATTTGCTCACGCAACCGCGACGTATTAGCGTTGACTTCCCGCTTTGTAGATAAGATAGCGCAACATAACCCTACTTCTGTTGAATTTTGTACGGAGAGGGGCTACCAGCGACTCATGCTTGGCGATACTAAAGAAGCCATAGGTTGCTTTCGGGCGGCAACGAAGCTAGATGACAAATATTTCTATGCGTTGTGTGGCCTTTCAATGGCTGAGCTGTTGCAGAGCAACGCCGTTGAACACAAGATTGAACAACAAATCGAGTTCTTAAACGCGTTGCGTGGCATCGAACAAGACCCGATACTTTTATTTCTTCGTGCAAAGGTCACTGATCAAAGTGGTGACGCCGTCAAAATCCTCATCGACGCCACAGAATCGCAGTTGCGTAAGGTGGAGTCGTTTGCATTCGGATCCGAATATTTAAGGTTGTTTAACCCGGACTTTATGCTTCAAATAGCACTGGAGCTTCTGCGACATTCACCCAAGCAGATACATCTGATCCACTCTAGCAGCAATTTGGGTCTGCCCCAGGAATCAATCCACATTACTTTAAAACACTGTTTGAGCATAGTGCAAGCTGTGCTGCGGACATGCCCCGGTCACCTGCAGGCCATATTTCTGCGTGCTAAAGTAGAATTGCTCTGTGGCGACATAGCCATGGCAGCCGCAACATTAAGTCACATACTTACCGACATTGATGGCACTTATACGGACGGCCATTTGCTGTTGGCACACATCTTCATACGGATGCAACAATTTGCAAAGGCGATGCAATCATTGGAGATGGCGTTGTCGCACGACTTTGCCGTGCGCGACAATCCGATGTATCACCTGCTGTTGGGTATTATACAAAAAAACCAAAAACAACTGAAGGAAGCACAGAAGACTTTTTTTACCGCAATGCAGTTGTTGGGCTATCCTCATGGAATCAACGTTGACCAGCAGCAGTTGCGGCACCGCGCTCCTGACTGCAAGCCAGCAGCTGCTTCCTTAAGTTACGGATTTACTACAGCAGACAAGGTGTGAATCCTTACTTAGATCCATAGATTTTCATTAAACGAACTTTTAAGCATTATTGCATTTAATGGATATTCGTATGCCATCGTTATGTTAAATTTCAAACAGGTTACACTTTTCTTGGAACTTATAAGCACTTTTAAAGAAATGGGAGACGCACAGTGCTCTTTTGAAAGTGAGCGTTTACTGCAGTGTGCAATGGAGGAGTTTAGGGGTACAACTGAAGAAGGACGACTTGTCATCGCCCAGGCAGAGTTCATGCTACAGAATTGCAATGTCTCGAAAGCAATCAATCTCCTAGCAGCTATTCGTCCAGGGCAATCGTACTATATTCAGGTGTCTTGCTCATTATCTTATGCTAATTTTTTATATTGCGCATACATTGTAAGTAAAAGTAGAAAGGATAACTACATTTCAGCAGCAATTACAAAAATTAATCTAAATTTGAATTTTACCGATTTTTAAATATTTATGCCCACACAACTCAATGGAGTTGCATCTCTCTATAATCCTTTATAAAAGGTATTCAGAAGTCGATGTATCGTTGCAAATGGATTGGTGCAAATTTTAAATGTTGTAGGGTCAGAATCAGGTGTATTGTTGTATATGCATATGTGCAAATTTAAAAAATTGTACGGTTATGCAATAGATCATGAGTTTCCCACTTTTGATTTCATTAATTTATAATGTCAAAACTAAAATTAAAATATTCGATGAAAATATCAATTATGCCGAGAAAGCGTGGAGCGGGTTAAATTTCTGGCTCATTTTACGAAAAGCACCGCACCATTTGCTTGGTCGCTCACTCTTTATTTTATTAATTCATTAGTAGCAATTTTTTTTTAATTTGATTAATATGAATTTATTTATTTAATGATTATTTTTTACTGAAATACTTTTTTTTTGTACTAATTTTATTTTAAATTAAATACGTACATATATTTATGTTTCTGAAGTTATCCTATTTTGAATATTAAATGCATGTCTTTCTCAATAAAATGTGATTGTACTGAATAATTGATGTTTTCCAAATCCGTCCAATAAATGCAACTTTTCGCTATTTGCAACCACCCCGGAACAATTTGGTTGCGTTTTGGGAGATTGAACTGTATTATTATTTTTGTTTATTTGCAAATGAACTTTGCAAATGCACCAAAATATGCATATGCAAAACTATTCGCCCTGGATTTCGAATACCATATCCAATTAAAACACGTAGCTAAGGTACCTTCCGAAATTTCAAATTATTCAAACTATCGATATTCCATATTACAACACAACACCGATTTCAGCGTAGTTATATATTTTGTGCAAAGTGAAGGGATAACACCACGACGATTTTGCGAAAAACATTTTTGTTTTTTGACTTGGCCAATATCTAGTAGGTACTATGGTGAAAAAATAGGTTCAATTCTTGATTTTGCCACAGTGCCGCGGACCGAGCACAGTGCTGAGTTCTCTTTAAACTTAACACGCATTTTTCTCGAAACTTAACTTGTTTATACTGTTTATACTTGTTTTACACAATTCACGGAAAATTGCTTATCCTAAAATCGATACATTTTTTCAAAAAGGCACCTTTTCTAAAAGTTTGAGCTAACCCACATATATGCCGAAGGTAGTAGTACACTAGATTTCAGGGCGTACGAGTGCAAATTCAGAGCACCGTTAACGATGTACTACGGTTGGCATGTCTGGGTTAAAAAACAACAAGATGTTACTACTTGACACAAAAAACGCACCTAAAGAAAAAATGTATTTTATAGGCTAATTTTGAGTTTGGTGCCATATGGCAACATGCTACTTTGTTGACGTCGGAATCCTCTATGATTTCAAGAATACATTTTTTGATCCTTAGAATAGTTTGAGATTTTAGGAATAATACAAAATTAATAAACAGAATATTTAAGGCGTCTGCTACACGTTCATTATTTATTGTGATACTTGGATCGTGATCCTTATTGATGGTTTGATAGATCGCGCGCGAATGCTACATGTTCAATATTTATCGCGTCAGTATTCACATAATTGTTATTCGGAGGGTTCGTCGTTTAAAAGATGTCGCAACTCTTCCAACTTGAAAATGAATTCTTTCAAAATTTGCTTTTCTGTCGTAAGCTCCGATTCTACCGGCAGCACACACTCGCTTTCAATATCCTGTTCCATTATATAGCCACAAACTACACAAAAACTAAGTAAAATGCTTTATTTCTTATTTTTTTTATTTTATTTTAATTTCACCACGTACTGCCGAATCGCGTATTGATATCATGAAATATGCTACACGTTCAATATTTATTGACAGATTTGTGATCTGCGATCCAGATTTCAAAATATTTAAATATTTGGCGATATGGATCACGATCCATCAATATTGCATGCTAAACGTTCAATAAATATCGCGATACTGGATCGCGGTCAATAAATATTGAACGTGTAGCAGGCGCCTAAGTGTAAAAAAGAGGCATAAATGCAGTATAGCGAACCCTCGTGATAAAATAAATGAGTATGCTTTTATATAGAGGGTTGGCTCCTGAATCTAACAAACTAAAAATTTTGCCGGGGAAACGCCTACAAAAGGCGTGGCTCGGGGTCAAAGTTCAAAGTTTTTATAAAAAAACTCAATTATTTTCCAACTGATTTACACGATATGGGTATCAAACGAAAGGTCTCTTTCATACCTTTCTACTAAGGTACAACATTGGATACAAAAAATGCACTAATAAAAAGTTTTAAGCAAAAAAAAAATGTTATAAAAATAAAAAAAACCTATTTTTTTTTCGAAAAAATCCATAATACTACATGGGCTGAAAAGTCTTTGGCCTGACAATGAAAAAACGATATTTTTAGTGCAAAAATGATTTTAATCTTCGACATAATCTCCATTTAGAGTAATGCATTTAGTGTAACGGTCTTCCAACATTTCGATGCCTTTCTTATAGTGGTCCGCGTGAAGCTCTTCAAAATAGGCGTTTGTTTCCAACTCGACCTCCTCATTTGAGTAAAATCTTTTTCCGGCGAGCCAATTTTTCAACCTGGGAAAGAGGAAATAGTCGCTGGGTGCTAAATCTGGTGAATACGGTGGGTGTTTGACGACTTCGTAGCGTAATTCCTCTAATTTTTCGGTCGTATCGCGAGCAGAATGAGCTGGTGCTTTTGGTCAATTGTCAGAAAACGCGGCACCCATCGCGCGCACAGCTTCCGCATGTGTAAATGTTCATGAATGATATGACCAACGCGTTCCTCTGAGATGCCTATGATGTTAGCTATCTCACTCAATTTTATTTTGCGATCATTTAACACAAGGTCCGTGATTTTTTGGATGTTTTCCGGATTAACTGCCTCATTTGGCCTCCCTGAACGCGGTGCATCACTGGTGCTCGTACGGTCACGACGAAACTCAGCAAACCAATACTTGATAGTTGAATTTGGTGGAGCAGATGTATTATAACATTTATCAAGCCATGCTTTTGTTTCCACTGTATTTTTGCCCATCAAATAGCAATGTTTTATCAAAACACGAAATTCACTTTTTTCCATTGTTTACAAAAATTCAGAGGTAGCGTCACTTCGAAAGCAATAACTTGAAAACGAGTCAACCAAATGTCATGAAACTTTGACAGAATCTAAGTTAAGGATGGTTTTCCATGTACAACACAATAATTCTTAATTTTTGGCGCCATCTCTATGTCAGGCCAAAGACTTTTCAGCCCATGTAGTATATGTTGTTTTAAATTGTTTATATTTTATCTTTACTTAGTAAACAAAGAAGAAGCAGAAAATAATAAGAGAAACTTTTAATTTGACTTTTTTAAGTAACTTTGACTCTTTTAAGTAATTACTAATTACATATTGCAGCCAGAACGATATGATTGCTGTCATTTGACAACACTCTAAAAAACAGGGTGCGGTAACAAAAAATAAATAAATTGTATGGAATGTTGCTTAAAAATTGTAGCTCTCCCCAGGGAAAGGGTTATTAGCACATATCTCGATGAATCCAACGTCCAAAAAGTAATGCCTTGTTCTTTTTAACGTTTTACGGATTGTCCGAATCAGACAAGATTTCGTGCGGTAACTGACGACGAAAGTTTAAAAAATTTTACATATTTGTCTCATCTTCACGAATCATACACTTTCAATTGCTTTTGTTGCACATAAAAAATATTTCCTACGGTTACTGGAACAGATATGCATTTTATAAAAAAAAGTCAAACGAAGGAAGTAGTTTTCAACTGTTATTTTTTGGGCAAAAAGAAACGTTATTTTCTATCTATTATTTTTTATTATTTGTGTTAGTTTTATTCTTCTGGGAAAAAATAAACTTTTTTTTAGTTTTATTGTTTTGGAGGAAATTTTTTAGGCTAACATAAATTTTTTTTTTCAAAAAAGTTGTTTTTAGTTTTTTGGGCAAAATTACATATTTTTTTTTGTTTTATTTGTTAGGCAAAAATAAATGAACGTTATTTTTATCTTAAAATAAAAGTTTTTTCAACTGTTATTTTTTGGGCAAAAATGAAAGCTTGTATTATATAACTTTTACTACTTTTTGCCGTTTTTAATTTAAATACTGGAACTGTTACAAAATTGTGTTTCGTCGAGTTTAGTAGAAAATTGTGTAATTTTTATTTAAAGCTGGGTCTCTGTGAATTAAATTATGTTTTATGATGCTTATAAAAATAAGAACACAGCAAATTTGTTAAACAATTTCCCTAAGTTTTTTATATGTACGTGGGTGTTCCGATAAGTACTTAGCCTACAAAAGAAAAAAGAAAATTTTGGAAAAGTGGCGATTTATTTCTCAACGTAGTCTCCTTTCAACTCGATAAACTTGACCCAGCGATGCTCCAACTTCTTTAACCCGTCTGAAAAATACGTTTTCTGGAGGCCTCCGTGGCGGCGATAACCTCTTCATTCGACTCAAATTTCTGCCCGGCGAGTGACTTTTTCACGTTTGGAAACAAAAAGAAGTCACACGGGGCCAAATCTGGAGAATACGGTGGATGGGGCAGCTGTTCGTAGCCTAATGCGACCAATTTGGCGAATCACCGACCGATATTGCTCTTTTTCCATTTTTCTAAAATCCGCGGACACGTTCGTTTCCACGCGGTCAAAACAAAACTACAAATCCAATATGGCTGAAATTTTGACAGTACCCGTCTACGAGGATGTACTACACGATAGCAAATTTCTCTTACGATAGTGGCACCATCGGGCGGTGGGGCTAAGTACTTTTCGGACTGCCCACGTATAGCCAGCAGAGCCCCGCGGCTTTGCACGCATATTTGAAGTCAATGGGCCCAATAAATCAAGTTTCTTAATACAACACTTTAACCCATGTTTTGCCTCTTTAGACTCCGAATTTAAAAAAATCGCGTCTTAGCGGAAGTTTATTTTCTTTAATGTACCTACAGTTCAAATTTCATGTTTGTAGCTTTAGCGGTTTGGACTGGGCGGTGATGAATCAGTCAGTTAATCAGTCAGTCAGAACAAACAATTATATGTATGTGGATTTGATTGGTGTGGGCGGTGCCACGCCCTTTTTATGCAATGCCCAACCCAGTCGAAGGATGCGACCCATTTTATTGATGTGCGACTTAGGTTAGGTTAAAATGGCTGGATAGCAATAATCCCCTTAGCCCAAGATTCTGGCCCATTGTGATGCCATATACAGCTTAAACTAACTTGGTTGCTCCTGGTCAAGCCATCTGGACGATGTTATGAACCCAGATATGTAATACTTCTATATTGGCAGTAAGCTCAAGGTACATTCGCCAACATCACAGTACAGCAATAGTGAAATATGAGCGAGAAAGCGTATAAACGAATTTACCTTGACAGCTGTAAAAAGTGTCAAAAAGTCAGGTGCGTTCAGGGAAAAAATTGACTGGAAAAAAATAAAAATGTGTCTAAATTAACTGAAAATAGTAGCTTTTTCTTCAACCGCCCCTGGAGCAGTTTGACAGTTGTTCATGTGTAGAAGTGCTCATGTATACACGCGTAGAAATACATTCACAAAATTTCATGTTTTCTGTCTCATCGCTTGTCTCCCTTTGATTTCCGAATGAAAACACATTGTGAAGATAGGTTGCTGCCAATATAGAATTATTACATATATATGAACCTAAGCAGGTTTTTAACATCTATGCAGGATGTTTCTGTCAGGTTTGAGGTTTCTACTAAGGAGGAGATTCTTCACGCTTTCTTCCTCTTCAGCGCAATCGCAGCTCCTGCAAAAGTCTCTTGCATTGACACCCAGTCTGATGGCGTGTGCTCCGATTAACCAGTGTCCTGTGAGATTCCTTGTTCGAATGGATATATCGGTCCTTTTGAGGCCTAGGATACTCGCAGTCCGACAATTATTTTCTCGTAAGAATCTGACTGGGTCAAAGAAGGATTAAAATAAACTGAGACCTGATTTATTGAGCCCATTGACTTTAAATTTGCGTGCGAAGCCGCGGGGCCTTGCTAGTTGGGGAATAAAAATTGTTTCAATGAAAGTATGAAATTCATCCGTGCAAAGCCGGGGGTAACTGGTAGTATTTCATGATATATATAATGATATATATATACATGATATATATAATAATATTTCAATATAAGTTATATTCCAGGAATTTACTGAATTTTTGGAAATTCGAAAAAGGATAGAATTCATTTCTTTATTTAAAGTCCACAAAACAAAACCTTAACCCAAATAACAACAAAACTTAAAATGAAATGTAAAAAATTTACTACTTATTATCGTAAATAACTAAAAATTGCTCTAGTTTTCTACGGTCAGCATATGCCATGCCTATGCCGTACATCAGCTCCTGGAGTACGAAAACGTTCATTATTCTTGTATGCTCTACTCAGCAATGCCCCAGAAAATTGCTTAGTGAGCCAAACTACAACACCTTCAATAATGATCGTAAGAACATCATTCTCGGAATAACAAAAGTCTGGGCTTGTCCAAGTTGACCCCTCTTTCCAAACAAACAGCTCTTTTCATTTAAACTAGTTTAAAAGAGTCAGTTTGAATGTGTAATTTTTCCACAGTTGCGAAATATATCGTCAAAGCTAAGCCTTTTTTCGGCCGCTGGAACTTGAACTCTAAAAACTCCTACAAGTCTAAACTGTGGTAGAAAAAACCATTTGATGCTACAGAATATACATGCTGTGGTACCAGTACCACGCGAAGTGCTGCACAATGCAATGTAAACAATATACACTTACGTTTCAACTGAATTCTTTATAACGTGTGGTGACTAAATAGCCTTACTCTTAATTTTTTAAACTCCAAAGATATTAATACCTAATAATTATACTTTCATCTGAATGACTGATTGATTCATCATCGCCCAGCTTAAACCGTTAAAGCTACAAATATGAAATTTGAACTGTAGGTACATCTTGAAAAATGAACCTCCGCTAAGACGAGATTTTTTTTTTTTAAATTCGGGGTCTAAAGGAGTAAAACATAGGTTCAGGCTTTGATTTTAAACTTGGTGACAATACTCCAAATAAAAACTAATTCGACACGTCTTTTTTAAATTTTCGAAAATCAAAATGAAACGGGATGAACCAAGAGTTAAGGTTTACATACGGAAAGACTACGAAAAAACACAGAACCGATTGGCCTATTGACTTCATAGTTGGTGAAACACCAACACCAACGAATCAAAAACAATTTGACACGTGTATCTCAATTTTTTTGAAAATCAAAACTTAACCCTAATTCCCAGAAGTGAGCCTCACAGTTTCACTAAAGATTTCAAATGGTAATAAATCCAAAAGATCTTCGATTCCATTATTTTATGTAATCCTGCAATGGAATGTTAGAATATTGCATTTATAAATTTTACATTTTAGACAGTATTTGTTGGTTGGTTGGTTGGTTTAAGTGGCGATGTTGCATCCAGCATGAACATCCAATTAGCGCGTTGGCGCCGTTTTGATACCACTATTCCCGATAGGTACTTTACGGTATACTGATGTTTTGTCTTCTGGACCCTTTACAATATATACCCTATATCCAGTCCGTGAGGTTGATGAAAGAGAGTAGCGAGTGTATGGTGCACTTCGCTACCTCTTCGAAGTTCTGGAATGTTGGTTTTCCCATCGTTTTCCATCTCCTTCTTGATAAGGCCGGACAGGCGCAGAGGTAATGATGGACGGTTTCCTTCTCATCCGGATTTTCACAGCTGTGACAGCTGGTATTGTATGGAATCCCCATTTTTGCCGCGTGCTCTCCAATGGGCCAGTGGCCAGTGATGACTGCCGTTAGTCTTGCCACATCCCGTCGGCCTTTGTTCAAGAGCTCCGCGGTCTTGTTCTTGTCATATGCTGGCCATAGTGATCTACTGATTCTACAGGATTCCATCCTCTGCCATCTAGTGTTAGCCTTGGCGAAGAAGTCCTTGGAGACCTCGCTCCTGATAGAGCCAAGTGGGGCGAGAACCGTCAGCGCCTCACTCTCATCAAGAGCGGAGACTCTTCGAGCCAGTTCATCGGCTCGTTCGTTCCCGTCAATGTTATTGTGCCCTGGCACCCATATCAGGGTAACTTGAAACCGATGAGCTAGCTCTGTGAGGATCTTCCTGCATTCCCGCACTAGTTTTGACGATAGAATCGGCGAGTCCAGTGCCTTAATCGTGGATAGACTGTCGGAAAGTATAGTGATGTGGCTTTTGTAGGATGTATCAGCCAGTGCCATCCTGCACGCTTCCCTAATAGCAAGCACTTCCGCCTGGAAAACGCTTGCTGTGTTTGGGAGTCGGAAAGACACACTTAGTTCCAGATGTTCGGAGAAGACACCTGCTCCTATCTATCCTCTGCTCCTAGACAGTATTTGTACTTTTAAACAAATGTTTTCAGTAATTTAGCTCATATAAGCCTGACAGTCTCACTTCTGGGTTTACGTTACTTTTAAAATTCTAGGAATTAGGGTTAAAGGGATGAACTAAGGGTTCATATGAAGAGATATGATTTTTTACGCCATTTGACTTCAAACTTGGTGAAAGTACTCTTAGTGCGAAATAATTTGGTACGTGTTTTTTATTTTTTTGGAAATAAAAATCTGACGGGGTCAACGATAGGTTAAGAGTTTGTATCGGGAAACTTGAGTTAATACGCCAATTGACCTCAAATATGGTGATAGCCCTTCAAATGAGAAATAATTAGACAAGTATTTTTTCATAAAAATCTAACGTGATCAACAAAGGGTTAAGAAGAACTTGACTTATTGACCCCATTGACTTCAAACTTACCTGTAAATCCGCGATGCACTGCTAGTGCATACATATAACGATTTTAAAATTGCAGTTACGATAGTTAACCTTTAAAAAAAATATTCGCAGGCCAAAACACAACTGGCACACATACACTTGCAACATCGCAAGGATCGTGTTGCTTTTGCTAAATGCTTTAAAGAACTAGTGGACACTTGCTCGGAGCCTGAAAGCTTTTTAATGTTAGGCGAAGCTTATATGTCGATACAAGGTAATGTGCAATATAAGTGGCCACTGTTGACTCCTATAATACTTAAATCTTATAGAGCCTGATTTAGCTGTGGACGCCTATCAGAAGGCTTTGAATATGAATCCCACTGATCCTTTACTTGCAAGTAAATTGGGACGTGCTTATGTAAAGACGCACCAGTATGTACGGGCTATAAAATACTATAAGGAAGCTATTAAAACTCCTGATCACGCCGGACTAAAATTGGACTTGGCTGAGCTCTATTTGAAGTTGAAGCAATATTCGAATGCTGCGGATACTCTAAATAACGGCTGCGAGCAACCAAAAATGTAATTGCATTTTGTTTTGTCGATATGTACATTAGCTCTAACGAGCATACTTATTTTCAGTAACGATCAGGATATCGCGGTTTTACAATTGCGTACTAAGGAACTACTGCTGCTGGCGCGTATTCACGAAAGAGCTGGCGATATTTCGCTTTCCTTACAAACGCTCAGGGATGCTTGCGATAATCAGTACCGCGTGCAGAAGCGAATATCTGTGGACCAATCGGGAAATCTGTTGGAACAGTGCAAGGTTTTATCCAAGTGAGTAAGCGAATTATGGTTGACCACACTGTTTAAATTATTTTCGATTCTTGGGTATTTAAGCATATTTATTGGCAAAAACTAAATTGCAGTCATGTAGTTAGAGGCCTTTTCGATATTTCTCGCCTACAATGAATTCGGTCATACCTTTGCCGGACACTCCGCATGTTCCTATGCCGACACGACCTGTCACATTTTCAGGCGACGCGAATATACTTCTATTTTTCATGCCGGGTTTCTTAGAGTTCTTTGTCGTGAAATTCAACCATTTGTTTTTATCTGATTCACGCTCTTCCTCCAACTCCTTGAAACGCTGCAATTTTTTTTGTTTCCGCTTCTTGAGGTATTCCTTTTGGTTGGGTCGGTGGCGCCTGCAAGCAGATAATTAACATCGTTTGGTCAATGGATAATAAGTTCTTACTTATTTGAGGGAAACACCTCGTTGCGTGACGTCCGTTCGCGAAGCTCTTTTACGGTCGTTGTTGAGCGGTTCTGATAAGCGTCGAAAACAACATTTACTTCTCCGTCTTCACTAATGCCCTCAATAGTGGCGTCATAGAAGCGGCCATCCTCCATCCACCGGGCTTGGCATTTATCCCCGATTTTCCAATTTTTAGCGGGTACCACTAACTTTTCGGCTTCAAGTAAGGCAGCTTCGATTTCATCGTAGTAAGCAGATGCTGATGTTTTAGATGATGACGGCTCTACATATGCAGACTTTTTTTGTTCCTCCAGCTGCGTTTTTATAAGGTCTCGCGTCAGCTCAATTACCTCTTCCAGGTCTTTTTTCAGTTTCAGCAGCTCTTCATTGTTAGGGTCGGTCAAGAGGCCCGCTTCGACCTGAATTCGTACATGATATCCACAGGTATTGGCGAGGCTAATTCGATTATATTAAAACAAAAATGTTTCTGGTTACGACTTACTTGTTGCAGTTGTAGTTTGTAATTTTGCAAATCGTCAGCCATTAGATCCCCACGCAACGTTCACGATATTTTGCACCACCTTCGTAAAAAAAAGCCTGGTAAATGTTTATTGACTGTTTCCCTGCAGAGCTGCCAGACAATTTTGTATCTAATATGTAGAGTTACCAGACTTTCAGTGTTCGATAGCTTTTCTGGTTGTGCATCACATTCCTGAGCGTGTTCCAGCATCGATATGTCCAATGGCATTGGATCAATGCAAGATGTAATAATATAGGTATTCACACCAAACTTGTAAGTAAATTCGATAAATAGTAATTTTATTTTTTAACTCTGGCAAAAATTGTGAGTATACTTTGTCTGCAAGACAAATTCATTTTCATTTCATTTTAATATATAGTGGCAGCATCACAGCTGATTTTACTTTTGGGCAGCTGAACACGAAACTGAAAATCCAAAAATTTTTTTAAGCGTTTTCGATTAATCTTCGAAAAACCAGTTGTTTCGCTGTTGTTTTAGTTATAAGCACATATCTCGTAAACGAATCGTTCGACTTACACAGAAGATAATACATTAGCCTTCGGTCAGAGGATAATACATTAGCCTTCGGTCAGAAGATAATATATTAGCCTTTCAAGAGACATACAGATTGTCCAAATCAGATTAGATTTGGGGAAGTTATTGACGGTGAAAGTTATAAAATTGTGAATTTTTCGACCATTTTCAAAAGTCATAAAATTTAGAACGATTTCTTTATAGATAAAATAAATTATCTCCTCTGGTTTTAAGATATATTATTTGTGCAAATATTAAGCCTTACATCAATTGAATCGGAAAAAATGACAAAATAATGCACTGAGTGAAAATACCAACTTTGCATTTATTACACCGTGCGAAAAATTTTTTTTTACCCGAGACCCATCAAAACTTTAAAGTCTTTTGAAGAACTTTAAAGGACTTTAAAGTTGTAAGGATATACACATTTCAAATATTTTTGTTTTAATATTTGCGTTTGTGCTATGATGAAGATATGAGTATCAAATGAAAGAGAAAAAATTTCTCCTTTTAACTAATTTTCTATTTATATTTCGGCCTAAAGTTAGTCTAGAAAATACTTTTGTTTTTAAATGCGCGCGATTCATCCATTTTTTGTCAAGTAGTGTTATTAACGCCTGGACTTGCTGATTGTGAAAATGGCCACAGCACTTGTTGTGGCTGCTGTTTCACTCGTGAACCAAGCGTTTGCGTTACGCACAACATCGCAAAAATTGTTTTCCACTTATTATCCCTCTCTTCGCCTTGGTAGTAACAGTATTTTACACATATATATATATTTATTTTCGCAATAGTAAATTTAGTTGTTTTAACTTCTTTTTTAGCAGTAGAAATCAGTTCCGTGTTCTATTCATTTCATTTTGTAAGCTGACTTTGACAATGAGCATGACAAAAAGCAATAGCAAAATACATTGAATTTTGGTTTTTGCCATAGTGCTACCACCTTATTAATTCGCCTTGCTTTGTCTGTATAAACTCGTTAGTGTATACCAAATCTATTAAAAAAAGCGGATACAGAAACCCGTAAATGTCAGTCACAAGGCAAATTCAATAGGTATTGGCAGCACCACAGCTGGTTAATACCACGTTTACATTAAGCCTAAATGCATGATTTGGGCAAAAAATCGGAATCTGCGAAGCTAAACCATGAATTTTCCCATACAATTTCAAATCTACCAAATCACTCATTTCAACAAAACGATGAAGAAAATGCGATAAAACATGACCAATTTTATAGAATGCATCACAATATGAAGGCGCTTTCAAAAGCTTGTGCCTGTATCTGACAGTTCAAAATCACAAAAAAAGGAAACTATTATATTATATTGTATATAACTATTTTTCATTTGTTTGAAATTTGAAAATTAGGCAATGTAAACACCATGAAACGACTCATTTAACACTCTCACCGATACTATTAACATATGTTAATATTTCCATTTTGGTTTTGCTACAACTTTTTAGTTTTAAGTCCGGTTTTCATGCGGCTTCGGCTCAGTGGCTAATTTCTCAAGCTCTTTCTAAATATATAATCAGAAAAGTGAAATTTTTATTTTTTCCATCGTTTTTTTACAAATGAACATGTTTACCCATATTTTGGAACATATTAACATATGTTAATATATGCTTTCATTCATGAATTTTGTTAAATAATTTCCTTTTTCCCCTGTTTTATTGTAAAAAAAATAACAATGAAGCAATTACGACTTCATTTTACAAGGTGCAACCCAAAGTAAACAGGACTTTTATAAAATAAAGAAAACGGATGATTATTTTTGTATAATTCTTTTTATTTATTCAAAATACTCTCCTTCTGCTTCGATACAACGTTTTGCACGGTCCAAAAGCATTTGGAATGAGTGTTTTAGGTCATCGGCCGGCATCGCCTTCAGAATGTTGGTACAAGCCTTTTGGATGTCCTCAACGTCCTTATAACGGTTTCCTTTCATCGGCAAATGCAACTGACCGAATAAGTAGAAGTCACAGGGAGCCATATCAGGCGAATACGGTGAATGATTGATGGTAAAAATGCGATTTTTGGTCAAATAATCGGTCGTAACTAGGGCTCTGTGAGCCGGTGCATTATCATGCAATAAACGCCAACTTCCTTCCTCGCGATATTCTGGCCGAATACGACGAATGCGATGCACCAAACGCTTCAAAACTTCAACATAAAACAAAGCGTTAATTGTTTTTCCCGGTGGAACAAACTCTCGATGAATTATTCCCTTTGAATCGTAGAAACAAATGAGATGAGTTTTGATTTTTGACTTCTCACGGCGGGTTTTTTTCGGATTTGGCTCATCTGGGTGCTTCCATTCGGCACTTTGACGCTTTGTTTCGGGATCATATTGAAAGCACCACGTTTCGTCACCGGTTACGATGTTGAACAAGAAATTTGGATCACGTCTGGCTTCCCGAACGATGTCTTTTGCGTGCTCAATTCTCTGCGCTTTTTGGTCGTCGGTTAAAGTGTGCGGAATGAAGCGAGAACACACTTTACGGAGACCCAAATGTTCGGTTAAAATGCGATCAATTGATGTTTTGGAGATGTTCAATTCCATTTCCATCAATTCCAATGATGATTTTGGCTGCATTTTGATAAAATCACGCACAGTTTTGATGGCATCGTCAGTAATCACAAATTTCGACTGGCCGACGTGTTCGTCGTCATTCAAGTCTTCACGACCATTCTTGAATCGATTCAACCACTCATTAACACGGCCACGGGATAAACAATCATCACCATAAACTTGCTTTAACAATTTAAACGTTTCGGTAAAAGTTTTACCAAGTTTAAAACAGAACTTAATATTAGCTCTTTGTTCGATCGACATTCTCGTACCAAAGTTAAAAACATACTGTCACATTGAGCGGGATATTTCGGCGTCTACTAGACCAAATGTCATGAAATTTAGACAGTATGTGAATGAAAGATGTACCTTTCCAACGCATCTCACACATAGATGGCGCCACCAGAAACGTCCCTATTGCAAAAGTCCTGTTTACTTTGGGACGCACCTTGTACAATATATAACCTTTTATAAACAACATTATTACAATTTGTATAGCAATTATAGCATTTCGTTCGAATTTTGCTATTTTGCCCACAGTAGACTGTTTTTTTGCACTGAATGCAGCGCTTTCTTGTTGTTTGCTTTATTTTTGCTACCTGGTAGCGCATAAGTCAAGAACATTTAACATAGGAATACCCACAATCGTTTTCATCTGCAACAAAACCATAGACTCAATCAACTTGGGGAGTGTCAATCAAACACCCATTTGCCGTTTTTGTTGAAAAGAATGGCACAACTCGTGTATTCTGACCGACATACCGTTGAAGCACTAAAAACTCTGAATTCTTTTTCTATTCGTTATTTCCACCGCAACTAAGACAATTGTTGACCGACGCGTTCCAACAGTTTGAAAAACCTAAATTTCTAGCATCGAGGTTTGAAATTGCCGTGGCAAATCCGAAATCATAGATAGCATGTCATATCGGCTATCAAAGCATGAACCGTTCAGTTTTCAAATATAAACACTCGTTGCAAGTTTAGCACTTGTATAAATTATATTACAACTTTAATGCACCAAATCGTCGCCTCAGAAAACGAATGTCGTATGTTCCATTGAGCCTAGTAAGACATACGACATTTGTATTCTCAGGCGACGAAATGTGGTTAAACAAAGTTTTCCATGCGACACACTTTTGATCGATCGTTCCTATGGCAGCTATATGATATAGTTTGACGATCTTGTTTAAATTTGGATTTGTGATGTGGTGTTACCTAAAAGTCTTAAATACGAAGTTGCGTAAGAATATATTTGAAAATGCACTTGAAATACAAGTTCCTTTGAAACTAGAAAAATTAAACAATCTGGCAAAAAGAAATGTTGACCAAGTCTGTTTCGGGACTAAAAACATTGCGTCAATCTGGCCAAATAATATGTTGTATTATCGACAATGTTTTTTGGCGGTTCTTTCGGTCATTGGTTTCAGTTCGCGTCGGTTTGGAATGAGTGTTCCAGGTTTCTGAACTCGACGCATGGACCGCATTTTCATTGGATTTGTCTAAATTCACTACGGAAATTTTGATTTACGAACGCTTTTTGGCATTGGTTACTACGATTTTGGATTTGCCAGGTCGAACGCTGATGCTGTAATGCCAACAAATTTTTGAAAAACTCCCTACCGCATCTCAAGAAAATCCCTATTTTTCCTAACCCAAATATAAATTTTCCCTACATATATTTTCAAACATCGAAATCAAACGTCGCAAGCTGCACACTTGCATTTGAAATTATTCGTTTCGATTTTTTCAAGCCATCCCTTGAATTCTTCCATTTCCAGCCAGCTGTCTTTACATATTTGCTTTCGATACTTAACTTTTGCTCGCTTCGTAGAACCCGTTTGAAAATAAAGATGAATTGGAAGAATTGCCCATTGTTCTATAAACAATTTTAGGTATTGAAAATTAAAAAAAAAGTATAACATTTGAAGGAACTTAAATTTTCTCTTCTTAATTCAGAATCTGGTTAATAATTAAAATAAATTGAAAAATGTACTCGAAAATGCGGCAAAAGTGAAATTAAGCAAATATGCTGACAATAATGTATGTTCAAGCATAGACAAAATACATGAAAATCCTTGCTAGCCCAAGGTTTATAGACTAAAGGTTGCGCATTCCCAACGTTCGCCATGTTGATGACGTAGGCGGGGGCCAAAATCGAGGTGCCACTTATTGACAAATTTATATTTTAAATCCCTAAAAAACAAAAACGAAGCACGAAGAAAAAAACAAGGCATTTTTTTCCATCAATGGAAATAATTTATTTCCATACACTTTCAAAATATTTGTAAACGCGAAATGAATTGCTCGGTGGCAAATTGCAAAAATTACAGCTCATTTTTCATGTTCATTTTTGTTCACAAATCCAGAAAAGTATTTGGATTTATTATTTAAGGGGTATGAATATAAAATCTGGCAACTTCTTTTTCCGGGTTTGTTTACACTTTTTGAATTTTTTTTGCTCAAAAATATTTTCAGCCAATCAGAGCCAACCTATGCCTACGTCACGCGAGGCGCTGGAATTTTTTGACAACCGGAATGCGTAACCTTCTATTCTATAAACCTTGTTGCTAGCCAGTCTGTGTGTTCAAGACTTTACTTGCCAAGATTGCCACATTGAAAAATGTCAAGGCATTAATCATAAAAATAAATCATATGCAAACAGAAAATTTTTTTAAAAAATATAGAGATTTTAAATTCCCTACATTTAAGTAAATATTAAAAATCTTTCCTTTTTCCCTTCATCGCAAATGTAAGGCTGAATTTCCCTACATGTAGCCTCTTTTCCCTATGGTTGGCATCACTGCCCTGATGCTGATTATCCAAATGGCCGCAGCCACTGTTGCCAACTTAGTGCTTTTCGCACTAAATTTAGTGCTTTTTGAAAATCAAAACGCGGAAAATATTGAGTGCTTGGTGCGTTTTTTTTTATTTCAAAGACACCAAAACTAATTCATGCTTGAAAAAAATGTAAGTTTTTTTTAATAACTGGTGTTATACAACACTATATTTCATTTAACACCTGTATAACACTGGAATGTTGGGCTAAAAAATCATTGTTTGGATATTACATGACAACCGAAGTGATCGTCCTTGGTGGAATTCAAGGCGAATTGATACAGGTGATAGCGTAAGGGCAACAACAAAATTTCAATGTATTTTGTTTTTGGTTTTCTGGGTTAAGATTGTCAAAATCAGCCAATCAGAACAAAGCTTGCTTTTTTCATTTTTAAACTGTCAACGTTTTACACAGGCATTTTGACAATCTAGACCTTTTCCACCAGAAAAAAATCAATTCGCCTCATCCAACGAGGTCACCTGTATTAATTCGCCTTGGTGGAATTGCTACTTAGGTCACGGTTGCCACTGATCTGCAATAGATTTCCTTGAATGGTACACGGAGTATTAGGATAACGAACACCTTTTTTTTGCTCATCAGTGCTTTCTGAGTGGAAAAACGCGTTTTTTTGCGGTTTTAGTACTTTCTGAAATAGAAAAGTTGGCAACCGTGGCCGCAGCACTTGTTGTGGGTGCTGGTTGACTTGTGAACCGAGCGTGTATGTTGGCACAACATTGTGACAATAGCGTTCTACTTATTATCACTTTCTTATGACGCAACTCCATAACACGCTTTGTTTGCAGCAACGCTTTCGTTGCATCTGTGAAAAAACTAGAAGCAGTGTATTTGTATGGGACGAGTTACATAGCGCAAAGCGTTGGATGCCATCATTTTATTCATAGCAAAGTTCAGAAATATTTCAGTGAATAAGATGCTTTCAATGAAATTATTAACTTCAATTGTACCATGAATAAAAATTGCATAATAGTTATCGATTACATTGTTGGTAGCGCGTTGGCTCCTCATTCCGAGGGCCTAGGTTCGAATCCTAATTCGGGGTGGTAAAACGCTCATCTACTTCTATCGTTATCCACATGAAGCAGATGAGAATTGCAAGAATCGTACAAGTGCGCTCTTGGCAGGCAATGGCAAAACTTGCAAGCGTGTAAGAAAAAACTCCCAACTGCCGTTCGGATTCGGCGTTAAACCGACTTACCCCATCCGCTTGGAATGTGTGCAGCCACCATAACCTAACTTAACCTATCGATTACCTTTACGCACCGAGTGTGCTATTTTTTAATTTGTACTCGTTTTCGCATTTCGTTTGATATTGTACGCAATTCATATCAGATATGGATTGGCTGCCCAGAAGGTTTTCCTGACCACTTCGATTAAGTCAATAAATTCATTAAAATCCGCAATTTCCTCCTCCATTGTCTTCAAGTTTTTCTGTTTTCACATCATAAAATGTTACTGTCAGCTAATTAGACGATGCTTCAAAAGCGCGTTGTATAACTCAAAGCGTGAAATCTAAGCAACTAAATTCCGAAAAATCGCAACATATCGGGATCCCGAGATTGTAACTTTCAGGGCCCTAAATGCGTCCAAAACGCTCACTCTGCATTATTCCCTTGTATGAGATCAAAGTCATGTGCAAAACCGTGTTATATATTTTTACGTGATAGATCGGGCATTGTACAACTGTTTGTGTAGGGCATGCAAACAACCACAATTAATTATCATTGAAAAGTTAAAAAGGATAAATGTGCACATGAATTGCTACATAATTTACTTGATAATCAAATAAGTGTTTAGGTAGAAATAGTGTTCAATAGTGTCGCAATAAATTTGGGCAAATTTTTACGTACTGAAATCACTAGAGCTAGAAAATGTTATCGATGTTTTTGTGTATTTGTTTTGAACAACTGGTAGCACTGTTTGTGGACATTGTTTGTAATTTTCGTCAGTGTTGCCAGATTAGGGGTTTTCCTTCCCTAGATTTGTGCTTTATTTGTTAGGTTGGGGGAAATTTTATAATAAATATTTTCAGACATCTTTAATTTACGCTTTTTAAAATGTCTGTAGCCAACCAGGTTGCATTTTAGTTACATCAACACCTTGTTCAGATATATTTGCTAGTGGATCTTTTTTAATTTCATGTACCAAACAGAATGAGCAATTTTCATGAAATATTAATTTTATGTGTGAATTTGAAATTTGGGGGGAATTTTAGTTTTTAGGGGGAAATCGTCTTCATTTTAGGGGGATTGCTTGAAATGTATCTGGCAACACTGATTTTGGTGCGAAATGGGAACAACCGAAAAATCATTTGATGGGAGTTGTTTTTATTAATGGAAAGCCTAATTGGTAGAGTTATTTGAGGAAATGAAAGCCGACACGACAAATAAATCAGTGACAGTGTCTGGTGGCACAGAAGCAGCTGGTCGGGTTAACGGAAGCAACTACTTAAAGCTTCAACAGTCGCAGATGATACGGAGTAACATACACAATATTTCCCAATTACTCAACACAGGCCTGGATACTGAGAGCCTTGATATCTGCGTCAAGCTGATTGAGGCGGGTGTGCATCCGCAAGCTCTTGCTGAGGTCATCAGTCAAATTCGCCGCGAGGTTGCTATGTTCCAGCAGCCTGATGATAACTGAGACCATCATCCCATGTTCAACACTGTTTTTCCCACATTGTAACAATTTGATTTAGTATAAATATATGTATACAATTCGGTATTTATGAATGTTACTTTTGGAGAAAAGCTCATTGACATACATAAAGTAGCAAATCCAAGCCTGATTGCAGCTTGTCAAATAATTTTGCAGTGGAAGTGAAGTTGTAATTTTATTTACGTGCGTATATGCCAGACCATATTAGGATGAAAACGAGGACGCTGATGGTTTGTGCGCAAATTGGTGAAAGCTAAGAATATGAATTGTCTTTTTTATTTTCTTTGGTGATAGTTATATTTTTGACATTGAAATCACCAGGAATATAACAGGTAATAAAGTATTTTTTGCTTAATTGGTCAAGTAAGTACTTAACGTGCCATGCCCTTACTCGGTTCTCAGGGTATGCGACCCCTTAATGAAATGTCAAGGCACACAATTTCGAAATTAACTATCCAAGACTCTGCCCTCTACAAATGTCTAAACGTGGGTAAAATATACTTTGTCTTGTCTTAATTTACCACCAGACTTTTTCGATAGCCGCAAAGACGGCTGTCGAACGCCCGTTAACGTCATCGTCGAAAACGTACTTAAGAAACTGGACCCTATTGATAATAGTTTTACCTTCAATATACCAACATGTCGGTTAAACATTTTTCGTTGTTGTTTATTCTGAGAATTAGCCACATCTATGTATCTTACAATTGAATTCTTTTGTGTCATATACAGAATATGCTTACTTATGGCACAGCAGTCGGTTCAGTTGAGAGACAACGAGCAGGCGTTGAAATGCTTTAAAGAAAGTTTAAAGTATACTCCAGATGACATTGAGATTTTATCATCTTTGGCTCGGCTTTACATGCATATGAATTCTACCGAGTTATGCCGCGATGTCTGCATGCAAATTCTACAAATAGATAACAATAATGAAGCGGCGTCTGTGATGATGGCGGACCTGTCTTTCAGAAAGGTAATTGTTTCGTATTTGTGTTATAAGAACTGCTTCAGTTGAAATGTGGTAGCATTTCACAAAGCACAATTTCACATATTGCACGATCAGCTATTCCTTTGGGGTGCTAATTTTGCCAATACTGTTCTCGATCGAAGTTCATATGTATAGCTTTAAAAATTTGGATAATAGAAAGCAACAACTTCGGCAAAGGACAAATATGTAAATATGTATATAAAAAAAAGATATAAAATCGAAGCTACTCTTAGTGGCGCCTACGAAAAATGGAGACTTTTCGACAAAAATTGTTTGCTGTGTCGTGGCTGACGGGACCAATTACTTTCTTGATTTTAATCAAATACCTGGTATGAAGGTTTATATTGCAGAGGAGAAAGAAGTGTATTCAACGTTTAAAACTCAAAAGCATAAATACATATGTTATATCGAACGAAAAATTTAGTTTGGTAGTCAATGTGTATGGGGTTTAAAAAGTGAAGAATGTATTTCTGAAGGGGCAGTTATTATGGCGATGTTATGTTAAATAATGTTTAGAGAAGTGAATTCCGCCTTTAATAAGAATTATGAATGCTACAAGATCTATGATGTTATGGCCTGATTTGGCAACAAACCACTTTTGCAAACAACCACATAAGTTTATGCAATTGGTCAATGTAGTGCCGAAAGAGGAAAACACTTCGAATTGCTCGGAGCTGCGACCGTTTAAATGATTTTCGGCCCGTATAAAATAAAGAAAACAAAAATTCGACCACAACAGGCTAAATCTACCTACCAAGTATAGATGAAGGCCGTTAATTCTGAAGTGCCATTGTTTATGATGTGATGGAAAAGAATTCTAACAATTTTGGTAAACTTTTACTTTAAATATATATTAAACAATGTTTTGAAAAAGTTTCAATAAGAATATTTGCATTAAAGCACACTTTCTTGGTGTCTACTCAGCAGTTCTTAATAATGATTACAACACAATCACTACGGTTTCAGGTTGAAAAGAAACCTTGGCATCCTTTCAGAACGAACGCAATTATTCACATTATTAAACATTATAAAACAAAATAATTGCGAAAAGACCATGTAATGTTGGCAATGATGACCATTTCATTTCATTGGATTAACTTTCCAAAATTCAAACTCAAATTTTTGAATCTGCTGCAGCGTTCGAATACACTAGAATATCCCATAACCCAATTTTTTGGGATCTGTAAGCCCCACTGTGTTTTATGTACTCGCTGGCACAGATACTTTATAATAAGGGTTAAATAAATGTAGGTAAGAAGGTATTCGTTATAGGTTTCGCCAATTTGATATGTTATCTATTTTACGATTTTGAATTTTTCGTTATTTCTCCTAATGAGACTGTGTGAAGTTGGTTTTTGTAGAATGGTCCAATGATTTTAATGTTATATTCCATTACAGATGGAGTTTGAAAATGCAGCGTACCATTTCTCGCAGCTGTTAATATCGCAGCCGTGCTATTGGACGGCATTGGCGCGCCTAATTGAAGTGATGCGACGTTCAGGAACTATGTCAGAGGCTACATCGTTTCTGCAGCGTGCTGAGCAAGCGGCGACTAATCCTCAACACAATTCAGGGCTCAACTATTGCAAGGGTCTTTTTGAGTGGTATAGTGGCAACCCGAATGGCGCATTACGCCATTTCAATGTGGCTAGACGGGACTATGAGTGGGGACAGCAAGCTATTTTCAATATGATAGATATTTGCATCAATCCCGACGGTGACATACCCAATAGCGTCGACATGCAGGACGCCATTGATAGCGGTGATTTCAGTGATTCGCGAGCGATTGCATTACGCACTGCGGAGCGACTACTGAAGGAACTCCGCCCGCGGCCAGGCGGCATGGATAACGAAATTTTGAATCACCGATTATTGCAGAACTTCCTGCAGCTGGCGACGAAGCAGAAATTCCAAGTCGAGTCTGCTCTGCAGTATTTCACCGACCTGGCCACTCGCGAGGAGTACCAAAACATGGTGGGACCAGTGCTGGGTATGGCTTCGGCGCTGGTGCATCTCAAACAGGTACAGCGAGCTAAGAATCAGTTGAAGCGCATAGCACGGGTACCGTGGAATTTTGAAGAAGCCGAGTATTTAGAACGCAGTTGGCTGTTATTAGCGGATATTTATATACACGCAAATAAGTTAGACGTCGCCGATGGATTTGTGGAACGCGTACTGGAACACAACAAGTCGAGCATAAAAGCTCACGAACTGGCCGGCTACATAGCGGAAAAGACGCAGGTGTATCGCGACGCGGTTAAACATTATTACAACGCTTGGAACTGTGGCGGACACTCCAAACCACACATTGGCTACAAACTCGCTTACAATTATATGAAAACTAAGCGCTATGCTGATGCAATTGAAATCTGCCAAAAAGTTATGAAATTACACCCGGACTACACAATCATTCGGAAAGATATTATGGATAAATGTCGTTCTAATTTGCGTTCCTAAACTTTGAAATACAATTGCGAAAATTCATTTGCACTTCAGTTATAAAGTAGAATTTGCTGTCTCAAATAAATAACACCACATAATATATTACAAAAATTAAAAGTAGGAGAATAGAGTTTTCATTTTCTTACATTTCTATAAACACATAATTGTTTGTCCTGAGTGAAAACCGCTGAAGCTACAAACATGAAATATAAACCGTAGGTACATCTTAAAAAATGAATATCCGCTAATTGAAATTTCGAACATCTGAATTGAAATTCGGTGTTTAAGGTGTTGTACACTGCAGAGCATAACTATAGACGCACCCAAATTTTTCCGTTTCTGAGGAATTAAAAATTTTTGAGAAAAATCTAATGATGCAGGGTTAAAGAGCTTTAAAAGTTATTTACTTTCGGTTCTTGTGCAAATTTAAAAAAAAATTTTGTTGAACACTGCGATTAAAAATGCAGTTTTTGGCTGGTGCATAACTATAGACGCACCTTAAAAATGTGCGTTATTTAGTCTGTTGATCGATGTAATGGTACTTTTTTGACGTCTTTTGATTGATTTCCATATTATTTCAAAATTCCGCTTGGTTCGTACTTGTTGGAAATCGAAAAAGGCAAAATTTTAGCTTTTCGCGAGGACTTCGCGAAATCGGTCGAAAATTGAAGCGATCGGACAAAGTAGTGCGATCGTTTTTAAAAGATACAACCAATTATGTCACAAATAAAACAGGAGGAAGAAAACCAAAGCTTTTTGAACGGGATAAACGTCTTGTAATTGCTGCCGCTAGTAACTCTATGAGGAAAACTGAGCAAATTAGAAAAGATTGTGGAGTAAATGTGCCTCTTGGACAGTGAACAGAGGCATTATCTTGTTGAAAAATTAGTCCACTTCGCCGATATCGGTTATAAAATCGTAGCAGGTTCGTTTGCAAGAGTGTAGTGTACTCTGCCGAATTCATTCGCGTACTAGGAAAAGCGAGCTCAAACATACCGTTCCCACAAAATGCTCCCCACACCATTAAGGAACCCCCACCGAAGTTTCTTTTGGAAAAATATCGCGGTTCTTTGCATAAATCCCTCCAGTAAGAGTTAAATCCATCTGGACCGTCAAGCTTAAACTTCTTTTCATCGAAGAATATTATCTGCAAGAAAAATGCATGCTTCAGAAAATTAAGGAAGCATAATTGGGGATTCCGTACTCATATTGTTTTGACCGAATTGCAATCGGGAGTCCTTATGGCGTACCAATAATCGGGGCATATTTTTCAATTTCTGCCGGGAAATGTTCGGGGACTCCTTTAACACCCTGTTCACTGTCCAATGAGGCGTATTAACTCTACAATCTTTTCCAATTTGCTCAGTTATCCTCATAGAGTTACTAGCGGCAGCAATTACAAGACGTTTATCCCGTTCAAAAAGCTTTGGTTTTCTTCCTCCTGTTTTATTTGTGACATAATTGGTTGTATCTTTTAAAAACGATCGCACTACTTTGTCCGATCGCTTCAATTTTCGACCGATTTCGCGAAGTCCTCGCGAAAAGCTAAAATTTTGCCTTTTTCGATTTCCAACAAGTACGAACCAAGCGGAATTTTGAAATAATATGGAAATCAATCAAAAGACGTCAAAAAAGTACCATTACATCGATCAACAGACTAAATAACGCACATTTTTAAGGTGCGTCTATAGTTATGCACCAGCCAAAAACTGCATTTTTAATCGCAGTGTTCAACAAAATTTTTTTTTAATTTGCACAAGAACCGAAAGTAAATAACTTTTGAAGCTCTTTAACCCTGCATCATTAGATTTTTCTCAAAAATTTTTAATTCCTCAGAAACGGAAAAATTTGGGTGCGTCTATAGTTATGCTCTGCAGTGTATGAAGAAACTTTTTTAATAGGTATATTGATTTAAAAATAATTTTATGCGTATTTTTCATATTTTCGAAAATCAAAATTTAAGGGGACCCGGTCTAGAGCACGAAAATTTCACCTGTTTTCACGATTTGTTTGCCATTAAAAATTTAAAAAACGATGTTTCAACTTTTTGGGCTTATTACTACGTTTATTGAGCATACAAAACATTTTTTTTTGCATTTTAAAAACAATATTTTTTATTATAAAAATGCTGCTAAAGATGACCCTCTCGAAAAATCGGACCCGGACGGCGTACGTGATTTCGAGACTTCTACTAATCTGAAACACAAAATTCAAGAAAACTCTTAATCAGAAAGAGTGCAGTTATGGTCGGAACTAGAACAAATCGAAAAAAATTAAAAATTGACAAAATGGCGCGCTTTTGAAAATAAAGTTCGTAAAATCGGGTCTTTTTCACTAGTTTTTTAGTGTAAACAATAAGAAATTTTTTAAATACCAGGGACCGTAACGGTTATGGTTTTTATCAAAAAAGTCAGATTTTAACTGTTATATTTTAACTTTTATTTTTCCCGACAAAAATAACTGTTATTTTGTGCCTTTTATAATTTCAGGCAAAAATAACTGTTATTTTTGACTTTTATTTTATCGGTCAAAAATAACAGTTATTTTGTGACTTTTATTTTTTCAGTCAATATATCAGGCAATTTGCATTTTTTCAAAGGCCATTTGACCGACTAAAAATCTATTCATACCATTTTTTTCGTCTCGTCAACGCGCACATTTTGAGCTATAAAACTTGTTTCAGTCTTTAGTACAACGGCGGCAATGGAAAGATTCCTCTAAACAAAAACATTCAAAAAATTTCGATGTCATCGTTGCGCTTCGAATTGATAAAACTTTTTTTAGCTTTTTTAAATCTATCTTTTTAAAATTCCACCGGCAAAATTCCACCTTTTAAAAATGCCACCGGAAATCCAATGTAAAGAATAACTAAAAAGTAAACTTTTTTTTGCACTAAAAAATCCAAATGCATTCAGGGCATCGACTAGCAAATTTAAAGCACAGTTCCCGCTACACCTTATTACAGGTGTGATTTAATGAGCCCATATATTTCAAACTTGTTAAAATTATTCTAAATCATATATAGATACACGACACGTATTTTTTAGTTTTGTAAAAAGACTATAGAAGAAACATGAAATAATAAGCCTAACTATTCAAATTTGGTAAAATCATTTCAATTGGAATGGGCCTATAGTCTTAAAATTGGGTGAACAAACTCCAAATCACAAATAATTGGACACGTGTTTTCGCTGTTTTAAAAATTAAAATCTGACAGGTCAACAATGGGTTAACAGTTCATTTGGAAAAACATGATATTTTAAGCTTATTGACCTTTAATTTTTTTTTAAATATGATTACTTAGGTCCATTAACACTAGAAAGGCCGCAAATTATCTTAACCTACAAATACTATATGTTTTATCCGCTGATATCTCGAAATCGGATTTGGTTAATGTATTTGTAGAACCCAAAATGTAGAACTACACCTTTTCAAGTTCGATTTCAGAAAGTGTAAAAACAATTTCAGAAAGCGTAAAAGCAATTTCGGAAATTCAATTTCAGAAAGTGTAAATTCAATTTCTGAACCCGTAAATTCAATTTCGGAAAACGTAAATACAATTTCAAAGTAATTGTTGAATATATATTGGTTGCTTTTACACAGATTTGAAACAGTAACATTCATTATAATACCTTAAAAAAGAAATATCTACATAAATGGTTGCCCAGAAAAAGAAATGTTTACGTTCCTACAAGAATGTAATTTTGCGCAAGAGCATCTCCATGAAAAGTCGAACTGTGCTGGATTGCTCTGGCGCAGTCGCCTCCAGTAATGGTACACTTCGCATCATCAACTATTTTTTCTAAGTACTGAAGCCGCTGCTCCATAATGGCTGGTAATCGGACTTGCGGCACAGCCATATGCGACGTAACGTAAGACTTAATTTTCGACATATATTTTGTATGGGATTAAGCATGGGTGAATAGGGACCCAGACGTAGCACTTGCGCAAGACAGATGTTTCCATCGAACTATGGCATGGTGCATTGTCGCACACGATCACAACGTCATTTACGTTATTCCCATTTTCCTGCTATTCGTTTATTAGGCCTTGCACTCATTGGGCGCAGGCTGCAGATGGCAATGAGCCCCTGCGGCGCTCCAAAAGCAGCACACCTCCTGTAGCCCATCTTGTTCCGTACGTAGTTAAAAAATTTGGCAAAGTGCATTTTTCCAAAAACATTTTTATACATTAGAGGTAGTTTTTGAAATTGAATTTACGGTTTCCGAAATTGAATTTACGCTTTCTGAAATTACTTTCAGTTGTAGAACCCGGTAAAAAATAAAAGTAATCAATACAGATATTTAAAATGAAAAACCGTCAAAAATACTTATATAAATTTTTCAGCAAACATCGATTTCAGATGCATCATCATCGCAGACGGTCGAAGAACAAGCGTTCTTAATTGATGAAGGATCTTTGCAACGTACCTCTTCCTTATTAAGACGTGAAATTATCGAAATGGAGGTAGCAAGTTCTTCATCTGATGACGAAAATATTATTGCTGATTACAACATCCGCAAAGCATTTTTCGAAATTGATGCCAATTTGATGGAATATTGGAGCGAAATGAAATATGTGTTTCCTTGGCTTTGACAACTTGCTTTCAAGTGAGCGTAGAACGAGCTTTTTCTGCCTTGAAACTTGTTCTTGGCGATTTACGGTACAATTTGTCAGCAGAGAAGTTAGCTGCAATAATGATATTAAAGCTAAACACAATTTAATAAAATGACTTGACATTTATACTTATGCAAATTTCTTATTTGAAACTGTATGTACCAGTGAGTATTTCTGAATAGTTCAACCCAGATAAGCCAACCGTACTACATGTAAGAAGGTGCAGCGGGAACTGTGCTTTAAATTTGCTAGTCGATGCCCTGAATGCATTTGGATTTTTTAGTGCAAAAAAAAGTTTACTTTTTAGTTATTCTTTACATTGGATTTCCGGTGGCATTTTTAAAAGGTGGAATTTTGCCGGTGGAATTTTAAAAAGATAGATTTAAAAAAGCTAAAAAAAGTTTTATCAATTCGAAGCGCAACGATGACATCGAAATTTTTTGAATGTTTTTGTTTAGAGGAATCTTTCCATTGCGGCCGTTGTACTAAAGACTGAAACAAGTTTTATAGCTCAAAATGTGCGCGTTGACGAGACGAAAAAAATGGTATCAATAGATTTTTAGTCGGTCAAATGGCCTTTGAAAAAATGCAAATTGCCTGATATATTGACTGAAAAAATAAAAGTCATAAAATAACTGTTATTTTTGACCGATAAAATAAAAGTCAAAAATAACAGTTATTTTTGCCTGAAATTATAAAAGGCACAAAATAACAGTTATTTTTAACTTTTATAGTAAAAGTCAAAAATTTAAAAGGCATGTCATATTTGTGAAGCTGAGGCCATTACGATCATAATGGTATATTTGAAAAAGTCCACCGGCAATTTTTTCGTTGTGCCTTTTTGATTTGAAAATTGTAAAATAACAGTTATTTTCGGTCCCTGTTAAATACAATTATGATTCTAGTTCCGACGATAGTCATACATGTTGTGAACAACATATCCAAATTTCAAGTGATTCGGTTAAATAGTTTTTTGTTTTCATCCGCGGCGTACCGAAAAAAGTCGTTTCGAGATAAATGAGTTAGTTTGAGGTACAGATGTTTTCAAAAATTGAGCAAATTTCGAATACTTACAGTTAATCCGCGATTCCGGCACGATATAGGATCCCTTCGGAACGTTCGTATTCCTCGATTTTCTCACTCCTTTAATTTTTTCGAGCTGTACGAGCCTGGCATCACTGCCAGCACTGGCTCCGAGCGGTAGACCCATGAGGAGCGCGCGGACCGCTCTATACCTGGTTAAGGGGAGGTTCTCATCTAGACCACCAAAAAGTAGGTTCACTTTGGGAATTATTTACAGGAAAACTAAAAAACATATCAAGACGATATTTGGCAGTTTGATACAATGTACTTTTATTTATAGATTTCTATTTTTATTATTAGAAAAAAAAACAAAATGGCGTCCGTTATTAGGCTTTTCCGACGGCATGTTTTGGAAATTTTGCTCAACTGCCCGGTATCCACAGGTTGCAAATCAATCTGAAATCAAAAAATTCTTGATGTATCATAAACTAGAATATATTTACTAAAGAATGACCTATTATTTAAGAAAAAATATCAAAATTGACAAAATGGCGCGACTTTGAAATTTGAGTGCCGTTTTCAGACCTTTTTTCCAGAATTTATTATTTAAAAAAAATAGTTAATGTTAAAATATTGAAACGAAAATAGGTCATTCTTTAATAAATATTGTCTTCTTCAAAATGAAAGTAACTAGAAGAAAATCGGTTGAACCGTTTTCGAGTTATGCACCGGGCAGTTTTGAAATATCTGGTCCTGAGAGAATAGCTTGTTTAGTTGGAGCAAGTTTTAGCTATTATTTTGTAAATTTGAATTGGCAATATTTTCAATGTTAAACAACATTCTAGACATGTTAAACTTTCAGAAAATGCAAAAAAAAAAAGAAAATTTCAAGATTCTAGATGAGAACCTCCCCTTAATGGGCTGTAGAAGCTATAATATTGGGAATTTCCGCATGAAAAGTTCACTCTTACATTCTTAAGATACTATACTTTCGAAATATCGAAAAAACAAAAAATCGATTTTTTGAAATTTCTAGACCACCGGGTCCCCTTAAGGGGTCAACAATGGGTTAAAAGTTTGTGTGGAGGAACAAGATTTTATGGGATTTTTGACGTCAAACTTGGTGAAAGCACTCAACTTGTGAAATAATTCGAAAAGTGTTTTTAATTTTTTCGAAAATAAAAATCTGACGGGGTCAACGACTGGTTAAGAGTTTTAAGACACACATACACATAAAAGACTGATGACCCGGTTAACATCGTACAACCTAAAATTCATTTGATTGTAACTAATCAGAATTGTAATGTGCACTACAACGACACGGAGTTGTTTTCAAAGTCACTTAAATATCCTCAAATTAAATCCTAATTTGTGAATATGGCTAAGCCTGAAAAATCAAATGAATGTTCGCAAAATGCAGTTAAACTCCGTAATCATATCTATTTTTTTTTTAAGAAAAAAACGAACACACTGGTTCATATGGACCTATTTAAACGGCAATACCTGTTCCAAAACCTGGTTGGCCGAGAATGCTTTTTAGTATGTTACAAGCTTCAGATATATTACATAATATTTAAAATTTTTTAAAACAATACTCAAAGTACAGCCCCGAAGCACTTTTTAAGTCAAAGGGTTCAATAGTTGTGGAATTATAGGTGACCAAGAGTGAACTAGGTCTAATTGATCCAGAGTGTTCCCTATGATTTGAAAAAAAAGATTTGGGGGTTGATTCCGGCCCCCTTCGAAGTATTAGGATCGACTTTAAAACTACATAATTAATTAATAATTAATAATAATAATTGACTGGCACGACAGCCCGCTTACGCGAGACTAAGGCCTAGCTTCCCGCAACCACCCGTGTTGTGCGTGTGAATTTGTACGCGGGTTGAAGGGACCTACAGTTTTATGCCGGTTCCGAACGGCAGGTTGGGAGCTTTTTCATAAGCAATTTTTACTCTCAGAGGTTTGCCGTTTCCAGCTGAGAGGACAGCCACCGAAAGAGAAAACGAGTTTTCCCGTTATTTTTTTTTTATTTTTAGGTGTTATTACAGGCAGTATTTGAACCTGAGGTTGCTGCCTGCGACTCGCGGTGCAACGCACTAACCAACTGAGCCACGGCGGCTGCCGTTGAAAACTACATACTACATACAAATTAACAAATTACAAATCAAATTGTATACATACCAGGGGCGTAGCCAGAACTTGGTCATGGGGGGGGGGGGGGGGTTTACAAAAATTGTTTGCCAGTTTAGTATTACATGTTTTTCAAAAGTGCACTTTCCAAATAGAGCATTTTGTTGTGGCTTATGTGACTTAATGCATTAAAAACTAAATTTTCCTGATTTTTAGTAAAAATTTCATGAAATTTGGTACACTGGAAGCAAAGTTATTGCATCTGAATTGAAGGTATGTTTGTGTCATCGTACAAAAATGTGCATCGAACAAAGATCCAATATTAACTATTGTTTTAAAAATGTTTAAACTTTAACCGAAGCATTTAAATTGATGGACCAAGTTTATGGTGATTTTTGTTTTTACCGTGGTGGAGTTCATAAGTGGTAAACGCGATTTAAAAACGATTGTCAGAACATAAATGATAACCAAAGTGTTAGCCAACTGAATCCGCGATCACCGTAGATCAAAACTGGGCGGTAATTCATAAAAGATAAGCCAAAATCTTCATTGAAATTCTTGAAATTGGATTTAACTTTCGCTTTACCTATACCCACCCGGGTGATCTTTTTAATATTCATGTTTATATCTGCACAAATTGTAAGGTAATTTCAATAACATGAAAAAATATTTTTTTGAAATTTTGTTCATGTTTAAACTTGAATTTCGTCATTTTTTATACAAATGTATCTGGGTGATCGCAGGCGCTTTCGCTACCATTTTGATTAAAACTCACGATAAATTTTTTATGCGCACCTCATTATCTATGTGATCAATAAACCCTCTGGAAAGAAATCTTCTAATATTTTCCATAGTCTCAAAATAAATCATTAAAGTTAGGCCTTTCTTCGAAATACGAACTATCGCCAGAGGAAGATACTAAATACTGAAGTATGAAAAAAATTTATAAATTATTATACTGATTATTATATTTTGAGAACGTAGAAACCATCCAAAAGGCTTGTCCGGACATTCCGGTCGACGAAGCGGTCTTTAGGCATATTTTTAGAACATGCAAATCGCTGCATTAAGCCTAAACGTGATTATTAAAAAAACAAATTAGTTTCGGTAAAAAAGGGTTTTGTTAATATTCTTTTAAATATTTAAAGATGAAAAGACCTTTTTGCTAATGTGGGAACGTACATACGATGCATAGAGATTGAAAATGTTGACAAATTATAGGCTATGGGGGTTCTGACACCCTAAACCCCCCCTTGGCTACGCCCCTGATACATACAAATTAAAAGGCATTTTTGGCTTTTTATAAATATTAAAGAATTACTTTTTGAAACCCCCCCAAAATATTTTTCTGAATCCACCCATGTTTTTATGACTCCAAAGTATTGGCTTAAATAAGAAAAACTTATTATATTTTTGCAAAATTCTAGAGTTGTTTTTCTTCTTTATAGCAGGACTCCCTGAAATGGTTGAACAAAATGAGATTCGAAAGTGGCTTAAAACTTATTTGATGGATCCAAATATTTCTCTCAACTGCCTGTAGAACTACCAAATAATTTGGCGTTGTTCGAAAGTAGTTCTCAATAACATAAGCAAATATTTGGAACAGTTTGGTACAAGCAAACCGCGGTGCAACACGGGGTAGTGCAATGAGTAACAAGTGTGGAAATAGTAACATTTTAGAATTGCAAATAAAGTGACTGCTAGTTTGAGCTGCGTTAGAGAATTGTAGTGTGTTTTGTTTTTATGAGCCCAATCCAGAGAAACGATATGTACATATATCCTGCATATATCCGGTGTGCGTTGCTACACCCGGTAATCGTATTGAAAACTATTTTTTACATTGAATGCTTTTACTCAGACTCCAGGTCATTGTTTAATTGGCACCCACGTAAAAGGATTGCGACTGTTTTCAAATGACTTCTGTCGCAGCTGCATAGACGTGGAGAAGAAAGAAAATATACCTCACCTATTATGCAACTGACCTGCTCTATCCAGAAGAAGGATGACCTATTTGGGTAACTTCTTCTTCGATAGTCTACAGGATCGAGCTTCGTTAATAGCTCAAACTGGTTCAACGAGTGAGCGGTTCTACGATCGATCACATGTAGTATCACAAGGGCCGTCTTGTCCTAAGGGTTCCTTGGGGCAGCCACACCTACTTACCTACCAAGACTGCCATTTTGATACGTATGCGTATTATTCGACAATAAGATTTTGTGGTGCTTGAAAGATACCACACCTCTACTATAGCTCTATGCCGAATTTCAATTATGTGCCAAAGTTCCAATTTATATATAAAATAAAAGTCCCAAATTCTTCCCATGTTCCTTGTCCAACGCTCATGATATTTGAACGATAGTTGAACGACAGATTCATTGGATGATATACCAAATTTCAATGCTGTCCGACTTATAATTCCGACGTTATTCAATATTATAAATTTTAGTTGTATGACAGACCCCATTACAATACAATATCCTTATCATTATTGACTACGCCTGCAATTAATAGAGAAATAAATGAATTAAGAAGTAATCAAATCATCATCAACTGAAATCATTCAAGACAAAACGTGCAAATCAATCGAGCCTTGAAAAATATGAACGCGTTCATGGACATGCTCAAAAAATACAAAAATGTCTATGTCATCGTTGTAACAAAAGTATCATATTTAGGATCAGAACTAACAGTATTTTGTTAATTATTTCACATCTGTTTCGTCTTTCTCATTTTTATGTGCTCTTCTCCCCTATGAACGCGCACACAAAACGTGAACGATTAAATGCGAACTGACTGACTTCTGCATTCGCTGACAACTACTTAGGTAACTATTTGTCAAATTTACTTGCGACAAACCAGTTGTGAAACTAATGCATTTTTAGAACTAGTTGTCTCATGTCTGATAGAGTACCTACTTGAAATAACACTATAACACAGCAGGTATGCAGGTTATACATAAATATATTTAGCTTATTATAAACAGAAATACTATACATATGATTACAAACATGCATACATAGTTGGTTGCAGGAGCCATTAGACCATATTTTACCACAATTCAATGCACGACGTGGAATCCTGTTGCTAGTTACAAATCTAAATACATGATTTTTGTGGCTGCCAAGGCACCGCAGAAGCTGAGGAAGCTTGCAGTACTAACAACTGCTGTTGTTGTTCCGGAGAGCGCCACAATAGTACCCATGCACATCGATAGAATGAACTGCGCCAAAAAAACCATGCTACTGACAATGGCCACATCCGTCCCCAAGCCACGGACACTCGATCCAAGCTTCGCAGAGCCGTCAGCATCTAGCTCGAACTGCGAAAAAGATTTAATATCGGTTAAGTTGGCCAATCGGTCAATTTCGTGCACACATTCCCCGAGGTGCAATTTGTTTTGTACTTACAGTCCCCATGGAGTGGTAGTGCGCCACCAAAAGATACGGCATCGTGAAAAGCGTGGAGTACATGACACCTGCGGCCCAGCTGAAGACTATTACGCTGGCCTTGGCACGCGTTAGCGCCATCAGAGTCATGCCAGCACAGTAGAACAGCAGTCCACCAACATAAACCGGCTTTGCTCTGCGAAGAGTTTAATGAATTGGTGCCATCCTCTTATGCAAAAAGTAAATATGGTATGTAGGTATGTGTGCATGTAAATAAGCAAATGAAAGTGGACGTGGCGAACATGTACTCTGGCGGAATAATTGCCTTGAGCTTTAAGCCTATTACTTCCGTGGACGGATGGACATACCTAAATCGCTGAATCAGTTTCTCAATTATGAGTGAGTAGCAGGCACACGACAATGAGTACATAGCCATGCCCCAGCAGCCGAAGCGTACGCCTTCTTCGTAGCGCACTTGCGCCAGTGAGCCCTCAAGCGCCCTGGGATCGCCGTTGAATACAGCCTCTCCCACGAAATCCGTGAAGTAGAGAGAATAGCACACGTGGGCCATCCAGCAAAACAGATTAGTCAAGCAGACCATACGCAGTGAGTGCGGCATGTACACAATCGAGAGCAAGTAATGGGACAGCGTTTCGATAGACTCGGTCGGCAATTCGGCGCCGTCCTTTAGAGACGCGGCAGCTGTGCAGGGCGTACCACTCTGTATGAAGGAGGTCTCATCTACTTCGGCTTGTTCTGTCGCAGCAAAGTAATCTGATAGCGACTGAGTCGGTTCCGCTTGTGCATGCGAGTCGGTCTCCAATGCTGCTGCTGTCAGCTTATCAAACTGCAAGCGAAAAAGCGAAGTGATTACACTGTGCTATAAAAGCTGTTATACTTAGTAGGGATATAAATACTGTTACTGTTACACGTTTTATGCTATAAAATTAAAAGTAGTGAATGTTTTTGGGCAAATTTTTGTTTACATATTTATTGATATAGGTATATTGTATACAAAAAGCAAACATTCATTCGAAATGTTTGCCTTTGGCCTTCACGCACGACTTAAGTCGGACTGGCCAATCATCAATAGCCGCACGCACGTCGTCCATCGGAAAATTGGCCACAGCACGAATCAAAGCTGTCTTAAGAGAATCAAGGTTGGGGTATCTTTTGTGGCAAACCATGTCCTCTAAAACTATCCACAATTTGTAATCGAGCGGGTTCAAATCAGGGCTGCCAGAGGGCCATTCTTCAGAGGAAATAAATGCTGGTAAATTGTTTTGGAGCCAGGTTTGAGTCGTTTTAGCTTTATGATCCGGCGCAGAATCTTGCTGGAAAGTCCACGGCTGGTTTTGGAACAAACAATGGTTAAGTGGTTTTACAACAGCTTTCAAAACGGTTTCTTGGTAAACTGTGGCCGATGTTTTGACCTCTTGTTCGCAGAAATGCAAGTCAGTGACTCCATCGTAAGAGACACGCCTCCAAACCATGACTGAAGCTGGGTGATGACCCTTTTCGACCCGTGGAATCAGTTCAGATGCTTCCTTAGATGACCATGCATACACCCTATCATTTTCCTTGTTAAATTTTTCCTGCACGGTAAACATTTTTTCATCGGTAAACAAGATTTTTCTGTGCAAGTTTTCAGCGTGCTTCACCAAAAGACGCATTTTTCCATTCTTTTTTTTTCAAAGCTTCAGTCAAAAAATGTCCGGTACGGCGTTTGAAAGCCCCAAGTCCCAAGTCTTTTTTAATAATTCGACTCATGGAGTTTTGCGAGATATTCTTCTCCCGGGCCATGATTTTCTGTTTTCGGAGCGGATTTCGCTGAATTATTGATTTGACAGCTTTAACGACTTGTGGTGTTCGAACTGTGTGCGGACGGCCCGACCGGTGGCGGTCTTTAACATCTCCAGTCTCCTCAAACAGTTTTATGCACCGGTAGACGAACATGCGACTAATCCCGAGTTTTTGAAAATATCACATTTTTTCATTTCACACTTAAGGCAGGTTCTCACCTTGTGGGAAAAAAAACCGATTTTTGTTTGCCTTATCGTGTAGATATATGTTTGAAAAATGTGCTCCAGAAATTTCTGAAAAATTACAAAAGTTACAGGCCGTTACATAGAGCAGTGTCGAGCACCGGCCAAGCGCGCTTTAAACTTTAAACGCGTTTTTCTGAGAACCACATTTTCGGACCTAACGGAAGTGATTGAAGGCGCTGGAATGATCCAATCGTCACCAAATTTTTTTTAAAATGTTCCTTAGGATTTTTTCTAATAAACGAACCACGATCAGCCAAAAATATTGAAAATTGTTTATTTAAAAAAATAATAAGTGAACAAAAAAATGCGAAAATCTTAATTTTTTTTTTCAAAACCTCATAACTTTTGTAATTTTGATTTTTTTTCATGATCTTTGTTCATTCAATAGATAATACGGTACACATTAAGAATGTGTTCGATTTTTCTGTTTCAGATCACGGGTTTTGACGGAATCACTTCCGGTAGCGGGACACCTCCTCGCCGACATGCCGCCACTGATGGACGCCCCCTCCCCCCTTTTTTTATTCATTCAATTTGAAAAATTGTATTCTCTAAATAAATGTGTGTTCATATCCAGCTTTGTATCTTTAACCGTTTTCTCAAAAAAAATTCCTAAAAAAGTACACTTTTTCGGATCCACAAGGATCCTGCCTTAAATAGCGCTATAACAGCAATACGGTTCTCGTTATCTGACGACTCCATGGTGAAATCTAGAACAATTTCGAATTCCCGGTGCAGACTAACGCTTTAGAGGTTATGTTTCATAAACCATGTGGAAATAACGGGGTATGTTCAATTCAACTATTACAATGGGTGTATTCAATGTTGTAACAATATTTATGTCCCTCCTAAGTAGTTGCTTAAATTTTAAATATGACCTAGTGCTTAGGATGAAATGTCTTTGAAGGGTGATTTAAAAAATGTTGACATACACACACACATATGTACATAATTGGCACGATAGCCCGATTAGGAGCTTCTCGTAACCACCCGCGTTGGGTGTGTGAATTCGTATACTTGTCCACTATCACTGGATACGGTGAAGGATCGAACTTGCCGCCCAACCTTTTACCTAGCTGATCTGAGGCGGCCACCGCTGACAAATTTTATTTAAAAGTTAGATAACTCATTTGGGAGTATAACAAAAATCGTTTTCGTTTTTCGCCTATACAAGGTGCGTCCCAAAGTAAACAGGACTTTTGCAATAGGGACGTTTCTGGTGGCGCCATCTATGTGTGAGGACATGCGTTGGAAAGGTACATCTTTCATTCACATACTGTCTAAATTTCATGACATTTGGTCTAGTAGACGCCGAAATATCCCGCTCAATGTGACAGTATGTTTTTAACTTTGGTACGAGAATGTCGATCGAACAAAGAGCTAATATTAAGTTCTGTTTTAAACTTGGTAAAACTTTTACCGAAACGTTTAAATTGTTAAAGCAAGTTTATGGTGATGATTGTTTATCCCGTGGCCGTGTTAATGAGTGGTTGAATCGATTCAAGAATGGTCGTGAAGGCTTTAATGACGACGAACACGTCGGCCAGTCGAAATTTGTGATTACTGACGATGCCATCAAAACTGTGCGTGATTTTATCAAAATGCAGCCAAAATCATCATTGGAATTGATGGAAATGGAATTGAACATCTCCAAAACATCAATTGATCGCATTTTAACCGAACATTTGGGTCTCCGTAAAGTGTGTTCTCGCTTCATTCCGCACACTTTAACCGACGACCAAAAAGCGCAGAGAATTGAGCACGCAAAAGACATCGTTCGGGAAGCCAGACGTGATCCAAATTTCTTGTTCAACATCGTAACCGGTGACGAAACGTGGTGCTTTCAATATGATCCCGAAACAAAGCGTCAAAGTGCCGAATGGAAGCACCCAGATGAGCCAAATCCGAAAAAAACCCGCCGTGAGAAGTCAAAAATCAAAACTCATCTCATTTGTTTCTACGATTCAAAGGGAATAATTCATCGAGAGTTTGTTCCACCGGGAAAAACAATTAACGCTTTGTTTTATGTTGAAGTTTTGAAGCGTTTGGTGCATCGCATTCGTCGTATTCGGCCAGAATATCGCGAGGAAGGAAGTTTGCGTTTATTGCATGATAATGCACCGGCTCACAGAGCCCTAGTTACGACCGATTATTTGACCAAAAATCGCATTTTTACCATCAATCATTCACCGTATTCGCCTGATATGGCTCCCTGTGACTTCTACTTATTCGGTCAGTTGCATTTGCCGATGAAAGGAAACCGTTATAAGGACGTTGAGGACATCCAAAAGGCTTGTACCAACATTCTGAAGGCGATGCCGGCCGATGACCTAAAACACTCATTCCAAATGCTTTTGGACCGTGCAAAACGTCGTATCGAAGCAGAAGGAGAGTATTTTGAATAAATAAAAAGAATTATACAAAAATAATCATCCGTTTTCTTTATTTTATAAAAGTCCTGTTTACTTTGGGTTGCACCTTGTATTAACTTGAATAATGTATACATATACATTACTATATTGCAGTGAAATTCCTCATTACGGACAGTCCTTATAACCGGACAGCTTCAATAGCCGGACAAATTTCGCAGACACATAAATTGCATTAAGTTTTCCATACGAATGTCATTCCTATAACCGGACGCTCTCATAACCGGACGCGGACACTATATTTTAAACTATGTTGATTAAAAAATCTCTCATAAACGGACAAAATATACCAAACGAGTTTTTTAAAAATCTGTACTACCCTATAAGCACAGCCGCCGTAGCTCAGCTGGCTAGTGCGTTGGGCCTTTACCTATACATGTAATAAATATTAATTAAATATTCAATATTCATAAATTAAATAAATAAACGAGAAACACCTGGATACAATTTAAATTTACACTGCGACGGTGAGCGTCCGGTTATGAGGAATTTCACTGTATTATATAATATTATATGCATATGTATGTTGCGTGTTTTAAGTACTTTGTTAATTGATTTTTGTTTTTACTTTGTATACTTGCCTCGTTTTCTTTTGTGTCTGTTGGGTTTAAAGATCCATACGAAGCCATGCCTTCAACAAGTTGATCCGTTTCCGTTTTACTGGCGCTGTTGTGTTTTGGCTCCACAAGTGCCCACAATGGAATTTCCTTGAAGCTGGTCACTGTCACCGTCACACACGCAATAAACAGAAAGGTTATAATGGTGAAAACGGCTTTTATGTGTCCTCCAAGTCGTCGACCTGCGTTGCAAACAAGAAGCTGCGGCGTATTCTTCAAATATTCACAAAAACCGTACCGGACGTACCGATACTTGTTGCATCCCAGTTAATACCGCCCATTGAGTATCCCATAAAACCGCCTAATCCTGCCATGATTGTAAATGTCGACAGTCCTTTTGCGTGATCGTCGGGAACGCACACATCCAATAGGTAGGCTCTGGCGGGGCTCTGACATGCATCAGCGTCGAAGTCCAGCAACACTGTTCCCAGTACTGTGAAAAAAATTCCCCACGGATGCGATGTCTTTGGCACAGTAACTATTTCGTTCTGCGAAGCTGTCGTTCGATGAGGAGATACATCGAAATTTGTGTGCGTTGAATTCAATGTCAAGTTCATTGCCGCAATCTGCACGTGCGGATCCACATCTCCGAGCCAGTAGCCTAAGTTTTCACCATTTGGCACCAAAAGCAACCCTGTGGTGTTGAAGTTTTACAATTATTTCTTGCTTATGAAATAATATTCATTAGTCCTATTCACAATCTTGGACAAACGGTTCTGCATCGCAGCGTTTGTCAAATGGTGTAGTTTATTTTTACTTTACACTAACAAAATACACAGAGATGCATTTGCTACACCCTTGTATTAAATACTTAGAACCCATAGTTAATATTTACTATGCAAATGCATCATCGAATTGCAGAGCTGACAGTCGTTGGAAAGAGAAGCAAAAGACGTAAAATGTTAATTATGGAAAATAAATATATAAAGCAACGAATTTTACGGAATAAATAAATAGAGGAGTAAAGAGGACACAAATAAAATAAAAAATTGTTTCCAAGAAGCTCCCGAAATAGAGGTAAGTAAAGGCTGCTTCTTAGCAAAAAAATTCTGCGGGTATTGCAAGTATTGCAACCTAAACCGAAAAAGACAGCTCGCAATTGATATAATACGTTGCCTATTGCACAAATTTGCAATCTCAAATGCACAAGATTGTGAATACGTCTATTATCTTACCGAGAAATACGCCAATGGATAATAGTATTATAAACGGTCGCCGTCGGCCCATGTTCAATTTACAACGGTCACTCATTGATCCTAAAATTGGGCAGAGAAAAAATCCAACTAACGGCGATAGCGCCCAAACTAATGTCATGTGCTGGTGCCCCACGCCGATTTTCAACAGTGTTGGCGAGACGAAAGCCGTCTCCGCAGCGTACGAAAACTCTATACCCATTACGGCAGCGGACACACGCACCAGCTCCATGCGAGTTTTATATCTGTTGGATTGGCAGAAAAAGGCAGCCTTGAATGCGTTCATATTAATACACACAGGCATTCATACATACGCACGAACGAACAAGCATGCATTCATTTGTACATATGTATGTGGATTTGATAAACAGCGGGTGGACATTTCTAAGCAAATGAAGCAATAAATCCTGACAGATCCGGTAATTTTACGATAGCATATGCCATGATGGTATGTATAGAACCCAATTGGTTTTTATTGAGTTTTATTAGAGTTAAGTTCAATAACGTAAACGTATACCAAAAGCAAATTTCTTTTATCTGTAAATTGAATTTTAAGCTCCTAAAATAACGAACTCATGAATTCACACACAAACCCAAGCATTCACGATAGTGTGGGTAGAGCATATAGAAGTGTAGTAAGCATCCTGCGTATAGTCATCTAACGACTATTTTGCTTTATTCAACTTGACTGTTACTTTGATGCTGCATAAAAATAAAACTGGTTTGGAAAAGTGCAGTACAATAGCAAAAGCGTGCATACGGGTGTAATCAATAATCAATAGCGGTCTTCACACCGAGGCTGTTAATTTGGTAGTTCGATAGTTGGTAATTTAATGTTAAAATTCTTAACTGTGAACAACCTCTTCCGCTTATTTTCGGTAGTCTGGTAAGCTGTGTGTCACAAACAGCTGATCAAGTATTTTTATTCAAAACATTTTATTAGTGCAAAATCTAAAATAAGCATTTAGTTTCTAATGCCGTCTAGCAAGTAGCGATGATAACAGGTAAGCAATTCAAAATGGAAAAAAGAGAAAAAATATCGGATCAGATGATTTGAATGTTACCAAATAACGAAGAAATTGTCAGCCTGCCAGACTGGCACTTCGTTACTCGTTTGAGTAATAGTTCGTTAATAATATAAAATCAAAATATGTATAATAATTTAATAATTGACTGACACGACAGCCCGATTACGACACTAAGGCATAGCTACCCGCAACCATCCGTGTTGTGCTTACGAATTTGATGAGGGTTGGAAGGGACCTACGGTTTTATGCCGATTCCGAACGGCGAGTTGGAAGCTTTTTCTAAGCAATTTTACTCTCAAAGGTTTGCCATTTCCTGCTGAGAGGACAGCCGCCGACAGAAAAATTGGTTTTTTTTTTTCGGTGTTATCAACGGAGTCTTGAACCTGGGTCCGAGCGTCGCATTTGACTAGCGGCCCAACGCACTAGCCAGCTGTGCTTCGGCGGCTACATAAAATATTACCAACTAACGACTAACAAATTAACATCCTCGGTGTGAAGAACGCAAATGATTTAATTATAAATAAATGTAAAATGGTTGTATATTCGCGTTGTCATTTGGTGTATGTCATTCAAACTCGACTAAAAGTATCGTAGTAACAGTCAAACAAAATTTAAAAAAATTTTTCGCAAATCTTCTAAAAATGTTCGTGGACTTTTTTGTGTACGAGAACATTTACTTTTAGACGGATGTAAAATATTGTGCAAATTTAGATATTACATTCTGTACTAATTTTTCAAAAATTGTCTGGACCTGCTGATGTCTGGAGCATCCCGGATAATTGATGCCGATGGTAAAAGTTTGCTAAAATAAACCTTTGGGTTGCACAGTGTTTACAATGTACTGAGTTCTCCGAGCGGTACAACGAATAGGTGACCAGGCACAAAGACATTGAGAGATGAAACTGTATAGCCACCGGGCTGGAATTAAGTGTTGGAATGCCACTATCGACATGCGAGCTAGCCTTAAAAACCGAGCACCTACATGGAGCAAATACGAAATGATTCTTAGATGTTACATAGCACGACAGACCTGGCCTAAGATCAACAAAAACAGATCCAGCCTCATTCCAGACTGGGAATGCTATACAATGACTGGATGAAAACTGGAAGGAACTGAAGAACATCTCACGTTGTAACACATTGATTACGATTAGGTTAGGTTAGGTTATGGTGGCTGCCTCTATAAGAGACACACTCGGAGGCCTATTATGAGGCCTGTTGTAATACCACATATTTCACCCGTTTTTGAGATGTGTATGCAAAACTGTCTTTCCAACATATGTTACAGCACACATTTCAAGCGGATTGGGAATGGGAGGGGAGGGGACCTACAGTTTAACGCCGAATCCGAACGGCGATTGGCAGTTTTTTTCGATCATACTTGGAGGTTTTGCCATTGCCTGCCAAGAGCGCACTTGTGCGATTCTTGTAATTCTCATCTGCTTCATGTGGATAGCGGTAGAAGTAGATGAGCGTTTTACCAGCCCGAGCCACGAATCGAACCTGGGGCCTCGTCATGAGAAGTCAGCGCGCTACCCGCTGGACTATCGAGGCCGGCTGATCACGATTAAGTTTTACGTAATCATCTCGACACAAATATCTACTGTTCTGAAGTGTTTCCGGTTGATCGAATTTCGGATAACTGATTGTCGATTGTCCCTCGAACGACAGTTTGATACGTACATAAATACATGTTAGCGTATGATTCAAGATCGGGTAATTTTTGTTACAGTGTAACATGTATGTTGCAAGGCTGAAGATGATGGCAATTGCCTTTGGAGCTTCGTTACATTACTACACAAAAAAAAAATAATAAGGCGGCATTTGCTGCTAAGGCGGCATTTGCTGCTAAGGCAGCTATCATTTTTCACGAAGACTTCTTAAAATAATCTACAAAGAAGACTTGGTTTTCTTTTAACAAAACGTCTTGCCATGACATTTGTTGATTTCAGTCAGTCTAATGATGGCGTGTGTTTTACTCCTTTTATCGTAGTAGTGAACATTATGATTTTACGATAAAACAAGTATTTGTTCAGGTGAGAATTTGGTTTGTTGCGTTTTTAATGTTTGGTAGATAAATTAGTACGGTTATTGCTGTCTAAAGACGATTGAACAATTCATAACAATCGGAGCAACTAAGAAGTTGCGGAAATCCCTTACCTATATATATGTGAAAAGTCCTGGGCTGCGCTTGCATTTCCTTTCAGTTGATCGTTGGCAGTATTTTTAGCCAGTTCTACTAGGTTCGACGAATTTTCCTCCTTGAATGAGGCCAGACGCTCCTTTAAGTTATCGCGCCAGTCGTGCAGACGTCCAGTTAATCCCTGGTACTCGTGTAACTTTTCCATTTTGAGTGGGGCAAATTGAAAGTTATGCCAGACGTTAGTTTTCGTAACTTCAACACTATGTCTTTGATACTCTCGCTATTTTAAACTATTCGAAACACCACACCGCTGTATTGTGTAATTACTCATGTCGTGCACATTGTTTTCCCAAAAATAGCCAAACTACTCAAGTTCTTTTAATCTAATTAGCGCAAACTTGCTGTGACGTTCTTTGCGGCGTGCTTGTCATATTCGCTGATACTTTTACACTTGAACTTTTCTTAACTGCACCGACTGAAATAAAATTTTTTTTATACAAAGTATTCAAGCTAGCAGCAACATAATAAATATTGAGTATTTGAAATGTTTGCAATGCAAAGCGCAATATTTTTATGTCTTCTCCTTCGAAACGAATTGCGAGCAACAAGCTGAACGTTTAGCCGAAATGCAACTGAGTTGAGTACTGAATTACGGGCAGATTGGTTTGGAATTGGTCTTGGCACTCGAATGGGTTCTGTATGCGTTTAGTGTGTACATTCCAGCAGCACGAAGGGAGCATGCGTCAAGGGGTGTTTTCCTAAAGGAAAACAGACTCAAGCTTACTGGAACGAAAGCTTATATTGCGGAAACCTCAAAACCTTTCGCTGGCTGTTGCAAGTCAAGGCGACAAAATAATTCCAACAGGCACGGGGTGGAAAGGCGCACACTGGGCCGTCGCCACATAAGGTCGTCCTCAAAATTCCGCATTTCGTTTTGTTCACTAACCATAAGTAATAGTGATGCTTAATTTTAAACGACTATATTTAAAGTCTGTAATGATATTCGTGATTACTGGAATTATTATATGTTAAAAGTTCAGATGCAAACATAAGTAAGAGCGAGTTTCTCGTAAGCATTCACGTTGTGTGCACCTTAATAAAATTAAAATCAAATTGTGCGTAAATTTAATAGTTTTAGGGTGTAAGTCATGATTCTTTAAAAATGTGAGGATGAATTAGCTATTAACTTCTCAAGGGTATGAAATATATTAGTCAAACACTTATGTATCACGCACTTATTTAATTACTAAATTAATTTTTTTAAATTTTTTAAATATGTAGAGCACGCAGAGAGTATCTAAGGATAGCAAAAGTAGCAATAATTGTTTCAAGTATTTCGACTGGCATTTTTTTTTTTCGTTTTCATATTCGAAGCAAATGTTGGTATTCTGATCGCCCCTTTATGCGTGGCCGCCCAGTGTGCTGCGCATAAGCCGACAAACGCTAGAGACCATAGTAACAATGTTGGCTTAAACTTGAATAGCGAATGACAATGGCCACAATGATAATGCATACATATTTGTGTTAGTAGTGCAAACACATATATATGTACATATATACCTTTATAGTTACATACATGTAACCGGGTGGTTTCGAATTTTTGCTTTCATTGCTCTCTAAACTCTATTAGCCTGGCTTCGGGTATTGTGGCTTGGTCGGGTAATGTGGTATAGGATTTTTTCTCGGAAACTACCGGCATTCAGACAACAGAATCACAGAGAAGTGTTGAAAAAGCTCAAAAAAGTAAAGAATCTTGCGCCAACATGCTTTTAGGAACTGTTGCCTTTGATCAGTTGTTAAAAAATCGCGGCATGCAACCGACTTTGGTTAGAGCTTGCGAAAAAGTTTTTTCAAGGCAAAAAAAAAATAATACATTTAAAATTTTTAGTTAAATTCAAAACAATAACTTAGTGATGTTTAAAATATAGCATATTCGAATAATTTCTATAGGTAATAAACATTTATATATTTTTTTCATTATTATTTCAAAAGAAGTCAAGTTCGGGTAATGTGGTATGGGTCGTAGAGGGAAATGTGGTATACCATCTTCCAGTACTAAATAGGCCGGAAAAAGAAAAATATCACAAATGAAACGCTAAAAGTATTAGAAATGTGACTGCTAGGAATAATGAAATAGGAATAACTTTAGCCTACATCACTCTTTAGGGCATGGCAAGTATTAAAAAAAATACAGTTGTGGAACTTCTATCTACTGCAGTAAGCCGTAGACTGTGCCTCAAAATGTTTATATGACCACATTACCCGCCAATTTTTGTTAATGGGTTTCAATAGGTTTATGAGTTTTTACAATCATCCAAGAATATCTCTAAAAATTGTCATCAGAAGCCTTTTTCAGTTGGTTTGTTTAGAAGCAAATGTAGGGTCATTTTTTAGCAACTTTCTTTTTGGCAGCACTGTTTTTGGCAGCTCAGCTCAGTTTTCGTGTAACATGTTGCTGTCAAACGTGTTCAGTTTATTCTATAATTTAACCATGAATCTATTTACAAACGAACAACGCTTGCAGATTAAGAAAGTGCATCGTGCACTTCTTCCATTTGATGGTCAGTTTGGGCGACCTTCTGAGGCGGCTATTCGGAATCTTGTGACTAAATTTCGCACCAAATTTACATTATTGGACATTAAACCACCAACACGTATACGTAGGCTGACATGTGGTTTCAACAAGACGGTGCCACATGCCACACAGCACGCGAAACAATGGCACAATTGAGAGGCGAGTTCCGTGAACAGATGATTTCACGTTTGGGGCCGGTCATTTGGCCGGCTAAATCCTGCGATTTAACGCCTTGAGACTATTTTTTGTGGGGCTATGTTAAGGCTCATGTCTATAGCGACAAGCCTGCAACGGTTGACGCACTTTAAGCCAATATTGAAGAATTTATTCGTGGGATACCGGCCGATATGTTGGAGAGAGGCCTGTTCACAGTACAAGTATTGAGGTTGTTCACTATATCAAGGTTAACATTTTTTTTTCAAAAACTCGTTTTATTTGCTCAAAATACACTTTGTATACTACTGTGTACAAAGAATACCCGGAATTCGATTTCTTCGATTATCGATTTAAAAGATAATTAAAATAAATTAGTAGGAAAACATAAATGTATGCTTATTGAAAAAATTGGCGAATAGGCGTTTGCTTCTTGCGTTCACAAAGTGCCTTTAACAGCTTTTTCGTGTAGACTACGCAGTGCTTGTATACCAGCATAATCAGTACTGTTGTTCTTTAACGAAAGGAATTTCCGCGAAGACATGATCCACTACGATTTTTTTGCACTCAGAAACTTTTAAATACAGACAAAAAAGCCCACAAAAAACATAACCACTAAGGTCAACAAACAGCTGATTTTGTAACAATCGACAGCAAAAATACAAATTAGGGAAATGCCCTATTTAATTTTTAATTCCTTCTTGTGTTTTTTGTTGCTTTTTGCTTGAAATTCCTTTCAAAATTTTGTTCACTATGTAGAGGTTTTCGATTATTCACTATTCAGAGTATTCCATATCCAGACACGACTGTATATAGATCGTTCTGTCGACTCAAATAAAGATCCCATACTTTTCTCTAAATTTTATGTGTTAATTTTTTTAATCAAATCCGAAGGCTCTTAAAAATCACCCGTTGATATATCTCCCAGTGGCACGGACGCGACATTCGCACGCTTTTAATTACACCAAAAACAAGAAAGAAACATAAAGAGCCGATATGTTTTTGTAGTGTTCTAGCGCGCTCAAATAATGCTACATTTTCGAAATATATTGGCAAGATTTAGTACGAATTAGTACAAAGTTATAAGCAATTATACAATGAATCGAAGTTTTAGTTAATTGAACTTTTTTGAAGCTTTTATCGAAATATACAAAATTAAGCTAATATATTTTTTCTGAACTTTTTTTTCTATATATGTATACATGTAAATGAAGGTCAAAGGGTAATTTTTCTTCGTAGACTTATGAAATATGAGAATTATATCTTAGCTTTTTTTAATTAGGTATAGTATGAATACGGACGCGACATCATGGACGCGACAAATTTTTTCAAGGGGACTAAAACAGTAATGATGTTCATTACAACACATTACATTACAAAATAAAACATAACAAGTTCAATTCAGGTTATATAACAGTAATAGTAATCAAAATAAGAAAAAATAAAGTTAAAAGCTCTTAGTGTGGTTTATTTTAATTTTTTCTTAAATGAATAACCGGTTCGAGCAACTTCAATAAATTGACTGTCGAAATATGAAAACCAATGTAAACTTTTCACTCCTTTGATATTTGGAACATTTTTCCATAACTCTGACAGTTGATTAGAAAAACTCTGAATTTGTTCTCCAGAGATATAGGTATAAAAGGTTGACTCCATAAATACTTTTCTTAGCACATTCATAAAAAATGGAGCATATTCGAGAGCAATATTTCTTGCTTTTACAATTTGCCAAACTTTTCGTTTTACAACGGCACTTACTTCGTCTAGAGCAGCTTTGCCATGTGAAGTGGCGAAATAGATCCACTTTTCCAATATTCCGCTATTAAATTCTGCTGCGAGTCTAGGAATACTAGAAAGAATACATTTATTTTTGAATTGGGAACTGCTCCCATCTGAAAAACTATAAATGCTTGTAGTTCGTTCGTATTGCTTTTGTAATTAATTAATTAATTTAATTAATTTAATAATGCTTTTGTAATATGTTCACAATTTTCGAAAGCAATAAACATCGAATTTATTGTGAGTCAATTGATAGCTGATAACAGCAAACGACTTAGTTCCACCAGAAACCCAAGCAGTGCACGTAAAAACTATTACTTCGTATTCGCACCGTCACACAGTGAGATAAAATCTCGAAAAACTGGCCACAACCCCCAAAAAAAAATTTTTTCAAATGCGTTTTTCGAATAAGATTCACTTAAGTAAACGTTTGGACCATCAAATTCTCGAGTCCAAACTAAACAGGTATCAATACCTGCTGTACACTTTCACTTCGAACATAGTCGTCGAACGCGAAGCATCGTGCGCGCCGACGATACACGTGAAATAGCGCTCCTCGGGAAAGTGAATCCTGAAGTGAAAAAGTGTTTTTTTTGAACCAGCAAAATGGATAATGAACAGAAAGGTATGTATATTGTATTACAATACGTGATCGCGAGTGAAAAGGTTTAATTCAATAATTAATTGTTATAAACAATTTACTGTGGAGGTTGAGGTGTTTAAATATATAATATCATATTGACCGATCGATTTAAAAAAACGTCCGCGTTGTTCCTGTGTAAATTTTGTGTAGGCTTATTCCTTAAATATTTATCTTACTGAATTTTAAAAAAAACTTTGCGTCTAGCTGCGTTTCTGCCTTTGGGCTAATTTTCAATTAATTTTGCTAGAATATGATACTTCGTTCCTACGAGTTTTGATGGTGAATTAATAGTCTTTTGAATTTGTTTGTTTTCTCTAACTCAGGTGACGAACGTGGTATGAAAAAAAAGGAACTGTTCTACTTGCTGAAGGGCCATTTTCGAGATAAAATTAGTGATATATATGCTAAAGTCGAGAAAGATATGGGTCGAAAATTGAAGCACAGTTATGACCTTAATGAAACGAATAAAGTGGCTATACGTTCTTGTGTGAGCAAAATGCACGCGAAGTGGCAAGAAGTCTATCGAAAGGAAGAAAAATTCCTAAATAAATTTCAAGACTGGTTGGACACCTTTGTCATCCAACCTGCCGATGTCGGATCCGCGATCGAACCCTTTCCACAATCGACGCCGACGCCATCAACTAGTCGCGGTGGGCGCCCTCCCATTGTCTTTGATGAATCGAGTGAAAGGACGAAGCGACGAAAAACGGAGGAAATTCGAAAGCAGAGGAGCAGCAAAGAATTGGCGTATGCAACGCGAATGACCTTGAGGGCAGAGGGGAAATTGGATGCAGCCAAAGTTTTGCACGACATCACTTTTGGCAGTCCATCAAAACCGTCTAGGTATAGACAATCTTTGAAATTTATTTCCGAAGAAAAACTCTCTGATGACGAAGCATTATCGTTAATGATTGAATGTAGATTGTCAAAAAATCAATACACACTGCTCTCACAAATAAGCCGATCAAAAAAATGCAAGTTATATCCAAATTACAGTAAAGTTTTAGAAGCAAAAAAAAAGTGTTACCCTCATGATTCTCAACTGACATTTACAGAAAGCAAAGCTTGTGTCTCGCTTCAAGGGTTATTAGATCACACTGTGAACCGTATTATTTTGTGTCAATCTGAAGTTATCAAAAGTCTTTCATCGGAAAATATTCGCGATCTAACTTTGATTGGGAAATGGGGTTGTGACGGGACCTCTGGACAAAGCAATTACAAACAAAAATTTAATGAAGCAGATTGCAGTACAGATTCGAGCATTTTTTTTACTTCGTTTGTTCCATTAGAAATTTTTTCTGTTGAAAAACAAACCGACTCAAAGATTATTATTTGGAAAAATCCCTTACCATCATCAACTAGATTCAATTTTTACTAAAATTCAATTTTTACATGAAACACCTGCAGTAACACAAAAAGAAGTTGAAGAAGTTAAAGAGCAAGAAAAAAATTTATCCCCTTCTCAGTGTACAATTGATGGCAAAGAAATAACTGTCAATTACAATCTCATGTTAACAATGGTAGACGGCAAAGTTTGCAATTCCATAGCCAACATTTCTTCCAGTCTTCGCTGTTATCTTTGCCTGGCAACCTCAAAAAATTTCAATGAAATAGACAAACTTTTAGAAAGGCCCATATCCGAAGATAATTTAAAATTTGGCATTTCATCACTTCATGCCTGGATTAGATTCTTCGAGTGTTGTCTACATATATCTTACCGGCTTGAAACTGAAAAATGGCAAGTCCGTGGTGCAGAGGACAAAGAAATTTTCGAAAAAAAAAAAAAAATGTTCAAAAAAATTTCCGTGAAAAGCTGGGGCTGATCGTCGATCAGCCAAAGCCAGGGTACGGAAGTACAAATGACGGGAATACAGCAAGGTGCTTTTTTGAGAACTCCACTATTTCTTCCAGTATAACAGGCGTTGATGAAAATTTGATAAAAAAATTTCACACAATTCTCCAAGTGATTTCCTGCGGTTTCGAAGTTAACATCGATAAATTCAAAACTTATGCCTTAGATACAGCTCGACTTTTCGTTGAACTTTACCCCTGGTTTTACATGCCAACAAGTGTTCACAAAATTTTAATACATGGTCACATTATTATTGAATCCGCTTTGCTCCCGATTGGTCAGATGTCAGAAGAAGCTCAGGAATCTTGTAATAAATTTATTAAAAGATACCGCCAAGATTTCGCACGTAAATGCAGCAGAGAAAAGAATCTAGAAGATGTTTTTCGAAGACTTTTGATAGCTTCAGATCCATACATCTCAAGTTTGAGGAAAACTCCTCCAAAAAAAACAAAAGCATTGTCTGCAGAAGCGATTGATCTTTTAGTTCAAACTTCAGTTGAACATCTCAATGAAGATGATAGTTCGGGTGAAGATACGAGTGATTGCGATTCTCTCGATCAAAGCAGCTGCAGCGATACGGAATAATTTGAATGTAATTCTATATTATGTACGGATTGATTTTGATTCACTGTAATTATTTTTAATTTTCTTTAATTCAATAATTTTTATGCGGGGAAATTGTATTTTAAATAATTCAAATTGTTAATTTTTTTGAATTGAAAATGGAATAATAATGTAATTAAATTTTAATTTGTGTAGTGATGTGAGAATAAACTATGAAAACATCATAGTTACACACAAATGCTTGTTGTTATAGTTATTTTTTACAGCACCCAGAACCATGGCATGTCCACCTTCCTTTTTTTAAAAATATTGTTTTTTATAAATCACAATGAATAAAAGTAATCGTCAGTTTCTTATCCACCATTGAGTTTCTGTAGAACAAATTTCAGATTCACAATCAGCAACCTTAAGAACTCCTGTATAGTCAATTTGGTTTGACCGGAAAAAAATACTTAGCCATTTTTTATCAGCATTTTTTTTTTTTTTGTATATTATATTTGCAATTAAAAACACCGAAAACCACCAGCTAACCAATTTTGACTAACTGAAAACAGGTGGAAAATGAAACGATTCCGCCATTTTGCATCCGCCATTTTGTTTTTTTAAAAATGAATACCAGATTCGTAATCAGCGACCCAAAATTACAGAATTATATAGTTTTGGCCAGTTTTTTGAGATTTTATCCCACTGTGCGTCAATCCGACCGTCTGTCGTGTGACCAACAAACAAAAAATATACATTCATTTTTATATATTGTTACGAAAATTAGCTCTCTAAGTTCGTTTCTGGATTGTGCTTGAAAATAAAACAACTTCAATTATTCAGCGCAAAACGCATTCCAATACCAGCAATCACTTTATTTACAAATTTACATTTGTTTGTCTTTACACTACTACTATTGCATGTTTCCCCTTTGCCTGCTCGAATCAGACTCGTCCCTCTGCGCTGCACACTGCTGCCTTTTATACTTGTTTTCTTATCGCGCCGATTGTTCTTGCACATTCCAGTTGGACTCTCTCTCTCGATCGTTCTCGCACAGCCCATTACCATCGCGAGCCATCCTTGCCATATCGGAATTATAGCAAGCCGGCCGTACTCTAAAGTGCATGCCTAAAAGTATGCTCGTAAAAGCATTCACGCATAGCACAGCGACAGAATGCCTCATCGTTACAATATACAGATGAGGCATAGGTTAGACATGCATTTTTCTTTAAAAATAAATATTTTTAAAATAAATTTTTTTTTTATATTAATTGCATAAATATCGTTACCCCACATGTGAGAAATTATGGGATTTCATTCAAAAATGTAGATTCTACAGCTATCTGAAGACAGCCTTGTTAACGATATTTTGCTAGAAGTGAAAAATAATACAAAAAAAAGCGATTAGCTTTGAGAGGCCGTAAAGTCCAGGTTATGGGATGAAGGGACTGATTGTCTATATCGCTACTGTATCTATATACGGATATATGCGGAAATATGAGGATTGGCAACTTTTGAATTTGCTCCGATGCGAGCGTTTTTCCCAACTTCGTCGCCCGTGAAAGTCAATTTTTTTAACAGACCTCTTATATGTATCTCGAATATTATAGGAATACATAGTTATCTAATGTATTTGTATTGCTAAAAATTTAATAAAAAGTAATATTTAAATGCTGTATATTGATCTTAACTAAAAAACAAGTTGAATTTTCCAAAAGAATTTATTGTTGCATTCCTGTTACTTTGTTAAATGGTCTACATATTTACATATACATACATAGTACCTCGGTACAAATTGGACACTTGAGCTGCTGCTGGGCAAGCATTAAATAATTCATTGTCACACAACTAATACGATCACGTGTAAACAGTTTCAATCATTTACCAACACCTACATACATAGTCTTATGAAAATTTGTTTTCTATACACATATCGCATATGCACTCGTATGCTTATACACATACAATATAATTGGGAACTTACTTATACTATCTTATTTAAATAATTAATACATTCATTTAGAAAATATGCATATATGTATGTACATACAAATATACACATAAATATGCTAAACCAATCAAACTGAGGATATAAATATATGTGAGATTGAAGTAACTAAGTCGGTTTAATCTAAAGCTTCTGATCCTGTTGTTGGTAAAAGCCAACAGAGAAATCCGCTTACTGGAAGGAAGTAAGATATAGGTGTGACTTTGTACACTGAAGCTTTTTAACGTTTACTCACTGAATAGCATCGCTGAAAATACAACTATAGGAATAATGCAGTTCAGATCTATAAGAAAGCCGAATATCAGATTTCCCAAAAGTGCCCCACTTCGTCCGAAGGTCATAGACATCGCTGCGGCCATTACCCTGGAAATATTTTCCCGTATTGAATATTAAATATATGTAAGGTGTCAATAAATTAAATACTACACTGAAGACCATAGTTATAGACGCACCGAATTTTTGCCGTTTCCGTGTGATTTAAGAATTTTATCAGAATTCGACCGCTGCAGGGTGTAATAGTTTTTAAAAACTTTTACTCAAAGTTTTTGTTCAAAATTCATGTTTCATTCATTAAAAATGTTGGTGCACATCTATAGACGAAGTTCAAAATTTGTTTTCGAAGAAGCCTTTTTTAAAAATTTGATCAAGACCTCTACAAATATTCTTACAAGCTTTTTTACCTTACATAATTAGATTTTCCTCAAACTTTTTAAATCACCTTAGAAACTGCAACAATTTAGTCCGCTTATAATTTTCCTCTTCAGTGTATTACTAAATAACTAATTACTAAAAATAAATTTCAATAACCAGCGAAATGTAAAATATGTATCTGAAAATTAAACCAAATATAGATTGCGTATAATGGTGTTTTTTCGGTGTGGTATCACTAAGATAGCTATAAAATCGGCTTGTTTTTATTACTACTGTAATCCAGCTGGCAAAAGAGCACATCAAATTTACCAAGGGATTTAGAAAATAAAAAGCAGAATGTGGTAAATCCATAGACAATATAACTTTGTAAGTATTTCGAGCTGTTAATGGTAATTTTTCTCTTCTATTATAAACACGGCCATTATCTTAGCCTAATTTCTGTAGCTGTACATATTGCATATGTTTTTCAAAAATATATTAAAAACCAAAAATTAGCCCGGCAGTTAAATACTTACATACTTACGTACTTCTTTTGATAATATTAGGTGAATTTTACTCAAAAGTACAATAGTACTAATCTACAGTATCTAAAACATGTATGTAACCAAATTGTACTCGTATTAAACAAACAACTGATCCTAACATATATTATCTAGTGACATCGTTCTTCAAAGCTTTAAGTTTGTTCAATTATACTTAGAAACATTTTCGCACACTATTTACATTCATAATTAAAACCCTTAATACATAGATTCGAAAGCTTACCGCAAATTTGTTGGAAAAAGATCAACCATCACACAGTATACCGTACTGATGCTTAAGGATGTTAAGGCTTCGAAAATACAGGACAAAATCAAATTTTCCATTGATGTTCGAACGAAGTATAGACCGATTGTTACAACTCCTGATACAGTCAAGCTGAAAACTACACAAAATATATCACGGTTGAAAAGTTGTTTAAGCTTGAAATGCAAGTTATGCAAAGTTCGAAGCAGACATAAGTAGATAGTACAATTCTGATAATTATTAGCACAATTATATCAATCAATACAAAAATTGTCTTACGTTTATTAACGGGTATAGGTAAAATATGTTATAACTAATAGTTTTCAAGATATTTCAAGAATGCAATTTATTTGATGTTTTGTTTCATTAATTTTGCAATTGTTTGTAAATTACATTGCTGTTAAATATATTGCTACGCAAATTCAGTTCGACTGTCCAATGCAGGCGTATTCGTCTCACTGGATTGTGGCCAAAATAAACCACTTTGAATCCTTCAATGCAGTTCACCCCGTGTTGTATCGTCGCCGGTGAAAATCAGACTGCCTCCTGTTCCGTGAACGGCGGCGTTTTATACCTGCCTGACCAGAGCGCGACTCGTTCTGCCTTGGCCGTACTCCGTCGCAATTACCATGTCCCACTAAAACTAGACATTGGGGTAGAAGGTTTGGGGTTCAAACTCTCAAAATATCTGTTTGTTACAAAAATTGTGGGTGGGAAATATGGTTTCAAATGGTATTGAGCTCAACCAGGTCCAAAGGACCAACTTTATTGAATGCGAAACGCCAGAATTCGATTTACAGTAAAATTATGGATATTTCCTTTTCTCTTTGTCTTCGTGTGCACGCATAGTAAAGGACCAAAACTGTCTCATTCAGCTGCAGCGAAAGTGATTAAAAAGACGAAAGCATTCGTTGAGAAGTGGGTGACACCGTACAAACAATCGACGCGGGAAAACGAGCGCGACGTCCATCAAGCGCGACAAAGGGGTTGTGCAGTTGTTTAGGAGTCATCCCTGTCTACGCCTGCGTGAAGCCAAGGTCAAATTTACCAAAAAGGGATATTACTATCATATTACTATATCGACATTCAAAAACGACAGACCTGGTCGAGTGAGAATAAATAAGTGATTTTTTGGGATGAAATTACATTCTGGGAATGGGTTCGGTTGAAGCGAGCTTGGTTGGCACGTAGTACCGATTTCATTCAACGCGCTGTCAAACACCCTGTAAAAGTTTGGGGCGCTTCTCAGAGAGCAGATTTGGGCGCTTGAAGCTCTTCACGCACAATTTGGATTCGGTTAAAATGCGAAAACCGTGTCAGTTCAAAGTCATTTCAAAGTATGTTAGCCAGGAATTATTAAATTAATTTCGGCTGTTGCAATTAAGATCAACTTACATTATAGGTATATGATCAGAACGATAACAATTTTATCTAGAATTGTTTGCGTTGAAAAATGTCATTCAAAGTTATTGATTTAAAAAATGTTTCGTTTTTTAGTTTGACTAATCCCTTAAAAAATATATAATAATTCATTTTTCAGTTTTTTACGATTAGACACGCTTAGACGGGCTCGATAACATTGTCATAAAGATTAAAAGGTTAATAATATTAACTTAATATGAAATATATTCGAAACATTTTCAGTTTTGTAGTAATAATATTAACTTAATATGAAATATATTCGAAACATTTTCAGTTTAGTTTGATATGAAACTACACGAAATATTCACTTACCTAAGAAAAATTTAATTCCGAGGCGATGTACACACAGAGGCAGCCAAAAACTGGTAGGTATGCAAGCAAGGCCAATTATAATTGTGTGAAGGAATACTTTACCTTCAATATTTGGATCACATGTTACGAACGTCCTAAGAATAGAAACAATATCTTTAAATTGTATTTATAAATAAAAAACACACACGTCTTATCGTTTACGAGGCGTTCGGTCGGTCGAAATGCGAAGAGGGCGCTCATATTTTAGTCTCTCTTAGGGAACGATATATGGCAGCCCCATATCTAGGACTGCTAGCGGCAGGCTAACCACCTACCCTGGCAGAATTGGTTTATGAAACCAACATAAGGCAACAGCCTAGTTGGCAATCCTGATTACCTATGTGTAAATATGTAAAGCACACAAATGGTACCAATATCTGCCTTAATTAGGTATTAGCAACACGCATTAATCAGTTTTTGTTTCTTAATTTTAATTTTTCGTACAGACATCAGTTTACCCATGAATTTTTAACCCTAATTCCCAGAAGTGAGCTTCGCAGTCTCACTAAAGAATTCAAATGGTGATAAATCCTATACCAAAAGATTTTCGATTCCAATATTTAATGTAACCCTCTAATGGAATGTTAGAATGATATTGCATTTATAAATTTAACATTTTAGACAGTCAAAAAACGCAGATTTACTCAGAATTCGCTGAGTTTTGTCCACCATATGGAAGAATATCTTTATTTTTCATGTTTAGGTGCATTTTTATCGTTTCAAGTTCATAGTTTTTGAGCCTAGCACTCATCTAGTCGGCATGGGATGAAATCAATTAAAATTTTTGAAACGACATATTATGAAGAATTTATGCCTTGCCGAAGTGGATATTAGTTCATACAGTTTATTTCTTCCAATCCCGATAAATATATAATCAGAATATGGAAGTGCGATGGTGCTTAAATTCCTAAAATGCCATACACATGCAAAGACGGTAATCAAGGAGCTGTGGGTCTTGCGAAAAAGGTGTTGAAAAGCTGTGTGAGCCTTACAAACACAATTGTAATAATGACCAACTAGTGCACCAGTAAGGAATTAGCCGATAGTTTATTGGATGCTGGGTTCGTACACTCAGAAAAAACAAAACTTGTATGAAGGGTATAAAAAAAACGCAAACCTAATGAATGGCATCTAGCTTTCTTTATACATTTAATTGATGTTGCTGGCATTGCGACATATGTATGTATGTCATATGGCTAAAAACACGTCGTTACTAGAATGAGGGTACAGATAGCAAAAGATAGTTGTTTTTACGATAATTTGGGGATTTTTTTGGTATAGCCACGAATATCTAAGAGTGATAACTCAGGCAACAATAGATGCTGTATTACTGCAAAAGGCCAGTTGGCAGGCGTCAATCTCTGGTACATGTAAATAAAATCGGTGTCATATTTGTACACCAGCAATCTCCAAAACGCAGGAACATGTTTACAAAAAACTAAACAAATCTCCATTCCACTTTCACCCAAGTTTGACAAAGATGTGAATATCTGGATTGATGAATTATACTTTTGCAGTAGCAATTGTTTTCCAGTGAACCCTGTATTCACAAGTTCTTTACTAAAAAAATAAATCTTAAATAAAAACGTCTTTAACCCATTTTCGGTCGCTACCAGAAATAGCCAATATTTGTTTAATTCCTTTTAAGGACTTACATTTAGGACCTTAATCAAGAATATTTTTGGATTTTTTTGTGTTTTTTTTTTACAAATTTTTTTATAAATTAATAAAAATTCAATTTCAAATAAAAACAAATATATATGTACATAGTTTTAGTCAAATAATAATCAAGCATGAAAACAAACAATTGTTGGCTTATATATGTACATACATGACGACTTCTTTCCAATGGTCGATTTTTGGACCACTGAAAAGTACGCGGTGCTGAGAGGTAAACATGTTTTCATAATCTTATGGATATCAATTGATTGTGGTAATTTGGTCCTTAGGCTTCGTAAATAATAAATAATAAATCAATAATTTGAAAAGGTTATATATTTTTCAGAATATTCAAAATATGACTAAAAAAATGCTTTTTTGGTGCCTTCGCCAACATCTCTAAATATATCGTTTTTAAAAAAAATTATTATTTCGAGGGGTTACCAAAAGACCAAAGCTATTTTCTGCGTTCAAAGATATAATGTCTAAGTGCAGAGCTACTCTCCTTCAAAGTGGCTGGTCGAAAAATCGACCAGCGGCCGAAAATGGGTTAAGTGGTAACTGGATTTGGAAAGTAAAATAAATTGAGTTTTTCAGTAGTTTAGTTCATATGAGTCTGACAGTCTCACTTCTGGGTTTACGTTACTTCTAAAATTCTGGGAATTAGGGTTAACCGGTTATTGCCCTTCCCTTTGACTCTGACAAAAAATGTTGCACTATGTTTTACTTGATTTTCTATGCACCCAATTTTTTATACAAAGGTATTGTTTATTTTTTTAGCAGACTTAGCAATAAATGGATTGGTAGATAAATACATTTACAAGCATAGTGCTATACATAATATTTTAGCTTAACGATTTCGTTCTTTTGCCTTAGTTCTAACTTCTCCTAGGTTTCAAGAACCAACATTTTCAATATAATAACATATTTTAAGTGTCCACAGTTAGAAAAGTAATTTCAGAGTAAAGTAATTCTAATAACTTTATATAATATCTGGATGTTTGCATCGATGACGATAATATATTATCGCTAACAGTTTGGATGGAGCTGCTTTCCAAGCGATATTGTATTATTTTATTCTTGTTTTAAAGAAATTAATTGAAAAACTTGCATTATCTTGAATTGTAGAGTTATATTAAAAAAATGTTTGTGCATTACATATAACTCCCGTAATTGGATACAATTACAAAGCCCATTTGCATTAAATTGCACCTGATTATGCTCAGTTTCTGAGTATAATGGGTTAATAAAACAGATAATATGATCAAATACAATATGTAAAAAATGCAATTGCGCTTACGAATTCGTGACTACAATTGACGAAACGTCACAAACGGATGCTGATTTTCCTGGATGCTCTCTCTCGTAATCATCAAATCGTTGAAACAGTTCCGGAAACCAAACCATTAATGTGTAATAGCTAAATAAATACATAAATATTTTTAAAGTTGTTATGTATACTCAAATATATATTGAATGTTTATCGCTTGCTTGCTGTAAGGCCATTACAGCCTGGCAAGCAAGTAAATATGCGAAGCAGTCAAAGGTTTCAAAAAATTGCTCATTTGCAAAATTTGCAAAATAGAATTCCAATGCCCCTCGTGTATAAATTCGCATAACACGAACGGTTGCGGAGAGCTAAGTCTCATAGTCCCACAATCGAGCTACCAGTGTTAAATATGTACATATGCAATAGACATTCGATTACGATGCTGCGGAATTTCTCATTTTATGAGGTTGGACGAAAAAGTGCATGAGCCAAAAAATTGGGACCTATTAATTTATTATAACTTCACAAATTCGTTTATATAGAAGGTGATGAATTGTTTAACTTAAATTAGTTTTTTTTTTACACTGAAGAATTTTGTCCAACGTTTAATGATTCTCAAATTCAAATCAGTTTAGTAGTATTCGAGACATAGTATAAGTGGGGACCTATTTGCATGCGGGGAATATCATAGAGAATTGCGAGTTTTGTATGGCAGCTCCAGATACAGGGTTGGAGATAGAGGGTAGGTTAGGTTAGGTTGCGGTGGCTGCCTCTATAAGAGACACACTCGGAGGCCTATTATGAGGCCCATTGTGATACCACATATTTGACCCGTTTTTGAAATGTGTATGCAACACTGTCTTTCCAACATACGTGGGTGGTCCGATAAGTAGTTAGCCTACAAAAGACCGAACTAGTCCTGTTCACCAAGAAAACGAAGATTCAGGAATTTTCTCTTCCCTGTGTGGAAGGGCATCCCCTGAAACTATCAAAAGAGGCCAAATATCTTGGCATCATTCTGGACTCAAAACTTTCGTGGAAGCGAAACATTGAAGAGAGAATGAAAAAGGGGCTCAATGCGCTGTATGCCTGCAAGCGAATCTTTGGTAAAAGATGGGGATTAAAACCCTATATTATCCATTGGATGTATACGGCGATAATCAGACCCATCATCACCTATGGTTCTTATGTTTGGTGGCCAGCCATTGACAAAAAGAGCAACCAGAGCAATCTGGGGAGGGTGCAGAGACTTGCCACGATGGCGATCACGGGAGCGGCCAAAAGCGCTCCACGAATGGCTCTGGAAATGCTTCTGCACCTCCCCCCAGTGGACCTGTTCGTAAAGGCCAGCGCAGCAAGGACAATCCTCAGATTGAGGGAGTCTAACCAGCTGAGGCCAGGCGGATACGGACATTCCAGCATCCTGAACGTTCTTACGACTAGCTCTACCGGACAAGGCCTTCTAGATAAGGCCACCGATTTCCTGGTAAAGCGCAGCGATTTTGAATTGAAGATTCCCATTGACTATCCCTCCAGGGACAACTGGCAACAGCCCGAGGTGGAAGACTCTGCAGGGGTCTACTTCACCGACGGCTCGAAGACAGAGGATGGAACTGGGGCGGGTGTCTACTGTGAAACGCAAAATGTCTACTGGTTTTATAGACTACCAGACTATTGCAGCGTTTTTCAGTCGGAGGTTTTCGCCATCATGAAAGCAGCGGAACACATAAAACACTCGGCACTTAGTGTGGCCGTCATTTGTGTTGATAGCCAGGCTGCTCTAAAAGCAATTGAATCCACTGTAGTGAAGTCAAAGGTAGTACTAGACTGTCGGAAAGCACTAGGTGGCATAAGACAATGCAGGGTTCGTCTATGCTGGGTTCCCGGACATAGTGATATCGAAGGGAACGAGCAAGCCGACGGACTAGCCCGTGCAGGGTCAGCTATGCCGGCGTGCGAGGCGGTCAACACGGTGCTACCACCGATCTCTGCTATGATGGGTTCAATAGGATAGTGGCTCACACAAGCTACAAATAGAGCCTGGACAACCAGGTGTGATTGCAAGATTGCACGCACCTTATGGCCAGCACTCAACATGAGAAAAACTAAGAGCCTCCTGCTCCTCGACAAACATGCTGTACGCATGGTCACGGGGGTAATCACAGGTCACTGCGCCATTGGTGTTATGTTATGCAAATGGCGTCTGGCGACCGACGATTTATGCAGAAGCTGTGGAGATGAGGATGCAGTAGAATCAGTCGAGCACCTGCTATGCCACTGCCCATCACTACAAGGACGACGGCTCCAGACTCTTGGGGCAAGGTTCTTTGACGGGCTCGCGGAAGTAGCGGATGCACAGTTGACTGATCTACACAATTTCCTCGCGAAGACCAAATGGTTCCCAAAAGATCCCATTTGGATCTACAGGGATCCTAGCAGATAAAAGAAGGACACCGGTTTTTCCGAAAAATGAAGGGATTCACAATGGACCCAACAGGGTCTCCGAGTGGAAGTGCTTTGCCGCACACACCCCTTCCGTAACCTAACCTAACCTAGCCTACAAAAGAAAAACGAAAATTTTGGAAAAGTGGCGATTTATTTCTCAACGTAGTCTCCTTTCAACTCGATACACTTGACCCAGCGATGCTCCAACTTCTTTAACCCGCCTGAAAAATACGTTTTCTGGAGGCTTCCGTGGCGGCGATAACCTCTTCATTCGACTCAAATTTCTGCCCGGCGAGTGACTTTTTCAAGTTTGGAAACAAAAAGAAGTCACACGGGGCCAAATCTGGAGAATACGGTGGATGGGGCAGCTGTTCGTAGCCTAATGCGACCAATTTGGCGAATCACCGACCGTTATTGCTCTTTTTCCATTTTTCTAAAATCCGCGGACACGTTCGTTTCCACACGCGGTCAAAACAAAACTACAAATCCAATATGGCTGAAATTTTGACAGTAGCCGTCTACGAGGATGTACTACACGATAGTAAATTTCTCTTACGATAGTGGCACCATCGGGCGGTGGGGCTAAGTACTTATCGGACTGCCCACGTATGTTACAGCCAGTGTTGCCACTTGACAAATTTTTTTCAGACCAAACTTCCGACCAAATCCAAACCCCAACCTACCAAATTAAAAATTTGAGTTATCTTTAAATTCATTTTTAAATTACAATTTAATTTTTTTAAATAAATTTTGTGTACTAATGAAAAGATATTCACATCACAAAACGGACCGAAATTCGTTTAAGCGCACCAGCTGACCAAAGTAAAAAAATCTGACCAATTTGGGTCCGAAAAGACCAAAAGCGGCAGCTTTGGTTACAGCACACATTTCAAGCGGATGGGGAAAGGGGAGGGGAGGGGACCTACAGTTTAACGGCGAATACGAACGGCGATTGGCAGTTTTTTCGTTCACACTTGGAGGTTTTGCCATTGCCTGCCAAGAGCGCACTTGTGCGATTCTTGTAATTCTCATCTGCAGTGTCGCACGCAGGATTTTGTTTCGGGGGGTTTTGTGTAACTTTTTTGAGAACTTTGAAATAAAATAAAATTTAGATGTATGAATCTACAGACTGAGAACCAAAACATGTATATTTTCCCTAACTGACATATTTTAGTCCTAAAAGTTCAAAATAGAAAATTTAGTTAAAAGGAGACAATTTTCCTCTTTCATTTGATCTTCTATCTTCATCATTGCACAACCGCAAATATTTAGAAAAATATTTGAAATGTGTATGTCTTTAAAATTTTAAAGTCCTTTAAAAAGGGCTTTGGGTCAGAAAATGAAAAACAGGTTACTAAAAAGGACCTCTAGTTTCACGGCTATATCAACATTTGGATGGGGCTCGGCAAAAAAAATTTGTTTTTCGTACGGTGTAATAAATGTAAAGTTGGTGTTTTCACTCAGTGCATCTTAACTTTGTCATTTTTCTTTCGATTCTATTGACGTTAGGCTTAATATTTGCACAAATCATATATCTTTCATCTTAGATTTTAAAACCAAAGGAGATAATTTATGTTATCTATAAAAAACATTCGAAAATTTATGATTTTTGAAAATGGTCGAAAAATTAACTTTTTTACAACTTTCACCGTCAGTAATTTCTCCAAATCTCATCTGATTTGCACAATCTGTATATCTCTGGAAAGCCTAAGGTATCTTTTGACCGACACGAGCTTGTGTTAGTCGGATGATTCGTTTACGAGATATGTGCTCATAACTGAAACAACAGGGAAAAAACTGGGTTTTCGAAGTAGACGAGTTTTTCACCAGCTCGAGCCAATTGAAAGAAACAATTGGAAAGAAAAATAAATGGGGGTTAGTCTGACATTTGACACGTCTGAAGGCAACCTCATTTTGATCGGAGCCTCACGGAGGGTTGGGTATTAGTTCGGAAGAAATGTTCAAAAGAGAAGATAAGTGGGCTCATTCATAAATTGTAACACTCTAAGAGCAACTTCTGAGCAGCTTTGAAGCAATTTTTCGTATTTTCCAACATTATTGCAAGTTTTTGTATTCATGCATTTTTTCGTCAACCTCATAAATGTATGTATATGTACATATATGTATGCATAATTTATGTATGTGTATACACGAAGGAACAATTGCTTGCGGTGTGGTGATTTGTAATCATATTTGTGTATGTAGTAGTGTACTTCTATATATCTTCTCACCTTGTTGTCAAGCAAAACTGAATTCCGCATGTAAGGGACGTGTTTCTTACATGTGGCTTCTTGCACAGGGTTTTGGTTTGGTTCCAAATTTCGGACAGTAGCAACTTTAATTCATTTGGTTTGCGTATGCGCAAGCTGCGAATGCTTTTTTCACCACTTTTCTCACCCGGTCTATTCGGTCCGCGTAAAGATTTGCACTGGAAGGAATTGCAAGGCGATACGATATCGTACAAACTTGAATCATTTCTCATTTCAGCTGCATATTATACTTACAGGATAGTCTTCTCGCCGTAGACCGGTGTTTTTTATAAACATGTGTATTAAAACTTCTAAAGCTTTTTCCGTTTCTCCGTGTTCCAAAAGAAATTTCGGGCTTTCCGGAAACGCGAATAACCATAAACCGAGCATAAAACTAAAAATATAAAACAAAGTTTCTTGAGCAATCTCTTCGCCGTCTTTGGTCGATTCAACTGGAATAATTACGTAGTTTATTATTTGGATCGTAATATTGTAAAATATAATGTATACAAATTATAAAGTCTGTTTTGACCGACTTTTCTTTATCCTGCGGCTCGCTGTATTCTCGCACCTACTTTACAAAAGCTTAAAGGAAAAACGAGACAGCTTGGTTTGTACTATTTTTCCAATATTGCCTATACGGCAAGTAAGCGAAGGAAACCTTTGCTCTTCAGATTTGTAAAATGTGTCCCGGTGTACACTATGATCAATAAGTACCGGGACTGTGTCAAAAAACAAAATTGTTTTATTCTTCTGGTAAATTTATTTTATCCCCTTCAAAATAAGCCCTATCTGAAGCAATACACATATGCCAACGCTTAATCCAATCGTCCATGCACTTCTGGTAAGCCGAAGCAGGTATGGCCTTCAGCTCTCGCGTCGCATTTTCTTTTATGACCTCTATGGACTCAAATCTCTTTCCACGAAGAGGTAACTTGAGTCGGGAGAACAGGAAAGAGTCACATGGTGCCATATCTGGAGAATAGGGAGCCTGATCGATGATATTCACACTGTGTTTGTTCAAATAATCGCGAATAATGTGTGCTTTGTGAGACGGCGCATTATCGTGGTGCAAAATCCAACTGTTATCGGCCCACAAATCCGGTCGTTTTCTACGAATAGCATCTCTCAAACGCCTCAATACTTCAAGGTAATACTCTTTAGTAACGTTTTGACCGGTCGGAACGTATTCATAATGCACCACACCACGATAATCGAAGAAAACAATGAGCATAACCTTGATTTTTGATCGACTTTGGCGCACTTTTTTGGTTTTGGCTCGCCTTCAGCACGCCTTTCGGATGATTGCTGGCTAGTTGTCACGTCGAATTCATAGACCCATATCTCATCACCAGTAATTATACGTTTCATGGACGTTGGGTCCTTCTTAGCTTCGGAAATCATGTCTTCAGCCACTTGCTTTCGATGATCTTTTTGGACGAAATTCAAGTCTTGAGGAACAAGCCGTGCGGCGACGCGTTTCATGCGCAAAATATCGACAACAATGTGTTGTGCGCTTCCATAAGAGATGTTAAGATCGTTAGAAATCTCTCTGAGGCTCACATGACGATTTTCAAGCACGATTTTCTTCACAATTTCAACATTTTCGTCGGTATTCGATGTTGAAGCACGTCCAGAACGAGGAAAGTCTTCGACCACTTTTGAACATTTTATACCACTCGAACGCTCTGGTTCTTGATAGAGCAGACTCCCCAAATGCTTTCTGCAACATTTTAAGCGCATTGGCACAAGAAATTTCGTTCTTAAGACAAAATTTCAAACAAAAACGTTGATCAACAAAATTATCCATTGTAAAATGCGACGAAGTACAAAAAGTTGAGTGACGTTAACAGCTGCCAAACAAAAACTAATGATGCAATCCCGCTCAAAATTTGACACAGATGTCAGTTAAAGTCCTACCGACCTAAACTAAATTCTTTTTACCTGCAATTTTTTTTACCTGCATCGGGCAACGGCGGAAAATTTAAAATACACAGTCCCGGTACTTATTGATCATAGTGTATATGTACATTGGTATCCCAGTAAAGTGCAGAAATAAACAAAATTTATACTTTCATTTTATAAAGGATGTAGAGATAAACGGAGTGAGGGAAGGGTGAAAAGGAAGAACACTTCAGAACGCTTAATTCGATTTAATTAAGAGTATAACTACCTTGGAAGTGCGCACATAGCAACAAATAAATTCCAGCTATGATAGAAAAACACTCCGTATTTAAAATCTGTATGTAATGGTATTATTGCCCATGCAATACCTGTAAAGAAAAACAAATGTTTAGTTTGAATTTAGTCAGACTGTTGGGCATTGTAGGAATAACCAAATTACTTGTACGCTTTTGATGAGAATTACTTTATAAAAATATGAGGAAATAGGTACTAAGCTTTACAAATGAATTTATTTAAAAAATGGATAAAAGCCATAAAAGCCCCCAAAAGTATAGTCAACTTAAGGTTCGTTTAAACATATTGAGTTGCAGTAAAGCTAAACGCTCAAAGGGGTGTGTAGCCGCAAGTTGTTTCGATTTGATAAGTTAAACTTAACATGTTCAAGCCCATAAAATCCAAACGCCTACTTTCAAAATCCGAACGAAAACACTGCTTTAAAATTAATGTGTGGTATTGGCTGAAAGTATTCAGGTAGTTTATTTTATTAGCATACCTGTCATGAGATAATTATCACATTTCAAGCAAAAGCGCTAAGTGAACCTTAATAGAAAGGTTGGCTTCATTTTATTTGCTGATACAATTTTAAAGTTATAATAACATAGCTTGAAATGAAAATAAGAAAATTTACCAAACAACGTGCTGCCTGCAGCCTTTATGCATTATATCATTTAAAAACCACGAAAACCCACACTATTTACTCTATCTTTTCGTACGTGATGTAGGCTACACCAATTGCGCTCATATTCAAATACTTACAGGTGTACAAGTTTTCTGGTGATAAATTCAAGGGTTCAAAATACATACCAGGCAATAGAATTATTCCGAACGTCCAAAATAATTCCATCCAACACAAAATTTTTTCTCGATATTTGGTTGGCTGAAATTCACCCAAATACGGGAATACAATACCCATGGCACCGGCTACACTGTAAAATTATAATATTAGTTAATGTGTAGTATATCGTATTTAAGAACGAGTAGTATTTCGTTCCAAAACTGAAAGCTGTATGTAAAACTAATATTTAAGTGGTTTACAAATGGAGAAGACAATCAAGTGATGGTTTTAAATTTTTTCAATTAGAAGCCAACTTTACGATGCGTTGTAAATGCATACATATACGTACACACTTACACTGCAATGCCACCGAATTATGAACGCCGTTGTTTTAAAAGTAACTCATTGACATCGTGTTTATTCAAGTGTACTTTCTCTTTAACTATTATGTATACATTTTTTGTACTCTGATCAATTGGAAAAGTGTCATTATATTTCTTGTTATGATAAATTTATTACAAAATAGAACGATGATTTCAAGTTATTGTCTCGTATGATTGACAGCCAATAAATCGTTGACGAATTGTAAAAAGCTTGTAAAAATATAGTAATCAAATTTGATGTTCTAACTAGAAACAATAACGGAACTATTCTCTCCCCTCTTAGTGAATGTGAATCGGTTTAGGTATCGCTAGTTTACGTGTCGGACCGACACAAGATCTAATAGTGAAATAAACCCTGCATAATTGGACTCGTTTTTTGGATCTTCACAATTTGTTGCTCTCCAATTATTTGTGTACACCATTCAGCTTAAATTTCCAAAGAAATCTTCAATTGGACCCCAATTACACTGTTAAGAAGTTAAAGGTTTTTTGCATAGTGTGGTGATGCTTTTTCTGTCCAATATATTAAAATATCATCGTTATGGTATTTCTTCAAACACTGTTTGGTTAATTGCTAAACCCGACCCTATGAACCATGACTTTGAAATTCCTTTCTCGTAAATCACGATGAATAGCATAACTTTGTCGAATTTGTGTTGAAATTTAAATTTTACATTATTTCCAGTTGCAGAAACATCTAGAGTCCGACCGACTCCCTCGTTTTTGACCGATGCCGATTAATCGGCCGGGCGAGAATCGGCCGATGCCAATTCTGTACAAAATATAAAACGAAGGGATTCAATCAAAAACAGTTTATTTTGCAAAAGAACAAAAACGAAGGGCTATATTAACATACATATTTCACATAAATAACACAGAAACGAAAAAATAAAAATTAAAAACTAAAACAAAATCACATGACTGGTATACATTAAGATTTATTTAAAAAAAAAATTATATATCAGATATATCCACGTGTCCACTGGGATTAACAAAAATACTGACGTAAACTCATCTTTTTATATAATAATAAATATTGCATAAAAATTTAGTTTCTTCTTCAACTTAAAACACGATGTAGCATCGGCCAAAAAAGGCAGATGCCGACGCCGATACTAGCCTATGCCGATTAATCGGTCGGACTCTAGAAACATCATCACAATGGTCGTTTTAAGGTTCTTACGGCTTATTTACTACTTGGAAAATAACTTTCGTCATCCAGAACAAATGATTTTGCATAATTTTTTATTATCCAGCGACACTGCCATTCTACTCCACGGCTCTACCTTTCTTGCGATATTTTATATTGAGTTTTTTAAGTACTTTGCAAATAAAAGTCCCGCGTTGGCCTAGCATATCGCTATTGTTAGAATTTGCTTTTAGTTTTTCAACAGCATTTTTGGTTATTATTCAAGTTTTTTTGCCGACTTAATTTCAGATTTCCCTGTATTTAAAACTTTGTAAATAGTTCAAATTATGTCTTTTATGCCTTTCGCTTTGAGATAGTTAACCCTAAACTTTCTTCCACGTGATTTAATATCTATATACACTGGTGGCTATTCCCATAAACTCACCTAAATCTGCTTGGATTTTGTTACATTTTCTTTACAAAATGTATTCAGTTAAAATAGTTTTGCTGAAATATTGTAAAATATAGTCTATAAGAGAACTAAAAGAAGAAATCGCAATCGTAACTGTTCTGCCAATTTATTTATTGTTTTTATAAAAATGGCACAATTTTAGGTGGCAATTCACATAAACGCAGTATATAAAAAATATAAAATTGCGTGCGTAAAATGTTTTCATAGCTCAAGGTACTTTAAATGTTTTTTTTTTAATAATTTGTCCATTTCCCATTACGGTTTAAAATATTTTAGGCACAAGTAAAATAAGATTCTGAAGAGTTTGTGCCAGTATGCAAGCCCCAACCTATTTAATCGCTTTTTTAAAGTCAATCTTTGAATAAAACTGTCGTTCTTTTGCGTAAACACCTCCAGCAAGAACCCAAGGTGCTCGTTGTGATTTAAGTCAGGAACTGGCCAATCAAAAACTTGAATATCGTTGTCCTTGAAAAAGTGCATTGTTTTTCTAGAAATGTGAATTGCAACATTTTCCTGCTGAAAAATAAATTCAGGCCCATAAAATTCTTCTGATCATTCTATTATCATTACGTTTAAAAGTTCACAGTAAATGTAGATATTAATTTTTTCAGAAACCTACGCAAATTAAGTCGTACCATACATGGCAATACCGACCTAAACCATTATATCACCACCTGATAATATTCCTTTCCAACCAACTTATCGAGCTAAAAGTATTAAAAGCCGCCAGTAATATCAAAATGGACCGTTTTTGTTACTAAACAAAACTGTTGAGAACTGTTCACGCCCCGTAATTTTAAATAATCACACACTCTTGTCTCAGACCTGCCTATTTTATCCGCTATTTCCCGTGTCGAAAACTCGTATTGATTGAATGCATTAACTTTTCCTTTTTCTTCAGGTGGCAATTACTTTCCTGTTGGCATTTTCACAGGTCTGAAGAAAATAAAAATGTTACGTGTTTAATAGTACAAAAATCGACTAGATCAGTTTATAAAGGCATACTTACCTCAAATTACTTATATTTTTGTTTCACTGATCAATTAAAATAGCTGAAAAATCACATTTCAACTCTGAGAAAACACTAGTCGCTCTTAATGTTTTGCACGATCACGCAAACTATAAAAGAATGCATAACGGTACACCTGCCATTTCTTTCAGCAAACTATGGAAATGTAAACTACAACCTTTATTTCTTTTTTAAATAATCTCCTCTACTCCTACAAGACTTTTCATACTTTTCAGCTCAAAGTGAGTTAATGGGAATTGCCACCAGTGTATAGAAAAGAAAGTGGATGTATGTGTGTAAGGGTGTGTCCATAGGGTTTTTTTTTGTTGGATTCGTCTTGAGTCAGTTCAGGTTTATGGGAAAAGAAAATTCCGGAAAATCTATTGGAAAAGTCGGAAAATCCCTGCCATGTTTGACCGTGAATTCTGAACAATTTCAGACGATAACTTTGGAACCATAAGTCACACATCAATAAAATTCACTACGAACTTACTATTTAGTCATGTCCTTCGACAGAGGGAATGGGGCGAGTATTGGACGAGGGGCGCGGCCCCACCCATACAAGCCAAATCTTAATAATGGAATATCTTCGAAGTTGTAAGTTGTACAACACTGAAATTTAGTATGGCGTATGGATTTGATAGGCGTTGGGCAAGGGGCGTGGCACATTTTTGTGACCCAAATATATCGCTGAACTATAAGTCGCACAGCAATACAATTTCTGTTTCTGCTGATATAAATTTTCTTATCAACTGTGTCTTCTAAATAAAAAAATAATTGTGTTAAGTGTTTTGGTCTGAATTTTGTTGAGCGGCTGGTTTCATTTGAACTTTGAACCACTGTAAACAGCCGAACTTTGAGACAAGTGTCTTTAATCGTGATGCATGGTTTACTGTTAATAGACTTCCACACAAATGGCTTTAAATTTGTTTGCGTTAAATTGAAGCATTGTAAATGTTAGACTTTTTGCAATACGTGATAGGTGGGTACGTGGTAATGGTAACTTAGAGATTATAAGAATGCACTTACTTAAACCCGTTGAAGAAGCGAATAAACAAAAACATCAGGTAATATGGCGCGAGCGATGACAGCAGTCCACACACCCCGTCAGCTAGCAGAGTGGCAATCAGGACAATGCGTCGACCTTTTGTGTCAGCGAGACACCCCCAAAAGTATGAGCCTATCAGCATGCCGAGCATGGGGGAAGCCGACAACCATCCTTTGTCCTCGGACGTCATCTGAAAGTCGCACGTTGCCGACGGCAGCACGAACGATATGATAGTCACGCCGATTGCCGTATTCAAATAGATGAGCCCACATACTGCTAATAGCATTAAGTGAAATCTACCAAAGCCGGTCTGAACTACAGCGTTTTCGTAATCACTAGTTAAATCCTCCAAAAAATCAAGACCTTCAACGAAAATACGCATATGCACAGAACGTGTGCAAATAGGCGAATTAGTAAATTTCAGCCAACACAGAAAATATGCGAACAAAAATCATAGTTATTATAAAAGGTACAGATGTTAAATACTTATGCACAAAAAATTCCCCAAATAACTTCACGTTCTTAAAAATGGGTAAAACGGGTAAAAATGTCGATCCTTGGAAACTATTCAAAGCAATTAATTAAAACTTGTATACAAAAACTTACACAGTGCCGCAACCGTTATACATTTATGTATGTACATTTGTATGTGTATGTATTGATGGCTGTTAGAACTCTCTTAACCCTTTCGCTACAGGTTTTTAGTGGGGAAAGTTAAAATTTTAAATTTTACTTCTTAGGCTTCTATGTGGTTATATTAGCAACATTCCATAAGAAATTTTTTCTTTTTTATACTCGGACCCTGTATTTTAGAGTGTTTTTCTATGAGAGCAACCACATCGTTGTGGCTGTAATAATTCCTTAAACATACAACTTTTTACGCATAACGAAAATTCGAATATTTCTTCATTTACTTCAGCCAAAATTAAAAAAAGTATCTAAATTGAAAGAAAACGTAAATTTAAAAAGTTCTGTAATTTTTTCTGCTTCTTCTTCCTTTACTATGTCAAGATATACCATAAAAAAAGTGTATACTTCTCTTCTTTAAACTTAATTAATCAGTTTATTAATTTCGTATTTTTCCTAAAACTTCAAACTATTTTAAAGACCAACAAAAAATTTATTCGTGCAACCATAGAGGATGCAGACGTCCACAAAGTAGCATGTTGCCGTATGGCAACAAAATAGCGAAAGGGTTATGAGAGTTAAATAATGATTGTTTTGTGCTGTAGTATACAATTGCAAGGATATGTAGGGTTTATATACAGTGTACGAAATTTGCTAAGCACAACAGTGAAGTGCCTTAAATTATATTTTATTTGCCGCAAAATGTTGCAGGAATATCCAAAATCAATGGTTCTTGGTTATAAAATCAAAAGGATAAACAATTTAAAATGAAAAAAACCGAAATACAATTTTTTCAAAAATTTGCTCAGCCACACTGCGTCAAACTTAAAAATTAATAGGTAAAAATGTTCCTTTAGAAATTCGTAATCACCATATAATTGACAACTGAGGCAGTAAATACAACTTTTTAGTTACGTATTATACCATTCTCAGCCAGATTCAGGCCCTGACTATTAGCTGTGGTATCGTGTAAGATGAAAAATTAAAGGACTGAAAATAACTGTTATTTTACGTTAACCAAAAAGTTTAACGTTTAACTTTAAGAAGTTTAGGTTAACGAAAAAGTCGCCATTGGACTTTTCAAATATACCATTATGATCCGAATGGCCTCAGCTTCACGAATATTTTAAATTTTTCACTTTTACTATAAAAGTTAAACTTAACTGTTATTTTGTGCCTTTTATCATTTCAGGCAAAATGAACGGTTACTTTTGACTTTTATTTTATCGGTAAAAATAACAGTTATTTTGCGACTTTTATACTTTCGGTCAAATATATCAGGCAATTTGAATTTTTTCAAAGGCCGTTTGACCTACTAAAAATCTATAAACACCATTCTTTTCGTCTCATCAGGCCGCACATTTTAAACCATACGACTTGTGCGACGAAAAAAATTCTATCAATATAATATTAGTAGTTTTTTAGTAGGTCAAACGGCCTTTCAAAAAAATTCAAATTGCCTGAAATGATAAAAGGCACAAAATAAATTTTAGTTTTGTCGAAAAAAATAACAAATAAAAGATAAAAGTTAAAGTTATTATTTTTTTTTTTAAACCCATAGCCGGTACGGTCCCTGAAAAAATGCCATTAACAGTGGCATTAACCTGTTCAAAAGTAAACTCAACTTTACGTTTCTTCTTCAAATTCTTCTTCGACAGAAACAATGTCCAATATCATTGTTGTTATGGTTGGTCATTTGTTTGAAGACCATGCCAAAAATAACTGAATCCGTCGCACAGTGTAACAACTATGGAAAAAAGTCGATATCTGCAATATTGAAAATTTAAAATCCAAGTACAGTTGAATCTTCCAAATCGCAACCAAATTGTTCCAGGGGTGGTTGCAAATAGCGAAAAGTTGCATTTATTGGACGGATTTGAAAAACATCACATTTTATTGAGAAAAAGTTTTATTTTATATTCAAAATAGTATAGTAATGACCAGAAATTTTAACCACCCTGAAAACGCAACCAACAAGTTGCTCTTTTATAGTGTTATATCTTTGCGAAGCGGTTTTGTGTAGTTGCGTTTTGGGAGGTTCAACTGTATGAGACTCTACACATAGAGGATATGAGGCATTAGAACTGGCTTAGACATATCTAAAATATTTAAAAAATAAATATATATATAACTGTAGGAGTTATGAGTGCTCAAAGTTAGCCTTCCCTTGGCTTCAATTTAATTTCATTGATAAATAAATAACACAGTGCAACACTAAAAGAAGGGACAAGGTCAAACATGTCTCATCCGATAGAGGACCTCAGTAGATAAAAAAGTGTCAAAGGATTTTTCCCGGGATGTTCCAGTTTTTTTTTAATGCAGTTTAAAGATGGCGGCTTAGTGCCCCTTACTGAAACTTTTAAAACATCATATGTCTTGACTCAAATGTCAGAAAGGAATCATTTTTACGTCAAATGAAAGCTAATGTTATGAAGTCGAACAAACAATATCGGTTTTTGAAAAATTTTATGAAAAAGGATATGAAGAACCTCAACTAAATTTGTATCCTTGCATATCCTGGAAACCGTGATAGCTAAATTTATATAAGTTACTTCTGGTAGAAAAGCTTTCAAACATCTATACTGCTTATAAATTGCATGTAAATCACTTTTACAGACTCTACAACGATTAAAAAAATGTGCTTTGCTACATTCGATGTTTTTAGTAAGCAGCTACGAGAAATTCTGTACAAAAACACATGAATGTAGCAGTGGATAATTTTAAATGCTGTAAATTTTAAACGCTGTAGTGGCTTAACAGTGAAAGTGATTGAAATTAAATGAAATTGAAATAAAGTGTTAAAGTCAGATTTCGGAGACGATAAAAAAAGACTTTTCAGTTTTTTGATATTTCGTGCACTCGAGTTTAAATTCGAACAATTTTTGATGCTTGGCTGCAAACGCGAAACAATTTTTTTAGGAACAGTTTGACCTCTGCGTTTCGGAAAAAACGAGTGAGGAGTTAAAGTTCGTGTTGCTCAAAATTGGAACTTGCTGGACTAAAGTGGTGATGATGATGATGAAAATTCCTTTAGTGAATAATTTATATTTTGTATATGTATATTTTGTATTAATATTATGTTTTTAATTTTATGTATTAGATACTTTAATATGAATTCAAACTTGTCAAAAAAAAACTCTTGTTAATTCCAAAATTGTATCTTTAATTTTTCGATGGATACAGTTTTATTATTTTCTTTAAATTGTTATATGAAGGGTGGGAATGACAATGAACCGATTTGAATGAAATTTTGTGTGAATGGTGTCTTAAAAGAGAACATCATGTGTATCAAATATTAATCTCCTACATTAATATTAGCGGCTTTCACAAAGGTTTGTAATATCAGGCTGTATGGGATGTGGGCGTGTCTCTTGTTCGATTTTTCTATCAGTTTGCAAACAATTTGTTTATTTAAAATAAAATATGTGTGCAAAATTTAATTACTATAGGATAACTCTTTCTACTTTTGTCCAATCGTTAAAAGTATGAATTCGTTACACTGTGCGTCGGGTTCGTCGGTGAAATTTGCAGTTTTGAGACTAAGTAGTTTATTTTTCGTGGCTTCTTCTTTGTTTCTTTAAAGACGGGTACTTTTGAGTTTATAGTATTTTGCATTTTTAAGAAATAAACGTCTTGTTTAGCTATTAATTAAAAAAAATAACATTTTAACCTTTCCTGGTAGCTTGTAGAAACAGTAACTTTTTATACTTAGTAAAAGTAACAGAAACACATACAAATGTATTATTTGATTATTTTTTCTGCGGCATGTGGCCAAGCAAATTTCGGACATTGTACAATAGTTGCAAATTTTTCAACACTGCGAGTCTAAATTCGACCTCAATTCTCACAGGTTTTAATCATTTAATCGATTTGAGAGTTTTCAGCAAATTCTCAGTATGTCATATCCCTTACTTAGCAGGAGCTTGACAACTCCAAATGGTTTTGGCATTTAGAATGTTATGTAAACACCCATATGGTATTTGGATGATAAACCTCCAGCAACATAGAATATAAGGTGTAGTAAAAAATACATTACTTTTGTATGAATTTGGAGGCTATCGTTACGACAAAGATGCAAATTATTCAATAATTTGTTGCCATTTGGAAACTCTGCGTTTCGGAAAAAACGAGTGAGGAGTTAAAGTTCGTGTTGCTCAAAATTGGAACTTGCTGGACTAAAGTGGTGATGATGATGATGAAAATTCCTTTAGTGAATAATTTATATTTTGTATATGTATATTTTGTATTAATATTATGTTTTTAATTTTATGTATTAGATACTTTAATATGAATTCAAACTTGTCAAAAAAAACTCTTGTTAATTCCAAAATTGTATCTTTAATTTTTCGATGGATACAGTTTTATTATTTTCTTTAAATTGTTATATGAAGGGTGGGAATGACAATGAACCGATTTGAATGAAATTTTGTGTGAATGGTGTCTTAAAAGAAAACATCATGTGTGTCAAATATTAATTTCCTACATTAATATTAGCAGCTTTCACAAAGGTTTGTAATATCAGGCTGTATGGGATGTAGGCGTGTCTCTTGTTCGATTTTTCTATCAGTTTGCAAACAATTTGTTTATTTAAAATAAAATATGTGTGCAAAATTTAATTACTATAGGATAACTCTTTCTACTTTTGTCCAATCGTTAAAAGTATGAATTCGTTACACTGTGCGTCGGGTTCGTCGGTGAAATTTGCAGTTTTGAGACTAAGTAGTTTATTTTTCGTGGCTTCTTCTTTGTTTCTTTAAAGACGGGTACTTTTGAGTTTATAGTATTTTGCATTTTTAAGAAATAAACGTCTTGTTTAGCTATTAATTAAAAAAAATAACATTTTAACCTTTCCTGGTAGCTTGTAGAAACAGTAACTTTTTATACTTAGTAAAAGTAACAGAAACACATACAAATGTATTATTTGATTATTTTTTCTGCGGCATGTGGCCAAGCAAATTTCGGACATTGTACAATAGTTGCAAATTTTTCAACACTGCGAGTCTAAATTCGACCTCAATTCTCACAGGTTTTAATCATTTAATCGATTTGAGAGTTTTCAGCAAATTCTCAGTATGTCATATCCCTTACTTAGCAGGAGCTTGACAACTCCAAATGGTTTTGGCATTTAGAATGTTATGTAAACACCCATATGGTATTTGGATGATAAACCTCCAGCAACATAGAATATAAGGTGTAGTAAAAAATACATTACTTTTGTATGAATTTGGAGGCTATCGTTACGACAAAGATGCAAATTATTCAATAATTTGTTGCCATTTGGAAACTAGTTCCATAATACATCTGTCGTAGAAACTGTCGTCCCTATTGTAAAAAAAAATTATTGTTTGTAAATTATAAGTTTGTATAAAGCCTTATTCCGAGTGGCGCGCACAGGGGCGGGGGTTTTGGGGTTCTAACCCCTCAAACACAAAAATTGCTGGTACAAAATATGATTTCGAATGGTATTAGGCTCAAAAGTTGTACGCAAACCCACCTTCCCCAAAATTAAATCCTGTGTGCGCCACTGCTTATTCCAAATGGTTTTTTGTGCAATGTTTAGCTCCTAAGGAAAATAAACGGTGTTTACATGACGATCGGACTCTACGATTTCCATATTTTATTGACATTTTCGACAATTGGCTTTCCAGAACGCGATGCATCTTTTACTTTACTGGAGCACAATAAACGAGATCAAAATGGCGTGTTATTGGCTGTTACAAGCGGTTGAACAAAATTGTGCACGGATTTTTAACGAACCCTAAGAATTGATTGGAACAACTAATATAATCTGTGCATATAAGTTGAAACGGCTGTGACTACCCTATTCAATTTTAAACTTAAAACTTTAAAAAGTGTTTTTTTTTATTGATATCGTTTGAATGACTAATTTCAAACGTGCATACATTAATTGATGTCTTCGATAACAAAATACTTTTTACGTCGTGCATTTTTAGCCCCCAATATTTACAAAATTTTGCTTCATCACCGACAATTTTCGAAATGCATTACAAAAGCAAACAACCAATTCAAGATTGAAAGGGTTTAAGTCCTTTAGCGTTTTTATAATTACGTTAAGAGCTTTGTCTACGTCGACAAACCCAAACGTTGAACTAACATATTTACATCAAGCTATGGTCAATACATAACGTATTAGGGAATTATTGTAAAAGGCTACTATATAATAACCGATATATTTGGGAATCTTCGTGTTTTTGTTAAGAAACGAGTTCAGAAACTTATTTAATTACAAACTAAAAAAACTAGAAAATAGAAAATCATGATATTCGTACTCATCCTGTATTTGTGAACCATGCGATAGTCCCTCGTTGATCTAAAAAGTCCTGTTGAGTGTTTTGGTTGGGATGGTATATAATTGACATGAAATCTTGCTGTGTTTCACACTCGATTGAAAATGTAGATAGTCCACGGATAGCTCTTACAGTTGCTATGAATCCAAAGAGTTTACTTTTTGAACATTGATTAGACAGTTTCAGTTTGTATATAAATAATCTATAAGAAACATGCCCATGTGTGTGTAAGCATTTGCTCGTTTTTTACAGTTGAAATTTGCATTGGTGCAGTTGTGGAATAACGACTTATAAATGTTGTTGTGCTACAGTTCTATTATTTGTTTTATGGAAAAGGGTATGTAAATAAGTAGAGTTACCCTCAACCAGCTTTAGACTTAATTTTTTCATTAATTTTAATTTTAATTATTATAATTATTATTATTTTAATAATTGTATTATTACTATTCGAAATATGCACTCTCAGCTTATACAGCTGGAATTCACCTACCCCGGGTCCTCTGGCCAAAGGGGTCAGGCTCGGTCGCTATTGTTTTATTATAAAAATGACGTGCAACTTGGCCCTTTATTGGTCGTGACTCAACTGATTATTAGTACGCTGAATGGCGAGTCTGAGGCTAAGTTAAATTTTCCGTCATAGTTAACATTTTAATATAGAAAAACCATGTGTCTTTTCGGCAGCTGTCCTCTCTGTACGAAAGAGCAGACATGTCAGTGTAAATTTGAATAAAAAAACCTCGAAACTGATGGTCGCGGGAATACAAGGCCTGCTCTCGTAACCGGGCTGTCGGGCCAGCGAAGCACAAAATGGGTGTAAATTGATTAGTTTACTAAAGACAACTTGGAATAAGAAAAGCAAATTATCATAGACGCGAACATTAAACTCATTCGCTGACACAAAACGAAGTTGATTGCTGCTAGGACTCCAACACATCAGCATCGCGTTGTGTTCCAATTAACATTTAAATGTCACTAAGTTATTAACTGCGCGAGTGGCAGGATGCGGAAGTAATAGTTTCGACTGCCATCGAACTAAAACGAAACATTTACATATTTTCGCAAAAAGCACTCCGGCATCGCTTTAAGAATTTATTTTTGCACAACACGAAATATATTTCAAGTTCATTGCTAAGCGTCTGCATAACTACAAACGAACACTTTAGGATTTATTCTGAGTGTGAGAGTGCTTGTCTGTCCATTTCCACTGTTTTCACTCTATTGCGCTTACAATTCACATAATGTGTTTCGATTTAACGCGAAATTATTAACTAAAAACAGGACACAACATCCGTGTTTTTGCGAACCACGAAACCCCAGCACTAAATTGCTAAGCGCTGGAGCACATACGCTTGCCATTAAGGTTATCACCTTATTTTTATGCTTTAGCAGTCGGGTTGGGTTTCGATGACCTACAGTTGTAAATGGACAATGTGTATATATATGGATATGTATGTATTTACGCCGAGGCACACAGCCATATTTGCTATATATAGATGTATATACGCGTCACTCCGCATATTAGTTTGGTGGGGTATCCATATACCGCAATGCATATACCCACGAGCTCCTATTTATATTAATTCTCGCAAGAACAGATAGGCCAGGCGAGCTCAGGTGGAAGCGTTGCCCATCGTGTCACACGCAGTAAGTATTGGAAGAACGAAGGAAAAACGAACACACTTAGTTTTTGTATTGATTAAGCGGAGGGCTACGAGCATATCATCTCGCCTGCTCGTGTGTATGAGGTCCGAAGGACAGGCAGTGAAAACCTATTTATTATGAAGGATTAAAATGTTTGCTCCATTGAGGGAGTTTGCACCAAACGGAAAGTGAAATCAGACATATGCATTTACACAAGTCGAGTACAAGTTCGACACGTTCATTTTCAGGCGATTATTGGATGTCACTTGGCTTTGCGCCGCCATGTCTGATTTTGGTATTCTCGCCAAATTGGTACGGCTGTGTAAAATGACGTTGAACGGCACTGCTAGTTCCGTCAGAAATGGGGGAAAACCTTTCCGAGCCATTTGAAACCAAGCAAGGTTTCAGACAGCAGGAGAAAATCATACGCGCCGCAGAGCTGAGCCGCGCTGGCACTATTTTTGTTTAAGTGTTATGCTGCATATGCCGGCGACATTGATGTCGTTGGCCTCAACAGCCGAGCCGTTTGTTCGGCGTACTCCAGTCAGCAGAAAGAAGTGAGCAAAGTCAAAAGTCAAAGTCCAGTCAACACACAAAGAGTCTTCCCGTCTTGGACAACACGTCAAGTTTGGCAGCCGTAATTTCGAAGTGGTAAAGGACTTTGTTTAGCAACAGGTGCTACTTTGGGCTCAAAACGCAATTGAGAAGTAGACCCCAGAGTCTTGGACTTTGTTAACCACTGATGAAAATGCTTTTGAAGCGTTCGAGAAAAAGAAAAAAAAAAGAAAAAAATTCAACGATTGCGCTAACTTGGCCATCTTGCCTGTATACCTGAAAATGCTCCAGCAACGCGGGTCTACGAGGCGGTGCCCTCAGACGACCAGCGCCAGTTAAGTAGGTAAGTATTGGATGTCAACCATGCCCACATATGATTATATACTCGCAACGAGCAATAAGTATACACAGTTTTATTAAATTTAGATAAATTTAAGTTATTACAAAAGAGTATTACTTGGTCTAAATTTAACCTAAAACCCGTTTTGAAGGTTATAATATTGCTTTTTCAACTTTTCTTTTTACTTTTCTTGTTATACGCCCTAAACGAAGCTAATTGAATGAAAAGCACTTATATTTGGATTTAATAAGCAATTGAAATTGTAGTTTTACTTTGTGGTGTTCCCTTATTATATAAATTACACATATTTTTTATTCATTTTGTTTCTGTTTGTTTAAACAAAACCAAAAAAAAGAAATTATTGATTTTTCACATAAAAATGGCTTTATATACTAAATTACAGTTTTTTCTGGATGTAAGCCTATACAAATATAAAAATATTGCCAGTATTGTGGCAGTTTTGTTTTTGGCAACATTGCAGCCTTTGGTCTGTTGAAACCTGAGCATGAACATTGTTGAGTTATGGCGGCAAGGGGTCAACTTCGAAAAAATGTGAGTGAAATTGTTCATGTATTTCAAAGCTGTATAAATATGAATTTACCTTTATTTTTCTGTATACTTCGTATACATTATCTTAATTGATACCGGGAGGTAGTCTCTCTGGGCGCTTATCAACGCTTAATTTTGATACGCTGTGCTTTTGAGCACCGTGGGGTTAAGCCACACTGTGGCGGCACTCACGTTAAAAATTCGACATTCAATGTATACTTCGTATAAATGTACATTTTTAAAAAGGTACAAATACATCATTTTATTTATTAGTACGAGTCCGTTGTGTGAGTAGGGTTTTCCTATAAGGGCGGTTATTTCATTATAACAATGCATTAGATGGTTTTTTATATAAGCCCCAAAAGGTTCATTAAGCAGATTTATTGCCCCAAAAGGATATTAACCGGGATTTTCATAAAGTATTTGAATTTTGAGCATTTTGCTCGGCTTTTATATCCAGAAAATACTCCATCTAAATAATCTGTATAAATGAGGAAAAACGACAAACTAAATATGTCGACCCCTTCGAAAAATCCCCTGAACAAATCCCTGGAAATCCCAGATATCCACCACTAATATATATAATAATAAGCCAAAAAATAGTTTTAAAAAAAATTTGATTAAATGAAAGAAATATGATTTAATTAATTTTATACTTGGTAAAATTACTCAATGAAATTCTTAATATATATGCCAGTTTTTGGAAAATCACCCTCTGACGGAGATAAAAATGAATTAGGAGCTAGTATGAAGAATTGGACTTTAATGGGCTTATTGACCTCAAACTTAGATATTACTAAAAAAAAATTATCTGGCACGAGGATAAATTAATTACTTAATAACACACAATTGATTATCAGTAACAATGCATTTATTACATTGACTAAAATTTTACGTTAAATAAAATTCAAGAAGAATACGTACATAAATTCTACAGCACTTGAAGTGAAAAAGTGGCAAACATCCGAACGGTTTTGCACGCCACTGTATGTATCAGAGACTTTAGTTCAGACAATTTAGTGATAGATCTAGCAAGAACTTTATTTAGTGACACTGGAAACAGTACCACCATATTTTATGGAACTGGAAGAAAATTGCACTGCCACTAAATAAACTTGGTGATTTATGACACCAGTTTCAGTAATCACTACATCTATTTAGAAAAAGTTTCAGCAGACACCGTAGCTTAGTGGTAATGGATTTTAATGGAAAATTTCCATGTCTGATACATATGTAAGCAATATAATACATAGTACTAACCTTAAGTTGGACTTTCTATTAAATTTTCAAACCATATTTTATTTACAAAATATATCACATGACGTTGATTTACGGTCATAACCCCCAGCAAGAAAACCACTGAATTGCAAGCATAACCAACTAACCGGATGCAATTTGCAAAAAAAAATCGTTACTTGGTAAATAAGTAAATGAAAATCGATTTCCTTAGCGTCGAGTTGAAATTTGATATTTTTTGAGCGATGGCATGTCCCGTGAAAGATGACCAAAAGATAAACGCCTACATACAGCGTACTGCATTAGCATATTGGGCATGTCATTGGTCTGGGGATGATTTCTGCTGGCAGGTTGGGGTCTGTTTACCGTATTACGGGCATAATGGAACAATTTAGTCACAAAAACGTCCTGAAAACTGTAATGCTGCTGTAAAGCGCGTGGGAAATGCCTCTAAAGTGGTCATTCCAGTGGGACAACGATTTCAAACGTGCTTCGAGAACGGTAATGAAGAGGTTCAAACACAAAACAATGAACGTTATGAGTCGGCCTGCTTAAGGGCAAAACCTCCACCCAATCGAAAACCTAAAGAAAATTGTCAAACAACGGCTTGATCGAACAAGTGTTGCGAGGGGACGATTTTTGTTCTAAAAGTTCAGGAAGTCTGCAACAACATTCCATTGGACGTAAATAACAATTTAATTGACTACATGTCCCACCCATGTACGGTAGTAATTGGAAAAAGTTTTGTTTCATCAAAATATTAACATTTGTAGTACAACAAATTGTATTTTCCTTTTGATTGCAGTGTTTTGTCGAATTCTGGTTATGTGAATATTTAGTTTTTTTTCTCGTGTAAATATATTAAATAAGGAAAAAGTATGTGCATACATACTTATGTAATGTTGGATTGTTAAATATTAAATACAAATTAAATGGAACTGAAAAAGTTACAAAATTAATCTGCATTTTCTAATAATATGAGCATTGCATTGCAGTTGCATATGCTTTGTCCGACGCTGTACATACATATATGCCTTAAAGCGGGAAAGGATTATTCGTTACAACACGCGATACACATTCAGAATTGATCTTTGTCACCTTTCGTTCGCGTCCGACTTCCGTTTATCGATACCTTTCAAAGGTACTAGCTAAAGCAGCGGCAAGTCATTAAAAAAAAATCAAAATGTGAAAGCAAATAAACTTAGAAAAACGAATAGAAACTCTCCAAAAGCACTATTTCCAATCATTATTTTGGGGAAACTGATTGTTTTCTTGGCAGCTTTATTTTCAGTTCAAAATAGATTAAAAATTAATTTCGCGAAATTCTGGCGAGTTCTTCTCTCCTGCACTTGCTGCAAGTTTCTTTATTCTTGTTGTTGCAGCAACGTGGTCATTTTTTAAACGAACTCCGTTAGTAGGAAAGTGGAGTGCTAATGGATGACGGTCAATTACTTTTTTACATGGCTTTCGAAATGGTCGTGATTTGTTTTTTTGCAAATTATAATTAGTTTGTTCTCTTAATGCTGCAAACTAGAACGGCATTCAGCGCCACAAGCACGTCATTCGTTACAAGCAAACCGAGGCACAGAATGAAGCATATAGTTTCTCAATATACTAGGAGGCACACGGCGACACGTCGTTTCATTTTCTCGTGTAAATAGACTGAAATGCATTGCCAAAAAATTCAATGACAAGATCATTGCTATTTTCATTATGTCTAATACGTTTAGGTTTAATGTCTTTCATTGATGCGACTATGGGGGAAAAGTGTGACATTAAAATCTTCGGCGACAACAATGTACCCATAAAATATTACAACTGCGCACACACACACATGTATTTCTATGTACTTGGCGTCACACTTGACGGTTGCACCGTAAAAGTGAAATTATATAAAACTCATAACACTCGTTTCCTCAGCTTATTTCTCTTCCTCTAAGTGGTGCACGGGGGCATTTCTTTGCATTGTAAGGCACTGAGCACTGCTGCCGGGGCTACTAACTTTAATGTAGCTTTCCACAACCCTCTTATATAAGTCACAACCATTGGGTGCAAACGAATAGTTACTTTTAATGACACTGAAGCACAATTGTAAAAGTTAATTGAAGATTGACGCGAAGCCCAGTTCGTACGGCACACTAACCAACTAGATATGCGAGCAGACTGTAATCGCAAAAAGTTTCTCGTCAACTGAACATAAAAAAAATCATTCTTTGAAAGCGGAAATATATATAATACATGTATCCCGACATCTCACGAGAAGCTGCAAACAACGCATAAACCCTGAAAAGCTCATCTGCCGTTGAATTTCTATTAATTGGCCCATAGAAGAAACACTTCTCGCAAACGTAAAACCTGCCGCAAACGCTAACATGCCATTCGAGAAACTTGGCATTTTCTCAAAGCTTAGCGGCCTGTTTATTTATTCGAATTATTATTTCACCAATTGTGTGGTACCTGAAAGGCGCTAACAACAAGTAATCACAACAGATCCCCTTTGAAGCTTTTGTTCAATAAAAATGCACTTGTAAAATCGTTTACGTCGTCCACAAGCCGTCCACACACATACATAAAGTTCAGTCCCACCGAATTATGAACACCGCTATTGTGAACGTAACTAAGTTACTTATTTATTTATTTAAACAATTAATTATAATACATATAGCTATAATTTTATAACTAATTATAGTTGGGAGTACTGGCTGCCGAGGCCTTTGACTCTCATTAAGATTAAGTAAGCTAACTATAGTTTTTTACATATACAATTTACATATAGTGCGTCGTCGTTCAATTTATGCAAACGATGCTTGACTTATATTAAATGTTATAAATTAGTAAATTTTAGAAATGACGCGAAATTGCTTATGCTAAACGAATTAATATCTGTAAGTATCGAAGATGGTGGTTTTGGATTGAAGTATTGATACCTGATTTTGCCAAATGCAACACAATCATCAAGCAGATGTTTAACGGTTAAGGTTGAGTGGCATCCTGGGCATGCTCGTCTGCTTTCGCCGGTTAAAAGATGTTGGTGTGATAATTTTGTGTGGCCAATTCTTATACGAGTTACGGCAGAACAGTCGCGACGATTTGAGTTAGCTGGAAAACGTGTGGTATTTTTTGACGGATTGATGGCTTTATACGCGAAAGATGCCCATTCATTTGACTCTGCCTCCTGAATGATCATATTGATCTTGTTGATAATTTCTTTTTCAATGCCACCCTGTAGGAATTCGGACTGGTCCAAATGTAGTTTTACAACTGGTTGCTTGTCAGTCATAGCTGACTTCAGAACCGATTCGTTTCCTTGGAGCAAGCTCAGCCTTTGAACGTGGCGGTGTCCTAGGCGACGGTCAATTGTCCCCGTCTGCATCCATTTGCAACTAGTCCAAAGTCAGTCCTAAGTAAAACAGTTTCTTAACCAGTTGCGAAGCGAGTAGTTTGAGAACTAGTTTATTCTGGATTAGTTTTCTAACCAGTTGATTTTTATGGGGGAAAATAAAACAATGAAATTTTTTAACAATTATTTTATTTTAAAAATATTTAAAAAAATAACCAAAAATCTGTTGCGAATGAAAAACAAGAAATATTGGTGCACGTAAAGATGAGCTAACTTGGACTTGCTGATACACTTCTGTCGAAACTGTTTGGGGCCTGACGAAATACAACATTCTGACTTCGCGTGCAATTAATAAATAAATTAATTAATTAATAAATAATTACATACATAAACAAATAAATTTATTAATACATACCTTTCAGCTGCTGCTGCAATTCGTTGCTTCACGCAACTACGCAAAATTCTAACTGAAATCATTCAAGGCAAAACGTGCAAATCGAGCGAACTTCGAGTGATAGAAACAGACATGTTCGAAAAATGCAAACATTTTTACGTTGTTGTTGTCAAAAGTATCGTAAGATCAGCCTTAACAGTATTTTGTTGATTATTTCACCTCTGTTTCGTCTTTCGTAATTTCATGTCTCTTCTCGCCTATGAACGCGCCCACAGAACGTGAACGATTAGACGCGAACTGACTGACTTCTGCATTCGCTGACAGTTACTTGGACAACTAGTTGTCAAATTTACTTACGAAAAACCAGTTGAAAAACCAATGCATTTTGGGAACCAGTTGTCTCAGGTCCGACAGGGCCGAGGCGTCAGCAAACTCATTACCTTCTATTCGTTGGTGGCTGGGGACCCACAGTAATTTTATTTTGTTTGGCGCTTTAATGCAATTTTCGCGTATTTCAGCGAGTAAGCTGTTGTTGCTGTATAGATTTTGTATCCCCAAAATTGTTGATAGGCTGTCAGTGGCGATTACAAACTTTCTTCTGTTTGCCTGTGTATACTTAACTGCATGGAATACCGCGACTGCTCCAGCTGCGAAAACAGAGTAGTACGGTGGAAGTATACCCGTTGATATCTCTGTTCCGTTTGCATTGACAACAGCGAAGGACGTGGTTGCCTCAGTTTTCGATCCATCCGTATATAACCATCTCCAGTTTTTCGGGTCCAGCTCGGCTTGCTCTTTTGCAACAAGTTTTTTGTAAATTTCACAGCTAGTGGATGATTTGCTATATTGGTGGAGTGCGGTGCTGAATGATGAATCCTTCAGCAACCAGGGAGATGTTGAACCGATTCTGTTTCGTAAGCTGGGTGTATCGATGTTGTGTAGCTTACACAGTGAGATACATCTGCGAAGTGTGGATGCCATCTTAAAGTGGCGTACTTTTTTGGCTGCACAGTAGCTTTGGTATTAGTTTGAGTGTTTTTTGTTGATTTCTTTCGGAGATTGATGGTAACCCTGCTTCAGCTAATATACATTTGATCAGGCTGGTCGGGAAGGCGTTGATACTTCTTCGGGCGGCCGTATGATAAGGGGGTTAAATAAGTCGGATATTTCTCTTGGCACACCAACCGTATATGGCTAACCCGTAATCAATTTTTGATAGCACCAGGACACTGGTTGCATGTATTAATATTGTCGGGTGCGTAGCTAAGTTGATTTCGTGCTTTTCAAGATATGGGTGTTTTCTTAATAAAGTTAACTCCTAACTATTTAACACAAATCTGATATTTAATTTAGTGGCTCTGCACTGTACATTAAGGTGGGTCGCGAAAAAAAATTGGTGTTGTCACCACCTAAAAATAAAATTCAGAGTGTTTAATGACTATTTGGAAAATATTGCGATTCTGAGGTAAGCCAATTGTGAGCGGTTTTGCTTCAAAAATAAATATTAAAACTTCCAGAACTCAATAAATTAACAAACAAAATTTTTACAAAATATGTGCAATCCAAGAACTCCTGAAGGTTTATCTAACCAAAAAAAATTATTCGAAAATGTCCAACAACAAAAAAGTTACACCCAAAAAACATGATAATTAGAGGTATTTTTGAAGCAAACCCGCTCACAATTGGCTTACCTCAGAATCGCAATATTTTCCAAATAGTCATTAAACACTCTGAATTTTATTTTTAGGTGGTGACTGAAACGTGATTTTTTTTTTTGTATGGAGTGCGACCCATCTTACTGTACATATGGATATATAGTACATATGAACTCTCTCGCAGAGGATGTCCATTCGAACTTTGACGAATACACTGCATGTATGTATCTTTTTAGGGGCACAATAAACCTACTAGGTTGCAGTGCGCAAGGGCATTGTCCCTACCCATTATCATTACATTACATTACATCTTTTTAGGTTTTTTTTGTAAAAAAAATCATCATTACTCAGCCCATGAAAAAATGAATTAGCTTATGAGCCAAACCTATATTCCAATGCGTACGAGTGAGCAATAAAAGGTATGTTTTTGTACAATATTTTTCAACCAACAAAGCTCACGAAGGTTCCGGAAAACTGATACAAACAAATGGTCCATTATGATCCTTGGTAAAAGTTATTTTGACCATTTAAGAGATTTTTGTATTATTTCTCGACATACATTTTTTCGGAAAATTGTTGTTGCTAAATACATTTACGCAATGTGAAAAATTTTCAGTTATTTCGTTTTCAGTTAAGAAAAACAAAAAGTCGCCTAAATAAAATTATAACTTTATTCATCTTAAGCAATGCGAATTCGAACAGTGGCTCTGATAAATTCCTCATCATTTTTAGGAAAAGGTGTGCGATTTTTTGCATCAATAAACAAATGCTTGTCTTTAAATGTTGTTCTTATTTATTCTGCGTGCATAAATCAGCGAAAACATCAAAATATGCATTTAAAAATTTTCTATGTATCATTTTACACACTATTTACAAAGTTTATTAAATAAACAATATATTTTTCAGCAATGAAAATATAAACATTTTTGCAGTTATTGTTACGTTCCATGTGAACTATGTAACGACGATCTATTTGAATCTACATTGTATCGAGTGGTTTGCGTCTCTCGAGAGGTTTGCACCTCACCTTCTTTTGAGTCAGTAACTAAACTCGGCAGCGGAATAGTGTTTACAAAGCAAAATGGAGGAGCACTGTAATAGGAGGGAATGAAACCGGCGTGATGTGGAACTGCAGAAGCTGCGGCCAAGTACAAGCTGTTGCCGTAGATTCCAGTCCGCTGAGCAATTTTCAAGCGCGACGTTAGTTGTTTTTTCCATTTCGTCCGCCTGTTTTGGAACCATGTCTTGATTTGGACCTCCGTCAAATTTAAAGATTTGGATAACTCCAGTCGTTTACTGACGCTTAAATATTTGTCTTGTTTAAATTCTGATTCCAACCTCTCGAGCTGCTTGGCGCTGTAGGCCTGCCGAGGTTTCCGGTCTATTCCTTGCTTGCGAAACCGTTTACCTGCAGGTTTTTGTGCTGGCCTCATTATTTGCAGAATAGTGTAGAGGTTAGAATTTAGGGTTATATCGTACCTTGAATATTAAGCAGGTGATGATGGTATGGGGAAGAAATCAGTTGCTTCGACGGAACACCCAGCCAATTGCCGCAAATGATTGGTGCCTGGTGAACGCCAGTGTAAGTGTGCATATTTTGAATCGGGTCTGCCACTTGAAAGGCTCTTCGGGGGAAGGAGTCGTCATACCCGGCAAGGCCGCTGAGAAATGCGTTCGCTTTGGAGTTCAACAAATCGACGATGTTTGTAGTGGCTGTAATTCAAGTTAAAGCATGATTGGTACATTATAACATTCTATAGTAATAATTAATTAATATAATTGACTGGCACGACAGCCCGCTTACGCGAGACTAAGGCCTAGCTTCCCGCAACTACCCGTGTTGTGCGTGTGAATTTGTACACGGGTTGGAGGGACCTACAGTTTTATGCCGGTTCCGAACGGCAGGTTGGGAGCTCTTTCATAAGCAATTTTTACTCTCAGAGGTTTGCCATTTCCAGCTGAGAGGACAGCCACCGAAAGAGAAAACGAGTTTTCCCGTTATTTTTTGAGGTGTTATTACAGGCAGTATTTGAACCTGAGGTTGCTGCCTGCGACTCGCGGTCCAACGCACTAACCAACTGAGCCACGGCGGCTGCCACATAACATTCTATAGTACCATGGTTTAAGTACAAGATACCAAAATATTATGAATACTCGTACATTACATTAAATTAAATTTGCCTAGTAAAACGAAATCTGTATAGTTAGTCTTTGAGAACTGCAATCTTTCACAACCTACACCTCTTATATGCATAAGTAATAGGGATTCCAATCCCGGGATCCTAGACGATTTTAGTCCCGAAAAATTGACAAAATCCGATCCCTGGACCTTAATTTCGAAAAAGGCAAACCTTTTTATTTAATACAAAAATTAATTGCATACTGTCAGTGACGTTTAAATAAGTTTCAATGCAACAATAACTCTGTTTGTGTACGGATACTTTGCACAAATTTGTACAAACTAGCTCTGTTTGGGACCTTTTTCATCAAAATTTTGCCAGTAGCTAAAATCAGGAGGGTTGCCAAAATTAAATCCCAAAAATGAAACCATCCAAACAAGTAAACCAACAGAAAATTGTAAAAACTTACAAGTTTCAATTGTGTTAACGCCAGTGCGACTTGTCCCATTCACAATAATTAAAAGGGCTAAAGATTGAAACAGATGATATAAAGGATTCATTTGAGGTTCAAAGCTATACGGAAACTTGCATTTTTGATATTAGACAGAATTTTAATTATTTTGAATTGGCGGGTATATGAAAATTTGCATACGATTTCAGCTACTAGTACTGAACCAGAGAGATGCTTTATATCAGCTGGTGTGCAATGAAATGCATTTTTTTGTTATTATTTATATGTTATTTGTCATGAATATTTTGCTCTTAGTTTTAAAGTAAGAACAAAGAACACTGTATTTAATACGAAAATAAAATATATTTTATATTTAAAATATATTTTATGTTTCGGGGATTCCCGGAATTGCGCTTTTCAGTCCCGAAAATCCCGGGAATGTAAATCTGGTCCGGGATTCCAATCCCTAATATGTAGGTAGACCTATTGTATGTAGGTAGACCTATTGTTGTGATACCAAAGCGGCCTTAATCATGTTGAACATTCCAGCAGCTGACTCATCCGGATTTTCAACGAAGTCTATAACTTTATTTTGAATGCCCAAAGCAGCGTCGAAATATTGAACACAAATTGGAAAAATGTTCCTCATTAATTAAGTTGCCACACTTGAAAAAAAACAAATTGAAATTTAATTTGAGCTTCAGGAGGACTTTTTGGCCTTTGAGGAGGTCGGAGGACATTTTCTGTTCAAGGAGGACTGTCCTCCTCAAAGGAGGACGGTTGGGAAGCCTAGTTACAACAAAGATTTCAAACCTAACACAGATTTCAAATGTGGAGGTAACCTACAGTTTAATCACACTTGCTGGTTTTGCCATCGACTACCAAGAGCGTAGTGCCAATTGTACAAGTATACAGAAATGTATGTATATATGTATATACTTTGTATACATGTATGTTATATATTTGAAGTGGAATAATCTTTAAAAATCTGTTATAGTTTGTAAATACAGGTTAATATTACAAAAATATTAATGTATCAATCAAATTCGAAACTGGGACCAAATACAAATGAAAAAAGCAATAATAGAAGTAAGACACACAAACTTCGTTGACCCCGTCAGATTTTGTTTTTCAAAAAAATTAAAAACACATGCGGAATTAATTATTGTTTGAAGTGTTTGTATTAAGTTTGAAGTCAAAACCCCATTAAACCATGTTTGTCCACACAATTTTTAAAACCTTTGTCGCATAGTGATTTTCCAAAAAATGAGAAACACGGCTCTAATGATTTTTGATTTGGAGTATTTTCACCAAGTTTGAAAATAAATAATGTTTCTTCATATAAAACTTTAAGCCATGTTTTGCTGCTTCAGACTTCGAATTTACCTTTTTAACGGGAGATTCATTTCCCCAAGGGTACAGTTACAATTTCATGTTTGTAGCTTCAGCTTCAGTTAGTCAGTCAGACCAATTATATGCATATAGATTTGATTTACACTTTTTTAAAACTCATTCAAGTCAAATCACTTAACAAATAATAATAATCTATATACTTGTATATAAAAGAGAGTGGCACAGTGGTTTGTGACCGCATCACGCTCAAACGGAACGGCCGATTTTCATGGGGTTTGTTTTGTTCGATTCGTATTAAGTCAGTTCAGGTTCGTGCGAAAAAAAAATTCCAGAAAATCTATTGGAAAAGTCGGAAATCTATATATATAAATCCATGCTATATTTGACCGTGAATTTTGCACATTTTCAGACAATAACTTTGGAACCATAAGTCACACATCAATTAAATTCACTACGAACTTACTATTTCAATTTCAATTTCAATTTGTTTATTCAGTCTAATGTTTACACAACCTTACAGACTATGAAACAATAAATTAAAACAACTTAAAACTAGTAAAAAATTTTACAAAGAAATAATTTAAATTGAGCTCTACTTAAGCTAAAATCAAAATGATGATTAACACAGAGCAAATTAAAATCCAAAAGCGCTCTATTGATTGGCTCATTCCGTGCATAATTAACTTTATGACCCTCAGTCCAAAATATTTGATGTCGCCGCAGCGACTTAGCTGGGACATGGAAGTTTATTAGACCAAGCAAATCAGGGCAATCAATAAATCCAGAAACAATATCAAATATAAAAGAGAGGGCCGAAATTCTTCTGCGCAACTCGAGTGACTGCAAATTTATTAATTTACATCGCGAAATATAGGGGGGAAGTGGAAGATCGAAGTTAAGAGAGTTAAGAGCAAACTTAACAAATTTACGCTGAACCCGCTCAAGGCGATAGATATGTACATCGTAGTGTGGGTTCCAAATAAAAGACCCATATTCCAATTTCGATCTTACGAACGCATTAAAGAGCAATTTTCGCGTATATGGATCCTTGAAACCCACACTATGCCGTTTAACAAAGGCAAGAGAGGAAAAAGCCTGAGGAATGACACGGTTCAAATGGCTGACAAACGTAAAACCCGAATCAAACACAACACCAAGATCCAACACCTCATCTAGGGACTTTAGCACACAATTAGAGATGGAGTAGGAAGTAGGACGAATATTACGGGATTTAGAAAAGGAAATAGAATTACATTTATTTATATTAACAGAAAGATTATTACGACAACACCAATCAAAAAAGTTGTTAACTTCGCCTTGGAGAAGATAAGAGTCAGACAGATTATGGATTTTAGAAAAAATTTTTAAATCATCTGCATAAAGAAGAAAACAACAACTACTAAAACAACTACTAACATCATTCATAAACAGCACAAAGAATAGAGGTCCCAGTATACTACCCTGAGGGACACCAGACGTAGCCACGTAAGATTTTGAGCAAACACCATCAACACGAACAACATTTACCCTATTAAACAAATAAGATCTAATCCAACTCAAAAAATTAGAGTAAAAACCCATCTTCTCCAGCTTCGATAACAAAGCCGAATGCGAAACCCTATCAAAAGCTTTAGTAATATCCGTATAAATAACATCAACCTGACCACCACCAACAAAAGAAGAAATACAGTAGTTAGTGAAGACAGCCAGATTAGTAACAGTAGAACGACCAGGGACGAAACCATGTTGGTACGGTGAGATATAACGCTTAACAACAAAAGACAATTTGGACATAACAACTTTCTCAAATAACTTAGAAATGTTAGGGAGTTTAGAAATTGGCCTATAGCAGGACACATCATTCTTTTTGCCACTTTTAAACACCGGAGTAATATACGTGATTTTCCAAGCATCAATGAAGACTCCAGAGCTCAAAGACATATTAAATAAAAGCACCAAGGGACCAACAATGGCCGACACACAATGTTTCAGCAAGAATGGGGAGATACCATGCACATCAGCCTGCTGAGAATTCTTCAGATTATTTATCCCAACCAGAATGTCCTCTTCAGAAAGTACTAAGGACCCAAGATCAATATTTGAATTAATATTATTGAGGGAATCCTGGTCATGCCATGGACTATCTGCAACAAAATTGGCCTCAAAAAACTCCGCAAAAAAGTTTGCAGTCTGTAATGCAGAATTAGAAATCCTACCATTGAAGGACATCGCAACTGGAAATGTCGAAGAGGACCGCTTGGACTGGATAAAAGTCCAAAACGACTTGGGATTAGATTTAATATTAGCTTCAAACCTAAGGAGATACTGCTTATAAAGAAACTTATCAAGGCAATTAAATTTCTGCAAGTAATACAAATATTTGACTCGGAAGTCAGGATTACCCGTAGATTTAAAGCGCTTATAGAATTTATTTCGCAAGTTTTTTAACCGTTTTAAGCCCTTAGTGTACCAAGGCAATCTATAGGATCTCAAAGGATGACGAGGAACATTATTACTAATAATATATTGCAGCTTGGTCATAAAACATGCAAAACACTCGTCCAAACTAAGGGTCATAAATAATGAGTGCCAATCAATATCGCCAATTAGATTATTTAAATTACGGAAATCACACAAATTATAATTAAAATTAAAACAATTACTTTGCGTCTTAAGAACAGGGTAGTCATAAAATTCAAGACCTAAAACTAAAGGTACATGATGCATATCAGTAGAACAGATCGGGGAATCACAGGAAAGAAGATTGGAATTCAGATTACTACTGATAAAAATTAGATCCAAGATTCTATCAAGTTTATTTACAAATTTATTAATTTGAGAAAGCCCTATACCAAAAAAACCATCAATTAAATTAATTTCATGAGAGTGATTAACATTGCCTGGTATGAAGAAACCATCAACAGGCGAGCAATTCCACACAAGCTTATTCAGATTGTAATCACCGAGAATGCATGTCCTTCGACAGAGCGAATGGGGCGAGTATTGAACAAGGGGGCGTGGCACCACCCATACAAGCCAAATCTTAATAATGCAATATCTTTGAAATTGTAAGGCGCACAGCATTGAAATTTGGTATAGCGTCGACCCATAGATGAGTCATTCTACTGGTAAGATTTAATGGGCGTTGGACAAGGGGCGTGGCACATTTTTTGTGACCCAATTATTTCGCTGAACTATAAATCGCACAGCAATGCAATTAAGTACGAACCTACTATTTATTCATATCTTTCGACAAAGGGAATGGTGCGGGTATTGAACAAGGGGGCGTGGCACCGCCCATACAAGCCAAATCTTTAATATAGAATATCTTCGAAATTGTAAGGCGCACAGCATTGAAATTTGGTATAGCGTCGACCCATAGATGAGTCATTCTACTGGTCAGATTTAATGGGCGGTGGACAAGGGGCGTGGCACATTTTTGTGACCCAATTATTCCGCTGAACTATAAATCGCACAGCAATGAAACTTGGTACGAACCTACCATTTAGTCATATCTTTCGGCAGAGGGAATGAGGCGGGTATTGAACAAGGGGCGTGGCACTGCCCATACAAGCCAAATCTTTAATATAGAATATCTTCGAAATTGTAAGGCGCACAGCATTGAAATTTAGTATAGTGTCGTCCCATAGATGAGTCATTCTACTGGTAAGATTTGATGGGCGTTGGACAAGGGGCGTGGCACATTTTTTGTGACCCAATTATTCCGCTGAACCATAAATCGCGAAGCAATGAAATTAAGAACGAACCTACCATTTATTCATATCTTTCGACAGAGGGGATGGTGCGGGTATTGAACAAGGGGGCGTGGCACCGCCCATACAAACCATATCCTAATATAGAATATCTTCGTTCTACTAAGTCGTTCCATAGATGAGTCATTTTTACTGGTAAGATTTTATAAGCGTAGGGACATGAGGCGTGGCACATTTGTTGTGACCCAAATATTTCGCAGACCTATAAGTCGATCAGCAATGACACTTAGTACAAACCTACCATTTTCTCCTTCGACAGAGGGCATTGTGCGGGTATTGAATAAGGGGGCGTGACCCTGCCACTATAATTTAAATATGGTTCAAGCGCAATCCATTTCTTTACTAAAACTTAGCAACATTGCTTATTTGAGGGCCTCGAATGCGTTAATCAGTAGCTTCCCTCCTCTTCCTTTAGTTGGTTTTCTTCGTCAATTTGCATCGCCCTAGATTCGCCATTCATTCATTCATTATAACAAAACAACAAATGTCGTGCGGGACGAAGTTCGCCGGGTCAGCTAGTAAGTTATAATTGAAGCGCTTTGTTTGAAATTAGAAAACACCGATGCCGATGGCATATCACATCACCCGCCACTTTCACCAGCCGCCAATATTTGGATATTTTGATTTGTAATTAAAAAAGCTCCGGTGAAAAAGATGTTCCATGCGGTAGTTGGGGGTCGACGGCGAAGAGGGAGGTCATATCCCGGATATATTTACAATGATTCTCAAACTATATATGTTGTCAAATATTATTCCTAGGATTTTTAGGTTTTGTACAGATTGTATGGTGTTGTTGTTAAAAGTTAGATTGGTGTTAGGACAGTTAATTTTTCAACAAATGTGGAGAATGTTAGTTTCATGTGTAGCAATGGCTGCACCAGACTTCAAGGATCAGTCATATATCTGACAGTTAGTATACTACGGAAGCTGTTTAATCTGTTACTGATTTGAGCACTAGTTCGACTTCAACAAGTGTAATGTTTGCGTGAATTTGGTTGGCGGAGGGGAATAGGTATAGTAAATAGTTGTGTTGAGAAAGTGGTTTTTATTGTTTTATTAATGAATTGGGTGGAGAAATTGTTGTCGGAAGAATTGCCTGAGAAATGGTGTGCGAGTTCGTTCGCAATGTCAAGTGGGGAATAAAGGAGACCATTAGGGGTGTTGATTGAATTGATTCTAATTTGTTTTGCGTACCGACGAGCATTCTAATGTCGGACCAAATTTTATGTTCGAAGCTCTTCTTTTTGGCAATTTTAGTATTCAACCGAAATAATGACAACCTTGAAGTTGATAAGGTTTTGGTTTGTTGGATGCCGTCTTAATACGTCACAGGCTTTTTGTTTGTTGGAGCGCAGAGTGGAAAGATTGGCGTTCCACCAAAGAACTGACGGTTTAGTGGATGGTTTTTAGTCTACAGGATTGTAAAATGAGTAGCCGAGCCTATAATTTGGAGGAGACAGCGGCAAACAATTTATTTATATTTTTCTTGCTCGACCGACCCCTGCTTATTCCGTTGATCTTCTAAGCTGCTTTCCAGAAGTTTGGAAAAAAGTGGCCTGTGCCTCTCAAGAAACGCAGCGTGGAGCTTATCGAAACCAGCATTTTGTGAATCAAGAATCGCATCGTGAATTTTCATGAATTTTGCAAAGCAATCATTCCAAAGCAATCATTGCAGAAACTTCCAAAATGCCTGTTCAATTTTAGCAGCTTTACGTCGTACTTAGTGACAGGTCCTTCACAACAGGCACGATGAAAACGCTTCCTGCAAAGCTGACTACACGGCACAATATGGCTTTCAGTCCTTGCGAATATTTTATCGCATTTCCCACAGAAATCATCCATGACGATGATCAAACACGATAATAATGATATGAACGAAAAACACGTCCGCGCGCGTTGAAAAAACTTGTGAGAGTGAGTATTCTCTTAACTATACTCCTATATACATACTAAATAATGCGCCAATGAGTAATTTGAGACGAAAATCGCTATAAAAGAAACAGGTATCTCACATTAAAATTGTCCCTTGCGAAAAACTCACTCCTCCAAATATAATGCAAACTTTATGCAAATATATTGCAAACGTTTATTACATATATTACATATGTATTAAACATATTACAACATTGGAGGTTTGGAACGAAGGGATGTGGCACCGCCCATGCAACTCAAATTTTTTATATGGAATAGCTTCGGATTTGTAAGTCGTACAGCATTGAAATTTGGTATGACATCGTCTCATTAGAGTTGGAAAAACATCGATGTTTGATCACATCGATGTTTCGATGTGTTTGAGAAACGAACATCGATGTATCGACCTTTGTCCAATGGGGTTTTTTTAGAAATATATTAAAATGTATTTTAAAAAGGGGTGTGTTAAAAAATCATTCAAAAAATGCATTCACCATTCGCGTTTTATAAATACCAGCATGTCCAAATTGGTTTTATAGGCTTTATAAATGTTATATGAATTTTTTTTTTTTTTGTAGCTTCTCGCGCTCTTTTTAATAGTAATGGGAAAGTAGAGAAAAACATCGAACATCGGAAACATCGGAAAAAAACATCGATGTTTGAAATAGATTTGAAAACATCGATGTATCGATGCTACATCGATGTATCGATGCTACATCGATGTTGGTTCCAGCACTACGTCTCATCGTTTAACTATCCGCATAATTGTTAGTCGCACATCAATGAAACTTAGTACCAACATACCATTAAGTCATATCTTTCGACAGAAGGAATAGGGCGGGTATTTAACAAGGGGGCGTGGCACCGCCCATACAACTAAAATCTTTCATATGGAATAGCTTCGGTATTGTTAGCGGTACAGCATAGAAAGTTGGTGTACCATTGTCTCATAGATGTGTCATCCTACTGGAGAGATTTGATCGGCGTTGGAGAAGGGGCATTGCATATTTTTTGACTCAACATTTACGCAGTACTGTAAGTAGCACAATTCGACTAAAAGAAAGTTGCGAGCATTGGACAAGGGGGCTTGGTACCGCCTTCATTTTTATATACATAGATGGTTTGTCCTGACTGACTGATTGATTGATTGATTTATCATCGTCCTGCCTAAACCGCTGAAGCTACAAACATGAAACTTGAAACTAGGTACACCTTGAAGAATTAACTTCCGCTAAGACCGGATTTTTTGAAAGTCTGGGTCTAAAGGGGCTAAGCATGTGTTAAAGTGTTGTATGAAGAAACGTGATTTAATAGACATATTGATTTAGAACTTCCTGAAAATACTCTAAATCAAAAATAATTCGACACGTATCTTATAATTTTTCGAAAACCAAAATTTAACTGGAAAAACAATGAGTTAAGTTTATTTACAGAAAGACTCCGAAAAAAACATGAACCGATGGGCCTATTGACTTAAAAAATTGTAAAAATACTTGAAATCGAAACAAATTTCACTATGTTCAAAATCGAAATCTAACTGGATCAACAATGGGTTAAAAGTATGAATGGAGAAACACATTTTTTGGAGCCTTTTTACTTCAAACTTGGTGAAAGTACTTCAAATGTAAAATAACCCGATACGTGTTTTTCATTTTTCCGAATATTAAAATCGGACGGGGTCAACGACTGGCTAAAAGTTTGTATGGAGAAACTGTGAAAAACATGAATTATGGGCCCTCTTAGTACTCTTAGTTAGGGATGACAAGATTAATCGAATGAATAGTGTTAATCGATTCTTTTTTTGTAAAAAGCGATTAAATCGAATCGAATTCCACGTTCCGGTTAATCGAATCATTAATCGATTAGTTGCCAAATAATCGCGAAATTGCCTTCGAATCGTTTGAGCATTGCTGCCACACTCAAATTGCTTTAAAATCTTAAAATGCCTGCAAACTTGCCCATGTAACCCTCGTTACTTCTTTATTTCACACCACTGATTACAAAATCAAACCACATCACTAGTTGCGAAAATTTGGCGCGTATACCAATGGAAACAAGCGCTTGTGCACTTTGGGTAAGTTTTTATTGCTTTTTCGCTAAGTTCTTCGATTCGATCGATTCTTTTTTGTAAAAAGCGATTAAATCGAATCGAATTCCACGTTCCGATTAATCGAATCATTAATCGATTAGTTGCCAAATAATCGCGAAATTGCCTTCGAATCGTTTGAGCATTGCTGCCACACTCAAATTGCTTTAAAATCTTAAAATGCCTGCAAACTTGCCCATGTAACCCTCGTTACTTCTTTATTTCACACCACTGATTACATAATCAAACCACATCACTAGTTGCGAAAATTTGGCGCGTATACCAATGGAAACAAGCGCTTGTGCACTTTGGGTAAGTTTTTATTGCTTTTTCGCTAAGTTTACTGCAATTTTTCAATCTCGACAGCTTTTCGTCGCTTCTCCACTATATTGTGAATACGGCATCACATCCCTTTGCGTCACCGGTTGCCTTTTATTCAATTAAGTGTGCATTGTAGGTGAGGAAAATGTGTAACTTTCAAACTGCTTAATAATTAAATTGTTATTCCTAGATATTTTTTCATTAGCATTTGCCGTGCTTTCCGTGCGGCAACCTGCCTATTAGCTTTCGAAATTACTTTTTCTTTCTTTCCCTTTATTTCATCATAAAAAAAGATAAACAAAAAATTATCGAAAATTGCGATTAATCGATTAAATTCTTGTAATTAATTGCAATTATTTTATTGGCCATGCAATTAATCATTCGATACATTAATCGATTAGTAAATTTTTTTGCCATCCCTACTCTTTGTGAGAAATAATTTTACACGTGTTTTTCACTATTTTGAAAATGAAACTTTAAGGGGTCAACAATGGGTTAACAGTTTGTAGCAAAGCACTTCACTCGGGAAATAATTAAAACGTGCTTTTCATTTTTTTTTTAAATCGATATCTACCGTGGTAAGCCAAGGGTTAAGAATTTGTGTAGAGTAAATGTGAAAACACATGAAAGCAAAGATAATTAGGCACATGTTGTTTTTTTAATCAAAAACTGATGGGGTCAACAATGGGTTAAGAATTTGTATCGGGGGAAACATGAGCGCGAGTGCAAAGTCGCGGAGCCCAGCTAGTTAGATTATAGATTCGAAAAAAGGTTGACCAGTCTTTATCACTTAATAGTTTCCTCATACAGTCGAACTTCCCTATAATGAATTCGCACGGGACCAGAAAAAAAGCTTCATTATATAGAAACTTCATTATATAGAAATTATGATTTTTTCATCTTTTATTTCAAATTTAAAGGTTTTATAGTTTAGATTACACCCTTCCACTTTTCTTCCTCAACAAAGCCTTCTTATACATTTAGAGACTTAAAAACATTATTCGGTACGTTGCTCTTCATCTCCACAAAGGTTCGAAGTATATCAAGAGAAGCAGAAATTCGTCCCAATGTAGGTAACACCGCATCCGCCAACTCTTCTTCACTGGTCATTCATCTGGGGTTCCCCTAGAAAAACCGAAAAAAAGTAAAACATATTTACTTTTTTTCGGTATTCAGTGTTGTTAATATGCGTGACAGACAATAGCATGGAAAAATTCATTATATGGAGACAAAAAACTAATGAAAGCGAAGTTTTCAACTAAAAAATTTATTCATTGTAGAGAAATATATATATATATATATTAGGGCGGGTCAAATTGTATGGAACGATTTTTTTTGATGAAGTGTATAGCAAAAACGTAATCTATAGGTGATTCTGAGAAATTTTGCTCAAGAGACCATAGCTCTAAGTCGGATTTGGAGCCCCCCAAAATTTCAAAATAGATATTTTTCAATAGATACATAGAATAATTTAATTAAATTCGTCATAAAATCGGATAGAGTTATAGTAGATTTCTCAATCTGGGCTTGTTTGAAAGGTATTTTTATCACCTTTCAGAATCTGTATTGATACTGTATTGATTTTTTTTTTATATTTAGTAGACATATTAGGAAAAAAAAAAATATATTGATCGTAATAAAAGTTGTTGGAAATTACTTTCATAATCTGGAAAAGAAAAAAATTATCGAAAAAAATCGAAGAAAATTCGGAATTTATTAGTTAAAAGTTCATTTTAAGCTATTTTTCGACCAAAAATTCCTAATATGTCTACTAAAAATAAAAAAAAATATTGGTATCAATACAGATTCAGAAAGGTGATACCTTTCAAACAAGCCCAGATTGAGAAATCTACTATAACTCTATCCGATTTTATGACGAATTTAATTAAATTATTCTATGTATCTATTGAAAAATATCTATTTTGAAATTTTGGGGGGCTCCAAATCCGACTTAGAGCTATGGTCTCTTGAGCAAAATTTCTCAGAATCACCTATAGATTACGTTTTTGCTATACACTTCATCAAAAAAAAATTAACCCGCCCTAATATATATAAGTATATATATGGAAATTCATTATAAGCAGATCAAAATGCATTTAGAATAGAACGATAATGCTGTGTCTTTGAAATTAATCCATTATACGGAGAACTTCATTATGTAGAAGTTCACTATAGGGAAGTTCGACTGTAAAGACGTGAAAGGTGTACGGCAGGGGATGTGACACCTCATAACCTACATTTTCTATATTTACTTGGCTATATTGATAGTGGCATCTCCCATACACATAAGATTGTTATTATTACTACGCAACAACTATATAAATCCGGCGGCATTAAACCATGAATAAAGTCGTTAAGTATCATTACTTTTAAGGAATACGTAAAGTATGCCGAACAAGGGTGTGGCAATTTTCATATATTTTTGGGATTATGTAGTAGCTTGCAATTTATTTTACTGGAGGAATTTGATAGTAGTTTGAAAAGTGTGTTTCTGTCAGCTGTCAATGTTAACTAGCCATTTGATTTATTATTTATTTATTTATTTATTTATTTATTTATTTATTTAGAAAAAATTTACACATTTGTACAGTATAAGAACTAAGTCTTTTAAATGCACATCAATCATTAATAAATTTCACATGAATGAAAGCAAAACTTAAATCTAATAACAATAGTAATATATTTAACCTTACAACTAACAGTAGAAGACAAAAATAGTAGGAAAATTAGAGATGAAAGATGAGAATACATAAAGAAGAAGGAGAAGAAGAAGAGGTGACTTGCATCCAACACAAAAGTACCTTGGTACCCTGCGATTAAAGTGCTTTAAAATACTCATACATTTTTGTCTTAAAGTTGTTCCTGCTCAGCCCCGCCCTTATGACCTCAGGAACCGAGTTCCAGACCCTCACGGCGTTAATGAAAAATAGTCTTGATGATGTTAAGAAGTTATATTCTGGGACAATCAAATTGTGGTGTCTCCTGGACCTGAAAGGTATGAGCTTTTCAAACAAATAGTGAGGGGTTTTCCACTCCATTAGTCTGTAAATAAATATGCAGTTTTTAGCAGATAGGTAATTTTCAATACTACAGCCTAGTACCTTATTCTGCCAAAGGGAAATGTGCTCATACCTTTTGAGTCCGTAGACATATCGCGTGGCATTATTAAATGCGACGTTAACTTTATGCAAAGACACGGAATCAAGCTTACTATACACAATCTCTGAGTAGGCGATAAGGGGCACAATAAGCTGAACAACCAGCTTACGCCTGGTTTCCAGGCGTAAGCTGGTTAGTAATAAAACTTGGTCTCTAATCCACGAAACATAATGATGAGGTTCATTTTTAGCTTCATACGTTCGGCAACAAGTAAAATTGTAGGTTTTAGAGCGAGATATAGCAAATCCGCAGCGGGATTTATAACAAAATTCAAACTAAAATAGTGATAGTTATCATGTCGCACACTAATTACAAAAACGTCCTAACTTACAATTTTCCGAAATTTACGTTTTTTACAAATAAATTCACTTAAAAAATTTAATTTTCCACACTATCTTCTTTAACTGGAGAAATACTGTTTATCAGATTTTATGTTAATTGCGTTGCTTTCGCAGCACCAACACTTTTTGCTCTACTGAAAATTTTACATTTTTGAAGTGTGAGTAGACTTGCCACCTTTTTAAAATGGCTGTGGAGGACACCAAAAAATACTATAAACAATCATACATTTTTAGTTTTCAGAGTACAAGTGTATATGTACATATTTGAACCCTGTGGGAAATCGGACTGGTCCAAGTCTAGATTTTCAACTGGTCGCTTGACAGGCATATATGACCTCAGACTCGTCGACTCGTTTTCTTGTAGCAAACTCACCCTTTTAACATGGCGGTGACCTAGGCAAGGGTCAATTGTCCCCGTTTGCAACTAGTCGAAGGTTAGTCCGAAGTAAACCAGTTTTCAAACCAGTTGCAAAGCGACTAGTTTGCAAACTAGTTTATTCTGGATTAGTTTATTTTAAAAATATTATTTTATTTTAAAAGAATTTTAAATAATTATTTTATTTTAAAAATATTTAAAAATAAAAACAAAAAATCGCGAATAAAAAAATTGTTGGTGCATTTAAAGATGAACCAAGATAAACTTCCACTTGTTGACACACTTCTGCCGGAACTGTTTGAGCCTGATGCAATACAACATCCTGACTTCGCCTGCAATAAATAAATAAATAAATAAATTAATAAATAATTACATAAATTAATAAATAAATATATTAATACACACCTTTCAGCTGCCGCTGCAATTCGTTGCTTTATTCTTATTTATTAATATTCTAACTGAAATCATTCAAGACAAAACATGCAAATCCAGCAAACTTCGTGTCATAGAAACAGAAAGTTCGAAAAATGCAAACATTTCTACGTTGTTGTTGTAGCAGAACAATCGCAAGATCGGCCTTAACAGTATTTTTTTGCTTCTCTCACCTCTGTTTCGTTTTTCTCATTTTTATGTGCTCTTCTCGCCTATGAACGCGCACACAGAACGTGAACGATTAGACGCGAACTGACTGACTTCTGCATCCGCTGGCAGTCACTTGTACAACTAGTTGTCCAATTGACTACAAAAAACCAGTTGAAAGACCAATGCATTTTGGGAACTAGTTGTCTCAGGTCCGACAGGGTCCGATAGTACATATGTATACAGAAAAAGCTTCCAAAAAACTTTAACATTTTAACATAAAGATAAAAAAACAAGTAAGCATAAAAACATAAATACGAAACCAATTTAAAATAAATAAATAAATTCATTTACATAAATATGTGTTTTTCAAAGGCTGCTTTTATACGAAACATTGTTAATTTCAAATCAGATTATTATGATGGTTTCGTTTCGGATGATTTCGTGTTTGCTAGCAAAGGAAATAGTAAAATCGACATTTTTCGTGTTCGTGGAGGGCATTTTACCATCTTTGAAGGACGGAGGGCATTTGAGTAATTTTGAGGACTGTCCTCCACAATGGAGGACGGTTGGCAAGCCTAAGTGTGACTCTTGTGAATTTAGAATTCAGAGAGTCACAACACCTCTCCTAAATATCCCCCTGGTTCCAATCATTCGTGCTGGGACCTGCATGGTTGACTGTCCTTCTCTCTTAGAGAGGGTTCACTTCAACATCCCTTCTAGATCTCTCCGGCACTTTGATTTGTTTAATGTTGGTTTCGCCAAACGTATTATGCTTTAAATGCTCCTCTTTTGCGAGCTCTAATAGAATTTAATAAGATCTCAAAGAACTCTTTGGTGGACTTCAATACTTCTAAAGCAATATTTTTGAACTTGTTGAACTCTGTTTTTAATTAAGTGATCGATTGTTACGTAATATTATTTTGTTACTTATCCATTATGCTGTTCTTTATTAGTCAGTAAGCAAACAATTGTTCGTTGACTAATTATTAATAAATGAAATTAAATTAAATATTATATTTTGCCTTCGGTGACACTCTGAAAGGTTGGTCTTGAGATAGTGGCACGTAGTAAATGAAAGAGTATAAAAAAATAATTTTGATATCAGACAGCAAAGTAAACCTATGAAGAAAACCAAATACTGAGATGGACAGGACCCCCAATTGTGAGCTACAAACTTTATGCAACAATGTTTTATCGGACGAAAGGTAGCTTTCTACTACTACTACTACTACTTCTCTACTTTACTTTTTTAAGCCGATCTATGATACTACAGTTCAAAATTTTAACACTGGGGTAGTTACTTTTAATTAAAGATGGTGACATCCAACGACGTCTCATTGATAATATTTGTAATAACTTATGAACAGGGAAAGGATTTTGTGGAAATTGCCTTTTTTGTTTGCTGCTAGATAGAGCATTTCTGATTGCAAATGAGCAAAAATTAGGTCCTCCTGATTAGAAATATACCACTTTTATTTTGCCTTTTTTTGCCTTAAAAGGCAGTTTGCCTTTTTCACCCATAAATGCCTTTTTTAGTGCCTATTCAAGATTTGTCGAGCGCCTTTTTATTTTTCTTCCGTTTTTAATATTTCCCCCTTTTGTTTCGCAAAAATACCTTGAAACTAAAAAAAAATTAAGTGGCAACATTGCAATTTCGTTAACTGACGATGCTTTTACATTGATTTGATCATTCCTAAGCGGTTATTTTTTGTTGTACAGTGGAAAATTTAAAGAAAACACATGCCAAATGTGATACAAGTACGGCTTTTATCCTTTCATATGAGAAGTTAAAATATGAATTTAAAATATGTGCCTACATTTTAATTAAAATATCTTAGTTTTAGTTTTTAAACTATCTTTGAAAACCTTGATGTTCCTTTTCTTTTACAAAAAACGAGGTATAAATATTGTATGTTGCATACGTCAGATGAAATAAAATTATTAATTATTAAAAAAAAATACCGTTTCCCCTTTTTTAGATTTTCTGGTATTTTTTTATTTTTAAATGCCTGTTTTTGCCTTTTTAACAGTTTTTAATGCCCTATTTTGCCTTTTTATGCAGTTTTAAGTGCCTTTTTCTGCCTTTTTGGCAGTTTTTAGTGCCTTTCCGTGCCTTTTTTGCTATTTTATTTTGCCTTTTTTATAGGTTTTTAGGTCCTCAAAATCCTTTCCCTGCTTATGAAATGTTACGGACCAGGATAAGCATGAGTAAACAATTTTTTATTCACAATTAATGAGTAGTTTAGGGTATATGCTGGCGTAAATTTCAGTACTTCGAAATCTTTTTTACGAGTTCCATACAAAAATTAAAAAAAAAGAATTACATTTGAATTATAAAATCACGGTTGTTGTTAAATATATTGCTATACCATCATTAATTTGCATTTTTTTTAATGAAATTTCTATTGCAGGTTTCGAAATTTGGACACAAATAATGGCCGAATCTTTGTATTTTCGATTTGGTACCGGAGCTAGATGTGATATTTAACGGCATTGTACAAAGTCGCACGAGCATCGCGGGAATACGGAACATATCAGACATTGTTGCGATGGCAAGAAGACTAATGCCCATTTTTTCAATAATAATACACTAACGTCGCCGACACTTGATATTTAATGCATTACAATGTGTATACCAATGTTTATAGCTACAAGCATTAATTGAAATTTAAAATTCTCATGCTTTTAGCACAAAGAAATGTGCAAAATACTACATATTTGCGCACACATGCTTAACATACATGCTGGCAGATACCTGCTTTGCGATTTCAGTCAGTGGAGGTGTGAAATATTTGCATACTTAAACGTTTCAAGTAATTCATATTTGTTGAAAGAGCCGCGAAACCGGCAAATATAAATAAATATTAACTTATTTAAAACCAATCCTATTGTTTATTGTAAATTATTCATTTTAAAAGTATGAAACCCACTTGACAAATACGAACGTGCGATATGTGTTTTAAGCAATTGCTAAAGGGTTTACACTGCAATAAAGCTGCCATAAATCTGCAGTCATCGACCGGGACATAATAGTTGAGTCTCTTAATTTTAAATGTTAACATGACGTCCATATATAATTTACAACACTCATAACATAAATAATAAGATCACACTTTCTAATACCTGCCAAAATTCACAAAAGGCAAAAACCATATACAGTGAAATTCGTCATAACCGGACACTCACCGTCGCACTGTTTTTGTCCGGTTATAGGAGATGTCCGCTTATGGGGGAGGGCGGCACAAAAAATTAGTTCAAATTGTATCCAAGTGTATTTCGTTTATTTATTTAATATTTTATACGAATTTATGAAAATTTAATATTTAATTAATATTTATTACATGTACATATATGCAAAGTACATATATTGTACAAGTCGCTAAATTTTTGTACTGCTTTGGTTGAAAAAAATTTTGTTATGGTTGATTGCTTTAATTTCAAATGTTCGTTTTCAAATACGAGTGACACTTATATTATAGGTTAGGTTATGGTGGCTGCCTCTATAAGAGACACACTCGGAGGCCTATTGTGAGGCCCATTGTGATACCACATATTTCACCCGTTTTTTTTAATGTGTATGCAACACTGTCTTTCCAACATATGTTACAGCACACATTTCAAGCGGATTGGGAAAAGGAGGGGAGGGGACCTTCAGTTTAACGCCGAATCCGAACGGCGATTGGCAGTTTTTTCTTTCACACTTGGAGGTTTTGCCATTGCCTGCCAAGAGCGCACTTGTGCGATTCTTGTAATTCTCATCTGCTTCATGTGGATAGCGATAAAAGTAAATGAGCGTTTTACCAGCCCGAGCTAGGAATCGAACCTAGGGCCTCGGTATGAGAAGCCAGCGCGCTACCCGCTGGACTATCGAGGCCGGTATTATAGGGTAGTACAGATTTTAAAAAAACTGGTTGGGCATATTTTTGAATTTTGTCCGTTTATGAGAAATCATAATCTTAATTTAATCAAAAATAATAAAATATTGTGTCCGCGTCCGGTTATTAGAGCGTCCGGTTATAGGAATGATATTTGCATGCAAAACTTAATGAAATTGCTGTGTCTACGAAATGCGGTTATAAGTGCTGTCCGGTTATAATGATTGTCCATAATGAGGAATTTCACTATATTTTTGTAAGTAAAAAACTAACTTCAATGAACTGAAATGATAAAATTTCTTCATAGACATTAATGAATTTATTAACTTCACAATCGTTGTTTCATGTTCAATTTAACCGGTATAATTTAAAATTAAACCAAGATACTGAGTCAAGATATTTAAAACCGGGACTTATGTACGTGCAAGCCAGCGCATTGATTTCATTCCCGTTCATTCCTGAAATGAGGCCCCCGGCCACCGCTCTACTCTTTCATCTTACGTTGTTAGTTATCCCACCTAAGTTTTGCCTTTGCCTACTAAAGGCGCAGACCCGGAAAAAACTTATTTGCGTTGTTTTATTTTAGTTGTTGGTTGAGGCAAGCCCCCGAAACTCTGGATTGAGGTGTTCAACGCTTTAGCCACAGAATCACGGTGGCCATAACACAATAATCTCACACAATAATTTTCATTAGAATATAATGATCACACTTTTGAATAAACATCGACACGTCTCCTCATTGGTCTATTATTTTTAGCGGAAAGTCCGAACAACTAACAACTTGAAGTGGTACCTTTTGGTCCCACAAAGCGATCAGCATTTGCAATATATCTGTGGTCAAAAGCAATAACCGAAAAAAAGTCGAAAATTGCTGTTTCGAGCAATCTCGTTCTAAAGTTTTAGCACGTAGTGTTTTCATTATGACTTAAGCGAATAAGTGTTTATTAATAACTTTTTTTATTTTAAAGTTACTCCCCTCCCCTTTTTTACACAAACGTAGAGCACAGTCAAGGGAACATGGTGGCATCCATAACTCAATTTCTTCTTAAGTCGACTCATGCGGTTATTGCTTTTGACCACAGATATATAGCGGTCTATGATAATCTTAATGAGATTAAAATCTGCTTTATTTAAATTTTGAAAACAAATGTTCATATATCATCATATTTGTTTATCATATTTTCCCTTAAGTATTTCCTACAAGTCTTTCTTATAAGTTCTGACAAGTGATGTTGGCTGGTGCGCCAAATATCCCGGTTTATGTACACGAAATATGTATCAAGTTCAGTATCAGTAAAAATCACTCACGCGCAGTGCAAACAATTGCTGGCGATATAGCCATTTGTGGCAAATGTTGTTGCTGATGCTGTAGCCCTTCTTTATGTCGCGACTGAAAAGTTTTATCGGGAGGCGTGGCGCTGCTAATCAAAGGACTCGATCGACCCAAAATGCTATCGATGCTGAACGGGCAATACCGTTCAGTGCTTAGTGTGCTTTTGGGGTAATCCGCATGATTGCACAAGTTATTCGAATTTTCTTCGTCGCACTCATCGCTCAAACCATTAGATATCACATCGGATGCACAAACGCTGTCTACGTCTTCATCCTCACGCGGCGCGCTCGACTCGGAATCAGTAACGTGTCTATCGGACTGACTCATTTTATCGTCTTCAAAATTTTATTTGCGAAACAATTCTGACCCGTCGGGTTCCTCGCTAATCGCCTTCTAACTGATTTTATGGCAATAAATATGCTAAGATAAAGTGAAGTGTTTCGTGTTCAGTCAACTTCGCGAGCAAGTAACAGACTCCGCCCAGCTGATTAACACCTCGACGACTATATTAACAGCAACAACAACCAAACAGCAGCAACATTAACAGCATCAACACGAACATCCCTTGCGATACGCTACAGTACGCGTGCCGCCTTGGACAGAGCGAGATGGAGACAGGGCGCTGCCGCGGTGCGCACAAAAGCGTTGGACACGACAATAGCTAGACCAGCATCCCCATACTTACAGGCGCTTATTAAGAAGATTACTGACCAATTGGACCGTTCTCCATTGGGTTCGTTAGGCTTCTGGACGTCAGAGCAGTGGGGACCGAAATTATACGAGCACCAACGAGCACAAGCACCCAAGACCTTTTGCTTTTCAATAAACATTTTATTGGCGTTAACATTACTACTTACTTTGTCAATGATGTACTCCAATTAGGAGGTGATTAGAGCCCTCTTGCACGAATACGAGTTCGACTTGGAATCGCGAACAGTGCCGGCTGAAATATGCAGACGAGGCGCATCGCATTAATCAAATACGAGTGTTGAATGTATACAGAGGCAATGGGAGATGTGCGGATGATGCGGTTGTTGTTGCTGCGGACGCATATGCGTGACTTTGAGAAACTTAACAAATAGGTGTAAAAAATAGTGCGTGGAGCAAATATTGTAAAGCGAGCTCTCCGAAAACAACTCACAGCACAATGTCAGTTGGAACGTCTCTATTACAGATGTTTGCGCAAGAATTAGGCTGTTAGCAGCCACCGCTCGCATGCACGAGGTACCGTACCCGTAACGCATTAAATGGCTTTCTAAATTAAGGCTAAAGTAAGCAATACAAAAATACTTGTTAACTGCCTTTCGACCGATTTGTTGCAGTCATTTTTGTATGTGGTACTTCGATTTTCAATAAAAATCACGATAATGTGACTATCGAAACTTTGAATTTATAGATTATGTACTTGCACAAAGTGTTTTAAAAGTCACAATTCATTGCATTTCAACGTGTGCTATTTGATTATCGGCATGTTATGCATACTTACAGATGCATGTACCCATTGTACATATTCCGTAAATTTATGCAGAGCATTTCTAGCTCATTGAAAATTTAAGTAAATTAAAATACTACATTGCACATTTTTTGCCAAATTATTAACTTTTGGACCACTGTGAAACAGCCATAGTCCTTTTAATAGAAACCTACAGCTGACAGAATACATGTACATCATTCAAAATAATAATACATTTATTTTTTTATGGTAAATGGTATAATGGGATACTTGGGATGTAACACTTGGTGGTTTGCATCACGCGAGCACGAAACACCAAAAATCGCGTGCATCATTGACACAACAATGGCAGGGAGCAAAAAATAATAATTCAATATACACGAAAGCAGTTTCAGAAGCAAAATTAATCAATCATTAGGTGCGTTGCGCATTACAATTTCTATTGGATAATTTTGAAAAATAAGAGCTACTTACTTACTGGAAATATGCGAGCCGAACTTTTAAGGTGTTTTTATCCCGGAATCTAGGGAAACATGGAATTAATCCATGAAACATGGAAAATTTAAATTATTTTGTAAAATTTATCTTAAAAAAGCAACTTCTTCGGAATGCGTTTTATTTATCAGAATGCCTTTTATTTAAAAATTGCCCTTGTGAATTGTGTTCCAGCAGATGGATTAAGGACTTTCTAGAAATAGATAGAGAGATATAAAAGTCTCAAAATCATCGAACGATAGCGAATACGATTGATGGTAATTCTCTGGTAAATATCAACTTTGAAAAAATTCGGACGATTATTTCGCCAGCTCATAAATCTCACGATTTAATACAATGTTTCAAGTCACTGTAACCAGTGTTACCGTTGTGCGACTAAAGTGCAAAATTTACACTTTTTGGACAATGCCCCCTGACATCGACTTTTTAAAATAGGCTTATTTTGACACTTTTCTTCAAAATCATGCGACTTTTGCCCCTTTTTTTTCAATTAACGCAAATACGCCATTTTGAAACCACTATCTTGATACAACCTAGGTAGATGGTTGTCGCACTCCCGGTGACTTATCCGCTACAGCCATTTCGAGACTTTTAAAAAGGCAAGAAGTGTGCTTACCTTGTAGTCTCCAATATCGTCAACGTTCGTAAACGTTGACCTAATGTTTTCCACCGCCCTCTTGAGAGGGCCGGGGATCAACCAATTTGTTCCAGGGGTGGTTGCAAATAGCGAACAGTTGCATTTATTGGACGGATTTGAGAAACATCAATTATTCAGTAGAATCACATGTTATTGAGAAAGAGGTGCATCGTATATTCAAAATAGGATATCTTCAGAAACAAAAATATGCGTATGTTAAATGAAATTAAAATAAAAAAAAACAATTATTTCAGTAAAAAAGAATCAATATAAGTATGTACATTTATATTAATTGTTTTGAAGTAGCTAGTTTTTTTTAATCTAATAATCGACGAAAATTTACAAAGAAGTTTCTTTTTTAGAGTAATATAATATATTATTTCTGCGAAGCGGTTGGGTTTAGTGAATAGTTGCATTTCGTGGAGTTGCGTTTTGGGAGATACAACTGTAGTATTTCGGTGGACAAAAATTATGATTTCAAACGGTATTAAACCGCAACAGTTATGTACGTATCCCCTTCCCCCCAGTGTGCGTCACTGAGTAGTTATATGTATGTAACATATGTTATGTATACAGAGCATATTTACGTATACATTCAGAAGCAGTAGGGCACCTTGTAAAAAATTACATTGTTGTATGCAGCGACGCGACTCATTTCTGTTCTAATTATATTCTCAGTGCAGTGGATGACAACGCTTTTAAAGACTCAGTGTTATCTGGTGCAGAAAACTAAATGCAGAAAGTGTAAATGTGCGTACTGAAGTGTGACAGTTGTGGGTTATTTTCGCAAGAGAGAATATTGTGAGGAGATAGCTTTAGACAGTAACATCGAACAGTTGTAGAAACTACCGCAACGCGTCAAGACCTCACAACTTGTGCAACTTCAATGGCCATTTACGGGGTATTAGTCTTCGTGCTCGTGGTTAATGCGTGGACTACAGTCCAAGCCCAACAATACCAACCCACAGTTTTTGACTTCGACGTAAACGATATCCTGAATGGTAAACTAATGCCAGTGCAAATATTGTCACGGCAGTTACCAGCTTTCTTATTCAGTAACGGCAACTCCAACACCAGCCACAGTGCCACGCACTTCCGGCAACCACCATCTAAAGTTTCTGCTGTACACAGATCAGATTTGGATATTGCTTTTACAGCAATGGGATATCATAGGTGAGCAGTGGGGTGATTAGTGAAAGTCTTAGACTTAGTTTTAAATTTACAGGCGTATGATAAACGAGTTCCTGGCAACCGATTACCTAACGCATCAGATAGTAAAGGACCAATCATCAGCCAATCAAGAAAAGTTTATCGTTCTGAAACGAATGGGAACGCCGGCAGATGATTTGGTGCACGATGCAAATTCGACAGAATTCAAAATTGGATCCCGCAGCTTATATCAAAATTCCTTTCGGGAGTTACTCAATGATGAAGGAATGACCAAATACAAGTCGTGGTTGGATAAGTAAGTAAATAAGTCGGATAAATAAGTAAACGGCTACTTGAATTATTCTAAAAAGAAAGAAAAACAATCATTGGTTGGCGTAAGAAGGGCCTAACTAAGTTGTGTTCCTTTTTGTTCAGAGGTAAAAAGGGAAAATAACAGGCCGGAGACTGAACAGATAAGTTTCTTCCCAGATGGAAGTATCCATGGCTCAAGAAATAACAATTATACGGGACTATGGAGCAGTTGGCCGGCCTCGATAGTTCAGCGGGTAGCGCGCTGGCTTCTCATACCGAGGCCCCAGGTTCGATTCCTGGCTCGGGCTGGTAAAAAACTCTCATCTACTTCTATCGCTATCCACTTGAAGCAGATGCGAATTACAAGAATCGCACAAGTGCGCTCTTGGCAGGCAATGGCAAAACCTCCAAGTGTGAACGAAAATACTGCCAATCGCTGTTCGGATTCGGCGTTAAACTGTAAGTCCCCTCCCCTCCCTGTCCCAATCCGCTTGAAATGTGTGCTGTAACATATGTTGGAAAGACAGTGTTGCATACACATTAAAAAAAAACGGGTGAAATATGTGGTATCACAATGGGTCTCATAATAGGCCTCCGAGTTTGTCTCTTATAGAGGCAGCCCCCGCAACCTAACCTAACCTAACAGTTCCTCAATTTCGACAGAACGTACTGCCGAGGATTACTGCTGGAACTGCTGAGGATTAGGGAAAAGTGCTTAGGTTCGACGAATTAAAATTAATTAGAATTAAAATGAACTAAATTAGCTAAAGCTAAATTAGCAGCCGCCGTGGCTCAGTTGGTTAGTGCGTTGGACCGCGAGTTGAAGGCAGCAAACCGCAGGTTCAAATACTGCCCGTAATAACACCTAAAAAAAATAACGGGAAAATTCGTTTTCTCTTTCGGTGGCTGTCCTCTCAGCTGGAAATGGCAAACCTCTGAGAGTAAAAATTGCCTATGATAAAGCTCCCAACCTGCCGTTCGGAACCGGCATAAAAACTGTAGGTCCCTTCTACCCGCGTACAAATTCACACGCACAACACGGGTGGTTGCGGGAAGCTAGGCCTTAGTCTCGCGTAAGCGGGCTGTCGTGCCAGTCAATTATTATTATTATAATTATTATTAAAATTAGCTAAAATTATCTGCTTAGGGTCCTGTGGCCCAAAGAATATTGCCAAAAAAAGGAAGATAACTATATTACTTCGCTGAGTAAACTGCATAATCTTGAAATCTTAACCCCATAGAAACTTAACCCCATCTTAACAATTTTTGATTGAAATTAGCCCACCCCCACTTTCTATACAAAAAAATTCCATATGTTCAAAAAAATATTTTCAAAAAATTCATAGAGTAATAAAATTTGGTATGACAAATAGTAAGAATGTATTGTCGCCAATTCATCAATGTACAACTTGTAGTTCCAAAGTAGCGCAGAAAATTTGGGCCGGAAAAATTTGACACACCCCTTGTCCAACGTCCGTCAAGGCGGACAAAACCTAAAATTTTTAATGTGGAACAACGTCAAAATTATAATTCGCACAGCACAGAAATTTGTATACCGTCGTCATATAGATGTGTCATTAAGCTGGTAAAATATTAGGGGTATTCTCGATGTCTTGCATAACCCTGACATCGTGCACGAAATGCATAATTGACATAGCCATGCATTTCGAGCAACGGCACAACAACAAAATACAAGCAAAAAAAGTTTGCATTTTTTGCATGTCATGCTACGCAAAAACCCTTGTTTTGTGTGTGACATCGCGATTGTGCGACAGCCATTTAATGTTCTTCGTGTGCGCAAGCGTATTTTCTTCATATTTGGTTTTATTTCAACCTTTTTATATAATTTGCATATATGTCTTGCTTGCAGGTAGAAATGGATCAACCGAAAACCAAATTAAAAAGAAATGGAGAAAGTTTGTGGCTGTTTGCGGCATTTTTGCAATATTTGCAATGTGTGCTTTTTTGTGCGTTCTCGATGTGTAGCATTTTCCAGTCTTGCACGGTTGCATTTTTACGAATTCTTCCTCCGTGCAAGACATCGAGAATACCCCTATTATGAAGCTGTATAAAGACGTGGACGTAGCACAGCGAATTAATATCCAGCGGCTTAGCTGGCTTGGCCATCTCTGCCGTATGGACGATTAAGCTCCGGCGAAAAAGGTTTTCAATGCGAAATTGAGGGGGCCCTATCTTCTTTTGGTGTGACCAACTAGAGAAGGTGCGCGCAAAGAGGAGAGAGCTTTTGCGGCAGGCCGTAACCCGGTAACGGGCTGTTATGGCCAGTTAAGTAATTAAGTAAGAGATTTATGATTTAAGCACATTTAGTTTGTTGCTTTTTTTATTTTTATCGAAAGATTAATTTTGTAAATATCTCGATACGAATATTCGAATTCATCAATGATGTTCTTTGACTGCCATAGTTGATGCCGATGTCCCACTCACTGTTGGCTGTACTTCTAGTCGGCTGGTTTCTTTATCCCAGCAATTTGCTGATAATTAGAGTCAATCTATCCGAATTCCTTACCATGCGAGGCATGTGTTGAAGAACTCATCTTATTTGGTTCGAATGGGCACCTATTCCGAGAAGGCGTTTCAGTGGCCTAAGCTGGTCTTTCCAGCTGGTAGTAGGAACTGGTATAGTCACAATGTAATACTAAGGTCAAACCATCATTCACTCGGGTAATAAAGCTATCTAAAATCTTCGCTAGCCGTTTTAAGCCTCAGTGAAAGCAAGATAGATATACTTCCAAGGTTTTTCACCGAGTGATACTCAGTGCGCAAGCTGACACTCAGTCAAACTGAGTAGTTATCAGTGGCATTGGATGTATAATTAAATATTCCCCATTTGGAATACGAGTATTGACAACAATCGTTCCACTTTAGTTGTTCTAGAGGGCATAGCATCGGTAAAGCACTCTCTTAGCGTGGGGTTCAGCCCCTCTCCCTCCCTTTCCTTTGCATTGTATATATATTTTACTAGCTGACCCGGTAAACTTCGTCTCGCACACTTGTCTTTTTTTTGTTTGATAATAAAATGCGCGAGTTGGCGAATCTATGGCAATGCAAATTGACGAAGAAAACCAACTAAAGGAAGAGCTACTGATTAACGCAATTGAAGCCTACAAATCAGCAATGTTGCTATTAAATGTCAGTAAAGAAATGGACTGCGCTTGAACCATGCCAATTTCAAAAATAAATTTTTATCATTTTTACTTACGAAATAAATAAGTTGTATTCTTGGTCACAAGAAATGTGCCACGCCCCTTGTCCAGTGCTCATTAAATCTTACCAGTAGAATGACTCATCTATGGGACGACGGGGTACTAAATTTCAGTGCTGTACGACTTACAATTTCGAAGATATTCTATATTAAAGATTTGGCTTGTATGGGTGGTACCACGCCCCTTGTTCAATACCCTCATAATTCCCTCTGTCGAAATACATGACAAAATAGTAATTTCGTAGTGAACTTAATTGATGTGTGACTTACGGTTCCAAAGTTATCGTCGTCCAAAAGTGTCACGCCCCATTTTCCTAAAATTTTCTTTCATACAAACCTTGCTCTGACAACTACAAATACAACAAAAAACAGCCAAATCGGTCCAGCCGTCCTCAAGTGATTCGCGGTGAAAGATTCGCGGTGGAGATTCCGGAATTTTCTTTTCGCATAAACCTAAATTGACTCAAGAATAATCCAGCAAAAAAAAAACCCAATGGAAATCGGCCGGTCCGTTTGAGTCTAATGCGCTTACACATATACATACATCCACTTTCTTTTATATATATAAGAAGATTACGTTCATAATCTTGCACATAATTACACATTTTAAAACAGATTTGTTTATGAATTCTAACTTATATATAACTACTTACATTTTCATTGAACTGGTTAATTTTATGCATTTATTTATTTATTAATTTAATTCAGTCTACAGAAAAATTCTTACAGCACAAATTCTTACATACAATCTTATATTCATATATTGTATATTACTAATTAAAGAGTTTAAATAAATATAAGATTAAACAATAAGCATTACATAAATTAATAAATCTAGTTATTGGTTCATTAAAGTGTATAATTTATTTTATTATGAGCATTCATGCTCAAACGCATAAAACGAAAGATTTTTTAATTTAAAGAAAGCATTTTAAAGTTCCCAACGAAGTTTATTAAGCGCATATTTCGTATAGTTTTTTTAATCTTTCAATACGGGTAAAGTAATCATTAAACAAGGGGTTCCAAATACTTACTAACTTAACTGGCGATAACAACCCGTTATCGGGTTACGGCCTACCGCAAAACTTCTCCCCATTCGCCTCTGCTTTGCGCGTGCCTTCTCCAGTTGGTCACATCAAGAGAAGTTAGGGCGTCTTCAACTTGGTCCTTCCTCCGTCGACCTCCAACTACCGCATCGAACACCTTTTTCGCCGGAGGTTCTACATCCATGCGGCAGATATAGCTAAGCCAGCGTAGCCGGTGGATGTTAATTCGCTGTGCTACGTCCATGTCTTGCTCGTTGTTGGTCCGTATACGATAGTCGTCGCCAATATGAAAAGGGCCGAAGATTTTTCAAAGTACCTTCCCCAAGGGCTGCTGTGTCGTTACGCGACAGTGTAATGACTGCGATGGAGGATAAATTGGCAAAGAGAGCGAGGCTACTAGGTTTGTTGTTACTGTTCTTGTTTTGGAAAAAACTTGAAAGGGCGGACATTCGCCAGACATTCGTAGGCCAGAGATCCGGCTTAAAGCTACCCCATTTCAGAGACTCCAAAGCGGAATGTTTTTCCACTAGTTTATAGCAGGAGATAAACTCTTGATTGATGCCTGCATGGTTTACAACATAATAAATAATGCTGTCTGGCGATACAGATGGCAAAAAAGAAGATACATGCAGCCACTTTGGCCGCACAGCGGCAATAAGTTGATCAATTTTAACCCATCATATTTTTTATGTTGCCACCAACAAAATATTTTTACATATTAAGTAATCTACACTATACTAAATTGACTTAACTTTTCACAGAACAACCACACTGGAAGATATCCAACGGCAACTTGGAAGAAATCTTCTACCTCCAGGAGAATCAAAAGCCGTTACATTGGGACATAACCGAAAGCAATCAGTTCAATTCCGATCAGACTTGGAAGACGATGGCCAGAACTTTGAGGATGGTGATATCACCGGATATGCATTAACAAATACTCCATACGACTATGTAAGTTCTGTATGTATATACAACTCTACCAATTCGTAGGTACTTATTTCGTGCTCTTCACCGTTAACTCTTCAAAAAGATTTAGTTTCAATACTCATCAAGAGGCTTGAGATTTTAACGGTATACAAAATTGTAATGCTGTGACACTTAAAATCCGAAGCTGTATTATTAATACGATAATATTATTTAATAATAATAACACTGTGCGTGAAATTGACCCTAAAAAATTGAGACATGGGGGGGACCTACTGAGCTACTTTTCTATAGATATACTGAGTTGAGATCCACCGGCCATTTGGCTGGATTGGCTCTAGTTTAAGAGAAATCCGTCTTTAAAGTTTGCTCATTTTAGTCGAGTTCGTCGCTTAAGTCTTCGAACGTTTAAATGCTAATAGGTCCTTAATCGTTCCGAATATCGCTTTACTGTCTTCGGCAAGTTTGTAGATATTTTAACGACCAACAAATTTGCTTAAGACACCAATCCAAAAAAAATACATTCAAACTGTGTAATTGCGATATGTGCAGTTTTTGCGCAGCGGAACGTGGCGTATGAGTGTCATTAAATTATAATTAACACTCATAGAAGCGACGAACGACAACTTAAGCGACGAACTCGACTAAAATGAGCAAACTTCAAAGACGGATTTCTCTTAAACTAGAGCCAATCCAGCCAAACGGCTGGTGGATCTCAACTCAGTATACCTATAGAAAAGTCGCTCAGTATGTCCCTCCCATGTCTGAATTTTCGACTTGCACAGTGAATTAATAATATTTCTCTAGACATAACATCCAATGTAAAAATTTCGGGTCAATCTGTCAAGTCTATGAAGAGCAAACAAACCGGCCAAGATTCATTAAGAGGTTCTGTAACTCTTTCCAGGATCAACGTGGGAATTTAGTTTTAACATCTTCATCAGCAAACATGCAACCGAAAGCGCCACTAAAACTTCCTGTAATCAGCAAAACTGGTTGGTAATATTATGTTTGATTCCATTTATCCGGTTCTTGACCACCGTTTATGTTGGGTTAAAAGGTTATGAGAACGCATACGATGAATACGGAGTGCATGCGCCACCACCGCATTCGCATCCCCCACCCCTTGTGCCTGTAGCGCCGCCAACAGTGTCAGGAAAAGAAATTGGTCTGAAGGATATAACCGATATCGCGTTGACCACGCTAGCGTTTCTCTCGTTTGGTATGTTTATACTGCAAGTACTAATGTGCATAACAATGGTAAGTGCGCAAATGTTGCCAACTGTTGGTCGAACGATTCGCTTTCAACTGTGTTCAATTATAGGGTAAGGAAGATGCCAATAATATGATGGTTCTGCCGATGGAAGGAGTTGACGGCGGTGACGTGTCAGGAGTTGATGGAACAGAAGAGATTCGTCGGAGAAAACGATCCGTCCATAGTCACAATCAGCGATTAGATATGGTATATTTTTTTTTTAAATCTATTTCCTTATGTTGCATGTATAATGAAAATGTCTCAAAAAAGAAAAATCTTTTCAGGTTAACGGCTTAGCGCGCAAAGTTTTGTTTTCCATTGATGCTGTTTTACATTCTACTGGGAATCAAGAATCGTGCCATTTATGGGTGCTTTGCGAAAAAAATAGATTTGCGAAGCATCAAAATAATGACCAGAAATTTTGGATACCAACTTGGAGGTATATCTTTCTACATCTATTGTTGGTTATGAATTGCTACTTAGCGTTCGAAATTTAAAATTGAGCACAATTTATATCTTAAACAAAATTGCATCTTCAAATTTAAGAAAATCATTTAGTTCCTCTGGTGTTACAATGCATAAGCTAAAATAAGATTCAATGGAAAGACTATTTCTGGGCATAAAACTATCAGGACTATTTTTTAGGCGCAACGCAAGTGCTTGCACAAACACTACATATAGTATACCATTCCTAAGTTTAAGTTTTACATTTAACAAATACACAAGCGAATTGTCTTATTCTCTAGCTTGGGAATGAGTTGGCTCAGTTCCAGAGGGATAAATAACTCGACAAAGGCTGCCGAATATTTTCCCGTAATTCAAAGTCTCAGAGCGGTTCTACTTGGTTTATTTGGTAAGCGTGATAATTTTATATATAAGCATAGTTGTTTTCCAAATTATTGAACACTCGATTTTGCGCAAACCGCATTTAGCGAACAAGCACATCTTTTCCATTGAGTACCTTAAATAACAAATGTCAATAGAATAAAATGTGAATGAATGTTATGAAATGTTATGCAAGAAACAAAAACTGATACCAAAAACAGCTCATCAATTGCTTTCTCCCTCGCACATTTTTGAATTTTGTTGCTGCATGAAATTAATTTTGTTGAGCAATATAACTAATAACTAGAAGAGCTCGTGTAACTGATATATTAGGTCTGCAAATAGATATTTAAAAGGTACATATATATATATATATATATGTATATTGCATACTAATTTTATTTTTTAAATAAGTAAATAATTTCAAATCAATATGATCCCATTAAAAAATTACTTTAGTAGGTACAATGATTATATCAATCATTGATTGAATATAATTTTAATTGTTCCCTTTTAGGTATGTTTCAATATTTTCAAATGTTTGTTTAAAGAAAATAACATTTGAGAATTCTACTTCCAGTCATTTTAGTCACTCTAGTTAACAGATAAGCATGTAAAGTTTTAACCCGGCATTGGTGTGGTGGTGGTGGTGGTATTATTTTGTAAATAATACGGATATCAGTTTTATGTGGACACTATCGCTTCTAGTAGCTTTTGATTTGAAAGAAAATTTTTTTTACGTTGCCTCATAACTTTTATGAAAAAAAATTTTTTTATTTACGTTGCCTTACCACATTTTGAGTATGAATTGATTTTTAATTGTTTAGTTGTTGGTGGAAATAAGGTTTCATAAGGTGCAGTTAATTTGCGTTTGTTAATTTAAAACAATTAAAAATTAATTCATATCCAAAATGTAGTAATTCAACGGAAAAATTGTTTTTTTCAAAATAATAGTTATCGGCAACTTAAATGAAAAAAAATCATAAATAAAAGTTATGAAGCAACGTAAAAAAAAATTTCTCAAAATAATAGTTATCGGTAACGTAAATTAAAAATGTCATAAATAAAAGTTATAAAGCAATGTAAAAAACAAAAATTCTAAAACAATATTTATCGACAACGAAAAATATACGTGTTACTTATAAGAGTTATTATGCAACTCAAAAATATTTATTACATCATAATAGTTATAGGCGACGTGAAAAATTTCTTATTGGGAATAATTATTATAAAGCAATAAATATAGAAATTTCTTAAATTAGGGCAATTTTTTCATTCCCAAAAATATGGATAATAATTATTTTAGGTCTCTGGTTTTAATGGCTGTTTGGCAAAATTTCAGCTTTTAAAATAATGTAAAGCTAGAAATCTAGACCTTCAACAACGTTTTTTAATATGGCAGGTACTTTGTACAACCCCCTACAGCCCGCATTGCCAGAAAGTGATGGCGGATGTGAATAGGAAATAGCTTTGAACCAAGAGTTGAGATAGAAAAAAAATAAAAATATATATATTCATGAACACCAAAAGTATATATTTTTATATTTCGTTGTAAAGGTCACAGTCGATAATATAGTATAATATAAACTTATTGTACCTTAATAACGCATTTTTACGAGAAAAGAATCCAATTTTCAAAAATTTTTATAAATCAATATTTTTTCGGTTAAAACTTCTTATCAGGGACCGAAAATAACTGTTATTTTACAATTTTCAAATCAAAAAGGCACAACGAAAAAATTGCCGGTGGACTTTTTCAAATATACCATTATGATCGTAATGGCCTCAGCTTCACAAATATGACATGCCTTTTAAATTTTTGACTTTTACTATAAAAGTTAAAAATAACTGTTATTTTGTGCCTTTTATAATTTCAGGCAAAAATAACTGTTATTTTTGACTTTTATTTTATCGGTCAAAAATAACAGTTATTTTATGACTTTTATTTTTTCAGTCAATATATCAGGCAATTTGCATTTTTTCAAAGGCCATTTGACCGACTAAAAATCTATTGATACCATTTTTTTCGTCTCGTCAACGCGCACATTTTGAGCTATAAAACTTGTTTCAGTCTTTAGTACAACGGCCGCAATGGAAAGATTCCTCTAAACAAAAACATTCAAAAAATTTCGATGTCATCGTTGCGCTTCGAATTGATAAAACTTTTTTTAGCTTTTTTAAATCTATCTTTTTAAAATTCCACCGGCAAAATTCCACCTTTTAAAAATGCCACCGGAAATCCAATGTAAAGAATAACTAAAAAGTAAACTTTTTTTTGCACTAAAAAATCCAAATGCATTCAGGGCATCGACTAGCAAATTTAAAGCACAGTTCCCGCTGCACCTTCTTACATGTAGTACGGTTGGCTTATCTGGGTTGAACTATTCAGAAATACTCACTGGTACATACAGTTTCAAATAAGAAATTTGCATAAGTATAAATGTCAAGTCATTTTATTAAATTGTGTTTAGCTTTAATATCATTATTGCAGCTAACTTCTCTGCTGACAAATTGTACCGTAAATCGCCAAGAACAAGTTTCAAGGCAGAAAAAGCTCGTTCTACGCTCACTTGAAAGCAAGTTGTCAAAGCCAAGGAAACACATATTTCATTTCGCTCCAATATTCCATCAAATTGGCATCAATTTCGAAAAATGCTTTGCGGATGTTGTAATCAGCAATAATATTTTCGTCATCAGATGAAGAACTTGCTACCTCCATTTCGATAATTTCACGTCTTAATAAGGAAGAGGTACGTTGCAAAGATCCTTCATCAATTAAGAACGCTTGTTCTTCGACCGTCTGCGATGATGATGCATCTGAAATCGATGTTTGCTGAAAAATTTATATAAGTATTTTTGACGGTTTTTCATTTTAAATATCTGTATTGATTACTTTTATTTTTTACCGGGTTCTACAACTGAAAGTAATTTCAGAAAGCGTAAATTCAATTTCGGAAACCGTAAATTCAATTTCAAAAACTACCTCTAATGTATAAAAATGTTTTTGGAAAAATGCACTTTGCCAAATTTTTTAACTACGTACGGAACAAGATGGGCTACAGGAGGTGTGCTGCTTTTGGAGCGCCGCAGGGGCTCATTGCCATCTGCAGCCTGCGCCCAATGAGTGCAAGGCCTAATAAACGAATAGCAGGAAAATGGGAATAACGTAAATGACGTTGTGATCGTGTGCGACAATGCACCATGCCATAGTTCGATGGAAACATCTGTCTTGCGCAAGTGCTACGTCTGGGTCCCTATTCACCCATGCTTAATCCCATACAAAATATATGTCGAAAATTAAGTCTTACGTTACGTCGCATATGGCTGTGCCGCAAGTCCGATTACCAGCCATTATGGAGCAGCGGCTTCAGTACTTAGAAAAAATAGTTGATGATGCGAAGTGTACCATTACTGGAGGCGACTGCGCCAGAGCAATCCAGCACAGTTCGACTTTTCATGGAGATGCTCTTGCGCAAAATTACATTCTTGTAGGAACGTAAACATTTCTTTTTCTGGGCAACCATTTATGTAGATATTTCTTTTTTAAGGTATTATAATGAATGTTACTGTTTCAAATCTGTGTAAAAGCAACCAATATATATTCAACAATTACTTTGAAATTGTATTTACGTTTTCCGAAATTGAATTTACGGGTTCAGAAATTGAATTTACACTTTCTGAAATTGAATTTCCGAAATTGCTTTTACGCTTTCTGAAATTGTTTTTACACTTTCTGAAATCGAACTTGAAAAGGTGTAGTTCTACATTTTGGGTTCTACAAATACATTAACCAAATCCGATTTCGAGATATCAGCGGATAAAACATATAGTATTTGTAGGTTAAGATAATTTGCGGCCTTTCTAGTGTTAATGGACCTAAGTAATCATATTTAAAAAAAAATTAAAGGTCAATAAGCTTAAAATATCATGTTTTTCCAAATGAACTGTTAACCCATTGTTGACCTGTCAGATTTTAATTTTTAAAACAGCGAAAACACGTGTCCAATTATTTGTGATTTGGAGTTTGTTCACCCAATTTTAAGACTATAGGCCCATTCCAATTGAAATGATTTTACCAAATTTGAATAGTTAGGCTTATTATTTCATGTTTCTTCTATAGTCTTTTTACAAAACTAAAAAATACGTGTCGTGTATCTATATATGATTTAGAATAATTTTAACAAGTTTGAAATATATGGGCTCATTAAATCACACCTGTAATAAGGTGTAGCGGGAACTGTGCTTTAAATTTGCTAGTCGATGCCCTGAATGCATTTGGATTTTTTAGTGCAAAAAAAAGTTTACTTTTTAGTTATTCTTTACATTGGATTTCCGGTGGCATTTTTAAAAGGTGGAATTTTGCCGGTGGAATTTTAAAAAGATAGATTTAAAAAAGCTAAAAAAAGTTTTATCAATTCGAAGCGCAACGATGACATCGAAATTTTTTGAATGTTTTTGTTTAGAGGAATCTTTCCATTGCCGCCGTTGTACTAAAGACTGAAACAAGTTTTATAGCTCAAAATGTGCGCGTTGACGAGACGAAAAAAATGGTATGAATAGATTTTTAGTCGGTCAAATGGCCTTTGAAAAAATGCAAATTGCCTGATATATTGACTGAAAAAATAAAAGTCACAAAATAACTGTTATTTTTGACCGATAAAATAAAAGTCAAAAATAACAGTTATTTTTGCCTGAAATTATAAAAGGCACAAAATAACAGTTATTTTTGTCGGGAAAAATAAAAGTTAAAATATAACAGTTAAAATCTGACTTTTTTGATAAAAACCATAACCGTTACGGTCCCTGCTTCTTATTAGTACATACATACATATAGGGTATCTAATGTTGTACATCAGTAGAAAGGTATGAAAAAGACCTTTCGTTTGCTACCATATCGTGTAAATCTGTTGCAAATTAATCGATTTTTTTTATAAAAACTTTGAACTTTGATCCCGAGCCATGCCTTTTGTAGGCTTTTCTCAGGAAAAATTTTTAGTTTGTTAGATTCACAAAAATAAGCATGAGGGTTCGTTATACTGCATTTGTTCCGCCGGGCAGAGTTGCTTTTGCAAAGCATTCGAAATTAGATAAAATTGTTTCATGATTTTAGTTGGAAAGCATCTAATTTGTGAGAATAATATTTGTCTTTCTGTGCCATAGTCATACCCGCATAAAAAGTCAGTGTCCGACATATAAAATTGTTTTAAACTACACTTAACAAATTCATGAAAACTACAGTTTTTACAGGGTTTTTGAAGTGCACGTAACCCAGCCAGTTAGTGTACTTATTCACCACAGTGACAGTTTTACACGTGAACGACATTTTGACAGGAGCCTTCAGAAAAAATCTACCTCCGGTTGGCAAAGAGTGTCGCTACTTAGGATCAATGACTGTATTATAATAATGAATTATAACCGTAACTGTCAGTAACCGTTACTGCTTAGAATTTACTTTGGCAACTATTACACTGCACAACACAAAAAAAAATAACAAGGTTCTGACAACGGATTCTGGTAGAGGGGACCAAAAAAAAATATAAATGTATCGGCGTTTTGAAAGTTTACGTCTGAATTTTTTTTTAGGGGGGGGTCAAAGTTTTCCCCCTTTTGCACATTCTTATGGTGAATCGGCATACGAAAACCATGTAACCTTACATTTTAGGTATATGATGGGTTCAGCAATTTGATGTAAATTACTACGAAGAATTTTTTTGTGGAACATTTTAACCCTGTAGCTACTATTTGTATGGGTCAATTTGACCCTTTTTTTCTAAAAGGCCAAAAATGTCCTGTAAAACAGGACTTTTTAAGGAAAAAATGTATCACGAAAATATTCGCCATAAAATTCTACCATAGGTCTCTGAATACATCAAAGCTCAGAAATTAACTTCAACGCCAGAATTAAGCAAAAACTGAAAATGTGTTTGTGTTTATTTTGTACTCATTCAAAATTTCATTTTTGAGGGTTAGTCTGTATGGGAAAAATGTTGAAAGAAAATATACCTTTTAGGTCTTTTCAGATTTGGCTTAATTCTGGCGTTGAAATTAATTTCTGAGCTTTGATGTATTCAGAGACCTATAGTAGAATTTTATGGCGAATATTTTCGTGGTACATTTTTTCCTTAAAAAGTCCTGTTTTACAGGACATTTTTGGCATTTTAGAAAAAAAGGGTCAAATTGACCCATACAAATAGTAGCTACAGGGTTAAAATGTTCCACAAAAATATTCTTCGTAGTATTTTACATCAAATTGCTGAACCCATCATATACCTAAAATGTAAGGTTACATGGTTTTCGTATGCCGATTCACCATAAGAATGTGCAAAAGGGGGAAAACTTTGACCCCCCCTAAAAAGAAATTCAGACGTAAACTTTCAAAACGCCGATACACGTATATTTTTTTTTGGTCCCCTCTACCAGAATCCGTGGTCAGAACCTTGTTATTTAAAAAAAAATTTGATTTTGTTGTGCAGTGTTATTAGCGTGTGCGGCCGCTCAGGCTAAAAAAATGTAAGTGGGAAGAGGAGAAGGCTCTTGAGGACTTTGCGCGACGAAAGCTACTCTTTTGCTATACAGAAAAGCATTTTTGTTCAAAATTTTCAGTTACCAAAATCGCTTTACCGGGAAACCCTTTTGCATCTGGAGCCGCACGATACTCCAAAGTAGAGTCCGAGAAGATATAATTAAAAACTAAATAAAATAACAAGAGAATTCAGAATTCGAATACATTAACACGTATTAAAAACAATAATATATCACATTTATCCACTGAGAGAGAAACAAAAATAGTGACGTAAATATTGCATACAAATTTAGTTTTTTATTCAACTTAAAATTACGATTTTTATATTAAAATTTGTACTCTCAAATTGCGACCCGGTGTACAGATGCAGTGGGAAGAAGTCAGAAAACAAATTTGGAAAAAATAAAAGGCCTGTTTAAAAATGCTTCCAATTAAAAAAGAAGGATAAGATTGAAAAATTAAATGCCCCTTCTTCTGATATCCACATTAAGAGACGAAATGCATAGACATTTCGAGAAAATCTGTGTTTTTAAGAATATCTAGTTTTAAAAAAAACATTTCTAGGAAACATTTTTATTAAACAGTATCTAAAAATACATTACTGAAAAGGGGTATAAGAACCCGTTGGTACAAAAAATGAAAACAAAAAAATTAAAGCAGAAAAATAGGCCTATGGCATCATCGACAAAAAACGGCCGATGCCGATTCTTATTTTTTAATAGAAGTTGCGCAGAGCGAGCTGCATGATCGGCGCGATATAATTATTTGCTATCCACACTGAAATAATGCACTTTTAATTAATTATATAACTGAATGTATTTATTTGTAGGAAGCAAACTTTGCGACAGTTACTTTGCAAACACCTGTGGACAACTTTGGCGTAAAAAATATTACAAATAGTAATTATTGTTTATTATTGCTATAACATTAATTTATGTAAAACATGAGAAAAAGAGTTTTATTGTAGTTTCATTACATCAGTAGATCTTAAATCGTCCACATATATGTATAATAAAAAAATTAAAAAATAATCCATAATTTCATAGTATGTAAAAGCACAACTATCGTTATGATTGAATGTTTTTGGACTCCATATTCGAATTGGAGTTATTGTGATCTTCATGAGGTAAGTGCCATTGTCGGAAGCACAGTCCAGGACACAGTGGAGCTTTATTTACACAGTTCTGACACTTGTGCACTTCCAATGCACACTGCAGAAAGCAACGGTAGGTTACGAGTAGGTTAGGTAAGCTGGCTGACCAAGTCCGCCAAGCATAGATCCTGTTAGGTCCCTAGCGATACCTCTTAGAGTTCCTTAGTGTTGCGGATCGACATGAAACTGATCGGTGAGAACGTGGGTGTTTCTAGCGAAGTTCAGCAGCAACTTAATATCATGCTTAGGAACGTCTTGAGTACGGTAAACAACGGTAATTTTCAGAAAAAAAATATACAATGATAGCATGTGCTCTCTCTCAAAAGTCTGCAAAATACAATTGATATACACGGTGGGCGGAAAGTTTCTGCATACATCGTTTAAATTGTAATATACTGAAAATTCTGATTGCTTGTTTTATTTGAAAACGAAATCCTAAGCAGTTCCCTCGTAGATCTACAGCGATTTTAATGCAGGACGGTGCGCGATGTCATACGGCCAATCAGTCAATAAGTGTTGCTAAAAGTCTATTTAAGCTAGTATGGGAAGACTGGCCGGGAAATTCTCCAGATCTTAATCCTATTGAACATATCTGGTCCAGGATTCAAGACTTAGTATTTCGGAGTCCAAAACCTGCCAATAGACTTCAACTCATTGAGAGAGTGAAACAAGAGTGGGATGCCATATCATTGGCCGAAACGTCGGTCTTGTGCGAAAGTTTCCGAAAGCGAGTCCTGGAATGCTACGAAAAAAATGGCACACATACACAATATTAATGATTAATTGAATTTTGCTTAGGTTGCTTAATTATAATTAACACTCATATAATTGACACTCATACGCCACGTTGCGCTGCGCTCAAAAATGCACATATCGCAATTACACAGTTTAAATGTAGTTTTTTTGGATTGGTGTCTTAAGCAAATGTGTTGGTCGTTAAAATATCTACAAACTTGCCGAAGACAGTAAAGCGATATTCGGAACGATTTAGGACCTATTAGCATTTAAACGTTCGAAGACTTAAGCGACAAACTTGACGAAAATTACCAACCTTCAAAGTCGGATTTCTCATAAACTAGAGCCAATCTTACCAAACGGCTGGTGGATCTCAACTCAGTATACCTATAGGAAACTCACCCAATAGGTCCCCCCATGTCTAAATGTTGGACTTGCACAGTGTAATGAACGCTATTCACGTTCACGTGCATGGCACAATAACAAGGTAGTGTTACGGGGGAGAGGATTTTATTTTTTTCTCGTCAGAGTTCGGTAGGTTATCAAAATTGTTGTTGGTTTTGTTTACATTCGGCGAACAGCATTGCCAGCCAACTCTTTTTCTTCACGTGTATTTTGTTAGTGTTTTTGTTCGGTTCATTGTCAAAATCGGACGGACGGTTCACTTGCCAACAGTATTGCCAGCATCGAATGAACGTATACATACCTAATAATAACGTTCAAATATGATATTTGTAGGTTATTTTGCACAAACAAGAGCAAAAATAGGATAGCAAATAAAGTAAAAAGGATTTACTTTGAACAGGAGTTTCCAAATTCAAATGGTAGAATTTCACGAAACTATGAAGTGTCTATGAAAACAGATGCCCATTAGGGCATCGTCGGCTTAGATTGAAAAGGTGCTAAGACCACTTGTTTTACAAATATTAGATTTTGATGAAAGATAATGTAAAAACACACCAATTGACAGCCAAAAGTATAGAGCTTTCTTGTTTTACAATGATGGGCAAAAGTTCTAAGTTCATAGTTCGCTTATTTTTAATTTAATTCGGAAGTTAATATAAATCGGAAGTTAATATGTTTGTTATACATACATTCTTCATTACCTTAAGTGAAATCTAATAACATCACATAACAAAATAAAACAATTGAAAATGTGAAAAACTGGACTTAGCACCTTTTTACTCTAAGCCGACGAAATGTTCCAATATTGTTTCCATTACATTTGCATTCAGAAATTCAAAGATATACGAAATATACATTATAGATGCCAGATTCCTGCTCGTAGTTTCAGAACGCCAAGCAGCGATATTCGATTTGCGATGGTCGCTTAGCATTCACCTTCTACGTAAGTACAAAATAAGATGTGATAAACACATCTGTAATTAAAAAAGAAAATCATAACGGAAATTGGAAAAAGAATTTTATTTTCATCATTGCAAAAATGCCTAAAATTGCACAGAAAAACACTTGGCTGGCAATGCTGTTCGCCTAATGTAAACAAAACAAAAAAAATTTTGACAACCTATCGAACTCTGACGAGAAAAAAATAAAAGTTTGTCTGTTCGTGACTCTACCTTGTTTATTGTACCATGGCTATAGCATTCATGTCCGCGAACGTTATGATGTGCAATTCTGTGGTCAAAAGCAATAATCGCTTAAGTCCATAAGTACTATTTTGAGCAGCACGCTTAAAAGGAAGATGCTAACACCTTTAACTCAGTGATGTCTTAAATCGACTTAAGCGTTTATTGGTTTTGACCACAAAATTCAGCTACCTCCTTTTTAAAATGGCTGTGGAGGACACTAAAAAATACTGCAAACAATCATAAATTTTTAGTTTTCAGAGTACAGAGTGTACATGTATTTAAACTTTTGTATACATACATACATATATAATACATATATGTATATAGAGAAAAATCTTCCAAAAAATTTGAACATATAAACGTGGACAAAACAAACAAATAAGCATAAAAACATAATTACGAAAACAATTTAAAAAATAATTAATTCATTCACATAAATATATTTCTTTGTCAAAGACTTTTTGCTTTTAAATAAATATTTGTCATTGCGTATTGCTGCTTTTATCAGACTTATACAGTCGTGTCTGGATATAGTGAACTAATTATTGCAAGGCCTGTTCACAGTATTGAGGTTGTTTACTATATCAATGTTCGAATTTTTGTTCAAAAAGTAGTTTTATTTGCTCAAAATACACTTTGTGTATATAAATTCAAGAGATGATTAAAATAAAAAACCCTACTTTCAACCACAATCGGTCGACAAAAAACATAACCACTAAGGTCAAGAAACAGCTGATTTTGTAACAATCAACAACAAAAATACAAATAAGGGAAATACCCTCTTTCATTTTTGATTCCTTTTTGTGTTTTTTGTTCCTTTTTGCTTTAAATTGCTTTCAAAATTTTGTTGACTATTTAGAGGTTTTCAATTGTTCACTATTTAGAGCAGGGATGAGCAACACGCGGCCCGTTAAACATGTTTGTGCGGCCCGCCAAGCATTTATAAAATTGAATTTATTTTATCGATTTTGTTCTAATGTTTATTAAAAATAATGTTTTGTAAATTATTAATAAGTGTTACTTTATGTGCGGCCCGCCAAAAAATTTTACAATTTAAATTGGCCCGTTGATTAAAAAGGTTGCTCACCCTTGATTTAGAGAGAGATTTAGAGTACTCCATGTAAAAATTTGGGTGTTCACTATATAGGGTGTTCACTATACCCAGACACGACTGTACTACATTTACATTGAACCCAAATGCGTAGTTTCAAATGAGTCATTTCAAAGTGTTTACATTGCCTCATTTGCATTGCATTTTGTTTGGCAGCTAATGTCAAATGCTTAATGCTCATGTCCTCTTGCCGCAGCTCATAGATCACCTCTTTTTCGGCTTTTGACTAAATCATTTGTTTCTTTTTTGCTGCCTCTATGTTCTACACACTGCAATATTTAAATACATGTATATTAGAGACCTTACATGCTAAGAATATTCTACATATTAAAGCAGACGAAAATTTCAATTCAAATTTTCCATTTTGATAATTTTCGTTTGTTTTGATTTCGAACTGTCAAAAAGAACAGAAGCTTTTGAAGCTTTTGAAAGCTATCGACAAAATTGGTCATGTTTTATCGCATTTGCTTCGTCGTTTTGTTGAAATGAGTCATTTCGTAGATTTGAATTGTATGGGGAAATGCGTGATTTGGCTTCGCATTTGAGAATTTTGGCCCAAATCACGCATTTGGGCTCAATGTAAACGTAGTATAAAATTTTTTCCCCCATCGCACATGTTTGTAAACATGAACGACCGTGTAAAGGCCGCTTAAAATAAAATCACATAAATACGTTGGCTTGGCAGCACTGGTAAGTGAGACGGAAAATAGCTTAAGAAAATAACTTAACGAAACGCGACGTGTCTCAGTGTAACCAAATTCAAAAATACTCCAAATAAAAAAATGTGTATACAAAACTCCATATTTTATTAAAACCCCTTAGATTGGACTACTACTATCACAACTTAAGAAAATTTGAAATGTTTCTCTACCTTCAGCATTTTTGCACGGTACTAAAGTATTTCAAAGTATAAGATGGTTCAGGGCGAGGAGATGGTTTACATACAATAATGTATCAAATTGGCCAAAGTTATCACCCGTTCTCAATACTATAGAAAACATGTGACAACAGGTAAGGCCTCAAGCTTGTATGCTTTTCAGTTTTTTAATTCCTTTCGGTTTTTAAGTAATTAATTCATTGCATTCACTCATTACATTGCTTATTTTATCACGACTCTACTTCAAACACAATCCACTGCGATATTTTTCGTAGCGAAATTTGGGGAAAATGGTTTGGCAGCATCAATTATTAAAAAGGATTGCCAAAAGATAGTTATGTGTTGCACATAATTATGGTTCCCGAAAATACATTACTTGTTGTAAAGTTCTTTTAATGTTTTGCTTGCATATTTTTTCTGAACTACCATATAAAATCAACGCATGATTGTGAACAACATTTCACTACGCAAATTTTGAGTTTGCTACACTTTTTTGCAGGTGCTATTACGATTTTGTATTTGCCAGGTCCATCCGCTCAGCAGGCGGTTGAATTTTGTATGCAATGCTATAAAGTTGGACGATAAAACAACGCATGAACAAGGGCGCACGCATGCATATTTTATAAAAATATACTTTTAAATTGAAGACGCCGGGTTAAGCGCGAATTAGGGAATATGACTGACAAGTTAAATTTTTGGTTGCTGCTGTCTCGTTATATACGCAGAGAAAGAACATTATTTTGAGCTTGACCATGTTAATAAATGCACACTGTTGCCTCTTCGTTAAACAACATTTGTTATATTTGGAGAATTAAATAAAAAAGTTGTTTTCATCAATGATGTGGCAACTACGCTAACAAAAGCGCCATCTTTCTCTACATCTCTCTCACACCTATATTCGTTTTAAATAATCAGCCGGCCCTTGAGGTAACTGTTCGCTGTAGTCAGAAAATCGAGAACAGCCGCATACATCAAATATCCAAGGCGATTCGTTCCCAAATTGTTCAATTCCACTGCTGCAGACGTCGTAATCAATTGATACTCGTGAATTTGTTAAAACGATATTTTGAAAATTTTACGTGGCTACCCGTCGCCGACCGAAAAAGTTCGCATACCGTCATTGCTGAATGCGCCCGTGGAAGCGCCGCAAGCACCAACCAACTCATAGAGAGCTACAAAATCAAAGCTTCAAAATCATTGTATAAGAAAATTTAGCGATTCGCAGGCTTCAGTTATCAGAGGAAAATACAAATTTCTCCGGTGTGGTGTCTGCGCTGTAGTCTTCGTCATTTCACGTCGTACCAAGTGGTCATCCGTTCGTCTCATTCACTCCAGAACTGAGAATCGTGAAGTGTAACGGAGATAGCTACTGCGGTTTTCAACTCTGGGTGAGCGTATATATATTTTTCGCATTCTCTCCCGTTCGCACTATACTGCTGTCTTGATTTTTAGCAAACAGAACGAAGCAGGGTAGCTGTGCTGGTTCTCTTTTTTCCGTCATTTTTTGCTGCGGCTAAAATCTGAAACGAAAGCAGAAAAGTCAATTTGATACTGCTGCAAATTTGCAAAAGTTGAAATAGTAACAAGGAGCTACTGAAGTAAGAACACGCGACGATCGGCCACCCGACGGTCATTTGCAGCACTTTACTAGAGGACTATCAGCGCACGTTAATTTTGGTCTCCACGCATCGCACCACCACACCTCCGTAAGGCTATTCTCAGCGCCATCGTAGTAACGTGTGGGGCCATCGTGATCGTCCTTAGCCGCTGCAGGTTGTGGACCAGATCTTTTCCCGTGGGATCGCTTGGCGGCTGGATCAAATACCAAACTTTTAACTTCCATAACTTTTTTGGGGCACACACCTTCGCTCGCTATAGCAACAGCCGTACGCCCACGAGGCACCTCGCGCGTTACTTCAAAGGCAAGTCGGAAATAAGCGGAAGGGAGCCAGCCAAGTCACAAGTTAGGAGAACGAGAGTTCGCAGTCTCAGGTACGTACCACAGTCCCAAAAGATCGCATTTACGGAACCGCTCATTAGTCCAACATTCATGCAGCGCACATGGCGGGCGCCAAGTATTTTACTTGATTCATTTGCGAATTCACACGCACAACACGGATGGTTGCGGGAAGCTAGCTGGGCTGTCGCGCCAGCTATGTCTGTACGTATGTTTATTTGCAAAGCTTCGATCGACTTTTCGTAGCACCGAAGGAAGACTGATTATATTCATTGATTATACTCAGACCGTTGATGTCGTGTTTTCCGGTAAAAACTAGTAAACCGCAAGTCCAAGCTGCGGGGGATGCGTAATGACGGAAACACTATTTGTTAATACTTATTTTACAAAACTTTCTAATTACTCAACTACAGCATTCAGATTAGACACTTGCAGAATGAATTTAAGAAATTATTATTTTTTTTATATATAACAGAGCAAGCTTCTGAAAGCCAGAACATTAAAGGAGCATTAGCTGAAAGACTTCCATGCATAATATCAAATTATATATACCAAGCAAGAAATATTTAGGAGAGCACATGCTTTTGATCGTTTAAAAACCTGAACTCTAGGTTTTTGGGTAGATAAAATGTCCATTTGCTTTGCAATCCATCATAAAAAGTCACTATAGTTTACAAGGACACTATATAAGAATGGTGTTACGGGCGCACACATCGGGAAAAAATCGGCAGCCAGACCAGTCCAATTGAAATAAATTTGAATGCAATGTATGTGCATGACCATAAGTATATTATGGCTCATATGGCAACATTGTTCGAGATGCCTGCTCGTAATAGAAAAGTGATGCCAATTCACGTACACAAATGCGTACTTGCAAGCCCGCCAGAATTTAAAATTTGTGTATCCATGTAATATAGTCATAAAAATATAAAGAATAAATGTCTTAATGCATTGCTACTAATTCCCAAATAATAGTACCGATAAATGTTTTGTTATAGAAAATATTTATATAGTATAGGATAATTGTCTATGCAAAGCTAGCTGCTTCCATTCGAAATCATCACAAATGCTATCACCACAAAAACTACAATAATAAAATCATTTCTTCACTTTGTAGAGAATGAGTGGGAAGGGCGTGTCCCCATAAGTTATTAAAAAAATCGTGACCTTCTACCAAACTTTGCAGCTCAACAAATATTTGTGTATAATAATTGCAACATTAAAAAACGAGAAGGCCCAATTTTTGAACGGATGGATATATATAGAATATATTATATAGAACATATTACAGTCGTGTCTGGGTATAGTGAACCCCATATATAGTGAACACCCAAATTTTGACATCGAGCCTCTAAATAGAGGAAACAAATTTTCAAGCAAAAAACAAAAAGTGGTTTTTGAGGAAATAAAACGAGTTTTTGAACAAAAATGTTAACCTTGATATAGTGAACAACCTCAATATTGTGAACAGGCGTTGCAATAATTAGTTCACTATATCCAGACACCACTGTATATATTCGCTAATATAATATTCCAAGTTTTTTTTTTTATTTGGAAAGTGCATAATTTTCAGTCATTAGAATCCTAAAAAGTTCAACAAACGCACATCCACTTACTGGTTATCGATACAAGTAATATATTTTTTCGAATGTTTGAAACTAGAATGGAAAACTAAATGTAGAAAAATAATGAATCCGAAAAGTTTTACATCAAAACTGTCACTGATTATGAGAAAAATCAAGCGGAATCAATTCAAATTCAAATTATAAATTTCATTTGCAAGCAAGCGACAACCTGTCCACAGGACGGTGTATGTTTAAATCGGTTTTTGTTGGAAATGTTAAGCTGCGGTGTAGGTATAAAAAGTGTATAACAGTGGATCGGTCGTCGATATAAAACACAGCTACGGCAAGTTTGCATAAAACTTATGAATAAGCAGAGAATTCATATACATCATTGCGTAAATTGGCAGCCTTAATTGTTAGTGCCATTAACTATGAATTGCAATAGCTAACATTAAATATAAAAAAGTTTTTCGGTGGCTCCTCTTTCAGCTGGATATGCCAAACTTCCGAAAGCAAAGTTATTGTCTATAACCAGTTTGCCAACTCACCGTTCGCAATCGGCATAGAATGATAGGTTTCTTTGAGCAAGCTTGCTTGTCGTTAACAATTTCCTACGCAGTAATAACAAACATTAAAAAAGTCGGGCTATTTTTTGTGCAAATAACTGTAATATACTACTTGCTTTGCTGCCACGCGATAATACAAGTTAGCGCGAAGGGCATACCGCTATTGATGCGAATCACAGAAGGACACTCATATATGCTTGAGTATTATTTATGGTTTCAATGCTTGAGCAAGTGCAAGTGCCCTTTTATTGTGAAATTAAAAATTCCGACCAAAAAAGTTATCCTCACCATTCTATAACTAAAAAGTCTTTTCGGATTTGTTCATTAACATTTTAAATAACATATTGCATCGCCTGTTCGGTTTTATCTGTTGCAGCTAGTTGTGTGATATTAAATTTTGTAAACATTTTGCTTTGGTTGTGTTGCTTTGTTTGTAAATTGTTAGCGACAGTTAAACCCTCTAAACCTTTTCTGTGCTTTTAAGATAATATAGAATAATGGAATACTTCGAAAATTTCTTATTCTCCATTCGAATGGGAACTCATATTTTTTATCTTAAAAAAAATTTAAGTTTACGAAAGAATAATAAAGAACGATCCAATGCTAAACAATGCTCAAATTCCGACATTGGTCAAATGCCTTATCAAGTAGGTACTAGTTAGAAAAGAAAGTTTCAATGTTTTCTTAAGGTGAGGTAATAATAATAGGTTGTTAACCGTTCAAAAATATTGCTGTGGCAAAAAAACAAAAAATTGTTTGGTTATCTTTCATTGTGTGAAAAAAGGTCTTATGCATTTGCTTTAATTTTCGTTTGATGTTGGCATTCTTCTGATCTGCTGCTGGTTTCTGATGGTGTGCATATAATTATATATTGAACAGTTTGCTGTGATTATCTGGTATTAATATCGCTTTCTGTAGATAATAATATTTCTATGTGTTCTATGTATGATGAGTTTTGTTCTAAAGACCCAGTTTTTCTTATAACAAAGGAGCTATCATTGTCTACATTGTCCTTGGGTATAGATGATGCTGGTATGCATTAGTGGGTACAGCAGTATTCCTAGATCTTTACTGTTAAAAAATAATTTTGAATGGATCATCCCGACCATCACATTTTTGTTGTACAATTTGAGCATGATACAATAAACAAGGTAAACTAACTACGGCAAGCTTTCTCCTAAAGTCTTGTTTACGTACGCCAACCGTACGCCAATTCGAATGACAGGTAGAAGTCTCCGAAACAGCATGGTTGCATTTTGCAAGTAGGAGTTTGTAGCATTGTGTTTTAGCCTCTTTGTAAGCATTCAAAATAAAATGGGAAAACAAAGCAAATATTGTGAGCGATGTATTAAAATCTATTAATCTTAATTAATTAAGATCTATTAAAATATAAATTTCAAATGTGAAATATAAAAACAGGTTTGTGCAACTATTTTGTTACCTAATTTTCGGCTTAAAAAATAGCTTTTTGATATTTGTGACACCCTGGCGATCTTATTTTTTACTCATAAATTTTAACTGCAGCACCACCACCACTGTTTAATGAGAACATTTGACGACAACTGTCAGCTCTCGTTGGCCAATTTTCGTGGCTCTCCGTACTTAGTCTACCTCGATTATTTTATCATTTCATACACCTATTTTGACATGTTTACATTTTTGACAGAAATTAATTAAAAGTATTCCCGTTTGAAAGAAAAGTTGTGCGCGAAATTAGATTAATTTCGGGTAATGTAATATGGTCGGGTAATGTGATATAGTGGCTGGTTTCACAAATGCGTTGTCCTTTTTCAAAATTAACCTTTTTAAAACATCATAGCAACTAAAAAACTCGTTCTTCGTGATTTTGGATGTGTTTGCTTAAAAAGTTTAGTCAGTGTGATGAAGTGGTTTAATAGTGCTTGCGGAAGTTATTAGTTATTAAGTTTGAAAGCCCAGAAGGTAAAAAAACAATTATTAGAAAGTTCGAGGTCAATCAAAAGTAGGTCAGTGTTATCGATTATGAGTTTGCGAGGTACGCTCTTAACAAAATTATTTTTGTTTTTTATAATATATTTTTCGCAAAGTCAATTTCGGGTAATGTGACATAGTACATCAGATTACCCGAACTTATTACATCAGTACTATTTGTATGCAGAAATGTATATATACTTTATTTCATAATAAAACTAGCTGGGCCCCGCGGCTTCGCACGCAAGCTCTCTTGTTTCACCCGATACAAATTCTGAACCCATTGTTGACCCCGTCAGATTTTGATTAAAAAAAAACATATGTCTATTATCTTTGACGTCAAGTATTTCCAAAAATTTTGAAGTCAAAAGCCCTTTAAATCATGAGTTTTCACATTTACCCTAAATAAATTCTTAACCCTTAGTTTATCACGGTAGATTTCGATTTTCCAAAAAATGAAAACCCCATTTTTTAAGTATATCCCGATAGAAGTGCTTTTTGTCTAAGTTTGAAGTCAAAAGGACCAATAAATAGCGGAGAAATACAAACTGTTAACACATTGTTGACCCCGTTAGATTTTGATTTTCAAAAAAGTGAAAAACACGTGTCAAATTATTTCTCACTAAGAGTACTTTCACAAAATTTGAAGTCAGTTGCCCCATTAATTCACGTTTTTTTACAGTTTCGCCATACAAACTTTTAACCCGTCGTTAACCCCGTCCGATTTTAATATTCGGAAAAAATGAAAAACACGTCGAGTTATTTTACATTTGAAGTACTTTCACCAAGTTTGAAGTCAAAAGGCTTAAAAAAAGTTTGTTTCTCCATACATACTTTTAACCCGTCATTGATCCAGTTAGAATTCGATTTCAAAAATAATGAGAAACGCGTGTTCAATTGTTTTTTATTTCAAGTATTTTTACAATTTTTGAAGTCAATAGGCCTATCGGTTCATGTTTTTTCGAGTCTACCCTAAACCAAATCTTAACCCATTGTTGGTCCAGATAAATTTTGATTTTCGAAAAATTATAAAATACGGCTCAAATAATTTTTGATTTAGACTATTTTCAGGAAGTTCGAAATCAATATGTCTCTTAAATCACTTTTCTTAATACAACACCTTAACACATGTTTTACCCCTTTACACCACGAATTTCAAAAAATCCCGTCTTAGCGGAGGTTCACTTTTCAAGATGTACCAATAGTTCAAATTTCATGTTTGTAGCTTCAGCGGTTTGGGCTGAGCGATGATGAATCAATCAATCAATCAGGAAGTCAGGACAAACAATCTATGTATATAAAAATGGAGGCGGTACCACGCCCCCTTGTGCAATCCTCACAACTTTCTTCTAGTCGAATTGTGCTACTAAGTGGAAAGTTCGTACCAAGTTTCACTGATGTGTGTGTGTGTACTGCATAACTGTTGGATCATAAAAAATGTGCCACGCCCCTTGACCAACGCCGATCAAATCGCATCAGTAGAATGACACATCTATAAAACAACGGTACACCAACTTTCAATGCTATGCGGCTAACGATTCCGAAGCTATTCCATATAAATGATTTGAGTTGTATGGGCGGTGCCATGCCCCCTTATTAAATACCCGCCCCATTCCCTCTGCCGAAAGATATGACTAAAGGGTGGGTTCGTACCAAGTTCCATTGATGTGCGACTTACAGTTCTGCTGAAATGTTAGGTCATAAAAATGTGCCACGCCCCTTGTTCAACGCCCATCAAATTTTAACAGTAGAATAACACATCTATGAGACGACGGTACACTAACTTTCAATGCTGTGCGACTTACAATGCCGCAGCTATTCCACTCAAAAGAATTTAATTGTATGGGCGGTGCCACGCCCCTTTGTTAAATACCCGCCCCATTCCCTCTGCCGAAAGATATGATTAATTGGTAGGTTCATACCAAGTTTCATTGATGTACGACTTACAGTTCTGCTGCATAAAAAATGTGCCACGCCCCTTGTTCAACGCCCATAAAATTTTAACAGTAGAATGACACATCTATGAAACGACGGTACACCAAAGTTCAATGCTGTGCGACTAACAATTCGGAAGTTATTCCATTTAAAAGATTTGAGTTGTATGGGCGGTGCCACACCCCTTTGTTCAATACCCACCTTATTCCGTCTGCCGAAAGATATGATTAACTGGTAGGTTCATACCAAGTTTCATTGATGTACGACTTACAGTTCTGCTGCATAAAAAATGTGCCACGCCCCTTGTTCAACGCCCATACAATTTTAACAGTAGAATGACACATCTATAAAACGACGGTACACCAAATTTCAATATTGTGCGACTTACAATTCCGAAGATATTCCATTTAGAAGATTTGAGTTGTATGGGCGGTGCCACACCCCTTTGTTCAATACCCACCTTATTCCCTCTATTGAAGGACATGATTAAATACTAAGTTTGTACCAAATTGAATTGATGTGTGACTTATGGTTCCAAAGTTATTGTCTAAAAATGTATTCTTGTGGTGCCACGCCCTGTTTTGCCGACTTTTCTTTTTTTATAAACCTTCACGTAACAATTTCAAACAAACCCGCCAAAGTAAGTATCCAAGTTGGTCCAGTCGTTTTCAAGTTATAAGCAGTCGAACGGACCACGTTTCATTTTTATATATATCGGGTGTTTTTTTTAGAGGTATAGAAATTCGAATTGAAATAAAACACAAGAAAATCGTTTTAATGTCCATCAATTTGGCTTTATTGGAAGGATAATTTTATACCATTAATGTTTAAATATGATTTCGGGCATGTGGCCGCCGCGGCTGGCTCGAATAAAGCCAATTCTACAGGTCCAATTTTCAACCACTTTTTCGAGCATTTGGGGCCGTATGTCGGCAATAACGCCACGAATGTTGGCTTCCAAGTCCCCTAACGTTTCTGGTTTGTTGGCGTAGACGAGCGACTTCACATATCCCCAAAGAAAATAATCCAATGGTGTCAAATCACACGATCTTGGTGGCCAATTGACAGGTCCATTCCGCGAAATTATGCGCTCATCGAATGTTTCCTTCAATAAATCGATTGTGACGTGCGCTGTGTGGCATGTAGCGCCGTCTTGTTGGAACCACAACTCATCCACATTCATGCCATCCAATTCGGGAACAAAATAGTCGGTTATCATGGCTCTATACCGGTCTCCATTAACGGTAACTGACTCCTCTTCTGACTGGGTCCTCTTCAACATTTTGCTCTACAGCGGCAATTGTTTCTTCGGTGCGCACTGTTCGACGTCTCTGCGGATGCGTATTATCACATAGAGTAAACGTAGTGCGAAAACGACCCATGGTTAACCGAATTAATTGCTCTGATGGACGATTATGTCGACCATAAAATGGACGGAGCTTGCGGTAAACTTCGCGAACTGAACCATTATTTTCGAAATAAATTTGCACGATTTGCAAGCGTTGTTCTTTTGTCAACCTGTTCATGATGAAATGGCAAACCAAACTGAACATAAATGACATTAGAGTTGCCAGATTTGACCACAAAATGCTCTATTCGAAAAACAAACCTCTAAAAAAACACCCTATATAGATAATCTCAAAAATCTGTTATGGTTAAGTTTCAGATAAAAAAATCCATGAAATCATTTTTCTCGATACAAAATTTGAACCCTTGGTATACCCCGTCAGTATGGAGTATTTTCACCAAGTTTGAAACGAATAGGTCTGTTAAATAACTTTTTTCGGATATATCACATTACCCGCCACTTTTATCAGACGCCAATATTTGGATACTTTGATTTGTAACTAAAAAAACTAGTCAACAGTTTATCTTAGAGTTAATAATCTTAGATATACTAAGGAAGGAGAGGAGAGTAATATCTCACATTTCACCCATTTTGAAATGTGTGCAACACTGTTTTTCCAACATATGTTACAGCACACATTTCAAGCGGATGGGGAAAAGACGTGGGAGCAAAGCTGCATTTCTTTTACTATTTGCGGAGCACTTTTAAAAGGACACTTTTTTATATCCCTGTTTATCGCTGCATCGGTACATGGATCAGTTTTGGGTGACGTTCATCTCAAGGCAATGGTTTTATCTGTTTTACGATACTGTGAAATGATTTGTGGAACTGACAATTTATGGTCATTATACGAGTATTATGTGGAGATTTCTTCTGAGTGCATCCTTTCTTAAAATCGTCGATAACACGCTGACGGAATCCTTCACCGATCTAGTGCCATTGCCTTTTTTCTGTTAACTGAAATACATATTTGAACTAAAGTTTCTCAAATCGTTCAGCAACTGATGTAGAATTAAAATTTTTCTTTGAACCATAGTATAATAATAAAGTAGTCTAATCAAAACTCTCCCGCTCAAAATAAACAAAATATTTTGAAATGACGTCAATTTTGATGTCTGAAATTTGTCAGTTCAAAAAAATGTTCAACCACAGTCGCAACTTCATTCAAATAAAATCGTACTAAAAGCAAAAGAAAAATGATTAGGTATATTTTAATTCACCTTTGTTTACTCTGCTGATGACTTTTTTGACAATATTTGTCAATCAAAATAGAGGTACATTAGGGGTACTCTCTTTAATTAGACTACTTTATTATTATACTATGCTTTGAACTAACCCAACTGACAGTAAAAATCAGTAAAAATGCTCAAAAAATTAATAAAATGTATAGCACAGGTTGAAAAGTTGCATATGTTTTGTCGCACAGAAGTTTGAATAGTTTTCTAATTGTAATCGCATAAATGCACAATACAATCGATTTTTCAAACCTGTGATTTATATTAATCGCTGAAATGTTAAGTCCAGAAATTACTCAGAAAAAACAAATTGAATAACGTACTGTAGTTGCATTTGTTTTGTCCGACACTGTATATGAGGTTTTCGGTTTTCTTAGGTTCAAACATTTATCTATTCGAAAAATGCAACAGTTTCCTTCAACTCGAACATGGCAAAATTAATTTTTGCAACCTGCGTCGGCAGAACCAGCCACTGTGCTGGGTCAAAAGAAAACCTAGAACTAACATAATGTTGCCTTATGTAAAAGCAGACTTATAGCCTTTTTCCACTGGGCCTTAAATGCATTTAACGCTTAAATGCATTTAACATCGCATTTAAATGCTCTCCCATGCAATTGTTTTAGTATCAAAGTGCACTAACTTTCAAAATTGAGTTAACTTAGTTTTGCCCTTTACAGACGTCTTAACAGAAAATGTTATGTTAACATCGGGAGCAGTATTCACAAATGCAAACATTTTGACAGCTTGCTCGCAGCCGCAGCAAGGGTCATACACAACAAGGAGAGGATTTGATTTGCGTTCTGTGTGGCAGAATTTTCGCTAAGAAAATTACTTTTTCTTGTATTTTTCGCATAAATACATATCTTCCGTTATAACTGAAGTAGTACCAGAGTCTATACTAGTCCTGAAATTCGCTCAAACGGCTATAACAAATTTTGAACATATGGTTATATTTGTGTATTTAGATAAGAAAAGTGAGAGAGCAGCCAAAGCAGCTGTTCGCACTTTGCCCGCTGGACTGAATTTCTGCTACTGATTTCCACTAAAAAAATACTAGTGAATAAGACTTTGCACATTAATCAATTTGAAATTATAAAATATTTAATTCGCATGCGATGCTACCTCTTGCATGTTAGTGTTTTCTTGTTGTTTTGCAAAATTCTTTCTTTCTTCATACAAATTTAATTCTACTCTCATTTTGCTGAACATGTGGTGAATAAGTACACAACTGTGTTGTAGATACATTTCCGCGCCATTAATTTATCTATCAGACGTGGCAGATCGCGGACTTATAAGAATGCAAAATAATGAACATTGGGCTTTCATTTACATATTACCCAGAAGACAATTTTTACTATTGAGGAAGTTCCACAGTTAGTTCTTGGCAGCTTGCAACCAACAGCAGTCTTGCATTATATACGAACAAATTTTCATAAATATGTCATTTTGATGATCCTGTTGACTTTTGATGTCTTTTTCGACAACAATTGTCAATCAAAATAGAGGTACATTAGGTTACTCTCCTTTATTAGACTTCTTTATTATTACACTCTGCGACAATTTTGGGGTCATGGATTCTGACCTGCGCCCGGCCACCACTGGAGAGTAGTACTGGTATAGAGTAACGAAAGCCTAGCTTGGTTTTGCAAGGTTAGTTGCCTTTTAAATTTTGTTTAAATTTTGTATGTGTTAGTGTGTTTTCAAAATCAGTTTTTCCTTTATGTCGTAAGATATTCAACATTTTGTATTGCTGTCTTCAGCAAATTTGCAGCTAATGTTTAGATTGATAAATCCTGTGAACATTCTATAGCCAAATAATTATACCTCACCGAAATTTCGGCGGTCAATATTAAAAAATTCGCCTTTTTTTGCTTCCGATAAAAAACGACTGGTTTTTGTTTTAGTTTTATTGAAACAAAAAAGCATTTGCATTGCCAAAAATGAAACAAATTATTTGAAACCCTTTAAGTTACAAAGGCAGGTCTTTTTCCAAAATCTGTGTGTAAGCGCATCACACTCAAACCGACCGGCCGATTTCCATGGGGGTTATTTTTGTTAGATTCGTCTTGAGTCAGTTCAAGTTTATGCGAAAAGAAAATTCCGGAAAATCTATTGGAGAAGTCGGAAAATCCCTGCCATATTTGACCGCGAATCACTTGAGAACGGCTGGACCGATTTGGCTGTTTTTTTTTTGTTGTATTCGTAGTTGTCAGAACAAGGTTTGTATGAAAGAACATTTTAGGAAATCGGGGCGTGGCACTTTTTCACCAGTACAATTTTTCAGACGATAACTTTTTAACCATAAGTCATAACCTCTCCTCGGTAATACCAATTAGCACCTGGTATGAGGTAATCCCCCAGTGCTTTTTTCGACCGGTTCCGGTATTTCCTCACTAAATTGAAGTAAACACACCTTGCGTATATCTCCGCCTGAAATATAGTTGTGTGCTTGTCCGTAGGTTCCGAATATTTTGCCAGTGCCGGTACCTTCCTACGTTAAGGGCCCATTCGTGTATTAAGTTATCATGTACTGACCTATCAGATGTCTTTCTGATATCCCTTTCCAGCTCTTTTTGTTACTAAGTGCGGTTTTGAATCTTTTAACAAAATTGATCTTCGGTGTTATTGTGCCCCTCGGTATTGCGATCTCAGGATATTCGTTCGAAGGAATATCAATCTTGTGACTAAAAATCCCTCGGCCCCGAAATTATTAGCAATCATCCGTAGCATAGCCCTCTTCGCCTGGGCTTGTATTGTACCGTGCGATAAAAATAAAAAAAAATTTCACACCGGAAAACACCCATTTGGGCGTGAAACTAGAGACCAAACATAGTAATGCTGCGTACTCATTTTTCATATCCTTTTTTACAAATAGATAAATAATCAATTTTATTTAAATTCTTGAGCCTTTCCTCTTTCATTTGATATAAATATCGCCATATTCTGACGAGGTTAAGTATTTTTTTTTTTTTATTATCCCAGTGTCCCAGATCTCGATGTATCGCTTCCCAAAAGGACATTATTAAATTTGTTATTGCATAGGTTAAGTTGAAGCTTTTATCCTTACTTGTGTGATCTTTTTCTTTTTTTTTCTTTTTTTTTCCTTTAGTCAGTAAGTTCTAAATGTTCATTGGCTTGTTAAATAAATAAATAAATAAATAAATAATTTTGAAGTCCTTTTAATAGGACAAAGGATGTAGAAATGAAAAACTGAGTACGCAGTATTACTATGTTTGGTCTCTAGTGAAAAATGCTGCCGCAAGGTGTTATATGTTTAAATGGAGAAGTGTAAAGTGAAGAAGAACTGCCATGGACACGTTCTGATAGCCCCCTTTTACCCGAATGTTTCTGTTTGAGGAGTGCAGCGCCGGACATAATTTAACGTTATTTTAACTCTCAAATAACACAATTTATGAATGACAAAATTTTTATTGTTCATATTATTTTATTTGAAAAACGAAACTTCATGCGTATAACAGGAACAGATTGTTATATTAGATTAACGTCTTCAAAATTAAAATCTGTACAGCGTTTTTACTAAGTATAATCAAATTAGATAAAGACTTTTTCCCACGTTTAATGACTGATACAATAAACAAGGTAAACTAAGTACGGAAAGCTTTCTTCAAAATTCTTTGTTTACGTACGCCAATTTGAATGACAAGAAGACAAAATCTCCCAAAGAGCATGGTTGCATTTTGCAAGTAGGAGTTCGTAGTATTGTTTTTCAGCATCTTTGTTAGCATTCAAAATTGTGCGCGATGTTCTATTTAAAAAATAGATATATGAAATATAAAAACAGGGATATGCAACTAGACATGTTAGACATTTTTCGGTTTCGAAAATGAACTTTTTGATACTTGTGACACCCTGGCGATCTACTTTCTGTTCCTACATTTAAAGTGCAGCAAACCGCCCTGTTCAATGAGACCATTTCTCGACAACTATCATTGCTCGTACGCAAATTTTCGTGGATCTCCGTACTTAAGGCTATGGCCCATAGAATACTTTGAATCCGTTGCGCTGAGTGTTTAACTGACAGCGACGGAATGACGGAGAGACTCGATCCAATGAATACGTTATTCTTCGAACATATTAAGGTACAAAACATATTAAATAATATTAAATTACAACCTTTTCCCTTTTTTCACACAATTTCCACAGAAAATCGAATTTAAATTCAAATCTGTCAAAGTGTTCAACGTACGGCAAAACTTGAGAGTTGCTCTACTTTTGGCGTTACGTTAACGTAGCCGTTGCGTATGGGCCACGCTACATACGATTTCATACATTTTAACTTAGTTGTCAGTTGAATACTTCGCTCTCACGTACGCAACGAATTCTATGGGCCGCAGCCTTTAATCCTCCTCGTTAATTGTATCATGATGGAGATGACATTTGAGAGTTCACCTATGAATATCTCTGCATCATGGGGAAACAATACATTTACACATTCATGAGCGGCCATAAGCAGGACATTTTGTAAGTATTCATTCTTTAGCGTGCTCACAAATGAGAAAATAAAAATGTTTATTTCTGAACAAGATCGAGAATGTCTTTATTTAAGCGCTCGCATATGAATATTTACGAACCCTGATAAATATGATTTAAATATTGAAAAAATGGAAAATCTCGGGGATAAATTTATCTTCAAGTGAACAAATTGGCCTTAAGTCGAAGAATTTGAAACTTTAACATTTCCTAGTAAGCAGGTGTTGCGAAAGGGTACGAAAGATACATTTATGTTTTTGCTTGTATACACATACAGTGTCCTATGTGAGGGTACGTCACTTTAATCTATGATCATGGAAATTCATGGCTAATGTAGTCCTACATATTCTGCCGGCGGCTCAATGTCAGTCAGGTCTGTTAAAAAACGTGACTTTTCAAATTTCACGGGCTACGCACATTCGATTTTCGCATTTTAGTACGTTTAATGAGTGTATTGTTCCTTATCATGTTTTATGTTTCAGGAGTTTTTACCAAAAAGATCCCGCAGTCTGGCAACATTCGTCCACCGACTCTGCCCGAGACCAGCCCTTAAATCCATTTACATCCGAAGGCAGTCAACCAACAGCACTGCAATTCAGGGAATCTGGTCGAATCCACGCAACAAAGGCAGACACTGCTTTAAAAACATCGTTAACAGCAAGTGTGAGCTGCACGACGATGACTTTGCCGAGCGCTGCTCGCGTCTACACGGATGTGAACGCACATAAGCCGGACGAGTATTGGGACTATGAGAACTACGTAGTCGACTGGGCCAATCAGGATGACTACCAGTTAGTGCGTAAACTGGGGCGTGGCAAGTATTCTGAAGTCTTCGAAGCCATCAATATCACCACCACGGAGAAGTGCGTAGTAAAAATTCTGAAGCCGGTGAAGAAGAAGAAGATCAAGCGCGAAATTAAAATTTTGGAGAACTTGCGCGGTGGCACCAACATAATCACGTTGTTGGCGGTGGTGAAGGATCCCGTCTCGCGCACACCAGCCCTAATTTTTGAGCACGTAAACAATACAGACTTCAAGCAACTATACCAGACATTGACAGACTACGAGATCCGCTACTACCTATTTGAACTGCTGAAGGCCCTTGACTACTGCCACAGCATGGGCATTATGCATCGCGACGTCAAGCCGCACAACGTGATGATCGACCACGAAAATCGTAAATTACGCCTCATTGATTGGGGTCTAGCAGAATTCTACCACCCAGGGCAGGAGTACAACGTGCGTGTCGCCTCGCGTTACTTCAAGGGGCCGGAACTGCTGGTTGACTACCAGATGTACGATTACTCGCTTGACATGTGGTCCCTAGGTTGTATGCTGGCGTCTATGATATTCCGCAAGGAGCCCTTTTTCCACGGCCACGACAACTACGACCAGCTGGTGCGCATTGCCAAAGTGCTGGGCACTGAGGAGCTTTACGCTTATCTGGACAAGTACAACATCGAGTTGGACCCCCGATTCCACGACATCTTGCAGCGGCATTCGCGCAAGCGATGGGAGCGTTTTGTGCACTCAGATAACCAACATCTTGTTTCACCTGAAGCACTGGACTTTCTCGACAAACTTTTGCGCTATGACCACGTCGAGCGACTGACCGCTCGCGAGGCTATGGCGCACCCATACTTTTTGCCTATTGTCAACGGACAAATTAAATCAAGTAATCAGCAATAGGATTAGGTGCTGGCGATGGAGGCAGCGGAGTTGGTAGGCATGAGGAAGGCAAAAGAAGATGGCAGTGAAGAGGGAGAAAGAAAAGCAAAATCAGAACCGGCGAAGTTATCGCTACAACAACAAAAACAACAACAGCAAATGGTAGTGCACAAGCAGAATTCAAAGAGTGATGTTGGTGAATGAAATTTTAAAATGAGTTTGAAATTATACATATATACTTATAATACAATAACATCATCTGTTAACTTGAGGCAGCAACAAGAAAAAGAAGATAGAAAAGAATACTAAACAAATGAAACGAAACGAAAAATCAGAATGGCTTTGTGCAAGTGTAAAGAATAAGAACAAGAAGTAACTACACGTTTCCATAAATACATAAACACCATATTCACAGCTATATATACATATAAAAATACTTGTACTCAAAATTGTATTGTATTTTTATTAATTTTTCCAATTTAAATTTTCTTTTCAATTTTGTGATTTTCTGTTTGGCTTTTCACTGTGAAACCAAAAAAAAAAAAAGAGTAGAAGCGATTATCGATAACTAGCAGTTAACGAGACAAGCAACAGCTACAGCACGACACTCCCACAAACCACTCACACATAAGCGCATTATTATCAATCAGCATAATGTATACATATACATAGTTATATATTTACAATAAAATTGTTTGCCTTTCTTTTACAAGAATTAAACACACTTGGCAATTATATTTTCACATTGACACAAACATAGACACACAATATTACACACAACCATGCGGACTGCCTTCTTGAGCGCAGTACCCTAAAGATCTGCGTTCATATTTCGTAATTCTTACATATAAGAATTGGAAAACCGCACCATCATTACATTTTTTCCATTTGAGCAATATTTAACAAGGATATTTTTCGTTTTTTTTTTCATTTTGAATGTAGGGGTACACGTGCCAATTAGACGGAATCTATAGCGTAATCCATTTTCCAAAAAATGCTGATAAGGACGACATTTTCAGTCGTGCTTCCTGAGCACATTATAACCACCCACACACAGATTCACCCTCGAATTCAACGTGCCGTTAGCCGCTGTAGATCCTTAATTGTGTTACGACAACGTAGTTCCTCAGAGTGGAGATAGTGGCTGGTGCTTTGGAGTACCGTCGAATGTAGCTTAAGTGTCTCTTCCCGCTTACATAAATATCGACTTACGCAAGTAATTTGGCGAAGCGAGTTTTGACGCGACATAATTCTAAAACTCTACGACGGCGTCACGTGCAGTATTTTAACTGTAACGTTTTCAAATATTTTTACCTTTGAGGACTTTAAACTGGACATACTTAAGTAGGATTGAACGAAAAATAGCTGGAAATGTGGGTGTAGAACCTATTGAAGCTATTCAACTTATTTCTTTATAAAAAGTAAAAAACAAAGCTAAATGTGTATGTTCGTACGTCTGTATTTGATTTATAGTGGTTACGTGGCGGCCAAAACGGGTTTTCTGAAATATAAGTCTATATGTTGCGTAGAATCGTGAGTGGTTATACGATTTATATCCAAATTCAAGCGGTTTTTAACAAAACGGCACCGCTGAATCGGATTCGAATTGGATTGTAATACGGCTGTAATTTTAATGCAGATTATTGAAGAAGCATTATTTTCGCACTATTGCGGACTGATCCGACAAAATTCAAGAAATCGCAACTCTTCATGCGATCCTCGATCCTATTCAGTATGTTTTCAAAAGAAGGTTATTTATGAAGGAATCCTTTTGAAAAAGTTGGTTAAAGCCGTTTTTGACTTCATAACGACGCATTGACAAGAGTGGCTCGTTTGCGAGGTAAATGTAGGTATATTCGGTTTTTGTGAATACTTTTTAAAATTTTAGGAATCCGGTTCAAAAACTGCAAAACTGCATTTCTATACAAATTCTTGCTTTTTTTTTGTAACTATTGTTTCTCCATCTTTCCGTTGCTATGCAGTGCAGAGGAGATAAAAACCGTTTCGTCTTTGCATTTGCAAAAATCACTGGCAAAAAATTCGCGTATTTTTATATGATTGGCACGGAGGCAACAACCCTTCAGACCTCTTGTTAGTATTCCAATTTACTCATGTTTTAAATATAATTTTTGAGCAGCTTTGATTTTCAACGTCACGCAAGTTAGGAGTTAAGAGTTTCTTAGTCCACCTTGAAAAGAGGATTTTTATACACGGGTTCGGCTTACTTTCCAAAAAATTTACTGCGTCTTAAAAACTGCACATGAGTTAATTGACCCCCCAAACGTGGTAATTATTGCTTGAGAATCAAAAATTGCTATTGATTGAACACATTGAAGAATATAGGTAATCCATGAACAAGGGACAATTAGTTGTCCAATTTTAATGTTTTCCACCATAATTTTGGAATAGTCAATGGTCGAAGTTTTAGATTTTACATATTGTATCCATACATACTCGTCTGTATAGCAGTGGGAGAGAGCTGAAACCACATTTGCCTCCTAAAATGTTTACAATTTACAGATATTTTGGAGGGATTTGAACCCCACAACCACCCTTGCGGCACTGTTCACATGTATGCATTAACATGTGCATATATTAATGCGCATATGTATCCGAAAGAAGGTGGACTACAATGAGTAGGGTCGAAAGTTATTAATTCCTAAAGATTGGCTTAATTGCGGACAAAAAAATACAGTTTTCACATCACTGGTGGGGTGTACCGAAATTAAATTACAACGTAAAAATTTAACACATAAAAATGTATTCGTACTTTTTACACTTCTTTCATTATATACCACGAGTACTACATTCCAGCTAATAGTGCGGTGTTGCGTTTCTGCTTGGGGTTTTGCCATATCGGAGTTTTATATCGACTCTAAATTCGCTGTTGTACGTTGTATTTTTTTGACACAATATTAGCCATAAAACATTAATCTGTAGGCGAACGAGGAAAAAACAATGAAAATGGGAAAATTATAAATAAATCGATACTAAAATAATCATGTGAACAAATTCTATCACCAGATCAAAAAAATACAATGGTTAAAATATTGGATTTGTGGTGATGCTATGTATAGAGGATTGCAATTGAAATGAAATTCAGCGAAACTTCTAGGATTAAGTTATCTAAAAATATTCGACTGAACATGAAGTCGATACATGGAAAGAACACATAATTTTTCTATTTCGTTAGAAATTTTGTAGTGAAGATATGAAATAAATGAGACTATTTAAAATTAAATAAATAGACATTCCGTCTAAGTCATTACCTGACGACTTTACAGAATGCTGCGTAACAAGAAGCACAAGCAGATGAAAGTATACTGGAACCCGCACATCTTTGTATGTATATGTAAACAATTTAAACTATAATTTTTTGAAAACTTGCATTAGTTCGGTGGCTTCGGAGCGTTGGTTTTGTCTCTGCATTCTATTCCGAGAAGATAGAGCGCAGAACATCGTGTACATTTAATATTGATGGTCTACGTATGAACATACATATAGGAGAGCTGAAGGCAAAAACGCATTTGCGTTGTTAAGCAAAGTGTTTCTACATATTTCTTCAGACCATCCGACGAAATGGAATCTGTTATCATGGAATGCTCTAAATTTAACATTAAATTGCACTTTATGTATGTCACGGAGCCTTTCAACAAAAGGGAAGCAGCTTATGTACTATCATCCGTACACATCTTGAACCCAATACCATTTGAAACCATGTAATGTTATGCAATAATTATGGGTTGGGCCCAAGCTCTTGCGTACTACATCTTAAAAGGCTTAGATAGTTAGATATATTTTTGTATTCCTTGTACACTCCTCTCTGGAGCATAGGGCCTCCACAAGACATGTCTTGTGTTGGTTACGTTAATCGGTTGTATTGTTCAGCCAGGGTAGGTGATTAGCCTGTCGGAGGTAGATATATACATAGAACTTATTGGGGTAATGATGCATTGAGACCAATAATGATCTATCCCTTAGACCCACCGTCCTAATTAAACTTAATAACTCACGGAGATTTAGAAGCCTGATGTCATAGAGTTCTGCATGGAAAATGCTGAGTGTTTTGCATTTCGTAATGCATTGTGCGAGGTCCAACTGCCCCCTCACCTGTTCTCTCATTCGTTGTGGACCCGTCTGTAAACTACTTTATAGTGTGTGGTTTTAAGTAGGCCTGGTGTTCTTCCCAGCTCTACTCTGCTCTGTGATTAGCATGGGGTACATAGAGGTTATTAGCGGACAGCATATCTAAGTCCTGCATTAGAATGATTTTTTAACCGCCATCTCGATTGCCTTGCTGTGGGGCAGGTGCTCATGGCTCTGTAATGCATGTGCACCCAAGTCGCTCGACTTTATCGAGCGGTTTCCTCACCGTTGTGAGTTTGACTCTTGGGCCCTTGCCACCGCTGTTTATGTGAGTATTAGCCGCACCATCACAGTATTCATCCATTTCAGTATGCTTGGGCTACAGCCTCAAGTTTGACTGCTCTTGTTGCTTTGCTGATAACTACCTTTGCATGCCTGTTCCAGAGTAACCTCGAGCTTAGTGTTATGGCCCGAACACATTCAAGACGACAGAGACACGGCCACACAACTTCAAGATGGCGTCGGCTTCGATCGTAGCCGCGTAGCTGCGGTCGATGGTCGTGTAACCGTGCAGTCTTCAAAATAATCATCCCATACGAACGTTCGGCATTGTACCTAGGTAATTCTGCTCTGTCTTACTAGCTATGCTTTTACCAACCAGGCTCATAGCCCGCATGTGTTGCAGTTTGCTTTTCATGTAATTGTGGTTTTATCCGGATTTATTGGTAAGATAACCCGGAGGCACCATTCCTGGGTTATTCTAAAGCTAAAATGGTATTCTGTTATTATTGTAACGATGAGGCACCCTGTCGCTATGCTATGCACAAGAATGCTTTTACAGGCATACTTTTAGGCACGCACTTTTAGAATACGGCCGGATTGCTATAATTTCGATATGACAAGGATGGCTCGCGATGGTAATGGAAATGTGTAGTCCAATTGGAATGTGCGAGAACGATCTGCGCGACAAGCAGACAAGTACAGTACAGCTCAGAGGGATAGTTGTGTTTAACACGTTCTACCCGGCGTGGACCACTGGTGGTCCACGAGCCCTGCGCTTATTTGGCGGCGCGGACCGGTGGTCCACAGGTAAATTCATTTATCTGGCGGCGCGGACCACTTTCTACAAAATTCGCACAATAACTATCATTCTGCAGTCTGCCAACAATAACGAAAACAGTTGCGCAGTAAAAAAGTGCCGCTATACGAACAACTTGTCATCTCGTGAACGCAATGCGTAAAAACATCGAAAAAATGCGCCGGGTAGAACGTGTTAAGCAAGCAAAGGTGCAACACGCAGTAGTCCAATAAGTAACAAGTTTGTAAACAGTAAAGTGTAACTTGTAAATAAAGTGATTGCTGGTTATTAGCTGCGTTTAAGTGTGTTTTATTTTGAAGCACAATCCAGAGAGACGAACAAGCCTACAGAATTATGTTTCCCCAGAAACTTTGCACGTCTGTGTGTCAGGGCCAGACAGTAATGCCATGTTACATTGTTTCATCAGCTTCATTGCAAAATTCTGCTGTGTTATGGTTGACAAAAAAGGCAGGCGGATCTACATTATTTTATAATTAAATGAACCTGTTCCTTATAAGTTTTGTTATTATACAACCATTATTTCTTAGTTTTGTTTTTCGTTAACAAAATACATAGGTACTAATTATACACGTAGTATGTTTTAAAGTTTTGCTTTTTGTAACAAACTTATAGTACTTATATAAGTTTCTTTTCTGATATATTTTAATGTTTTTCAAAGAATAATTCAAGGGTTATTATAGGCATGCTAACAGGGCATTGTCGATTAAATTATCATCTAACTGAACTAGGAATTCGTTAAAACAAATATTGCAGGATCTGCTTGCAGCAGAACGAAACTGAAATACACATACTAGGAGAATGCCCTGTGCTCGTGCACAAACGAAAGAAACACCTGGAAAGACTTTATTATACCAGGTGCAGAATGGGTTTCCAGAGGTTTATGTAACATACTAAAATTCCTCTCGAATACTAGACTTACTGACTAACTGTAAGCCCATGAAGGGGCACAATAGATTGAGGTCGCATTGCACTATCCCCCTCAATAATAATAATGATATTCGACAGCTGTGAATAATCATGTTTGATTTATAACAAGCCGCTGTTAAGAGTCTCATGCATAATACGCCTTCCGCTCTAATTTTACAAAGAGTTAGAGTAGTGGACATTCTTCGTTGACAGCAAAAGATTATTGATGAAGGTAAGGAAGAATTGGAGAAAATCCGCAGCAAAAAAGTGCCTTTCCAAGGGGTGCCATTCAAAGGAACACGAATAGAACTACGCATGTATCTTAGAGAAAACTCGTTATTTTGCGGATGAGCTGACGCATGCACACAGTCAGCTCACCGCCTCCGGCCTGGTAGCCCGTTTGGCCCTGCAGTTTTATTGTTCTTAAGTCGCTGAGTAGCAACGCTGACCTCGTCATAGCTGAGCAGTGGCACATGCACACCGTCGTCATCGATTGGTGCCCTTTGGACGTCTTCATCACGGGCGGTATTATTCTCTTCGTCGCCTGCGAACAGCTTGGTGAAGTGTCCTTTCTACAACCTCAATACACCCTGCACACCTGTAAGCAGATCCCCGTCTCGTCTTCGTCTCTGCTGGAGGATGCCCCGGGCTTAAAACTTTTTGTCACACGCTTGCTTTTTTGGAAAAATTTAATCATTACATGTATTAACCGTTAGAATGCTACGCGGCGCAAAACTGATCCGATAGTTTGTATCGAAAATTGCGGCGCGGCGCAAAACTGCTGCGCGCGTCAGTGTGTTTTTGGTGCTCCGCGGGAGTAAACGTATTCTAACCTCGCGCTTAATTTGTTACTAGAGTGCATTCTTGTACTTTTAAAAATAATAAATAAATAAATAATAATTTTCATACATATTTACAAAAATTGCTTAGCACTAAAACGGTTAAATGTACATACTTGCGTAAATGTACTTTGTTTTGTCCTCGTTTCCCGCCAAAGTCAGTTTCGATGATAGTTTTTTCGATAGCTAAAAGCACAGGACTGATAATTGTTTCCGATGATATAAAAATTTGCCACCGCATTACTCTAAAGTAAAGTCATTACAAGATGCATTATCGCAGTGCCTCTTCCATAGTGCCGGTGCGCACTGCGTATCCATTACCAGTTACAATTATTATAGGTTCAATAACTCTGATTTTGTTTTAATTTGTGTGTGGGTTTGTGACAATTGTATTTCGTAAGGGGGAAACAAGTATTTGCAATGCACCAGTCTTTTACTCGTTGCATGATTGAGAGTTGCAGGTTATCGGTGCAGGAGCGCATGCGTTGGAATTGTGCAAACAGTGCTTTTCTTACGAAGTTGCCGAAATACTCAAATGCATGTGTCAACTGTTCCCATCTTTGTCGACATTGGCGATGATTTTCCCACGGCAGGACATTTTGTTTTATGCAGACTCACGATAAAAGAAAACCAATTAAAAGTTTTAGACATCGGTACTTCAACTTCCAAACCCACACACGTTATCATGCTCATGTTAAAAAATTTTTCTAGGGGAAATACTCATTTACGTAACATCCGTAGCTCCAAACGGAATGTTTTCATCGTCACTATAGTATGTTTTTCCCAGCAGTTTAATTTGAGAACTGGTAATGGATTTGAATAACTGGTGTAAGCAGAGTGCTTTCAATAGATTTCCAAATTTGAGAAATGTTTGTTGAAAAGCACGTTAAAACGAATGCAAACGAACAAAGTTCAACATGATGGCGAAGTACGACAGATGGTAACTTCACTCATCAAAACCGGCAATACCGCCGCCACAGGCATTGGTTAATCTCTACAAATAAGAGATATTAGCATATGAAAAAACCATCCACCTGGTTGGAAAAACCAAAAAACCATTATGACCATCAGTTTTTTGTATCCTTAAATTCTGTTATATATTAGTATTTAATATGTATATGAAATTCTATGGTATTGCGGTTCTCAAATTTGAAATCACGAAATCACTAGTGGGCGAAAACTGTCCGAAATTGGCGATGTGTATGTTAAAGCATGTGTTGAATCGACGGATTGCAGGCAGCCGAATCAGCTGATCCATTTCAGTACACACACGCATTCGTACGTCGAAGGCGTTATCATTTTCCAACTGTTTTCTCAGTCACACTTTCCAATGTAAGCAGCACTATGAAAACTGAGCTCTCATCCCGAACATCTAACACAATTTAACTGATACAGCATCAATGACATACACAGTTTCTCAAGAAATGTCGTCCTAAATGGTTTACAAAGCGGATGAGCAAACAGTGTTTCGCGTCAAGAAAAATATTTTGTGTTATACATATTACATAAATAAGAAAAGAAGTGGAAAATACATGTTAGTACAACAATCCGAGAAAAATTAGTGGAACAGTTGTAGAGTTAAAGAGCATAGTTTTCATATACTATGTACAGGATGAACTATATACATACATACGTCACCATTAAATTATACAACGCGAGTATATGTTACGTATAATAATTACCATAATTAGCTCGAATACCTAAAACCACAATTGTATGCGTTAAATACCGGATAATGTGTCGGAAGCATGATGTATACAGTTTGGAACATTTCGGATTTGGGAAATTGTATATGCAGTTGTGATGTACCGCTATACAACGGATATGTTTTCTACAAGGGCGTTCCGCTTTATCCGCCCTCATTGATTTGAGCATTAGATATGTATTCGCATATACAAAGTACATATAAATTTAACAACTGAATATCGATATCTACATACAATACTTGACACGAGCAAATTATTCAATGGGACGTATGACACAACTCCAAATAGAAGCTGCTGGTCAATGGAAAACAGGCACCTACGTACATATGTGTAACATACGCATCACGCACATGGATAGGACTGTATGCACTTGCCCTTTGCTTCCCGCTCATGTTCGTGACTAATTCTCTTCTTTTGGTTCACTACTTGACTTCTATATTTAACTCACTCACTAATGCCATTTCTGTAAATGTTTACTAAAATTTAAGTATTGTCGCAAAAGTTTACTCTTGTCATAGGCAAGTGCGCTTGCAACACGCACCCAGCATCTAGCTCCTCCCTTGTTATTACGACGCAAACCTTACGCATTCGTTAGCAGTCGTTATGTATGTACAAACGCATCAAACCTAACGCTAATAACAATCATAAACTGTTAGGTAGGTTAGTTAGTTCATTTGATGTCTGCGAAACTTACAGAACTTATAAAACGCGTTATAAATTAATGCGTTTAGTAGTTCAAAAGTAGTGATAGATAGGGGGTATAAAAAATCAATAATAACAAAGTAACAAATAGAGTAGTACACAAAACTAGATTTATTTTGTAAATACTAGTGTACGACCCAATCTAATCTAATTTGTTTTACTATCCATCCAATGAACCATCGATACATGAATATTTTTCATCGGTAAAAAAACGTTAATCTACAATGGAACGTCTTTACATGAGCAAGAACATGCGAAAAACTTGTACAAGAAAAATTTGAAAAAAGCTAAGTATGTACTAAATAAATACTAAATCGCTACCTCTCGCGATATGAAAATTCATTTTACTGTAAATTTAAAAAGCTTCAGTTTCGACTTTTGGCCAAAACTGAAACTTGGCTGTAACCAGAATTTTGGGATCGAATCGAAACGGAATATAAATATTCGGTGAGGTACTACTAAAACCCAGTAGTTTTTTGCCACAACTATGCAAAAACTACTGAACCGGTTTGGAAGAAATAAGTATTAAACTATGTATTTCATATGCGTGGAAATACATAGTACGTAGGCTACATGAGATTGACAACTTTGGTATACAATTGACAATTGTGGTATACTTGTGTAAGCCAATTGGGTATTGAACGGTAGAGCGTTTCATCGTCAAAAAAAGACCGTAATAGAAGCAGCCACGCTCACCAAACGAATTACATTTCTCTTCACGTAACTCTTCAAACTAGCTAAAGTCATGTTTAAAACAGTTTTACAGGAATGCTATTTTGTAAATCAGGACTGTTCGTGTAAAAGGATATCATTATGTTCTAAACATTGCACGAGTTAATTTTTTACTCCGGTATCAAGTATTATTGGCAAGGTGTTTATTGGTTTCAACTCTTCAGTTTTTACAGTATCTTTAACTTTTTCGATAGGAACTATTATTTATGTTTTCCATTAACTTTCATTAACATTGACTTTTACTAGTTGGCACCTGATTAAATTTGCATTTGCAATATAAGTTGCATTGACGTGTTATTGGAATATCTCCGTATCAGTTCAATATTGTTACTAATTTGAATTAATTTAAAGAAAAATATGCATATTTATTTATTTCTTTATTTGAGTATACCAAAAATTACGTAAATCTAACAAACTAATACAAAAAATCTTGTGCTACAATAATTTAATTGAACATCATAAAAAGGTTTTATTTGAAGTGGGTTTCAGGCAAACCAAAATCCAAAGGAGCAAAACGCTTGCATAAAGAAATGCACCCGTTGCTCGGTTCAGTTGCAATATAATTTGTTCTAAGAATTTTAGCCTATAAAAATCTAGAATTCATCAGAGATTGTGGAGGTTCATATGTATAAAAAAAAGACTAGACAGTTCTTTCATATGACATTACTTGATAAAATATGGTATACAAATAAAAGAAAGCGAAGTGATATTTTGTCGCTCAACGATTGTAAATTAAGAAGCTTACGTCGAGCATCATAAGGTTGCAAACCATCAGGCAGTACATATTTTTAATACGTACCTCGTTAAATTTCTTTGGACTCTTTCAGTCCGATTTGAATGTTGGGCATAAAAGGATTCCAAATAATTGAGCAGTATCAAGTTATACTACGAACTAACGCCACATAAAATGATTTATTTGTCAAAGGATCCTTGAAGTTTTGAGTACTTCCAATAATGTAGTCAATTTCGCAGTTTAAACTTAAATCAATATTACAACTAAGTCTTTAATCTCATGCATGTCATTTAAATGAACATTTAAAATAAATTTAATGTTACGACAAACGGAAAACGGCACCACATACATATGTCGATGTTTAAACGCACAGATGTTTATGCAACAAGATTATCCGTCTTATGGATGGATAGCAAAACAAATCATATATTTTCATTGGACCTTTTTAATATACACTTGATCCTCTTTTTATGCGGTTTCTTGGGACCAAAAATTTAAGTACCGCTAAGAAAAATGTGTAGACTAACACATTTTCATACAATATTTCGAAATGAATTTCCGCTTAAAAAAGCGGAAATTCCGAGCGAGTTGGGAAATTAAATTTCCCAACTCGTTCCATAGAACGCACATGTAGAATAATTTGCCGTACATGTAAAATAAATATATTTTCTTCAAAAATACGAGGGCAGTTTGAGAAGTTAGTGACTTTTTTAATTTCCAGCGTAGTAACTGTAAATGTAACTTTTTGTTTGACAGTCATTCGAAGCAGACAACTTAGTAAATATCGACAAAAATTAAAAAAGTGAATCTCGCAATCTTGATAAAACATTATTTCTTGCTTAAAAAAATCCCTCACCGAAACCAAGGAAAGGATTGATAAATACTATGGGGACTTTGCAACATTAATTCCAATGATTAAGAATTGGTTTACCGAATACTGTTGTGGTCGTACCAGCACAAGAGACGCCGAACGTTCAGATCCCCAAAAGAGGTTGTCACGCCAGAAATGGTTGTTAAAGTCCATGGATTGATATTGGACGAACGGAGAATGACAGTGCGTGAGGTGGTTGAAGCTGTAGGCATCTCAACTGAGCGGGTACACCACATTTTGCATGAATATTTGGACATGAACAAGTTATCCCATTCGAGACGACGATTTTTTTGCGAACACGGTCCCCAGGAGCGAGCATGCGTATTCATAGTATTTTACATGTAAGAAAGGCTTCAGATAATTTTTAGATGTTTTGGTACACAGTAAAACCAATGCCAAATTTTGTTTTCCTGTACTTTACAGATTTTATTAGTTCCAGAAAAATCGTATTTCGACGACTAGTTTACTCAGAATAACTGATAATTGCACATTACTGTTATTGCACACACGGTATGCAGGCTGTCTTATAGCCTCGGAAATCCATTGCACACACGGTGTGCAATCGGTCTCGAATGGGTTATTCGCCCTATTGCTCACACTCGACCATAGGCGCAAACGCTTGACCACTTCAAACGAGTGTTTTGCGATGTTCCACCGAAACCTGAACGGGTTTTTGCGCTGCTTCGTAACCGTGGATGAAACATGGATCAATCACTGCACACCAGAGACCAAAGAACAGTCAAAGCAGTGGACTTCTCCGGGTGAACGTGCACCAAAGAAGGCCAAGGTGGGTCTGTCCGCCAAAAAGGTCATGACAGTCATACAGTTATGACGCTGTTGGATCGATTCGACGCCGATTTGAAGCACAAACGACCGCATTTGGCGAAGAAAAAAGATCTCTTCCACCAGGACAACGCACCAGAGCACACGTGTGTAGTCGCTATAGCACAAACCCATCAATTGGGCTACGAACTGCTACCCCATCCAACATATTCTCCAGATTTAGCCCCCTGCGACTATTTTCTCTTCCCAAACCTGAAGAAATGGCTCGGCGGAACGAGATTTCGTTCGAATGAAGAGGTCATCACTGAAAAATTTTTTTTATTTTGAGGACCTTGAGAAAACTTTTTATTTGGAAGGGATCTAAAATTTGGAAACGATGTATGGATCTAAAAGGAGACCATGTTGTGAAATAACACGTTTTTTTTTGCTGAAAATATATTTTTTATTCAATAATTCACTGACATATCAAACTGCCTCGTATGTGTTCTTTTAAAATGAAGTTCAAAATAATAGAACGAAACATCACATAAGTTTAACTAAACTAAGAGATTAGGATCAATAATGCGTCAATGCATAAGTAGTTAATTTTAGTGATCAGAGAATGTAGTTCAAATCACTTAACTCAACTAGTTTCTTTAAGTTCAGTAGTTGACTAGAGAAATGTTAAGTTATTTTGGCTTAAGTGCAGTATAGCGAACTCTCGTGAAAAAAAGAAATAAGAATGCTCTTACATAAAGGTTTGGCTCCTGAATCTAACGAACTAAAAATTTTGCTTGGGAAATGCTCACAACAGGAGTGGCTCGGGGTCAAAGTTCAAAGTTTTTATCAAAATAACTCGAACAATTCTTAATCGATTTACACGATATTGGTATCAAACGAAAGGCCTTTTTTCAAACCTTTCTATTGGTATGCAACATTAGATACGTGATATATACTAATGAGAAGTTTTAAGCGAAAAATATTGTTTTATACAAATTTTTCAAAAACCGTTCTTTTTTCTCGAAAGAATCTATTATTTAGGCATAACAAGTTTGTAACCATATTATAGCGTGTGGAATGAAATATAAAACATTTGATATTTTTTGTGTTTTTGCTTTTATATTTAAATTTAAATTGAGTTAAAAGCATCTGTTTGCAATATTGAAATGGCGTTTGTGAGGATTATTGCTTAGCGACCTTTTGCAATCATAGGATTTGAATACAAAAATACTGTAAGCACCTTACTGATCCCGATGCCCTAGTTACTCCCATGAGGATTTTTGTTTGAAGGCCGGCCACACAAAAGGTATTTGAATGCAGAAATGATGCTGACCGCGAAGCCGAAGTTTCGATTATATAAAAGCACTGTAAACACTTTATTGATCCCGATGCCTTAGTTACTCCCATCAGCGCTATTTTTTTGAAGCCCATCCGAAGGCTGGTTCCACAAAAGATATTTGAATACAGAAAAACTGCAGTTTACTACCACCCTCCATGTAATGGAAAAGTATAACCAACACACAAATACAATTGAAGGCACACAAATACATTCAATGCCACAATACTATAAAAGCAAAAAATGTTTGAATTGCTATTTGGCGAAATTTAAGCTTTCAAAGGTGAATACGAAATAGCTTTCGATCATGAGTCAAATTAGAAGAAATAAGAAAAATATATATCTACAAAAAACAAAAGTATACATTTTAATATTTCATCATAAAGGGAATTCAACAGGCTATATACGTTAACAAATTTAATATATCTTTATAATGGGTTTTTGCAAAAAAATCCGTTTTTTTTAATTTTATAAAAAAAACATTTTTTGCTTATAACTTCTTATCTATAAATATAAAAGTGGATGTTCCGGAAAATCTATGGGAAGAGTCGGAAAACCCTGCCAATTACCCTAGAACTGACGTCAAAACCAGAAACGCCAACAAAAAGTCGAAATTTGTTGTTGTTGCAACATAAGAGTCCTCCGCTTTGACTGATGATGAAACCGGAGTCGTTTTAACTAAGCCCAGACACTATTTTCTTGGTTAGCCACTACAGATTCTGTATTCAATCTTACTTACTCCTCGTAGTGGTACGCTAAGCAGACGTCCTTCTTTCAAGGGGTCTACCCCCCTATTATTCTGTTACCGATATTGCCTTTCTTTCAAATCTCTAAATTTTTCCGTGCCGACGACAGTCAATGCATAAAAACAGTTTTTACAAATAAGTGGGTTTTATTTTAAACTACCCATACCTGGCGTTCGTTATGACATCCCAACAGATTTGCTTTACTATAAAAAGAATGTTTTAATTGCAGTGAATGTTTTAATTTCTTTATTTTTTCTCAATTATTCAATATGAAGATTTAGTATTTCCTGATTAGATTGGCTGATTTAATCGGTACATATGTTTTCTTATTTCGTAATCATTTTTGAAAAATACTATTTTTTTTTGAGTTGGTACTAGTTTAGTACCGATTCTTTACAATTGATAAATATCTTTTAATATTTTCTTCAAAAATTTGGAAATGGAGGGTCCTTCAAGAAAATTGTGACAGATGTTGAAGCAGAAACAAAGCTACGGTCGATGGTATGGAAACTAGAAATTCTTAAACCACACGTTAAAGACAGGCAGAAAGTTGGACCTCCGAAAGTTGAACCTACGGCGATGTGATTTCTGGTTGCTTCCAAAAATTAAACAAATTTTAAGAAAGGGTAATGGCAAGAAAATTAGTGCAGTTAGTTTGGATGCTTCAAACCAAAAAAATCCGATTTTCAGGACTGTTTTATAAAGTGGGCCTATCAGCTTCAGAAATGTATAAAAGTTATGAAAATTATGTTGAAGAAATGAAATATGATGAAGATTAAAGTTATGAAATTGAAATTATTTTGGTAAATTTTTTTATCAACTAAGCGATCTTTTGTTAATCTCCTCGTATTTTTTATTATTAATATAAATATGCGTGTTCTTCATGGTTTTGCGCAGTACACAGTAATTCACCGTATATTGAGAATTATTTATTTTGAAATTAACAAACCACTCTCGTCAATCCTTTAGGAATTTTAATAAGTAAACATGGCTTCTCGAAATATATCCATATCAGAAAGCATGTGAGACATAAGAAACGGTTTTATAAAGTTTACGCGCTAAAGATTGTATAGAAATGAAGCCCACGACTGGGGAAACGATACGGGCCTGGCTTTTATCGGCTTTAATGGTGCATGGAGCAGTTGCAGGCAATCCGGACGCGAAAAGGCTCTACGATGATCTTTTGAGCAATTACAATAAACTTGTTCGGCCCGTAGTCAACACGACGGACGTTTTGAAGGTTTGCATTAAGTTAAAACTGTCGCAGCTTATTGATGTGGTAAGTGATTTTTAAAATGTGCTAAAATTTCTCGCAGTGTAGTAACTGCTTATAAAATTTTTGAAAAGCCATATTTAACCCTTTACGGGCAATATAATATTTTAAACCAAAACGTTTTTTTCCTATAGCTCCTGTTTAATTAAAAAAACACTTCTTCTAAAAAATTTTGTTTGCGGAATTTTAAATCGTTTATTCAAAAAATGCCCTTTGTTACAGAAATTTTACACACAGTATTTCACCATATAAAAGCTGAATATTATATATTTTCACTCAAACTTTATATATTTACACATATTATTTATAAAAAAATTTTAATGTATTTCGCAATTTCCAAACAATTTTTTTTTTTCAAATCAAATACTTGTGTTGTCAAAAAATTGTGTGCACTAAACTTTTGGCGCGAAAAAAGTAAACAAACATTATACTGTGTTCACACAATTTTTTGCTTTCAAATGAAGCACAGTGTGTGTCGCTTGTGTTACAATACCCAGCATGCTGACATCTGACAATAATAGTGAAACGTCAGTTAATTTTAGGGTTTGTAACATTACTGCCACACGGTCAGATAAGGGGTTAAACTCCTTGATAATTGATTTGTATACGATTGTGATGTTTTATTTTGCCATACATTAAAACATTAGAAAGAGGTCTGAGAAGGAAATTTGAACATTAGAGGGCAACCGTGTAGAGTTTAATTTATGTATTAACCCAGCTAAACACCGAGTCCTATTGGTCCTATTCTAAGCATTTATAGATGGAATCTGGAAATATGATCGATATTTCAGCTTAAGTTGCTTATAAGCTAATTGTAGAAGTAATGTCCTTGGACGTGACTTCTCGTGCAATCACCGCACAAAAGCACTCAACTGCAACATAGTTTACATTTATTGTTGACGTTTTATCGTGTGTACAAGACTAAAGAAGAAATTAGTTAATACTTTAACATTAAATAACAATACATATGTTTCATATATTATATGCTTAACAGAAATAAGCACGAATTGCTAGTTACTGCTAGTTTCGACCACAGTGAAGGCGTTGTTTAGTACGCAATTAAAAATATATTCCAGGTCCATTTGGAAACCGAGTACAATTTATAAATGTTGACCGAAACTGACTGTACAACAAATCACAACCTTTCATAATGTCTGACCGATACGCTCATAAGGATTAGCAGGGCAATCCTTTCGGCAATGACGATACACAAATAAAAAATCGAAAGTAACCCATTCACAAGTAAAGAGGACTATTTTTCACAAGAACAGTTTTATACTGCATGTTCTTGAGTGGGCCTTGCCATTGATCTAATGATCGCCGCCCCAAAAGCAGATATCGTGAATATATAAAGAGACGCTCAATTAAATCAATTCAATAACATTTTATGTAATGCTTTAAAAATTATAAAAAATGTTAGTATTGGACTAAAGACCGTTTCAATTCAATGATTAAATTTATGCGCGCAACAGTTGGTACACGATATGTTAATATGTTAAACTTTAAGGGCCTGGCGGTTTTGCACGCAAGTTTAAAGTTAATGAGCACAATAAATCAAGTTTTTCTTAACCCTTCGTGGACCTCAACAGATTTTTATAAAAAAAATTATTGTCTAATTACTTCTCATTTGAAGTGCTTTCTCTATATTTGAAGTCAATCGACCCATACAAACTCTTAACCCATCGTTGACAAATTCGATTCGATTCGTCTTGATTTTTTTGATTTGGAGTATCGCGTTTCTTCATACAACAGCTTGGATTAAAGAACCATGGCAACAAATTTATTATTATTGGGTGGTGATTGACTCTAAATTACAATAACATATATACTTAAGGCATAACACCACGTTAGCACCTCTAACTTAGACTATTTTGCGACGTTGGAAAAAAGTCCCCTCGACAAAAGGCTTACATTTGCCAAACTTCACGCCAACGTATATAATAATGTTGGAAACAGAAGCCGAAAGTGACCATATACACTGGTGGCAATTCCCATAAACTCACCTAAATCTGCTTGGGTTTTGTTTAACTTTCTTTAACAAATTGATTCAGTTAAAATAGTTTTACTGAAATATTTATTGTAAAATATATGTAGTCTATAAGAACTAATAGAAGAATTCGCAATTAAGTAACTGTTCCGCCAATTTATTTATTGTTTAAAAATAAAACGGCACAATTTGAGTTGGTGATTCACATAAACTCAGTACATAAAAAATATAAAATTGCGTAAAGTAAAAATGTTTTCATAGCTCAAGGTACTCTAAATAGTTTTTTAAAATAATTTGTCCATTTCCAATTACGGTTTAAGATATTTTAGGCACAAGTAAAATAAGATTCTGAAGAGTTTGTGCCGGTATGCAAGCCCCAACCTATTTAATCGCTTTTTTAAAGTCAATCTTTGAATAAAACTGTCGTTCTTTTGCGTAAACACCTCGAGCAAGAACCCAAGGTGCTCGATGTGATTTAATTCAGGAATTCGAAGTGGCCAATTGAAAATTTGAATATTTTTGTCCTTGAAAAAGTTCATTGTTTTTTTAGAACTGTGAATTTCAGCATTTTCCTGCTGAAAAATAAATCCAGGACCATACAATTTTTCTGATTATTCTATTATCATTACGTTTAAAAGTTCACAGTAAATGCAGAAATAAATTTTTTCAGAAACCAACGCAAATTAAGTCGTACCATACATGGCAATACCGACCAAAACCATGATATCACCACCTGATAATGTTTCTTTTCAACCAACTTATCGAGCTAAAAGTATTAAAAGCCGCCAGTAATATCTAAAATTATCCATTTTTGTTATTAAACAAAACTGTTTACAACTGTTCACGCCTCTAAATAGCTTCTCCGCGAATTCCATTCTTTTGGATTTAAGACTAACAGTCAAAGGGGGTTTTTTTGGCGTTTAGTGTAAACATTGCGATTTGAATTTTGTAAAATTTTTCGAACATGTCGGGGCTTTATAGACAGGTCGATTCTGCGAACAAACTCCGTCGACATTAGGTTTTCTTTTATTCCCAATGCCATTATTACACGTTTTTGCTTTAAGATAATTTTCGTGTTTCGGTCAAATCTTACGTTTTTCAAATAAAATCCGCGTAATTTTAAATAATGACAGACTGGTGTCTCAGACGAGCCTAATTTATCCGCTATTTCCCGTGTCGAAAACTTTTATTGATGGAATGCATCAATTTTTCCCTTTTCTTCAGGTGGCAATTGCTTTCCCCTTGACATTTTCACAGGTCTAAAGAAAATAACAATTTTACTTTTTTAATAGTACAAAAATCTACTATATCAGCTTTTAAATGCATGACTTACCTCAAATTACTAATACTTTTGTTTCACTGATCAATTTAAATCGTTGAGTTTATGTGAACTGCCACATTTCAACTCTGAGAAAACACTATGTAGTCGCTCTGAATGTTTTGCACGATTACGCAAACTAAAAAAGAATGCATAACGGTACACCTGCCGTTTCTTACAGCAAACTATGGAAATGTGAACTACAACCTTTATTTCTTTTTTAAATCATCTCCTCTACTCCTGCAAACTTTTCATACCTCAGCTCAAAGTGAGTTTATGGGAATTGCCACCAGTGTACATGGTCTAGACATACAAACATCTACGATATTTATGCGAAACCATATCTGATAACTTGCAAAAAACCTTTTATGGGCAAATGAACTAAATCGGTTCGGCAATGAATTTTATTTTAAATGGACTTATATTAATTTAAGCAAAATAAACTGGTAAGAAAGAACGTGCTCCTAATACAACATTTCGAACAAAAATATCTGTAAGGATGGCTTATGAAACCCAATTAAACTGATAGAATTTATAAAAGCTTAAACCATCGTGTAGGTCAGATTTTAATATTTCATACGCTGTGACAAAATCGAGAATTGAACCTGTTAACATTTTTTTTCATAACAGGGCTAACTATATATTGTTTTCACGACTTTGAAGTATTATTTAAGCCAAAAAACAAAAACACGATTTTTACAAAAATTAGAGCATTTACACGAGGGCTTTCCCCCTGCGTTAAAAGTCATGCGTGACGAGTTTGTGGGCGAGAAGTGGTGAGAAGTCAGCGGGGTAAGCAAACACGCACGGTCAGCGAATTCCAGGGCTATTTTTTACATTTGCTTTGCTCTTTTTCGCATTTTCCTTCAAATTCCAAACCGGCCGGACCTTTTGCTAACAATTATATTTACATCTTCCCTATTATTTACATTTGACTTCTAAAATATTTTCAATAATTTCTTCTTTGTTTAAATCCATTTTTTTTAATAATGAGAATATCAAAAACTACGCGAAAATGTGAATGAAAGAAAAAAAAGAAAAAAGTCAAGAAAAGTTGCAAGTAAAAGTCTTCATGTAAATGCATGAAGATTTACGCAGCAACTTCAAAAGAGAATTGAAAAAAACGCAGGGGGAAAAGCCTTCGTGTAAATAGGATCTTACAAGCATTACATTACTTTAGTTCCACAGACTAGTAAATGATTTATAAGATTAAACAATTCAGAAAGAATACAATGTACTTGGAATTAAAAAAATATATGAATTAATAGTTGGTAGGTAGATTTTCAACATTTATTTGTAATTATTAAAATATATAAATTGACACTAGAAAGACCGAAAATGTTCCATATCTAGAAAACTGCAGCGGTCATTTTGACCGCTAATACGTGTATCGTCATATATCGATGGAAACTTTTTTTAATTATAATGTTACATTGTACATACCTTTAACATTTCGTAACCTTCAAGATATATTTTTTGGATCACTTGAATATAAAATAAAATGCATGCTAAGACCGATCTTCTCGTCTTTTAATTCAAATCGCAGCTTTTTCTAATGTTTTTTTTTCTACCGGGGTTTCCATGTGTAGATCTTTTCTTGCCATTTTCTATCATTGTGCAGACAATTAAATCTCTGTGCATAAAATTTAAGGTTTTGTATTTGTTTGTTTGCGTGTCCTATACAAACTCAGGAACTAAGTACTTGGGCGATTGAGCTGAAACTTTGACACAGTATGTTGTTTGCCCAAGGAAAGAATTCTGGATGCTTTTTGTTTTTCTATTTGAGAGGGGGCCATATAACTGGAAATTTTCATAGGAATTATAGTTTAGATGTGTCATTCCACTGATATAATTTCATAGGCGTTTAACGGGGGGCTTAGCACTTTTTATGGAACAAAAATTTAACTTTAGATCCATAAATTACATATTCATCACACTCGGCGCGAACGTACTACTTAAGGCTTGAATACACGTAACGAGTAGAGTGGCGAGACATCAAAATGGTACTAGACCGAGAGAATTGGGATGGCGAGCAAAAGCGACGTGTTGTTCAAACGTATTTTAACACGTGGCGAGTCAGTTCGGTTTTACAATGCACAAATTGAACTAAGCAACTCGCGCAATTAAACTCAACCGAGCGGAAAGTGGTGCGTGACGCATTCCGCATGTGACGAGCGATTCAGCGAATCGCTGCGAAAAGAAGAAAAATATAACGGTAAAGTAGTACTCGGCCTAGTAAACAAAATGTGATTCTAGTGACTCTCTCGCCACTCTACTCGATCACTGACTGGATCAACAAGTCGCCTTACTGTTTAGACGAAACGAGTACTCGTTCGAGTTGCTGTCTCGTCACTCTACTCGTTATGTGTAATCAAGCCTTTATTCAGCCATGTTCTTGTCAATGGGGAAAGAGTGGGCATTAAACAAGGGGTGTGGCCAATGCTTAAATATACAGCAGATTAGCTGCAGAACTATTAGTTTCACAGCATCGAAGCCAAATAGTTGACCTCCTTTAGTTTTTACCGGGAAAATTTATGAGGTAGCATTCCAGGAGGGGCGCGACATCTCCTATGCAACACAAGGTTCTCAAAATCCTTCACTTACTATGCAAACACAAATAAAAAGGTCCAAAATGTATTACACGTATGAAGCACCAGCTTTCAATGAAAAAATGGAACTATTGCAAACATTTTCAAATACTCGTGCATATACATACAGACGGATTATTATTTAAAAAAAAATTAATTACCAACCAATTTTCAATTAAAAAATCGAAATTATGCAGAAATATTGCAATGATATTGTTCTGTAATGGGTTCAGAAAAAAAATTAATTTTACAAGCAATGTCTACTTTACAAACATATAAATTCCAGCAAATCTTCGTTTATTTTGCTTGCGGTCAAAATGACTGCAAATGGTCTTTCTAGGTATATCTACTGATTAATTGAAAAGTACACACCAGAGTTGGCTAAAAGTCACGAAAGAAGTTGATTGAACAAATATTATACGAAATATAGCCATTTAAAAATGCAAAACCGTCAAAATTACCGTAATGGATTCTAGTGTTAAATGAATATTAACTGAAAGGCTGATCAGAAATCTAAGAATGAATAGTCTAGCGTAACAAAGAGTTTCTTAGAAAACAGATAACTTGATGTTAATGTTTATCTATAAAATTAAAAAAAAAAGTTGTTTTTGTTTAATAAACTGTTGTTTGTTTATGGTAGGAGCAGAGGCTAATTAAAAATTAATTTTAATGACGCTGTTCATATGCAATGACAGATGAGCATAATATTCTATTTATGTATGTTCTTTTCAGAATCTTAAAAATCAAATAATGACAACAAATCTTTGGGTAGAACAGGTAAGGTATATGTTGATGTTAGAGCGATTCTTATACAATTAACACGATATGTAAAAACATTTGAAACAAAAGCTCGAGCCACAGGGAAAACAAACTAAAATGTCACTGTAGGCAAAATATTCAAGTTAACCCATTCGAGACGACGATTTTTTTCGAACACGGTCCCCAGGAGCGAAATTTTGTTTTTCTTTGTATTGTTCATTTTAATTCATTTCAGATAATTTTTAGATTTTTTGGTACACAGTAAAACCAATGCCAAAATTTGTTTTCCTGTATTTTACAGATTTCATTAGTTCCATAAAAATCTTATTTCGACGACTAGTTTACTCAGAATAACTGATAATTGGACATTACTGTTATTGCACACACGGTGTGCAGGCTGTCTTATAGCCTCGGAAATCCATTGCACACACGGTGTGCAATCGGTCTCGAATGGGTTAAGTAGCGTTCAAGAATTGCCACCTTACTTTGAACATCGTCCTGCTATTACTTGAATTTTAGCGTTCCGGTTTCCTATGTATATGCAAATCGTAGTGGTCAAAATAAGAATCTCTAAAAGTTATTGCATGCCAACACGTGTGAGCCAATAAAATTTGAATTTCTTTAGTCGTGGTACGATTACAAACTGCGCTGGGAGCCGAAGGAGTATGGAGGAGTGCACATGCTTCACGTTCCTTCTGATCATATTTGGCGACCTGATATCGTTTTATACAATAAGTAAGTATGTTGATCACGAGTACACTTATATCTATATTCATACATGTATGCATAATTTTCCGGAATAGATTATTGTATCGTATTTCCCAAGTTCACACGTATACACGAGTCTGCAGAGGGTTTGGGGATTCAGATTTAAAAAAAAAATTTCGGATACTTATTTGTATACTAATTAAACCGCTTAAAACTCTAAAAGTGTGAAATTACTTGAGCGGTTTCTATGAATATTCCAAAATTATTCAGTTCGCATATTACAATTAAATATGATCACTTCTACACACATGCATCGAATGATATATATGATGAATTGTATGAGGCAGCGGATCAATATTACCTTCTGTACGAAGTGGCATTAAATTTGTAAGGCCAACCCTATGGTAGGGACAAGGAGTAGGGCACAAACGCGGATATTGTCTCATGCATATGTTTATTACTAGCTTAAGATTCATGGATAAATTGATAGCATATCTTTACATATATGTATAAGTTTGTGTTGTATTGTACTTGTTTGCACTTGTATATGTACATATGTATGTATCCGCCATAATCACAAACTTCATCGATTTCGATTGAACTGAAACTAAATTGTCACTGAACACAACAACAACTACAACAATAACAACAGTGCCGATGGTAACTTCGAAGTGACGCTCGCAACGAAAGCTACCATTTACTCAGAAGGACTAGTCGAATGGAAGCCCCCGGCTATTTACAAGTCATCATGTGAAATAGATGTAGAATATTTTCCTTTTGATGAGCAAACATGTGTTCTCAAATTCGGAAGTTGGACGTATGACGGGTTCAAGGTAGGTCCCTCACAATACCATATTTCATACATACTTTTTGGTTTATTCAGTTCCGAGGAAATTATTTCTAAGCCAAATCTTGCAAAACCAAACCAAAAATTTTCCCAATACCTTATGTCACCTACTTGCAAATAAACGTCTGACAATCGTCCGCAACTACTTATTACTATATGTGTACAACAACCAGTTACCGTGGACATCCACCCCAGGTCGAACTCGGGCGTTTCCAAATTGGGCCTTTGCACGTCAAACACTATTCCCAGTGCGCATGCCATGACAGTTTCTTTTAAAGAATCGTTCGCATATTAAAACTGTGGGCTGAGACGCAAGCACAACCATGTCATGGTCAAGCTGCTTTAAATCGAATATGCAGTACCCAATTGGAAAGGTGCGCTTTGGCGTCGACCTAGTCTCGCTACTGGCAGTCATATCGAAAATGGCAATATCTGCTTGTAGAGTGCAGAGCAGTGCACCATTCGGCGCTCTACGGACACTCTGTGGCATCCGGTCTGCGCTGGTATGACAGCTAGCAATGCTTGTCAGCAAAACCACCCATGAACCGATAAATTTACTTAATTAATTAGCAGATTCTTAACTGCAAACTATTCAAATTCAAAACTTATATATTTATATGAACTTGTTTAGGAGTTTTGCTGGATCCGTTTCCTTTTTATTCTTAACATATGTTCAGTTGAACTGACTGAGTGATCTCTTTTGTTCATAATTTCCGATTTCCTCTTTTGTACATATTTGAATTTCGGTATTCCGTTTTTATCATTGTGTATCATTTGAATATTTAACAACTACATAACTAATATCGATGAAACGACATCTTTGAACGTAGTCTTGATATACTTTAACTTTGTTTTCTGAGACTGAATGTGCAGTTGATTTCTTTTCCTAACTTATGTACAAATTATATTTACGTACAATATGCAAACAATAACCAAAATCCACTTCGTATGTATAAAATATTCAATATTTCGTATTCTTATTTTACCATTTTAAATTAATTATTAAATTGAATTCGTATGATACTCCAACTCACAACCACTCCTCCATATTCGTTCCCATTATTTATCGTTACATCCACACCCACACGCACATTCGCATTCTCATCTCCATTGACACACCATAAAAATCAACAAGAAATTATCTGCTCACACATAAGCGGGCTCACCTCGTATATGTATATGTTTCGGTACGAAAAGGAGCCAGTGAGAAGAGATTGAACGGTATTCAGTGTACGGTAAAGCGATGAGACGTACATCAGACGTTTCCGTGGGTCGGCGGGAAGGACATTATTACTTGTGTATGCATTCCGACACGCACAATTGCAAGGTAAATGCTGTCAGTGGAATGCACCGCACATCTGAGCCGCGCTCAGAGCTAATTTTTTGTTCGTTGGCTCACATCGCCGTGTGTGTGTGTGTGTGTGCACATATATTTGCACAGTATAAACACACATACACATACGCGCCCAACATGCTGGTTCAAAACACAACAGATTCACACAAACCAACCTGGATGTAATCCAGCTCATACAAAGTTCACGCAGAGCAGACTTGCGCAACCTGGAGGCGGCTGAAGCATGAAACTTACTATAAGTGTATGTTTCGAAAAGACTTGCGGGATTAGTGTAAGCATCTTTAATATTTGACAATAGCGAACCCCGATTTCATATCTGAATAAGCATAGAGGCGCAGTGTGTGTAACAAATGTGAAGAATCATTACACTGTGCCGCGTGGTCCCGCGACTTGCACAACATACTTAGCTTTAAAAATGCGGACATATTTAAATATATTCGGACTCGAGTATTGTAATAAGCCATAGTCGTATTGTGTATTATACTTACAAAGAATTATTTTCCACACGTAATCAGCTATATGTTACATATTTACTTTAATAAGAGCTATTCGCCTGCAAATGATTTGGAGTTGCCCGCATATTCTTCCGTATGTGTCCACATACGCGCCTCGCAAGACGCTTTTAGGTTCCCTTCATATGCGCAATGTACCCGTTTTATAAACCTACACTATTTGTTTAAATAAATAACTGAGGAGAATTGTTCAAAATATTTTTCAGTGCTGATGGTCATTACGAAGTCACACTTATGACAAAAGCAACAGTCCATAGTAATGGATTGGTAATATGGCAACCACCTGCCGTCTATAAATCATCTTGTTCAATCGATGTTGAATATTTTCCGTATGACGTACAGACATGCATCTTAAAATTAGGAAGTTGGACATATGATGGTTTTAAGGTGCTCACAAATTTCACATTATTCAAGTTATATCTATATATATATATAAATATATAAACCGATTTACAATTGCAAAGTGTTGGAAGTGCATAATTCTTATTACCTAATACCTATAATCGTACTGGAATGTTCCGCGACTTTAGCGTTAGCGTTCGTATTTTTATTATAGAACCAAATAAAAATTTTGTGGATATGCTCGTGCATGGAATAGAACATGGAAAATGTGCATATCGACCCAGCACCAACGGCTAAAATGGAGTTTCCACAAGTGTGGCATATCCTGCTTTCTCATATCGATTTCCTTGTCGATATTGGAAATCAAGAGAATTTCACCAGTCATTCGAGGAGTTTAAAGAACAAAAATATCCACAAAATTTGTATGTGGTGCAAGAATGCCGAGTTCATAGTTCATTTGAATATTCAATGATGTTTGCATGTGACTTTGGTTGTTAGCGATCGCATGGTAACTAGCCAATCGGCACGTACACTTAAGTTGCCTCTACTCCGCTGCTTACCAATAATGCAAACAGACAATATTTTACGCATTGCTTTGCATGAAATCAGAATCACTTAAATTTAGGTAGTCCCGCATGCTTAATGCACTTGCTTGTTGCTGTATTGTTTACATTACGTTTCTGCGGGCACAATTTCGTCCTTAAGGTCGTGACTTGAGCCCAACTTCATGAAACTATTCATAGACGATAGTCTGTTTAAAATGGACAAGTTGCCTAGATACTTCCACACTTCTAGTGGCAAATACAATATTGTACAACCATGTGGTTGCCACTTTTGGTTCATTTGGACCAAAATCTGCTAGATACAAATACAAAGTGGCACACTAAATAGCACACCCAACCAATAATAGCGAAAAGACTATAAAACCCTAGTAAAAGTAAAACATTTTGATAAGGAACAATAGTATTTTTATTAATGAAAATAAGCATTCTATTTTTCATCGGTTTTATACACTTACGGTTTTTTATACTCTGACATCCGCGGAGATTATTTTTCAAAACGCGCTGTCTAACAGTTCTGGCTGCGATGTTTACGCAATAAATAATAAAAAAATGACTTCATTTATAGAAAACTTTTTGCGAAGCGCGAGCATGCTTATTAAAGTTCCAACCACAATCGGGAGCTCCTAGCCTAAAAACGATTTCTCAAGCTGTATACAAATAAACACTTAAATTGAATGAATGATTCCGAATTTCAATAAACAAATCTTCCATAAACAAATGAAAATTTTTTTTTAAGTCATTGCATTACGAAAACTTCGACTGCTTTAGTTCTGTCTGAAGGTGTGCTAATTTACGTGCCACCGCTGTATAACAAGTGACTTTGAAAATAATCTGAAGAGCGACAAAATAATATAAATGTTTGTGACCATAGAAAATGTTCTTACAAAAAAATAAAAACTTTCAATTACAAAATCTTTCATTAATTGGAAAATCAAGCATTGATGTTGCATGAGATAGTCAACGTGCACTGAAGCCCTCCTATTCACCTATTTCCATTGATTCTTCTGTACCATTACAAGTCCCCAGTACGTACAGGTAAATGTTAAATCTTTTTTCAGGAACTGCCAGTTCGACAGACTATTCTGTGAGAGTTGCCAAAGCAGAAGATAAATGTGTCCACTGAAACCACATAATTATTTGTATGCTTATTCTAAATTAAAATAGGTATATTGTTCCAATACCTCAACTCATGACGTGTTAATTATCCATTGTCCAACTGATTTGGCGGGAAGATTTTAATTGTTACCTGTATATGCACATTTTTAATATATTCATTACGTGCTTTTGCTTATATTTAAACATTGATTGATCGATTATTGAAGTATTGAAATACAAATTTACATTTTCCCATCGGTTGCTCTCTTTATATTTTACGAATTTATGTACCCAGATTTAAAAAATTTGTTACGTGCTAATTTTATTTGAATTGGGACCCAACCTATCCTATGTTATATGCATATAACTCGCTTGCACTAGTATTTCCCTTTCTAGCCATGTTTTATGCATGCGGATCCGAATGAATGTATTGCGTGACGGAAGCTTAAGTTTACTATTTTTTTAAGTTCGCGAATGCTCCTTAAATACCTACGGATCTTAACTCATTGAATATTCAAAGTTGAAGCATTGGAGTTTCTCTTCGTTAATTGTAATGTACAAAGCTGCGATCGTTGTCTTAAACTTTAAGGATATGTTAGTTGTGTGTCTTTTGTGATTAATATTTGCTTGATTTGTGATTAATATTTACATAGCTCGGTAATGTAAGCTTTTTGGTTCAAATATGTATGTAGGTGTAAATGTGCGCCTGTATAAGTTCGAAGTGTATGTTCAGTATATATATTGAAAATGGTGAATTACTAATATTTAAAGATATGGGACCGCTTTAAAAGCAAGCAAATATTCATCGGCTTGAACGTAGAGATGAGAACATTGATTTTATTACTCAATAACATTTTCATGTGAAGATTTAAATAAAATTGATGCTAATTGTTCTTTGGATATATAAACTGGATTTAAAATTAATAGCGTAGTGATCATTTTGCAGTGTGAAATATTATTGCATCTATTAAAATTCTTAGAAAGGCTTTAGTCAATAAATTAGCCATTAAGTGGAATAGCTATGGAAACCAACAACAAAATGCAAAGTCGGGAGCTTTTAGTACAGTAATGAAGTGTGTGCATATTTTAAGAGTCCGACCGATTAATCGGCATCGGCTAGTATCGGCCAATAAAATTAGTATCGGCATCGGCCAAAAAAAAAAAGAATCGGCATTGGTCTTTTTTGGCCGATGCCACATCGGCCGTTTTTGGTCGATGATGCCATCGGCCTATTTTTCTGCTTTAATTTTTTTTTCATTTTTTGTACCAACGGGTTCTTATACCCCTTTTCATTAATGTATTTTTAGATACTGTTTAATAAAAATGTTTTTTTTTAAACTAGATATTCTTAAAAACACAGATTTTCTCGAAATGTCTATGCATTTCGTCTCTTAATCTGGATATCAGAAGAAGGGGCATTTAATTTTTCAATCTTATCCTTCTTTTTTAATTGGAAGCATTTTTTAACAGGCCTTTTATTTTTCCAAATTTGTTTTCTGACTTCTTCCCACTGCATCTCTACAACGCGTCGCAGTTTGAGAGTACAAATTATAATATAAAAATCGTAATTTTAAGTTGAATAAAAAACTGAATTTGTATGCAATATTTACGTCACTACTTTTGTTTCTCTCTCAGTGGATAAATGTGATATATTATTTTTTTTAATACATGTTAATGTATTAGAATTCTGAATTCTCTTGTTATTTTATTTAGTTTTTAATTATTTCTTTTCTCGTTGTTTTGATATTTTGTGATGAATATTACAAACAATATTTAATAGTTCCTTTTGTTATTTTATAAAATAGACTGTGTTTTTGATTGAATTCATTCGTGTTATTTTTTTCTATGTAATCGGCATCGGCGGATTTTCAAAAAAATTTGGTATCGGTCGGACTCTACATATTTTTATATAAGACAATTTTTAATTTAACTAACGCTTTCAAAAAAAGTGATGGCCATCTAAATCTCCATACAATACGTAACAAAAATTGTTAGCAGGTAAACTAAGCCATAATCTACGCTGAGTTTTATATGAGCTAAATATTTTCTATAGTACCGGCACAAACCAATTCTTTGCTTTAATAAATGTATACTTATCTGCTTCATTTAAAGTCTTTATACAAAAGTTTCACTTGATGTCTATAAAAAAATGCAATATGTTAGTTAATAGCGATATATTTATTTAAAATCAAAGTACAAAGCACAAGTGTAATGTTAGAGTTGGAACTTAATATTTACCAATTGTCCGTCCCGGCTGTCAGGCACACGTTATAATAATCTTTTGCCCAGTTACACCGGCAGTTCACAAATCGGACGAAACTCTATATTTTTTTAGAACATTCAAGACTTGTACATGTAGCACTGAGAACACTACTGTTACTTAAATCGACCCGATCTGTGAAGAAATGTGGGACCAAAGGCTTTCCACTATTTTTTTTTAGATGTTTTTGGAGCCCGTGATGCTCGCTTATAATATATAAAATAATATTCTGCGGCTTAGCACGGAAATTTGAAGCCAATGGGCCCAATAAATCAAGTTTGTCTTAAATCTTTGTTGACCTCGGAAGATTTTTATGAAAAATTACTTTTCTAATGATTTCCCATTTGAAGTCAAGGCTCACCATATTTAAGTTCATTGTACCTCTTACATATTTTTTCCCCATACAAACTCAACCCATAGCTGATATTAGAAAAAAAAAACCAATGAAAAACACGTGTCGCGACATTTCGGTTTATTCATCATTTGGAGCACTTTTACCAAGTTTGTAGTCAAAACATCTGAATCGTTTCGAGGCGGAGCGGTAAAGAAAACACGGAAGAGTTCGGTTTAGTGGTGTTTATTACTTGACGTACGGATTACAAGTCCACAAGAAACGTTAAACGATACGAACGGCCGTAGCCGGGGAGCAGAAAATAGGGGGACATGAGTACAAAGGGAGAGGGAAAGATTGGGATTGGAGATGGGATCGACGAATCACTAATACAGCACAGTACATCTGTACAACATCATTAAATCAAGTTCCTCCATATTAACTTTTAACCCACACCTATTAAATCCATAAAATAATCATAATAACAATAATAATTGACTGGCACGACAGCCCGATTACGAGACTAAGGCCTAGCTACCCGCAACCATCCGTGTTGTGCGTGCGAATTTGTACAAGGAAGGTACCTACAGTTTTTATGCCGATTCCGGACGGCGAGTTTGAAGTTTTTTTATAGGCAATTTTACTCTCAGATTTTTGCCATTTCCTGCTGAGAAGACAGCCGCCGAAAGAAAAATTGTTGTTTTTTTCTTTTTTCGGTGCTAGCAGCAACGGAGTCTTGAACCTGGGTTCGAGCATCGCATTTGACTCGCGGCCCAACGCACTGGCTAGTGCCAGCCGTCAGATTTTGATTTTCGAAAAATTGAAAAACAAGTACGAATTATTTCACAAACAAATCATGTTTTTCCATACAAACTTTTAAACTTTTGTTCACCCCTTCAAGTTTTAGTTTTTATACAAAAATAAGAAAACAAATTATTTTTTTTTTTAGTATTTTCAGTATTTTTCAGTTTCGCCTCTTTAGACCTCGAATTAAAAAAAAATCCCGTCTTAAATAGACGTACAATTCAAATTTCATGCTTGTAGCTTAAGCGATTGGGGCTGGGCGATGATGAATCAGGCAATCAATCAGTCAACACAAACAATTATATGTATAGAGATGAAACATTGTGTCCGGGATATTATCGCGCTTTTGAAGTGAGTTTTTACTATATCAATGCTTTATGCAAGTGCGTGCCGGTCCATATCTAAAAACATATAAAATATAATCGCTATGACAGCTATATTCTATGTTAGCAATTCTGGGAAAATTAAAATAATACCTCCTGTATAGACCGTACTGAATTCGTAACATCTTATTTGGGATATGTTTTTTACTGAGTTTTTGCGTATTACATTACATAGGATTATTTACAAAAAATTACTTCTCTTATCAACAAGTTGGAGCTTTCATACACGATTCTTGTTCGAATTTTCATGGTTTTTAGATTAAAGTAATTTTTTCGGCGAAAATTTTTGCAAAGTTTTATGTGCAGTGTTACTTTGAATGTAATTTTTATTACAACAAAACTTAAACTGTCTTAAGTTATCATGGCACGTTAGAAAGGGGAATTTTTAATGATTTACAAAATTATTTATTTTTCAGCTCCTTTATTATCAATCTTTTTGAAAATTTTTTTACAATATATTGAAAGTTTAAGGAACACAAAAAAATTATTTTTTTTTAGCATATTGTCTCTTATATAGGTGGAGCTGAAGTCGCGTACAAAAAAAACACATCCTCCATTGCGGACACACACGGGAAAAAAATAAGTTTTTTTGTATATTGTAAAAATATTTTCAAAAAGATTGATAATAAAGGAGCTGGAAAATAAATAATTTTGTAAATCATTTAAAAATCCCCTTTCTAACGTGCCATGATACCTTAATACATATTACTTTACTTATTACAAAATTTAGTTACCAATTGTAATCGAAATTCGAGTGTCTTTTATTCGAACGCCAAAAAGCCACGACGAATTATTATACTGTAGGTAGAAAATTACTCATGCATTTCCTTTCTGACAACATACATTTATTTAAAAAAAAACGACCATCCAAGGTTGTGTTTCACAACAAGCTTAGAAATGCGCCTGTGAGTAGAGCCCTTGCGAAACTAAATAGTGTAACCGACTTTGACATCTCGCTTCCCAAAGGGACATTGCTAAATTTAATATTGATTAGGTTAAGTTAAAGCTCTTAGACTTATGTTCTTTTATTGTTTCCTATAGTCAGTAAGATCTAAATGTTCATTGGCTAATAAATAAATAATAATAATAATAAACGAACAGCAGCATATTTTTTAACGCAGCTATTATGCCATGGCGCGGTTATGCAGAGTGAAATATTTTTTTCACTTATAAAACCGAGACTTTCCTTACTTAAGTTGTGTAGTGGCTCTAATACTTTTTATTGGAAAGGCCTTTTTAATTCCCCATTTTCAATTCTTCTAAAATACAACATTGAGCATTGAGTGTCAAATCCAATTGCATCATGATGATATATCGAGCCCTTCCCGCGTTTTTATCGTATGAGCCAAAAACCAAATTTTACAGGAGACGTTTTTTTTTGGTTTTCTCTGCATTGGCGCAACATAGTTGTATGATTTTTGGTATACACACTTTATTTAGGATTACACACTTGGAATAGGTAATTTTAGTGACTTCAGCATAGCGGAACGGCGTTATTTTGGACATACGATAATTTGTGCGGGCACTATTATAAGCGATTCAAATATTGCAGTGGCAAATACGATAAAATCGTTTCTAAGTAAAAAATAATTGTTTCCTTCGTATAATGTATTTTCATTTATTGAATACAAATTATTGTTACTTTCAGATTGATATAGTGTAATTCATAGGTGATATAGTGTAATTTTATTTCAGAAAAAATTAAATACTATCTTCTTCATCTGTTTGAACTAGTACATCTTTTGTCATTCCATCAATTTTTAAATCTAAGTATTCATGACTAGCAGGGCCCCGTGGCTTTGCACGCATTTTTAAAGTCAATGAGGCCAATAAATCAAGTTCTTCTTAACCCTTTGTTGATCCCGTTAGATTTTTATGTAAAAATACTTGTCTCATTATTTCTCATTTGAGAAATAATTTCACCTTTTACCATATTTGATGTCAATTGGCGCATTAAATCATGTTTCCCCATACAAACTCTTAACCTATCGTTGGCCTCGTCAGATATCGATTTTCGAAAAAATGAAAAACACGTATCGAATTATTTCACATTTGAAATAAACAAGCATTTAACCAAGTTTGAATCAAAAAAGCGTAAAAATCATACTTCTTCATATTTCTTTCATATTTCAAATTTGTAACCCTTGGTTCACCCCTTTATGTTTTGATTTTGAAAAAGATGAGAAACACGTGTCAAATTTTTTTTATTTCAAGTACTTTTACCAACTTCAAAAGACCTATCGAGTCATGTTTTTTCGTAGCCTTTCCGTATACGAACCTTAACCCTTGGTTCACCCCGTTAAATTTTGATATTCAAAAAAATAAAAAATAGGTGTCGCATTATTTTTGTGTTTTCACCAAATTTTAAATCAATAGGCCTATTAAATCGCATTTCTTCATACAACACCTTAACCCATGATTTGCCCCTTTAGACCCCGAATTTCAAAAACTCCCGTCTTAGCGGAGGTTGATTTTTCAAGAGTTCAAATTTCATATTTGTAGCTTTAGCGGTTTGAGCTGGGAGATGATGAACCAGTCAGTCAGGATAAACAATTATATGCATATAGATTCACTTTTCACTATTAAAATGTTCTCAATTGTAAGTACGATTTATTTAGAAAAAGCTGTTTTTTCAACTCTCTCTCTAAAATTTAACACACTTTTTTAATAAAGTTAAAAATTATCTTTTTGCAACTAATGCAATTTTATCGTAACGCATAGCTAGTCGCAGGCATAAAAAAACAAAGACAAATTTTGAAATGGACATACGATAAAATTGTTTTTTCTCAAACTTCGTAACGGTTCATCGTAGAGATGTGACCTTTTAGGGACTGATGACAAATTTAAAGTGCTATCGTTACCGGTAAAAAAAATGAATTTCGGTAAAAATGGCGGGAAGGGCTCGATATGTTCAAATTTGTCTGCAATTGAAATTGAAAGAAAATTAACAAATAAATGCAATTTTTTAAGAAATGAGTATTAAGTTTTGTTAATATTGCCATTCAGTCATCGATTGTAGATGCGGTGTTTTTTATCATCAATATTTGTTGAGTGTGATTCGTTTGAAACGCGTGTTCGTTTCACGCTAATAGACGCGCACGGTCATCGCATGGTGCGTCGCACACGAAGTTCGCTCCGCGCGGTCAGTAATTCCACAATTAGTTGCTGCAGAGTGTTTCCGATATCGCACTAAGAATAGTGCCATCTACGCCCGATCGAAGCTAATAAATTTATTAATACCATTTTAGTTAATTCAACCGAGAATTTAAAAATTAAATCCCTCAAATTTTCAGTATCCCAGTTAAATTAAGCTACGTGCGGAACTTGTAACAGGCAAATGTATAAGCAATCAAAATATTGTACGGATTGCCTAGCCTTACCGACGCGACGGTATAACACTGCACGTCACACGCAATCACAACAAAACAAAATCCTTTTAAAAATTATTTTGAATACATAGTTATTGAGCTATATTATTTAGAATTAAGGAACCACCACAACCTTAAGTAATTACAATTATTTACCTTTTTTATTGGTATGAGTGGGTATCGCTTTACTTATAGTTACGCATTGTAGATATGTAGTACACATACAATGTTTTACAATGTATGTTTGTTAAAGCACTTAACGTGGTGTAATATAATGTGATGTTTATAACAAGAGTCAATTTGTCTCGTATTTCATAGTTCAAACACACGCTTGCAAGTTTTTAGATGGCATGGCATGGTTTTTAGCAGATTTGAATGTTGAAGGAGAAAAAATGTCCTCAATGTAGAAGAGCAAACGGATTGCGGCGTGGACTCGAATATTCTCAATAGCTCCTTAGTAATTGTTTTTCTTTTTAATTCATATACATATATATAATTAGTATATGAGACGTTTCCAAGCAAAGTCGACCTGCCACAACACTTTAAAATCTTAAATTTGTTGAAAATTGGTCTCCCAAATATGTCTTGAAATATAGAGTCAAAATGGTCTTAACTTGAGCCACCTTTGCTTTTTTAGTGCACTGAAAGTGTTTAATATGTACGTTCCCATACTGAATACCCCCGTTTAAGCCATGCAATTAACTATAAACATACATGTAATATATGATATGCCATTCAATACTTTGAGACAACAGACATCAAAAGTAGCTACATAATTTGAATACCAGTGTGAAAACATTTAATTGCCACATCCATTATATATATAGTACTTGGCGACTGTCGAAAAGCTCAACTATTTCCGTTATCGGCAAAAGTTAGGTTCGTTCAAAATTTAAGTTCGCTCAACTGTTTTACTGTATGTTAACTAACGAAACCACATACTTATTACAACTAACTACTACTACAACTAAACAACAATTTCACATGATTGGTTCGATATGCATTCCATTTAAAAACGGTAACCGTACTATAATTTCTTCTCATCTTTTATAAATTAAAATAAGAGCTTTAAATCGGAGCTGCTTGTGAAGGTTGAGGTGTAAGACATTATTTAAGTCACTTGGAAAAAATGACTGCAGCGAAGGTGAGCAGAAATCAAATTAAAAAATCTAACACGAAAATTACGTTAATCATAATTAAGGGAGTGTTCCTGGGTAGAAGTTTGAAAAAATCGATTTTTTTTTTGGCGTTTTATTGTACCTTATACTATATACTATCACCCCCCAAAGTCGTTTTTCAATCCGCAAACTCAGTACCCACTTTTTTGCATGTTAATTGCAGTAATCTCAGCTCTTTTTGCTCCGCTGATACATTGCGCATGATACTTTAAACGCGTTTTTCTCGAAACCACATTTTTTGTACTGGCCGATAATTTTTCTCAGCAACTATGAGAGGTATCGACTTGAAATTTTGGGAAAATGTTCTAGATAGTTTTCATTGGATGCTAAACCAAAGTTTTCATCAAAAAATTATTGTTAAATATATTTTCAAGCACTCTAAAGGTAAAAAAAGGTGGCAAAACTGGACAATTTTTTTCATATGGTCGCCATTTTGTTTCTAATCAACATTTTGACTAAAACTGTGGTTTAGCATCCGCGGAATTTATTGCAGATTAATAATTGCATACCCATTTCTGTTTCAGATTACTGGTTCCCGAAATTTATTATCGGCCAGCAGTGAAAACAAGGTCACATTGACCACTGAAAATTTGTACTTAGAAAATAAAATTGTTTGACACAAATATGAGTTTCTGTTCTCCAAATAATAAGGAACAACAAGCAGAAAACCAGAATATTGCATGTTGCCTTGTAGCTCCAAAATAATTTTTTGAAAAACAGCCTAAAATCGGCATTCTACCCGGGAACACTCCCTTAAGCTGTCAAATAGTATGGACAGTCGGGGGCATCTCATACTAAATGAATATTTCAGTATATTTATAATACATATTAAGGTTTTCGAGAATACACGCACATTCACATGCATAGATAATATGATAATACATATATGGTGTTCACAGTTCAGCGGTATCTAGCATGTTAAATTTCCCACCTAGCAATTTTCCCGAATTTTCCCATATGGTATCTCAATTGTTTTTGCTTTGTATGAAAAACAGAGATACCGGTAGTTTCAAAATTTGCCGCACTGCTGAGCATGTTTATTGAAATAGTCAAAAAGCAAAGTCAAATTAATTTTTTGACACAATATCTGGAGCGAATTTTTTGAGTACTTTATGCCACTATCGGGATGATTTCTTTATTTGATGTTCAACGTTTGTTTGCCATTTGAGCGAGGCATTTTTATTTTGATAATTTTTCCACAATTGTTTGAAAGATATACAATGGGGTGCTCACAGTTAGATCGTTTTTTTTAGGGAAAATGCCCGAAATAAATTTTGCCGCAAACTGTGAATACCATAATAGTATTATAATAAAGTAGTCTAATAAAAACTCTTCCTCTCTGAGCAAACATTTTTTGTATACATATTTCAAATCACGTCAATTTTGATGTCTGAAATTTATCAGTTCAAAAATTGTTGAACCATAGTCGCGTTTTCATTCAAACAAAATCGTAGTATGTAAAAGCAAAAGAAAAAAATAATTCACAGTTGAATTTAAAATACAATACAAGAATGTCTCTACCTTAAACAATTTGAAGACTTGTGATGACTTTTTTGACAAAATGTATCCATCAAAATAGATGTACATTAGCAGAGTTCTCTGTTATTAGACATTAGGAGAACTCTCTGTTATTAGACTACTTTATTGTTATACTATGCTACTATACCTTAGTATAATTGTCAAGTGGGCTCTGAGCAAACAACAATTTGTATATGTACATTAAATTATGTCAATTTCATGTATTAAACTGAATATGTCACAATTTCATTAAAAAATCGTAATAAAAGCAAAGGGGGCCAACAATTCATAGATGAATTCAAAATGCAATGAAACTATGCCTGCACCGTACAAAATTTGAAGATTTTGTTGATGACATTTTTGACAAATGTTTGTTCCACTTTTGGAGCCCCCAAGGTAGTATCCTAGGCACCTTGTTTTCCCACTTTTTATCAAAGATATCAATAGCTATTTCCCAATCGCCTAGTTCCTGCGATCTAAAAATCTAATCTGCTGTCGGTCGTTATACTTATGGCGCTCATCTTATACAGTCTGAACTAGAGAACCTTAACCAGTGATGCAATACAAATAATTTTTCCTTAAACCCTATGAAATGCTTTTACATGACATTTTTGAAATCGTTAACTATTCTTCAGTTAACATACATATCACATTGCCATTGCACCACTGAACAGGATACATTATTTCAGAGGCCTTCGTGTGTTTTTTGACTCAAAACTAACTTCAATTCCATTCCATTACATTATCTCGAAAGCTTATTTAATGCTAGCTTTTATCCTCATAATACTTAGTTCTCTATACGCTCGAGCGTTTTTATAGATCGATATAACGATAATAATAAAAAAAAAAGACCAAAAAAGACCTCCGCGAAATTGAGGGAGGTTATTTGCTATTTAATTATTTACCTAAATTCCAAAACTCAGCTGCCGCTTTACTTTCCAGAGCAATAAAAGTGAAGCAACCTCGGGTCGAAAAACACACAGGTATACGAAAAATCACGCACATTTAGTTCGGTCAAAAACCCATTTTGTGTTGCTGCCATTTGTATATAAAGTTATATTTTTTGGTTACGAATGGCATAATACATTTGTTATCCATGTTTTGCTTATTTTATTTAGAAAAGTGTTTCCAAACAAGCAGCTGTGAATTTTTTCGCAATATTTGGGTGGCGCTCCATATACTGAAGGAAGATTTGTTCCTAGGCAGAGTTTCCTCTGAAATTCCACGTCCCATGGTTTTTACAGCTTAAAACAATATTTTTTCCATCATAATACTTACATTTCCACGAACAGCTTAGTCATATTCAATATTTGAACAAAAACGCTGAAAAAACGGCAAATTCTCTTAGATGCAGCTACATGCTTCAAATCGTTAAAGGGAAATCCCATCACGTTTTCAGTGCGAATTGTTTCCGAAAACTATTTGCAGCACATGCCTGATAAACCTATATTTCGTTGTCTTGTCACAGTCGTTCTTTGACTTTAAAGCTTATCGCAAGTATTCTGTGCAGCTTGAATTAGCCGTGAATAGTATTTTTAAATATAATTCGCAGTATATTTTTTATTGAGTCATACGAGTGTAAAGCTTATCGCAAGTATTCTGTGCAGCTTGAATTAGCCGTGAATAGTATTTTCAAATATACAGTGCGTTTCGTTTATAACGAACCCGCTTAAAACGAACCAATTTCGAGTACGCGCTTTATGTTTTCGCTTATTGCGGACCCCTTTTGAAGCGTACTTTCGGTTAAAACGAACCATTTTGCCCAGTCCCTCGAAGTTCGCTTTAAGTGAAAAGTTCTGTAATTCGCAGTAAATCTTATTGAGTGATACGAGTGTACATTACGTAATGTCTCTAGCAAATTCCAAATTATTTGAGGTTTTTAGAGTTTCACAAACTGAGCAAGAGTTCGTTGCGGCTATATTGAAAGAATTAAGTACTAAAATACATAACATAGAAGAATACGAGGTCATGACAAGCCAACTTAATTTAATTTACACCAAAACTAAAACCAATTGGCAAGCCGCGAATCGTTGCGCGAAAACATTTGAAAAAAAGTATGAAAAGTGGCTAACAGATGTTAGTAGATTTGACGAAGAGCAGCCCCATACATCAACCGACCGAACTAGAGGGAGACCAACAAAAACTATAGCCGAGTGTTCGACCTTCACAAGGAAAAGGAAGTTGTTAGATGCTACTCAAGATATCGCCACGCGTCATCTTTCTGAAGCATTGTCCATGAAATACAAAAAGGACGAAAAAAAGATTAAGGCTCATATAACAGAAGCAGTTGGGTTAGCAAGTCCAAAGCGAATCATGAGGATAAAAAATAGTATTCCCACTCCACAAAATGCATTGCCTCGACAATTCACTTCTGATGAGGCTTTGGCGCTGTTTATGGATCTTGGATTGTCGAAGGGAAAATATATAATGCTGCGTGAGTCATTATTACAACATAATGCCAATCTTCTTCCTGGATACGGACACATAACTCAAGCCAAGAAGGAAGCAGTACCTCGTAATCCCAAAATTACCGAAGTATCAGCCGAAGTGAACCTCAAAGACCTGATGGAACATACTTCTAGACGACTCTTGGAGACTTTCTCTGAAGACAAGTTGAAATCTCTTCCAGAAAGCATAACATTGGTTAGCAAGTGGGGCTGTGATGGATCATCAGGACAGAGCGCCTATAAACAAACAATAAATACGGACGATACAACTGTTACAGATGCTAATATGTTTATGGCTTCTGTTGTTCCCCTACGACTAAAAGGTGAGGCTTCAGAATATTGGAAAAACCCACGGCCTTCATCAGTTAAATTGTGCCGTCCGATATTGTTTAAATATGCGAAGGAGTCTTCGGAACTCATACAAGCCACGGTCAGTGATGTAAAAAAACAAATTGCCGATTTAAAACCAATTCGTACAGTACTTGAAATCGACGAAGGGAAATCTATTACTATAAAGTATGATTTTCTCCTGACTATGATCGACGGGAAAGTTTTAAATCAATTATCTAATACTTCATCGACAATGAAATGTGCAATCTGTAAACAAAATCAAAAAGACTTCCAAAAATTGGATGAATCAACAAGTGACGAACATAATTATGAGTATATCCTTTGCATGCACGGATAAGATGTATGGAATTTGTCTTGAAGTTGGCGTATATGCTACCACGACATGGGGAAGTTTTCGAGGACAACGCAACACCCAAAGAAAAGCAGAATATAAGCAGGAAAAAAATAATTCAAGATGTACCTATTCTTCAAAGAGCTTGGGCTGAAAGTAGACTCTCCAAAGTATGGGTATGGGAATACAAATGATGGCAACTCTTCACGCAGGTTTTTTGAAAACGATGAAGTGACTGCTCGAATAACTGGAGTTGATAAAGATATTGTGCGAAGATTGGGAGTAATTTTGAATATTTTGAATTGCAAGGAAATGGTTAATGGACCTAAATTTGGTGAATATGCATCCAAAACTGGCGAACTGCTGCTTCAGAAGTATCCTGAGAAGAAACTTACTCCTACGGTACATAAAATTTTAGCACATGGAAAGGATTTAATAGAATACCAGTGCTTACCAATAGGGGAATTGTCTGAAGAAGCTCAAGAATGCAAAAATAAGGACTACAAAAGGTATACTACTGTGTACAAAGAATACCCGGAATTTGTTTATAATTCAAAAAATCTTTATTTATTCTTCCAAATCAATTTCATCGCCTTCAAAGTAGTCCCCACCGATGCAATGCACTTATGCCAACGGACTTTCCAATCTTCGAAGCATGCCAAATAGTCACCTTCCGGTATGGCCGTCAATGCGCGCGGCGATTCACGTTGAATCTCTTCAATCGATTCAAAACGGTGTCCTCGAAGTGGTCTTTTGAGTTTGGAGAATAGCCAGAAGTCGCAAGGAGCTAAATCAGGCGAATACGGTGGCTGTGGAACGATATGAGTTGGCGAAATGCTCACGAAGAACCAATGCCGTGTGAGATGGTGCATTATCGTGATGCAAAAACCAAGAGTTGTCTACATAAATCCGGCCTCTTTTTGCGAATAGCTTCACGCAAACGACGCATAACGCTCAAGTAATATTCCTTGTTGACAGTTTGGCCCGGCGGAAGGAACTCATAATGCACAACACCACGATAATCGAAAAAATCGAATTCCGGGTATTCTTTGTACACAGTAGTATATGTATGAACACTTGCAAAATATCACGAACTAGACAAAATGATATTCAATATGTTAGCAGTCTCTTCTGATCCAGTTATTTCATCTATGAGATCTGTAAGATCACAAAAAGAACTTACAGATACTTATAGCTTAGAAATGATTTCATTATTAGACATTCCTTCCAGCGTAGATAGCGATTTTGAAAAAATCTAACTTTCAAACAAAATTTTTTTTTTGTAAAAAATTACGTATGAATCAATAAATTATATTAATTTATTAGAAAAAAATATATAAAAAAAATAATTTTTTAATGCAAACAAATAAGTAATTTCATTGTAGTATGAAGTTTTACTAAATCTTAACTTTGGCAACGAATTTTAAAGCCCCCTGTTACTGTGGCACCCTGTTTTAAATCTTAGCCAATTTTAAAGCTTAGATATTACACTTTCAGATGCAGTTTAAATTTGTTAAATATCTTTATTGGTTCAGAAGTTATGATTTTTGCAACGAAAAATGGAAAACCGGGCCATAGTGCGTCGTCGTATTTTATTCTATTTTTCATATATACTTCTTTTTGTAAGCTTCCAATTGAAGTATTCATGGCTTCGCTTACAAATACAGGTAGACCTCGCTTAAGACGGAAGTTACGTCCCTGAAAAATGCTGTGTTAAGCGAGGTCTAGCTGTATGCACAAACATACTTGTTTCAAACAAACATATGAATGATTAAAATGAGATCTTCCACTCTTTAAATTTGTTACAAGGCATATTGTATACGTATGTACGTAACATATACATATGTAAATGCATGTGTATAAATCAGGCCAACATAACTCGCAATCTTTTTTTTTGTTTCAATACCGTGTAGAGCGAGGCGTTTTACGTGTTAATTGAAAATGTGAAATAAGGTATATATCATGCATTACTTTGGAATCACCTTACCATATTCCCGACTGGAAAGTGGTTACTGAAAAAGGTTCCACTGATCACTAATTTTATTTAGTGATAGTGCAAGTTTCTTTCCCTAATATTGAACATAATTGAAAAATTAAATTTTTTGAGTGCATGTTTAGTGTTACCATATGGTCGCGCTAGACGCTCCGAGTTAATGCGCAATCCAATGCGAGTATCCAATAGAACAAAAACTATAAATACATAGATTAGGTGCAGGAGTCGAGCAACAGTTGCCCGAGACCCTGCGTCCGATAAGAATCGTGTCGAATCCCTTATTCCTTATTGTAGGAGTTCATCTCCCCAAATACTGTCCAGGAACTCCTTGATTTTTCCCAAGGTACTTGGATTTGCGTACCGAGTAAGCTGGAAAGAATAGCTTGGAACAGCGCTGTTGGACCATGTATGGTTTAATGTCTATAATGAGCTTTGCTAACACCTATGATCGGTTCAGGCCCCTCCCTCGCCAATTTGTCCACCTCCTCATTACCATCGTGCCCACAGTGCGCAGGCACCCAGTGTATTATCCCTCGAGTATCTTTTGAAATGTCTTGGAGAACATTGGCTGTTCCTCAGATTAATGTGGAGTCAAACGCCGTCGAGCTCAGAGCCTTTATTGCAGCCTGACTGTCGGACATTATGATTATCCTATTCCTCCTGACATTAAGAGTTAGTCATTTACTGGCACACTCATTTATATATAAAAAAAAACGGCAACTTATATAACTGCGAACTATATAACTGCATGTAACAAATTTGCAAAATACAGAATAAAAGACCGAATACTGCAATTTATTTTGTCCTTAGTTACATTTCGTATTGCTTTTACAATCATCAGTACGAAAACAAACCGAACGTATCACCAGAGACAATAAAGACATTACTCCATGGTACAATAACAAGGTATGCAAAGTAGAGAAATCTCGCTCTTTTTTTTTCTTTACATTTGGAAATGTTGCCAAACGGAGTTGTTAGGGTTGTGTGTGCGCTGGAAAATTAATATCTCTTAACTCGACAAAAAATGGACTAATCGCGTGCACCTAAAACAAAAGTATTTTCTACACTTATTTTGGGTCGCGAATCTTTTCATCCAAAAATGTTTTTAAGAAGTTAGTAGAAGCAGCTAGAAGAAGAACTAGTTTTCTTCCTCTTATTTTAGTTATGAGCAAATATCTCGAAAACGAATCATCCGATCAACGCGAGCGGTCCAGCGTGCAAAAGGTAATACCATAGCTTTTCTATCGATTTACGGATTGTCCAAATCAAATATTTGGAGTTTTTGGGGAAGCTACTGACGATTGAAAGATTAAAACATGACAATTTTTCTACCATTTTCACAAATTAAAATTTTCGAATGTTTATTTTACAGACAAGGAAAATTATTCCTAATGGTTTTAAAATCTAAGATGAAAGTCAAATTATTTAGATATTTTTTCAGTCTAACATTTCCATAATCCGCCAAAAAATTAAGAAGTTATAAAGCACTGAGCGAGAACACGTTCACATTTTCGGTTAAAAATGTTATCAGATTTTCTGAGAATTTAATCAATTCGATTGAAATTCTAATTTAATTTTTAGCAAAAAATGCGAATGTGTTGTCGCTTAGTGCTTTATAACTTTTCCATTTTTCGTCGGATTATGGTAACGCACAAAATTTATGCAAATAATGTATCATCTTGAACTTTAAAAATACAGTAAAATACTATTTTGCTTATAAAAAAGGCAACTAAAACTAATAATTTTCAAAAATAGTTACTAGAAAACTTTACCTTTTTTCAACTTTCATTGTCATTGACTCCACGAAATCTTGTCTGATTTGAACAATCCGTACATCGGTGGAGAGAATAAGGCATTACTTTTTAGAATATGCTTTTATATATAATGTCATTCTTATTGTTATTCTATTCTTAAGTTTTATTCCTATTGTTATTCTATTTTTAAGTTCTTATATTGTTGTTTGCCTAGTCTGTAAGTTCATTTACTGTAGACTTGAAATAAATGAAATAAATGAAAAAAAAAAAAGAAGAATATATATTTAGTATATTTAGCAAACGAGAAGCTGGAACCAATGCCATTTGTAAATAACATAAACACCACAACTAACATGCTGCCTTGAGGAACACCAAAGATAGCAGCAAAAGATTCAGAAAATATGCCATCAATTGCCACTACACAATGCCGATTAAAAGCATATGATTTCATCCATTGAAGAAATGAATAATGAAGTGATAAAAAAAGAATTATTAAGACTCAAATCTGTGTATGCTAGGGATACCAAGCCAAGGGATTTATATTCTTCAATTTCGGGATTTTCTAGATTATCTATGTTCAAATGTGTTTTTGTAGTTTACGTTTTAATTATGCAAAAAACGTGTTCTTCATTTTCATTTGTTGCAAATAAGTACCAGCTTTGTTCTAAGCAGCTCAAATTTAGTAGAATGTTTTTGTAAAGAGTTTTGCTGATTTCAACGGAATTCGCCGCAAATATTTTACTACTTGTGCAAGATGAAAGTGGTAGAACATAATACATATGACCAAATTGAATAATTTAGGTACTAAATTACAGTATACTATAAACATACATACTCGCACATACATATGTATATACACTCAGAAAAAAAACCTCTCAAATCAAAAATACAAGAGCCAAATCAAGCTCATTCGCTGAAAGTCTGTTAATATTGAAATTTCTAAAAATAAGAACGAAAATGTATCTTTAAGATATTTTGAGTGAGCCGGCAAAATACGGCTATTGTGTTAAGAACGAAAATTTAATGTTTCAAGCTTAACATTTTTAACACTTTATAAAGTGTAAACATATATGTGATGTATTACTTCAGAAATAATTTCAATTCAATTTCGTTAAATGTATACATACATACATAATACGTTTGTTTTGACAGAACCGTTTTGGTGGAATTTTTTGTTGAACTTTCAGGAAAATATTTTTTTTGTTGTGGCAACGCAAAAAATTTGCGCAAATGAACACGCTATTTCGAGTTGCTGGCTAAGAGTGTCAGCTTTTCGCGTATATTTGTAAAATCTCGTAAAATTTGGCATCCCTAGTGTAAGTTAAACTCTTTGCGGACCAGTCATGTGTAATGTGAATTAAATGCGTACCATCCGTAAAGGCCCCACGTACCAGTGGCAATAAGCGTACCACAGTTTTAGGAGCGTTGATATATGTACGTAACTGGTCAGCGCATAACCTCATAGAATAATTTACATTAGTAACATTTTCTAGGCCTCTGCTTAACCCTTCTGTCAATACGAAAAATTTCCACCTATTATCAATACGAAGGTACCCGTGTACCTTCATACAATTTGTATGGGAAAAGTGAAAATAATAGCGCAAAAATTTAAGAAATCGTTGTTGGCTTATAAAACAAAGCGTTATTTATTGATAATTCAAGTTACAAATCTGTGGTCAAAAGCACTAACCGCTTAAGTCGACTTAAGAAGAAATTGAGTTATGGATGCCACCACGTTCCCTTGACTGTGCTCTACGTTTGTGTAAAATCGGGGAGTTTGTAACTTTAAAATAAAATAAGTTATTAATTAAAACCTATTCGCATTCCCATAAGGAATACACTACGCGCTAAAACTTTAAAACGAGATTGCTCGAAACAGCAATTTTCGACTTAGGCGGTTATTGCTTTTGACCACAGAAATATTAAACACATATTAATAGTTTTACGTTGTTGCTTACGTTAATCGGAACAGATATAGCATGACTAATGGGCTTTTGGCCAGTGGTCCAAGTTTCGGTTTGTTTCTGCTGACGCTTGCAGAAACGAACATAAAGGTTTCTGTGCTCGGCAAAACTGCTTCAAAACCATTTTTAGTGTAAAAATTGTGATAACAAGGGCTTTGTTATGTCTTTTATGAATTTTCGGCATCCGCTGTGCACACAGGATTTCATTTTAAAAGGCGTACTACATACAACTTTTGACCAAAGTACCATTTGAAATCAATGCGTCACCCATAAATTTTGTACTAGCAAATATATGGGGAGTTTGAACCACCAACCTTCTCAAGATATTCTCCATAGCATCTGCCTTTTTTTCTGGTGTCTAATTTATGTATGCTGTGAATAATATATGCTGCCAAGGCAGGGGCGTAGCCAAGGTGGGGGAGGGGGGGGGGGGGGTTGGGTGTCAGAACCCCCCCATAGCCTATAATTTGTCAAAATTTTCAATCACTATGCATCGTATGTACGTTCCCACATTAGCAAAAATTCTTTTAATTTTTAAACATTTTAAAGAATAATAACAAAAAAATTTTTTCTAATTTGTTTTTTTAATAGTCCCGTTTAGGCTCAATACAGCGATTTTTTTTTTTTTAAGGTAAAAGTCGCACGGTGCCGCTCAGGCGAAAACGAGGAGTGGTTGATGGTTAAAACACGACTTTTAGTAAAAAAAAAAAACAGTCAAAACAAGTGTCGATAGATGAGATGGCATCCTTCGATAGCCAAATGTTCAGTTAAAATGCGATAAATTTATGCTATTGAGATGCTTAACCTTCACCTTACCAAAGATTTTTGTATAAGTACGTCGTTTACCAATTTCGTTCACTCGGATGACAAATATAAATTTTGTTATACTTCAGTATTTAGTATCTTCCTCTGGCGATAGTTCAAAAAGGCCTAACTTTAATGATTTATTTTTTGACTATGGAAAATATTAGAAGAGTTCTTTCCAGAGGGTTCATTGAACACATAATGAGAAACATTAAAAAAATTTCTAAAAAAATATTTTTCCATGTTATTCAAAATTAGCTTCAAATTTGTGCAGATATTAAATATGAATATTAAAAAGATCACCTGGGCGGGTATAAGTAAAGCGAAGGTTAAATCCAATTTCAAGAATTTCAATGAAGATGTTGGCTAATCTTTTATGAATTACCGCCCAGTTTTGATCTACGGTGATCGCGAATTTCAGTAGGTCATCATTTATGTCCAAACAATCGTTTTTTAATTCGCGTTAACCACTTATGAACTCCACCACGGTATAAACAATTTATTTATTTATTTATTTTATTTATTTATTGAATTATTTGTACAACTTAAGATCATGGATCTTTTATGAGTACATCAACACATTAAATTAAATTTTGGTAATACAATATGCTTACAATATAAATACAATTACAATTATTAAACTTAAAACTAATATATGGATATAGAAAGTAGAAAGTAAAGAAGTAGAAGAAAAAGAAGAAGTATAGAAAGAGTAAAGAAGAAACAAAAACAATAAATGGTCATGTAGTCTGTAAGTATTATGGTCGCATTATTTACCCCAGTTTTTTAAAATGGTCTAGTATAAGTATTTTGTAGTTGCTTCGATTCAGTCTGGCTTTAATCATCTCAGGAATTGAGTTCCACAGTCTCACGGCGTTAACGAAAAACAGTCGAGAAGTAGCTAACAGAGCATGCCTAGGTACAATCAGGCTGTGAAGCCTCTGTGACTTGGAGAGGTGGAGCTTGTCATACAGATAACGTGGAGTTTTCCATAAGACTAATTTGTATAGAAATATACAGTTTCTCGCAGCTAGGTAGTTCATAATGCTACATCCAAGAACTTTGTTTCTCCACAGCGAGATATGATCATACTTTTGGATCCCATATACGTACCGCGTAACATTATTAAAAGCTACGTTAATCTTGTGTGCCGATCTTGAGTCAAGTTTACTATACACTATCTCAAAGTAAGTTATATGGGGCAGAACAAGCTGCATAGCTAGCATGCGCCTGGTTTCCAAAAGCGTGAACGCGGCAGAAGTTCTTAACTTACGCAATACAGCATATATGTTACTCACAACTTTATTAACATGGTCAGCACCGGTTAATGTTGAATTTACAATAAATCCTAAATTTTTTATTTTGTCAGTGAGCTCTAAAGCAGTTGAACCAAGCCACAGCTTTTCAATATTATCGGTATGGATCACTTTGTTACAAATAGGCATTACGTATGACTTAGTAGCATTCAGTGATAAGCCATTATTCTTCGCCCAATTCACAATAGCGGACAAATCACAATTAACTTTGTAGCACAAATCTTCAACTAGACCAACACGACTAGACAAATATAATTGGATGTCATCAGCATAGGCATGAACGTGAACATGATTACAAACAGAAAAAACATCATTTACAAAAAGACTGAACAGGAGAGGACCAAGGACAGACCCCTGGGGAACGCCGGCCGAAATGGATTTAAACTGCGACGAGGAATTCAATCCTTTGACTTGCTGAACTCGGCCCTTAAGATAGCTAGCCATGAGCTTTATAGCGCTGTCAGAAAATCCAAAATTGTGTTTAAGTTTCTTGCACAACAGAGCATGATTAACTAGGTCAAATGCCTTAGAGAAGTCTAAGAGACACAAAAGAGTTAGCTCACCATTATCAAAGGGAGTCCTAATATCATAGAGTATTTTAACCATTGCGGTAGCACAACTATGCTTCGGCCTAAAACCTGACTGCAGAGAAGAAAGCAGATTATTGTCTTGAATATAGTTTGAAATCTGTTCTGCCATTAGAGATTCGCATACTTTAGAAAGGGCTGGCAATATACTAATCGGCCTATAATCACTAGGAGATGACGCAAGAGCTTTCTTTGCAATGGGCAATATGATAGCTTTTTTCCATGCTGCTGGAAAACATCCACTTGCAAAACAGTGATTTATTATATGGGTGAGAGGACTAATAATAAACTGCAGCACGAGTTTAAGAAACTTTAAAGGGATTCCATCATCCCCAACAGCATTCGATTTAATGCCCATAATCGATTTTATTACCTCTAACTCACTAACTACTACAAATTGAAAATGGCTATGGCAGCTACTAGCAGAACATATATTTTCATTTAAAGAAGGGAAAATACTGCCTTTGCTTGCGCTAATGTAGAAATCGTTTAGAATGTCAGGATCCACTTTGCATTCTGAGTTTTCTTTCCCATGAATGTTTAAGTTATTCAGGTTGCGCCATAGCTGTTTAAATGGAAGCGAGGCATTTAGTTTCGATTTACAAAACCACCGCTTCGATTGCCTTATTACAGCTGTAGCTTCATTGCGTGCAAATTTATACAAACACCATGAAGTATCCGTCAGTGATTTTCTCCATTTAGCATGCAACTTATTTCGTTTTCTTATTGCTAAATGTACTCGGTTGGTATACCAAGGACACGACTTATTCCTGATATAAGAAGTACGAATCGGAACATGAGCGTTAAACCCCGTGATTAAGTTCTCACTAAGAAATTCAAGCTTTTGATCAACTGTATCAAATAACCAACACTCCAACACACACGGGACAAGTCAGAAAACAAAGCATCAACATTCAATGAACGATAATCACGATACATAAATGTAGTGCTCACTGGACGATCAAACACAACATCAACTGTACAAAATATTAAATCATGGTCCGATATGAAAAATATTTGGTCAAATTTAAGTACTAGAGAAGGGTCAGAAGTAATAAAATAGTCTAAAAGGCTTGGTCGGCAATTCCTAGCATATCTGGTGGGGATAATGTCATTAACAATAGCTAGACCAGCTGCTGATACATGATTACGTAGTTCATTGGTGTAAGAATCATTAGAAAGTAAGTTTACATTAAAATCACCACAAATTATGTAATGCTCATAGTCTATTAAAAACAAAGATAACTCGGTGAAGTATGCATCTAGAGAAAAACATTTATTTGGGTTGTAGACACAATCATCACCATAAACTTGGTCATCAAATGGTTGGGTTAAAGTTTAACCCTAGTGTGTGTGATTAAAAGAGAATACTCTCACGCATGTGATGGGGTACCCCAGTACAAATTGTATGAAAATTTCTCACTTTTTGTTCGCACTGTACATTTTGCCGTTTTTGCTAAGTTTTAAAGCTGTCTTTCGACAGGTTTAAAAAATGTTTACGTTTTCTAGGTTTCGATAACGATGCTAGCCGACCTTTACGAGCCCAAACAAATAAATAATAAATAAAAAAATAAATTAAATAAAAATAAATAAAATCGTTCTATTACAAATTACTTGCTTTAGAAAGTTTTTCTTACAAAAAAATCTAAGAAATCCATGCAACTCGGGTACCCCAGCTCACACATGAGGGTTAAACATTTTTAAAACAAAAGTTAATATGGGATCTTCGTTCGATGCTCATTTTTGTACGATAACACAGACATACTTTCACTTCAGATGCCATAACTTCGCTTCCAGTGCACCAAAAAATATAAATCATAAAATTTTTACTAAAAATCGGGAAAATATTTAATTTCCAATGCATTAAGTCACATAAGCCACCACATTTGGAAAGTGCACTTTACTTTAAAAAACACGTAGAGTAAGTTCGGGTAATGTGATATACCTGTTTGTTTTTCAGCGATTCCCGACACATTTTGCCTTAAAACACACTTTTTTTGGTCTCAAACTGTTCACTGATGCATTATTTAGTATATCTATGATTATTAATTCTTTAAGATAAACAGTTGACGAGTTTTTTAATTAAAAATCAAAATATCCAAAAATTGGCGTCTGATAAAAGTGGCGGGTAATGTGATATACCCGAAAAATCGTTATTTAACCCTTTCGGAACTTCTTTTTTGTTTTTAACTTTAAAAATCATTCTTTTTCCATTTTATTACTGTTTAAGCCTACATAATGAATAATCAAAAGTCATTTTTTAAAATATTGTTCGAAAAAGTGGTTTTTGGGCATCATGAAATATGGCTTAGTAGGAAATAAAAAAAATCGTACAGCCTTAGTGAACTATATTTGGGATCTAACTTTTTTTAAACTTACTAAAGCAATAAATACCTTCTAGATTACTTCCATGAACCTATAAAATAAATTGATTTTTGTAATAGAATAAATAAAAGTACGAAGTGACCTCTTTTTGTAAAATACGCAGCTCGATAGGACTGCGCACTTTCTGAACCCTTACAATTTACAATCAAAATATTTTTTTCATTATTTGGTATAAAAATCTTGTAAAAATATAGTATCTATATATAGTATAGTATATAGTATAATGTAAAAATATAGTATCCACAAGTTTTTGACCTAAAACAGGCACTGAAAAGAGGCTATGCCATATGGCATAGAATAACCGAAAGGGTTAACAGACCTATTAGTTTCAAACTTGGTGAAAATACTCCAAATCAAAAATAATTAGAGACGTGTTTCTAATTTTTTTGGAAAATCGCAATCTGACGGTGTAAACCAAGGGTTAAAAATTTTTATCGAGAAACATGATTTCATGGATTTTTTTTATCTAAAACTTAACCATAACAGATTTTTGAGAATATTCCACTTCAAATAGTATAAAATAAAGTATATAAACATTTATGTATACAAATAGTATTACTGTCATAAGTTTGGGTCACATTACCCGAACTTTGGTATATCACATTACCCGAAATTGACTTTTTGCAAAAAAAATTTTATACAAAACAATAATAATTTTGTTGAGAAAAGCGTACCTCGCAAACTTATAATCGATATCACTGATTTACTTCTGATTAGCCTCGAACTTTGTAATAATATTTTTGTTGTACCTTTTATGCTTTCACAGTGCGTGACCAAAAACTTTTGCAAGCCTACTAAAAGCACTTCATCACACTGACGGTAAACTATTTAAGCAATCACATCCAAAATCATGCAGCACGAGTTTTTTAGCTGTTATGATGTTTTAAAAAGGTTAATTTTGAAAAAGGTCAACGCACTTGTGAAATAAGCACCTATATCACATTACCCGACCATATCACATTACCCGAACTTACTCTATTACTAATCTGGCAAAACAAATTTTTTTTAAAACCCCCCCATGACCAAGTTCTGGCTACGCCCCTGTGCCAAGGTGCAAATATTGAACATGTCATCACTTACCAATTTTTGGTAAAACTTTTAGTAATGAAATGGGTCCACATTTGAGCCATAGCGTCTAGCGACCTTTGTACAATTGTAAATGCGAAAGATTTTTGGTTTCGGGTTGTCCCCTGGCACTGCTTTGCCGTGGTGCATAGTTGAAAGAACCACACAGCTTCATTGCTCTTTGGAAGATACAACTCCAAAGTTTTGGCGCTGTAAAACTGAATATCGATGACTTTAGGGGTCGAGTATTAATTTTAAACACCAAAGTGAAATTTTTTGCGAAAAGGTATTCCGCCAGCACCTCAGAAGTAAAAAGGTTATCCGCTGCAGCATTGCGGACGTAAGGTCTAAAGCTTTGAATAAATATTTTTAATATTTTTGCGCCTACTTGGGTCTTACATACGTTAGCAATTGCTTAGTTTTCCAGAGTAAACTTCTGCTTTCAAAGGGCAAAACATTTTGGAATAACACGCATGTGAAGACGATGTTTTCGATCGGATGTCTTGAATTTAACTTATCTTTGAATACAACTTTGATTTCAAATTTAAAATTTGATCCACTTGAATATGAACGAGTAATTTCACGTTGAAACTGTATTGTTTTACTGTATTTCGTATGAAGGTACCAGGGTACCTTCGTATAGAACAAAGGGGTAGTGTTCAAAAGTCGGTTCAAAAAGTTATACAGAAAAAGTTTTCTTTCTATATAAGTTATCTAATAGGTAGTCAATTGATATTTAGGAAGATACTAATAACATCAGCATAGTGTGCCTTGGCCGAAAGTAGGATATTTTTACTTCGTACCTTCGTATTGACAGAAGGGTTAAGAACGACTAAAAAAATACAGAATCTGAAATCTGATTTAAACATTTTTCTTATGTATTTTAGTATATACATAAGTAAAATGTGTCAATTAGATTTCCTTGCTCTAAATACACATACATAATTTGAGAGCAGAGAAATTGGTAAATCGGTTGAAATTTCATTATATCTATACCATTCTTCTTGAATAGGGGAATAGAAACAAATGTTCCCATAGATATTGGAGTTTATTGACGATTACACTGTTGAATATGTACATTATACAAAAGTATTCGGCAACTCAGTTTACCAGTGAAATAGGCGTTTGGCTGCCTCAACCGGTTGTACCATACTTTATAGTATACTCGAGTCACGCCCTCTTGTTGGTCATTTGAATTGGCGAATTTTGCAGAGAAAATAATATCAATCGCAGTTGAATACTATTCGTAATTTTATGTACCGCTCATATACCGAATTCATTAAACACCATCATTGAAGTAATTGGCATGCAACATCGTTTTTAAAAACTTGAACTAGAACTAGAACTAAATTGTATATACATACAAAATTGTACATGTCAAGGTTGAAGTGCGCATGGCATGACTGGCTTTAAGTATCCTATGCATGAATTGTTCTCAAAAATAGTTATATTTTCATTTAAATTCGAGAACATCCAGCACAACTTTCTAACTAAATGTCACAAAGTTCGCCTTAATGTTTTTTTAGTTTAAGCTGACTTTCCTATTGTACGAGTTAAATATTTTCAAAGTAATAGCGTTTGATTCTTAAAATTTTCAATTTGGTATTGTAAGAACGTGAATGCCCTTAAGTAGTGTTTTTATTTTCTGCATGAAAAACTTGCATTTGCGCATCCGTATATTCTTGGAGGGTGGTTTTCTTCTCTGCATGTCGAAGGCCTTGCTAATCAGGATACTTCCAAAGTTGAGTTTTAACTGTTTCAAGTAATTTGTTTATACCAAACCGAAAACACCACATATGTATTATTTTACTTATTTGTAATTTTAGAGCATTTATATTTGTATCTTACAAAAATCTGCGTGTATTTTGTGCACATTTTTTCAATATTATTTCTTCCGGCTCTGAATATTTATTAGTTTCAGTTTTGTATTTCAATTATTATTATTATTAGCTAGATTCAAACTCTTCAATTTAAATAATTACGTATGTGCTTGTGTCGAAATCATACAACTGAATAATTCAATAAGATAGCTGAAGTAGTAAATTGTTGAGACATACAGCAGAGCGCTTCTAAGTATTCCACTGACAATTTAAATTAATTCATTCAAATGACGAAATATTTGAACGTTTCATAAGCTCCGACGTAAGTTACAGACTTATTCAATCTTCACGCACGTGCAATTGTTGTAAAGGCAAGTTTTTCGTTCTGTAGTGACGTTGTAGATACCACACTTTGTTTTATCGAAACGCAAGAGATCCCCATTAAATGCGACGGAATTGTCTTTTGGGAGAATTCCACGACAAGGAAAATTTTACAGCGTTCAGATCTCTTTTTCATGCAAACTTTTATTTTCGTTCTCTTTAAGAAGTTTTGCTTAACTTTCGCAACACTGGCACGTTGCTTTTTTGTTGGAGGATTATAAATAATTTCTAAGATTTTGTTGGAGCTAGAACGCTACTGATTTGCAAAGGTTTGTTAAATTACAGGAAAATTATGATGAACAATTATGTAGGTGATATCAATGTCGAGGATTCTTGACAACGTATATATTATTTATTTTTGGATACTCGTAAACTCTTCGACTTTTTTTACTATCAACTTTTGTGCCGCGTCGCATGTTTAGAGCCATGATCGCAGACCAAAAGTGTTTTCAAACTACAAATTTTATAAGTTTGTATGAATACAGCAAAATAAGGCGAAAGAGCTGACAGTTATTAAAAATTCCAGTTCCTGTGGCACTCATTACGTACTGCAACTAAAATCAGATGAAATCTCAGCATTGAGTCAACCCAACTCTTCTTTTCCATCGAAATTACCAATATTGGTTTGAATTCGCATTTAAAAATACTAACAAATCCGTTGAGAATTTCATCTTAAAAGTTTTATTAGATATCTTGCTCTCTACCGAATATTTCTATATTGAATCAAGTATAACTCGTATAGACAGCGCTTATTTAGTTGCTATAGAGAAGCCGTAATTGTACTTTTCAAAATACGCTATGCAAATATACGGTTGCTGTGCAGTGTTAAAATGTTATTCACCACGCACTTCAGTGTGCACTTTCATAATAAAAGTTTGAAAAAAATCATGTTATTGTCTCTTGTTACCTTTGTTATTAGATAATATTGTCCGATACGATTGTATACTTACGTGACATGAACTAATCGATTTTGATATAGGCGTGACAGTTAAAGTCAAGCAATTGGTTATTTTGATTCACGTTTTAAATCTTTTTTCGTGGAACTCAAGTTTGGCGTTATACCCAGGCTATAATAGCGCTCATGTGTTCTCTCTTTCCTTACAATTTTAGAATTCAGGAATGTTGCTTGATTTGACTAACATTGCCAATATTTTCTAATATATTTACTAAGTAAAACCAGGTTAAACTTAGACGCCAGGTGAAAAAGAAATCAGCGTTTTGACATTTGCTGGTGCTTACAAATATAAAGATTCCGATTTGACCGGAAATGTTACTTGAGAAACATCGTATATAGTAGAGTAAGAGCAGATTTATACTTGTAATTAGTGCTCAAATTCTTGACGTGTTCAGATAGCCTGCTTTTACGATTATTCAAATTAATTTCGTGCAAATTCCCACAGATATACAAATAATGGCTGCGTCTTGCCAATATTCGATCGAAATTAAGTTAGACAAGTATTTAACATCTTCAATTATTACGTCTGCATAGTGTTACAATTTATTTAGCTCCCGTTCAAAACATATTCGATATTTCAACTAAAACTGAACTTTTGTACACGCATTTCCATTTCAAGTGAAGCGAGTCAACTTTTCTAAGAAATCATTTTCCTCAAACAATCAAAACCCAATCTTTCCCTTATAATTTGTAACATTTACTGCAGTAATTATAAAAATCATCAAAATTCAAATTTCATCCAAAGCCACTCCCAACAATATTAACATTTATTAGAACGTGTTTTAAATGTTGAATTGAAAGTGGTATTTCAAAATGTTGAGGCAAATTTATCACAAATTGAATGTATGAAATTTTGATACAACTTACATTGTTTGGATTTTCTTTTCGAGTTAGTTCATTTGAATTAAGTTTTTTTTGTGAACATGGGAAACCATAAAATTTGTGCATGTGTTTTTGCCTTATTATATAATTCATTTAATTGATACATTTGGCTTAATTCGAATAATTTCATTGTACCTTGGTTTCTTTACTAACCGTCGACCTTATGTAACTGTTTTACTTTATGTCTATGTACGATAAACAACACATTTAATGCTAAGCGCATTGGTCCGCTGCACACGTTCACTAACGTGGTTCTAACGTTTCCTTCTGTTCAAATAAGGTTGATTTGCGGCATATGGATGAGCAGCAGGGAAGCAATGTGGTTGACGTTGGCGTAGATCTCTCGGAGTTCTACATGTCTGTTGAATGGGATATACTTGAAGTTCCCGCTGTTAGGTATATGACTACTTTTTTTTATAACATGCCCGATCTTTTTTCAATATATAACGATTAGGAATGAGAAATTCTACACTTGTTGCGACGAGCCCTACCTAGACATAACATTCAATATAACAATGCGTAGGAAAACATTATTCTATACAGTCAACATTATAATTCCGTGCATGGGTATCTCGTTTTTAACAGTGCTGACATTTTATTTGCCGTCGGACAGTGGTGAAAAGGTAATTACATTTCTTAGCCGTTTTAATGAGTTTCTTCGAATGTTGTTCTTAACACAACGAATGTTATTCTTGCACCAATTACAGGTTACGCTCTCCATTTCTATACTCATTAGTCTCCACGTGTTCTTTCTGCTGGTGGTTGAAATCATTCCTCCGACATCTCTTGTTGTGCCACTGCTGGGTAAATATTTGATATTTGCCATGATTTTGGTTTCAATCAGGTAAGGTCGCGTATACAAAAAATCGAATAAAACTTAAGCAATGAAATCTTTTCAATCGTTTGAAGCATATGCGTAACGGTCGTTGTGCTCAATGTACACTTTCGCTCTCCCCAAACCCATCGCATGGCTCCGTGGGTGAAACGCGTTTTCATTGATTTGCTACCCAAATTCCTATTTATAAAGAGACCGAAGTACAACTTTGAAACCAGGTTAGTAAAACATGACCAATTCGGGAAATGCATTCCGCTTTTTTTTATTTTGTTGACTTGTGAATTCGTGTTAGTTTTATAATCATTCAAATGTATCTGATTCGGTGACCTAATTCGATTTTTACAAATCTTTGCGTCATAACCAACTTATTTACAGTAAACTCCTATTAAAAGACACCCACGCTTGTTTCTATCCATACTTTTCGACAACAAATATTGATCACAGTCCTTCAGGATACAGCCGGACACCATCGAAGGAGGATTTATCACCAACAAGGTAACTTAAAGATTGTAAAGCATGTCCGAGAGAAAATTACATTAAGCATTTCATAAGCTAATCCATGATTGGATGAAAATGAAATGGATGAATAAATGAAGAAATCACTTATTTAAAAATGTGATTTTAGAATCGTAAGTTCATCACATGCCACAAAAAACCTAACATTTGCAAACAACAAATTTTATTATTTCTGTGATAAAAATAAACACAACTCAGTTTAAGCGGCACTGGACCGTTTGGAGGGAGTTGTCAAATACATGGGCCTATTCCACCACTGACGCAATCGGCATCTGATGACTTAACGGCAGTTCCCGACTTGGATATCGGGCCACCCGGCATTAAAAGCCCGATTCTTAACAACCCAGCCTTTTCTCACTCTAAATGTCCACCAAAAGTTCACCGAAGCTGTTTTTGCGTCCGCTTTATTGCAGAGCACACTAAAATGCAGGAGGATTCCACAAAGGTAATACGTACAGCACTATATGTTTAGTGTTTTATTCAACATTGCTATTATTTCTATTAACAAAAAGGTAAAAGAAGACTGGAAATATGTTGCAATGGTGCTCGACAGACTATTCTTATGGATTTTTACACTGGCTGTCTTAGCCGGGACGGCAGGGATAATACTGCAAGCGCCAACCTTGTACGACGATAGAATTCCTATAATCGAACAAAAGGAAATAGATTTTTCCGGAACATCCGCTGGCCGCTGCCGGCCTCCGCAATAGCACTTCAGTGTAGCATTAAGAACGTTTCTTGTCTCTGAGAATTGAACTGCGTACGGAGATAGATCCGAAATTCCCTCGAGTTCATTTGAAAAGTCGACCAGCTTGATATTATGTATATGAATAGATTTGTTTCCATATCAATAAGTCAATTAATTAGCAAACGACCGTTGTTATGCGACCGACAGCAATTGGGAAGTTTTAGTTTCATCCTTCAATACCAATTATATGAACACTTACACCATATTGTGTATTCATATTGAGCATCACAGTTTTACCCAATACTTCCGTTAATAAATTCTTACTATTTAACTGTAACTAATTTTGTTGCATGGCTTAAACCAATTGTTCCACCCGACCTCGAATAACGAAAAAAATTTAACAATTTAAGGTGAAAGTTAAAAATATTAAAAACTGCCAATATATATATATATATATATATACATATATATATATTAATATTAGTTCACATCGGTGTATAGCCCGAGCGCAGGCTACAGAAGTTTTCGTGAAAAATCGAATAAATTGGATACACTTACGATTGCAAACACCAATGTTCGAACAGTCCTCTGAAAGTAATACTATTGTAGGAATAGCATATTGTAGTTTTGCTAACGTACAGATTGCCGTATAATGAAAGCTAAACCATAACATTAAAATAATAAGAAAATTAGCATGAATATAAAATGTGAAATAGAAAGTTAACATTTAGAGATAAGTTGAATTGCAAAATTGTTAACGTTGAAATTGAAAAACATGAACATTAATTTATTAGCATATGTATATTGTACAATGTAACTAACGGAAACGTTAAGAAGAAATACAAGCGTTATTAAGAGTAGTGAAATACTTCATTACTATAGTGAAATATTTCCATTTATATGTATTTTTATAAAGTGAAATATTTCAATATAAAGAATGACTTACCGTAATGAACTCAAATTATTCTGTAAATATATACAAGTGAACGAATGCAAGAAATGAAGAGTAATATACCAGTTTTCTAAAACAAAAGACCATACGGCAAGAGAAGGGAGGGAATTTACAACCATACAAAGCAAAAATATAAAATATTCTAAGTTTTTATAAAGTATTACATGATTTAATTAGCAGATAAGTTGAATTTTGTACAGTGAAAATATTTTCCCTGTCGCTGTCTCCCCCGACCATCTGTTTTTCACCGAAAAATCTCTCCTACTTTATTGCACAATATGCGTACGTCGGAAAAAAGTAACGAATAAGACTCCCGTCTCCCCTTTTCGGCCAGCTCGTCCTTATTAACACACTTTCCGAAGGCATTAAACAATTTCAATTCGGACGCTACAATGATTTCCTAAGCTAAAGCACATTCAATCATAAGGATGTCTATGTAATAAAACCGCCCAGTATTTCTGTTCAAAAATTTACTTCAAAATCTGTTTTAGTTAAATGGAATTTACGTTATCAATAAGTTCACTACCGTTAGTTGGGTGCAAAAGCATCACGAACAAAAAAGGTTAGCACTAGAATACCCAAGGGAGTCAAAACGACCTTTGAGGTCATCTATTTTATTGCATGGCTTTTTGAAATAAAATCTTCGCTGACTTTTACTATTTTTTAATGTTAAATTACTTAAAAAACCTGAAAACATTAAAAAAAAATGTTAACCCCTGTTTTGTTATATAATTCCATATGGGCATTTAAGGAAGATTGTGGCATTCTAGTGTTAACGTCGTCAATAAATAACGTTCTTTTCAGATTTCGAGCATCGCACGTTGTTTTCTCTTGCAAATTTAAATTTATCATTTGTATATTTATATTTCATTTTATTTGGAACTTTGACTTTGGGTCCACTTTTTTCTCGCAAATAACATTTCGTTTTAGACAAGTGCGACATGGTTGTTCGTGATAGATCGGTCAGGAGCGTAAATTGGAGAAACGGAGAACCACATGACTGGGTAGACACTTGGTATTGATCGTATACCCATTAAAAATGCCCAAATTGTTACAGCGATATTTGTATTCTTTTCATTCTAATAATTACCGACAATTGAAGAAATCCGTGTTACATTGCAACGCGGAAAACATATACCATAGAAAGAGATAATGGATGAGTAGCTGTTGTGGAATACTCACAAGAAGAGCTTTCATCAAACCTCTTTAGGAACAAACGTCACCCAATATTGCAAAAACTATACGTTTTCCTTTAACATTCAAGTTTCGGTTATATTTGTTCTTACGGGTCATCCAAAGTAGACAGTGGTTTGTTCAAAAAGGAATAGCAGTACCACGAGTCAATTTGTACTCATGTAATAAGTCACATAACTGATCGATGGTTGATGTCGAAGAATAGGCACTTTTCCTGGCAAAGATCTCAGTGGGCATAACTTGCATGTTTTTCTTTATGTGTATGCTCTTTCATTCCCAGTGAACGTATTATAGAACTTTTTGTTGGGATTTCCAGCAGAATAGGGATTGTCTTTTTCATTTTTGCTATGAAAGTTGCCAAGGATCTTTTTATGTCTGCTCCAATCAAAATAACTCCAATATTTTTTCTATTGTAAAGAATAGAAAAGAAGTATTCAATCTCCGACAGAGGGGTTTCTGTAAAAGAATCGGTTAGAAAGTACCAGCACAATCATTTGAGATTTAAACTGAACCTGGAGTAACCATCATAAAGTTTCGGCCATTTGGATTGGGGGCCGTCACTTCACCAATTCCTGCCAGCAAAAATCCGATTGTTGTTTCCTGCGCACAATCGGTTTTCATTAGTGAATGAATGCATAATCTTGTCTCGTAATTACCACATCGGCAATGATTCCAATTAAAATACGTGTATCTATAGCCGATGATCGCCGAGACATGGACATACTGAAGTCAACAGAGTACTACTTTAAAATTTTGACAGACAGTTGGATTTTGATTTTTCGTATGATTCGAAACTGACGAATAATTTCATCATGAATAAATTGTAGTTGGGTGGGGTGCAGTTATAGTATAATAATAAAGTAGTCTAATAAAAACTCCTCCACTCTGAGCAAGCACTTTTTTGTTTAAATTACGTAAATTTTGATGTCTGAAGAAAAGGCAAAATAATTTATAGATAAATTCGAAATGCAATTCATCAATTTGAAGACTATTAATGATATTTTTTGACCAAATTTTTCAATCAAAATAGAGGTACATTGGGGTACTCTCATATACATATTTGAGTACTTTATAATTATACTATGAATTAAAAAATATTCAGTATAATTTTAAAATTTGATGGCTTATGCAAGATCTACTTTCTTTCATAGTATATCTTAAAATATTCTAAGCATTTAATAAGTATTACATGATTTAATTAGCCGATAAGTTAATTTTTTTGAAATTACGTCAATTTTGATGTGTGAAATTTGTCAGTTCAAAAATTACACCGGCACACAAAAAAAAAACAGTGGTCTGTACATTTGACTAGACCCACCTATCCTTATGTATTTCGGTGCGCTGAAACCGAATCCGAGGTCAGTTTTGTCCGTACACCCTCAAAATTTTGAGTAAATCGCAAAAAACTGCCAAAAATGGCTGAAAATCGCAAATAATTGCAGTTATCAAAATGAAAAAAAATTTTGTGAATTGTATCAAGTATTTTTCTTATGTATTCCGATGCGCTGAATCCAACTCTGAAGTCCGTTTGGCTCATACACTCTCCAAATTTGAATGAAATGATAAAAAAGCCCTAAAAATGACTGAAAATGGCTAAAAATCGCAAAAATTGCAGTTATAAAAACAACAAAATGTTTTTATTAATTGTATGAAGTATTTTTCTGATGTATTTCGATGCGCTGAATCTAAATCTGATATCAGTTTTCCTCATACACCCTCCAAATTTAAAATAAATGATAAAAAATCGCTACCGCTATCGCTAACCGTGCCGGTGTTATTGAACCACAGTCGCATTTTCATTCAAACAAAATCGCAGTAAAAACAAAAGCCAAAATAGATAAATTTTAAATGCAATACAACTATGTTTTCATCGTACACAATTTGAAGACTTTATTAATGATTTTTTTGGCAAAATTTGTCAATCAAAATAGAACATTAGGGGCATAGTATAATTATAAAGTTGTCAAACCTGAACTCTCCCCTCTTTTGAGTAAAATTTTTTTGAAATTTCTTTCACTATATTTCATTTCTGATGTACAAATTTTGTAAGCAGAAAAAATAGTCGCATTTTAATTTGAACATAATCGTTATTATAAAAAGTTCCTACAATTTTTTTTGCATTTAGCAGTATTATTATATGAGTTTTATAATAATAATCACAGAAAGTCGAAGTGAAGTGAAAAAAATTTTTCATATTGGAATTTGCTGAAAATTACTTTGTAAGTATCAATATTTACATACATTTTATAAACAATAACTTTAAAATATTAAATTAATCAATGATTGGTTTGACCTTTTAAATTCGAAATTAACAACGTCATATCAGAATGTATATCAAAAGCCATGTGAAAATGTTCCTGAATAAGCTTGTCTACTCCAGAAAGTATCCGAAATATTGGCAAAGCCCATAATTCCTGGAAAATCAACCCTTTCAAGAAAGGAATAGACTAGGATATTTAGTCATACCGTACCGTACACCGTTTAAACCAGTACGTTTTGGAAAACTTTTTCAGTTGCATGAGTTACATATATTATAAACGGTCACCAGTTAAATTTTATTAAAATAAAGTTTGTTTAATAAAACAAAACTACAGCAAGTAGTTTGCTTAGTGTGTGTGGTTGAAATTTTTACTTGTGTGATGCAACTCTTTTTAGTATAGCTCCGACAGTAATGAACCAATTCAAATTTTGTTAATGCCCTTGTAAAGACAAATATTGACGTTTGCGAAAATACTTCAGATAGTTTCGTCAATGACGCGAAAAGCATTAGGAGATTTCAATACAAACACATGTTCAGAAAATGAAGTCCCATTTACACTCTAATGAGTATGTTACAACCTTCCACTATACATTACACCCTATTATTATTAAATAGGCTATAGTGCACTGCGACCAACTTGATCTTTTGTGCAGCCTTTGTTTTAACCATCCAAGTTAAGGCTTTTTATAAATTTTAGCACTTTTTGGGGTTGTAGTTTCCAGATGGTTGATGGCGGTATTGACGCCTGACCAAACTGGAGAAATCTCTTTCTACTGAGCGCAGGACATTCGCATAGAATGTGGAGTGATGTCTCCTGTTCTAGCTCACATATCCTGCACACATCCGTTGGAGATATTCCCATATTTTTGAGATGGTACCTGAGTGAGCAATGCCCTGTTAGGTACCCAGTGAGGATGCGAAGGTCCTCTCGGTTTAGATTGAGGAGTTTGTTGGATACCCCTCTGTCCGGGGCCAGGAATTGTTTTGCCTGCCGTAGTCCCGTTGTGTTGGTCCATTGGTCGGCAAATTCCTGGTCAACCCATTTCCGTAACCACTCCTGAATGTGTCCTCTAGGTAGTCCACAGAATGGTTCCGGGCCTATCAGTGGGCGTAAAGCACCCTTTTTTGCTAGGCGGTCGGCTTGTTCGTTGCCGTACATTACACCCTAACTCCTAGTTGTAAATTGGAACCCCAAATTTAAATGAATTTTTATGAAAAGTTTGCGAAAATTGAACTTTGAAGGGCCATAGCTGTGTTAACCCTTGACCAATCGAAATCGACTATGGTCAAAAATATAGCTTGAGGATTGGTTATTGTGTAATAAAAAAATTATCGTGTTTTTCAACAGGTTATAAATGCAATAAAAATTCCAAGATGAAAAAACGTGGAAAACACCTATACCACCAATAACTTACAAACGGCTCTTACAATCCAAAATCTGAGTACGCAGTTGTGATCAGCGTGCAAAAATCCTTTAGAAAAGGTTTACTAGAACTCGCAAAATTTTGGCTGTTGCTCAGTGATATCAGTGCTTTTCTGTTTGTATGTTTGTACCTCATAAACCTAGAAAGTACATGACCGATTGATCTGCAATTTGGACGCAATAGGTAGGCTGGGCTGCTCGTTGAAAAAATATTTCAAACACCACTTTCAAAATTAATGAACAAATTTTACACTACCACTCAGTTATAGTGAAAAATATGTCCACTACCACTACACTCAGTTAGTTATAGTGGAAAAAATTTCCATTACCAGTAATTTAGTTTAGTTACAGTGAAAACTATTTCCACTGCCACCACTACACTCACTTAGTTATAGTTAAGAAAAGTTTCACGATTTTTTAAATTAGTGGAGCTTGAAATTTAGTGCATTACGCCCATCTCTGCTTACATATCACGCACATTTTATGAAAACTGTTCAAAAGTTTTTTAAAATACATATTTGCACAAACTTAGCATTTTTATTAAAAGAAATAAACGTAGGTATTTATCCCAATCTAAAAAGGCTATTAGGTGTACTGGCCACACTATACCCATACTTATTACAAAAGTGTCGCTATTATTTGACATTATTTTTTATTTGTTGTAAAAAATAAACATAAAAGGCAATATAATGTTATATGCTCTCACAAAGAGAAGAATATAGAGAATAGTAAATAATCAAAAAACCAGCACCCGCATATGGCACCGGCATTTACATTTGGTACAACTTCGACAATATTCCTTTTTTCGATCATCTGTATAACACTTCGTTCAATAATGTGTGTGACTGACACATAGATGGCGGCACTAATACTAAATCAATATTTTTTTTCGAAATTGTGAACCTTTTTAGGCTTACTGTCAAAATTATATGTCAATCCGACCATTAGTTTACAAGTTACAGTGCTTTAAGTGACACTACTTTTGAGTTTTAAAAAAAAATGAATTCAAAGCAATTCCGTGTGCTGATTTATCATTGTTTTTTAATGAAAAAAAATACTGTTCAATGCCAGGAATGGCTTGAAAAACATTATTCGGACTCTGCTCCATCAAAAAGAACCATTCGTAAATGGTTTGCTAAATTCCGTACAGGCCATATGAGCACCGAAGACGATGAACGCAGTGGACGTCCAAAAGAGGCTGTTACGGACGAAAACATCAAAAAAATCCACAAAATGATTTTGGAAGATCGTAAATTGAGGTTGATTTGTATAGCTGACACTCTAAAGATATCAAAGGAACGTGTTGGACATATCGTTCATGAATATTCGGGTATGCGAAAGCTATGTGCAAAGTGGGTGCCGCGCGAGCTCACAATCGACCAAAACCAGAACGTGTCGATGCTTCGGAGCAAAAAAAAAATGGTACTGAAAAGTTGGAAGATCGCTATAATCGGTGTATCGCCCTCGATGGCAACTATGTTGCTGAATAAAAACGAATTTTGGCAAAAAATGTGTTTTAATTAGTTAGTCACACACATTATTGAACGAAGTGTTAAATACATATAATTGTTTGCCCTGATTGATTTGCCGCCGTAGCTCAGGTGGCTGTCGTGCCAGTCAACTATCGGGTGTTTTTTTTAGAGGTATAGAACTTCGAATTGAAATAAAACACAAGAAAATCGTTTTAATGTCCATCAATTTGGCTTTATTGGTAGGATAATTTTATGCCATTAATGTTTAAATATGATTTCGGGCATGTGGCCGCCGCGGCTGGCTCGAACAAAGCCAATTCTACAGGTCCAATTTTCAACCACTTTTTCGAGCATTTGGGGCCGTATGTCGGCAATAACGCCACGAATGTTGGCTTCCAAGTCCCCTAACGTTTCTGGTTTGTTGGCGTAGACGAGCGACTTCACATATCCCCAAAGAAAATAATCCAATGGTGTCAAATCACACGATCTTGGTGGCCAATTGACAGGTCCATTCCGCGAAATTATGCGCTCATCGAATGTTTCCTTCAATAAATCGATTGTGACGTGCGCTGTGTGGCATGTAGCGCCGTCTTGTTGGAACCACAACTCATCCACATTCATGCCATCCAATTCGGGAACAAAATAGTCGGTTATCATGGCTCTATACCGGTCTCCATTAACGGTAACTGACTCCTCTTCTGACTGGGTCCTCTTCAACATTTTGCTCTACAGCGGCAATTGTTTCTTCGGTGCGTACTGTTCGACGTCTCTGCGGATGCGTATTATCACATAGAGTAAACGTAGTGCGAAAACGACCCATGGTTAACCGAATTAATTGCTCTGATGGACGATTATGTCGACCATAAAATGGACGGAGCTTGCGGTAAACTTCGCGAACTGAACCATTATTTTCGAAATAAATTTGCACGATTTGCAAGCGTTGTTCTTTTGTCAACCTGTTCATGATGAAATGGCAAACCAAACTGAACATAAATGACTTTAGAGTTGCCAGATTTGACCACAAAATGCCAGTTTTATCTCTATTTGAAAAACAAACCTCTAAAAAAAACACCCTATATTACACAGGACAACAAAATCGCCCTTTTTTCTGTTGCATGGAGTTTTTCTACAGTTTTTTACTAATTTGGGTGCGCTAATTTCGAATCTACCCTCAGATTTTTTGTAGCATTTCCATATTTTTTATCGTAAATTCTGAACCAATAAGCGGTTGACATCATTTTACCTTGTTGCATTAACAACAACACACGGCTTCTTTTTCGATGCAATTTATTTTTATAAGTTTTAAAATTCTGCGGTAATTGGACCTCAGAGTCAGAAAATATGGAATTTTAAGGCGTTTTCTTTGATGGTCAAAAACATAAACATTTTTTGTAAATCAATTAAAGATTTAGGTGTATAATGAAAACCGACACATCAAGCAATACGACACAGCCAAATTTTTTGGCTGAGTACACATTGGCATCAAAGTAATACCAAAAAAGTTCTCATGCAAATTTCAACACTTTTGAGCCATTTGTCAATGATTTATTTAAAAAACAAAGGGGCTCCAGATATGCAAAGTTTTTTATTTTCCTTTCCTGTTTTGTACAAATAAAAAACAAAAAAATTTTGATTTGCTCCCCGGAAAATATTAAATTTTAAGGCGTTTTTTTATATGTATAGTTCGTAACTTGATTTATGAAACATCTGTGCAACTTTCGCCATCAGAAAAAACGCCTTGAAATTCACTATTTTCCTTGTTTGAAACCTTATTACCACGCTTCTGTCAGAAAAGAAGGCGTGAGATGTTGTAAGTGCAACGATATAAAAATCATGTCGATAGGATTATTGGTTCGGAAATTACAGTGGAAAATGTGAAAAAAGTCGGCGAAAATTCGAAAAAGTGACACGCATTTTTTGCGAAAACTAGAGCTGTTACATAAAAACGGAAAAAACTATTCAGATTCATGTAAAAAACTTCATGCAACAGACATGCTGTTGTCCAGTGTTATTATTATTGTTTGTCCTGAATGACTCACTGATCGCCCAGCCCAAGCCGCTAAAGCTACAAATATGAAATTTGAACTATAGGTACATCTTGAAAAATTATGTTTTGAAATTCTGGGTCTACAAAAATAATTCGACACGTATTTTCCAATTTTTCGAAGATCAAGACTTAATGGGGTGAACCAAGGGTTAAGGATCGTATAGGAAAATACTACGAAAAAACCCTGAATCTACGGACTTGAAAGTTGGTTGGGACCATGATACAATTATAAAGGTAGTGTATTCCAGGAGAAAGGCAGAATGACAATGCCTTATACAGAGTGTTGCTTATAATGAGGGGCAAATTTTCACAAATAGGGGAAAAATTAGTACTAGAAAATGCCCTTCAAGCGATAACACAAGATAAGTTATGGACCCTTAGATGGGCATACTGTGATACAAAAAATAACAGTCTTAACGCCTAGATGGATATTTATTTCGTAATAATTTTTTGTTAAAATTTTTGATACAGTTTGATTTCGGCATTGTTTGAATGATTTAATTGAAACGTAAATTATTTTTTCGTGTGCCTACCAATACATGTGCACGTTAGCAAACAAAAAAAAGCAACATTATTTTTCATTTCAAATTCAATAAGGCATCGGAGTTGACAGCTTTTGGGAGAGTTCCTGTAGTGAACTGTATACTGTGAGCTGAAATTTCTTACAAGTAAAAATTTGTCTAACAGAAACTTGTAGCTACTGTTTTCTCTCTGACGATTTTATGCCATCGTTTCTGATCTCTCTTGTAAGTTTTCTGAGTTCGTGAACGCTTTGCCAGTAAAAACTTGCAACAATTTGTACAAGCTATTTGATATTGAACACATCGAATATGTTTTCGCATTGCCTTTGTGGTATTTAGAAACGCAAAAATGTTTTCGAGTTACCTGAATAATCTTTCTTTTGCTGCTCCAAAACACTCTTGTTCACTAACTAAACATAGCAGCGCATTGGCGCTTTATGACAGGAAGCTCTCTATGCCGATGTGCCCGAATCGTTCAACCATTCATCAATTTACAAAATTGCTGAATATTTTCGTATACACTATACCAAAAAAGTGCATGATTTAAGTTTTGTGGCACCTTTGAACGTTGACAACTGTTGCCTACGATTATACGCAAATTCATACAGGTCATAGTATATTATTATACTAGCAGTCTAATAAGAGAGGAGTAGTCTAAGAGAGAGTATAACGAAATAAACCGAGTGATCTAAGTAGAGATTTTTTAATAATTTTTAATAATAATAATTGACTGGCACGACAGCCCGCTTACGCGAGACTAAGGCCTAGCTTCCCGCAACCACCCGTGTTGTGCGTGTGAATTTGTACGCGGGTAGAAGGGACCTACAGTTTTTATGCCGGTTCCGAACGGCAGGTTGGGAGCTTTATCATAGGCAATTTTTGCTCTCAGAGGTTTGCCATTTCCAGCTGAGAGGACAGCCACCGAAAGAGAAAACGAATTTTCCCGTTATTTTTTTTAGGTGTTATTACGGGCAGTATTTGAACCTGCGGTTTGCTGCCTTCGACTCGCGGTCCAACGCACTAACCAACTGAGCCACGGCGGCTGCCGTAGTAGAGATAGCAATCTTATTTTGATAACCTCTTTTGTCAAACTGTTTTTTTCAAACGTCTTGTCTAATGATAGACAACTACTTGAATTAATTGTGCCTGAAAAGGGCCTTAGAAAAATAAATGTTATGTATACATAAATATATTACAAAGACAGCACCATAACACAAAAAAAGGCCTTTTGTATTTTTACATTGTTTTCTCAGTTTTCTCAAATAGGTACACAGCGCAATGCCAAATTTTTCAATTCTGAATTCACTTGAAATTTTTCAAGTGATGATACAAAGTTGTATTATATTTATTTATTTAGTAGTAGTCTTTGAACAATTCTTACAGACTAGTTAACAAAATGGAACTTAAGCTTAAGCTTAAACTTAAACGGGAAAGTGAGAATAAACAAAGGAAATGAACAAGGGTTTAGGTGCAGATAGATCAAACATTGAAGAGGTCGACAGCACGTTTAGCTCGGTTAAGGCTCGAGGAATAGGAGCGTTACTAGAGAACTCAACAAAAAAGGGGAAACATGTCTGAGGGAGCGAGATGGCACATTGAAAGCTATTTTGGGCAAGAGAGAGGGGCAATCAATATTTCCATTGACTATATCAAAAATGAAAGCCATGGAAATGACAGCCCTCCTGGTTTCAAGTGATTTTAAACCAAGCAGAAGACATCTAGACCTGTAAGGAGGCTGAGTTGCATCTATGAATAATTTTTTTCTTCTTTCAATACGATTTTGTTTGAATGAAAATGCGACTATGGTTCAACGATTTTTTAACTGACAAATATCAGACATCAAAATTCACGTAATTTAAAAAAATGTTGTTTGCTCAGAGAGGAAGAGTTTTTATTAGACTCATAGTGAAATCAATAATGTGTACCAGGTAGATGACGTACACTTATTTCTCTGAGTAGCAATTGTCAATTTGTCAATTTATTTGTGTCAGTTCGATTAACCTTTAGTTTTGTTGTCGCTCAAATAGCACAAAATTTAAAATTTACTTAAAGTACTCCAGAAATATATATTTTCGTAATATATTTTATGTTAGAAAAACATAGAAACTGCATTGCCGGTCGTTTTTTTGCAGAGATAGCACGGTGGGCCATTGATAGATCATAAATAACAAAGGCCCACAGTGCGTCCCTTGTGGTATGCCTGACCACAGATAACTCATTGATGAGTTGTCTGTGGCCTGATCAAGCATTGACTAGGGTATTCCATTTGGTAAGACCAATACTAGTGTCCGACCGAAACCGAAACTTCCTAATTGAAATAAAAATCACCATATCAAGCATCAAAATCACCATTTCAACAAACGAATTTCACTTTAGGTAAATAAAGAACAAACATAACATAAATAAATACATACTTAATTATAAAAACAATTCATTCATATTTTAACAACATGAACATAAAAAATCACCCTTTCGTATCTTACTCGCTAATATTCAAAATTAAATAATTTAATATTATATTCTAAAAAAAAGAAGTTTATTTACATTGGTGGCATCTAAATTCTCCATCTCATCCTTTCACTAACTAGCTGTTCACTCGCTACACAATAACATGTCAAAAATATTCTAGAAAGTTTCGGCCGTTCGGCCATTTTGCTGCCGAAACAGAAACCGAAACACTCATTTGGGCCGAAACCGAAAACGAATATTCGGTCGGACATTAATAGAGTAAGTTCGGGTAATGTGATATGGTCGGGTAATGTGATATAAAGGCCTATTTCACAAGTGCGTTGACTTGTTTCAAAATTAACCTTTTTAGAACATCATAACAGCTAAAAAACTCTAATTATTTTTGATTTGGTATTTTCACCAAGTTTGAAACTAATAGGTGCGTTAAATTACGTTTTTTCGGGTATATCACGTTACCCGCCGATGGTATATCACATTACCCGCCACTTTTATCAGACGCCAATATTTGGATATTTTGATTTTTAATTAAAAAACTCGGCAACAGTTTATCTTAAAGAGTTTATAATCATAGATATACTAAATAATGCATCAGTGAACAGTTTAAGACCAAAAAAAGTGTGTTTTAAGGCAAAATGTGTCGGGAATCGCTGAAAAACAAACAGGTATATCACATTACCCGAACTTACTCTAATCCTTTTCCGGTGGGGGTTGAACCTTTGATTTCTCTGGCACACTGATTAATAGCAAAGACTTCCGCTTGAAATACGGTTGCTAAACTACCAAGACTGACTGATATTTGGTTCTGGAACAATATATTCCACATCCTGCGCCTTCTCACGTCTTGGATCTATGAATGTACCAGATCATGTCATCACAGGTAAGACTGATTTTTTAATTATCCCAGTCTATTCTGTTAGGAGTGTGAGTTCTGTATTTCCTGTTAAAGATATGTCGCGGAGGCATTGAGTCAAGAGGCATCCAGAAGCTTCCGTCTTGCATCCGTTCTTTAACAATGGAGCGGTGAACGCTTACATGCAGATCTTGTAGTATAAGTCCACTATGCATCAGTCTATGTGTAGTAATGGTTGCACTCATTTGTACGGTTAGATCCAGTCGCAGCATTCCCAATATTACATTGAGGGCTGCCGTTGGAGTTGTGCGAAGGCAGCTAGTGATGCAGGAATCACCCTCTGCAGTCTCTCCAGTCTATTCGCTGTGGTTTTTTCCACCATACTATCGCCCCATAGGTGATGGGGAGGATAAACAGGGTGTATATTTTTTGAAGACATTTTGGTTTCGTTCCCAGCTTTTGTCACAGACTCGTTTGCAGATCCAGAGAGCGTTACCCTTCTGAATAGTGCGATTTATGTAAGGTCTCCAGTTCAATTTACTGTCTAGAGTTACCCCAAGGTATTTGGCTTCTTTAACGAAGCCTACATCTTTCCCAAAGACCTTTATCGGTCTTAGGTTTGCCCGTCTTTACTTTACTTTACTTCATAACATTGATCCGAAAGGATGCGAATTAATCCGTTTATGATTCCTGACCTTAACCCTATTTCGCAGAAGTGAGCCTCACAGTCTCACTAAAGATTTCAAATGGTGATAAATCCAAAAGATTTTCGATTCCATTCTTTTATGTAATCCTCTAATGGACTGTTAGAATTATATTGCATTTATAAATTTTACATTTTAGGCAGTTTTTGTACTTTTTAAACAAATTTTTTCAGTAATTTAGCTCATATAAGCCTGACAGTCTCACTTCTGGGTTTACGTTACTTTTAAAATTCTGGGAATTAGGGTTAATCACTCGATCACCTTTGGGTTCTTTCTCGAGGGGTTACGCAAAAGAACGACGTTTTTTGATTGAATCCATTTATATTTTCTAAGGAATATGCATCGGCCGATGCTCGCCCTTCCGACCAATTAATCGGCATCGGCCAAAAAAGTGGGAATTCGGTCGGACTCTATAAATAAGCGTGCGTTAAATATTGATTTCCCCGTTTGATTTTAACTATTTATAAATTCACTACTATTGCCGCAGTGCTATCAAACAAACAAACGAACAAAATCAGGGCGGCAACATTCAAATAATTTAATGAGAAAAAATTCGAAACTGGAAGAAAAATTAATTGAATTTGTTGAAACAACTAAATTTCAAATAACTAAATATTGTATGACAACCCTAGGAGACAAACCGAAGGAGACAAAATTGAAAGAAATTGCGAATTAGGTGAACCAGCCGTTCACTGCCACATTGTAATTCCGCTATACGGACTTTTTGGACATTGTAGCTTTCTTAAGCTCATATGAATACATATCTGATTAAGATTCTTGCTTGATAACAGTTTTTATCTCTTCATAAAAATTGGCACTTTGTGGTTTTGGACCACATCCCTCCATGTATAGTCGTATAGTTTCTTCATCCATTTTATCGTTTTCTTTTGGGGGCTTGTAGTCCGCTACATGATCTACTCTAAGTGCACGTCCTAGGATCTGCAAAAGCAAATGTTTAATGTTTAAACAATACAAAATTAATATGACAGCAATATGTACATACATATGTATATTAATGAAAAAAAAACCTTAGGGTTTGTTGCGATCGGTATATTGTATACTTGTGATGTGTTGGTTAAGCTTTTACATATCAACTAACCTTAATTCCGTTTAAATTATCGACAGCCAAAATCGTGGAACGCTGATCTTCATAACAAAGGAAACAAAACCCCCTTGATTTGCCGCTGAGCTTGTCCCTCGCCAAGTTTATATTAACAACTTCTCCATATTGCGAAAATACACAAATAACGTCACCTTCAGTAAGTGTGGAAGGCATGCCCCCAATAAATATCCAGGCTGAGTCCCTGTACATGTCGTGCCAAGAATTCTTACTTCTGCTTTTCAAATCGAGTTCACTGAGCTTTAAAACATTTTTCATATTCCTGAAATAGATGAAGAATTAATTAATTATCATAAGTTTAATCAGACATTTAATGCAAAAGGCAAATGGTTCCTTGGGCTTAATCTGCGATTCTTTCCTTTCAGCTGCAGGTAAAGCTGAGCAAGACCATTTGCCTCCAAATGTTTGCAAAAATTATTTGTTTTGAAAATTTGGTCGAATTTTAACATTTGTTGGCTACAGTTCAGGACTAAGCAGTTAGGTTAGGTTATGGTGGCTGCCTCTATAAGAGACACACTCGGAGGCCTATTGTGAGGCCCATAGTGATACCACATATTTCACCCGTTTATGAAATGTGTATGCAACACTGTCTTTCCAACATATCGCTCCTTCGCTGCATGAACGTCATAACTCAAAAAAAATGATCTTTTATCTGTCAAAACCACTTTGTAAAATATTCAATACTTTGCTCACAAGACGACATGAAACATTTTTTGCTACCTTGAACTGCCTGCATGGGTAAACTTTAAAATTGAATTTTCTCGGAATGATGTAGTTTTGAGTAATGACGTTCTTGCAGCGAAGGAGCGATATGTTACAGCACACATTTCAAGCAGATGGGGAGGGGACCTACAGTTTAACGCCGAATCCGAACGGCGATTGGCAGTTGTTTTAGTCGCCTTGCTCGCCGCTTTGCTCGCCGTTCTACTATATTTTCAGCCTAAGCCATGACGTATGTTGTCCGACTTATAATTCCGAAGCTATTCCATATTAAAATTTTAGTGCCGTGCCTCCCCGTCCAATACCCACCCCATTCCCCTGTCGAGGGGCACGACTAAATCGTAAGTTTGTACCAAATGTCTTTGATGCGTGACCTGTAGTTCCAAAGTTATTCAAAACATTTGGGTCGCTTGGAACGTGCCACGCGAAGTGAAACGACAAACTTAAACGGTAGCCCTTTAACTAATTTAACAACATATAATGACATAAATCCAATAAAACAAAATAAAGGCGAGTTTCCAACCCTTTAGTAGCGTTATGTAAATAAGTAATAAAAATGAAGTATTTAACAGCGAACGATTCCTACCTCTGCAATTCCACGATTACGGCTCTAAAAATGCCTACCGTGTAGTATGTACCGTGTAGTTTACTATTTTGAAGTCAGCAATTCAAAGATTGGTTAAAACGACGAAATACATAAAGAATACAAGTGGCTCTTAATCTCAGACCTCGAAATAAGCCTTAGGTGAATGATCAATTTCGAAACACGGAAGTTTTCGGCAACTGGTGACATCAGCGAGAACATACAACCCAGTGCCAACATCACGTGAATTGAATTCCAAACGGCCTATGCACTGAAAAAGCAAGATTTATAAAGCACCCGTCCCCTCGTATATGAAGCTGGGTGTCACGATGGAAGAACATAAACTGCAAGGAGACCCCACCACCAACATGACAAGAGCCGAAGACCCATTAAAGACCGCAATTTAGAATCGTTGTGAAACATGCAAACCTCAACAGTATCATAACCCAAGACCGAAAATTATGAGCTACGCTCTAGCAGAGCTGACACCAAATGACGACTTGAAGGAATAAAACAACCAAACTGTAAACAACTAAGGCCTACGCTCGCAAATAAAAATGTTATCTTACGAATACAATAGACGGGTAATAGAAGTAGTCTTATTATTTTTGTACGCCGTACTTACGTTAACGGATTCATCTTTCATTCGAAGTTGATTTAATGAAGAAAAATTATATACTTGCTACCAAAGTAAACAGAAATTAAATCCTATGTGGCGAAACTTCTTTTTTGAGCTCCCAATGGTACAGTGTTGCCGCTTTGGTAGAAACATGCTACAGAGTTCAATTGGTTGTCATAACTTTTTATTTTGTTTACATCAACCGAACAGCATTGCCAGCCAAGTGTTTTTCTATGAGATTTGGTACATTTTTGCAATGGGGAAAAGAAAATGTGCCCAATTTTCGATATGATTTTTTTTAATTGCGCATATGTTTATCAGGATTATTTTGCAGTTTTTTTTTTAATTCTTCTGGAAAGAAAAAAGGTATAAAATTATGTAATGAGCACTGGGATGGATTTAAGTCCTTTTGATATAAACAACTGTGTAAACTTTTAAGACAAACTTTATTTGCGTGTTCTAACAATGGCGTCACAAGTAAAAAGTAAAAGTAAAACGTAAAGGTAAAGGACCAGCATGAACTTAGCTGCAAGCCCGAGTTGCCACACTGCTTGACAAGCCCAACCACAACAGGGTTGCATTCACCATGGCACCACCTCCACCAATACACTACAACTCGGCCTAACCTGACATTCAATCGACCTCGATTGCTTTTACAATGAATCTTCTTCTAGCTTATCATCTAAAAATTCATAATCTGTACATTCATCACTTAAATTATCACCATCTGTGTTGCCTTCTGAGTCCGTTTCAACTGGCCTACCTCGAGGTTCCAACCATTTCTTCATTCTAGACGAATCAATTACATTGTCATATGGCATCTGAGTAACCTGACAATTTTCAACATCCGTAACAACATAACGATCATGACCTAATTGCTTACGAACTACATAAGGGCCTCTGTACTTCTGAATTAGCTTCTTATTCTTCCCTACCGTAGTGTCTACATTTTTAACCACAACTAAATCTCCTGGTTCAAATTGTTTCGCTGGCCTATGGCTCCTCTCGTAATATTTCTGATTGTACAACTGAGACTTCTGTATTGCAAGCTCTGCCTGCTCCCTTATTTCGGACAAATTAACTTCTTCTCTTGAATACACATCATGCAAATACTCCGTCAATTCATCAACTACTTTGCCGCGCTGCTCAACGCCAAAAAGCAGCTTACTAGGGGTCGTCTTTGTGGCACAGTGTACAGTATTATTCATTGCAAACTCGACATCCGTCAGTTTCTGTTTCCAATCTACATGGTTTATAGGGTCAGTCGTTTTGGCCAATATTGCTTTCAACACCCGATTCACCCTCTCAACCTGACCATTCGACTGTGGCGAAGCTACCGCATTCAAAACATGTACAATGTTATTGTTCCCGCAAAAATCCCTAAACTCCGATGACGTAAAAGCTGTGCCCCGATCATCTATGATTCTTCTGGGACGACTGTATTCAACAAAATATCTCTTCAACGCACAAATCGATTCTTTCGCACTACTATTCGTAGCATACATTTTGACAAATTTTGTGAAAGCATCAATCACCACAAACACATGTTTATGCTTTGAGTTCACACTCTCCAATGGCCCGAAATGGTCAATGTGCACTGTATCGAACGGTTCTGGCTTCTTTGGAATACTATATATATTACGCTCATTGCTTCTAGGCGACGTCGAATAATAAATGCACTTCAAACAATTTCTGATGAACACATTCAGCTTTTCGCGCATACGGGGAAACCAATAATGCTTCCGAATCTGATTTGCACATTTCTCAATACCCAAATGACCATATTTCTCATGTATCAATCGCATAATGTTCTCTTCCATCTCACCCGGCACATACAACTGTCGATTCTGACCACTGACACGAAAGACTAACCCATTCTCCAACTCATATCCTGGCACTTCCCCTTGCTCTAATTCTTCCCGCAGTTTATGAATCACAGGATCACGCGTCTGTATAATCTGAATGTTCAAATCAACCTCATTCTCCTCAATACTACACACAGCTGACAACCGGCTCAATGCATCAACATGCTGCATCTGTTCACCCTTTCGGTGTCGAACTGAAAAATCAAACCCGGCGAGACCCAATGTCCATCTGGCAATTCTTGGATTAATTGTTTTCTTCTCCAATGTCAAGACCAAAGAGTTGCAATCAGTCACAACTACAAACGGAATTCCATCCAACATAGTCCGGAATCTTTCCAATGCATTCACAATTGCCAATGTTTCCAACTCAAAGCTATGATAACGCGACTCCGGATCCGTCGTTGTTTTCGAATAAAATGCCACTGGGTGAAACCTGCCGTCATCTTGCTTCTGTAACAGTATAGCACCATACCCTCGCGAACTTGCATCCGTATGCAACTCTGTCTCCCGCCCTGAATCAAAGACACACAGTACAGGGGGCTCAGTCAATTTAGATTTCAAGGTCTCAAACGCATTCCTACACTCTTCTGTCCATTCAAACTTTACACCTTTTCGCGTCAAATAACTCAATGGGCGCGCAATCTGAGAAAAATTATACACAAATCGTCTAAAATATGAAAAAAGACCCACCGCCCTCTGCACCTCCTTTATGTTGGTAGGTACTGCGTAATTCTTTATCGCTACCAAATGATCTTCATTCGGACGAATCCCCCGTTCACTCACACAGTAGCCTAAATACTTCAATTCTCTATATGCAAATTTGCACTTCTTCAGATTCAAGCACAATCCAGCCCCTGACAATAATTTCAAAACTTCTGCCAAAACCACATAATGTTCCTCAATAGTCTTCGTGGCAATGTTAATATCATCTAAATACACCACAATCCTCTTCGCATCAATCAACGGCCGCAACACTAAATTAATAAACCGCTGGAACACTGGTGGAGCATTAGTCAAACCAAATGGCATAAACCGATACTCATACTGTCCCATCGGAGTCACAAACGCAGTTATCGGTATCGATTCCTCATGCATCGGCACCTGGTGAAACCCATTCCTCAAGTCCAACGTACTGAAGAAACTCTTCCCACCCAAATATTCAATACAATCCTCAACTAACGGCAACGGATAATGATCTCTGACAGTCAACTTATTCAACGCCCGATAGTCAACACACATTCTCAATTCACCGTTCTTCTTCCGCACTAACACAATCGGAGACGCGTATGGAGACGCACTTGGCTGAATAATGCCCTGAGCCAACAAATCATCAATTGTCTTCTGTACTTCTGTCTTTTCCCTATATGACAACCGGCGCGGACCACTGTACACCGGCGCATCACTCTTCAACTGAATTTTCATGCAATAGCCACTCAACTTCCCCCCCTTGTTCTTCATTTTCAAATAGTTCTCAAAAACAACTGATTTCAAAGCATCTGCATCTGTTATAGACAAGTTTTCGTCCACATCAATTAGATCACCAATTTCATCCATCTCAGTTGCACCTACCATCAATATTACTTCATCATACAAATTCAAGTCTTCTGTTCCAACTAAATTTACAACTCCGATACACGACTCAAGTCGAGTTTCACACAAATTTGAATCACCAATTACATTTACCTCTGCATTAACTGAATTAATTTCTGACTTGCCACACTTATCATCTGATTTCAATAACTTAACTCTGTTTGGAACCTCTGTTATCTTAACTACTGGACTCTTTAATAAATTAAACAACTTAAGTGCACTGATATTCAACGGAACTTCATTTTTATTGGCATTATTAATCTCCAGCAGAGTACGTCTACTATATCTCACTGTGTCCATTTGGCACAGGCTTATATTCATTGCCTTAAGTAAATCGCGTCCAAAAAGTAGGGGCACCACTGCCTCTTCATCTGGCAAAACAAACAAATTATGGTCAAATTTACGGTTATCAAACACAATTTTACAAGTCACAAGGCCGTACGTACTTAAATTCATATTTCCCATCCCCCGATACTCTGTCACAGTCAATTCACCCGTCACTTCAAATGGCACAAGAGAACGCTTCACGAAACTAGTCGGACTGCCATTATCAAATAAAGCAAAACACGGAATTAATTCAGTGCACTTATTCTGTTTCAAAAAGGCAACACTTACAAGATTTCGGTGTTTCAGCTGTCGGGCTAAACGTCGGACCTCCTCTACCTCCGTCAATGGCGTCCCTGCCTCCCACTCCTCGACCTCTGCTACTAGCTGCTGTTGTTTCGGTACGGCTGGCATCCGTGTTTGCGTCTGGTTTAGTGTTGTATTCTGCATCCGACTACGACGTGGGCACTGCTGGCGCATGTGGCCTACTTCATGGCATATGAAACACGAGTTCGGTGGGCGTCGCGGGGCCCCGCACGCACTTTGATAGTGCCCATATTGAAAACAGTTGTAACACCTGACGGCCGACAAATCCGTGACTTTTGCAGCTGTGTTAGCAACTGGCACTGTTGTATACGACCTCGGCCTAGGCACGGCACCCGACATGACACTGATCTTCGGCACAACCACTGGCGCAGCTGCCCGACGCTTCTTCTCGTAACGCTCCATCAACCCCTTCAATTCACGCAAGGAAGTGGCACTGTACAGCATCGAAACCATATTCGTATCGTCGTTAAGCCCCTCGATGATAATGTCGATTAGGTCCGTTTCTGACACATCGGCGCGGCTGGCAATGTACTGCATCTCAACAATATATTGTCGTGGTGTTTCGTCTGGTCTCAGGACACGGGCACGTAACTGTTGCAGCACATCTCGAACCGTGAATATACGACGGTATTCAGTCATCAAAGCCATCCTTAGCTCACCATAGCTGCGAACACGAGTTATGTCCGCGAACCGCTTCGCTTGCCCAGTTATCAGATGTCGTGCGGCAACCAGCTGGTCTCGCTCACTGTACTGGAAACTCTCGAACACATTCTCCAAGTCGGCCAACCATTTGCTAACGTCCTGCAACTCCGAACCATCAAATTTGCTCATCATCGCGTCCAGTACACCCAGGTCGATTCTACGACTCTCGAACTCGTTCAACTCACGCTGCAGCTGGACAAGCTCACGTTTCTTGCGCATGATCGCCAACTGCCGATCTAACTCAGCCTCTTCAGCCTCAGTACTGGTCACATTCACCACACTCCCTGCATCAACTGTATCATCTTCTGTATCTGGCACATTCATGGGTCGCTCCCTCTGGCTGGCCCCTGGCATCTGTCGTCTAGTCGTCTGCACACTCTGGCTGGCATCTGGCATCTGTTGATTCAGCGGAACATCAGGCTCGCTATCCGCTCTGGCCGCTCTTCCGCTACCTCCGACACGACCTGCTACCGCTTGTTCATACACTGTCCGCAACTGAACCATCGTGGCGTCTTCCTCGAATTCAGCTCCCGCAGCCCGTAGTGCAGCAATAACCGCATTGCGCGTTAATTTGTTCGCCATTGAACCACAATAACTTTAGAACTTAGATAGAAAAAAAATTCCTGCTCGAACCCCACACTTGACGTTGTAATGAGCACTGGGATGGATTTAAGTCCTTTTGATATAAACAACTGTGTAAACTTTTAAGACAAACTTTATTTGCGTGTTCTAACAATGGCGTCACAAGTAAAAAGTAAAAGTAAAACGTAAAGGTAAAGGACCAGCATGAACTTAGCTGCAAGCCCGAGTTGCCACACTGCTTGACAAGCCCAACCACAACAGGGTTGCATTCACCATGGCACCACCTCCACCAATACACTACAATTAACTGTTTTATTTTGTTTATGTGATGTTATTAGATTTCACCTTTAGGTAATGGAGAGCATATCGCTCCTTCGCTGCAAGAACGTCATAACTCAAAACTACATCATTCTGAGAAAATTCAACTTTAAAGTTTACCATTACAGGCAGTTGAAGGTATCAAAAAATGTTTCATGTCGTCTTGTAAGCAAAGTATTGAATATTTCACATAGTGGTTTTGACAGATAAAAGATCATATGCATATACACACAGGGTTGCCATAAACTGAAACAATTTTTTTTTTAGTTATGACGTTCTTGCAGCGAAGGAGCGATATGAAGATATAAAATATTTTCGGCCGAATTGTATTAACTTTTGTGACTTAACTCTAAAACAGCGAACTATGCAACAGATAAAAACAAATGTTTTCCGTAATTTAGCTCATATAAGCCTGACCTTCTCACTTCTGGGCTTACGTTACTTTTAAAATTCTGGGGGTTAGGGTTAGTTGGTCAATTTTTACGTTTTCGTTCACCTTTCATCAATATATAATATTTGTAAATCACATGATCTTAGCACCTTTTCAATCTAAGCACACGATTTGTGTTATTTATCGCCCTAACCGGCTTCCCCTTTATTAATAGACACTTCAAGTTTCGTGAAATTTCACCATTTGAATTTGTAAACTTCTGTTTGTACACAATAACCTAAACATTGCAAGTGCATATTTTTTTGGAGCTTCCGATTTGAACGGGACCAAGACAGAAACTATTTTTATTGAAAAATATTAAGAATGAGCTAACATATGCACTGCATATTTGCATATGTTTGCATATTTTTCCATAGTTTGTGCATATAAATCCGATACCTAGTTATTATTATGGATACGTTTATTCAATACTGGCTATTCTGTTGGCAAGTGAACCGTCCGTCCAATTTTGCCAATGAACCGAGCGAAAACACTAACAAAATGCACGTCAATTGTTCTGCTTTTCTACTGCCACTACGTTCTAAATACAGTGAAATTCCTCATAACCGGACACTCACCGTCGCAGTGTTTTTGTCCGGTTATGGGAGATGTCCGCTTATGGGGAGCGGGGTACAAAAAACTAGTTTAAATTGTATCCAGGTGTTTCTCGCTTATTAATTTCATATTTTGTCCGAATTTATGAATATTTAATTAATGCATACATGTATAGGTAAAGTACATACATTGTACAAGTCGTTCAATTTTAGTACTGCTTTGTTGAAAAAATTGTGTAATGGTTAATTGTTTTAATTTGTTCTGTTCATTTTCAAATACGAGTGAGATTTGTAAAATCTGGTTTGGCATATTTTTGAATTTTGTCCGTTTATGAGAGATTTTTTAATCAAAATGGTTTGAAATATAGTCTCCGCGTCCAATTATTGGAATGATATTCGTATGGAAAACTTAATTAAATTGCTGTCTGCAAAATTTGTCCGGCTATTGAAGTTGTCCGGTTGTAGGGGCTGTCCGTAATGAGTGACGAGCAGTGTTGCCATATTAGCGTTTAGCCTCTAACCTTATAGAAATAAGGCAGAAGCCGTGTCATAAATTTTTTAGCGTTTTGTAGCTTTTTTTGCGTTTGGCTGAACAAAAAGAAAACATTTTGCAATTATATAAAGCACAGTAAACAGTAGACCAGATTTTGACACAGCGTCATATTATATTCATATTTCATCATAAATAGAAAAAACGACAAATATTTTGCCAAAGAGTTTCTCTACAGCCCACACTTTCGATCACTTTTTTTTACCGTTAGTTACTACGATGGACATTGCAAAAATTGTCATGTTAGATGTGCTGCTGCCAATACAGCAACGATTTCCTTACCTTTTTTGTTGTTCCCAGCAAACGATATCGGAAAGATATAGAAACGGTATCGTTAAAGCGAGAATTTTTCTCGTTTTCGAGTGTTTAAATTGATATCGAGAACGAGAAAAATTACACTGTAGTAACGATATCGAGAATTTCGAATATCTCGATATCGTTTAGTCCTTCCTCTTTTTGTCATAAAAGCTCCGAAAAAAATTTGTGCTTCAATGGGAAACCCTTTTTTGAGTGTAAAATAATGCTAATGATAAATCTAAAATTTTTACAAAATTCCAATAAAAGGTTTAAAATAAAATTTTGAAAAATAGTCTTTCATGTGTAGTTTTCTACGCAAGGTACAGATTAAGGTTAAACAGGTCATGCAGCTCGTTCTTGGTTCGTATTCGATAGTCGTCGCGATAGTACTAATAAAATAATTGTACTAAACAAATAACTTAGTGAAAGAGAATTGAAATTTTAGTCTTACAAAAATAACTACGCGCCAATAATAAAAACGATGAATGAATTAGATGATGCACTCTGAAATATTTACCTTATAAATCTTAACCAATGACTTCGTAAGTCGGATGAAATCCTTATTTTATCATTTTTGATTGTGGGTATCTTTGCCTAATGTACTAAATATGTTTTGGTCTAAAACTCTTGATATTTGGGCAACAATTTTTCATCTAAGTATTTTAAATCACATTTTAATACATTTTTTTCTTTTTCAATAACTTTTAGGCGAAGCTTGAAACAATTGGGACGTTCTACAGAAAGTGGTCACTCTTCTCTAAAAATCATTTTGACAATTACAAAGCAAAGGCTTGGCAACACTGTATCTCGTGATTATGGTTGCAAGTGTCAGCTGACCAAAAGTCTTTTACTTGTACACTCACTGAAAAATAATTAAGTGAAAAGAATGGCTTTACATTCGGCAGTTAAAGGGAAATTGATATCCGTGATTGGGGATGAGGTAAGCTACGAACGAGTTTCTTAAATTTCAATATAGCATTATCCTCTTCACAGGACACTTGCGTTGGATTTCTCCTGGGGGGAGTCGGAGAAATCAATAAAAATCGTCACCCGAATTTTATGGTTGTTGATAAGAGTGAGTTGAAATGTTAGGTTTCCAAGCGCCAATCGGCTTAAACACTGCCAACTATTTCAGATACCGCAGTAAGCGAAATTGAAGATTGCTTCAAGCGATTCCTGAAGCGCGACGACATTGATATCATCCTTATTAATCAGAATTACGCCGAGCTCATCCGTCACGTGATCGATGCACACACCTCGCCAGTACCCGCTGTGCTCGAAATCCCTTCAAAGGACCACCCTTACGATGCCAGCAAGGACTCAATCTTAAGACGCGCCAGAGTAAAGCCCTCTACATTTTTCTTATGCACTTTCCTAAATTTCATTTTCTTATTTTCAGGGCATGTTCAACCCCGAAGATTTGGTCCGCTAAAAAGCCGCATGTGGTGTTGAAGTATTAGCATCAACAAGCCAATTTCTATTCTCAATTTCTTAATGTATGGGAGTTGTAATACATTTGTTGTTGTAATTTATTTCCTTCATTCCAACACTTTTTGGATTTATTAAATATGCTTAAACAAATGTTATAAACCAGTTTTTTGTCTTCGTACAACAATTGATTACTTTATTAGTACGTGTTAGGCTTATAATTTACTCAATAGGCAGTTTTGGTTGCTGTCGAACTGCTTGCTAAAAACTTATGTATGTATACTTATATACATATATGCAATCATCAAAACTGCGTGCGCTGTTTCTAAACTAAAAGTCGAAGCACTGATTCTAAAAAGTCAATTGTATTTCCTTGTTAGGTACCTAACGTAAGCTCGTGAGATCATATCATACACACGCTCAATAGGGTCCGTAGTATATCCGGAAATTTATTAAAATTTTAAGTAAACAGTCGTGTTTTCTTTGAAGTATAGATCTGCGACTGACTGAGTATACTTTCTTTTAATTGAGAAACGTGGTAAATGGCTTTGCTTATTTCAAGTGCCTTCAGTGTGAATATAGGCCACTCAGACCTCGGGCAATCACCTTGGGACCCTTAAACCTTCATAAGCAAACTAGCTGACCCGGCAAAGTTCGCCTCGCACAACATTTGTTTTTTTTAATAATGAAATACGCGAGACGGTGAATCTATAGTGAGCTATTGATTAACGCAATTGAGACCCACAGTAAAGTTTCAGTAAAGAAATGGACTGCGCTTGAACCCGATTTAAGTAATACTGGCCGTTCCACGCCCCTCGTCCAATACTCGCCCCATTCCCTCTGTCGAAAGGGAAAATGGTATGTTCGTACTTAGTTTCATTGCTGTTGGACTTATAGTTCAGCAAAATATTTGGGTCACAAAAAATGTGCCACGCTCTTTGTCCAACGCCCATCAAATCTTACCAGTAGAATTACTCATATATGGGACGACGGGTTTCTAAATTCAGTGTTGTACAACTTACAATTTCGAAGATATTCTATATTGATTTGGCTTGTATGAGCGCCTCCTTGTTCAATACTCGCCCCATTTCCTCTGTCGAAGGACATGACTAAATAGTAAGTTCGTAGTGAATTTAATTGCTGTGTGACTTATGGTTCCAAAGTTATCGCCTGAAAATTTTCAGAATTCACGGTCAAACATGGCAGGGATTTTTCGACTTCTCCAATATATTTTCCGGAATTCTTTTTCGCATAAACCTGAACTGACTCAAGATGAATCGAACAAAGAAAACCATATGGAAATCGGCCGGCCCGTTTTAACGTGATGCGCTTACACACATACATCCACTTTCTTTTATATATATATGTACATATATAAGATAAGATAATTACAAAAATTCAGACGTGCTGGACTATTACTTTCGGCAAATATTATCTGTATTACGTCCTCATTCAGAAATATATGTTGGCCATGCTGTTGTGTTATTATATAAAACAGGAGTGCGGAAAAACATACATTAGCCCTGTCCCAACCCGAATAAAACGTTTACTTTGTCCACAAAATACTTTATTCACAAAGAAATATATGGTATATGAATTAGAATTAATGAAAATTGACGCATTTCCTGCATTTATATGTGTCTTGACATACAAACCAGTGATGAGAACTTACTTTTTGCTGTTGGTTATCTACTTGATGTATAAAGTATTGACAACAGTGCAACAAGTTAAGCGCAAGTACTCGGTTACTTCGATCGCTTTAAAGTAATCGAGCCTGTGGCCGAACGAGTAGTTGTCCGTCTCGTTTGCGACCGAGTAATAGGTCTAGCTTTATTCTCTCCACATGTTCCGATAGGCTTCACATTAAACTCATCTGCTATGTTGGCTGAAGTGCTTAAATCGAAATCTAGTGAATTGTCTTGCAGCACTCTATTTGATTTTGGAATATTTTTGAAACCAGCACTATACAGTTTTTCCTCGTTTTCATTATTACTATTCGTTATGACACAGTCCTGGGCAGACCGCATGCCAGGCGATTTTTCGCAGGGGACAACAGCACAACGCTTGGTATGAATCGATAGTGAACGAATGGTCTTGAAAATTTTTTTGCATTTCTGGCATTTGAGCGACCTTCCAGCTAGCACACTGGAGTCGTTCTCGTCATCACTTTCAATAAAGTCAGACTCTGAGCTGAACGCCAAGTCACTTTTATCAATTGATAAATTAGAGCGACTTTTGCGCACAGCAATTGAAACAGAGACCTTTTCTTCAAACGAAGCCGATGATTCCTGAACGACAGCTTGCAACACTGCAGGATTTTGGCAGTGCTTTTTCTGTGGTGGTATTGTTCCGAGTGGCTGAGAAACAGGGCAAACTCGCTTACTGCCAGTTGTTATCATTGAAGGGGTTTTCTTTTTGCGTCTAAAAATCTCATCCAATTCTGGAAGCTCAGTCTCGGGGTAGGGGTCAATTTCATTATGTACTTGTTCCTTTCCACAATGTGCACTCTGCATTAAATCTTCTGAATCGTTTGCATCATTTTTTTGAACTTCAAATACCAAGTTCTCGGAACCTAGTAAAAACATAAAAAATGCACATCATAACTTATCATGCTCTAAATGCAATGTACAATTGTTACAAATTCAAATTGCCAAATTCTGGTGACAAGTGGGTAGTTAAACATATTGATGACTGGGAGTATATTTGCGTAAAGGTGTATGTGCTTTCACACGCAGACTAGTGTGTAAACATACGAAAAACACAATATTTATGAGAATGGAAACATTTATTGTTTCATTCATTCGCTAATATCATGTTCAAACTGACTCCCCTAAACTAGTTTAATTAAAAATGTTTAACATGTTTGATTTCCAACAACAATTACATGTGACTAAACACGTGTTCGAAGTGGTTTTGTTCATTTAACTTGTTAAAGCTCTTTAAACTAGTTTAAGTAGGCAGCTTGAACATGATATAAGTCTAAAAATATTAAATACTCAATGTTCTATAATGTAGATAACAACAAGGTTTATTGAATATAAGGTTACGACCAGTGGCGCACACATGGGGAGGGGGTTTGGGGGTTAAAGCCCGAAATATTTTTAAGTTAGTACAGATATTTAATTTAAAAAAAAGTTACACGAAACTCCCGAAATAAAATCCTGCGTGCGCCACTGGTTACGACATCCGAGACAGATAATTTGAATTGAATTTCTGAAATTATGCCAACATGTAAAATTTTTTGTAGGCACAGTGGGACGAACAACACACTAAACTACAAAAAAATTGAAATTCGTGAAATTGTTGTTTTGTTTATATTTTGTTTATATTTTTATATTAAGTTAAAAAAAAAGTCTTCTTCCCGGAAATGCAATGAGCATATTCTTGCTATTTCGAAATTGATATCGCCTTGGCGATCGCAAAACGATGCCCAAAGCTCTCGCTGTTTTAAATACTTTGGGAACGTCAAGTAATGCACTTCCCTGCAACCTAGAAAATATGCGTATTATTAATATTTATTCTTTGTGATGCAATACGACAACATTTTCAAAATAAGAGATACTCACTTAAGTTCCTGCTGTTTTGCGCACATTTGCCCACTGCACAACGCATTCTGACAGAAATTTGTATTTTCTATTTTGAAAAAAACACGTTTTCACACCAAATTTTTACAGGAAATGCACTTCAGTACTTACGTTTTTTTGGACAAAAATCACTTTTTGAGTTTAAAATAATAATATTAAGTAAAACTTGCGAAAAATTCAAATTAAACCGTCGGCCAATCAAAATTCGCTATAGTTTCTAAATAGGGCTGACGAGCGACATTTTTTTAAATTGAAAGTCGTTTCTTTTTTATTTTGAAATTCAAACTAGGTGCACAAAAAGTTCTTGTTCTGTGTGAAATTGGACTTTCCTTCAAAGTATGTATTTGCATAGATTAAGATACATAGATAAGATCAAACAATTTCGTATCAGAACAGATTTAATTGACCACATATTACGACCCCTTTAACACTAGAATGCCCGAAAATCTGACCTACCTAAAATGCCCATAGGTAGTCATTTTGACTACCATATTGTTTACTGACTTTTTTTTTAAATTTTATTGGTTTTCAAGTAGCAAATATGAATAAATGCACATTATATTAAATTAAAATAAGTACTCCATTTTTATTTTTTATGGTTTACAAAGTAAATTCATTTAAATATAATGGCGTACTTTACCCATAAATGGGATAAAATGGAATGAAACTTGGAATTTGGAATTTGTGAATGAATTTTGTGTGTGATATTTTTCTATGATATTTTTTTTTTAATATTTGCAATTATTTGAAATTTTCATATTTCGCAATTGAAGATGCATATTTGTCTTTTTATCAGTAAGATTTGCTGAAAATTGTATATAGGTAGTCAAAATGACTACCTTTGGGCATTTAAGGTAAATTTTGCAAAATTGGGGTAAAAAATTTGTTTACAATATTTTTAATTTATTTATTCCATTTAGCTTTAAAAACTAATAAAAGTCACGTAAGATATTTTTTTAGAAAGCGATGCAACAAAAGTTATTTACAATAAAAGACCTCAATGTAGTCAAAATGACTCCCTTGGGCATTCTAGTGTTAACCAATTCGAGACGAAAATTTTTTTCGAACACGGTCCCCAGGAGCGAAATTTGTTTTCGTTGTATTGGTAATTTTCATTCATTTCAGATCATTTTTAGATTTTTTGGTACACAGTAGAGTAAGTTCGGGTAATGTGATATGGTCGGGTAATGTGATATAGGTGCTTATTTCACAAGTGCGTTGACCTTTTTCAAAATTAACCTTTTTAAAACATCATAACAGCTAAAAAACTCGTGCTGCATGATTTTGGATGTGATTGCTTAAATAGTTTACCGTCAGTGTGATGAAGTGCTTTTAGTAGGCTTGCAAAAGTTTTTGGTCACGCAGTTTGAAAGCATAAAAGGTACAACAAAAATATTATTACAAAGTTCGAGGCTAATCAGAAGTAAATCAGTGATATCGATTATAAGTTTGCGAGGTACGCTCTTCTCAACAAAATTATTATTGATTTTTTATAATATTTTTTTCGCAAAAAGTCAATTTCGGGTAATGTGATATACCAAAGTTCGGGTAATGTGATATAGTACATCTCAGTACCCAAACTTATGACAGTAATACTATTTGTATACAGAAATGTTTATATACTTTATTTTATACTATTTGAAGTGGAATATTCTCAAAAATCTGTTATGGTTAAGTTTTAGATAAAAAAAATCCATGAAATCATGTTTCTCGATACAAATTTGTAACCCTTGGTTAAACCAACCCCGTCAGATTGTGATTTTCTAAAAACCCCCTCCATGGCGGCATCGATTTCTCAAAAACCCGTACTCAGAAAAAAAAAATAAAATTTTATTGTAATCTGTATGAATGTAGCTATCTTTGTACGTAGCCGTTTTTTTTAATTTTGATTTTTCACAAAATGGCGACCGATTGAAAATATTTCCATGTTTTCGACCTTGTTTTTTTGGTTTTGAGACAGTTTAAAAAATAGTAAAAAACAAAATTTTCCAAATCGGCTACGCTTAACCTTAACCACTACTAAGACGAACAAAACAAAAAAAAAAATTAGAAATCGGTTCATAATTGTTCGAGTTATTGATGCCGCCAGTTCAAAAAAAGTCGTTTCGAGAAAAACGCGTTTAAAGTTTTGAGTCCATTTCTCTCGTAATGAAATCATGTATCTTTTAAAATTTTCATACGTGTGTTAAACTATCGAGTCTTTGAAATTTTGACTTGAAATTTTGTACACATATTTTTGAATATATAAGCTTTGATTTAAAACAAAAAAAAAAAATTTTTTTTTTTTACCCGTCACAGTGGCTTTCCCCCTTAAGTCATTCGATTCCTATTGTAGTCATGTAACTAGTCATTTATTCTAGTAGTTAAGAATTCTACACATCATCTTTAATATTGTAGATGTATACAATTCATTTATCTAATCATTTATTTATTCTTAGTAATCATTCCACAAATTCAACTTTTTGTTGCCAAAAGCCCTTATAAGGGCTATATGTACAAAATCCGATCGTGCAACCTCCTCGCGGTGTACATCGGGTAGCGCTGATGCCGACGGTCCTATATACCTTTGTTTTGTGGAGTAAATAGGGTTTATGGGTTGAAGTGATTTTTGTTCAATATACGGCTAAAGTCAGAACATTGAAGCGTTAAATAGCCTAGATAACGGGATATTTTAAAGGTTATGTCAACAACCTGACGTGCTGGGGTTTTTTGGACCTCGGATTCGAATTCAGCGACCCCGAAAACATATAGTAAACATGGTCTGACCTCCAGACCCGAAAACATATTTTTTTTTGTGTGGCTGTGTAATCATAGATATACTAAATAATGCATCAGTGAACAGTTTGAGACCAAAAAAGTGTGTTTTAAGGCAAAAAGTGTCGGGAATCGCTGAAAAACAAACAGGTATATCACATTATCCGAACTTACTCTAAAACCAATGCCAAATTTTGTTTTCCTGTACTTTACAGATTTCATTAGTTCCAGAAAAATCTTATTTCGACGACTAGTTTACTCAGAATAACTGAATAACTAATACCTGTGACAGGCATGTAGTAACAATACCATGATAAAGTCATCATAGTATTCTAATTACTAGGTACGGTGACAGACATAACTTAGTAAATTATTTATAGTAATTTTTGACAGTTTGAATATCGAAAAATTCACAAATGTAAACAAAGCGAACATTTCTAAAGTGCATTAATTTCAAACAACGCAAACATTCGTTGTTTGCATCAAAAAAGGAGGCAATGTCTAAGATTGGTAATTCGAATGTGTGTTTGGTGAAAAACTACATAAATACTACATAGGTAGCCGAACAAAGTATTGTTACTAGCTAAATACTAGGTTGCTCACGTAGTATTTAGCTGGTGACACACATCCGGTATTTGCTCGGTTCGTAGTAACAATACTAGATGTCTGTCACGGGTATAATGTGCAATTCATTACTGTTATTGCACACACGGTGTACAATCGATCTCGAATGGGTTAAGCTATGTATGTGTACACTGTAGAGAAAAATATGGAAAGCTAGAGCAAATTCTTGCCTAGAGAAGTCTAGACACTCAGTAGAGCTCTGCACGAGAGCTCGACACAGTATCTACCCGAGATTTCTTAGTGGAGAGTTTTTTTTCATTGGCTTTATGAGAACTCTAGCTCTATTAAACATGTTCAATAAAGTTCAGAACTCTCGCATGCAGCGCTTTTTGTTTATATGAATGCATAGTGGATAATTTCGATTTCTGAATGTTTTTAAAATTTTCGTTTCAATTGAAAATTTTCATGAGCGTCGAGATATCCACCAAACAAACAATAATAAGTAAATAATACAATGACAATAATACACCAGCGGCGAAGACACAACGAAGCGAAAGTAGTGGCGGGATCTAGACAAAGGATAAAACGTTCCAACCGATATCGATGTACGAGTCAAGTACCGATTTATGGGATAGCTCCAGTAGACTCTACGCAAACTGGCAAATGTAAATGTTGTCCGTCCAGGCCCATTACATTGTTTTCCCCCTAAAATTTAATTTAAAAAAATTAACAATTACATATAAGTATGTACATAATTGTTAAATTACATGAATAAAAAAGACTGCATATCGTATAGCAATAACAATCAGAAGTTACAGTTGGACGCCAATCGAATACTAATCTTACGATATGCGTCAAAATTTGACAGAACACCAATATTGCCAACGTTGAGAAAATACAAATTTACAGATTGGATAAGCGCGGCAATTCAAAATTCCCGAGCACACGCATTGTGCTCTATTTTTCGATCAGTGGTCGGCAAAATTGACAATGAGATGGTGTTAGTGAGCGAAGTGTAATTTCTCAAACCTGTATAATATTAACCCTTTCGAATTTCAGCCATATTGGATTTGTAGTTTTGTTTTGACCGCGTGTGGAAACGAACGTGTCCGCGGATTTCAGAAAAAATGGAAAAAGAGCAATATCGGTCGGTGATTCGCCAAATTAGTCGCATTAGGCTACGAACAGCTGCCCCATCCACCGTATTCTCCAGATTTGGCCCCGTGTGACTTCTTTTTGTTTCCAAACTTGAAAAGTCACTCGCCGGGCAGAAATTTGAGTCGAATGAGGAGGTTATCGCCGCCACGGAGGCCTCCATAAAACGTATTTTTCAGACGGGTTAAAGAAGTTGGAACATCGCTGGGTCAAGTGTATCGAGTTGAAAGGAGACTACGTTGAGAAATAAACCGCCACTTTTCCAAAATTTTCGTTTTTCTTTTGTAGGCTAAGTACTTATCGGACCACCCACGTAGGCACCAACAAATTAATATTTTTAGAAGTGAAATCAAAGCAAATTAAAAAAAATTTACTGCTATCCCCAAAATAATTTCCAATAATTTGCAGCGATATCAGGGAAAGTTTGTGTTCTAACTGAAGTCTTCGAATTGGACGCGTTTGATCAATACCCTGTTTCTTTAATAATGGTTAAATAATTAAAAAAGTGATAATTTTGTATTTTTCCATAAATAATAAATAATGTTTCTGTACTTAAAATATATTGATACAAAATTTATTTAATTCGTTTTAAGCTAAAATTGATCAAAAGTAAACTAGCTCTAGAACTCTAACAAAGAGGCGTGGCGACTTCAAATGTCGTGTGCACACTTCTTAGGCAAGTGTTTCATGATTTAAATACCAAAAAGTAATATCGAGACACAGGGTAAAATTCGGGGTCGAAAGGGTTAAACCTGAATAACGACTGATTGAAATAGCGTAAGAATGTGTGTGCTGAGCGTACTGCTCAATTGAGTAAGCTTTGCCAACCACTGTTTTAGATACAGAAATGTGTAAATTTTAGTTCTTTTATCTGTTATTATACCTTTTAACCCTAATTCTCAGATTTTTAAAAGTAACGTAAACCCAGAAGTGCTCATATGAACTAAACTACTGAAAACTCAATTTATTTTACTTTTCCAAATCCAGTTACTACTTAAAGACGACTTTATTTAAGTTTTGTATTTTTAAAAAAGAACTTGTGTATACAGGGTCCACTGGTAAACAATTGCTACTGCAAAAGTATATTTAATTAATCCAGATATTCACATCTTTGTAAAATTTGGGTTGAAGTGGAACGGAGATTTGTTTAGTTTATTGAAAACATGTTCCAGCGTTTTGGAGATGGGTGGTGGACAAATACGACACCGATTTTGTTTACGTGTACCAGAATTTGACACCTGCGAACTGACCTTTTGCAGCATCTATTATTGCCTGAGTTATCGCTCGTAGATATTCGTGGCTATACAAAACAATCATCCAGTTATCGCAAAAACAACTATCTTTTGCTATCTATACCCTCAATCCAATAAGGACGTGTTTTGCGCTATATGACATATGTCGCAATATCAGCAGCATCAATCAAACGTATAAAGAAAGCTAGAGGCCATTCATTAGGTTTGCGTTTTTTGATATACCAACAATTTTATTTTTTCTGAGTGTACGAACCCCGCATCCAATAAACTATCGGCTAATTCCTTACTGGTAAACTAGTTGGTCATTATTACATTTGTGCTTGTAAGGCTCACACAGTTTTTCAACACCCTTTTTGCAAGACCCACAGCTCCTTGACTACGTCTTTGCATTTGTATAGCATTTCAGGAAGTATTAGCGCCATCGCACTTCCATAGTCTGATTACATATTTATCGTTATTGAAAAACTGTATGAACTTCGGCAAGGCATACATTTTTCGTAATATGTCGTATATTGTAGTATTTTCAAAAATTTTAATTGACTTCATCCCATGCCCACTAGATGAGTGCTAGGCTCAAAAACGATGAACTTGACACGATAAAAATGCACCATAACATGACAAAGTCAAGAAATTCTGAGTAAATTTGAGTTTTTTGTTCAAATGAGCTTCTGAGGCTCACTTCTGTGGTTTCGTTGCACTTTTTTAAACTGTTTAAAAAAAGTAATATACAAAAACTGTCTAAAATGTTACATTTATAAATGAAATATAATTCTAACATTCCATTAGAGAATTACATAAAATATTAAAATTAGAGTTGGGTAATTCACCTATTTTGAGTGAACCAATCAGTTGCAGTTCGTTCACCTTAATGAACTAGTTCTTTAGTTCACTAGTTCATTTAGTTCAGTTACCGAAAACAATAATTTGATTACTCTACAATATTTTTATTATAACAGTCATGTACAAAAGAACATCTTATACTAAATTCACAGAATACTTGCATACATAATGTATGTTTAGGAACATAAAACAGGTAAAAATTATTCCGCCGTTTTCAATGGATGACACTCATTTGCACTATTGTTAATCTTACTTTACAATAACTTGTAATAACTTGTTTCCGGATAACGTTTTCCTGGTTGGAAGTTGGTAGTTACAAAGAGATCGTGGCGATCTTCTTGATCAGCTTCTTGTTAATTTGCTGCAGTTTTCTGCCAGTTGATGGTTTACTTGTGAAACGTAAAATTGTTGGTTGCGGATCCACAGCCTGATGCTCTCTCGCCCGTTTCGCTGGTTCTGGCTGCGATGTCATCTGCTAATAACAATAATTAGTCAATAGCAATCTTTGTTTTCGTAATATAATAAATAAACTTACCATTTCCCCAATTCACACACTGCTTGACCGCTGCTTTTGGCTGCTTTTTCATAAAGAAATATGGACATTTTTTTACCTTTTTCTACGAAATGGTAACACCGAAAAATCTAGTTCATTGGAAAGAACGATCTAGTGAACTAGTTCATTGGGATGAGCTAGTTCTTCAGTTCCTTTAGTTCATGAACTACCCAAGCCTAATTGAAATCTTTAGTGAGACTGTGAGGCTCACTTCTGGGAATTAGGGTTAGGCAAACGGTTGGGATTGAATGTTGATGGTCAATGCGTAAGCGGGAGTGTCTCGGACGACGGGTGCGCGGTTCGAACCTTACTTTAGCTGCCAACATTTTTTTTAATGGTTCCTTTTTAAATACATATATTCCATTTTTTACGGGTCGTGAAAACAATATAAATGACAAATTTTTTTTGGTTTTCAGAGCTCTTGATTAGAAAATTGTTTGGTTTTGGAGGCTGTATGTGGTTTTTGCAAGTTTTAAAATCAATCAATCAAGCGCAGCATACGGTTACAAACAACCATACAGCAAAAAGATTCTATTGATAATGACAGGCACTCATGGGCGTACCTAGGTATGGGTAGAGGAGGGTATTTCCCCCCTAAAATTCATAATTCTATATTTTATATTTTATATACATATGTACAGAAATCTATATTCTTTTCTATTCTATTCGAATTTTATATTCTGAATTTTGAAATGTAGTTACCTATGTCCTTGCTCCCTTTAATTTGTTGCTGAGTACGCCCAGACACTTGCTTTTAGCAAACAAGAATGAACCGGCCGCAATATAGTTAGAGTAAGTTCGGGTAAAGTGATATGGTCGGGTAATGTGATATAGTGGCTTATTTCACAAGTGCGTTGACCTTTTTCAAAATTAACCTTTTTAAAACATCACAGCATGGATGTGTTTACTTAAATGATTTACAGTCAAAGTGATGAAGTGCTTTGAGTAGTGCTTGCGCAAGTTTTTAGTTTGAAAACCCAGAAGGTACAAAAAAAATTATTATAAAGTTCGGGGTCAATCAAAAGAAAATCAATGATATCGAATATGAGTTTGCGAGATACGCTCTTAACAAAATTATGTATGGTATTCAGTTTGTGGGAAAATTTATTTCGGGCAACTTTCCCTAAAACAATGAATAAACTGTGAGCATCCCACTGTATATGTTTCAAACAATTGTGAAAAAATGTCCAATAAAGAAAATCCAATAAAGAAATTGTCCCGATAGTGGTGTAAAGTACTCAAAAAAATTCGCCGGAGATTGTGTAAAATATTAATTAGGCTTTGGTTTTTGACTATTTCAATAAACATGCTCAGCAGCCATGATACAATTATAGATTATATATATTATATATAGATTATGATGTTGTATAGCTAAAAGTTAATGCAGATGTGCATTATGGCTTTGGCAAATCTACAACTTTTATACCATTCGTGGTATCGACTCTAATGTTCCGAAAACTTTAGCTTATTCAATATCTTATAGATGTTTTTCAAACACGGTCCCCAGGAGCGAGCATGCGTATTCATAGTATTTTGAATGTTAGAAAGGCTTCAGATAATTTTTAGATTTTTTGTAAAACCAATGCCAAATTTTGTTTTCCTGTACTTTACAGATTTCATTAGTTCCAGAAAAATCGTATTTCGACGACTAGCTTACTCAGAATAACTGATAATTGCACATTACTGTTATTGCACACATTGCACACACGGTGTGCAGGCTGTCTTATAGCCTCGGAAATCCATTGCACACACGGTGTGCAATCGGTCTCGAATGGGTTAAGCTTTCAGTTGAGTAAGCCACCAATTTTCAAGAATGACATAAAAATTAGGATACTACAAAACAAAAATCCATTTCGCTTACTCTGTTTGAGTGGATTGGTCAGTTTTGGAAGGTCTCCCCTCCTCCTCGTCATCCACCCATGACAGCACCATCGGCAATGCGTCGTTCATAAGCCGTTTTCTTTTTCTTTTTCCGTGATCATTGCTTTTAAAATCGTTTTTGCAAAAATGCAGCTCGCACACTCACGAATTTTCCCTGAGCTTAACTCCACACGCATCGCTCCAATACCTTCCTTTGGTTTCACATTGTGGCACATGAAATACACATACATATATTACTATTCGCCCACGATTTATGGCATAGCGTGCAGCTTGATTTCGGCATTTTTTTAATGATCTAATAGAAACGGAAAATCTTTTTTCGTGTGCCTATCAATACATGTGCACGTAAGCAAACAAAAAAGAAGCAACATTATTTTTCATTTGAAATTCAATGGGCATCGAGTTGACAGCTTTTGGGGGAGCGCTCATAGTGAAATAAATAAAGTGAACGAGCTAGGGAGAGGCATGCTTAAAAAATGTCAATTGCTTTGAAAATTTGAGTTTGCTGTTCTCGAACGCATGTGTGCCGAACTCAGTATTACAAATACTTTACCACTTTCTTTTTTGCTGCACATTTAAATGTATTCAATACATTGGGATCGTGTTCCCATGAGCAGTTTCACATAGTGCGCACGATTCCTTCGGCATTTCAGTAATTTTTATTTTGCTGTGCTGCAGACGTTCTGCCTCTTGGAAAAAAAATTATTTTTTGAACAAAAAGAGTTAAGTTGTTCATAGTGACATCAAATAAGCATGCCGATTCAAGAGAGTTGTCAGTATCTGGTTCACTTTATTTATTTCACTATGGGGAGCGCCTATCGGGAATACTCTACATAGTGAAATCAATAAAGTTTACTAGGTGGATGACGTACACTTACGTGGGTGGTCCGTTAAGTACTTAGCCTACAAAAGATAAACGAAAATTTTGGAAAAGTGGCGACGTAGTCTCCTTTCCACTCGATACACTTGACCCAGCGATGCTCCAACTTCTTCAACCCGTCTGAAAAATACGTTTTTGTTGGCCTCCGTGGCGGCGATAACCTCCTCATTCGACTCTAATTTCTGCCCAGCGAGTGACTTTTTCAAGTTTGGAAACAAAAAGAAGTCACACGGGGCCAAATCTGGAGAATACGGTGGATGGGGCAGCTCTTCGTAGCCTAATGCGACTAATTTGGCGAATCACCGACCGATATTGCTCTTTTTCAATTTTTCTAAAATCCGCGGACACGTTCGTTTCCACACGCGATCAAAACAAAACTACAAATCCAATATGGCTAAAATTTTGGATGTACAATACGATAGTAAATTTCTCTTACGATAGTGGCACCATCGGGCGGTGGGGCTAAGTACTTATCGGACTGCCCACGTATTTATCTGAGTAACAAATGTCAATGTGCCAATTTATTTGTGTCAGTTCGATTAACCTTTATTTTTGTTGTCGCTAAAATAGCACACAATTGAAAATTGACTTTCAGTACTCCAGAAATACATATTTTCGTAATATATTTTATGTTAGAAAAACATAGAAACTTCATTGCCGTGCGTTTTTTTGCAGAGACAGCACGTTTTTCCTGACATGTAGTTGCGTGTTTGGTGTCGGTTTTGGTGCAGAACGTATTTTCAAACAACCATTTATTTTGAAATTTTTTCATACAGCACAGACGGGTTATGAACTCTGACATTTGTCAGCAAAATGACATTGACTGTCAGAAAATAAGTGTACGATGAAGAGAGAGTTTCTGCTATCTGGCACACTTTAATAATTTCACTATGACACTACCCATGGCTCAATAATAAGGTTGTAGAATCCCGGCAACACCAAAAACCACATGTACTTTGTTGGTAGGATTGTTTATCGCTACTGTCAAAATCAGCTGATATTTTCCGACGAAAGAGGGAGAAACTGAAAACAAACAAAAGTAATCGTTGCCAGACGATGCTGTATTTCGAGTGAAAAAACGAGAAAAGTGCTCAGGTCAGGTGTTTTCATTTCAACCGATGCGGCAACACAGCACCACTGCTGACACCGACGATTTTGACAGAAGCGATAAACAATCAGCCGGTGGCTTCCTACAACCTTATTGTTGAGCCATGCCACTACCTTAGTGATTGTATCATGCTCAGCAGCATGGTTGAATAATAAAAGGTGATGTAAATTTTTACACGCCGGATTTGACACTCCCTTAGCTCAATGTGGTATTTTAGAAGAATGGAAAATGGGGAATAAAAAAAGGCCTTTTCAATAAAAAGTATAATAACCACTACACAATTTAAGTAAGGAAAGTCTCGGTTTCATAAGTGCAACAAATATTTCACTCTGCATAATCACGCCATGGCATAATAGCTGCGTTAAAAAACATGCTGCTCTACGTTTCTAAGCTTCAAAAGTAAAATTTTGGATTGAAATACATATAAATATTTTCGCTGAGATTTTATTTAAGTGCTTAATGCAAAAAATGCCTTCGTGTTTTTAGAAATAGCCATTTAACTTTTCCAACTTCATCACATTTTTATAATAAAGTATTTAAATAATTTTAACAATTTGTAATGATACTACCATTGAATTTTGAAAATACATTTTCTAAAGACTTAATTTGGCAAAAAAAAATTTCTGTTGGTTTAATTAACCCTCCTTTAGATACTTGAAATTGGCGCAACAGTTAGTTTGGTCAAAATTATTTTGAATTTGAACTTGAGTTTGTTTACGAAAAAATCGAAAACAAACAAAGATTTGCCTAGTAATGCCCATCTTTTTTTGTGTGAGATTGCAGGATTTTTAACCTTCTGACTGTCCCTTGCTCAAAATTTCGGTCGCTGTCTTTTGGGGTCACGATGACCCCAACCAAACGGTTATATAATTTACTGACAAAACATGAAGAAATGTTACACATAAATCACAAAAGAAAAGGGGAAAGCCCCGAAAAGTGTTTTTTTCGATTTGTCATTGGGTTGTAAGCGCGATTAACTCTAAGGGCCGTTTTCTCAACTTACCGATAAAGTACCCGGTAACTATTTTCGTTTTCTCAACTGCCTGATAAATATAAATTTAACAAGTTTGATTTTTTGGCAACTCTGGTCTACGATGGGCAGCACTTGGCGGCGCAATCAGCTGTTTATGTAAAATTATAATTATTTTTGAAGGAAAAAAAGAAAAATTTTGCCTGGCAGAATCTTGCTGATGCTTTTACTGCCGAATGAGGCATGTCGCGAAGTTGAAAATCGTTGAGGGACAAGTTCGACAGCTTGAAGCGCAAATCCAAGCTGGAACTTGTAGCGGAGAAGAGCGAGACGTATTGCACAGGCCGCGGCCCGGCAGCGATTGGAAATGTCAGCAGTGCAAAGCTCTGCGACTCCGACTCCGTACCTTCAAAAGCGTCTTCCAGTGCATGAATATAAAAAACACGCCTATTTTCCATACCGAAAGATCTCAAATTCAAATTTCATTTCAAATCATAATTTCATTACCAACTGTTTTTTGTTTGTAAACAAACGTATGGCACCACTTCCACTTAAGGTGTTAAACCTTAACTCAATCTGACCAAAGTTGGGAGGCAGGAAGCCAGGGGGCAGTTATGCCAGCGCCGTGAAGGGCGTCAGACTGGCGATACTCCCAGCTTCTTTGCCTGATAATACACTCTCACGGGAGGATCAGGGAAAGATTGAGGATGCTTTGGTTGCAGAAATGTGTAAGGGCTGGAGGACGAAACTCCAGCTTGATGGAATACACTTTCGACCAGGTCTTATACTGGTCGACTGTGTAGATGCAGACACAGCGGAATGGCTGAAAGGTCTTGTCCCGGCGCTGCCTGGCTGGAAGGGGGTACTGCTAACCACGTGCGACGGGGACAACATACCGAGCGCACATATGTTGACGGTCTACCTCCCGAAGGCGGCAAGCATGGACAATAAGCAGCTCCTCGATCTCCTTATTGCCCAGAACGAGGGACTGCACACGAAGCTGTGGAGAGTCTTTCAAAGTAAAGACGAAAAGCAGGGCAAGGTCCTGACGATCGGGGTCGACGACCGGTCGTTAGAGGCCATCAAAAAGTGCAACTGCCTACTGCGGTACAGGTTTGGCACTGTACCGGTGCACTTGCACAAGCGCCGCGAGCCTTCGAAAGCGGCCGACGTACCAGCAGCCAATACTCCGGCGGGCGGCACAGCCGATATACCGAAGGAGGTGGCAAGCCTGGTGGAACAGGAGGCCGCTAGCAGTGAGGTCGTCGAAGAGATCAGTCTTCTACCTCACGAAGTTGAGGGGATCGACGCGATCGACCTCTCGATGCTAAGCATGGCGGCGGACGAAGAAGACTCGGACAGAGTCACCCTGTCAGACCTTGATAAAGAGGGTAGTCTGACAGAGGATGAAAGCGGTGCCACTCAGACATAAGGCAGCGATGACCAGCACTAGAGTTGCGCAGGTAAATCTGCACCATGCGAAGGCTGCGTCAGCCGTAATCGCGAGGGCAACCCTCAGATCAAATCTGAGCGTAGTGCTGGTCCAGGAACCCTGGGTATACAGGGGCCAAATCAAAGGTTTGGCGGAGAAGAACATCCAGGTAATTTGGGACATTAGATGTAACAACCCAAGGGCCTGTTTGTTACTAACCAATAGTTTGAATTACCTCTGTCTTTCAGAATTCCTCTCTAGGGATCTGGTAGCGGTGCAAATCCCGGTAAACCTAAACGGGATAGCGCGGGACATGGTGGTAGCCACAGGATACTTTCCAGGAGAAGACCCTCAGGCCCCACCTGAGATGGTCTCTAGACTGGAGTACTGCGAGCGGAAGAGGCTGCCACTTATACTAGGCTGCGATGCTAAGGCGCACAGCGAAGCCTGGGGAAGCAGCGACACGAATCGAAGGGGTGAGTACCTTCTTGATTATATAGCTAGCAATAAGCTTGAAATTTTCAACGTGGGTAACACACCAACGTTTGTAACCAGTGCGAGAGAGGAGGTCCTAGACATTACTCTAAGCTCCGGACTGGTTAGAAGCTGAAGGGTATCAAATGAACCTTCAATGTCGGACCACAAAATTATCAGGTTTGACATTGAGGGTACCACCTCAGTTAGGAAAATTCTAAGAAATCCCAGGAAAACAAACTGGGATAAATTCCAAGAAACCCTGAGTTTGAACTCCAACCTCTCGGGGATCGGGGACAATATCAGGAATACAGTGGAGTTAGAAACAGAAGTAGTGTGCTTTAATAGCACTATTATTGATGCATACGAAAGTAGCTGTCCGATCAGCAAAGTACATTCCTCTAGGGATGTGCCCTGGTGGAACAAAGACCTCAGTATACTGCGAAATAAGTTTCGCAGGCTTTTCAACCGGTCCAAGCGCTCCGCGGACTGGTCTGAATATAAAAGCGCATTAACCTTATATAATAAGGAAATAAGGGAAGCTAAGCGTAGAAGCTTTAGAAGCTTCTGTGAGAGCATAGAACAGACATCGGACAAGGAGAAGGACACAGCCTGTCTTCCACGAGTCTCAGGAAGAGCAATGGGGAATTTACCGAGAGTGAGGAGGAGAAGGTAAAGCTACTTCTAGATACTCACTTCCCGGGCTCTATTGCTTGGAGGGACACGGAGTAAGCTGAGGAACTAGGTAGAATCTCCAGAGGAGATTGGATAGTGGCAAAGGAAATCTGTACGGAAGAAAGGTTAAGGTGGGCGGTTAACACCTTTAAACCACTAAAATCACCTGGACCCGATGGAATCTTCCCTGCCTTACTACAGAAGGGCATGGACTTTATTAAAAGCCAGCTCCTGAGAATAGCTAGAGCCAGCCTGGCGCTGGGCTACATACCAGAGGCCTGGAGGCGGGCAAAGGTGGTATTCATTCCGAAGGTCGGGAAGAAGGATCCTCTTCACCCGAAATCCTTCAGACCAATTTGTCTGACCTCATTCGTACTGAAAGCTCTGGAGAAAGTTGTTGACAACTACGTACGGACGACAGTCCTAATAGACGATCCGCTGCACACATGCCAGCATGCATACAGGGCAGGACGCTCCACTGAAACTGCACTGTATCAGCTGACAGGTGAGATACAGGAAAGTCTAGACGAAAAAGAGATGGCACTATGTGCCGTTCTAGATGTGGAGGGGGCCTTCGACAACACCTCCCATGAAACTATGTATAGACAATGCTCTAGCCAGCATGGGAATTAATAACACCCTGAAAGGTTGGATTAACAGTATGCTTGCGACTAGGAAGGTGGAGCTACAAACTAGCGCAGGCGGGCTGGTAATAGCCAGTACAACCAGAGGATGTCCACAGGGAGGTGTTTTATCCCCACTGTTGTGGAGTTTTGTGGTTGATGACCTATTGCAAGTACTGTCTAACTCTGGCCTTACGGTCCAGGGGTATGCAGATGACATTGTAATCTTATGCAGGGGAAAATTTGAAGATACTCTGCGGGATAGAATAACCCTAGGGTTAAGAGTAACTAAGAGATGGTGTGCTAGGGTGGGGCTGAATATTAATCCAGCAAAAACCACCATAGTACCCTTTACAAGGAGATATAAACTTGAGGCTGTTAGACCAATCTGCTTATATGGAATAAGAATAGAATTCCAGAAGGAGGTTAAATATCTAGGCGTGATACTAGATCAGATACCACTCTGGAAAGGACATATTGAAGAAACGATGCGGAAGGCCGTCAGAGTCTTTATGACCTGCAGATCCATAGCAGGTAAAAGTTGGGGTTGCACTCCAAGAATACTGAGATGGATCTATACGGTGATCGTGAGGCCTATGATAACGTATGGCTCAGTTGTATGGGCAAATAAAACCAATCAACAGTCCATTATCAAGGCGCTCAGTAAACTCCAGAGATTAGCATGTTTATGCATGACTGGGGCTATGAGAACGTGTCCAACAGCATCCATGGAGGTTCTACTTGAACTTACACCTCTTCACATACATATACAAACCCAGGCGAAGAGGGCTATCCTACGGATGACTGAAAACAATATCGGGGCTGGAGGATTCTTGGGCCGTAAGAAGCTTAATATTCTTACGAACCAATATCCAGAGATAGCAATACCGAGGGACACTATCACACCGAAGTTCAGTTTTATCAAGAGATTCAAAACCGAACTTAGTAACAAAAGGAACTGGGTACGGATATCAGAAACGTATCTGATAAACCAGTACATGATAACCTGGTACACGGATGGATCCCTTACGGATGAAGGTACCGGGATTGGTGTATATGGGCCGAGGATTAGATACTCGGAACCCACGGGTAAGCACACAACAATATTTCAGGCGGAAATATACGCTATTGAAAGGTGTGCTTACTTCAACTTAGCGAGGAACTACCGGAATCGGAGAATTGCGATCCTGTCTGATAGACAAGCGGCAATCAGGGCTTTAAGCTCATACCAGGTATCCTCGAAACTGGTAATGGAATGCCTTGAAAAGCTTAATGAGCTAGGCCTGCACAATCAGGTATGGGTCCTCTGGGTTCCGGGCCACGCAGGTATAGTAGGAAACGCAAGAAGGGGCGCATCAACCCCATTCGTCGGCCCAGAACCTTTTTGTGGACTGGGAAAGGGAGCTTTATCAATCCTAACCAGGAAAGACGAGATAATCAGCAGGAATAAATACTGGGACACAGTGGCGGCTTAAGGTGCTCGGGGGCCCGGGGCGGCGACGGCTGAGGGGCCCCCACAAACGGTGCAGAATAAGTGAAAATTTGTATTCCATTGAACAGTAAATGGACAGTAAAGGGAAAAATTATTTTGAAACGTATATGTGCTTGAAATTTTATGGAAAGCAATAGAATCCCAGAGAAAAAATGAAAAATTGATAAAAGGATAATCTTACTAAATCTTTCCAAATTTGATAAAAACTTTCGTGAAATTAGGAAAACTTTTGGGAGAGCAAATTCGTCATTTCAAAAAGCCATCTGAAAACTCAAAAAAAAAACAGAAAATCTTGCTTCGTTACTACGATCTGGCCATTACTTTAAGCAACCTGAGCAGAAGGATTAGATTGTTTTGCGATCAGTGCATCATTACACTACTCGACAAAAAATGGGCCAATCGCGTGCATAGATAAAGTGTTTTCTAGACTAACTTTGGCCGCTGAACACAAAACTGAAAATAAAAAAAATATTTTTAAGAAGCGTTTTCAAAAAATCTTCGAAAAACGATTTTTTTTCCTGTTGTTTCAGTTATGAGTACATATCTCCTTAAAGAATTGTCTGATTAACACGAGCTGTCCGTCGTTCAAGAAGAAGATAATACTCTTAGCCTTTTTACTGATATATAGATTGTTCAAATTAGATGAGATTTGGGGAAGTTACTGACAAGTAACTTCCCCAAAGGAAAGTTGTAACAAAGTGAATTTTTCGACCAAAAAATCACAAATTTTCGAATATTTTTTTATGGATAAAAAAAATTATCTCCCCTAGTTTTAAAATCTCAGATGAAATATATATTATTATTATATATTTTTTGAGCAAATATATTACTTGAGCAAACATTAAGCCTAACATCAATAGAATTAAAAGAAAAATAACAAAGTTATAATTCAATGAGTAAAAACACCAACTTTACATTTATTACACTGTGCGAAAAATTTTGGTTGCCGAGACCCATCCAAATTTGGATATAGACGTCAAACTAGAGATCATTTATAGTAATCTGGCATAGTCAGTTTTTCATTTTCTGGCCCAAAGTCCTTTTTAAAAAACTTTAAAATTTTAAGGACATACACATTTCAAATATATTTTTAAATATATGCGGTTGTGCAATGATGGAAATATGGGTATCAAATGAATGACATCCTTTTAACTAAATTTGCAATTTTGAAGTTTCAGGACCAAAATATGTCAGGTAGGGAAAACATACATGATTTGGATCTCAGTCTGTAGATTCATACATCTAAATTGTATTCTATTTCAAAGTTCAAGTCTAGAAAACACTGTTATTTTTAGGTGCATTTTTCGTGTCGAGTAGTTTAGAAATCGCTCCTTCGCTGCAAGAACGTCATAACTCAAAACTACATCATTCCGAGAAAATTCAATTTTCAAGTTTACCATTACAGGCAGCTCAAGGCATCAAAAAATGTTTCATGTCATCCTGTGAGCAAAGTATTGAATATTTTACAAAGTGGTTTTGACAGATAAAAGATCATATGCAGATACAAACAGGGTTGCCATAAACTGAAAAAAAATTTTTTTTAGTTATGACGTTCTTGCAGCGAAGGAGCGAAATGTACAGAAATATTTTATAAAACCCAGTAGCAGTAGTTTACTTACAAGGAGCATAGAATTGCTTTCGTAAAAGAGTCTATCAAAGAAGAAAACCGGATTTCCGGGACGATGTGTTGTTATTCAACCAATAATTTTAATAATAATAATAACTGTAAATTTGTTTGACTTCTACAAAGTTTAATGAGGTAAAGTAATTGCGTAATTCGCACTAGTTTACAAGCAAACTCTAAGATTGCGATATTTAATTTAATTTAATTTTTAAGTTAAAAATTAAATATTCCAATCTTCGAGGGAAAATTTTTTGGAAATTTGCAAACAATTGTTATTTAGAAAGGATGTCTTCTTGCTTTTATTGAACTTATTTTTTTATTGCAATTTCAAAGTCAATATTCGATACTGTGTCTCTTTCAATTGATAAAAGTGCAAATAGTTTTTTACAAGTTTCAGTTTTGAAAAACTTTAAATATTTATATACAAGCTTCTCTCGGGGGGCCCCCCGCAGCCCGGGGCCCGGGGCGGTCCGCCCCTCCGCCCCCCCCGTTAAGCCGCTACTGCTGGGACAATCAATCAGGTCTGGAACATCCCAAGGCGATTATCGGGTCATATAGTAGGAAAAGATTCGAGGAATGTATGAGTTTATCAAAGAATAACCTGAGAATCATTACAGGTATCAAGACAGGGCATTGTAGGTTGAATTATCACCTAACTAAACTAGGAATCCGTGCAAACGGACATTGCAGGTTCTGTTCGCAGGAAAATGAAACTGCAATGCACATACTAGGAGAATGCCCTGTACTTATGCATGATCGAAAGAAGCACCTAGGGGACTACCTCGTCAGAGGTGCAAACTGGGACTCCAGAGGTATAGGAGATATACTAAAGTTCCTCTCGGTAGTTGGGCTCACAGATGAACTGTGAGTCCATGAAGAGGGCACAATAGATCTTTAGGTCGCGGTGCACTATCCCCACTAATAATAATAATAATCTGACCGGTAAGTTTTATCGGGAGGATAGCTTAACAAGCGGTTGAGAAAACTAAAATGCGTTTATTGGCCCGTTAAAGTGAACTTTAAAGTTAAAGGTAAGTTGAGAAAACGGCCCTAAGTAACACAAGTAGACGAGCGCACAAAACCGCTCAACCGTTTTTTAATTCCGCCTGGGGTCAAATATACCCCAAAGGCAGAAGGTTAATACCATTTGTTGTATTTTACTTATAAAAGAAATAGTATGCGTTTTAAGAAGCATTACTAATTTTCTAAGGGAGCGAATATTGTCAAATTAGAACGAGACGGCGTTCAATGTACATCACCTTTTATTATTGCATCATGCTCAGCAGTGCGGCAAATTTTGAAACTAGCGGTATCTCTGTTTTCCATGCAAAGCAAAAACAATTTAGATACCATATCGGAAAATTCGGGCAAATTGCCAGGTGGGAAATTTAACCGCTGAATTGTGAACACCATAATTGTTTTTTATATCTTTTTCGCAAAAAGTCAATTTCGGGTAATGTGATGTACTAAAAGATATACTATATCACATTACCCAAACTTATTACAACTGTACTATTTGTATACAGAAAGGTTTATATTTATACTTTGAAGTGGAATAATCTCGAAAATCTGTTATGATTCATTATACATGTTTATATTTGAAACATATACAGTGGTGGACAAAAGTGTTCACAACAAAAATTAAATTTTACAAAATATTAAATTCGCGGGTACTTGCTTTGAATACGGCAATCGTAGTTTGCCACATTTTTACTTTAAGCTAGCACGATATACCATGTTAAATTTCGCTGTTTATATGGTCTGCAAAATACCGTTTTGTGAAGAAGTATAGGGTGTTTTTTTTAGAGGTTTGTTTTTCGAATAGAGATAAAACTGGCATTTTGTGGTCAAATCTGGCAACTCTAATGTCATTTATGTTCAGTTTGGTTTGCCATTTCATCATGAACAGGTTGACAAAAGAACAACGCTTGCAAATCGTGCAAATTTATTTCGAAAATAATGGTTCAGTTCGCGAAGTTTACCGCAAGCTCCGTCCATTTTATGGTCGACATAATCGTCCATCAGAGCAATTAATTCGGTTAACCATGGGTCGTTTTCGCACTACGTTTACTCTATGTGATAATACGCATCCGCAGAGACGTCGAACAGTGCGCACCGAAGAAACAATTGCCGCTGTAGAGCAAAATGTTGAAGAGGACCCAGTCAGAAGAGGAGTCAGTTACCGTTAATGGAGACCGGTATAGAGCCATGATAACCGACTATTTTGTTCCCGAATTGGATGGCATGAATGTGGATGAGTTGTGGTTCCAACAAGACGGCGCTACATGCCACACAGCGCACGTCACAATCGATTTATTGAAGGAAACATTCGATGAGCGCATAATTTCGCGGAATGGACCTGTCAATTGGCCACCAAGATCGTGTGATTTGACACCATTGGATTATTTTCTTTGGGGATATGTGAAGTCGCTCGTCTACGCCAACAAACCAGAAACGTTAGGGGACTTGGAAGCCAACATTCGTGGCGTTATTGCCGACATACGGCCCCAAATGCTCGAAAAAGTGGTTGAAAATTGGACCTGTAGAATTGGCTTTATTCGAGCCAGCCGCGGCGGCCACATGCCCGAAATCACATTTAAACATTAATGGCATAAAATTATCCTTCCAATAAAGCCAAATTGATGGACATTAAAACGATTTTCTTGTGTTTTATTTCAATTCGAAGTTCTATACCTCTAAAAAAAACACCCGATATTTGCAGGCACGTGTGATCAGTTTTGTCCGCGATCGGTCACAGCTACGTACATATTAGAGCATTTATCTCGACAATCGCTATTAGTCCTATTCGGAACCGTGTCGGTGTATTAAGAAGATAAATAATATAGAATATTTGTCTCCAAACAACTTTTCAAAATACACAACTTCTTATTAAATTTGCTGATTTGAAATATGTAGAAAATTGTATGCAAAATGTAAAGAAAATTGTGGCAGAAGACATTGAAAGTGGTTTGTCCTATCGGGAAATAGCTCAAAACACAAAATATCAATCGGTGAAATTAAAAAATTAAAGACTGCTATAATATAACTCCCAGATCGAACAAAAATGGTCGCAAGAAAAACTTGTCTCCGGCGATTCAGCGCGTTGTTCGCAGTTGGATTTTAACTGGTGCCACTAACACTGCTGCAGACACCGCAAAATACTACAAATCGATTACAAATTAGCACTAGAACCGTCCAAAGGACATTAAACGAAAGCGGATTTGTAGCCAAGATCAAAACAACAAAATCATTGTTGACTGGTCGTCATCGCAAGCTCAGGTTGACATTTGCTTAGAATTACGCAAAGTAGTTCGTTGATGACTGGCGGAAAGTGACTTGGTCGGATGTAACAAAAATTCATCGTTTGGGGTCTGATGGTAAACATTACACTTGGGTAAACAAACAAGTAGGAGTCCAAGACCGTAATTTAGAACAAACTCTAAAGTTTGGAGGTGGTTCTCTTATAGCAAGGTTTTGTTTTCGTGGTGTGGGTTTCGATGATGTGGGAATTTTGCGCCGTATCAATGGCACAATTACGGCGACTTTATTACGTTTTTAGAGTTTAGATATATATCTGTCATATAGAGCCGGGTCACGAAGATACTTTTATGCAGGACAACGGCACAAAAATTTTAGATTGGCTACACCAATCGGCGGACTTAAACCCCATAGAACATTTCGCTCCTTCGCTGCAAGAACGTCATAACTCAAAACTACATCATTCCGAGAAAATTCAATTTTAAAGTTTACCATTACAGGGAGTTCAAGGTATCACCAAATTTTTCATGTCGTCTTGTGAGCAAAGTATTGAATATTTTACAAAGTGGTTTTGACAGATTAAAGATCATATGCAGATAACTTTTTTTTTGAGTTATGACGTTCTTGCAGCGAAGGAGCGATTTGTGGCCTGCCCTAAAAAGAAAAATGTATGCCCAAAAAGACTCACCAAAGGATATTGACGAATTATGGGAAAAAACTTCATCAGCGTGGGTGGAAATACCCCCAAAAATACTATACAATCTAGTACAAAGCATGCCGAATCGCATAAAAGCCATTAAAGAGCCGCGCGGAGGCCACCCAAAATATTAAGGATAATATCAATCGATTTTTGCTTGTTGCTTTTGTTTTTCAGTAAAAATATCTTCAATTTAAAAACTAATAATAATTACACTGTGCAAGTCCAAAATTTAGACATGGGGGGGGGAACCTACTGGGTGAGTTTCCTATAGGAATACTGAGTTGAGATCCACCAGCCGTTTGGTAAGATTGGCTCTAGTTTATGAGAAATCCGACTTTGAAGTTTGGTAATTTTCGTCAAGTTTGTCGCTTAAGTAGGTCATAAATCGTTTCGAATATCGCTTTACTGTCTTCGGCAAGTTTGTAGATATTTTAACGACCAACAAATTTGCTTAAGACACCAATCCAAAAAAAATACATTTAAACTGTGTAATTGCGATATGTGCATTTTTGAGCGCAGCGCAACGTGGCGTATGAGTGTCATTTAATTATATTTAACACTCATATAATTGACACTCATACGCCACGTTGCGCTGCGCTCAAAAATGCACATATCGCAATTACACAGTTTAAATGTATTTTTTTTGGATTGGTGTCTTAAGCAAATTTGTTGGTCGTTAAAATATCTACAAACTTGCCGAAGACAGTAAAGCGATATTCGAAAAGATTTATGACCTACTTAACACTAGAATGCCCGAAAATCTGACCTACCTAAAATGCCCATTGGTAGTCATTTTGACTACCATATTGTTTACTGACTTTTTTTTTAAATTTTATTGGTTTTCAAGTAGCAAATATGAATAAATGCACATTATATTAAATTAAAATAAGTACTCCATTCTTATTTTTTATGGTTTACAAAGAAAATTCACTAAAATATAATGGCGTACTTTACACATCAATGGGATAAAATGGAATGAAACTTGGAATTTGAAATCTGTGAATGAATTTTGTGAGTGAATTTTTGATTGAAAAACTTGGGAATTGTCACAGCCTACTATCGGGTGTTTTTTTTAGAGGTATAGAACTTCGAATTGAAATAAAACACAAGAAAATCGTTTTAATGTCCATCAATTTGGCTTTATTGGAAGGATAATTTTATGCCATTAATGCTTAAATATGATTTCGGGCATGTGGCCGCAGCGGCTGGCTCGAATAAAGCCAATTCTACAGGTCCAATTTTCAACCACTTTTTCGAGCATTTGGGGCCGTATGTCGGCAATAACGCCACGAATGTTGGCTTCCAAGTCCCCTAACGTTTCTGGTTTGTTGGCGTAGACGAGCGACTTCACATATCCCCAAAGAAAATAATCCAATGGTGTCAAATCACACGATCTTGGTGGCCAATTGACAGGTCCATTCCGCGAAATTATGCGCTCATCGAAGGTTTCCTTCAATAAATCGATTGTGACGTGCGCTGTGTGGCATGTAGCGCCGTCTTGTTGGAACCACAACTCATCCACATTCATGCCATCCAATTCGGGAACAAAATAGTCGGTTATCATGGCTCTATACCGGTCTCCATTAACGGTAACTGACTCCTCTTCTGACTGGGTCCTCTTCAACATTTTGCTCTACAGCGGCAATTGTTTCTTCGGTGCGCACTGTTCGACGTCTCTGCGGATGCCTATTATCACATAGAGTAAACGTAGTGCGAAAACGACCCATGGTTAACCGAATTAATTGCTCTGATGGACGATTATGTCGACCATAAAATGGACGGAGCTTGCGGTAAACTTCGCGAACTGAACCATTATTTTCGAAATAAATTTGCACGATTTGCAAGCGTTGTTCTTTTGTCAACCTGCTCATGATGAAATGGCAAACCAAACTGAACATAAATGACATTAGAGTTGCCAGATTTGACCACAAAATGCCAGTTTTATCTCTATTCGAAAAACAAACCTCTAAAAAAAACACGCTATATGATATTTTTTTTTTAATATTTGCAATTATTTGAAATTTTCATATTTCGCAATTGAAGATGCATATTTGTCTTTTTATCAGTAAGATGTGCTGAAAATTTTATATAGGTAGTCAAAATGACTACCTTTGGGCATTTAAGGTAAATTTTGCAAAATTGGGGCATACAATTTTTTTACAATATTTTAAATTTATTTATTCCATTTAGCTTTAAAAACTAATAAAAGTCACGTAAGATATTTTTTTTGAAAGCGATACAACAAAAGTTATTTACAATAAAAGACCTCAATGTAGTCAAAATGACTCCCTTGGGCATTCTAGTGTTAAGCGACAAACTTGACGAAAATTACCAAACTTCAAAGTCGGATTTCTCATAAACTAAAGCCAATCTTACCAAACGGCTGGTGGATCTCAACTTAGTATACCTATAGAAAACTCACCCAGTAGGTCCCACCCATGTCTAAATTTTTGAGGGCAAATTTCACGCACAGTGTTATTGACTGGCACGACAGCTCGATACCGCGACTAAGGCCTAGCTACCCGCAACCATCCATGTTGTGCGTGCGAATTTCTACAAGGTTGGAAGGGACCTACAGTTTTATGCCGATTCCAAACGGCGAGTTGGAAGCTTTTTCATAGGCAATTTTACTCTGAGGTTTGCCATTTCTTGCTGAGAGGATAGCCGCCGAAAGAAAAATTGTTGTTTTTCTTTTTTTCGGTGTTAGCAGCAACGGAGTCTTGAACCTGGGTTCGAGCGTCGCATTTGACTCGCGGCCCAACGCACTAGCCAGCTGAGCTACGGCGGCTGCTATATTTAAAAACTATTTAACAATTTTGTTATTGTTATTAAAAAGTAAAAAAAATTAATAAAAAAAAAGAGAAACACGTCGTAATTATTTTTGATTTCGAGTATTTTCACCAAGTTTGAAACCAATAGGTCTGTTAAATAACATTTCTTCTGGTATATCACACTACCCGCCACTTTTACTAGACGCCAATAGTTGGATATTTTAATTTTTAATTAAAAACTTGTCAACAGTTTATCTTAAAGAATTAATTAACAATTAATAATCTTATATACACTATGATCAATAAGTACCGGGACTGTGTATGTTAAATTTTCCGCCGTTGCCCGATGCAGGTAAGTCGGTAGGACCTTAACCGACATCTGTGTCAGCTGTTAGCGTCAGTCAACTTTTTGTACTTCGTCGCATTTTACAATGGATAATTTTGTTGATCAACGTATTTGTTTGAAATTTTGTCTTAAGAACGAAATTTCTTGTGCCAATGCAATTAAATTGTTGCAGAAAGCATTTGGGGAGTCTGCTCTATCAAGAACCAGAGTTCGAGTGGTATAAAATGTTCAAAAATGGTCGTGAAGCGGTCGAAGACTTTCCTCGTTCTGGACGTCCTTCAACATCGAATACCGACGAAAATGTTGAAATTGTGAAGAAAATCGTGCTTGAAAATCGTCATGTGAGCCTCAGAGAGATTTCTAACGATCTTAACATCTTTTATGGAAGCGCACAACACATTGTTGTCGATATTTTGCGCATGAAACGCGTCGCCGCACGGCTTGTTCCTCAAGACTTGAATTTCGTCCAAAAAGATCATAGAAAGCAAGTGGCTGAAGACATGATTTCCGAAGCTAAGAAGGACCCAACGTTCATGAAACGTATAATTACTGGTGATGAGACATGGGTCTATGAATTCGACGTGACAACTAGCCAGCAATCATCCGAATGGCGTGCTGAAGGCGAGCCAAAACCAAAAAAAGTGCGATCAAAAATCAAGATTATGCTCATTGTTTTCTTCGATTATCGTGGTGTGGTGCATTATGAATACGTTCCGACCGGTCAAAACGTTAATAAAGAGTATTACCTTGAAGTATTGAGGCGTTTGAGAGATGCTATTCGTAGAAAACGACCGGATTTGTGGGCCGATAACAGCTGGATTTTGCACCACGATAATGCGCCGTCTCACAAAGCACACATTATTCGCGATTATTTGAACAAACACAGTGTGAATATCATCGATCAGGCTCCCTATTCTCCAGATATGGCACCATGTGACTCTTTCCTGTTCTCCCGACTCAAGTTACCGCTTCGTGGAAAGAGATTTGAGTCCATAGAGGTCATAAAAGAAAATGCGACGCGAGAGCTGAAGGCCATACCTGCTTCGGCTTACCAGAAGTGCATGGACGATTGGATTAAGCGTTGGCATATGTGTACTATACTGCTTCAGATGGGGCTTATTTTGAAGGGGATAAAATAAATTTACCAGAAGAATAAAACAATTTTGTTTTTTTGACACAGTCCCGGTACTTATTGATCATAGTGTATACTAGATATTGGGCAGTGAGCAGTTTGAGTCCAAAAAAATATGTTTTAATGCAGTGTGTCGAGAATCCCCATAAAACAAACAGGTATATCACATTACTCGAATTTACTCTATGTCCTACTAAACTCAACGGAACATACGATATTTGTTTTTTGAGACGACGAATTTGTCAGCGCAATGCTTTCAAAAGATAGTAGGATAACTTCGTGTATTGTGATAAACTTATTTGTTTTTGTCTGTATCACAAACTCGGTCCAAATTAAATAAAATTTATGACATATTTTAAATATGTATTAGATTTCCATGATGCAATAATTAAAAGTGATGTACGTTGTGACAGCCGCGGTTTTACACTCCCTTAGCTCAATGTTGTATTTCAGAAGCAGGGGTAATGGGGAATAAATTCAGGGCTTTTCATGAAAAGCTGCTTTCATGAAAAGGGCTTTTCAATTAAACACTGCCTAAATGTAAGACAGTCCATTGTTCGAATTTAACATATAGGAAAAAATCGTAACCCTTAAATTCCAGAAGATACTGATTTTGATAAACAGAAAATGCATGATGCATGATGTGTGGAAAGATGAAATACAAAAGAAAGTTATTAAAGAAAATGTTACCATCAGTCTGAAAAGAAAATAAATTCAAATATTCAAGTGTGTATAGGCTCTTGGTCCGGCTGAGTATTTTATGACACAATGCGGAACTTGCCTTCGGCATATTGTCAGCCTCAGCGATTTGCAGTAGCTGGAATAGAGAATTGTGGATCTAGGTATCCATCGATTCAAAGATTTCAACCAACCTTGTAATGTAATGATAATGGGTAGGGACAATGCCCTTGCGCACTGCAACCTAGTAGGTTTATTGTGCCCCTTGAATCATCTGGTGTTTTATGTGCTCAGGTATAGAATCAGACCTTTCTGCGATATTTGCATCAGGTCCTCATCACCGAGAATATGTTTCCCTAGAAACTTTGCACGTCTGTGTGCCAAGGCTGGGCAGTTTATGATGACGTGTTCCATTGTTTCATCGACCTCACTGCAGTATCTGCATGTTTTGTCGATGACCAAGCCTAGCTTATATAGGTGGTAGTTACAAGAATAGTGGCCGTTTAGGGCGCCACATAGGATTTTGAGTTGTCTTCTGCTGAGAAGTGTAGCAGATTTGGCTCGTTTTGTGTTGAAGTTTAGGAATCTTTTCGAGTGTCGTAGTCCCTCAATATTATTCCAGTATCTTTGTTTTTGTCTCTGAATCCACTTGTGGATGTCCTGTTTTAGGTCGGTTTTACCGAATCCAAACATCGGGCTCGGCCCTATGAATGGGCTTTCTGCACCATTTTTTGCTTGTGTATCTGCCCTTTCATTGCCATCATGACCCTCATGCCCAGGAATCCAGACAAGCACAACCCTGTTCTGGGTCCCTAGGGCGTTGAGTTCCTTGTGGCATTCAAGCAGGATTTTTGATGTGTAGGAGTAGCTGTCAAGGGCTTTTAGAACTGACAGGCTATCCGAAAGTATAGTGAGCTTTGTTCCTTGAGGGTGCGTTTTAGCAATTGTTCGGACTGCCTCATATATTGCATAGAGTTCAGCTTGAAATATTGAGGTGTTGTAGCTCATCGGAAGGGCTAAGTTGACCCCAGGGCCCACAACTCCAGCTCCTACACCACAAGGTGTTTTAGAGCCATCGGTGTACCATTTCTGAGAGTCCTCTTTTAGCCATTTCGGGTTGTTGTCCCACTGTTCCCTAGTCGGAAAGTCAATTATATATTTCCTTGTTAGGCTGAGATGGGGTTTCATGAAGTCAAGGTAAGATGATTTATGGAGGGTATCCTCTATTTGTTTTAAAATTGCCAAGTGACCCGTAAGGTTACCCTGTTTGAGTAGGTTATGTCTATATAGCGTGAGTGCACTTGAGATTGCTTCCTCTTGGATGGCTATATGGAGCGGTGTTAGATCGAGTAAGGCCTCCATGCCGGCAGTTGCGTATGAGAGATTGAACGAAGGAGTTGGTCGCTCAAAAATTTGGCAACAAGACAGTAGTGCCTGGGCTTGAGCGATTTGTAGTATTTCTATGTATATGTAATCGCTGAAGCGGGTGGGAATTGCAGTTGTTTTGTGTATGCGCAGCTGAATTAGCCGCCAGTCTCAAGGTAGTTGATGGTAGAATTTTTAAAATTCCGAAATTTGCGTGCTTCAAATTCAAATATGTACAACGAGAATATATTTCAACAAAAAGAATCAAAACAAACAGCGTGAAATGGTTTAGTAATCCCCATTTTTTTTTAGAGAATGTTACTATTTGTAAGTACTTTTTTCAAATTTGCTTCTATAAAAAAGGACTTTTTCAAAGAAGCATTACTGATTTGCTAAGGGAGCCAACATTGTCAAATTAGAACGAGACGGGTGTTTACGTACATCACCTTTAATTATTGCATCATGTTAGATTTCAAACAAATTGTCTGAAAAGGGTGTCTGGCGGAGATATTTTTGAAAACTCATTTACTGCCCATTAGTCGGCTAATGTGGTATACTATACCCTTTTACCCGCCTGACACATGTGCTGGCATTTATTCCATTTATTTGTAAGAAAATATGGTTTTTAAGCATTTGAAGTATGTACAAATACGAACCATGATTAAAATCAGTCGCCAGCTTACTTTAGATTAAAGTTCTGCAGCAGCCTTTTTGTAATACTTGCATAAGGAGTAGTGAAAACTAAAATAATTCCTATTTTTATTCCTATTTCCGGCATATTTAATACTGGATGAGCAGTATACTACATTACCCTCCACGAAATACATATACCACAATACCCGAATGTGACTTTTTCGGAATAATTGTGAAAAAGTAAAAGTGTTTATTATAGGGATTATTCGTATGTGTTAGACATACAGTGAGTTATGAAACTGTTCATAAAAATATATTTGGCCAAGCGATCAGCATATGGAAGAAATTTGGTGATATTCATTGTGTTGTTGCCGCTATCCATAACGGTATATGTGAATTTTCGTGAGTAAACATCACTAATTAATTCCAACAACTTTCAATTTTTCGTGTTAGTTCAGGTAATATAAAAGGAAATAGTGAACGATTTTTGCTGACTTTCAGAATTTGTTGTAAAACTAAATATGCCGAAAGTAATCGATGCCGTAACGCGTGGCGCTATGTAATCCAAAGTAAAAGAAGGTAAATCGTTTCGCCAAATCACAAGGAATTTCAACGTTATATCAAAAATAAGAAATTCTTGTGATATTCCCCCAAACAAGAAAATAGGCGGGCGACCGCTGAAATTGAGCCCCACTACTAAAAGAATATTCAAGAAACTAGTTGTATCTGGAGCAGTTGACAGTGCTGTACACGCTCATAAAGATGTGTCTGAGCAAAGACAATTAAAGTATTGTTATTTGTCTTTGGTTAAACTATGTTACAACTACACACAAACATACATAGTGAGCTCTGTATAATAATGAATCGCACTCTTAAGTGCAGATTTGTTCCAGTCTAGCACTATTCTACCCGTAATTGCTCGCAGAGCTGTACAGTATGTACCCACCTGGAATGTTATTTAGCTTCTGTTTTCGTCGATTCTCGCTGCGATTCGCTGGACGAGCCCGCTCCCTTATCATTGGGATGTCAATGGAGCTGGTGTCAAAGTACTCAGAAAGATTTATCGTTGCGCCGTAGTTGCTACTGCAGCTGGAAGGCACCGACCGCCTAGCGGCCATGAGTTTGCGCGTACGCAGCGGATGCATAATAATCATCTCTGGCGGCTGAATAAAGTGTTTGCGCGGAAAAACTGCAGTCCAGTGTAAACGGTTTTTCTGAAAACCTATAGCAGGCATGCGGCGCGGCGGCATGCCTGACGGCTTCTTTGTGAATAGTTGGGGGTTCATAAACGGCGGCATTGCATTATGACCAACACTTGTACAAGTCTTAGACACGGGCGTAGAGCTGTGCGGCAACGTGTAGCCCGCCTGCGGTACATACACACCTTCAGGTTTCCACATTGTTTGGTCTACATTCAGTCGTTTGTACATGTCCTGTTGGCAAATCGGGTTCAACACATTTGAAGTATCCACACCGGCTGGCAAGAATAGGGCACCGCGTGACGTAGAAAATGAACCACTCCTCTCTGGCAGCATGCGAGCTTCAATGGTAACCTCTTGCTGCACAGGTGATTGCGGGCGATGAGTAAACTGGTGCTCTTCAACCGTAATTGGGGTAATGGTCGTGGAGGCTGGTAAGGTGCCGATTGTGCTTAAGAATGTATCCGAGTATCCCTGTACTGTGTGCATTGCCTGTGGCAAAGAAGACGTCAAAGGCATCGCCGACAGCGACGTTGCCATAAACGGCATTTGCTGCTGTTCCAAGCTCTGAAACCACTGATTAATGGTGGACGAATATTCACCGCCGAGAAAAGGGCAGTCAGAAGCAGGAAATTCTACAGCAGTGTCTGGCATTAGAGCGGATTGGTCACTTTCAGCGCTAATGTTAAAGAAGCCACCGCCCATGTTGCTACTAGTCTCACCAGCTGCTTTAGGAGCATCCGACAAATTAACGTAAGAGGAAGCGGAAACCGATTCAGCAGTCTCCTGTAAAGCCCACGCATTGGACATTTGGTTCGAGTTCGGTGGCGGTGCGGATGGTGGCATAGATTGAAATGCTGCACTCTGGTCGCAGAAGTTCTTACTAAAATCGTTGATGTCATTAAGGATGTCATTAATGGGGTTGAGAAATGTAGCATCTTGGCACTCGCCAATCGGCTCGATCGAATTTAAAAGGCTATCCTGCGAATCGAAGAGCACCTGGTCCACATCCCCACTTGTGAAATCCAAATGGTCCATAGCGTCTCCCTCAACCGATCTGCGTAGAAACGCACAAATCATTAGTAGGCTGCCAATGCCAAAAATTAATCATCATACTCATTTATTTGATAATTGAATCCTTCCATTTTCAATTCAGCAGCCGTACTTTTGAAGCTTTGCCCTTCCAAATATGAAAGTCCATCAAATCAAATTCATTGGCAATGTTGCCTAACGGATAACGGTTCACGTATTGAAAATGCAAAAATGGCTGCGATAATGAGCAGCCACCAGTGTTGTAGGCAAACCAAGGCACATTAATAAGGTAGTGGTGGCAACACAGCAGATTAAACTTTTTTCTTCTCATTTTTTTTTGCTTTCTTCTCATTTTCTTTTGATTTTTCGCGAATGGACATGCTAATTGTCAAAAATTGGTAAAATTTTTTTTTGTTGTTTGTGTTTCGATTTGATTTTGACAATCAGCATGCCCAAAAGCACTAACAAAATACATGGGAATTTTGTTTTTGCAGTAGTGCCATCACCTTGTTAATACACCTTGAGGCGAACATTTCAAGTAGTCCCCATTGACGGTTACCGTTGTTGCCAACGCACAGCGTACGGTTTTGCCAATCTGGGAGGACTTATGGTCAAACTCCATAAAGTGCGTTTCATGCGTTCGGGGTTTGTTGCGTTATTGCGTTTCTTGCGTTATTCACGTTGCAAATGGTCAAACTCCATAAAGTGCGTTTCATACGTCAGCTGACGTAAGAAGAAGACTTCTTACGTCAGCTGATGCTGTCAAACTGCTGATTGATTTCGTTGTGCATTGGGAGAAGACAAGGAAAATTGTGAAAAAAAACGAAATGGAATCGCTAAGCGACGTTATAGACTTTAGACTGATTTCATTTTAAACACAATAAATGCATATCGAGCATTGCAAAAAATGAAAAAAGAAATTCAGTTGAATTCAATTTGTAGCAATTTATTTTACAGGAATGAGCAAAATGCGATATACAACGAATAAGCTATCGAATTTCCTGATTCTGTGTATTCTTGACAAATTTTTTATCAAGGTATTTTGTCAAGATTTTTATCAAGCAAAAGCTTGTTGGCATTCTGATGCAACATTGATAAAGTAAAAAGCTTATTTAATTCAACATAAGGTGAATATGCGACAGCTGTCAAATTGTCAAAAAATAAGACAAAAACTTTAAGAAAAGTAAGTTTTGAAAAAAAAGCCGGCCTTGATAGCCCAGCGGGTAGCGCGCTAGCTTCTCATACCGAGCGCCCCAGGTTCGATTCCTGGCTCGGGCTGGAAAAAGCGCTCATCTATCAAGTCAGTCCATAAGTTCGTGAGTTTTTTTTCAATAGTTTCACAATAGGCGGAGGTAACGGATTTTTTTTTTATTTTCTTTGATGTAAAAGTGTTAACATGCACAAATCTTCAATAGGCAAAATTTCAATTTGTATGCTGTTGTCAATAGCATTCAAACTTTTGACAATTTATCAAGAAAAGAGCTTTTATTTTTAGGAACATAATACCAATTCTTGACAAATAGTCAAAAATTGACAAATAGTCAATATGGTGAATTTATCAAGTGTACAGAATTGGGCTGTAAGTTTCGTCTGTCAAAGAATTATGCTACTTTTTAAAAATTTCTTCAAATTTTATGTTTAAATATTGGATTTGAAATGTTTCTTAACTGTATTTAATACCTTTCGTGTAAAATAAATGCATTCGACTTTTTCGATAACACAAGTTTGTTATCGACTTTACCATCCACATCCACATCCACATTCATGCCACATAATTTATGACATCTTTAGGAGCTCTGTCAGCTGTTTGACAGCTTTAACGCAAGAAACGCAAGAGAAAGTTGAAAATAGTTCAACTTTTGATGCGTTTCACGGGTATCGACGTCAAGTCATGGAGTTTGCTTCATACAAATACACTAATTCAACTTTTTTTGCAACACAACGAAACGCAAAACACAACGAAACGAATGAAACGCACTTTATGGAGTTTGACCTTTATGGTGCAACTCCATAACAAGCTTTGTTTACAACAACGCTTTCGTTGCAACTGTGAAAAAAGTAGAATCAGTGTATTTGTATTGAACGAGTTACAAAAGCACAGCGTCAAATGCCATTTTACGAAAAAAACGGAAAGTAGCCCAACTTTCCAATTATCGAGGCTTTGTTCGCATCGTTCGAACAAGCCAATTGGTTATTTATATTTCGTTCCAAATGTTATCGACAAATAGCTTTCTCTCGTAAATTTTTTTTTTGATTTTGGTGCTATCATAATGAAATTAATAAAGTGTGCCAGATAGCAGGAACTCTCTCTTCATCGTACACTTATTTTCTGACAGTTAATGTCATTTTGCTGACAAATGTCAGAGTTCATAACCCGTCTGTGCTGTATGAAAAAAGTCCAAATAATGGTGTAAACACAATTGGAGCGTATTGACGTTTCGGCGCACGGCGTACGGCGTAAATGCGCTGTCGAAATACGTTCGGACGTTGCCTTGCTCACAATTCCAGCGTGAGCAGCAACGTATAAAATACTCAAAATACATTTTTCAATTGTCGAAATTGAATTGTAATTGCTAAGGCGTTGCGTTGCTCACAATTCTAGCGTGAGCAGCAACGTATAAAATACCCAAAATACGTTTACCAATTGTCGAAAAATGAATAATGCGCCCATACGCAGCGTAAAAAATAAAAATAGATCTAAGTGAGCGTACGACGCTTTTACGTTCATACGCTTGCGTCGTCAATTGTGTGCGCTTTCATAGAAATACATGAAATTTAATTTGACAGCGCAATACGTCGAACGTAAATACGCTCATACGCTCCAATTGTGTTTCCACGGTAAATTGTTGTTTGAAAATACGTTCTGCACCAAAACAGACACTAAAAACGTCACTTCATGCCAGGAAAAACGTGCTCTCTCTGCAAAAAAACGCACGGCAATGCAGTTTCTATGTTTTTCTAACATAAAATACATTACGAAAATATATGTATATTTCTGGAGTACTCAAAGTACATTTTAAATTTAACGACAACAAAAATAAAGGTCAATCGAACTGACACAAATAAATTGACACATTGACTATTGCTACTCAGAGAAATAAGTGTACGTCATCTACCTGGTACACTTTATTGATTTCACTATGGCCGATGTTATGCTGCCGGTCAAATGATCGTCGGTCACGGATAAGTTGATGTTGCTTACGCTCTCCAAATTGTCTCTTTTACATTGAAGCAACAACAATTTTATCCGTGATCGGTGCCCGTGACCGGCAGCATAACATCGCCCTATGGGTGCTATAAAAGGTTTTAAACTTAGCAGTTACTATTCATATCAAAGAATAAAAATATACGTTCAATTAAATTATTACTTGCAATTCTCCCAACAAAAACGAAAGTCGCATAATAGTTATTGATTGCATTCACGCACTGAATGTGATCTTTATTTGTTTTCGTGCAATTAATGTCAAACTCCATGAAGCGCGTTTCAGGCGTTCAGGCTTTGTCGCGTTATGACGTTTCACCCGTAATTCGCTTCGCAATGTTGTATGCTCCATAACACGCGTTTCACGCGTCTGCTTCTTCTTCTTACGTCAGCTGATGCTAATTTTTGATTGTCAAACTGCTGATTGATTTCGTTGTAAATTATGAGAAAAACAAGGAAAATCGGGAAAAAGAACGAAATGAAATCGCTATGCGACGTTATAGATTTTATAGAATTTACTGATTTCATTTAAAACACAATAAATGCATATCGAGCATTGCAAAAAATACAAAAAAGATTCAATTGAATTCAATTTGTAGCAATTTATATCACAGGAATTAGCAAAATTCGATATACAACGAATAAGCTATCGAATTTCTAATACAGCGAAGACTAAGTTTCGTCTGTCAAAGAATTATGCTAATTTTTAGGAATTTCTTCACGTTTTATGTTAAAATATTGGATTTCAAATGTTTCTTAACTGTATTTAATAGCTTTCGTGTAAAATATATGCATTCGACTTTTTCGATAACACAAGTATGTTATCGACTTTATCATCGCCTCATAATTTATGTCATCTTTAGGAACTCTGTCAGCTGTTTGACGTCGTTAAGGGCGATATCATGCTGCCGGTCAAATGATCGTCGGTCACGTCACTTTTTACGCTCTCGTTTTAATTTCTCTACTCCGTGCCGAAAGCATGTTATGCTGACGGTCATTTGATCGCTGGTCACCACCAAGGTGTATTAATAAGGTGATGGCACTACTGCAAAAACAAAATTCCCATGTATTTTGTTAGTGCTTTTGGGCATCCTCGTTGTCAAAATCAAATCAAAACACAAGCAACACAAAAACAATTTTACCAATTTTTGACAATGAGGATGCCCATCCGCGAAAAATCAAAGAAAATGAGAAGAAAGCAAAAGAAAATGAGAAGAAAAAAGTTGAATCAGCTGTGTTGCCACCACTACCTTATTAATGTGCCTTGGTCACCACTACGATTTTCGCTTACTTTTACTTTACATTACTTTACTTTACATTTTGCTTTCTTCTTTTTCACCGAAAACACAAATATAAACACACGCTAGTGATGAGGGTTGCTACCAACCCTTTTTTTGCTTATTGCATACACATTTTCACCAAAAAGGAACAAATTTGTTCCCAAAACACAACTATTGTGAATAATCTCACGACGCAACACTGATTTGATCGTTAGATTTGGCATCGAAAGCCTCATCATCCGGTGATCGGTGCGGTCAAATTTTATCCGCTCGCTCGCTCTCCCAATTTTCTCTTTTACATTGAAACAACAACAACTTTATCCGTGATAGTGATCCGTGACCGGCAGCATAACATCGCCCTAAGGGCGCTGTTATGCAGACGGTCAAATGACCGTCGGTCACGATACTTTTTACGCTCTCGTTTTGTTTTTTCCACTCTGTGCCAAAGCCCTGTTATGCAGACGGTCATTTGATCGCCGGTCACCAGTACACTTTTCGCTTGCAGCAATGTAAACAAACGATGAGGGTTGCTACGAACCATGTTTTCCGTCATTAGATACATATTTTCGCGACAAGTGTGCCATTTTGCTCCGAAAACACATGTGTTGTGAATAATTTCACAACGCAACACTGTTTTGATCGCATGATTTGGCATCGAGAGCCTCATCATTTTTGACCGACGCGGTCAAATTTTACTCTCCCGCTCTCTCTCTCAATTTTTCATTTGACATTGAAGCAACAACAACTATCGTGACAGACGGTCATTTGACCGTCCGCAAAACTGCGCCCTAAGCGAGAAACGCGTGTGAAAAGTAGAAAATACTTCAACTTTTGACGCGTTTCGGGCTTATCGACGTCAAGTCAAGGAGTTTGCTTCACACAAATACACTGATTCTACTTTTTTTCCAAACGCGAAAAACGACGATATGCGTGAAACGCACTTTATGGAGTTTGGGCTTCAGATATTGGGCGCAATTGATATTGGATTTGGATTGACTGCCCAGAAGTTTTTCCTGACTACTTAGATTAAGTCAACATATTTATTAAAATACCCAATTTCCTTCTCCATTGTCGTTAAGTTGCTCTCTTTCGCGCCATAATAATTTATTGTCAGCTCATTGGACGAGCTCAAAAACACGTTGTGTAACTCGAAGTGTGTAATCTATCGAATTTTACCATTACGCTGCCACTCCATAACATACTTTGCTTTCAGCAGCGCTTGCTTCGCTTGTCGCGCTTTTTAATTGTAGACATTTTTAACTAAGGAATTAAACTTCTCATAAATAAATAAATATGTATTTATATATTCATGTATCATCAGTTTAACAACAATTTAATACCAACAAAACATATAAAAAATTAGATGGGTAAGAAATTCGCTTCTGTAAACTTCCTTCATTCTTCGCATATATTATACCATTTGAAGCATAAAATTTAATCAATTTAAATTAGACACTTTAGTTTTCACTATTCAAGGATTCAGTGCCGCTAATGATGTCAGATCAAGGCGAATTAATACAGGTGACCTTGTTGAATCAGCTGATTTGATTTTTTTGTGGTGGAAAAGGTCCAGATTGTCAAAATGCCTGTGTAAAACTGTGACAGTTTAAAAATGAAAAAAATCAAGCTTTGTTTTGATTGGCTGATTTTGACAATCTAATCCCAGAAAACAAAAACAAAATACATTGAAATTTTGTTGCTGCCCTAACGCTATCACCTGTATGAATTCGCCTTGTGTCAGATGTATCACCATCAAAATCTCCTAAAATTTTTCCTAAACAATGTTCCCTCCGAAAAGGTCAAAAATCTCCAAAATCTAGGAGGAAATCTCTTGATCTGGCAACACTGATCAAATTTCTCCGAAACAAGGCGAAATCATAAGGGTGATGGCATAACAGCAGCAACAATATTTCAATGTATTTTGTTTTTTGGATCAGCCTATCAAAATAAAGCTTGATTTTTGAATTTTCAAATTGTCAGATTTGTACACAGTCATTTTGACAATCTGGACGTTTTCCAAAATAAAAAAAACAAAGCAGCTGATTGAACGAGATCACCTGTATTAATTCGCCTTGCTCCGAAATAAATGCATGCACACTCATTAAGTGAATGTAATCGATAACTATTATACGATAATCTCGTCGCTCATTTACATAGAGACTAACTCGGATACGGGACTACTTTGGACCTTTCACATTTTCTCTGAATAAAGGTGTAGATACGGGTATCGAGGAAGTCTTTCTAAATGTTTTATTGCTTTTCACCTCTTCTACGAATGCAAGAGTATGCCAGAGGCTCCACTGCCGTTTCCGAGTGCACATGAGATTTTTTTGTTGCCACGCAGCGTTGGTATGCGCTCGTTGCTCGCTCCAATTTGGCCTCCTTTTCCGAAAAATAAATAAATAAACTTAATAGTTAAACATAAATTGACTAACAATCAAATTGTTTCTTCTTGTTTGACATCCACTTAGTAATGATACAAAAATAATCGGTATAAGCTGATTGTAGAGTTGCATTTGGAAAATCCGAGAGTATTAGCAAAGAATATGAAGTGTATAGAAGCCGCATCTGAGCTCAAAAATTCAAATTTTTGTTTGCGAGCTTCATAGAGAGCGGGGTGAAGCCACAAAAGGGAAGGAGCGGTGCAAGGAGAGCAATCGCTTCAGTTTACGCTCATTGACTGCGCGAACTGAAGCACACGCCACCACAAACATACATGAAGTGAAAGTACCGCTTCTCCTGTGTACTTTGAGGTGTTGGTGATTGTTTTGGTCTCTCAATAATTTTTTGTGCAAATTTCTCACAGCAACACATCAGCCAGCGCAATGATCGTCGCAGAGTCTATACCAGCATGGCACAATAACAAGGTAATAGCATGCCCGCAACACCAAAAACCACATGTATTTTGTTGGTAGGATTGTTTATCGTTACTGTCAAAATCAGCTGATATTTTCCGACGAAAGAGGGAGAAACTAAAAACATACAAAAGTGATTGTTGCCAGACGGTGCTGTATTTGAGTGAAAAAACGGGAAAAGTGCTCAGGTCAGTTGTTTTCAGTCAGGTACTTTCATTTCAACCGATGTGGCAACACGGAACCACTGCTGACACCAACGATTTTGACAGAAGCCATAAACGATCAGCCGGTGGCTTGCTATAACCTTGTAGTTGAACCATGTATACCAGGGGTCGGCAAAATTGACAATGAGATGGTGTTAGTGAGCGCAGAGTAATTTTTCTACACTGTATAAAATTAAACCGAAAAGCGAATAAGAAACCAATCGCCAACACAAAAAAGCATACACACAAAAACTACAACAACAAAAGCATCTATTTTTTTCATACATAAAATTTCTTGCAGCGTACACAAGACAAAAATCAACGCAACCACTACACGGCTGTCTGAACAACGACTGATTGAAAGAGCGTAAGAATGCGTGTGCTGATCGTACTGCTCGTATGAGTAAGCTTTGCCGATCAGTGGTCTTTACTCCCGAATGGTTCAGTGATAAATGCTGTGGCAGTAAATTGAAAATCCTAGTTTTTCTTATTATAGTTCTTTTACGCAAACATTGTATGTGGGCCATTAAAAAAGGAAGCTTCAAACAACGCAAGTTAAAAATTATTGCGGGTCAATAAAACAGCTCCTCCTTTGTTGTTTTTGTATTGCTTATGTTTTGCATCGTTTGGAACTTTCTTTTTTTAATTTACTGTCACAGCATTCATCAGGGAATCTGAAGGAGCAAATAGGTTATAACAAAAGTCTGTAATCGATTGATAATTTTTATTACAATTTTTATGGAACATGTTTCACTTAGCGCAGTGAAAACGTCATCATTTCTTAGTTTTTGGAAGCAGATGCCACAATTAATTTTTTAATTATTTAATTAATAATTTAATATTTCTTATCTACAAAATATTTAGCGTAATCATTACTGCTGAAATAAAATAATACAAAAGACAGTTTCGTAATAGGAGTTGACAGCATGTAATAGGAGTTGATCCATAGAATCCTGTGTATCTTCGAAATTAGTTGCTACACTTGACCGAGTGATATTTGAATTTTGTCCCAAAATCGCAAAAGTATTTTCTAGTTTATCTTGGTTAAAAAACTTATTTGTTATAAAAAATTTATGTATTGTATGTATTTATGTATTTCTTTATTTTGCTTAATTTCATCAGTGATTAAAGAACAGATTTTTGTTCTAAAAAAGACATTTATCATCCATACATTTAACATCTTTCAAATAATTTAAAAAAGTCTATATAAATTTGTCCGACTCATTATTTAATTGTATAGGCGATCTAAAGCAATTATCCGATTGCCCTATTCATGCAATCAAATATTGGGTCTCCTTTTTAGATAAATTCTTTAGGAACTTTGTTTATAGCGATCATATAAGTCGCCATGCCAACCATATTTTATTTTCTTTTCTATGATTTTGCGCACACTACAGTCGGCAATGAGTTCAGGAGCAATATGCGACGCCGTGCAGGCTTATAGAAGAAGAACAAAAGCCAGCCAGAAAATAGAAATAGTTTTAAAATTTTAGCTTTTCGCCAGCGCAACAACAGCACATCGTCTTCATCTCCGAATCATCCCACGCCGCAGCAGAGTGCTCACGCAGACTCGCTGCAGTGAGCATGGCACAATAACAAGGTAGTGCTACGGGGGAGAGGATTTTATTTTTTTCTCGTCAGAGTTCGGTAGGTTGTCAAAAATTTTTGTTGGTTTTGTTTACATTCGGCGAACAGCATTGCCAGCCAACTCTTTTTCTGTGCAATTTGAAGCATTTTTCGATGCTGGCAAGTGAACCGTCCGTCCGATTTTGACAATGAACCGAACAAAAACACTAACAAAATACACGTGAATTTTTTCGCTCTTTCCTGCCACTACCTTGTTATTGTGCCATGGCAGTGAGCGTAACCAAAGAGCGCAACACATAAAACTACGTTCTCGCTTGTAAAGCAACGCTCTCATCACATACGTGATCTGTGCTCTGCTCGCACAGGTTCTCTCTCTCGCGGGTTCCAATGTTAGAACCCGCCATACAAAATTCGCGCATTCTGTATGTTTATTTTCTTTGGTAATAGCCTATTTACACGAGGGCTTTCCCCCTGCGTTAAAAGTCATGCGTGATGAGTTTGTGGGCGAGAAGTCAGCGGGGTAGGCAAACACGCACGGTCAGCGAATTCCAGGGTTTTTTTTTTATATTTGCTTTGCTTTTTTTCGCATTTTCCTTAAAATTTCAAACCGGCCGGACCTTTTGCTAACAATTATATTTACATCTTCCCTATTATTTACATTTGAGCAGTTAATAGCAATTTCAGTGATTTCTAAAATATTTTCAATAATTTCGTCTTTGTTTAAATCTATTTTTCTTTTAATAATGAGAATATCAAAAACTACGCGAAAATGTGAATGAAAGAAAAAAAAGAAAAAGTCAAGCAAAGTTGCAAGTAAAAAGTCTTCATGTAAATGCATGAAGATTTACGCAGCAACTTCAAAAGAGAATTGAAAAAAACCCAGGGGGAAAAGCCTTCGTGTAAATAGGCTCTAAGTATGTTTTAATCGCGCATTTATTTTTTAATGGGTAAATGCACATTTTCATACGAGATAAACGACTTTCTCTATAATATTTCTGCGAAAGTCTAAACTCTGCTGTAAATTTAATTTACTTCGTGTAAACCTTTTTTCGCACTTAAATTTAAAGATATTATTTATGAGAAAGAGCTAATATACCAATCGATAACATTACAGACACATTAGCGGAGCTCACTCTTCATAGCATTTTAGGTGTAAAGTTGCTATCGCAGCATTTTTTTAAATTGCGCAATGTTTTCGAAAGCAGTTGTAGCGACAGGTTGCTACGATAGCAACTCTACACTTAAAATGCTATAAGGAGTGAACTCCACTATTTTAGCACACGATACGATAACATTACAATTACATTAACAGAACGCTAAATAAATTTGCTGCAACCAGCTGGCCTGTTTGAACGATGCAAGCAAAGCGTCCAAAAGTATAAAGTTGGACTACTTGTTGCTTATGACGCGTGATGGCATCCGACGCTTTGAGTTATGAACTCGCTCATACAACTACAGGTAGGCCTCGCATAACACGGGAACTATGTACGTTCCTGGAAAATTTCGTGCTAAGCGAAACCGAAGACTTAAAAAACACGAAACTTTTTTGTTTTCAATAAAACTTCTTTAATGAAAGTATACTAACAAAAATACAACATAACAAATACATTTTTCAACACATAAACATATAAGAAAACATTAAATTCAACACAAATTATTATTATTAACATCTATTCCTCATCACTGCTCAAATTAAGCATACGAGGGCGTTTTCAGGTGTAACAGCGAATTACCAAGTCAATTTCGTTTAGCGCGTTCAACAGTTAAAATGGAGATATCCGCATTTCTATTTTCTTATAAGGGACAGCAGGTATGTATGACATAGGTCAGATGGAAACCAAATGCGCGACGAAATAAAGCGAGATCATAAACTTGTTTGAAACATACATATGAATGATTAAAGGGAGGTTTTGCACTCTTTAAATTTGTTGCAAGGCATTTTATTTACGTATGTACATACATATAAGTATATACATATGTACATATATGCAGGTGTATAAATAAGGAAAGCATTTTCGGTTTTTGTTTCAATACAGTGGTAAGCGAAGTTTTTTCACGTGTTAATTGAAAATGTCTCGCAAAAGTTAACCGTGTTAGAACAAAGCCGTGGTATAAAAGGAACGTGTTAAGCAATGCCTACCTGCCACTGATTATATTTTTTTCGAAGCATCTGTTCGAATGCGTTGATGCGTACAATGCGTGAGTTCGTCCGTCAACATAGTGTTAGCTTATTTTAACAAATGCAATGAAACTTTATTGTTTTTAAGAACATCTGAAAATATATTCAAAGCTATATACCATCTGTTCTTATATTGTATCAGTTGCTAAATTGCAAAAATATAGTTGTAATATTAAAATAGTGCACATCACTAATATTTCAGAACGTCGGCAACCTTGCCAGCACGTTTCGGGCAACGCTTCTTGCTTCTTTCACAATTGCTGCTAGCTTCAAAATGGATGGGATTTTTGATATATTTCAAAGCATTATTGGAAGTCAGTTCCGAGACGTGTATCTTGATGCTTTAAACGAGTATGAGAGTCTTATTCAGCAGGTAAATGAATATTTTATCTTATTCCAAGATCTTCCACTTATTTACCTTCATTTTCGAAAGACCGCTACTGACGAAAACGATGTGGTGGTACAGGCTATCAGTTCCTTGTTGTCAAACCCGGAACTGCGGCTTCTAGGCCTACAGCTTTTGAACAAATTCTTAGATCGGTTCACATCAGAAGCAATAGAGCGAAAAGCTAATATTTGGATGGGGTCTGTGCTAAAGAGCTTCAGTGCTCGTGGAACGACGGTTCATGTTGCAGTTGCATTTGAAGTGATGGGTAATTATGGAACCATCTTAGTTGGCTACATATAAATATCACTTAAATGTTTTTAGGTCAACTTGCGCGATTAACGGCACAGTCGCCTGACTTGCGAAAGACATTCGGTTCGAATTACTTGCTTAAAATGTATGAAGCGTTAACCTATGTTCCAGAGGCAGAGTTAGAGCAACTAGCGGCTCTTCGTTGCGTTGAAAACGGACTGTATTTTTATCCAGGTCCAAGTGGTCCGGCAAGGGGTTTGGTGGAGAGATTTTTAGCGCGTTGTGTTGATAGTGCTAATACACGCATTAGCGAGCATTGTGGAAAGTGTCAACATCTGCTGATTCAAGTACGAGGTGGAGGTCCACAAGGATTGAGTCACAAAATGCAGTGGAAAAGTTTTCAATTGCAGCTATTGGGCAGCTTGCACGCTGTACTCAACGTTGCATATGCGCAGTGCGTGAACGTTTATGACGGCCCTATCGAGACTGAACAGCTGAATTTGCCACTTCTCGTGTTAAGCGATGAACCTGTAAATCGTGCGGCGCAACTTCTTGTTCGTTTTGGGAATTTAGCAACATATCTCGTCATGGCTTTGCGGTATATATTGCACATTGCTATTTTGCTTGTGGTCTAGAATGCATTTTTTTTTTGCCCGCAGTGAGCCGTTTCCAGTGGAGAAGTCCGTAAATCCCAAAAAGATTCTAAACCTCGTCTCGCGCGGGTTGAGTGTTACGCTTGCGAGACTCCGTAGCAATAGTATTATTGACAACTTGGCGTTGGGCATATTGCTTCCCAAAATTCATTATTATTTGCTTGAAGTGCTGCAGACTTTAATTGATACGTGCGTATTGTGTAGCAGAGATGTCCACAGTTTTTGTGCTTAAAGAAATTTAATTTTAGAGTGGGGAGTCATCTTCGAGTGTATTTTCAACAGATATTAGATCTGTTGGCGGAAGTTGTTAAGGAGACAGCTTCGAAAATGCCGGGAACCAGAAAACCGTTATCGTATGTAGTACTTAAGTTGCAACATTTATTTTAATATATTTATTTTATTTCTGTTGAGATTTTAGGAATTTGCGCATAAAAGCCTATCAAGTGCTTTCGTCGTGGTGCAGAGCGAGGCGTAGTGGTAGTTGTTGTGAAACAATAGCTGATTTTTTGATCCATGAAATCATCAAAGACGTGTCGCCCTTTCAAAGTGAATGTGTGTTACAGGCAAGTTTTTATATTAGATTTTTCTAAATATTTATCAATGACAAGAGGCAGCTTATTTATTTAAGAACAGAAAGGGTACAGTGAGAATTTCAGTTCTTTTAAATGCACTTCAACAGAGGAAAGGTTACAATAATTTATGCTTTACTAACATAAAAATTACAAGAATAGAATAGAATTGGTAAGGGGTATATTGCACTGAGACCAGGATTGATCTATTGTGCCCCCTACAGTTGTTAGAGTACATCCCCTAGACCTACCGCCCTAATGAAACTTAGTAACTCGCGGGGGTCTAGGTGCTTGACGTCCTCTTCTGCAAGCCAAAACCGGCCCAGGTAACGTAACCTGCTGCGACAAGCCGCATTACAGTGCAATATAATGTGTTCGGGAGTCTCCTCTGCTGTTTCGCAGAGTCTACAGACGCTTACCTGTTCTATCCCGATTGTATGCATGTGTTTCCTCAATCTGCAGTGCCCAGTTAGAAGACCTGTGACCTGTCTAAGCTGGTTCTTCCTTAGTTTGAGGCATTCTTCACTCCATTTGGGGTTATAATCTTTAATGAAGATTTTCGATTGCCTGAGACCGGAGGCGCTAGCCCAGTATTCTGTTTTCCTGGTCCTTTCCTCAAGTCTCAGTGACTCTGTTATGGCGCTTTTGCCCAGCCCAATGAAGGGTTCAGGACCCAGGGGGGGCGTGGCTGCCGCGGTTCTAGCGAGGCTGTCCGCTTCCTCGTTTCCTTCGATACCTCTGTGTCCTGGAACCCAGAGGATCTTCACCTGGTTACATCTGCCCAGTGCATTCAATGCCTCAATGCATTCCAGCACTAACCCTGAGGTTATCTCATATGAGATTAGTGCTTTGATGGCTGCTTGGCTGTCGGAGCAGATGACGATGTCCTGCCCCCTGTACTCACGTTCGAGATTATATTGCACACAGAGCCTGATAGCATACAGTTCCGCCTGGAATATGCTGGGTGTTTTCCCCATGGGCTCGTAGTGCTTGAGGCGAGGTCCAAACACCCCCGCCCCTGTTCCCTCGTGAGTTTTCGAGCCGTCTGTAAACCACTTAATTGTGTGTGGTCTAAAATGGATCTGGTGGTCTTCCCAGGCCCAGTCTGCTTTATTGCTCATATAAACTCCGAAGTATTTTTCGTAGTTATATGTTCTTGTTATTGTATCCATCGGATACAAAACATAAGGGTTACTAGTGGATAACACATCTAAGTCTCTGTGCCTGAGGATGTGATCCCCCCCGTTACTAGTTCTGGCCAGTCCAAGGATAGTATGCTTGGCCGCCATCTCAATTGCTACGTGCAATGGCGATATGTTAAGTATCACCTCCAGTGCCACCGTGGGACAGGTTCTCATAGCACCTGTAATGCACGTGCACGCAAGTCGCTGGACCTTGTCGAGTCTTTTCCTCACTGTCGTAAGTGTGGCTCTCGGGGCCCATGCCACTGCTGCATATGTGAGTATTGGCCTCACAATCATGGTATACATCCATTTCAGTATGCTCGGGTTACATCCCCAAGTTTTGCCTGCCAAGGATCTGCATACCATGACCGCCTTTGTTGCTTTACTGATAACTGCCTCCGCATGCTTGTTCCAGAGTAACTTCGAATCTAGTGTTACACCTAGGTAAAAATTACAAAGAAACCGAAACAATTCTCGCTTATAACACACGGCAGACTACGAGAAAACAAAGGTAAAAATGATTCGAAAATAAATAAGGAGAATAAGAGGCGGAAAGTGTACAGAGAAGTAAAAATATGAATTAAATGTAAGAAATTCGAAATCATTTAGTGCTTTCCATTCTTTTAATTTGAGTGGGCAACGCGTTCAATAGTTTGAAACCACTAACAAAAAACAATCTAGAGGACGTTAAAGTGATATATCTTGGGACAGTGATATTGTGAATATGTTATGAGTAGGGATCGGAATTATATGCACGTGCATATTTTTTTGGAGCTTCAGATTTGAACGGGACCAAGACAAACTATTTTTACTGAAAAATATAAAGAGTGAGCTAACATATACACTGCATATTTGCATATTTTTGCATGTTTTGTTTTTCATTTTTAGCCGTATTTAGAGAAAGTATTAATGTAAACATACTCATTAAGACTTATGCTCTTTTACGCAAACGAGCAAGAGTGAGATTGATGTGCTCCTGTGTGTAAGAGGTTGGGGGGTCAACTTGGACAAGCCCAGACTTCTGTCATTCAGAGAATGATGTTCTTACGATCATTATTGAGGGTGATGTAGTTTGGCTCACTAAGCTATTTTCTGGGGCATTGCTGAGTAGAGCATATAAGAATAATGAATAATAACTCCTGAAGCTGATGAACGGCATAGGTATGGCATAAACTGACCAAAGAAAACTTGTAGCAAATTTTAGTAATTTACTGTAATAAGTAGTTAATTGTTAATATTTAGTTTTAAGTTTTGTTATTATTTGAGTTAAGGTTTTGTTTTGTGGACTCCATATTAAGAAATGAATTCTATTTAAAAAACAATGTTTTTTTAACTTTTTTGAATTTCCCAAATTTCACTAAATTGCTGGAATATAAGTTTCATGAAATACTACCAATTACCCCCGGCTTTGCACGGACGAATTTCATACTTTCAAGTTCGAAGTCAATGGGCTCAATAAATCAAGTTTCCCTTAAACCTTAGTTGACACAGTCGGATTCGTATTTTCTCATAAGTCGAATAGTCCAATTATATCTACTTTAAAGGGCTATCGCCATCAAACTCATCGTTGACCCGTCAGATTTAGATTTTCCAAATAAAATAAAAAAAAATAAAAAACACGTGTCGCTTTATTTATCCTTTGGTGCACTTTAACCAAGTTTGAAGTCAAAAACCCCATTAAATCATGTTTCTCCATACAAACTTTTAACCCTTGATTTATCGTTAGATTCCGATTTTCAAAAAAGTGAAAAACACGTGTCGAACTTTTTCTCACTAAGAGTACTTTCACAACGTTTGAAGTCAATAGACCCATTAATTCATGCTTTTTCACAGTTTCTTCATACAAACTTGTAACCTTTTCAATTATCAAAAAACTGAGAAACACGTGTTTAATTATTTCGCATTTGAAGTACTTTCACGAAGTTTGAAGTCACACGGGACCAAAAATCTTGTTTCTCCATACAAACGTTTAATCCTTGGTTTACCTCGTTAAATTTCGATTTTCAAAAAAGTATGCTTAATTATTTTTGATTTTAAATGTTTTTTCTTAGTCTTTCCGTACACGAACCTTAACCCTTGGTTCAGCCCGTTAAGTTTTGATTTTCGAAAAATTGAAAAATATGTACGTGTCGAATTATTTTTGATGTGGAGTATTTTCACCAAGTTTGAAGTCAATTGGCCCATTAAATCGCGTTTCTTAACAACACCTTAACCCATGTTTTGCCCTTTGAGACCCCGAATTTAAAAAAATCCCGAAACGAAAGTTCATTTTTTAAGATGTAAATACAGTTCAAATTTCATATTTGTAGCTTCAGCGGTTTGATCTGGCTGAAAGCTTAAAAAAAGCTGGTGTGCATATTTGTATTTTGCATATTTCGGGCATATTTTGTGTGCATATAAATCCGATACCTAGTAATGAGACAACAAAACTTAATTTATACATAGTAGAGATAATACGGCTGACGACATTTAATTAGCTCATGTAGAAAAATAACATTGCGAACACTGAGGTAGTAATTTAAACAAAAACCAAATATATTTTTTTGTCAAGTGTGAAATGTGGTTTGCAATAAATAAGTCTAGCTGCAAAGTTCAGAGCCATTGTTAGTTAATTTTTTGACGCAACCTAAATTACGATACACAAGTTCAAAATACGAAATTTGTGGGACAAGGATCTTTAAGAGCTTCAGTTGGGTTTCAGCTGATTTATTTATTTAAAATAGCCTAGAATAAATAAACAATTCACACAAATAAACAATAAGGAAAAAAAATTAATATACATATGTATACTTATAAGTCTTTTAAAAACATTTTCCGAAGATGAAAAATCCAAAGAATTTGAGTATAAGTTAGCCTCAGCTAACGCTCGAAAAATTGGCGCATTAACGGTATAGTTTGTTTTACAACGCGGAAAAACAGATCTTGATTTCGAAGACTCCTCAGAGGGGCTAAAAAACGCCACAAGTTTCTCAACACATTGAAATTTTTTGTTAGACTAGCATTAACGTGATTTGTGCAAGTTCACCGATTGTTTATTTTGTGGGCAAGATTTGTTACTACAGATTGAAATTGTAGCTGCCTCCTAGAACTATCGGAGAGAAGCCTGCTAGATCATAAAATACACACGATATAGGAGCACTGCTTTTTTGCCACATTTTAACAAAGACGCTTTTCAAGCAATCTGATTGAATGGACTAATGCAATACCTCAAGTTGCAATTACTTGTAAAATGGATACAAGAGTATTCCACCATAGCCAGTTTAGTATGGCTTCTGTGTTTTTCCTATTGCAAGAGATATTGATAATAAATTTCGAAGTACTAAATATCTATTATACTAAGCTAAATTGTTATGCTAACTATAATTATATAAGTGCTTTCTCTGTGTAGCACGCAAAGCTGGTTAATATGGTTAAGAAGTGTGTTACACATTTTTTTGAATGATGTTTAGAAATATTCTTGCACGGATAAACAGACCTTGCTTAGTAGATTTCTGAAAGAATAAATGCTTAATATCAAATATGGTTACATTTAGTGGTAGTGTACGTAGTAGAGGGCTGCGAGGACACTATTCAAATACCTAGTGCAAATGGTTTGCAAGCCAAAAGCTTTAAAAAAGAACAACTAATACTTGACTATAGAACCAAACCGGAGTAGAACCGACGTATGGTATGATTTTGTTTAAGTACGATCTTCCTTTTCTTGGGTGTAGTTTGTATGGAATCTATGCCACATTTAATTTTGGCCGTTTATGTAAAAACATTTTGCCGTGTTTTCTCCGTGTTCTGCGAGTGAGTTAGAACTTTACTTTCTACTCCACTCACTCACAAGAGAACACAAGCACTGTCGTTTCTGTAGCGAAAAAATTTTCGAATAATGCAGTGCTTACTTTATTGCAGAATAGAACTAGAAAACTTTTTAATTCGCACACAGTACTGTGCAGTAGGTGACGCATAGGTTCTTCAGTACTTAGCTAGGGCATGTTTTTTGGTACCTCTTTTTTATAAATACATTTTATTTACCTACACGTATTTTCACATTTGTAATTAACGTTACGTGTTACAAAGACTATTAATGTTTACGTATTTTTATCAAGAAATAGTAGATTAGGCTTCTTGTTCAGAATTGATATGTCTTTATCTAAGATCAGAAGATGTTTTGCAGTTGATGAATAAATGAGGTAGTGACATTTCTGGAAATTATTTACGTTGATTGCTCCATTTTTCTAGGTTTTGGTTGGTGCGCGTAAGCATTTGACTAAAAAGGCACGAAGACAGTTGCACAAAGTTCAAAACGAGCAGACAAATCTGGTGCAAAGTTATGGGAAGGATGATGCCGTTGGAAGAGAAAACTTGACGGATGAAAAGAATCAAACCTTGTGTGCAGCTGCACTCCGTTTGCTGCAAGAATTATTGTTGTCGTCAGGAAGCTACCTCAAACCGACACTTTTAAAAGTAAGTTGAACATATACATATTACTCTAATTAGAACAGATTAGGACACACAAAACGAAAAGCTACAGAGTTTAAAACTGTATTTTATCGATCTTAGTGTCACAAATTATTGATATCAAAGGAGAGAGAATAACGGCTTCAACTCTATTTAAATTTATTTTGATGTTTTTAAAAATGTTTTAACGCTTTTTTAATGTTTATAATTTTGTTTGTTTGCAGACAATCGAAATAAAAATTTTGCAAATCTGTGCTCTGTTCTATGAAATGCCATTGCCACGTCAGCAACTCTATCACGATCCTATGAGTCGATTGGAAATCTACAATGTTTTGTATACTTTGGTAATGACGCCACACTACTGCAGTCCCCCGCCGATGCAAATTATCGTCAGCATTATAAGGACCGCTTGCTCATGTGACAGCAGTGCGGCCGTTAGATTTCGTTGTCGTGAAATTTTGAGTATTTTGGAAAAGCTTGTACATCCGCAGAGGGAAGGTTTGCAATTTTGCATAGATGTCCGTCGGGTGCATAACACTTTTATAAAATTGGACAGAGAGGATTTGTTAAATTGTTCTCCTTTGCTAAGCTCTCAACTGCCAAATGCTGAATATAATAGTGCTTGTCTAAAAAGTCCAAGTGCAGAAATGACCGCTGTATATGACGACATGTTTTCAGCAGAGGACTCTTGCATGGGTAATAAGGATACGGACGCACGAGTCAGTGAGACCCCCGCGGAAATCAAGCCTCTAAAACAATTAACAACCAAGAAGGAAGATAACAAAGACGTGCTCGGACAGACAGGCAGTACCAAAAGCAAACAAGAGAATATAAATCACACACCATCAGCACCAGACCTCGTCCCTGCGGATGCAAGCTTACTAGTTTTAGCAAAAAATCAAAAATTAGATCGTAATGCGGAAGAAGTACCAACATCCGAAAATTGTGCTTTGGGATTAGTTAATTTGGCAACGGATGAAGATGTATTAATGGCCGATATTGAGTCTTGTTTTGTGGATGAATTAAATTAGTCCAACTGCATTATAGCTGTCGTGTGTTAAGTTCACAATCACGTAAATTGACTTGCATGTCGCTTCTTCGCTTATAGCAACTAACCCATAACAAATGAGGACCAATTTAGTCAACAATTATATTTGATTAATAAAAAACTAGAAACTTTGTAATGAAAAAAAAATCAAATTAAGTGATGTTATTTAAAGCTTTCAGTAATATAAATTTAATACAGAGTCACTATAATAGGAATACGATAATACATTAGAACGTCCACGACTTTAGAGAGGCAACTGCCGGAACTGCGTGCGCCCAGCGCGGAAGCTTCGCCAACATATTTGCGAACACTGAAGTGTGATCTTTGTGGTACTCCTGATGATACGTTACCAACGTTACATCCAAGAGTGACCGCTTGTGGGTTTCACTTGTCTAAGAACGAAAATTTATGAACTTGGGCTAGGCTTTAATTTCTTATTCTCGTTGTAACAAATATTACCTTTAAGTCCAAAGTAATGTTAATTGGCTCTGAATCTAGTCCGTGCGATATCATAACAAAATACGATGGTTGCTTGTTGTACACAGTCTCTGGTGGAATTTCCGACATGATACTCCAATGCTGAAGCGTGACTGCATCTTTCAGACGTATTTGCAGAGACAGTAAATGGCTGCCAGACAAAAGAAAACTCAAACGATGCACTGTAGGCTTTAGTTTGTTATTGCTGATCAATTTTAAATGGGCAACGTCGCGTAGTAAAGGGGCCGGTCCTGGGATCCAAAATCCACTGCAAAAAACCATATAAACGCATCATAACCACTGCAGGTCTCAAACTGTACGAACCCTGTCATCAACTGGCGTGCTGAAAACATGGGTAGCCCGCAAAACATTTCATTTTTGCACAAAATATTTTCATCCTGTCTGATGGGCTCTTCCGGCATGGTGAGACTTTCAATAGTCTTTCGCGCATTGCGGTCCAACTCGAGCATCCAGAATCCAGAATCGGTGTAGCGAATCTGGCCCTCTTTGTCATACAGTGTACGTATAGCGTGCTGTAATGATATTTTAGCTTAGCGCATTAAGGTGCTGTCAGACTATGCAACTAAAGCGCATTCAGAAATTAATTCCAAGAAACAAGAACAATAATCTAAATCTTCTTACTAATTTGCGATTTTACAATACATTTTGGCTTGTTGGCTTGTGACGTCACAATCAATTTTTGATTTATTTTGGCAATACAGTATTTTGATGGGTTTTTTAAAATTGAAAGATTAACGAGCTAAACTATTAAATGAACTAAAAGCCCTAAAGTCGTAGAATTACGCGATAATCTCAAAAACGGCTAATTGTGATGCTAAAAAGCTATTCATCTTTGGTTTACAAAATTTACTTTTACATATGGATTGTAATTAATTGGTCTCAACCACAGAAGAATCAGTAAAATTCTGATGCGTTCGAAAACTTACCGTCATATAGTGCCGCTGGGGCTTAGGATTTCCCGTCGTTTCATCCGCATAAGGGAATCCGTATTGCGTAAATGCGATAATATAGAACCTTGTTACAATATAGATTGCAAACATGGTGATAAGAAACGTTTTCCATTTTCTAAAGAGAATCACCAGTGGCGTGAGATAACTGGTTGTAAAAAATGTTAAGCTGCTGCAAATGATGGCGATCATTATATCTGGATTTTTACTACCCCCTGAACGACCTGCAGTTGGTATAAACATATCGACAACCAGGTGATAAAAATGTGTCGCCCATATGACTACCATTACTTGACCACTTAAATGAATGTATAGCCAGTTCCGCACTGAAAGTATGAAACGAATTATGGTTTTATTTAACATATCGATCATAATAACGCAAAAAATTAAATAAAGACTGTCGGAAGTATAAGATACAATGATAAGATACATTTCACGAGTTTTATTCTACTTATATACCCAAGAATTGACGGAGTAGACATCTCTTACTGTAGTTTCCCCACAAAACAAAAACTCAAAGGTGAGTTGAATTTTAAGTCAAGTTTAATTTTGCTTTTCAGTAAATAAATCAAAACATTCTGACGCAGAATAACGCTTTGAATAAATAAAGTTTTCGTAGGAGCAAAAGAGCAATCGATTATGATTAAAAGCGCTATAATTGTGACTCATTTTGTCTGTACTCAACCAAATCTATGAACGAAATAAAGTTGGAAAAACGAGTTGTATAAAAATCGTAGCGCTTGAGTCCAACGATCAACCTGTCACACAACCTAATCGCAACGTCTAAAGGCCTTATTAAAATAATATACAAATAAATACAATGGCTCAACTAATCATTATGCAATATAAGGTCTGTTTGGATACGAATATTTTGTACAAAATTGTACACATTTTTAGTGGATGCCCTTTGTGTATGCCACATCTCTTGCAACGAGAAAGAAGCTGAGAGCGTTAAGTGACAGTTCATTTCGTGAGCACTTGCAAGTTTTTAGTGGAGAAATTTTTCCGGTAAAAGAGGGACAAGAAAACAATATATTTTTTGTAAACATTTGGAAGCAAATGGGCTCAGCAACGAAATTGTGCATTCGTGAGACTGTTGATCCAAAACCGTCTTGCGCAGTTTTACTTGCTGCAGCTGAAAAGGAAGAATCGCAGATTGAACTTAAGAAACTTTTTCCTTTTGCCTTAAATGTTAATTGACACTTTAACATTCCGGTCCATTCTTCATAAAATTTGGTATACTAGTTAATCATGGTCTGCTGAATTGAAATCTCCATTTCGTTTTTCTTAAACTTTTGTAGTTTGGCAATGCCCGAGGCTTAATCTTGCAATTTTTGGTAAGCGTGTTGGCTAGTTTTTTCAGATTTTACATTTAATCGGTTACGTCAACATTGATAATTGCAAGGAGTAACCGAAATTGTATGAGGACCCTCTAGATTTGCAATAAATATGATAATAATAGATGTTTGTTTTGCATTTGTGCAGTTTTTTTCAATATTTCATGCTGATTGTATACTTTTAGGGATGAATAAAATTAATTTTGTCGAAAAATAGCTGTTTAGACCACTTTTCAAATTGAATTATTTTCTGAGATCGGAGGATGTAATTACATTATCCTACAAAGAAAGAGTGCTTTTTACAATAAAAAAAATCCAGGAACATATTTTCACATACTTTTTAGATATTTGCCTCTAAGTTTTGCCAATTTTCAGATTTTTAATTTAGAAAAATATTTTAAATTAAAAGTGAAGTAAAAGCCTCAGCTTTGCAAATTTTGTGAAAACATGGCCGAAAATGGCCACATCATTTCTTAATCCATGTTGAAAGTTGTAGCAACTACTTACATGAATTTGTAAGATTTTTTTTTAGCACAGATTTTTTTGGGGTTTTCTTAGTTGGAGTTTTACCTTTCAAATTACATCAAAATCGTTAAATTCTGAAACTATACATTTTTTTAATTTTGTCTGTGCACTGTGCACTGGTGTAAAGAAAAGTTCAAAACTTGCAAGTTTTCACAAATTTCTAATTTGTTCACTTTTTTGAATAGTTTCATAGTATGTATAGTATGAAATAAAAGAAAAAATAACAATTTTTATTTTAAAAAGTATAATTTATGTTTCATAGTCCCCATTAACGTAGGCACAGTTCTACCGGATATTATTTTGCTGGGCTGAATATACATTTTAATAAATTTTTTGTTGTTTAAGATGGTTTGTAATATTTGCGTAGAAAAAATAAAATTGAACATAAATTTTAAATTACTACAATCGTATTTTTGGTGCTTCAAAGGCGCCTGCACAGTCCTTTGTTCGCAATTTTTATTGTTTCCATCAACTCTTTGGTATTGAATATTTTGCTGAAAACTTCACGCTATTTATATTTTTATATTTTTGAAATGTAAAAGTGGTTTGAGTTACATTTTTTTGCTAAATGTTCTACCGAAATAATTTCGTTTGAGTTTAAGCAGGTGTCGCACAGCTCACTTTTCCTTGGTTGAAATCATTTCTTTATGATTAATTTCTATTATTTAAGAAAACGGGAAACATTTTTTTTACGATAAACTTAAAACTAAACAAGCTAGAAAGTGATTTTTTCACAACACAAAATCCAATGTCTTGAAAAAGGCAATATACATACAAAGGTATTACGGTAACTTTCCGGAATCTATCATTGCACAGCAATATTGCAAAATTATTATGCACTAAGTCTTATGCATAGTTATATATCTTAAGTGATTCTTACCTGTATTTTGATAACGTAGAACACCAATCATTATGTTTGCGAGGAGCGTTACGAGCAGCGGCACTACGATAGCATATGCGGTTCGAATCCCAGCGCCCGTTAGAGCAGCTGCCAAAATAGCCCAGAAGAAGCATGTGCCAATTAAGCGTGCCTGAGTTTGCAACGCTAAACTAAGTGGAGCCTGAATATAAAATATACATTATTGCTAACAGTTTTCGGTTGCGGTTAAAATAATAGTAGTTCGCATACTACGAAAACCAAATTAAGAAATTAAGAATTATTTTTTAACAAGTTATACGTGTTAACAATTAAATCATAAAAGCAACAACACATTGTGAAATTTCATCTTAATCAGTCCATTGGTTCGGCTGAAAAAAAATGTTGAAATTTATTTCAACTTAAAAACTTAAACTATTCCACAATTTTTCACAGTACAAACAATTTCAGCTCTTCACAAAACCCGCCCAGTTTCTGAACTGTTCCTTATAATTCCGGAGCCGCTGATCACGAATATGTAATTTTTTTTTGGGTCACCTCTAGTTTGGTTTTTACAAGGCCTTGAAGTTGCCAGCACCACCCACCTTGAAAACGAACTTAAATTGTTGAACTCATCTTAGTCTAACTATATTCGTAGCCTAAATCCATGTCAATGTTAATTTTACGTTATATTTTGAACTATTTTTTAACTAGAAAACATTGCACATTGAAAATTCAGTCGTCTAACACAACAATTTAAATTCGTTTTCAAGGTGGGTGGAAGGGACCTACAGTTTTATGCCGATTCCGAACGGCAGGTTGGGAGCTCTTTCATATGCAATTTTTACTCTCAGAGGTTTGCCATTTCCAGCTGAGATACTGAGTTTCAGATACTGTTTAATATAAAGGAAAGAAACACAGTGCGATTCACCATCAAAAAATTACAAAAAAATTAAAGCACGAAAATAGGCCGATATGCCATCGACCAAAAATGGCCGATGTGACCAAAAAAGGCCGATGCCGATACCTATTTTATTGGCCGATACCTATCTATTTGCCGATGCCGATACATATTTTTTGGCCGAAACTAGCCGATGCCGATTAACCGGTCGGACTCTAATAATAATATTTCATAATATAATGATGATATAATTATTTCCCATGGAACTATTATTTTACTCATTCCCATACAAAATATACTGGTTCTAAAATGGGGACCTCAGTTCCCCATTGAACGGGACTAGGGTGGAAAAACCATGCACAGAGTGAAGGTTAACCACTACATCTATTTAGCATAGTGCTCTATTAATTTAAACCCCATTTTTGATATACATACGTTGATGTTATTTGTTTGGTATTTATAGACTATACTAGCTGACCCGGCGAACTTCGTCCCGCACGACATTTGTTGTTTTTTTATAATGAAATACGCGAGATGGTGAATCAATGGCGATGTGGCAAATGGCAAATTGACGAAGAAAACCAACTAAAGGAAGAGGAGGGAGCTACTGATTAACGCAATCGAGGCCCGTAAATAAGCAATGGTGCTGCTAAGTTTCAGTAAAGAAATGGATAGCGCTTGAACAATATTTAAGTTATATTGGCAGGGCCACGGCCCCTTATTCAATATCCGCACAATGCCCTCTGTCGAAAGAGAAAATGGTAGGTTCGTACTAAGTGTCATTGCTGAGCAACTTATAGTTCAGCGAAATATTTGGGTCCCAACAAATGTGCCACGCCCCTTGTCCAACGCTTATAAAAACTTACCAGTAGAATGACCCATCTATGGGACGACGGGGCACTAAATTTCAGTGTTGTACGACTTACAACTTCAAAGATATTCTCTATTAAAAATTTGGTTTGTATGGGCAGTGCCACGCCCCCTTGTTCAATACCCTCATCATTCCCTCTGTCGAAAGATGTGAATAAATGGTAGGTTCGTACTTAATTTCATTGCTGTGCGACCTATAGTTCAGCGGAATATTTGGATCACAAAAAATGTGCCACGCCTCTTGTCCAACGCCCACCAAATCTTACCAGTAGAATAACTCATCTATGGGACGACGGGGTACTAAATTTCAGTGTTGTACGACTAACAATTTCAAAGATATTCTCTATTAATGATTTGGCTTGTATGGGCGGCACCACGCCCCCTTGTTCAATTCCCGCACCATTCCCTTTGTCGAAAGATATAAATAAATGGTAGGTTCGTACTTAGTTTCATTGCTGTGCGACTTATAGTTCAGCGAAATATTTGGGTCACAAAAAATGTGCCACGTCCCTTCTCCAACGCCTATCAAAATTTAACAGTAGAATGACACTTCTATGGGAGGATCCAAACCAAAATGTCAAACCAAATTTCAATGCTGTGCGACTTACAATTCCGAAGCTATTCCATATAAAAGATTTTAATTGTATGGCCGAGCCACGCCCTCTTGTTAAATACCCGCCCCATTCCCTCTGCCGAAAGATATGACTAAATGGTACTTTCGTACCAAGTTTCATTGATGTGCGACTTACAGTTCTGCTGAAATGTTGGGTCATAAAAAATGTGCCACGCCCCTTGTTCTTTTCCTGAATTTTCTTTGCTATAAACCTCACACAGCCCGAGACCTTTCCAACGAATGCAAAACCGTGGAAATCGGTTCGTGCGTTCTGGAGTTATAGCGTCAGGAAGGAAAACCCGACTTATTTTTATATAGTAGATTATATGTTTTTAATATAACGCTCTTAGTATCTGGGAGTGTATTTTTTCGTCGATTTGAATCACTTTTAAGTTTTCTGTAAGTTGTCGGAATTATGAAAGGTATACTAATTACGTCATTTCCATGTTTGTATAATTTCTTACGCCAGTTCAGTATATTTTTCTATTTTTTCTATATATTTGTTATTACCATTTGGTACTTATTTTAATTAAATGTTTAGTTTTCCTTTCTTGTATATTATCGTGATATCGGGTCTATTGCATGCTGTTGTTTTGTCGGTGTATATAGTTGTGTTCCAGTCTATTTTATAGTTTTCATTCTCAGGTATCGTTTCATGTATGTATTGATAGTATAGTGGGGTGGTGAAGCTGTTGCGCTTTCGACATCTGTCGGTTGTTGGGTCCTTTATAATGTATCTACCGTAAGTTTTTGTTGCTGTAGCTTGGCCTTGTATGCTGATTATAAAACCTTCTGTTTCCGGTTGTACTTTACCTTTCACAAGACATATGTATGTGTTTTTCTAGTCTTTTATTTCATACTATGTGTGAGTTTCTGCTAAGTAATTGTTTTTGTTTTCATATTGCTTTCTTTTTATTTTTAGGATTTATTTATTCCGTTCTACAAAACTAATTCTTGCAGTTTATTAAAAAAAGCGAATAAAGGTTTAATCTAGAGAAAATTGAATTGAAGTCTGTGACGTTGCTGTACTTGTTGCACAGACATACGCTTCTTGTAATTTGCACATTTAAGGAATAGTTTTGTGCTGATGAAAAGACGGTTATTTCTCAAGATCCATAGAAGAATATAATGATTGAAAAGGTTTCGACAATTCCACACATTGTATGTTGCCATTGGTGACATTGTATGCAAAAATTAAGGAGTAGTACCTTCTACCGCACAGCTACTGCAACCTAAGCAATTTACTCCTTTTAAATTAATGAGCAGTACTCCAGGTGACTTCTTACTAGCGCTGCATATAGCAACTTTAAAGTCTGCGAACCTTTGAATCCCGCCGTATTTCTTCGAAAAAAACCAATCATTTCAAAAATATTGCGATAATCGTTGTTTCGGAGCATTCGCAGACCTAAGGCCCAGTACTAGCCGAGGAAGAATACGGCCACGGTGGCTCAACCGACTTTACCGAGAAAGAGAGATAGCGGCAATACAACTGCCCCAACGTCCCGGAACTAAGAAGACTAGGACGTGCATTTAGGCACCCGTTGCGAAGACAGGCAAGCCCCACAATAGCAGCCAGTCTGAAGATAAGGCCATGATGGGTGCAATGCATTCAAGTATCCTCAGAACACCTTAGGCCATTCGATTGGCGCTCCTGTCGAAGGAATGTCCCCAGAAAACACTGAGCAAGGAGGAGCAACCCCACTGGTGTTTAGCGGCATGATCTTAAGAGATGTACTATTCGTACCAGACCTCAGATGTAATATATCGATTTCCCGATGTGTTGAAAAAAACATTTTTCGTTGACAAAAATGTGAACTTTACAAGCTTTCGTTTTGGATAAACGCCCAGGTAAACGAAAGTTCCAAGCAAAAGGCGTCCAATGTGTTTTGGTGAGCTATTGCGAGGACTTGAATGCTTATCGTTTATTGAACCCTAAACCAAAGATTTACAGAAGTTGTGAGGTTAAGTTTCTGGAAAATCCGACAGTTGCTGCACAGAATAGCGTTTCTAGTTCTGATGAAATTTTGGGAGAACAATCAGATATATATAACTTACCTTTGGGTTTCGGTTGAAAATCAAGTGAGCAGCACATTGCACAAAAACGGTCACTAAACAGTATGTTGGAAGACAAATAAATGTGTTCGAGTACCTTGAAGGCGTTAGAAAAGAATACAGCGAGAATAGCGTTACTAGCTCAAACTGTATGTCTAATAATTAGTTACCAAGACATGGCTTTTCCCATCGAGTCCAAGTCGTATGCGATCGTATAACAAATTGCGTTCGATGTTACAAGGCTAATCATGTTGATAAGGAAGCCAAGAAATATTTCATATCTTAAATGTTTTTTGTTTACGCCTGTAAATGCATGAAATATTTCTCACCAAATAACAAAGCTCTTATAAACACTACTCACCTTTCGTAGCTTTTGAAAGCATGAAATACGGAATTAGTACAGCACATGATACAATTCCATAATTTAGCACAATAGCGACATCTGCTGAATATGTTACAAAAAACAGTCCGAGTACATCAAAAAACACTTGGGGTCCCACATTCGATTTCTATATGAATACATTTACCACACTACAAGTGTCTAAGTAATGCAATCAAAAGTTGAATTCACCTCAAAACCCCTTAATTTGTCGCTGTTTGCGATCAGTTTCGTTAGTTCTAAAATATTCTCGCCAGTGTGTTGCAATACATTTCGGGGAATGTAGTCGATATGATCATATCGCGTATGATATCGGTAGCCATTCATTATATAAGCGAAATCCAAGCCAGGTATGTTACCAAAGTCTCGAAATATTCTGAAGTCAGTGTCTGAAGGAATTAATCCAGAGTGAAAGACTTCCTCTGCAGCTACTTGAGCGCTGGGATGAGGTGCTGCTTTCCCATACAACTAAAAGCCATAAAAATAAATAATTACTCACGGCCAGTAGTAACATTAAAAGCTTGCCTGAATAAGCCACGAATTCTTTTGATTACTCTGGAACAATAGTTCTTTTCCTGCAGATCCAACTGATTCTAAATTTATAAAAGCTGAAAACATAAACATATCCAACATATATAAGAAACGATGCATTGCATGTGTGTGATGTGAGGGTGACAGGAAAGCTACAAGCCTTCCATAGCACTCAGTCCACTTGGACCATTGTACTATACCCATGGGGGATAGGGAGAGGAGAGTGATATTTCACTTCTGTGTATGTGGATAACAAACATACAAAGCCATGGAAATATAAAATAATAATTTAAAAAGAAACAATGTAATATTTCGATTGATTTTGTATTTCACGCAACACTACTAGTATTTTACTATTTGCTCAAAGCTGTAACCATGGAAAATCAAAAAATATTACTACTGTGTCCAAAAAATAAGGTGACATTTTAATTTAAACTGCGCGCGTCCCAGGAATTGGAGAATTATTATTTTTTTTAGTCAACAGGTAACAAGGAATATTATTTGAACGTTATGCGTCGTTTGCGTAACGCTATCCGCCTAAAAAGGCCGGAATTGTGGAAAGACAATTCTTGGTTTTTACACCACGATAATGCACCATCCGATACTGCGCTCGTAATTCGTGATCATTTCGCCAAAAACTCAACCCATATCGTTCCGCACAGACATGGGGGTTTTGCACTAAATTCATAGTGCACTATGCTTTTCACTACCACTAAATAAATTTAGTGGTAGCTGAATTGTTTCCACTAATCACTGAATTTTATTTAGTGGTAGTGGTAAAAAGTACCACTAAAAAAAAATTAGTGGAAGAAAATTGCACTACCACTAAATAAAGATCAGTGATTAGTGGAAAAAATTCAACTACCACTAAAATTTATTTAGTGGTAGTGAAAAGCATAGTGCACTAAACAAAGACATCCATTACCATTAAATAATCCACTAATATATATGCGCAAAAATATAAGTTTTATTTAAACAACTTATTTGCTTTTATTAAGACTAGACGTTCAAAATTGTCATCAGTGTGATTCCTTCTACGAGGATCATTCACCATGCCAGCGAATGAGAACAAACGTTCTACTGGAGCTGAGGATGGAATCGACGTATTATATTTTAAAAAAATCGCTTTTACTGTGGGAAATCGATCAAAGCACAAAAACGACTTGTCTGTGTCTGCTAAATAATGTTCCAGCTCTGTGAGTTCCCCTACTACATTTTGAACAATATTGAAAGAGAGAGTCGATCATGATACGAACCAATGGAAAAAAATGTTGAAATGTTTGGTTATAACCGTTAGCGATGTAACATTAGTGGAAAAGAATTAGTGATAGTGGAGGAATTTTCAACTATCACTGAATTTTATTTAGTGGTAGTGGTAAAAAGTACCACTAAAAAAAAGTTAGTGGAAGAAAATTGCACTACCACTAAATAAAGATCAGTGATTAGTGGAAAAAATTCAACTACCACTAAAATTTATTTAGTGGTAGTGGAAAATTTCCCAGCAGACCTCTAGTGGTAGTGGTAGTGGATTTTAGTGCAAAACCCCCATGTCTGGTTCCGCAACCACCGTATTCACCTGATCTGGCGCCGTGCGACTTCTGGCTGTTCAGCAATCTCAAAAGACCGCTCCGGGGACACCGTTTTGATACGATAGAGGAGATTCAAGCCGCAGCCAAGACGGAACTGAAGGCCATCCCGGAAAGTGACTACAATCAGTGTTTCGAAGATTGGAAAATCCGTTGGCATAAGTGCATTGCATCGGGAGGGGATTACTTTGAAGGGGATGAAATTGATTTGGAAGAATAAAAAAAGAATTTTCAAAATAAATACAATGTCACCTTATTTTTTGGACACAGTAGTATAACAATTCAAACAGTAATTAAAAAAATATGACTAAAAATTAATCGAATGTTTCTTTTCAAAATTTAAATTCCTATATAGTTTACTAATCAACTCAATTATTGGGCAAAATGGACCATCCAGCTCTATCTACCCTTAAGAGCATCGTCGAAACGTATTGTACAGATACTTTTATTGTAGCTGCTTAAAGGAAGAGAGCAATCTGATGTCGAAGAACTTGCTTTACCCCTTAACTGTTTCATTAATTTTCAGCAAAGACGAGTATTCTCGACATAAATAGAGTAAACTTTGTCTACCTGTGAAGCACAGATTCATTTGATATAAATATTGATTTTCAGAAATGTACAGTCACTTTGTTTTGTTACTTTAGTGGGCTCGGAAAAAGGGCGTGACCGATTCTATAGAGCCTATGCTTACGATAATGACACGCTGAATCGGTTGATACCCATATCACCTTACATATGTGTACCGTAGTTGAGTTTTAATACCAAAGTATGTGTTAGAGGTGTACTAAATCGGTTGTGGTTTTTGCCGGATTGGGATTTAAAACAACAAGGTCACATTGATATAACAGTACAGATAATAGATACATAAATAAAGTGAAATATTACGGGATATTCTTAAGTGAATTTTTTAAAAGTTTTTGTTTTACCCTCCTTCAGGAAAAAAACGATTCTAGTTGATTTGTTGAATAACCTTGGCAGGTTCAAACCAAGTGGCCGTAAATTCTTCCATGAAAATACTGTTTTTTTCATTTTTATAGCCTTTCAGAACTAACACAATGCTTCGCATTAGTATGCCCTGCTCACTGGCTCTTACATTAAAAAAAAAAAGAAAATTAAATTTTGATTGGAAATAACTAACTACAAAATTGAAGTGTGACTGAGCAGAATGTAAATAAATATGTTGATAATTAAAAGGGGCTCATTGAATTAGCTTTCCCGTCCTTTTGTGTGTCAGCTCAAATAAAAATTAAAACATTTTTTAAACTACTTCCGAGTCGCATGTGGCAACACAACATACTGATTGCATACAGCACAATCGTAGTGTCACGCAAAGCATACCTTTCACGTCTCTAGACCACTTGTGCTGAGTTATAAACCCGTGTGAGGCTTGTAAACCTGTCTCTTCTGCACCGTTGAATAAGAATATAACGGCGTACCTATTCCGCTCGCTTCTTCGCGACAGCACTCTTAAGATTTCCAACATGACTACGCAATTGGCTGCATCGTCGCTCGCACCGGAGCTTCCAGCTACAGTATCGAAGTGGCAATTCAGCAGAAGTGTGTTATTGCTAGGGGTGTTCTGCTGCCCATGCAATTTTACCACCACGTTTTGCACATTGCGGTATACGCTCGTCATACCATTGGGTTTGAAACCTGTCCAAAACGCTCCACTCACAATCTGGAATGAAACAAATGGATGACAATGACAAAGTAAAGCCACATTTCCATACTTGCAGATCCAGTTCGATACGTTGGTTTCTATGAGCCGACTGTTTAATAAACGAAATCTCCCGCTTTAAGAAATCCACTGCCAAGACTTCGTTGCTGTAACTGCCCGTTGGGCGAGGCCCAAAGCTAGTCATTATTTTTAAATCCTTCCAAGCACGCTCTGCAATGAAGGCGTTTGAGCTATGCAGTAAGTCCTGGTTGCCCAGGGCTTTTGGCAAATTTTCGTGCAAATTGTACCGGGTTGCGCAGCCTAATAGCAGAACAACGACCAGAGCTACGAAACCCCAGGTTTCCGATACATTATGGACATTGCGCTTTGTGTAGGCTGCAATTCGTAAGTGCAAAAGATTTGAAAATTAATGTTAATGAAGCGCTGATCGTTCCTTTTCCACATCTTACCAGTGTCGAATATATCGACACCCTTGATTCGCCGAGAGGTCGTCACTGGAACCTGCAAGCAATTAGATAGACTAAATTAGTAGCGAAATCTTACAAAATCGTTGTTGCAAGTCGTTCTCGTTTGGCAGCCCGGCGGAAGGACAGAGCAGACAGAAATTTTTCCCTACTTGACCACCACATTTTCTAGTTAAAATACTTCCAGGCACAGGCTTTTTGTTTTCGTATCGTTAGCGCTACGCACATTTACGTTGCGTTCACTGACTTACTTCGTAGAGTCCGTCCAGCAGCTGCATTTTGACGTGCAACGAAACAGCGGACAAAAATCGATAATCTAGGCAGCTGGCTATTAATGCGAAGGAAACAGCATCACCAATGCGCTAAATGATTTCTGTGCTAAATCAGAGATATTAATCTCTGGCTAAATTTCACGTTGTTGACTTGACTGTTTTCACTTTGCGCTTTGACCGCTACAAAGTTTGCAGCAATGACTATAGTCACTTCACTGGTTTGCAGATATATTAAATTCAGTGTTGCCAGATCGATTTCAAGCAATCCCCGTAAAATTAAGTCCATTTCCCCATAAAACCTAAAATTTCCCCCCAAATTTATAATGCACACACATAAGCTGAATATTTCATGAAAATTGCTCCATTCTATTTGGTACATGAAATTAAGGTAGCATGAACACAAACAAATTTTTTTTAGCATATTGTATCTTATATAGGTGGAGCTGAAGTCGCGTAGAAAAAAAAAACAGATCCTCCATTACGGACACTTAATCTCCGGATTGGCTCGACCGATTTAAAAAAAATTTTTGTAGTTCTTTTTAGTAACTTATTTTATACAAGAATCCACCACAATATTTAAGAACATTTTTTATTTAAAGTACTTTTTCTGGGGAAAAAAGGTGAAAAACGCAGTAAATTTTTGACACTTTTTTTCAAAAAGCTCCTATCCTTTTATTTTTAGCGTTTTTTTTATTTCTCTGGTGAATTCCTGTGTCCGAAAGCTTAATAACTATGAATATTTTTTGGTTTTTTGTTTCAGATTAGCCAACCCGGAGATTAAGTGTCCGTAATGGAGGATGTTTCTTTTTCTACGCGACTTCAGCTCCACCTATATAAGAGACAATATGCTAAAAAAAACAAAAAAGAAAATTTGTTTGTGTTCCTTAAACCTTCAATATATTGTAAAAAAGATTGATAATAAAGGAGCTGAAAAATAAATAATTTTGTAAATCATTAAAAATTCCCCTTTCTAACGTGCCATGCTACCTTAAAGAAAGACCCACTAGCCAATGTATCTGAATAAGGTGTTGATGTAACAAAAATGCAACCTGGTTGGCCACAGACATTTTAAAAACCGTAAATTAAAGATGTCTGAAAATATTTCCCCCTAAAATATTTATCATAAAATTTCTATCATAACCATCATAACTTTGCCATTTTTCTTTCAATTCTATTGATGCTAGGCTTAATATTTGCTTAAATAATATATCTTTCATCTTTCTTCAGAGAAGATCATTTATTTTATCTATAAAAAACGATTCGAAAATGTATAATTTTTGAAAATGGTCGAAAAATTCACTTTTTTACAAATTTCATCGCCAGTAACTTCCCCAAATCTCATCTGATTTAGACAATCTATATATCGTTGGAAAGGTTAGTTAATTACCTTCTGAATGACGGGGCACTTGTGTTAGTCAGATGGTTGGTTTACGAGATTTGTACTCATAACTAACATAAGAGGGGAAAAAGTGTTTTCGAAGATTTTTCGAAAACGCTTCTTAAGAAAATGTTTTGAATTTCAGTTTCCAGTTCAGCAGCCGAAGATTAGTCTAAAAAATACTTTTGTTTTTAGGAGCACGCGATGAATCCATTTTTTGTCGAGTAGTGTAATCGGCTGAAGCCGATTCCGTAGAAAATATTTCACAAAAGAAGAAAAACAAAGGGGGTATATTAAATATACATTTGTTCGTAACATATTTCACATAAATAAAACAGCAGAAGCAAATAAAAATTAAACAACATCACAAGAGAATCCAGCGTATACATTAACTGTATTTAAAAAGAAATAGTATATAACATATACATGAGCCGCTCAGTGCACAAATCGATTAACTCCATAAAACAAAAAGTTGAGAAATGCGATGAAATAAAAATTTGTTTTTTAAAATTCCCTTTATAATTTAAGTTCAAATATATATATATTTTGTCGTTTAATGGTGTTAGTTAGTTAATCTTTACTATTCAGGAAAGTTTTAATAAATATAAAAAGTTATGACTATACCAAGTGCTTTGACACTTAAATTAAAGATTTTTCAAAAAGTGGAGTTAATCACTCTGTGCACTGAACGGCTCACATATTTCACGTGTCCACTAGGATAAGCAAAAATACTGAGTTAAACTTGATTTATTAATATATATTGCATTATAATGCAGTTTTTTCTTCAACTTAAAATGCGATGTGGTATTGGCCAAAACCAGCCGATACCAGTTTTTGTGGCAGATATTAGCCGATGCCGATTAATCGGTCGGACTCTAATCTATGATACAATAATCAAGGTAAACTAAGTATGTAAAATAGGCAAAATAACAAATATTGTGAGCGATGTTCTATGCAAAAAACAAAAAAATTAATTTCGAATATGAAATATAAAAACATGCATACGCAACTATTTTGCAAACAAATTTTCGGTTTAAAAGGATATTATCCATTGGATATATAGGGCGATAATCAAACCCATCATTACTTACCAGCATACTCTCTCATGTATGGTGGCCAGCTATGGACAAAAGGCGTTATAAGAGCAATCCGGAGAAAGTGCAAAAACGTGCTACCGTGGCAATTACAGGGAAAAGCACTCCGCGGATGGCCTTGGAAGTACTTCTGCATCTTCCTCCAGTGGACTTGTTCGTTAAGGCTAGTGCAGCAAAGGCAATTGTCAGACTGAGAAAGTCTAATCAGCTGAAACCAGCCACACATGGACATTCCAGCATACTGAAAGCAATATAAACTAGCGCTGCCATTCAAGGCCTTCTATATAAAACCATCGATTATTTGGAAAAGCGCAATGATTTAAGGGGGCCGATACATTTAGAACCTTAAAAAAATCGAAATTTTTGTATTGCTGCAATCGAAAGATAATCTATTTAAAAATAGAGTCCCGAAGTTCTATTGGCCTACTGTTAATATTTTGGGAGATAATAGCCCAAGACCCGCGCGGCGGCTATACAGGCAGCTGCGCGCACATAAACTTTGAACCTCTTTTTCTCAAAACTATATTTTCTGATCCGGCCGTCAAGATTGCGAGCGAGCTCTTTAACCGATTTAGTCCGATTAAACAGCATATTATAGATAATTTTATATTCAAGTGCGTGGCAGAGCAATTTTTTTAACAAAAATCGTTTTCACAGTTATTTACTCATTTTAATGTCATAAACACGGGTAAAAAATTGCACTTTTTCACTAAACGCATGACTATACCTCCAATTTTTCAAAATTACAGTAAATCTCTTCGCTACGCACTTGATAAAAGCTTTCTGATTCATAAGATATTTTCGTTTCTTGTTTCGGATCAAAACTCTACCTAGGAAGTTGACGGCCGCAAAGTTTGTCACCGCCAGGAGATCGGCCATAACTCCGCCATTTTGTGTTTTTTTTTTGTAAAAAATTTTTTTCTCCCAGTTTTATTATGCCTTAATGTATATCCGAAACAAACCTGACTCTATGTGTTTTTATTCTCCCAGCAGAACATCAGAAAAAACTACCTTTTTTGACGCTTCTAAATGTATCGGCCCCCTTAAACAAATCCCATCGACTATCCCTCCAGAGATAACTGGCAACAGCCTGAAGTTGAAGACTCATCAGCAGTCTATTTTACAGACAGATCGAAGACAAAGGAGGGAATAGGAGCGGGTGTTTACTGCGAAACGCAGTATGTCTGTTAATCATATAGATTAGCTTGTTATAGGTTTTTGCCGTCATGAAAGCAGCAGAGCACAAAGGAAACTCCACACTCAGTGAGGTAATTATTTGTGTGGACAGCCAAGCTGCTCTAAAAGCAATTAGATCTGCTGTAGTAAAGTCAAAAGTAGTGCTAGACTTTCGAAGCGCACTAAGGCACTCCAGGGTTAGTCTGCGCTAGTTTCCTGGACATAGTAATATTAAAGGGAACGAGTAGGAAGACGAATTAGCCCGTGCAGGGTCAGCAATGTCTGCCAGCGAGGCAGGAAATACGGTGCTAAAACCGCTCTCTGCTACAGTGGGTTCAATAAGAGAGTAGCTCACCAGGCCAGTCAACCAGGTGTGATTGCAGGGACTCTTTGGCCAGAGCTGGCTATGAAAAGAACTAAGAGCATTCTGCTCCTCGACAAACATGTTATACGCATGATCACGGGCGACGATTTATGCTGTGGAGACGAGAATGCAGTGGAACCAATCCAGCACCTGTTAGCCATTGCCCATCACTACAGGAACGATGGCTCCGGGCCCTTGGAGCCAGGTTCTTTCTGTTTACTTACTTTTCTGGATAGTTTTCGTTTTTTGGAGTGTAAGCTTTGCTTACTGTCTTGAATTCAGTTGCTGGCAAATTTCTATTGAAAAAGTAACCAATAACGTAAAACACGGTCGACGAAACAATGAATTCGATTTGAAAAACTTTATTCAATAAATTACATTGCGCACAATAGTGGAAGCTCACAGTTTTTGCATTTAATGATTATATAGTCAGAATACGCGCGAATGAGTACGAGTATTCCTACAGTCTGTTTATTACTTTAGGAACTTATGTAGTTTTAAACATTAACAATTATACTTTTATTAAAGAGTATTTACATTGAATATTACATATATATTGCATATAGAGTAATGATTTGTATCTGACCTAAACTAGTCACCTTAAATACAAATGTCAAAGTGTTCAGTAAGTAAAGTATATAAAAAAATATATACGATATATGTATATATATATATATATATATATATACATATGACATATCGTACATATCTCTATTAATATATTAATATCTCTGTCAGTATTTGCTTTGTAATTCTTTAACAAAACCACTCCAACCGGGAATATACCTACATCCATGCGCGTATATTTGTATATGTTTGTCGTAAACATATACATGTCCGAATAAACTCGTTTGTTAATAGATATATGTGCACATGCTTAATTCTCCAATGTAATGTAATAGTAGTTATAGATACAACTTCCATTTCTAACGCCACACTACCATCTACAATGATAAAGAATTACTCCTTGTTCATCGCCTTCTCGGTGTAAGCGCGAGCGAGAAAGTGTCGGGTGGCACAGCCACACAGGCTGGATACGTTTTAACGCTCGCAATGTTGTTGCTGGATACATCATACCTCTGCAAGATATTCGCTAGCATGATAAAACCGAAGCCCTTTACCAAATTCTGGCCAATGCATGTTCTTTTCCCTATGCTGAATGGTAGAAAGTGCGCTATGTTCTTTTTAAGTTGGACTTTTTGCGGTAGTTTCAGGTCTTTTTTCGACGATAGGTATTTTTCAATAAAACGGTCCGGGTTGAATATCTCAGGTTGATGCCAGTACTTAGCACTGGTGTTCAGCTCGTAATTGTTTATGAAAACAATTGTACCTTTTGTAACGCCGTAGCCAGCTATTGCTACATCTTCTGTGGCCACGTGGGGTACGATAGGGGAAGAGCAGTAACGTAGCACTTCATATATTGTAGCTACTGTGTAAGGCATGTGGTCGATGTCTGTCAACGAAACGCTTCGTTTGGATTTGCCAATGACATTGTCAATTTCGGCTTGTATTCTCCGCCCGGTATCGGGATTGCGTACGACAAACGCCAACGCCAACATTACGAGGTTTCCGATGGCTGAATGACCACCAATAAAATCCTCTAACATAAATATGATTGTATTGCGTGACACATCGTCATCTTCAGCCAAACTCTTAAGCAGAGCATCGGTAAAATCCTTTTCAGGCTCATCAACTTCGACGTGCCGCTCCCTGTCGTGTACAATGCGCTCCAATATAAACCTCCTTATAGTTTCCGACCAATGCACGATCTTCTTCATGTGGTTTGTGTAGAAGGGGCGCAACCAGGGCAGAAAATCCACGGCGTACCCCTGATTAATCTCCCAGAAGATTTCATCAAAGCAGCGAACGATTTCCTGAAACTCCTCGTCATCATAATCAAATCTCACCGAGCACATGTACTGACTGAACATATTGGCACACGTCTGTTGCACAATCGGCTTCAGGGGGAAGTCTTGTCCAGGCACTGCAATTTTGGCCAGTCGATCTATACACTCCTGCATTTCAAAGCAGCCTACATTTGACATCTTTTGGAAGAAGGAAGAAGAATCACGAGGCGAGCAGTGCTTGCGGGCAAGGTTCCTGCGCTTCTGCTGTAGTTGAGACCAATCACACAGTGCCAACGCTATAGAAAACACAAACACATATGTATATATAAGTTATGCTTATGGTAAGGCAAGGTAAATAAATAATAGTTACAAAAGTAATGTAACGAGGAATAAAGTGTATTATTGGATCTGCGTGCATGGCGTGAGGTATGTCATTCCGTTTGCGGGATTTTTTTATAGACGTTGGTGTCCTGCGTTAAAAAGATATCTACCATTATATTTTAAAGGATATATACACACACGTTTTGAGGATTCGTAGAAATTTGCATGTTATGATGTATGCACTAAATTGGTTAAATTAACAAGACAATAACTTTTTTGCTTTGCTATTGCGACCAAAAAAAATGTCCTATTTCCCTTTCCTATTGTGTGCTTAAGTGAATATGCTGTGAACTAAATACAGACAGTTTATTGATACATGTTATTAGTCGAGTACGCGTTAATTGCGTGCAACTATATTTCGAACATTGCCAATGTGGGGCAAGTCTAAGTCGCAGACCGTTAGGTCTATTGAGTTTGTGTCTGGTGTTTTGTCACAACTGATTATGGGGTTTGAGTTGATCCACATTTTATGACTTGTAAATTTATTTATTTAGTGACAATCTACCGGGCTGTGTCCTACAGAAAAAAAATCATATAAAAGTTTCTTAAAAATATAAAAACTAAAGTCCATGCTCTCAGAGATCGTGTTGCAAATCCCAATAAACTTATAAACAGGTTCATTGACGCCATATAAAGTTCTGTGTGACTGGTTATAGAAAATGTACATTTCCGCAGAAGTCTATGTGGGAACATAAAACGGCAAAAGCGATAACAAGTCCGGTGAGTAGATTTTATAGTCAAAAATTTCTTTTATGAAAGGAATGCCATGACATTTTCTTCTATTAGAGAGGCTCTGCAGAAGTATGTAGATATATATTAACCATTATTACAATAGGGATTACATTTCCGATTACAGTCCCGAAAAATCCCGGGATTGGCAAAATCTGATACCGGGATCGAAACGTAAAAATAGCTTACTTTTAGCTTTTGTCACCTTAATTTCGAAAAGCATAAGGTTTGCTTAATACAGAAAAATAATTGCATACTGCCTGTGCCGTTTGAATAAGTTTCAATGCAACAATAGTTCTGTTTGTGTACGAATACTTCATACAAAATTGTACAAACTGCCTCTGTTTGGATACTTTTCCATGAAAATATGCCGCTAGCTAAAATCAAGAGAGTAAAAAAGCTTACGCTCCCAAAATTGAAACCATCCAAAAAAGTAAACAAACAGACATTTTTAAAAAGTTACAAGTTTAACTCTTGTTTATTCCAGTGTGACTTGTCACATTCAAAATACACAGGGAAATGGGTGTAAGTACGAGGGTAAAAAAGAAAGAGCTGATATAAGAGATTCATTTGAGGTTTAAATCTACACGAACTTGAATTATTGATATTACTAATACCGAATATGACTTATTTTAAAATGGCGAAAACCGTGGCCAAAACTTAAAAATAATATATGAAGGTTTACACATGATTTCAATTACTGGTATTGAACCAGAAATATGCTTTTTATCAGCAAGTTTGCCAGGTAGTTTGGCAATTAAATATATTTTTGTGTTATTAATTTAATGTTATTTGACATGAATGTTTTGTTCTTAGTTTTAAAGTAAGAACACAGAATTGTATTAATAATAATAATTGACTGGCACGACAGCCCGCTTACGCGAGACTAAGGCCTAGCTTCCCGCAACTACCCGTGTTGTGCGTGTGAATTTGTACGCGGGTTGAAGGGACCTACAGTTTAATGCCGGTTCCGAACGGCAGGTTGGGAGCTCTTTCATAAGCAATTTTTACTCTCAGAGGTTTGCCATTTCCAGCTGAGAGGACAGCCACCGAAAGAGAAAACGAGTTTTCCCGTTATTTTTTTTTTAGGTGTTATTACAGGCAGTATTTGAACCTGAGGTTGCTGCCTGCGACTCGCGGTCCAACGCACTAACCAACTGAGCCACGGCGGCTGCCGAATTGTATTTAGTAACATAATTTAGAAGCCGAGGCTTAGTGGTAAATGCGTTTCGCCTCATGACACAAAATCATTGGTTCGAATCCCGACCCGCACTAATATCAAAATTGAAAACAAAACTTTTGCGATTCTAATTCTTTAACAGAATATAATTAGTCTCTTCCTGTATGAAATAATTTATGAATTCGCCACATTTCTTATGTTAACATTTCAATTTATTGTATTTATTAAGAAAAGATATTTGCCGAAACCCTTTATTAGCATGAGTCGTTGGGAAGGTGGAGTGGGTTACGTGGCGCGACATCAAGTTCAAAGTTAAAAAATGTGTGATGAAAGTTCAGAAATCACTTTAAGCTTCTCAGATGTTGATCCTAGAGAGATAAAATGTTGAACTAACATAATTACATATTTAATTATTGTTGGTTTCTCTTTTTTTAGACTTCAAATACTTCTCCTGAAATGTAAAATTTTAATGAAATGGACTCCCTGTAGTTTGAGGAAACAGAATTACTAAGCCAATTTGAATGACTCTTTTACTCTTGGAAAATATATTACAATGTAAAATATATAAAGTCGATTAAAGTTGTAAAATTATCAACCAGAGGACACCAAAAACAAAGTAACAATCATTTCCCTGAATCATTCCCTAATATTTCTCAGAAATTTGTCCCTTCTGTATGCATATAGTGAATTGGGTTTTATCATTGAATCTCATGAAATGCAGGCAAGTTCGTTTGTTTTAATTTGCACCTAGTTAATCTAAGTGAACATTTTTTAAAGGTACTTACAATTATTTCTATCACCACCGAAGAGCACATGAAATCTGATGAAGTCAGGACGCCCGCCAAAATATTTTCCGTTTTGATTAAGCACTTCACGAATTAAGTCCAAATTATTGACAATGAGGCAGCGCGTGGTTCCCAACGTCAATGAGTACACGTCTCCGAATTTCTTCGCCAATTCGGTGAACCCTTGGAAGGGGAATTCATAACGACCGAGAAGGTGTAAGTTGCCCAATATGGGCCACGGCAAAGGCCCGGGAGCTTGCTGGTATTCCTCTATTTCAAGTTCAAGCGTGGCTGTGGAACCGTCTGGGTTCATAGCAAATATCGTCGGTGGTATTTTCGTTTGTTTTTTCGAAGCGTTTTGTTCTTTGGTAACGCGCACTTTTCTTATGCATTCGTAGAATACTTTCAGATATGCATACATTGAAATGGTGCAGACAATTGCAACCAGAACTCCGAAAATCACTGCCATCGTCTGCTGTAAAGTACTGACAACTTTTAGACAAAATTGAAGCCGATTGTACTCTAACTGTATGTTTTCTCGAGCAATCTTCTTCTCATTTCTGATTAAAGTAAAGTAAACAATATCTGTTGAATAAGTCACTTGGCGACATTTATACAAATATTTCACTAGATACGCGCGCGCTCACAGATGGAATTAAACTCGAACTGAGGCTAATTAAGTGCTGCGATCGCTTTTATAAGGCGCGCTTGAAGTTGCAGTTAATTTGTTCGACGAAGAGACCAATGAAGTGCAATGCTGTCCAGCACGCTTGTAAGAGAGAGATTAGGGCTGGTCGTTTTGCACCATTTAGAGTTATTCAGCCGGTCTTCGTTGCACAAGTGGTGTACTCTTCAGCACAAACACACCTTAGCTTCGCAAATGCTTTTTTATATGTATGCAGCTCTTTATCTTGAGCCAGCTCGTGCTGTAAGAGCGTATGCGTGGTAAGTGGTCGAGCCTTGGCACCACCATTTCCACGTCTTCCTTTATTTTCTTCACTTCACTTATATGTATCTAATGCACACAAACACGCGTGCATGTTTTTCTACTTGCAATCGTAGTAAAAGCCGGTCGCCCTGGGATGCGGTACTCGTACACTTTAAACAATGGTGCATTGAAATCAACCAACATGCATTATGAATAAATATACATATATGTGTATATATGTATACATATAAATACATATAGTATGTGCAGCTGTGTAGACCCTGTCGGACCTAAAACAACTGTTTTCCAAAATTCATTGGTTTTTCAAGTCAATTGGACACCTAGCTGTCCAAGTAGCTGTTAGTGAATGCAGAATTCAGTCAGTTCACGTCTAATCGTTCACGTTCTGTGTGCGCGTTCGTAGGCGAGAAGAGCAGATGAAAATGAGAGTGACGAAGCAAAGATGAATAATTAAAAAAAATACTGCTAGGTCTAATCCTATGATACTTTTGTTACAAGGTCAAGGAAGGAGTTGAATCAGCATTTGAAAGGTATTTATTAATTTATTTGTGTATTTTGTAATTTTTTATATATTAATTAATTAATTTATTAATTGCAGGCGTCAGTAATGATGAAGATATATATTGCGTCAGGCCCCAAACATTTTCGGCAGAAGTGTGTCAAATCCAAGTTCATCGTATGAACTGACATTTTTTGTGTGTTGCTCCAAGGAAACGAATCGGCTTTGAAGTCAGCTATGACTGACAAGCAACCAGTTAAAAAATCACATCCCGACCAGTCCGAATTCCTACATCGCGATGTCCATTTTGAAAATTCCTGCACAATATTTTCGTTTATGCAAAAGACTACCGCAATAAACGATTCGAAATCGTGGAAAATATGGCTCCGATGTTGTAATTCTGTAATCGAAAAGAATTCGTTTCAGTGTAGGAATAGAACAGAGCTTAACCGAACGAAAGCGGAGCTCTTCAGATATATCAATAGAAACGTGCAGTAACGCAGTCAAATGGGATTTCTCTGACTGCTTGACTGGCTGTTCGCTTCACGCTGGCTACTAGCCGAAAGGCGAGTTTTTCCTATCAGATACTGCGGAATCCAACGTGCATTGACGAATGACTGTATATACATATGTAGCGTTTTCGCTGTTAGATGTCCGTTGTTCAACGTTATACCTCACCATTCACTCAGTCACACAGTCTTTTAGTCAGCTTCGCACGCTACGGCCGACCATACGCGATAAGTGAATCAAATTTGAGATGGCGCTACCAAGCAGAACGCACATGCGCACTAACTGTTCATATTTGATTCATATACACTAGTCAGAATAAGTTTGCGTACAAGGGGTACATAGTTTTTTCATATGAAAAATAAATCACTTAAAGTAATTTTTCAAAAACAAAATATTTTATATTTTTTCCATAAACTCAGTTCTTTTATTCTATTAAGATAATAATAACAAAAACTTGACCAAATTGTAAAAGAAGGGCCAAAAACAAAATGTGTTATGAATTCACCTCAGAAAAATTTGCGTACAAGATAAGGTTATGTAGCAAAAATTTTATTGAAACTAAGTTTTGTCCAAAAATTAATAACTTTTTGGATATGCTTCTCATATTGGAACTCCCGGCAGAAGTTTCGGCATACATTTTATTAAATTATGTGTTTTTCAGCGCTTCTTTTGTTATATCCTTGAATTGTTATATTTGTTTACTATATCTTTGAAGATGGAGTGTTGTTGGGCTCAAGGTTCAAGTCAACCCCTTATATATTTAATTAAATGCACTTTAGGTGACTAGGGAGGAACTTTTTCATCTTTTTTGAGTCAGTTAATAGCAAAGATAGCTTCACATCGTATGCATTACGCCCTAAGGTCATCGTAAAGTTGAAAAGAAATGTTGGAACCTGATCCAAATGTTTGAAACCTTGGCTTACATAAATTGATTCAACAGATGTACGAAGGATTTAGGATTGTACCATATATGGTACGCCATGCATTTAAGGGTTAATATCAGATTTTTGTTGTTAACTGAATCCTCTTCAAATAAGTTGATGCCTTTTAATGCCAAATATGCCAAACCATTATCAGAGAATAATAAATCTTCCTACTCAATAGATAACAACACATCGTCCCGGAAATCCGGTTTTCTAGACTCTTTTACGAAAGAAATTCTGTGCTCCTTGTTAGTAAGCTAAATATGGGCTTCTTACATGCTATTCTGTAGTGGAAATATGTTTTTTCATGACTTTTCTTATAAAGTCACTGCTACTGGGTTTTATAAAATATTTCTGTACATTTCTGAAGATATCGGATGCAACTAGCCCAAGATTATGATGCACTTAAGAAAATGGCCAGATCATAGCAAAGAAGCAAGAATTTCTGTTTTTTCGAGATTTAAGATAGTTATTTGAAATGACGAATGTTCTCTCCCAAAAGTTTCCATAATTTCATGAAATTTTTTGTCAATTTTGGAAAGTTTTGGTAAGATTATCTTTTTATCCATTTTTAATTTTTTTCTGTTGCTTTCTATATAATTTCAAGCACATATACGTTTAAAAACAATTTACAAGTCCGTTTACTGTTCAATGGAATACAAATTTTCCAAAAAAATAAAGAGCATAACCGGAAATTCCCGTTATTATATTTGTACGCAAACTTATTCTGCACCGTTTTGTGAGTATATTGTCAATAAATACGAATACATGAAAAATTATTATTTTAATGCATCTAAAACAGAACAAAAAGTGCAGTTAAGGCATATGAATAATGTGAATAAGTTTTTATAAATAGAAAACCCATTTTTGAGGTCAAAATTAATCATAACATAATTTTGACTTGCCTGTACGCAAACTTATTCTGACTAGTGTACATCTATATCTATACTATTATATAAAGCGCTTTGTGACGTTGCTTTTTTGATCCACAATCAGGCAAAAACCGCTGAACCGATTTAGATGAAATAAGCACCAAACATATTTTTAGCTGGGGGAATGGTACATAGGCTATATGAGAATGACCACGCCCCCTTCTTACGCCCACTATGGTAACAAAACTCATCTATGGTATGCTTTTGTAAGGCAATATGGGTATCAAACGATTCAGCGTGTCATTGTGGCAAACATAGGCTATAATATAATTGGCCACGCCCACTTTCCGCGCCCACTAAACTAACAAAACAAAGTTACGGTACATGTCTGTGAATCAGTATTAATATCAAATGACTCCGTGTTTCATTGATGTTAACATAGGATATATAAGATTGACCACGCCCACCTGATATGCCTTTTCGCCACGTCCACTATAATAACAAATCAGCCATGGTATATTTGTCATAACAATATGGGTATCAAACGGTTCAGCGTGTCATTGCGGCAAAAATAGGCTACAATATAATCGGCCACGCCCACTTTCCGCGCCCACTAAACTAACAAAACAAAGCTACGGTGCATGCCTGAAAATTAATGTTGATGTAAAAAGGTTCTGTGTTTCATAGCGGTAAACATAGGCTATATAAGGTTGACCACGCCCACCTTTTACGCCTTCCTGCAATGCCCATTATGATGACAGAAATTAACTGTGGTATATTTGTGCAAAACAATATGGATATAAACAAATGTTGCGAGTCATTGCAGCAAATATCTATATATTGTACATACAAATTAATGTATGTTTGTTTGTTGGTCCCACGACACTAAAACTCAAAAACTAGACAGCCGATTAGCTGAATGTATGTTGCTGTATGGCACCTCCCATAGAACTTATATTTTCAATATGGAAAGCTTCGTAATGGGAAGCAAAGTCGGACAGCATTAAAATTTTGGTGCGGGGCCATCGCTTAGATGTGCCGTTTCACTGGTAAAATTTAATGGGAGTTGGACAAGGGGCGTGGTACTTTTTAAATGCCGGTGTAACTTAGGAACTATAGCGTTCACATCAATGACACTCGGTACAAAAATACGATTTAGTTGTGTTTTTCGATAGGGGGAATGGGGTGGGCTTTTGACAAGGGGCATGGCACCGCCCATAGAACTCAGGTTTTTAATGTGAAATATCTTCGGAATTATAAGTCGGCCAGCATTGAAATTTGATACAGCATCATGGCTTAGACGTGTCGTTCAAGTGGTTAAATTGTATGGGCGTTGGACAAGGGCGTGGCACTTTTTAAGCGACCCTATTGTTTTAAATAACTTTGGAACTGCAAATCACACATCAAAGATATTTGGCACAGACTTACGATTTAGACGTGCCCTTCGACAGGGAGAGTGGGGTGGGTATTGGACGAGGGGCATGGCACCGCCCATAGAACCCAATTTTTTAATGTGGAATAGCTTCGGAACAATACGTTGGAAAGCTTTGAAGTTTTGTATGCCATCGTCCCATAGATGTGTCATTCTAACTACTGGCAAAATTTTATGGACGTTGAACAAGGGGCGCGGCATATTTTTTGTGACTGAAGTTTTCCGCGTAACTTTGGAAGTGAAAGTCGCATATCAATGAAACCGGGTCAAACCCTTCGACTGAAGGAATGGATTGGGTATTACATTAAAGAGGCGTGGCATCGCCCATAGAGTGTAGTATGAAGAAACTTGATTTATTGGGCCCATTGACTTCAAGCTTGCGTGCAAAGCCGCAGGGCCCTACTAGTACTATATATATATACATATCATTTACTATACTATATACATTTGTATGTTTTTTCTTACACACATACTGGTATCGTATTTATTTACCTAAAGTAGAGAAAACTAAATGAACAAACAAAGATTGCACTAATATTTTGTGCGCTGATTAAATATTTTATCATCAAGGTATAGGTGTATGAAGCGACTGCATTCAAAGAAAAGGATTTAGTTGTATTGTAAACAAGTATTTATTTCTTTAATGTATTTTATACAAAATCGTTATTTAGATGTAAAAATGGAGTACCAAAATGCTGTAAATAAAAATATTAAGCAATAATTAGTAGTTACTGCAGGTAGCAGGTACATTGGTAACCCCGTGCGGAAAATACTCCAATTAGCGTCTTATCCCGCTTTTAGCTGCTAATTTATACAAAGTCAATGGAACGGCTTTTGAGATATTAGATGTCAGTATGTTCATATATATATACATATGCACACATGTGACATCCCTGTAGGAATTCGGACTGGTCCGAATGTAATTTTTCAACTGGTTGCTTGTCAGTCATGGCTGACTTTAGAACCGATTCGTTTCCTGGAGCAAACTCAAGCTTTTAACATGGCGATGTCCTAGGCGACAGTCAATTGCCCCGTCTGCATCCATTTGCAGTCCTAAGTAATATATTTTCTTAACCTAACTAGACCTAACAGTATTTTTTTTTTGTTATTATTTCACCTTTGCTTCGTCATTCTCATTTTCATCTGCTCTTCTCGCCTATGAACGCGCACACAGAACGTGAACGATTAGACGCGAACTGACTGAATTCTGCATTCACTAACAGCTACTTGGACAACTAGTTGTCCAATTGACTAACAAAAACCAATGAATTTTGGGAACCGGTTGTCTCAAGTCCGACAGGGATACGAGTGAATTATGAATACAATCATCATCGATTGCACGTATCCCCATACACAAAATGTAGATGTTGTGCACGTGTTTATACGCACAAATACTCTATACTGCATGTTTTATTGTGAACTTACGATTAAGCAATGGTGTTTAGTTCCCGGCTTTTTGGGATCCGATTGCAGAAATACTTTCCACACTTTTGAAACGTAAGCTATCCTATGTATTGGGCCCATTAATGACACCTGCTTTTATGTATTTTAAATTTACGTTACTTAGGTGCACCAAAGTTTTGTACCTTTGCCAAAGCAAAGACGTACTATAGATCATGCAGTTAGAAGATAGTCTTTGTTTTTTTGTCTAATTGTGATCAAATTTAAAAGACTTCAGTTATTTCGCTTGAAAAAAATACAAATTGAGAAAGTTTATGGAGAGAAATTTGTATTTATAAGTTAATACCTAATAATATTTTATTATTTATTCTTGTAAATGGCTACTCAGGTATTGTAGAAGTACTGTATGCTGTTGGTCCCATTTGATACAACTTTCTATCTGGGTGTATCTGTACTATAGTTGCTCAATAAGAATAAGAACAAGAAATAATCTTTCGTGGTTAAATCGCGAGATCTTGGAGGCTGGTCAGAATGGTGGAATAACTTTTTCAATGAATTTGTTGAAGCCGAGTCGACTCGCAGACCTAACAGAGATAACAGTAACAGTGGACCTTCTTAATTTCGGCGAGTAAATCGTTTTACAGGACAATACATTGACAGGTTTGAGGGATGTTCCTCCTCCTGATACAGAGGCCACTCACAATAAGCGATTCTTCCTCCGAGTAGAAGTATTTGTTTTACGAAGTCAATACGAAGCATCTGGACCATTATGAAATCATCGATTTGGAAGCAACACTCTTTTTTAACGAATTCTTGATTTGAGATTTTAGCTATAAAACTGGATTTAATGATCGTTTGAAAGAATAGTTGCTTAATATAATTTAGTGTTTGAAGTTTGGCCAAGCTCGTCCTAGGAAGAGTGATAAAGTGTTATTATTACGACAGTATTTCAAATTACCTGAAACATGTAACCCGATTCGTTTAATTTTTCTTCGGCTATAAAGTCTTAAATTCTTTCAAAATCTTCGTACATATCAGAACATGATTCATTTATTTTATTACTATGTCCTGCAACTATTTAATTCCGTCCAAACTAATGACTAATGATTTTTAGGTAACTTTTAGGTTATTTTTATTTTGCTTGTGTTCGTGTATCATTTTGAATAGTAGCAAGTAGTGTCCGACCAAATATTCGTCTTTGGCTTCGGTATTCGGCCAATTTCAAATCTTCGGCTATGGCTTCGGCCAAAATAGCCGAATACAAAAAACAAATACAAAATACCGAATGCACGTCAATTTGCTCTGTTTCGAAATATTTAATATATATGCATAGATATATGTATATATAATAAGTAATAATTGACTGGCACGACAGCCCGCTTACGCGAGACTAAGGCCTAGCTTCCCGCAACCACCCGTGTTGTGCGTGTGAATTTGTACGCGGGTGGAAGGGACCTACAGTTTTATGCCGGTTCCGAACGGCAGGTTGGGAGCTTTTTCATAAGCAATTTATACTCTCAGAGGTTTGCCATTTCCAGCTGAGAGGACAACCACCGGAAGAGAAAACGAGTTTTCCCGTTATTTTTTTTTAGGTGTTATTACAGGCAGTATTTGAACCTGAGGTTGCTGCCTTCGATATGTATATAACATATATATAATCTTTTAAGGAAAAACGTATCAAATTTAGCTTTTTCGTTGCTCCTCTTAAGAATTAATATTATATATATATATAGAAAGTGAACTGTACATACATATATATTATATACATACATATATGTATATATATTACATAGCAACATAGCAACGAAAAAAGAAGCTAAATTTGATATGTTTTTTTCCGTAAGATTATTTATTAGTATTCGGCCTCGGCCTAATATTTCAGTTATGCCGCATATTCTCCTTCGGCTGCGGCCAAAAATCCACCTTTGGCCAGACACTAGAAGCAAGGCAATAATCCAAAGTGTTGTTTTTGGTGTTTATTTGCTTTTTGACATTCCACTGTGCACATGAATTTGTGCGTATCTCTATTTGTATATAGTTATACGAGTAGAATATATGTGGATTCTACGCACATTTGCAGTATTAATTGAATTAGCTGCCGGTCTTTATTTAGCGACTGATACGTTTAATTATGTCGATTATGCACACCTCAACCAAAACTCAACCAAAAGTGCAAAACTTATACATTTTCTGCACACGCGTCCATTTTATCGGACAAACATCAGACGCGTGCAAGTCGTTGTGCATTTAGAGCGTTTATAATAAAGCGACGACATGCGAACAATTGCACAAAAAAATCATTTTATTGAAAGTTTTACCATAAAACTGCTAACCGCGTAAATGCGATCCTATTTCGACTTGATTAAGTGTGTCAAGAATCCGTGGTTATGGTAAACAGAACGCTATGCCGAACAGTATACCGAATTCGTCCGTATTTACGGACATGCAGTTGCATCACTGAAATCCTCAGTGTGCAAGTTTGCAAATGCGTTTGGAGGGAAATTGCTGTTTTGTTTGTGCTTGTTTGTCTAATGTACTTTGATATGTTTCCTATTTTCAATCCTAGTACCTACAAATATAAAGAAGTTTCTTTTATGGAATTGTTAAATTGTATCCAAATTGTTAAAACTGGTACTAGCAAAGTCTTCAACCGAATTATTTTCTTGGCATGAATAAATTAAGGTATCCACATCCGGGATGTGCTTAGAATACTTTTTGCATGATGCTTATTCAAATGCTTATATTAGTATGTTTTATATATTTGCCTAATATGATTGCATTAAGTTTACATTGACAGGTTTTACAAATATTTTTTTTTTAGAGTGAACCTCACAGAATCGTTGATTTTATACGTTAAGCAGTGCAGGAAAACAAAGTAATCTTTACTTTCATTTTAAAAATGAAACCAAAGCAAGTAAAGGTAAAAATATTCTGAGTTCTTTTCTGTACGTAATCTACCAAGCCACGGTGACCTTCGCAGACAGCACCGCTATTTTGGAAGGGAAATAGTTGAGGCAGCTACTGACAAATTCCCATTATTGCAGTAGGAGTCGGAACCAGCAAAACAAAACATGTCGATGCTTATCAATTTCCCGTTAAAACCAATCTGCACAAGGCCGTATACACCAACGCAGTCAAAATACTCCAAGGAGATGAGGATTTGGGTTTTACGCTAGATAAATTAACAAATAAAGTGTAGTTGGAAATCAAATTCTTAATTTAATTGGTGGAAAATCTGCATTGCCATTGGTACACTGGTCACATAAAATTAAATTGTATAAACAAGTCGTGAAATCAGGAATTACTTATACACGGTTTTCAGACCTCAATTGCGATATTTGTGTGTTTTTAGTTGATTTTTTAGTATAGCCCGGATCTTTACTAAGGTAAAAATAATCATCTTTTGAATGTGCGGACCCGGAGATTCAAAATTAAAAAAAAATCTTTACAAACAATAATTTGTTTTAAATGGATGAACATAACTTAAAATAACTCGTATATACACACATATAACCACAGTATTTTTGGTATTTAATGTAAGACCCGATAAATATGTTATTTTATGGAAATTTTCCCTTTATAAATTTACCACATGGATCAAAAATATAAGTGTACTGGTAAACAAATGCTTTAATAAAGTATGTAATACTCTTTAAAGTAAATAAATTGATTACAATTTAAAACATATGTTAAAAGTTGTTTCGAAACCCGTCTATTGAAGCTATTAAGGGGGATGATTCGGTAACCAGCAACCAACAGAAGTGTGAACATGAAAGAAAAGTAAAGCCGGCATTGCATTTCACCATATCAGCATTAAAATTAATTTTACAAATACGCAGAAAAGTTGTCGCGTGACAAAAATATCCAAAGTTTGCAATATCATCCGAGTTCAGGAACCTTTAGACGTGTACATATGCATGTATTTCTGCACAAAGCAGCACTGCACACTTGTACAGTGGACATCCAATATAACGAATCTTATGTTGTACCCCCAATATTCAGTTTTTAAACTTCTGTCTGTCCCTTGGGGTCTATTTGACCCAGGCGGAATTAAAAAACGGTTGAGCGGTTTTGTGCACTCGTCTACTTGTGTTATTTAGTGTTAATCGCGCTAACAACCCAATAACAAATCGATAAAAACACTTCGGTGCTTTCCCCGTTTCTTTTGTGATTTATGTGTAACATTTCTTCATGTTTTATCAGTGAATTATATAACCGTTTGGTTGGGGTCATCCTGACCCCAAAGCACAGCGAACGCAATTTTGAGCAAAGGACAGACAGAAGGTTAAACAAATATCTTGTTTTATTCCAGCATTTTCAAAATACAAATATGGCTATGTGTGTACAGTAAAAAAGTCTTCGATGCGCGATTGCCTCTTTACCGCAAGTAAACTTTTCTGTATGGCAATTTCTCTTGATTGACCGACCGAACGCAAAAAAAATCCTGTGAAAATGATCAGCAATGCATACAAACAGAATTTGAAAATGTTGGTAACTTTACGTAAATTTGAAAACATTTAACGTAACAAAAACAATTGAGGTACCGTTCACTTGAAGCCAAACACTCATTGTTATTGTAAAGAATGTGAATGCTTAAATAAAAACAAGTCTAAGGGTAAAATACAACATGAATATTCGTTATATCGAATAGCAAATTTCACTCAGCAATGCATACAAACAGAATTTGAAAATGTTGGTGACTTTACGTAAATTTTAAAACATTTAACGTAACAAAAACAATTGAGGTACCGTTCACTTGAAGCCAAACACTCATTGTTATTGTAAAGAATGTGAATGCTTAAATAAAAACAAGTCTAAGGGTAAAAACAACATAAATATTCGTTATATCGAATAGCAAATTTCACTTTTGTTCGTAATATAGAACCATCAATGGAAAAAATTTGGCCGTAAGTTAAATCAAAAATTCGTTAAATGGAAAGTTCGTTATACTGGACGTCCACTGTACTACATCGGTAAGATCTATGATTTTGACAAAAATGCAGAGGAGGAAATGCTATTTATAATGCTATATGCTATGCTCAGCCAAAAGTCAATAACCTTTACTGTAGAAGAAATTGTATAAGTAAAAAGACTTTTTGCACCCTCTCCTAGAGTTGAAGACCACGTGCGAATTTAATGTGCAGTGAGGAAGTTATTACGCGTTACCCCACACCTGCAACTGACAACCGAATTGTTTGTAGTAAACAAACAAAAAATATCCTCAACGAATTGCATTCATTTGTTACCCCTCTTTCATTACTTATTGGATAATACGCTTATATGAAAAAATTGCAGTCAACTATAAACATATTTCATAGGTTATGAGTTGTTATATTTATCTGATATATATAATAACTTTTTGATATCGATTGCAGTCAAAAGACAATATGAAATATTACTCGGTAAAATAAACCAAACAAGGCGAATTGATAAAGGTGGTCGCGTTAGGGCAATAACAAAATTGCCATGTATTTTGACTTGATTGTCAAAATCAGCCAATCAAAATCAAACCATAAACAATCAACCAACCAAAAACCACCATTTTGACAACTTACCCCGTAAAATTATCAAAAAATTTAAGTGAATTCAAAATTAATTTTTTTTCAGTGTGAACATTTGCATTGTGTTCTCGATAAAACCATAGTGAAAAAACAAACTAAACCAAGAAAACAAAATGCCTTTTCTACATACATGCATACATTAATGTATACATAACATTTCTTTTTCTTAAGCCCTTTTTAGGTACAATTATTTTAAGTAGTTTAATAATAGAAAAGACATTAAACAAACATTGACACAACAGGTTGTCAAAATTAGAGTGCTACCTCTTCTTGGATCCTTTGGTTTATTTCACTATGATTAGCTGATTCGTTATCAGCCGCATGCGATGCACGAAAAATTTTAAAATTGCTTAACTTTTTGCGACGTACGCAATGTGAGAGTAGTTCTTGTAACTCGCTCTATAAAAATAATTCGAGCACGCTTAACTATAACTATAGTATTGTATGTATTAGTTCACCGTTTCTTCTTTCTTTAACGGTATCTAACCTTAAAGATATTATGAGTAAAAAATATTGTTTACATTGTTTGGACTTGGATTAACAGATGGGCTGAAGAGTTTGTAGGGTGACACATACGAGTAGATGGCTTACTAGGATTAAATTCAATTTTTAGCTTGTACTAACCTTCAAACGACACTAGTATAGATTTTAGGTTTTCATTTTGAAATGGTTATATTTCCTATAATATTTGTTCAAGCAACTTCTCCTTCCGTGACTTTTATTTTTTTAATGGACTTCTACAATTGTGTGAAAAGTCAGCCATTTCTGATGTGTAATTTTCAATTAATCGTTAGATATACCTAGAAAGACCATTTGCGGTCATTTTCACCGAAATAAACGAAGATTTACTTGAATTTATATGATTGTGAAGTAGACATTGATTAAAAATGCATCTTTCTGTTTCTGAATCAATTGCAGAACAATACTTGTATAATTGCAGTAGTCTCAATTTTTTCAAATTGAAAATTGGTGAGTAATTGTTTTTTTATAATAATCTCTCTGTATGGATATGTAATTGAAAATGTTTGCATTAGTGCCATCTTATGCATTGAAAGCTGGTCGTGTTTGTTTATACAACAACAATAACACTACTCGACAAAAAATGGATCAATCGCGTGCACCTATTTAAAAACAAAATTATTTTCTGGACTAACTTTGGGTCACAGAAAACGAAACTAAAAATCCAAAAATTTTTTAAGAAGTGTTTTCGAAAAATCTTCGAAAAACCAGTTCTTTCCCTGTTGTTTCAGTTATGAGCACACATCTCGTAAACGAATCATCTGACTGAAACAATGTCAGATACCCACATCTTCATCATTGCACAACCGCAAATATTAAAAAAAATATTTTAAATGTGTATGTGTTAAAAATTTTAAAGTCCTTTAAGAACGTTTTTGGGTCAGAAAATAAAAAACTGACTATGCTAGGATACTATAAATTACCTCTAGTTTCACGTCTTTATCAACATTTGGTTGGTGTTTTCACTCAGTGCATCATAACTTTGTCATTTTTCTTTCAATTCTATTGATGTTAGGCTTAATATTTGCTCAAATAATATTTCTTTCATCTTAGATTTTAAAACTAGAGGAGATAATTTATTTTATCTTTATAAATTTATAAAAAAACATTCGAAAATTTATGATTTTTTAAATTGGTCGAAAAATGCACATTTTTACAACTTTCACCGTCAGTAACTTCCCAAATCTCATCTGATTTTTACAATCTGTATATTGCTGGAAAGGCTAAGGTATTATCTTCTGACCGACGACAGTTTGTGTTAGTCTGAAGATTCGTTTACGAGATGTGTGCTCATAACTGAAACAACAGGGAAAAACTGTTTTTTCGAAAACGCTTCTTAAAAAAATTGTTTGATGTTCAGTGTCGTGTTCAGCGGCCCAAAGTTAGTCTAGAAAGCACTTTTAGTTTTAGGTGCATTTTTTGTGTCGAGTAGTGTAATAAGTGAAGGATATTGAAAATTTCCCGATAAACACTAAGGAGGGCCTACTATTTGTCTTCGATGCTGTGCAACTTATCTGTGCAACTTATAGTTCTGAAGCATTGGGTTGTGAGGGCTGTGCTGAATATATAGTAAGTTCGCGCCGAGTGTCATGGAATTCATAAGAATTGGGTATAGTATCATAAGAAGTAGCAAGCGTTGGTTCTAAACTATAATATTCGTTGACGATTCCATATAAGTTTTTGTCTCAATAAGAAGCAAAATACATATACATATTGTGTCAAAGTTTCAGCTCAATCGACCAAGTAGTTGCTGAGTTTGTAAAGGACAAGCAAACAAAGAAATTTGCTTGTCAAAATTTAACATTCAAAAGAAGCTATTTTTTGCACAACATTAGGAAATGGTTTGAAGATAAGATCTGTAAATCGAAAAACCGCAAAAAAAACTTTTGAAAATACAGTGGACGTCCAATATAACGAATCTTATGTTTTACCCCCAATTTGTTAAATCGAAAAATTCGTTGAATCGATCGAATTTTTGTTTGTTTTAAACCATCTTTCTTAAAGAAATAAGTCTCACATATTCAGTTTTTAACCCTAATTCCCAGAAGTGAGCCTCACAGTCTTACTAAAGATTTCAAATGGTGATAAATCCAAAAGATTTTCGATTCCATTATTTATGTAATCCTCTAATGGAATGTTAGAATTATATTGCATTTATAAATTTAGCATTTTAGACAATTTTTGTACTTTCTGAACAAATGTTTTCAGTAATTTAGCTCATATAAGCCTGACTCACTTCTGGGTTTACATTACTTTTAAAATTCTGGGAATTAGGGTTAAACAAATATCTTGTTTTATTCCAACATTTTCAAAATACAAATATGGCTATGTGTGTACAGTGAAAAAGTCTTCGATGCGCGATTGCCACTTTACCGCAAGTAAACTTTTCTGTATGGCAATTTCTCTTGATTGATTATTGAAATTTTAATTTTTAAAAGAAAAAAGCCGACCGAACGCAAAAAATTCTGTGAAAATTATCAGCAATGCATACAAACAGAATTTGAAAATGTTGGCAATTTAAAGTAAATTTGAAAGTTTTAACGTAACAAAAACAATTGAGGTACCGTTCACAACCAAACATTCATTGTTATAGTAAAGAAATAAAAACAATTCGAAGGGTGAAAAACAACATAACTATTCGTTATATCGAATAGCAAATTTCACTTTCGCTCGTAATATAGAACCATCAATGGAAAAAATGTGGCTTTACGTTAAATCGAAAATTCGTTAAATAAGAAGTTCGTTATACTGGACGTCCACTGTACTGCTGTACTACTATGTTCCAAAAAATATATGTATATTCAAGTATACGGAATGTTAAAACTATCTATAAAGTAATAATGTAATAAAGTAGTTAAAATTATAAATTAAAAAAAAAGTTTTAATTGATATATGATGATATACGTATTAGTGGTCAAAATGACCTGCGGTCGTTCTAGGTATGGACAATTTTCGGTCTTTCTAGTGTTAATAAACATTATTCGGACTCTGCACCAGGAAAATTAACCGTTGAGAAGTGGTTTTCTAAATTTAAGCATCGAAGACCATGCACGCAGTGGTTGCCCCAAAGAGGCTGTTACAACCGAAAACATTAAAAAATCCACAAAATTGTTTTGAATGCTTGTAAATTGAAGGTGATTGAGAGCTGAGACTCTAAAGATATTTTCCAGAATTAGCCCCCAGTGCCTTTTTCCTGTTTGCAGACCTCAAAAGAATGCTCGCTGGAAAGATTTTTAGGAAAAGCAAATCTTGTATGAAACGAAATCTTGACAAAAATTAAATGGCCGCTATAATCGATGCATCGCCCTTGAAGGCAACTGCATTGAATAATATTGAATAATTTTAGGAAAAAAAATTGTTTTTCTATGTTAGCCTACCAACTTTTCAGCTCAACTGTTATTTTAAGAACATGACGACTTTTTTGATTTTGTATTAAATATTTGTTTTCCTTGTTCACTCTTCTCTGGAGCACAGGGCCTTCACAAGACTCTTTGCCTTGTGTTGGTTACGTTAATCGGTTGTGTTGTTCTGCCAGGGTAGGTGATTGGCCTGCCGCAGGTAGTCCTAAGTGATGGGACTGCCATCTAACGCCGCTTAGGAACGTCGCCCTCCGTCATCTCGAGCTACCGCTCGTAGCGCCATCTGTTGTGTGAGGAGGTTACAGCAGAATGGTTGGGAACCTCGCTAGATCAATTTGGTGCGCGGTTTTCGCTATTGTCCGCTTCTCCTTGCAGGCGTCGCTGGTGCACCGTGTAGCTGTATATTTGTTTTCTTTTAATCAGCCGCACAGCGCATAATTGCGCGTACTATTGCTTGGGAGTGAGTGGGATAGAAGTAACTTTTGAGTTGGGGACAGTGTGACCGTTTTTCATCCAGTACAATTTTTGATACTTTTCCAAGTACAAAAGAACACCTGTGGCAGCATACACCCAAAAGTTCATTGTCTTTCACTCAACGAACCTTTTATGTATTCTGAATGTAAATGTGAAGTTAGCACTACTGTTAAGAGCAGTGTTGGAACATATCTTCATCTTTAAAATTTAACATATTAATATTACATATTAGTGGCTTCGAAAGTAATAATGTTATAAACCATATTACTTGAAAACCAAAGTAGTATATTAGAAACAAGTTATATTACTTCCAAAATATTGATAATAATACTACTGGTAATATACTACTTAAAAAGTAATATATAATAGGGGTATTCACACCGAGCTCGTTACTTTGTCAGTTCGGTACTCGGTAGTTTTGTTCGTGTATTTTGGTCTTTTTAAAAGAATCGAACAAAAACTAAATACACGAACATGGCAAATATTTGATTAGCTATTGCGCTATTGATTAGCTATTTGTCTGCGTTGATGTAGGTAGGTAGGTAGGTTAAGGCAGTTTCTCACCTTGTGGGGAAAAAAACCCGATTTTTTTTTGCCTTATCGTGTAGATATATGCTTCAAAAATGTGCTCCAGAAATTTCAGATCAAAATCTGAAAAATTACAAAAGTTACAGGCCGTTACATAGCGCAGTGTCGAGCACCGGCCGAGCGCGCTTTAAACTTTAAACGCGTTTTTCTGAGAACCCCATTTTCGGACCTTACGGAAGTGATTGAAGGCGCTGGAATGAACCAATCGTCACCAAATTTTTTCTAATAAACAAACCACGATCAGCCAAAAATATTGAAAATTGTTTATTTAAAAAAATAATAAGTGAACAAAAAAATGCGAAAATCTTAATTTTTTTTTCAAAACCTCATAACTTTTGTAATTTTGATTTTTTTTTCATGATCTTGGTTCATTCAATAGATAATACGGTACACATTAAGAATGTGTTCGATTTTTGTGTTTCAGATCACGGGTTTTGACGGAATCACTTCCGGTAGCGGGACACCTCCTCGCCGACATGCCGCCACTGATGGACGCCCCGTGGTCCCCTTTTTTTTGATTCATTCAATTTGAAAAATTGTATTCTCTAAATAAATATGTGTTCATATCCAGAAAAATTTCAGCTTTGTATCTTTAACCGTTTTCTCAAAAAAAATTCCTAAAAAAAGTGCACTTTTTCGGATCCACAAGGTGAGAACCTGCCTTAAGTGGTCGCCTGTAGGGCATCACTTAGGCCATCTGGGCCATTGTGTTACCACGTGACGGGGGGAGGGCTTCACCTATCCAGTTCCAGTATTTATTGGAGCCACTTGGAGGCTCTGATGAATTTGTGGTTGTCGCTCGGTGGCGTGTTTTCGAGGTCGGCTAAGCAGCTCGGAAAGTGCCTCCCCAGGTGTCGGAAGCGCGTTCTTGCAAGCGCTGGACACGTGCAGATGAGGCTGATGACTTATTTTTTAAGTCATCAATAAAAATCATTCAATGACTTTTATTTACAAAAGTCATCAATAAAAATCATTCAACGACTTTTATTTTTTAAGTCATCAATAAAAATCATTCAGTGACTTTTATTTATAAAAGTCATCAATAAAAATCAGTCAGTGACTTTTAGTTTTTAAGGGGGGCAATCCACGAAACGCTCAAAAAAATGACCAATTTTCTTTATTTTACTGTACAAAAAAAGAAAGAGACAGGAACAATCCGTTTGGAACATCTGTAGGTATTAGTTAAAAGTTAAAAAAAAAAGTTATACATACATAAAAAAAATTAAAAATGGCAAGCATATTGAACATCTTCCGAGGCTCGGTTTAAAAAAAAGACGTCTTTCCGTCCACACGATGCCGTCCGAAGTTAAAGTCTGAAACATACAAATTATATATCAAATTAATCAGCAGGCTTGTCGCAAGTGCGTGAACCTCAAAAACTATAAAAACTTTCAAAATTTAGCAACAAAGCCATATAAACTACAAACAAATAAACTTCGTTTTTTCTTACTTGTTTAATAGATTTTTAATAGATTTCAGAGGTTCATGCACTTCTCTGTTTAATATCCTACAAAACGAGTATATATTCGTGTAGATCAGTAGTTTTTTTTTTATCATGTGGACGGACTACAAAAACGTGTTTATGAGGAAACGCGTTCCAAAGTTATTCGGAACACCTGGTGTGGCTGAGCGCGAGTCGATGAAAAGAACTGTGTCTCCGAAAGTTTTCAGAGTTCGATTTTGAAACTTTGCAATAATGTTCTCGGATAATATCTTTCGATTAAAGAAAAAAAAAATCGTTTTTTTAAACCATTTCATGGAGTGCCCCCCTTAAGTCACAATATAAAAGTAATTTTCATTAATGCATGCAAAAGTTATGATTCTTCCCGAAAATAGAATTGTCAAGACAGGTCTTGTTGAGCTGATCAAGAATATATATACATTTCGATATTTAATGAATCCAATAGTGCAATAAATGAAAATGACTTTTATATTGCGACTTAAAAAATAAAAGTCACTGAATGATTTTTATTGATGACTTAAAAAATAAAAGTCACTGACTGATTTTTATTGATGACTTTTATAAATAAGTCATTGAATGATTTTTATTGATGACTTTTATAAATAAAAGTCATTGAATGATTTTTATTGATGACTTTTTTAAATAGCAGTCACGAATAATTGTTATCATAGGACCACTAAAATAAAAATCGAAAAAAATTGTAATTTGTGGACTAATAAGAAAAAAATCAAAAATAATTATAAATTAAATTAAATATAAATAAAAAATAACTTTTATTTGTTGAGTCATTAAATAAAAGTAAAACAATAACTCTTAAACATTGATTTTTATAATAAAACTTATAACTGTTACGGGCCCTGCTGCTTATGGCTCTTTTACACGTGTACAGAGTTGTAGTTGCTTTCTGGATACGGGTTTCGCTGTTGTGTTTCCAGGTTAGCTTCCGATCTAGGATAGTGCCTAAGTACTTGACTCTGTCCGTGGAACGGAGGAGAGTGCCATTTAGAATGGGCGGGCTGAACCGCGGAATCGTATGCTTCTTCGTGAAAAGTATCCATGAAAAGTCCACAGTCCCTCGCCCACGACGAGAGAGTAGTGAGAACACCTTGTATTAGGTCGCTCAGAGTCTCAACAAACTTTCCTGATGCCGGGAGAGCATACGCCACCACGTGGCAATTGGAGGCTGATAGCCTGGTGATGAGGGGGTTAACTGTACGATTCCAGAGCAGGTGCGATAGTACCCCACCTTAGGGGTACCTCTCGTCGCAAAACGCATGACCCTGGTGTCGCCAAGCTCTGTGAAGATTTCCCTCCTTCTCAGGAGGTTGCTGATCAAGAGTATTAGCCGGTTATTTAGCTTCAGGTCGGTCAAAGCCGCAATAGTAGCCTCCGGCTGAATGTTGTAGAAGGCTCCTTCTTTATCGAGGAAAGCTGCCAGTGTATATTACTTGAGTGAAAGTGACCTCTCCACTCTATGGACCAGGTCATGAAGAGTCGTCTCTATGGACTTGCCCTTAGTGTACGCATGCTGGAGTCCCGAGATTCTATTAGGATGTAGGAGTCCAGCAATTTTTCGAAGGTTTTCAAGAAGAAGGAGGTTAGGCTTATCGGCCGAAAGTCCTTTGCGGTGACATGGCAGCTTCTTCCCCCTTTGGGGGAAGGTACCTAGGCGAGTCCAATGCATGCCTTGTGCGAGTCCAGGCTGTCGATGGCCCAGTTCAGACTCTCTCTGCTTATTGCGACGTCGCTGAAGTGAGGGTCTGATGGTGCACCTAGATCAGTGTAGTCCACCGGGGAGTCGGTGCTTCCCGGAAAAAGCGTGTCAGTAAGGAGCTCAAGGAGCTCGAGCTAGTCCAATTACCATCTGTGGTCTGTATCGAACCCATATACGTTGGACTAGTGGATAGGATTCTTCGAAGCATGCAGTAGGCCACCACGAACTATGTTTGGTAGATCTGACTGCGCGCTTGTAGCGTCGCAAGGCCTCCTTGTAGGATGGCCCGGTGTTGTCTGCTTTGGCTTTGTTGAAGAGCTTCCTGCACTCGCGTCGCAAATCTGCGATTTGCTTTGTCCAACAGTGTGGTTTGGGTGCTTTGGGTTCAGGCGGTTGGAGATTGTGAGCAAGAATTTGTTTGTATCTGCCCCAATCCATCAGCCTCCTGTTTCTAAAGGGGGGTGGTTTCGGGAATAATACGTCTATGTGAAATCATATGTAGTTACGGTCCGAGAAAGAGATGTCATTGGACACCTTCCAGTGGCAGACCACATCGGCGTGGTCCCCCGAGACCAGAATGATGTCTAGAACTTCCCTTCTGGTGGCCGTAACAAAAGTGGGATCCCGCCCAATATTACAAATAGATAGATCGGATGCAAAAATGAAATCATAAAGAGACTCACCTCTGACGTTGTTGTCCGTGCTGCCCTACATCGAGTGGTGGGCATTCGCGTCCGCGCCTATCACCAGGATCGCACCGTCTTTGCAGGACTCTTTGGTCGCTGCTTGGACTTCCGGGGCCGGTACCATCGTGTGGTCATGGGCCATATAAGCGGGGAGGATCCGCAGAGGCTTCCTGCCTTGCTCTAGGCAGATGGCAGTAGTGTTACTGTTGCTAAATTTGGAAAGAAAGAAAAATTTAGTTTCTTGCTAATCAAGATACACGATCTGTGTCGGCCATTACCTTGGATGTAGACCACAGTGTGTGAGGGAAAACCTAATCCGCAAACCCTGTCGGCCACTGTCCAGGGCTCTTGGATTAGGACAATGTCCTCCCCCTTTTGGTGTAGGTGGAGAACGAGAGCGGCCGAGGCCGCTTTAGATCGGTTCAGATTGACCTACACCCCCTGGTTTGCTGGACACCGATGACCGTCGTGTTAGCATCTTCTGGCTCAGAGGCAAGAAGATCTTCTTCGTCGAAGCGACCCACCATGGACGAGATGTATTGCGTGTCGGCGTCAGACTGCATTTCGCAGTCCGTTTCCGAGGGGCGGCTTTCAACGCCCGGATCGTCGTGCGTTTCCACGACAACGTCGGATGATGGTTTCGCTACCTCCAACTCATTTTACCTGTACAGCTTCAGGACAGTGGAGCTGAAGCCGTAGCTGATGACGCCACCTCTTGCGGTCATGGGGGCTACCGTTTCCTCGTTCAGGATGACGGTGGCACACCTGGACTTCTCTTTGGCCTCGCTAACCCTCACTACCTTCCAATTACTGGTGGGTAGGTTCAGATTGCTCCGTTTGGATGGCTCCGCTGGAATTCAGCTGATCTTGATCCGATACGGGATCTCGCTATGCGGGACAACCTGGAGGTTTGCCCTTGGCCAGATCTCGCCTACTTCAGGTATCGACAGCTTCAGCAGCCATGAGTTTGATGTGGCCCTGGTGCCAGCCTGCGTTCAGGAGCTGGGTAGCGGTTCTTGAATGGCATTATACCCTTTGCAGAGGCTGATCTCCACCGATCTCTATTTTTCTGCAGAGATAAATCCGTCAGGATTGCCCTTGTCCAGGATCGCCATCATGAGATGATCCTTCAGGACTTGACTGAAGGCCTTGCCTGGCTTTTTTTTTTTTTTATACAGGAACAAACGCGCAGGGGATGACCCCTATTAATGCAAAGCATTGCGTTGATTCAGGAATGATATAAAGGTTAGGAGATAGGGTTAAGAGTAAAGTGTTTATGGGCTCTTGCCTTGAACCCATCGAGATCATAAGTGCTGGGGAATATATCCGCAGGGAGACCATTCCACAACCGCGCTGTACGGGCCAGAAACGAACTTTCCCTGTCGTGCGTAGTGCGCTGGAACATCGTTTCGACGTGGAATGCATGGGCGCCAGTGTTCAAACGGGTTGCCCGGGGGAATACCCGGAGTAATGGCATCAAGCTGCTCATCTCCACTGAGCAATTACCGAAAAAGTATCGGTAAAATAATACCACACATGCCACGTTTCGACGATGCTCCAGGGAGTCAATAGAGCTGGATGCCCTACTGTCCCCTATAAGTTTAATCGCACGGTTTTGCACCCTATCGAGGAACTCCAAATGGGTTTTTGAAGCCCCCGCCCAGAGGTGCGAGTTAAACTCCATTTTAGGTCGGATATAGGTAGTGTAAATAATGCGGAGATCAGGTTGGTTAGGTTGCGGTGGCTGCCTCTGTATGAGACACACTTAGGCCTCTTAACGGGCCCGTTGTGATACCACAGATTCCACGCGTTTGAAATGCGAATGCAACACTGTTTTTTTTTGGAACATGTGATACAACACACATTTCAAACTGAAGGGGAAAGGGAAGGGAGGGGACCTACAGTTTAACGCCGAATCCGAACGGCGATTGGCAGTTTTTCTTTCACACTTGGAGGTTTTGCCATTGCCTGCCAAGAGCCCACTTGTGCGATTCTTGTAATTCTCATTCCCTTCATGTGGATAGCGATAGAAGTAGATGAGTGTTTTTTCCAGCCCAAGCCAGGAATCGAACCCGGGGCGCTCGGTATGAGAACTCAGCGCGCTACCCGCTGAGCTATCGAGGCCGACCGTGGCGGAGATCAGACGGAGTGAAATATTTTTTGCACCGCTTTAGAAAGCCGAGGCACTTGGCTGCTTCTTTCGACACGCCAAAAATATCATCGTTCCAACGAAGATCGTTCTTAATGGACATGCCCAGATCATCAAGAGCTGCCGATTCCGCAATACCCACACCACCCATAACCAGGGATGTGGGGAGACTCGTTTGTTGGATAACAGGCAACATTGGGTCTTGTGGGGATTAAAATCGACCCTGTTCGCTTGACCCCACTTGGAGATTGTTTGTAGGTCGCTATTAAGTGTGTCATTCATACGGCGCCGTTCTCTCTCAACAGAGCTGGGACGCTTTGTGAAAGAGTATGAATGACAAATGGTGCTGTCATCCGCAAACGAGTAGATGGGATTCTTCGTCGACGACAGCAGGTCGTAAGGCCATAAGGTCTCCCGTCGATCGCTGTCTTCGAAAGCCGTATTGGCGGTCATTTAGCAGTCTATTGTGCTCCAGATATTTCACAAGGTTGAAGTTTACAATGCCTTCCATTACCTTGGAAAGCACCGAACAGATTGCTATAGGTTTTTTAGGAACTGGTTGAACATTTGCTACCTTCCAACATGTCGGAAATACACCTGTGGTGTATGACATGTTGAAAAGTTCGCGTAATGGACAAGCCAGTGAGGTAGCGCACTTTTGCAAAACAAGGGCTGGAATGCCGTCCGGCCCTGAAGCCTTATTTACATCGAGATATGCAAGCACTCTTTTAACTACCCGTGTCCGAAAATGAATTTCTGGCATAGAGCAAGATACGTTTTTGACTACGGGCAGTGGTTGATCGCTGGGAGGCAGAGAGGAATTCTCTGCGAAAATTTTAGCCAACAAATTAGCTTAATCAACCGAGTGAGTGATGATTTGATCATTGTTAAGAAGAGTTGGGGTTGAAAACGATGTTTGGTTCTTCACCTTCTTAACGAATGACCAAAACTTCTTACTACCACGCTGGCATTGAAGAACTTTTTTCCTTTGGCGCTGTTCGTGCAGAAACTTTTGGCGCCTTAGGATGGAATTGCATCGATTTCTAGCCTGTTTACGCAGCTGTTCAGTGGTGACATTTTTATTTGCCTGCCATGCTCTGAAAGCTTCCCCTTTAGACCTGACAGCAATTCTGCATGTCTCATTAAACCAGAGATTGTCCTTAAGTTTAATGCAAATTTTCTTATTAGGGATGAAGGGTCGCATTCCCAATAATATTATTTCTTCAACCATTTTGGCTGCGGCATTTATGTTTCTATCAAGAAAACACAATTTCCAATTGAAGTGGGCGAAAAAATCATTAAGTCCACTCCAGTTAGCTTTATCATACATCCACACTAAAGTCCTGCATGAATATATTCATTTTGGCAGCTACACTACTGTACATACTGTACGGGTACTTGGTATTCGAAGAATGTGTACAACGAAACGAATAGAAACGAGAACCAGCGAGCGTCGCTTCTCGTTTCTATTCGTATTCGGTGAATAGCGAACACTGCAGTGCTCGTATTCGGTGAGAAGCGAATACTGCAGTGCTCGTATTCGGTAATCGAGAACTTTGCGAAGTATTCGAAGACCAACAGTTTCATCGAATATTTTTATGCGCAGTATGTCACTTTTCCATGTGTATATGTACTTGTGGTGCGGTTGAAGTGGCTTATTAGTAAATATGCAAAATGGAAATTATTGAAGTAAGTAATATATAATAACAAATAAATAAATATTTAAATACAACATAAATATTTCTCAATAATCTTAGGAATCCAACCAATCAGTAACAAGTGAATCGAACACAATTATTGCACAAATTGCAAGCGGGGAGCTAACTTTAAGTAAGAAAAAAGGAAGAAGCAAGGTTTGGGAGGTTTTCGCCAAAATAGTTGATTGCAACGGTGTAGAAAAGAAAAAATTCGTTAGCTGCAGAAATTGCAAAAAACTATTGCGATACAATAATCAATCAACCTCGAATTTAGTGAAACACAAGTGCTATATTTTACAATCTTTATCCAAGAGCGGTTCAAAGGTTGAAATTGATGAAGCCACCAAAAGAGTCGTTACACAATTGATGACGAAATGGGTTTTAAAAAATTGTAGACCATATAACTTAGTAACGGATGATGGATTTCATGAAATTTTGCAAGAGTTTGCATTGATTGGAGCAAAACATGGTGCCAACATTGATGTAAAAAAAGCGCTTCCGCACCCAACTACAATTTCAAGGAATGTTGCAGACATCTACGAAAAATATTTAAAAAATGTGAAACAAGAAATAGCTGCAATTAAAGAAAATGGATTGACAGCAGACATTTGGACCGACGATTATTTAAAAAAAACCACATTGCTTTGACAATCAATTTTGTGAAGAATGGCGTTTTGTCGACTCGTTTACTGGGTATGAAATCTATGGAAGGCGAAAGGTGTACAAGTGAGTATTGTTTATCAAGGATACATAAACAGAACCACAATTGGCTCCGATGAGTTTGTACAACGACCCAACATCTGCTTGTGCTTTCTTACAACTTGCGCACAACCAACTTGTTAAAAGTGTATCAATTATAAATTAAAGACTTTACCGTGTCTTTGTTTGATTTCTTTCTCACAATAGCATTTCTTTGTGTAGTTGTGGATTTCTATTACTGTGATTCGTTACTAACATTTTTTTCATTTACATTTTCAGGCGAAAATGTACTCAAAAAAGTTCAGAAACTTCTCAATGATTTTGGTTGTGAGTTTTCTTATAAATCAATAATAGTAACGGATAGAGGCACAAATATGAAGAAAGCTTTCCGCAATACGCAACATTTAGCTTGCGTAAGCCATCTACTCAACAATACGTTGCAGAAATCAGTGGAGGCCTCAATAGAAATGAACTGGGGTGAAATTAACCACATCCTTCAAAGCAAAACTGAACTTCACAGAATTGAGTCCATAAACATAAATTATTTAAAGGCTGTAGCAAAAACTCTTGCGCCGTTCGAAGAAGCTATTAAAGCGTTGGAGGGAGAAAATTATCCCACATTGCAGTTGGTTCTGGTCTACCTTCACCAATTACATATTGCGTGTGATAGAAGTAGCTGCGATCTAGCTTTAGTTCAGAGCCTTAAAGAAAAGTTGCGATATAACTTAGATACGATAGTGATGAGTAATCTTTAAGTTTTTCATAAAATAGCACTTTTCCTGTATCCTCCCACCAATAAGCTATTGCAGTGTTCTGAAGCCGAAAAGCAACTCATTGAAGACGAATGCGTACGACTTTTGAAATGCTTTCAAAGCGAAACACAACCCATTCAAGAAGATCCGACTACATCTTCGGCTATGTCTAAACACAAAGAACTGTTTTTGGATTTTGTAGAACCTGAAAGAATTAATGATTCCAATGAAATAATTACTCAAGAGCTTCAACTGTATAAAAACACAAGAGTTGTGAACAGCACGGACTTCAATGTTTTAAATTGGTGGGAAATGCAAAAAAATAACTTTCCCTTTGTCTATAAGTTGACTTGTATTATCTTAGCAACACCAGCAAGTAGCGCCTCCTCGGAACGAGTCTTCAGCAGCCAAAAACTTATTATCTGAAAAAAGATCTGCGATGGGCTTAAACGAGACGGCGATAAATCAAATTATGTTTATACATTGTAATGTTGCTAAAGATGAAATAAACAACAAATGTTTAAGTGAAGAGATGTGAAGACTGAATTTGATTTAGGTTGGTTTTGATTTTTTTGTTTGTTTTTGTTTTTGTTTTTTATTATGTTTTCTTCTGTAAATTGATTTTTATATGTACATTTGTTAAATATGAATTAGTTTTATTTTATGAAGACGGCTGATTTTTTGTTATCTTTTATGTGATATTTTTTTTTAAATTATATTTTTTAATTCTTTATTTACACTAAAGCACTGAAATAGTGAAATGATGAAGCTGAGTGGAATTGTTTTTTATTTTATTTATTTTAATGCATACAATAATTCCTCCTCTTTAATAATGCGCAATAGAAAATTTCTTTCTGTTCAATAAAACGAGTATATTCGAATATTCAAGCAGTGTGTACTACTATTCGAATGCTTTTGTTCTCATTTTCCCGCTTCGAGCGAATATGAATAAATAGTGTGCGTCTACTCGTTTCTGTTCGGAGCTTACTCGTACTCGAAGAGAGCTGTACTCGTATTCATTCGGACCGGTCCGCTCAGTTGAAGTGAAGTATTCTATTCAAAAGCATTTGAATGTTTTCGAATAGCAAAAATGCATACTCGTCCAGGAGTCTAATCCACACTAGGCGCTCCGGGGCTAAGGGCGAAGCATTGCGGATAGAAGAGTATGAGAAAGACGCCAAAATGGTACAATGGTCCGAGTTTCCAAGAGGTGCGTGCATTTCAACATCATATTTTTCATGACGTGAAGTGAGAAAAAGGTCTAGAGTATTGATAGCTTGCCCTGCAACGCAGGGGAAATGCGTTGGTTCATGCACTATTTGAGTCAAGTTATTAGACTCGGCAAAGAGCTCAAATACGCCTTCAGAAGTTGTGTGGCTGGAATGGCGTAGCCAATTGGAATTATGAATATTGAAATCACCAGCAACTACAATTGCACTATTCGGATACGATTCCAGAATATTTGAAATAGAATCAGAGAGAAGAACAAACTTGTTATAAGTAAAATCTCTCCCTGAATTCGGGCTTCTGTACAGAAAGCAGAAGTGCAGAATGTGCGACTGGATATTGAATTTAACCCACATGGAGCTAAATTCGGCATCTGTCGTGTATAGTTGTTGCTGGCACTGGTACGCAACATTACTGCACACATAAATGGCAAGACCCCTGTGAGGAGAGAATAATGGCAGTAAGTAGTAACCAGGGATGTGGAAATCCAGTGCATCTGCATCCCCACACACCTGGGTTTCACTTAGTGCCATTACATGGTTATGAAGGTTAACAAACGCGTATACAGCAAAAAAATTCGCCCTGAGCCCGCGCACGTTGCAGAAGGCTATGCGAAATTTGTCCAGCACCATGGCCTGGGTGGGTTAAAGGACAAGGAAAGTAGCCGGGAATGCGATCTGCCGCACTAAGAAATTGATTATGCTCTGTGGTAAGTGTTATGCCTTAAACACAGAACAGACAATTTCTCAGTGTCGAACAAGACCGCATTTTGCGCCACTGAATACGGACGGAGGAGGGAGACACGGAAAATGAACCATAGCAAACACAACGCAGAGGTCAATGCAGCGGACAGCGAGAAAAAGTTAACGGCAGTTTATATTTTATTGCGTTTGGTTTTTATTATTTGTTATTATTTATTAATATTATTATTGGATATTTAATTATTGAGCACACGCGGCGTAGCAACAAACTGGACATGTCAGTCGGACGAACATTTAAACACGCGAGGTACGGACAGAAACAATAAAAAACAATATAAACAGCGGAGCACAAAACGGCACGTCTGCCCACGCGTAACACTTGGGCAGACGTGTCTACAATTTATTTATGCGTGTGCATAAATAAATGGTATGTTATTGTATATGTGTATGTACACGGTGGGCGGAAAGTTTCTGCATACAAAAAACCCACCGTTAAGGATCATTTGTATTGCTTTTCAAATTTTTTTTTAATTTAAACCTCTAAATCATACCTAAGCAAAATTCAATTGATCTTGAGTTGTCTATAGTCGGACCTCTTCTAATGTGGGACTCGAATGTTTCGCCGATTTTTTCCATGGAAAACACCAATATTTTGATATTGAAAGTGTAGTTTTAATGCACCATCACTTTTCATGTAGTTTTGGAGTGAAAACTTACATTATTTTCGTGCCAGACGTAGTAAAAAATTCAGGAAAACGTTTTTCATCATATTTGTGTGATTATTTGATCATGTTTTTTGTGCGATAAAAAAGTTAAAGTAATACGAACACAATGCGTATCGTTTTTCATTTCTCTAATATTCCAAAGTGATTTCTGTTCATATGCAGTAAAAAAAACATTTTAGTTGCTATATCAAAATGCCCATGAATTTGTAATGTGGGATTTCAGCCCAAAAAGAAAAAAATCAACAACTCTCTGGACTTTGATGCATTGCTTCGAACAATAAAAAAGTCAAGCTCCACAAAAAGCAATGATATATTTGGAGCTCGAAAAAACCCTCGAACACAATGTTTTTCTAGATGTTTTCCACATTTTAAATTGCAACTTCGTTTTCTTTTGCAATTCATACGAATCCGCAAAATCCAACTCGACTTTAGTTGAAGCTGTAGCACATGTGGGATCGCGAATGGCGAAAATGCAGTCGATAGCCTATAGAGAGATCCGCTATAGACTTAAAAGTTATAATCTGACTGGAAGACCCGGCGAACTTCGAACCACCTGAAATTTATTTTATTGTAACTCTTCACAAGTGATTATTAATCCTAATCAACCTTCCAATTCATTGAAATCGATAATCTAATGACAATTTTTATACAATCGCATGGCTTGAATAATGCAGCCTGAAGCAACTGTCCGACAATAGGACCGCCGCGAACGCCATCAAAATCGTTAAATTCTGAGACCATACATTTTTTAAATTTTGTCCATGGAAAGAATCACTGTGTATTGAGGCCAACAAAACAAAAAAACTCAGCCAACTTCTTTCAAATCTAACTAATATACTCCTCGTGAATACTTGTGTAATAAAGCACTTAAAAGTATAACAACAAATTTAGTCAAACTCAATCCAAGTTACCGTTATTTTATGTACTATCTACAGTACTAATTTCTTGTGATTTATTTGTGTATAACTTACCACAGAGCAAACAATTGTTACTCCTAAATCTATCACAACTTGTTCACAATTAGCTTATACTTATGTAGTGCTTTATTTATGAATGTCTTTAAATATTTTCGAAAATTTGTATGCGCCATTATTTTCATATCAATATGCAATACATTTCTATGTAAGTATATTTATTGAATGTAGTAATTCGAGTCGTTTATTAGCTTAGACAGCGTCAGCTGGACTTTGAAATTCTGAAAGAGCGTGAATCGGATTTTGAACCTTCTTCTGGGAACCTTTGCGAACTTTTGCTCGGACTTCTTCAGGCTTCTCCGGTCGTACTAAGGGCTTCTTTTCAGGAGCTTTCATTTTCCAAACAACAATTGGAGACTACAATAAAGAAAAAGGTTTATTTATAATTTAAATTATAAACAAATTTATTTACAATATTTAACTTTTGATTAGAATAAGTTTGTTTAATAGATATGCATTCTGCTTCAAACATTTCCCCTTCCAATTTTGCTTTGAATTTATAAATGTATAAATGTACTTCTGTAAGCATTTGTAATTTCTTATTTTCACCTAGACAACCAAATCCGCTGGACTTCAACTCAAAAATATCAAACTGTACCCAGCCGCCATTTACATTACACGTTCACGATGCGCCATCTACACTTTAAACACTTACGTAAATTATTATAATAATTAACATAATACAATTAACAAGGTAGACTAAGTACGGAGAGGGGGCACAATAGATCAACTTTAGTCTCAGTGCACATTTCCCCTTTCAAATCTAAGTACGGAGAGCCACGAAAACTGGCGTATGAGGAATGACAGTTGTTGTTTACATTAAACAAGGTAGTGGTGCTGCAGTTTAAATTTAGGACCAAAAGGAAGATCGCCAGTATTAAAATTTTCATTTCTGAAACCGAAAATTTGCTAACAAGATAGTTGCCTATGCCTGCTTTTATATTCTATATTTGACAGTTATATTTTAAATAGAACATCGCTCACAATATTTGTTTTTTGCCCTATTTTATTTTAAATGCTAGTGAAGAGGCTGCGAAGAAATACTAAGAACTCCTGCTTGCAAAACGCAACCATGCTTTTCGGGAGACGCGAATTCTAGCTGTCACTCAAATTGGTGTACCGTAAACAAAGAATTTTACAAAGAAAACAAAGAATTTTTTAACGTAGTTAGCTTACATTAGTGGAGTTCACTTTTCATAGCATTGCTACAACTGCTTTCGAAAACATTGTGAAAATTCAAAAACTGCTACGATAGCTACTTTACACCTAAAATGCTATGAAGAATGAACTCCACTATTGTTTATTGTATCATGATTAAGTATTATGAGATAGGACAGATATATTTGTTTATTTATTCGTCTACCGGGCTTAGCCCCCACAGACAAGTAACAACTTAAATCTAATATAAAAATTCTAAAAGCTTTTTCTTAAAATGAACTCGACTTTAGTCGAAATCGCTATTGTTGCAAATAGTGTTACAAATTTAGTTTGGTCTAAAACGCAAAGAATCAGGTGTAAGAAAATATGTATGTAAATTCTTGGTCGCCATTTAAAAATAGAAGATTATACATATTTATTAAATAAAATTGTTATGTTGCCGAAAATCTTTCTAGTTTTCAATCAGTTGTGAATTTTTTAGTTATCCTTTACACCGGAAAACCGTACATGTACTAAAAGTATTGTTTAAAAAAATCGGATCAAAAGAGCTAAAAAAAAACTTTTGCTCGATTTGAAGTGGAATGACATGTTTTAAATGTTTTTGCTTAGAGAAATCTTTCCATTGTGGCCTTTGTACTTACGGCTGATGACAAAAAAATGAGAACCGGTTTAAGTATCAGTAGTGTTCATGTTGTTATTTATTGGGTTTATGAGTTTATATACACCGGACGGATACTAAATCCAATTATGAAAAAATCAATGCTGAGTTAAAAATGGCCGTTGTCACCTGTGCAGCGTAACTTTCTCCGTATACCTTCACAATTCTCATCTTTGTCAAATTTGGGTGGAAGTGGAATGGAGATTTGGTTAGTTTATTGTAAACTTAATCCTGCGTTTTGGAGATGGCTAGTGGGCAAATATGACACCGATTTTGTTTACGTGTACCAGAATTTGGCGCCTGCGAACTGACCTTTTGCAGTAATACAGCATCTATTGTTGCCTGCGTTATCATTCGTACATATTCGTGACTATACCAAAAAAATCTCCATGTTATCGTAAAAACAACTATCTTTTGCTATCTGTACCCTCATTCTAGTAAGGACGTGTTTTTAGCCAAATGACATACATATGTCGCAATGCCAGCAACATCAATCAAATGTATAAAGAAAGTTAGAGGCCATTCATTACGTTTGCGTTTTTTTATATACCCTTCATACAAATTTGGTTTTTTCTGAGTGTACGAACCCCGCATCCAATAAACTATCGGCTAATTCCTTACTGGTACACTAGTTGGTCATTATTACATTTGTGTTTGTAAGGCTCACACAGTTTTCCAACACCCTTTTCGCAAGACCCACAGCTCCTTGACTACCGTCTTTGCATGTGTATAGCATTTCAGGAAGTATTAGCACTATCGCACTTCCATATTCTGATTACATATTTATCGGGATTGGTTTGGCAAGGAATAAATTCTTCATAATAATTCGTATATTGCGGTATTTTCAAAAATTTTCACTGACTTCATCCCATGCCGACGAGATGTGTGCTAGACTCAAAAACGATGAACTTGACACGATAAAAATGCACCATAACATGAAAAATAAAAATATTCTTCCATATGGTGGACAAAAAGTCAAGAAATTCTGAGTAAATTTGAGTTTTTTGTTCAAATGAGCTTCTGAGGCTCACTTCTGGGGTTTCGTTACAATTTTAAGAAATTGTTTAAAATAAGTACAAAAATTGTCTAAAATGTTAATTTTATAAATGCAATATAATTCTAACGTTCCATGAGAAAATTACATAAAATATTGGAATCAAAAATCTTTTGGTATAGGATTTATCACCACTTAAAATCTTTAGTGAGACTGTGAGGCTAACTTTTGGCATTTAGGGTTAAAAACACAATTTTTTGGTCTCAAGCTGCTCACTGACGCGTTACTTAGAATATTTGAGATTATTGATTCTTTGGCACAAACAGTTGACGAGTTTTTTAATTACAAATCAAAATATCCAAATATTGGCGTCTGATAAAAGTGGCGGGTAATGTGATATACCATCGGCTTAACCTATTTGTTTCAAACTTGGTTAAAATACTCCAAATCAAAAACAATTAGAGACGTTTTATTTTTTTTTTTGGAAAATCACAATCTGACGGTGTAAACCAAGGGCTAAAAATGAATATGGAGAAACAGATACATAAAGGGTGATTTTTTAGCAACTTTCTTTTTGGCAACACTGTTTTTGGCAGCTCAGCTGTCAAACATGTTCAGTTTGGTCTATAATTTAACCCTCAAATGCATATTGATGCCTTTAGGCACACTAACATATTTGTGTATATCTTCAAATTAAACCCCGATATAATATTTTGAAACGACAACCACATTTGAAACCTGTTTGCTTATATTTAGTAGTTTATTAATATTTAATTCACTTTTCAGTGGTTTTCTGTGTTAAAAAGAAAAACCTGTTTATTTAGCAAACGTGAAAATAATTCATGCATTTGAGGGTTAACCATGAATCGACTTACAAACGAACAACGTGCAAAGTGCATCGTGTAGTTCTTCCATTTAATGGTCAGTTTGAGCGACCTTCTGAGGCGGCTATTCGGAATCTTGTGACTATATTTCGCACCAAATTTACATTATTGGACATTAAACCACCAACACGCATACGTAGAATGCCACAGAGGAAAATATCGCAGCTGTATCCGCCAGTGTTGTTGATGACCGTGAATTATCGATTCGGCGCCGTTCGCAGCAATTGGGCCTCTGTTACTCCACTACGTGGAAAATTTTGCCGAAGGATTTGAGTGCAAAAACCTTTTAAAATACAGCTGGTGCAAGAACAGAAGCCACACGACCTACCACAACGGCTAACTTTTGGTGAATGGGCGCTGGCAAAGTTGGATGAAGGTCCACTTTATTATCGGAAAATTGTGTTGAGCGACGAAGCTCATTTCTGGTTGAATGGATACGTGACCAATCAAAATTGCCGTATTTGGTGTGAAGAGCAGCCAGAAGCATTGCAAGAACTGCCAGAACTGGATTATGGGCTGGTGGCATCATTGGACTGTATTTTTTCAAAGACGACGAAGGCAGGAACGTTAATGTGAATGGCGAGCGCTACCGTGCGATGATTACAACCTTTTTTGCACAAAATGGAAGAGCTGGAATTGGCTGACATGTGGTTTCAACAAGACGGTGCCACATGCCACACAGCACGCGAAACAATGCGCCAATTGAGAGGCGAGTTCGGTGAACAGTTTATTTCACGTTTGGGGCCGGTCAATTGGCAGCCTGGATCGTGCGATTTAACGCCTTTAGACTATTTTTTGTGGGGCTATGTTATTAAAGAATTTATTCGTGAGATACCGGCCGATATGTTGGAGAGAGTATGCCAAAATTGGACCCAGCGTATGAACCATTTCAGGCGCAGCCGCGGTCAACATTTACATGAAATCATCTTTAAACATTGAATCGTTCTATCTACTCATGCGGAACGGCGGAGGAGACTCCTGAGCACGTCATACTGCACTGCGATGCGGTATGCCGCAGTAGGAGACAGCACCTGGGCCAGTACTGGCTTGCAGAAGAGAACGTCAAACACCTTCTCCCACGTGAGTTGCTAAGCTTCATTAGGTCGGTGGGATTGGGGGACGTTCTCTAAAGTTGTAGGGGGCACAATAGATCAACTTTGGTCTCAGTGCACATTTCCCCTTTCAAATCTATCTATCTATCTACCTATACATTTCATACATTTATCTAAATTAAAATAAAAAATCTTAAAAAATCACCCTTTATAGAGTGCATAACGGTACACCTGCCATTTCTTTCAGCAAACTATGGAAAAGTAAACTACACAGTGTGTCCCATGGAAAACGGAACTTTTTCAAAATAAAGACAAAAACTCAATATTCCGGCAAATCTCATTTATTTTACTCAAAATAGTCTCCTCCGCATCAATACAACGTTTTGCACGATCAATTAACCAGGGACCGTAACAGTTATAAGTTTTATTATAAAAATCAATGTTTAACAGTTATTTTTTGATTTTTATTTTATGACTCAATAAATAACAGTTATTTAGTATTTATATTTTAAAAATCCTTTGATAACAATTATTTTTGATTTTTTCTTATTAGGCCATAAGTAACAGTTTTCTTTCGATTTTTATTTTAGTTCTATGATAACAGTTATTGGTGACTTTTATTTAAAAAAGTCATAATAAAAATCATTCATCAACATAGTCATCAATAAAAATCATTCAATGACTTTTCTTTTTTAAGTCATCAATAAAAATCATTCAATGACCTTTATTTATAAAAGTCATCAATAAAAATCATTCAGTGACTTATTTTTTAAGTCATCAATAAAAATCATTCAATGACTTTTATTTATAAAAGTCATCAATAAAAATGATTCAATGACTTTTATTTTTTAAGTCGCTACATAAAAGTCATATTCATTAATCGCAGTACTGGATTCATTAAATATCAAATGAATCCAGTACTGCGATTAATGAAAATGACTTTTATGTTGCGACTTAAAAAATAAAAGTCATTGAATCATTTTTATTGATGACTTTTATAAATAAAAGTCATTGAATGATTTTTATTGATGACTTTTATAAATAAAATCAATGAATGATTTTTATTGATGACTTTTATTAATAAAAGTCATTGAATGATTTTTATTGATGACTTAAAAAATAAAAGTCACTGAATGATTTTTATTGATGACTTTTATAAATAAAAGTCATTGAATTATTTTTATTGATGACTTAAAAAATAAAAGTCACTGAATGATTTTTATTGATGACTTTTATAAATAAAAGTCATTTAATGATTATTATTGATGACTTAAAAAATAAAAGTCACTGAATGATTTTTATTGATGACTTTTATAAATAAAAGTCAATGAATGATTTTTATTATGACTTTTTTAAATAAAAGTCACCAATAACTGTTATCATAGGACAACTAAAATAAAAATCGAAAGAAAACTGTTACTTATGAACTAATAAGAAAAAAATCAAAAATAATTGTTATCAAAGGATTTTTAAAATATAAATAAAAAAGAATAATTTTTTTATATTTCCGTAAAAATTACATAATAAAAGTTTATTGCCAAATTTGATTCTTGACACGAAAAGAAATGTGTTGGTATATTTAATTTATTTGTATGACTTTTCCTTCATAGTAAATTTTTCAAATATAGTTTTCATAAATAACTGTTATTTCCGGTCCCTGCAATTAACATATCGAATGAGTTTTTGAGATAATTTTTATCCATCGACTTTAGTATGTCGATCGACGCTCTTTGGATGGCCTCTACGTCGGCATAACGTTTTCCTTTCATAGGCAAGTGCAATTTGGAGAACAAGTAAAAGTCGCACGGAGCCAAATCCGGCGAGTACGGTGAATGGTTGATGGTTAAAATGGAATTTTTGATAAAAAAATCCGTGATCAAGTTCGATCGATGAGACGGGGCATTATCATGCAACAAACGCCAGCTCCCTTTTTCGAGGTATTGTGGCCGCACACGACGAATACGGCTGAGCAAACGCTTCATAACACCAAGATAAAACACAGCAGTAATCGTTTGACCAGGTGCAACGAATTCACGATGAATAATACCCTCCGAATCGTAGAAACAAATCAACATTGTCTTCACTTTTGACTTCGAACCACGGTATTCGAAGGACCTGAATGTTCGTCGTCCTGAATGTCTTCACGACCTTCCTGGAACCGCTTATACCACTCATACACTCTGGTACGGGATAGACAATTATCGCCATAAACTTGTTTCAGCAAGTTTTGCGTAAAGGATTTACCGAGTTTAAAACAGAACTTAATATTTGCTCTTTGTTCGTTTTTCGACCGATGCCACAAACACACTGTCACTTTGAGCGCGATATTTTGGTTTCCATTGAACCAAATGTCATACAATTTTGACAGGATGTCAGTTAAGAATGTACCTTTCCATTGCTAACATCCACCAATAGGTGGCGCCAATATAAATCGATGTTTTGAAAAAGTTCCGTTTTCCATGGGACACACTGTGTATAACCTTTATTTGTTTTTTAAATCATCTCCTCTACTCCTACAAAACTTTTCATACCTCAGCTCAAAGTAAGTTTATGGGAATTGTCACCAGTGTACATATGTATACATTTTCACACCAATAATAATAAATATTATTATTCCGTTGCATCTTTCATTATTCTTTTTATAAATGATTACTGTGAAATTGCAGCTCTGTAGCAAAAATGAAAATAGTAGTACAAAATTTGTAAACAAATCTTTTTTTCTAATTGTCAATTTTATTTTTATCTGTTGCATTGATACGACCTGTATATTGTTTTATCATGGGTTTTCGGTATAGCATATTTTTAATAGGGTAGCATTTGCATATCCATGTATTTGGTTTTTCTTTATGAGCACATTCCAAACGAACTTTGCATATGCTACGAAATATGCATATGCAAGACTGTTTGCACTGGATTCTAAATACCATTATTATATTGTAGTTGAATATTTCAAAATTCAAACTCGTACGCAAAAACTCGTGCACAACGTTGCAATAGTAAAATTCCCACTTACCGCTACAGTTCCTTGGCGTGTGTACTTCGTAGATGCAACATATGAGTACTTAACAGTGAGAACTACCGCGTTCATTAAGTTTTTAGCTGCTTGTATCAAAGACGTAGCACTGTCCAGCTGTTCATAAAAATTTAATAAATCACTTCAATTGATTAGAGTATGTTTTCATGACAAGCAAGCTTCAACTTACACCAGAGACAATTAATTCACCGCTAATGTTCTGCACATCTGCCTTCACTTTCGAAGTAATCTGAATCTGGTGACAGTAAAGAGCGATGCGTTGCAAATATGCGAGCAAATCTTTTTTGGTGCTGCTCTCGGGGCACTGTTCGGCAATCTCACGTGTCAGCTTGTCAAGTTTGGTTCCAGCCTCCGAAATTTTTTTTGCCGCATTAATAACATCCATGGTAGTTTTTAATGGTCCACGCCCACTACATTTAGTAGATGCATTATGAGGCATGAACAATACCTTTTCAATTCATACTTTCCATCGGAGTACTTACCGGGTAAAGTCCGTCATTTCCATCATAATCATGCACATATGTTTTGCTAGGAAAATTATATCATTCCCAGTGTCATCCCATTTCGCTACTTCCGAATCAAATGTCAGCTTCTCACGACGGAAGAGCTCGACCTGTTGTGCAATTTTCTGTTTGTCCTCCTCCGTCATTTTCCGCATAGCTTCCTACAGTATCATACATTCAATGTGAAACTTTATACACAAACAAAGATTCATATATTTAACGGTGACATACTCTAGCAGTACAAATGCCGCTTATATCCGGATATTCATCAACAGTTTGATCGCCAGTATGTGCACTTGCTAAAAAATGCAAAATTATATCCAGCCAGTATTATAGCATCAAATGAACGAGCAATGCAACAGAGCACATTTTGCAATTCTTACAAGTTTTAACGTTATTTTCTCATTGATTTATATTATTGTCATCACTTTCCTTTTTTACTTTTAAGAGTTATTACCGAATTAAACACAATAATTATAAGCAGTGAAATAATTGTTCTCTACAGAATTGCTCGTAAGTATATGACAAATGACATGAAGGATGCATGATTTTATGAAGCGATTGGATTTTGAGGGACTAACAATTTTTCAGACAAAGACCAAGCGATTGAGTAGTATAGGAAGCAAACGAATATATAAGATAGGCACTACTCGAAATAAACGTATTAAAAATTAAATTACATCTGCTACGTGTTTCCAGAGTCATGTCCTCAACTGGTTCGAACTCAGTGTCAGTGTCTAAATCTTCAGAGCTCTGAAATGGAAAGAGTGAAACCGCGTGGAGAAAGGCAAATTAAACATAACTATGAAAGGTAAATCGTTCGGCACAACTGCTACGAAATTCTTATAAAACCAATCCTCATCTTTCCTTTGTCGCTTCATATGTGTTGTGTCATGTTATGAATTATTGTGTTAAATTGATGTGAATGACATGGTGCTATATGTTAACCTTGCAAGGGTTTAACGCTTACATTTACTTCTTGTCTCAGCGTTGTACGGATCATCGAATTCCACATCTTCTGGGTCGAGTTCATCTTCATCCTTAAGTTTTAAACGTTAATCAAATAAAATATATCTAAAATGCTTTGATTGACACACATCCAATATCAAAAAAAGAATCGAATATCCTCTGCATTTCTTGTAACAAAACCATACACTCACCAAAACCACCAATTGAAAATATGAAATTGTTTACTCAATTTTAAGTACGGCCTCTCAAGACATAACATCATACAGAGCAAAACAAATATGCAGAACTAGCATTTACCCGGTGTGCGTTGCTCCACCCGGCAATCGTTTGGAAACATTGTTGTTGACAGTATTTACAAGGCTCTTAGTTTGATACGTATGTATGTCTATTATTCTAAGTAATTAAGACTTGGACTTTACTGTTCTAGTTAAGACTTTACTGTAGTTCTATGCCGAATTTCAATGCAGTGCATTCCGAAACAATGTGTTAATTCCGAAGCTATTCCATACTCAAAATTGAAGTTGTATGGGCGGCACCACGTCCTTTCATCCAATACCCACACCATTTTAGCAGTCGACGGGTGCGTCTAAACAGAAAGTTCATACCGCGTGTCATTGATGTGCGAATTAAAGTTAAAAAGTAATCAGCAAAATTGGGTCACAAAACCCTTGTCCAAAATTTTACCAGTGGAACGACCGATCCGTGGGTGGACGCTATACAAAATGCTGTATGACTTCTAATTTGGAAGTTGTTCAATATTATAGATTTGAGTTGTATGTGCGGTGTCATGTCCCCTTCACCCATTGTGTCCAAATTTCCGATCAATCGGTCAAGTAGTTTCCGAGTCAATAAAAGACATTCACTAAATTTCCATAATTTAGAAATATTCACCCACATGATTTAAAGCTAAACAATGTCGACCCTAATCCGTGAATACTCATAAATATTCTAATTTTCAATAAATTGCTCATATTTCAAAATGTTTTTGAATAATATAAACGCTAATTTTGTTTTAATAGGGGTACCGGTTATTTCGTGCGGTTTTCTAACAGATGGCGTAACTTGATTTTGTAAACAGTGATTCACCTTTCCAAATATGTGTTGGAAAGCTATTGTCATATAGTTTCAGAATCAGTATGTCATTTAGCTGAAGCGTAAACAACAATACTTTTTTTTACTCTGAAAATGTCGAATTTTGTGCCGAATAAAGTGTTTTTGCGGGGAGGACTTCTTCATTACTTTAATATGAAGAAAAGGGCTGTCGAAAGTCATCGTATTTTGGTGGAAGTGTATGGTGTGCATGCTCTAGCTGAGAGTACGTGCCAGAAGTGGTTTGCACAGTTCAAAAGTGGCAATTTTGACTTGGAGGACGACGAACGGCCCGGACAGCCAAAAAAGTTTGAAGATCACGAATTGGAGACATTGCTCGAATGAAATGATCACAGGGGAAGTCTACCGACGACAATTGATGCGTTTGAGCCGAGCACTGCGCGAAAAACGGCCGGAATATGAACAAAGGCACGGCAAGGTAATTTTGCAACATTACAATGCTCGGCCACATGTTGCACAGGTCGTCAAAACCTACCTTGAAACGCTCAAATGGGATGTCCTACCCCACATGCCGTATAGTCCAGACCTTGCGCCATCCGATTACTATCTCTTCCGATCAATGCAACATAGCCTGGCTGACCAGCACTTCTCCAATTATGAAGAAGTCAAAAATTGGATCGATTCGTGGATAGCGGAAAAGCCGGCCGAATTTTTCAGAAAGGGTATTCGTGAATTGCCAGAAAAATGGGAAAAAGTTATAGCTAGTGATGGACAATACTTTGAATATTAAATTTGTAACCATTTTTTCACAATAAAGCTTCAATTTTCCCCCAAAAAAAACCGCACGAAATAACCGGTACCCCTATTACTATTTCTAAATGCAAAAGATTCCCATGATTGGCTACTTGCTGACCACAACTGCACATATGAATCGGTCAATTTGTGGTTATTGAAAATGTAGTATGCACTGAGGCAGTTTGAATAGTCTAAAGAGTATTTACCCTATTCATCAGGACCGCACGTCGAATTTCGCGCACACCATCGTATACCAAACGGGAAGCATCAATGAAATCGTTTTCGTCAACATCTTTGTTTGAATTTGATGAAAGCGCATCTACAGCAGCGTCAACACGCTGATCAAACTTAGACATAACTGCAAAATAGTGACAAATATGTTGAATAAAAATGGAATCATAAGCAATCTCAAAAATTAAGCAACAATTATTTTGATTTGATTGGCTGATTCTTTAATACCAATTACTAAAACAAAATGCCCCCCGATCAGTTGTGATTGTTATATTTTTTTTAAATATTAGTTATACTAATACCTATATACTAAGTAAAAATTTATTACTTTGGGCTCATTTTGGCAGTTGTAAAGCTTGTACATGGCACACATTATGCTTTAAAACGATGGCTTGGTAGAACTAAAAGGCATCTTCCAAGTTTGTGTATATTTTCCATCAGATTTGCCTTTGCGGAACACCCAAAGTGCACAGTTTGAGGCGCAAGTTATTTTCCTTCAACTTGATATTCGCATTCCGCACCGCCATCTGAACCATTTACGAAGTTTTGTTTAAAGATGAAAGCAAGTTCAATGTTTTGCGATCAAATAGCTGCGTGTATGTTTTTCGGGAAGTGAATACCGCCTTGAATGAAAAGAACTTGCGCCTCACAGCCAAGCACTGTATTGGTTCCGTAATGTTATGGCGTTCAATATCATCTGCAGGTTCGGGAACCTTCATATTTCGATGGTATTATGGAACGAGCGATGCACCTTAACATTTGAAGGCAAATCTGAATTGGTCATGAAAATACGTTTCAGACATCGTTTCAAAGCATAATGTGAACGTTGTGCAAACCTGGGCTACTGTACAACTGTCCAAATGTGCTGGAAACACAACTTAGCCTCCTGATTTGAATGCCATTACCACTAGAGTGTTCGGCTCAACGGCTATACATATTATGCTCGGCGTAGGTACAAATGTACCTCCATGGGGATTTCTACTATAAGTTGGAAAAAAAACCAAAAACCGCGGGTGTACGTTTGTTTGTGCAAAAACTACTTTTATTTTTATGGATTAAAATTATTTACATGGTGAGGCGACGCATTTCTCGCATGTCACGGACTGCGAAGAATGGACGGCACATACTGGCTCTCCACAAGAACAACACGATTGGCGTGTTTTGCGTTTAAATTTTTCGGGAAAATAACAAATCTTACAGGTGCCAAAAACTTTCTTGCTCGCATGACCTTGTATGCTTGAGCCAGCAACAGTACGTCTTGTTTCGATCGGTATACCGCCTCCTATAACGTTCCCTGTAGCGATACGAGTAGTATCTTGTTGCATAACTTTTGAGTTGTTTACTCTGTTTTCTATTTGTTTCGTTGCAAAAAGTGGGTTAAAAGTGGGCGAACCATGCCCAAATGGGTACAGGTTTTAGTATGAGCACCAGGAGGTTCTCTACCAAATTTCATCTCAATGACTATTCGCGTTCAGGTCCTTTTGTGCGAACCAGCCGATTGACGGATGGACAGACGGAAGGACGCTACTAAATGAGCTCCCCTGGTGATTCCTATTACAAATATAATTATATACTTTTCTAAACATTACAAGCTCCTCATCAATGTATTTACCCTACCTCCCAACAACTCTATTACCTGTGTAAAGTATACAAATACACGGGGGTACATTTGTACCTCTGCCAAGCAGAATGAGACTACTTTTCTTTAGCGACTCCCACCCACCACCACACAAACATTTTTTTATTTTTTCCTCTTTTTCTAGAATCTGCACAGATCATTTGAGGCTATCATGGAGTCTCGCTCTGCTTGCATAATAAATAGTGTAAAAATTTTATGTTTATTTCTCCGTGGAGGTACATTTGTACCTCTCCGAACGTTCTAGTGTTAAGCATGTGTAGAGCTATTGAGACGAACAATTTAAAACCCAAAATCGATTGAAGTGGGCTATAATCGAAGAGCGGGCAATTTGGAGAGATTCCACTGCCCAAAATTAGTGAAATTAACGCATTAAATTGGTGTTTGAGCAAAATACCCTTCCAACTCAGTACTAAATGAATTTGACATTCAACATTGTTGTATTGTTTTCATATGCCTTTTTTCCATTTTAACTTTGAGGTTCTTGGTCCACGTATAAGTATATTTAGAATTTTTTATAAATGGAAAGTGTATATAATCCCGTTTTTGCTGATTTTAGAATTCTTTTTGTTTCTTCTAAATAAAAAATCATTTTCGTATGTCGAACCAATGACACAACATTATTGATTTATATCTTGTTAAGGGGCCCGAACACTGTAAACTGCGATTTTTCATATGTTTTTTATTTTATTTATTAAAAAAAAACGGACGTTCCGATTTACATGAAACTTTACACATATGTTAATAAATGTTTAGATTATCGAAAAAAAATTTTTTTTTTTTTTTTTGGCGACCATGTTTGTATTCTGTAGCTGATCCAAAATGTCGTCTTTTTAAAATGACCCTTGTCGCGTTGACAGCATAACTGAAAAAGTTTTTATCCGATCGACCTGATTCAAATTGCATTCTATTCGGGAATAGTGTCGCTTCTGCTCGACGTAGCCGTTTTTCGATATATGCCAAATTTTTTTTTTTTTAAATAATTTAGTGCAAAATTTTACGCGAAAAAAAAACTTTTTCTTCAAACAGCCGCCATTTTTTTTCTAATCAATATTTTTAAAATCCCCTACGTCAAACAGTAGCCAGTAATGTATATTTCAAGAATCTTTTTTGTTTTTTGCTCTAGGAGGCTCCGTTATGCTGATTTGCTGTCAACGCGACAAGGGTAATTTTAAAAAGACGACATTTTGGATCAGCTACAGAATACAAACATGGCCGCCAAAAAAAAAAAAAAAAATTTTTTTTCGATAATCTAGACATTTATTAACAATGTGTAAAGTTTAATGTAAATCGGAACGTCCGTTTTTTTTTAATAAATAAAATAAAAACATATGAAAAATCGCAGTTTACAGTGTTCGGGCCCCTTAAGTGACTTGTTCCATTTTAACTTTGAGCCACTGTATATAAGGGAGAAAACTTATCTTTTACTTTGCACAATAAAAAAGTTGACCGACATGCGTAAAGACCAGAAGTTTTATAAACTTATATTACATTATTATTATAACACCGTGCGACAGTACTTTTGACCCATCCAAAAGATTATATAGGCGTGAAACTTGAAGTCATTCATAGTATCATGGCATACTCAGTTTTTCATTTACTGAGCCGTTGTCTTTTTAAAAGGCCTTTAAAGTTCAAGGACATACACAATTCAAATATTATTATTTAAATATTTGCGGTTGTGCAATGATGATGATATAGGTATCAGAGAACGGCGCGAGTGCACCGCAACCATAAGTACACCGCATACATACTCTGTATTTTGTATCAGCGATTAAGCGATGTGAAACTGGGAGAGTAAGCCGATTTTTGTGCGTTTTTTGCAATTCACGTACACAGTCTGTGTGTGCTGGCAGTGATCAGCTCTTCACTGTTTCCGCTCTTATCCCGATATTAGGGATTATTGTGCAAACTAAAATTTCGCCAGTTTTCTTTCAATTATTTGCTTTTTTCTGCATCAAATACACAACATATCAACTTTTTGGTTTCATTACGTAGATATTATTGAAAAATATACCAAAGAACACAAAGCTTAATGCGTTGAATACATATATGTAATACTTCTATATTGGCACTAACGTATCTTCACAATGTGTTTTCATTCGGAAATCAAAGGGAGACAAGCGATGAGACAGAAAACACGAAATTTTGCGAATGTGTTTCTATACGTGTATACATGAGCACTTCTACACATGAACAACTGTCAAGCTGCTCCAGGGGCGGTTGAAGAAATTTCAGTTAATTTCAACAAATTTTTATTTTTTCCCAGTCAATTTTTTTCCCGCCTGAACGCACCTGACTTTTTACAGCTGTCAAGGTACATTCGTTTATACGCTTTCTCGCTCATATTTCACTATTGCTGTACTGTGATGTTGGCGAATGTACCTTGAGCTTAGTGCCAATATAGAAGTATTACATATATGGTTGAATACGACAGGGTCAATTGCCGCCCTTTTTATTTCGCAGTTCTTCATTTAGCGAATCTCTAACGATCAGATCAGAACAGGTATGCTTTTGGTGATAAATGCTCTAGTTCGAACGCAGGACTGTTTTTTTTTATGCAGCTTATAAAACCTTAATTTAAATTTTTAAATTAAATTAAATACAAACGTATTACGAAATTGCACCAAAAAAAATACAAATAAAAAGAAATATTTCTTTGGTCACAAAAAATGACTCACACCAGCAACACTGGAAATTGAAATGAACTAGAACTGCAACCCCGTTTTAGAAATTTATATGGAGGAAAAAGTACGTTCCTGATCAAGCTTGGGGCCTACTAGTAGGCCCCAAGGTTGGAATTTTGCAATAATATTAGTGAAATTCTGTGCATGTATTTCTACCGGCTCTGCCACTTTCACATCGCTTAATCGCTGTTTTGTATACTCGAGTGCCATAAACACCGCAAAAGAAATTGTGCGGTGTTGATTTTACTCGTCGTTCATTTGCAGAGAGATTCATGCGATCATAACATGCTCAATACTTTTCGTTCTCGTCATATTTCTACTATAGTATATAAAAGCAATGAGCGCAAAAAACAGTACCAGTAAATACCGTAACCAGCATGAGCGAAATTTTGAGTAATGTGCGTTTTCGCACTCAAGCTTTTTTTCAATATTTCGTTCGGCACTTTACCTGCACGAATACCTACGTAACTTCGGCACGCGCTCGACTTGTTGGTGACGAGCAGTGTTGCCACTTCACAAATTTTTTTCCGACCAAACTTCCGACCTCAACCGACCAAATTAAAAATTTGCGTTATCTTTAAAGTCATTTTTATATTACAATTTCATTTTGTAATCAATTAATGAAAATATCTTCACATCACAAAACGGACCGAAATTCATTTAAGCAGACCACGGACCAAAAATCTGACCAGTTTTGGTCCGAAAAAACCAAAAGCGACAACTCTGGTGACGAGCCTACTCAGCTTCTACACATAGTGCGTATATGCATCTGTATATATACATATTATTTATGTTGTGCACACGAAGTACGAGTGGTGCTCATACTAGTCATCGTACTCGTCGGGTATGATTGCCGAATGTGAAAACAAAAACTTACGAAGCAAAGTAAAGCAGATACCGCGAACTCATATGCTTGAGTGTGCTAGTAGCTCAAACGCACTAACACTCAAATCTACATGGGTATGGTAAACACTCATATAAAATCAATGCGGTGGCGATCACACCGCAACCGCTTTTTAGGCGAGTATACTCAGAGTCATAAAAATAGGCACTCGTGCAGTTCTCTGATAGGTATCAAATGAAAGAAAAAACTTTTCACGTTATGACTAATTTTTCTGTTTTGAACTTTCAGGACTAAAATATGTCAGTAAGTAATACGTAGTACAATATCTCAAAACTTTATTTTTCTAATTTCGTAGACTAAAAATTATTGCGTATTCTATACAAGATTCCTGCGTATAAACTTATTTTTAACTGTGAACCAATTGGGATAGAACAATAAGTGTTTGAGGTATTATACTACATACCAAGTCCAAAACATATAATTTTTCCAAAAGGATTCGTTAGAAAAGTTGAAGGATACATCTTTGAAAGGACATATTTGAGTCTTTAAGGTTAAAAATAAGAAATATAGTCTAAAAGCGACAATTTTCTCCGTCCATTTGATACCCATATCTTTATCACTGCATAACCGCAAATATTTACTATGAATGACCTCTAGTTTCACGCCTATATAATCTTTTGGATGGGTCTTGACAAAGGTGGTTTTTGTCGCACCGTGTAATAGATATACTTTCAGTATATTTTGTAATTATATAAGTATAAGTATATTTTAGACAACAAATTTTATCTCAATGCTTTGTATTCTCTCTTTGAACTATGAAAATTATATCTGAAATTTAGTTTTTCCTTTCTAATGCAAAATGGACTGGTTTATTCTTTAACCGAACAGCTCCAGTAGTCGGAGCTTACAAAATTGATGGAATATTTCTTCATTTTAAGATAGAAAGATATTTATCGAATTATAAACAAACTATCTTACCCTGTTCTCGAAGAACCTTTACTGCTTCAAGTACACGCTTGGTGTAAATACAGGGTTCATAATTATCCATTTCAGCCTCAACTACGTTACAGACCCGAACTGACCGTCCCTGAATGGCACCAGCCGTAGTGCGCAAGTCCTGTGCATCCCCTACTTGCAACGCCATAACGCATTTATTAACATCCTCAAGGATATGGTTTTCGGAGACCGCCAAAAAGTCGTCGATTGTCGTAATGTCATCCACGGCTTCCGTCAAAATGCGCACCTGCACTTCCCATGCCTGACGATAAGCAGTCATATTCTCTTGGGCAACTTTTGAATTCGGCCGCACCGTAAGAATGGAGGCCGCGTTTATGACTTGTGGGCACAGGCTTTCAATTTGGGCAGCAGCATATCGAACCATTTTTACGCCGTCTTCATTATTTGACATACTGCACACGAGATTGGCAACTTCTACTAACTTCTCAGCATGCTTTGTGAATATATCCGCTTTTTCGCGAACTTTCTTTTCATTGCCGGTCTTAGCAGCCTCTATTAGATCGATCAACGGAGTTGTAGTTTCTAAAAACGAGTCCGATACGTGATCTACAACGGCTTTGCGGAGTTGTCGACGCAAGTCGCGGGTTTTGCGACACATTTGATCAATTGCACGATCCAGACCTGGACTATTGTCCTTTTGTCCCATCTACGAAAGAAATAATAACTTGAAACCGAACATATAAAATAAGACTCTCTATGGCTGCAAAGACCAAGAACTTTTACTTGTTAAAGTTTTGACAATAGTGTCAAGAGGTTATAGTAAATTAAAAGTTAAATTAATTTACGGGTATTAAGTAAATGTCACGACTGTTTTTATCTGTATTTGCTGTAAGCAAATGTCGCGGTCTAAGACACTATGCACTGAAATTTTACTTTCACGAAAAAGCTGGTTTGTCCGTTTCATTAATACATATGTATTATTATTATCGGGATAGTGCCCTGCGCCCCTTCATGGACTCACAGTTCGTTCGTGAGACCAATATCCAAGTGGAGTTTTAGTATATTACCCAAACCTCCTAAATTGCGCCTGTTACGAGGTAATCCCCCAGATGCTTCTTTCGACCATGCATAAGTACTGGTTTAACAGATATGTTTCTGATATGCTTGTCTTACTGCTTTTACTCTTTCACTAAGCTCGGTTTTGAATCTAAACAAAACAAAACTAAACTTTGGTGTGATTCTGTCCTCGTGATCGTGATCTCGGGATATTGGATATAAGACATAAATCAACATAACATTTGCTGACTTTTGGGCATTTCGACCATAATCAGGTGGTCCTGTCAGTTATTTGTAACAAAGAAGAATGGGTATTTTTTATTTGTTTCTGTGATTACATATGTGTGCACTGACATAACACAAGGATAAAAGTCGATTAATTCATGTTACTTATTTCTGTTTAATAGTTTTCTCTCGGTTGAAGAAGGCATTTCAAGAGTACTTACATTCGACATGTACTCAGACAACAAGTCTTGTAATGCCTGACGCACTGCGTTACACTCTGCAACAATGCGTTCGCGGCGCTCATCTCTGGTGCAATCGGCGTCAGCCATTAGTGCTGCTGCACTAATTATGCTCTCCAGACGCTCTTCTAGTAATTGACGTGAATGCTTTTCGCTATAGGTCATGGGGTCCATGACGATTCCTTCCTGTGAACACAAGAAAAAAATTAGTTAGTGGTATGAGTAATATAATCTCCGCAACCTACGTCGAAATCATCTAGTGCAGCTGCCAACTCTCCAGCTCCACTGTATATATCTGTCGGCTGCGAAGACTTCCCCTGCGCTACATCGCTAATGGTGTTCACTGCGTCGCACACTTGCTTCAAAATGAAGTCACGATTTAGTTTAGCCAGATCCAATTCTGGATGCCGTACATATACTTTGGAAGCCGTCAATAACATAGTGGAATGCTTTTTCAACATAGCTCGAGCAGCAGCCAAATCGTCTCGCAACTGTGGATCTTTTAACTCCTGCTGACGTTTGGCTGCCTGTTTAATTAACTCGCCAGCGTTTCTGCCAAATTGCTTAAGTGGATATGGAAAAATAATAAAACTAGATAGTAATGTCAATAGTTTTTATGCATGCTGTTACCCGCATATTGTTCATGAGTTCGTCCTGGCTTGAAGCATTCTTTAGCTTGTTTAAATCATCCTCGACGACGTGCAGAGACTTCAGTAACAAATGTACATCCACCATATCAGCCAGAATAAGCAAACGAGTTACAGCCGACAGCAAATTCCGCGCAGCACGTACCATATTGCCGCGCTTTAGTGACGAACACGGATCCTCAGAAAACTCCCGGGCAGCTACACTCATTGCATCACCTGTCTTACGGACCTCATCAACGGCAGTTAGCATTTCTTGTGTGATATCAGGATTCTCGTAAGCGATTTGCTCGCCCTTCTGTATAAAATTTTCGGTAGCTTTCTCAACCGCTGCTACAAGAGCACTGGCACGCTTTGATTTACCTGCAGTAAACATAGAAAATGTATGCGTTGCACATTTCAATTTATTACACACACATGAGCATTTGAATACTTAAACGTTGGATTAACACTAATCAGTCATCAGTCCAGAAACTTACGAATTTGTTCCTTATGTATGCGCCCGCGTACACTCATATAGCAGAGTTCATAAGAGTTAACTGATTTCGACTTGTGGAATCATTACTAATTACATAAACATTTTGTGGACTGTTTTTGGAGAATTTGGGAAATTCTCTACTCACAAACTTCACTAAAAAGCACAGCAGTAAGCAACGAACAAGTAGTGCTACAAGCGTTTGGGCATTTAACGCCAACGAAGAAACGAAGTCGATGCCATGTCTGTACATGGAAAAAAAGACCAACCTTTTCGTAACGCGCTGTGAAAAGATTTGATTTTGTATATTAAATAGAAAGCATGAAAATACTTTAAGATGTACGGGTATGCGCTCGCAAACAGTAAGAACCAATTTGTAAGTATTTACGGGGACCGATGGGGGTTAAAAAGATAATGTCCGCTCAATAAATAATTTCAGGAGGGGACCTACAGTTTAACGCCGAATCCGAACGGCGATTGGCAGTTTTTTTCTTTCACACTTGGAGGTTTTACCATTGCTTGCCAAGAGCGCACTTGCGATTCTTGTAATTCTCATCTCCTTCATGTTGATAGCGATAGAAGTAGATGAGCGTTTCACAAGCCCGTGCTAGGAATCGAACCTAGCTCGGTATGAGAAGCCAGCGCTACGCAACTCTATGGGCGTTTTTCAAAACGCCTGTTGCTTTGTATACGAACAAAGAAATATGTTTCTAAACGCAACCCAGGAAACTTGAACGATGTATTGTGTTCCTAAAAGTTTCGTTGATGTTTTCGATACGCAAAAAAACAGCAATCAGTAAGAAAGTTGATGCAAAACATAAGTATACAAAGCATCCTGATGAAATTATAAAGGTGAGTTCTTCAATGACAGAAAACTGAAAAAGTTGGTTGACATTCTGTCTTATAGAAACGTCGATGAAAAGAATGTTGTATTTTTTGTTTAAAAAAAAAAGGGGGACAAATTTCAGCATACATTTGTATAGGTGTAACCAAGGCGAATTAATACAGGTGACCTCGTTGAATCAGCTGATTTGATTTTTTTTGTGGTGGAAAAGGTCTAGATTGTCAAAATGCCTTTGTAAAACTGTGACAGTTTAAAAATGAAAAAAGAAAGCTTTGTTCTGATTGGCTTATTTTGACAATCTAAACCCAGAAAACAAAAACAAAATACATTGCAATTTTGTTGCTGCCCTTACGCTATCACCTGTATGAATTCGCCTTGGGTGAAACAAATAACTACATTTTAAAGAAATTAAATCTCAGTCAATACAACACAACTGAAGCAAAGTTCACATGGGTTGCGAGATTTTGCATGGTGGCCTGAGGAAGCCCTTACAAGACTTTCTCAGTAAAATAGTACAATTAGAACACGCCTTTAACATTATTTAATAGTTTATAGTAAAATAGTGTTATTTAAAAAAAAACGACAAACTTCTCCACGAAACTTCCACTGTCGCATTGCCCTGCAAAGTTAAAAGTTATTTTTTAAATGTCGCATTCACTTTAGGGTTAACATTTTTAAATAACAAGATAAAAATAATCAATACAAAAAATTAAATAAAATGCACAAAATAATAAACTAGTCTTAACCTTTTGCTGCAATCACTATTAAAATTAATTTGTATTTTAAGCTTTTAATTGACTTCGTCGTTTTCAACCCTTCTTTTGAATGCGTACTAGACAAGATTGGCTCTCGTTCTATAAGACAGTGTTAAAAACGAGCTGTCAAGGAAGATCTGACCTTTATAATTGCATCATGCAAAGCATTAACTTTTTTGTTTATGCAATGTATGAATAACGTATTTCTACTGAATTATTACATTAGACTTTTGGAATACTTCCAAATTTGTATACATGTGGAGGTAGGAATATGTTACTTTGTTCAAATACAAAGCAAGTTTTGGAAAACGCCCATGGTTACCGTTAGCAGGAATAAAGATCACTTTAAGAGTAAACACTTCAAAGTGATTTTACTATAAAATGTTACTGCCCCCTAATACAAAAAGACTTAAAAGAACTGCTTTAATTTCCAAACCCTGTTTTGATCGCTTAGTGTTTTGAAATTCGTCCCTAATCTACAAATATATAAAAATATTTCACTAACAGCCCAAGTCTGTACACTTGATAAATTCACCTTATTGACTTTTTGTCAATTTTTAACTATTTGTCAAGAATTGGTATTCTATTCCTTAAAATAAAAGCTCTTTTCTTGATAAATTGTCAAAAGTTTGAATGCTATTGACAACAGCATGCAAATTGAAATTTTGCCTATTGAAAATGGAAGAATTGTGCATGTTAACAATTTTACATCAGAGAAAATAAAAAAAATCCGTTACCTCCAAGAATTATTTTTTTGTATGCAAAAAGCGCCTATTGTGAAACTATTGAAAAAAAAACTCACGAACTTATGGACTGACCTGATAGATGAGCGTTTTTTCCAGCCCGAGCCAGGAATGGAACCTGGGGCGCTCGGTATGAGAAGCTAGCGCGCTACCCGCTGGGCTATCAAGGCCGGCTTTTTTTTTTTCAAAACTTACTTTTCTTAAATTTTGTGTCTTATTTTTTGACAATTTGACAGCTGTCGCATATTCACCTTATGTTGAATTAAATGAGCTTTTTACTTTATCAATGTTGCATCAGAATGCCAACAAGCTTTTGCTTGATAAAAATAAAAAAAATTGTCAATACACAGAATCAGGCTGTAAGACTGAACTTGAACTCTACATACTCAGAACGATTACAAGGTTCAAGTTTTACAAGTTTTGGTTTAAAATAAGTATGCTCTTACATAGAGGTTTGGCTCCTGAATCTAACGAACTAAAACTTTTGCCTGGAAAACGCCCACGAATGGCGGGGCTCGGGTCCCAAAGTTCAAAGTTTGTATCAAAATAACTCAATTCGATCGATATACACGATCGAACGATTCAATTCAATTTATAGAAAAACTTCTTTTATATAAAATATCTTCTTATATATAAAATAAAAGAGATTTTTGTTCTTAAAAAAATTCATTAATCTATGTTTGATACTATATTATAGCTTGTGGAAGTCCCTCTACAATAATGAAGTGGCGGTTATAAAGGTTATTGCTTAGGCGCGATCTGTTGGAATCATAGGATTTGAATACAAAAATACTGTAAGCACTTTACTGATCTCGCTGCCCTAGGTAAGTACTCCCATGAGGGTTATTTTTTTTTGTTTTGTTTAGCTCGGTCAAAATCCGGCCACACCAAAGGTGTTTGAATACAGAAAAGCCCGGGTTACTACCACCTTCTAGGGGAAATATACCGTTGAACGGTAAACGCAGAAAGTAAGTGCACTTTACATATTCGACTAACTAGATTGGGTGAGCACAAAAAAAACAACAAAAACTTATTGATACATTTGGATAGAAATGAAGATTTTACCTTTTTTTTTCTTGCTTGGGCCTTTAGTATTAACCAGAGTGGTAACCTGGAGCACTAGCGGCTCTAATGTCTTTTCCACGGACATGGTCCGTATTTCCAAATTTTTCGGATCCCACTTCATAGCAATTTGTCCAAAATCTGAAAGCGTGCCCATCGTAACTTCCTTTTTCAACAGTAGACGTAACTCAATGTGCCCGAGCTTAGTTTAATAAAATTTTAAATTTTCACAATTTTCAGTCGACAGTGAGTACTCGAGTACTCTGGCTTTGGTGCCAGATACACAAAAGAAATTTATGTGGAATCGAAACAGATTCGATTTAACAAAACGTTTTTTTGTAATGAAAGAATGTGCACTTCCACCGTTGTAAAGAATGTGCACTTCCACCGTTGTAAACTTTTTAACTAAATCGTCACCATCAATTAAAACTGTGTTTTTGTAAATTTACATACAAAATGAGCTTAACAAATATTACAAATGCAAGCCAACACTAGCATTCGTGACTCACAAACACTTTTCAATACCACTATTCCTACCTCAAAGTGCTGCCAACTCCTTCCATTTCTCTCACTTTAAGGGATGCCATAGTGAAATGAATAAAGTGTGCCAGATAGGAGGAACTCTCTCTTCATCGTACACTTAATTTCTGACAGTTAATGTCATTTTACTGACAAATGTCAAAGTTCATAACCCATATGTGCTCTATGAAAAATTGCAAAATAAATTGTTGTTTGAAAATACGTTTTGCACCAAAACCGACACTAAAAACGCAACTACATGCCAGGAAAAACGTGCTGTCTCTGCAAAAAAACGCACGGCAATTCAGTTTATATGTTTTTCTAACATAAAATACATTACGAAAATATATATTTCTGGAGTACTGAAAGTAAATTTTAAATTTAACGACAACAAAAATAAAGGTTAATCGAACTGACACAAATAAATTGTCACATTGACAATTGCTACTCAGAGAAATAAGTGTACGTCATCTACCTGGTACACTTTATTGATTTCACTATGAGGGATGCCAAGCTGTTGGTTCATGGTTCATTGAAAGTCAATTTCACACTTAAACACACACTGTCTTTTACAAAATGTATTGCGTCTTCAAATGTATCTAGTTCCAATCCAATCCAATCCAATCCAATCTAATGCTAGAAAGAAACACAAAAAATATCTTGTGTATTTGTTTGGTTGCTCCCCACTCTTCGCAACACCTATGTAATATGCGATTACAAAAATTCAGTTGTTAATTAAATACCATAGGTTTATCGATTCAAGTTGAAACCCAATCAAAATATTTAAACACTAAAAAAAATATGGTTTCTGAAATTATGCACACGATCACTTAAAAATTCTGTGGTCAAAAGCAATAATCGCTTAATTCATAAGTACTATTTTGAGCACCACGCTTAAAAGGAAGATGCTAGCACCCTTAACTCAGTGATGTCTTAAATCGACTTAAGCTTTTATTGGTTTTGACCACAGAATTAATAAATAGATCAGCTTTAAACTTTAACTGAATTTATTTACAATTAAAATACACAATTTATAATTGTATCTATCTAACAGTAGAATTTTCGCTGTGCATTTTGAATGGAAATTTTAATGTTGGCAACAGTCAAGCTAAACTTTCAAGCACTTTTGAAGAATAGATATTTATAATTTCAACTCGCAAATTTTGGTTTTTACTTTAAATATTGGTTTTTACTTTAGACATTTTTTACCCGGGCGTACTTACGCACAATATAAGCTAATAATGATGAAAAGAAGTAAATAATATTCAAATAGCCCTTTTTAAAACAAGTCTAACACTTAAACATCATCTACCGTTTTCAGCTGGCTAGTGCATTGGACCTCGAGTCTATCGCGACGCTCGACCCAAATATAGACAAACAAGTTTTCTTTAAGGCGGCTGTGCTCTCAGAAGGATATCTACGGTAACCTCCTTCAATAGACAGAGAAATTTAACAATTAAAAAATTAATTTTTTCCATGATACAAAAATATACAGGTAGATTCAAGGCGAATTCATACAGGTGATAGCGTAAGGGCAGCAACAAAATTTCAATGTATTTTGTTTTTGTTTTCTGGGTTTAGATTGTCAAAATAAGCCAATCAGAACAAAGCTTTCTTTTTTCATTTTTAAACTGTCACAGTTTTACAAAGGCATTTTGACAATCTAGACCTTTTCCACCACAAAAAAAATCAAATCAGCTGATTCAACGAGGTCACCTGTATTAATTCGCCTTGGGTAGATTCAATCGAGCAAAATTAAAGTCTTTTTTTTTACAAATAAAAATAACGTTTGTGAAATGTGCCCCACACCATAACAGATCCGCCACCGAAATTTCTTTTAGAAAGTTTCAGGGGTCCTTACTGAAACCATATGGTCATTCAAATTAAGTTTCGTTCCATCAGAAAAGATAACCTTTTGGAAAAAATATGCATTTGTAGTCATGATAATTAACATATTAAAATATGTTTAGCATGTCCCAGCAAAAATTGGAGTCGTGCAGCTTTGTGGCGCGGTAGGAGTGTCGGTGCCATCTTCATAACAGCTCGGACAATATTTCCCGAGTTGTTTAACAAACGCCAAATGGTCATTTTAGACACTGGCTGACTGCTGAAGGCTGCGAGCTGCGAAAAAGAGGTGAACGAATTGCTCGCTTTCAACAAAATTAGGATCTTTTCGTGGTCAGGCAGATTTTGTGTACGAACAGTACTTCGTCGTTTAGCGTAATCATGTGGATCGCGTAGAAATCCGGCAATTGCACAACGAGAACGACCAATTTCCTTCGAAATTTCGTTTACACTAAGTCCGGCAACCTTAAAAGCTCTGTTCCTTTTCGGATAACAATTTACCTACCAGCGTTTTATTTTAAATTAATTGAAATTAACTAAGAAATCAACGCCGAAGTAAAAAAATCGATCTGCTTACTATAAATACTTTTAGCATAATGTGTCTTATAATTTTGCTACGATTGCCGCTACCAAAATTATTACTCATTCCCATAAAGCTTACGGTATATTTGGAAGGAATTTTTAAGAATATTAAGCTGCGCTTATAATTAAAACTGGCCCTTTACAATATTACTCTGGGTTTTTGCTTTTCTAAAAAAAATTACTACCTAGATTTGGCGAAATTTTGAAATTGTGAAATTTTCCTAGTGTCTTATAATTATGATACGCACCTTATGTATAAATTTTCACACCAATAATAATAAATATTATTAATCTGTTGCATTTTTGAATATACTTTTTATAAATGAATGATTCTAATACATAAATTGAATGATATACTACATAAACTGATTGCTGTGAAATTGCAGCTCTGTAGCGAAAATGAAAATAGTAATACACAATTTGTAAACAAATATTTTTTTCCAATTGTAAATTTTATTTTTATCTGTCGCATTGAAGCTACCTGTAGATTGTTGCATCATGATTTTTTCTATCATAACTGAGCAAGCGACAATAAATTTGTAAGGAAATAAGATCATGCAACCAAGGGTTAATACATGCCACCATACCAAATCTCCGTAAGTTGTGGTTGGACGGACAATCGCGGTGTATTTAGCATGCCACAAGCCACAAATTAATTTTTCGCAACTGATAAGTTTTAAAAACAATTGCAATGTTTTATTCTAATTAAATAAGATTTTAATAAATAGAGTTCATTACATTACTTCAGTCTTATATGTATTAGCAGATTGATATAAGTGTTTTCTTTGTTGGTATATAATTACTAACATCGTTAGTAAATTGATTTGCTATGGTAAAGACATTACAACAACATTTTGGAATGTGATGAAGCATTTAAACACAATGTAATCCATAGCATATTATACCTATTTCACTACTTAGCTTAGCTAACTTAGCTTTGCTTATTTATTTCAATGAGAACAAGAAACATGATTCAGTATGCAAGTCCCCTACAATAAATACAGACAAGAGAATCCTTCTATCCACGAGTTCTAGCATTTAAAGTGATATGTCCGTTTTACTGAAAGTGTGCAGCTGTAATTGCATGAATATAGTAACGTTATCATTTCGACGACTAAAATTTCAATTTTGAAGATCGTTTAGTGAATACTAGTGGAAATGTTTTCGCTGGAAGGGCGACACATGCTGGGTTAATGTGAATTGAAGCCAAGTCATTACTGCTGACGTCGTACTGCTGCATGATATTCGCCAGCAGAATGAAACTGAAGCCTCGCACTAAATTCTGACCTATGCAGGTCCGCTTGCCAATACTAAATGGCAGGAAATGTGGTATGTTCTTCTTGATTTGCACCTTAACCCTGTAATGCTCTTCGTTAGCTTTGTCCTTCTTCACAGCATGAGATTTCAATATTTTCAAAATAGCACTGTCCGATGTGGAAGGGGTGATGGTGGTGTCTCGTTCAAATTCAATGCCAGAGTCAGAACCTTCGGAGTTACGTCGCTTTATATCAATGGTTTTGACTGAACTGGTCGTCACGATGTTTGCACTCTTGACGGGTACGCGTTCCAAAAATCTTTCGGGATCGAACAGTTCCGGTTGATTCCAATACAGATTACTGGTATTTAAGATGTAGTTATTAATAAAAACAATGGTTCCCGATGTGATGCCATAACCAGATATTGCCGTATCCTGAGTGGCAACATGTGGTACTATTGGTGAAGATGAATAGCGTAGGACTTCAAAAATCGTTGCTAATGTCAATGGCATCTCCTCCATATCGTACAAGCTGATTTTTCGCTGTCCATAGTTAGAAATAAAGTCTACTTCGGCTTGAACTCGGGCCGCTATGTGCGGAAATTTCGCCAAGTACGCAAGAGCCAACATTACCAAATTCCCTACAGCAGAATGGCCCCCGATGAAGTCTTCTAGCATAAAAATTATAGAATTCCGTGACACGTTGCTATCCTCTACAAGGCTTTTGAGCAGAGCATCAGTGAAGTCTTTTTCCGGTTCTTCTAAATCTAGGTTTTGCTCTCTTTCGTTTATGACTTTCTCAAGAATGAATTGGCGAATTGTGGTTGACCAATTCATAATTTTTCTAATATGTTCTGAGTAAAAAGGTGCAAGCCACGGTAAGAAGTCTACAGCGTAGCCTTGATTAATCTCCCAAAAAATTTCGTCGAAATACTCAACGATTTTTTGAAATTCTGCGTCATCGTAGTCAAAGCGCAACGAGCACATGTATTGCAAGAACATATTGGCGCAGGTCTGCTGAATCAACGGCTTAATTTCTAGTGGTTCGCCTGAGACATTCTCCTGCTGTATCTTGTCCATCAATTCATTGGCTTCCAAACAGCCAACATTTGACATTTTTGTAAAATAGGATGACGAATCACGTGGTGAGCAGTGACGTCGGGCTAGATTTCGGCGTTTTTGTTGCAGGTGTGACCAATCACAAAGAGCGAGAGCTGCAAGACAGACATAAAAGATATATAGATATTTGTTAAGCAACAAGTAGATCAATAGTGTTACATATAAATGTACACATATGTTTATGTAATATAGGCAGACAGTTAGTATGACGTCCCGATTACGGAACTAGGTTCTAGCTTCCTATTCCATGTTGTGCGTGAGGAGTTGTATACGGACGGAAGTAAGTTGGGAGTTTTTCCAGAGACTTTTTTACTTTCAGAGGTCGGAGGCAGTCGCCGAACTTAGCACCCAGCGTCGCTCCAGACTCATGGCTCAACGCATACATACATATTTTGTGTAAGTTTTAGGTAAGTTAGGTTGGGGTGGTTATCTGCTCGTGAAAAAGTTCACTCAAGCAGAAAGAAATAGCTTGTTATAAAACCACATTGGGATAGCACGACTCCCCTTTTACGGCGCTCGGAACCACGACGATTCCAATATGAATTTTGCGTATCCCTGATTTCAAGAGTTGAGAGCTCGGTTCAGCAAGCGTAACAAGAAGAATCTAGAAATTTTGGTGTTCTCATGGTCATTGGCACATAAACTGCATGACAGAAGTCGATGTGTGGCAACCCCAGTCTTTCTGCTTATCTTCCTATTAGGCAGTGGCCCGTGAGCATAGAAACCATTGAACTGATGGAGTTTCGGCCTAGGTTGAGTAGCTATTTGGATCGCCTCTTGTTAAATGATGGCCAGTTTTGTTTGTCAACGCTACAAGTGTGTTGTTCCACACAGAGATTGTGTCTTACACAAAACGCCGCTATTATGTATATTCAATCGACACAAGAAGGACGCCAAAATGTTCCCAATCTCCTCTTTGGCCAGGGGCCGAATAAATGTTGATCAGTAATCCATTTGGTACAGTTAGGAGGACACAAGCTTTGATGTGTTTTTTAGTCTTTTAAAATATATTGGTTCGCATCAATTGGCGCAGACATATAGTATAAGCTACTCAAATTTTTAAGTAGATAAACGTACTCGGTATACATATGTTATACGTATGTATGTGCATGTGCACATAATTAAGAATTTGTCTGGCATAATACTTACAGTTATTTCTATCACCACCAAAAAGCTTGTGGTACCGTAAGAAATCAGGTCGACCACCGAAGAATTTTCCATTCTGATTTAGAACTTCACGAATCAATTCTAAATTGTTAACCACTAGGCAGCGCGTAGACCCCAATGTTAATGAATATGCGTCTCCAAAATCCTTTGTAAGTTCAGTAAATGCTTGAAAGGGGACAGCAGAACGATTGAGCAGATTAAGGTTTCCAATAACTGGCCATGGAAAAGGGCCAGGTGCTTGTGAGAACTCTTTAACAATCCTCTTGTCGTTAGCAGATCCCGAGTCGTTGATTAACACTTTAGCCTTGCGGTAGTATTCATATAACACCCTCGCGTAAGATAATCCAACAAGAAGTAAAACTTTCGCGATGCACAAAATTACTAATAATAAGAACATATTGACGAATACAAGGAAAGTGGTCACTTTGATTGTTTTTGAGATACAATTTCAGTCTATGTAATAAACTTTTTGCTGGCTGCTTCGTTAGTGCTCAGAAATAAAACTGATTAGATCGATTGAAACGAAAATGGATAGATTTTTAAAATGTAGCTTGTTTCGCGTTGTACCACCGTCGTACTTATGATGGAAATTATCTGCAGCGAGAACTCTTCGTGCGTCTTATCAATCTATCAAAAATTCAGAACTGAGCACTTTGAGCTTCTCGACAGTGTCTTATATAGGCGACGATGACGTTTTCGTGGTAATGCCGACAAACATTAGTGTTACCGATTGGCAGAGCGCTTTCGTGCTTCGTTGTACTGATCAATCGCTGCCAATTCGTGACTCTACTTAAAGCATCCCCTTTCCTTTTTCTAGTATTATGCTGTGCTATACGTACGTAGGAAGTTGCCCCACGAGCTTGCTGTCTACTCTGCTCCAACTTAGATGAAACGGTGATAGGGACAAAATCCGCCAATGCGGCAAATTTTGATGGTTAAGTAAAGCTCACGCTAAAAGCGTATCTGAAGCAAAATGTTTATTATATGTAGTGTGCACATATTTGGCTACCAAAACATATATGTAAGTACACATACGTATCGTAATTTCGACAGTGGATTAGGAGGCATCGAGTTACCCGCTCGGTAGTGAGCGATGGTATACGTAAGGTGGAGCAAATATTTCTTTCGATTTGTGGAGAACAGTTCACATTTTGTCTTCATCGCATCGCGCAAATCGGCTGACGTGCATAAATCGCGCAATCATTCGCGTTTCAATACTTACTGCACTATTGTAGTGGCTAATACGAACTTCAAAGTATTCGTGTAAGCATTTCTATAACACACCTCATTAAGTGTTACGATTATGTATTTCCTGGTAATGTGATACTGGGAAGATAACTGTGCCTATTGCAAGTGATATACAATACCTGGGGTTAAGATAGTTAAGTGTAAAACTCCGCAAAATTACAGTTTCTAATTAAGATCTTCGGTTGGTTGTGTTAAGAATGTCCATAAAATATTTCATATGCACGCGCACGCGTACCATGAAAATACAGCTTCCGGGTGCAATTAAAATCACAGTGTAAAAGTTATTTCATGTTGAATGGACTTCTGCAATTTTGGATGTGAGCTTTTTGCGAGTTCATTTTAAAAAATTCTTTTTAATAAATTCTCGACTTCTAGGACGTTAAAATGAGTACAAAATAATTTTCCAATTTGTATGTTGCCACATGTGGCAGTTCCTATGTAATTTTATTTCTGTATGCCGATACTGTGCTCGTATTGTCTTACCTCCATTTTCCCCAAAAGTTATAAGTATAAGTTATAAGTCTTTTATATCGGTTACAACGAGAAATGTGTAAATATTTTGTAAATGACTTTTAATTGAATCTGTTGATGGCAGAAAGTAAACAAACACGGATATTTTAAAATACCTAAAAGCAAAAATAATACATATAACAAAAAATCCAAATCGTTTTTTCAATAAACTTTGTTTTCATTTGCAAATCCAATAACTTCTCAGCGTTGTATCCGAACACACTTGTCCTCTGTCATATACCTTTAAGGTTTATTTGGCTTATTAGTTCCTAGCGCTATCCAACGGCTTTGCGCTAATGAATTGAATTGAAATAATATTTTTCAATACAAACTCATAACAAATTGTTTGCCAGTCAGATGTGGTTTTCCGTACGAACTGAAAATATACGTTGGATTGGTTTGTGATTTAGAGAAGTTTACCAAGTTTGATGTCAATTTGTCTAATAAATTGCATTTGATTAAAAACAAAAAAGAAAAATATTTCTCTAATTATGTATTTCTTATTTGAACTGCTTTCACCAAGTTTGAAGTCAATAGGACTATTAACCCTTTGCGACCCAGTGAAATTTTTGCTTCGACGATATTAATCACGAAAATGTCACACATTCAATTGTATGAAATTTTTTTCTTTTTTAATTTTTTACACAATAACGGGAGAACGATTGGCGAACGACATTCGTTCGAATGTCGAAAGACATAAATTCAAACTTGCTTGTAAATTAAAAATTTACGCTACAGTGTTTTTAAAGTTAGATCGCACAGTAGTGTATGCTGTGTCGCAAAGGGTAGAATGCTACGCGGTAGAATGCAGTAGTCTGCCAAACTCCGCTGCATTTCTTTACAATTATTATTCGAATGCCAATGTGATCGGTTTGCGCTCAAAAAAGCGCATCAAAAGTTGTAAAGTTTCTATTCTATAATATATAAAAAGATTTGTATTTATTATAAAAATATATACCTTCATTATGTCGCTTCAAACCACCAACAAAGAAAAAGGACCTGTATGTCCTGTAGCCATCTCAGTAAAAGTCAAATCGTCTTTTTTACCTGTAATTGGTTTACTGCAGCACTCGAATAGAGTTGCCACCAGAAACTACTGCCCCTAATGTATTCACCAGCCAATCATTTTTGTATCAGAATTTATTCTATTAATTGTTATTTAAATTGTTGTATCAGAATTTATTCTATTAATTGTTATTTAAATAATTTCCCATGCGTTAAGGGCGGGTTATAAACATGAAACGGACCTTATTGTATAATTGGGGAGTTATATACTTACTTTGCGAAAGCAAAAGATGTGTAGTTTGATATGGCATTCAAGTAGTGTGGGCCACCTAAGACTTTACAATTTTAGTTCAATATTTCTCGTAGCTCAGCTGGCTAGTGCGTTGGGCCGCGAGTGAAATGCGACGCTCAAACCCAGGTTCAAGACTCCGTTGCTGCTAACACCGAAAAAAAGAAAAAACAAACATTTTTCTTTCGGCGGCTGTCCTCTCAGCAGGAAATGTCAAACCTCTGAGAGTAAAATTGCCTATGAAAAAGCTCCCAGCTCGCCGTTCGGAATCGGCATAAAACTGTAGGTCCCTTCCAACCTTGTAAAAATTCGCACGCACAACACGGATGGTTGCGGGTAGCTAGGCCTTAGTCTCGTAATCGGGCTGTCGTGCCAGTCAATTATTATTATTATTATTATTATTTCTCGTAGTGTGTACGGTTAGATGCGGTATGTACCGTTAGAAAGCATAATCATTTGTGCTTTTATTGTCATTGTTTTCTCTGCTACTCGTAGTACAGTTTTTCCGATGCCGTGAATCGAAGAGCACTTGCGTAAGCAAATTGTGCAGAATTACTGCAATGAAAAGGTATTTTCTTGAAAAAGAAACTATGATGCCAAGAGTGAAGCAAAGGCATAACCTAAAAACCTACAAAAAACAAAAGGTACCCAAAAAAATTGAAAGACAAGTGAAAGTGGGGAAAGGCTACGAAAATTGTACGATCGCGAATGTTGTTGAGTGTGTTGTGATGGACGACGAAACTTACATTAAAATGGACTCAAGAACATTACCAGGTCCCCAATTTTACACAAAGTAGAAAGGTTGTTCTGTCGACCCGTCAGTGTCAACAATTGGAATCAAAAAGTTTGGCAAGACAGTTCTCAACTGACAGGATATTTGTTCTTGCGGCCTTAGAACTACTCCTTTCTTTACAAAGGGCACTATATCCGCTGAGATTAAAAAGAGTGCCTAAACCGTCGCCTTATACCATTCAACAAAAAACATAATGTTTCGACAATAATTTGGTCCGATTTAGCTACCGCACACTACGCCCGTTCCAAATTAACTTTGTTAGAAAAAAACAATGTCAATTATGTTGCAAAAGAGGAGAATCCGCCAAACGCTCCAGAATTCCGACCTATAGATAGATATTGGGCTATTATCAAGCGAAATTTAAAAAAGCATGGTCGAGTTGCCGTTGCCGTCAAAACCGGCTTAAGGCCGTTACAAAAGAGGGTGTGCAGAATTTAATGAAGGGAATACATTTTTAAAATGAATTTTAATAAAAAAGAAATAAAAATACAATAAGCTTCAATACAAAAAAATTCGAAGCGAAAATTAATAAAAACCGTTATGTTGTGACCAGTGGCGGCTTAAGGTGCTCGGGGGGCGGCAACGGCTGAGGGGCCCCCACAAACGGTGCAGAATAAGTTTGCGTACAAAACTAATAACTGGAATTTCCGGTTATGCTTTTTAATTTTTTTTTGAAAATTTGTATTCCATTGAACAGTAAATGGACAATAAAGGGACAAATTATTTTGAAACGTGTATGTGCTTGAAATTTTATAGAATTTTATAGCAATAGAATCCCAGAGAAAAAATGAAAAATGGATAAAAGGATAATCTTACTAAATCTTCCCAAATTTGATAAAAACTTTCGTGAAATTAGGAAAACTTTTGGAAGAGCAAACTCGTCACTTCAAAAAGCTATCTTAAAACTACCCTAGAGACCCATCCAAATTTGGATATAGACGTGAAACTAGAGATCATTTATAGTAATCTGGCGTAGTCAGTTTTTCATTTTCTGGCCCAAAGTCCTTTTTAAAAAACTTTAAAATTTTAAGGACATACACATTTCAAATTTTTTTTAATATATACGGTTGTGTAATGATGGGAATATGGGTATCAAATGAAAGACATCCTTTTAACTAAATTTTCAATTTTGAAGCTTCAGAACCAAACTATGTCAGGTAGGGAAAACATACATGATTTGGATTTCAGTCTGTAGATTCATACATCTAACTTTTATCCTATTTCAAAGTTCCAGTCTAGAAAACACTTTTATTTCTTGGTGCATTTTTCGTGTCGAGTAGTTTAAAAATGTACAGAAATATTTTATAAAACCCTGTAGCAGTAGCTTACTTACAAGGAGCATAGAATTGCTTTCGTAAAAGAGTCTATCAAAGAAGAAAACCGGATTTCCGGGACGATGTGTTGTTATCCAACCAATAATTATAAAAATAATAATAATAACCGTAAATTTGTTTGACGTCTACAAAGTTTAATGAGGCTAAGTAATTGCGTAATTCGCACTAGTTTACAAGCAAACTCTAAGATTGCGATATTTAATTTTTAACTTAGAATTTTATATTTGCATACTTTGCACACAATTTTAAGTTAAAAATTAAATATCAATTTTCGAGGGAAAATTTTTTGAAAATTTGCAAACAATTGTTATTTAGAAAGGATGTTTTCTTGCTTTTATTGAACTGAATTTGTTATTGCAATTTCAAAGTCAATTGTCGATACTCTGTCTCTTTCAATTGATAAAAGTGACAAACAATCTTTCAACAACCATTGTGGAGCGCAAATAGTTTTTTACAAGTTTCAGTTTTGAAAAACTTTAAATTTTTATATACAAGCTTCTCTCGGGGGCCCCCCGCACCACGGGGCGGTCCGCCACTCCGCCCCCCCCTAAGCCGCTACTGGTTGTGACCAAAAGAAAGTGTGCAGTTTCTTTTCGGCACAGTCCTTAATTGCAGCGGTGGCAGTCCAGGGTGAAATTTGAAGTAGTTCATCCATAGGCAAAGGGACTCAATTTAATGCGACTCCCTTGAGCTACAGATGTCGTTTTACAAGAACTACTTCGAAGTCTGTAGTGTAGCCATTAATTAAGCTTAAAATACGCTGCATTAGTCTACTTTCCACCCTATGGTCTAACAAAAAAACATATTTTTATTGACTGATTCTGTTTGCTTCTTTTAGCCTAAAGGTCAATTTAGGCTAATTCGCAATCTGGTTTCTACAAAGTCAAATACCGGTGCAGCAAACCAAACCTTCCTTGATCTCAGAACCGTCCCACCCAAATACGATTCTAAGGTAGTAGTAGTAGTCGTTTTATTATTAAACAGCGTTACAAAGGGTGCAATAACTAAATTAATCACTTAATTCACTTAACATTGTTTAATAAAGCTATATTCTATAGTTCAGAGAACTAGTGGCGAATGCAGGCTGCATAAAAGTTGATACACAGATATCATACATGGGGACTTAGTCTCTAATATGAATAGTTAAGAAAGAAAAAAAAAGTATAGTATAAAAATAACATTGTAATGTGCGAAAACTATAATAATGCTATATAAATAATTGAGAAATCCTTAATGAATTTTTAAAGTAATTAGGGAATCTAATTCCCCATAATTAAATTTAAAAAGCCACAATGTCACATCGGCGAGGAAAGCCCGTTTGTCGCGTATGTAACGAATACTGTCTGGTAGACTGTTATACAGTCTAGGGGCTACGGAGCAGTATGCATGCAGAAAATGTTGTGTATTATGCGGTGGAACCAGGGTTTTGTTAAGTTTATTAACTCTCAGGTTGTAGTTTGCATTGTTTACAAATTGCGATAAACCACGGTTATCAAAAAACATTTTTAGAACTTTAGAAAAGTATAAGTGTTTGAGTGGGAGAATTTTAAGACCTTTGAATAGTTGATAGCTATTGTCATGACGACTTTTATTGCAGATAATTTGAATAAGGTGTTTTTGGAACATTATACATATAATGTTTTACAATAAAATTAAAATACAAGTTGGAATACAAATTAAAAAGGACAGTCCGTTCCAGAAGAAATTGTTCGAACTTTTTTACTTAAGATATTAAGTCCAAATTTTTTTACATTATTAAACAAATAGAATACAATGGCACAATGAAATAATGTAGTCCCCGCCAACATTAAAAATGGCCTGGTTTCTCCAAAGCATACTGTCAACGAGGTTTTAACTTGTGAAAAGGCAACGCAAAAAATGGCAAAAAATTCCAAATCCTTGGAATTATACTTGCCCGCCAATCCATGGTGATAATGTCATTGTCCTCTGTCCAGGTGCGGCAAAGGCGGCTTTTCTTCCAAAACGCCATTTTTGTTATCGGGTCTAACCATGTTCTTGGTTCTCTTTGAAAGGGAACGTTTAAAGTTCCGAATCAAAACGAATCAAATAGTGCGTGAAGAGTCCTAGCCAGCTCTTTGAGAAGCACGTCCCGGCACTCACTTTTACAGAGTGTTTGACAGTGCATTGAATGCAATTGGTACTATTTGCTAATCAGGCACACTTCACCTAAACCCACGCCTAGAAAATTGCTTTGTGCGAAACAATCACCTTCGCCCAATCGCGATCTTTAATCTCGCTCGTCGTGGTCAGGTGTTTTTGGATGTGGATGGCGCCAAACATTAATTTCGAGCTCGTAGGACAGTATACTAATTTTGCTCGTGCAAATGTCGTCTGATAACATGATCATGCTAACATGAGTTCCCGTTTTGACAAGTTTGACCTTGGTTCACGCAGGCGCAGATTGCACAATCACTGTGTCGCCTTTGCTAGACGTCGCTTTCGTATTTCTTCCTTTAGGAAAGTCATCAACGTTTTCGGCATATTATTCCACATTACCCATTTTTCAATGAACGTCTTCGACTTTTTAATCACTTTGTCTGTTGCGCGCACAAGCCCAGAACACTTTGCTTACACGGAATCCACTTTGTATACGATTTAATTAGCAATGACATCGTAGCCCACCGATGGTACAATCGCGCCAAAGAGAAATAGAAATACCCTTCTTTTTAGTATTAAAAACCTCGAAAACTTTCTTTTGGAACAAACCAGGGACCGTAACAATTATGCATTTTATGAAAAAAGTCAGACAAAGAAGTAATTTTCCAACTTTAATTCATTTTCGGGCAAAAATAAAAGTCAATTTTAGACTTTTAAGCCATGGCCCTAAAAACTATTTATGATCTGCAAAAATGTACTTCCTTTCAAAAAAAAATACAACAATTTATTTTGCTTTGCCTGCGGTGCTTTATTATATAGACAAATTTATTTTTATTTTTCTTGCAAAAAGAAGCCATGGCTATAAACAATTATTTTATTTTCCAGTAAAATATTGTTTAAAAATTCTATACTCCTTGTTTGCGAAGTGCGGGCTACTCCCCTGCTTTGATTACATTTTTTTAAACCAACTTCACAACGTGCAATAGCTCAGAAAGGTTTATTTAATTGCAGAATTTAATACCAAATATAATTATATAATTTTTTAGTGCATAATTTACTTATAATTGATTAATCGATGTTTTCAAAATAATCTATTTATACATACAATAAAATATAATAAAATAAAAATTGCTTGGTTTTGAATTCATTTTATCGCATTCGTCGTTTATTCATAATTTGGCTTGATCTATGAACGTCAACGGAAGATTTATCATGCTATAATTGCAGTTCACATTACAGCCGAATATACATCGTGTCTTGGTTAGTCAGAAAATTGTGTGTGCATTTATTCGAATTGGGAAACTGATTTGGTAATCCTCTAGAATTTTCACTCGCAGCGCACCAATGTGTAGCGTGATGTGTCGCTTTTGATTGGTGCGCACGCGATCTTGCCATAAATAACTGCGCAAAGCGAATTGTGGCATCTGAATAAATGTTTCTGAAAGTAGCTGACGATTTAAACTTCTATTATAATTTCCTAACAACTAAAATGTTTTATTGAACAGCATTGTGTTAAAAGAGAATTTAACAATACAACGCATGACGTTTCTTAGTAAATAAATGTATAAGTATTGAGATTATTTAAGCCACCATGAGGCATCTGTAAATTTATAACTTAAAAAGAATTTAGTACTTTAATAGCTCACTATACAGAACAAAGTACAAGCACGTACTTAGGCTGCAGTGTCGTAAATCCGTGCATAATTTGGCGAACGGTTTAACACTGTTTGTAAGTTTCTTTTGCAAACTGCAACTGATGGCTGTTAAAGAATTGTGCTAAGTTTCATGATGTGTCTTGAAATATGTCTCTTTTTGATTATCCGAGTTGTCGATTTAAGGAAAATTATATTGAATTCTTTTATCCGAAATTAGTAAAGGTTGGTACAATTCCTTTGAACAAGTTTTTGATTAGACCGCGAATCTGAAGCGACTCTCAACCCTAGGTTCAAAGTGTCTCAGTGACTAACAACAAAAAAATATAGAAAAACCATATTTCTCTTTCGGCGGCTGGTCTCTCAGTAGATAATGGCAAGCCTAGAGCAAAATTGCACCTCGAAAAACCCCTAAGTCACCGTTGAGAATGCAAAAAAGGCACTAAACTGTGTACGAAGCTAGGCTCTCGTCTGCCACTGTCAAGCCACTTAAGTATGCGTGTGATAGGTTTTTGTGTCTATACCTACATCCAAAAACTTTACTTGATTACAGATGAGAAGAAGATCTTTTCATTGCATTATGGTCAAAAAATGTGACCAACATTTGGAAAGTGCAGGTTTTAATTTCAAATTGTACATTTCCTTTTTAAGAATGATAAAAAAAGCTGAGACGGTCAAGTCTTATAAACGCATGTAGTTTGATTCGATTGCCACAATTTTACTAGATCAATATGAAGTTAAAAGCAATGCATTTCGGAACAAATGCAGTATAGCGAACCCTGGACCATATAGAGCTTATTTTTGTAAATCTACCGAACTAAAAATGTTGCCTGGGAAACACCCACAAAAGGCGTGGCTTGGTGTCAAAGTTCAAAGTTTTTATCAAAAAAACTCAATTAATCTCCAACTGATTTACACGATATGGGTATTAAACGAAAGGTATTTTTCATATCTTTCTACTAATGTGCAACATTATGTACGTAGTATGTACTAATAAAAGGTTTTAAGCGACAACAAATTTTTTGTTTAAAAATTTTTCAAAAACGGATTTTTTTTTTCGAAAAAATCCAGTATTAAGGTAAATAAATTTGTTACGATATTGTAGCCTGTAAAATTTCCTTAACAGAGAAATATAAAAATGTACACTTTTGATTTTTCTGAATATATTTTTTAATTAATTTTTTCTAACTTGACTCTGGGTCCAAAGTCATTTCATATTCACCTTCGCCATCACTTTCTGGCAAAGAGGGCTAGAGGGGGTTTTTTTTTTTTTTCTCGGAGGAGGTGGAAAATCTTCGAAAGATACAACCGAACCCGTGTTCAGCTGTATGCCGGATTCTTACCGACTAAAAACCACCCCCTGTCTCCAACCCGTGATCCCGGTGGGACTACCGGTGGGCAGAGGGGGTTGTACAAAGTATCTGCCATATTAAAAAAGATTTTAAAAGATCTAGATTTTTAGCTTTGCATTATTTTAAAAGCTTTAATTTCGTCAAATAGCCATTAAAGCTTTCAATTGTATTTGTGTGTGGTTATATTTTTCCATTATATGGAGGGTGGTAGTAAACCACTTTTTTCTGTATTAAAGTACCTTTTGTGTGGACGGCCTTCGGCTGGGCTGCTTGAAAAATAACCCTCATGGGAGTAACTAGGCGATCAGGTTCAGTAAGGAGCGTACAGTATTTTTATATTCAATTCTTATGATTGTAAAAGATCGCGCCTAAGCAATAACTTTCATAAACGCCATTTCAATATTGCAGGCAGATGCTTTTAACTCAATTTAAATTTAAATATAAATGCGAAATCGCAAAAATATCAAATCTTATATATTTCATTGTAAAAAAAATTCCACAGGCTACAATATGGTAATAAACTTATTGTACCTTAGTGATGGATTTATTCGAGAAAAAATGTTTATAATGTTTAATGTTTATAAAAAAAAACTTTTTATTAGTACATCTTACGTATCTAATGTTGCACATCAGAATAAAGGTATGAAAGAAGACTTTTCGTTTTTATCGTGTAAAACGGTTGGAGATTTATTGAGTTTTTTTGATAAAAACTTTGAACTTTGTGGGCGTTTCCCAGGCAAAATTTTTAGTTTGTTAGTTTCAGGAGCCATCCCTCTATATAAAAGCATACTCATTTATTTTTTTCACGAGGGTTCACTATGCTGCATGTATGCCTGCATTGCAATTAAAAAATAAAACAAATTACACTGCAGTGCCAGGATTTTGAAACAGTTTCCACTTATGATTATACTGAGTTCGATTGTGTATTGAGTTTACCTTTTTGAATGAATTAGAAGTTTATGCACTTTATGATTTCGGCAGTTAGAAAACACTTTTTTGTAAAAAACAGATATTTGGAAGTTTGCACCCTTAAACCCCCCTCTTACGAGCACCGCTGCTCGTATCTTTCACCGATATATTTACTTTTCTTCTAAATATGAAAAATGTAAAACTAAAACTTCCAATCGTAATAATATTATTAGATCTTATTATGCAGTTCTATATTTCTGAAATCATATGAACGAGCAACTTAAGTCGATATAAAAGAGAATTATGTTATTGCGTTATTGAGCTTTATAGAAGTCAAGACGCTCAAATGTATTTCATACGTTTTGAAAAATCCAGTTTTTTTTTAACAAGCTTGGCTTAAGCTCTGAAGCTTTGAAACAAAAATGCAATGGTCAGAACATAGTTTTGCTTAAAAATTTCGACCTTCCATTCATCACATAACTATATCATTATTAAATTGACCTAGGCTATATAAATGTTCCCCTTGAAACTATTTCGTCTTATGTTTAAAAATGTTTCATGTTTACTAAAAACTACCCAATACATACATACATAGTTTTTATATCAATTAAAGCGCTTAAGTTACTCAAGAATGCAATTCCAGTACTGAAAAAGTGTTTAAGTAGATGGGTGTCAAATCTTCCCAATTTACTCGTACCAATGCTTTCTTCAAAACTCGCACCTTTCTTCCTTTATAAACTTACTAGCAATATGTTATGTTACCGATTTTTAGCAAGAAGTAAGTACAATAAATATTACAAAACATTTAAGATATTTTAAAACTTTAATTAAAACTACTATTTCATAAGACCACAGATTTATTTGAAAAATATCACCTAAATTGATGCTCATTTTTAGAGATAAATTTTAACCCGGCTAAGTTCCCGGGACCCAAAAAGTTTTTTTATTTTAAAACCGACCGTGCTACCTGGTCGAAACTTTCAAGACCCCTAGAAATAGCTTAAATGTGATAATGTATGTCCTTCAAAGAGTTTAGCTTTTTACTAACTTCCTTTTTCTTGTTCTTTGGCCCTACTAAACTTCATGCTTATTTGTTTTTAAGTTATAAAATGTCATATTTTTTTCCATTTGACATTTTATACTATTTCGCACACTCTACGCAACTATTTTGCTGATGGTTCTTGCAGATAAGCGTTCACAGTATGCACAAACGACGCTACATTTGTTGTTCTTTTGTAAAGTATTTGAACATAGAAAACAGAAAACGTACCCTATTAGGGTAGCATGGCACGTTAGAAAGGGGCATTTTTAATGATTTACAAAATTATTTATTTTTCAGCTCCTTTATTATCAATCTTTTCTACGCGACTTCAGCTCCACCTATATAAGAGACAATATGCTAAAACAAAATTTTGTTTGTGTTCCTTAAACCTTCAATATATTGCAAAAAATTTTAAAAAAGATTGATTATAAAGGAGCTGAAAAATAAATAATTTTGTAAATCATTAAAAATTCCCCTTTCTAACGTGCCACGCTACCTTAGATGGAAGAACTTCACATTGAAAAGAGTTGGGATGGGGTTGTTTTCATAATAACATTCAATGTTATTTCTAAGTTTGAATATGCATATTTGCAACGTAGTATTACAAATCAGATTAAAAGTTAAAAAATGCATATATCCAAGCAAAAAGCTTTATGGGTCCAAATGGACCCATTTAAAACAAAAAGAAATAATACATTATTATAATATTGCGTATTTACTTAGTAGTGGTAAAGAAAAATAATAATCTAAACCTAAACAACCTATTTTGCTTGCTTTGTTCTCTCCTCACAAGGGGTTTCCAGTTATCTGTAAATGTATTCATATCAGTATATGAATATATGTATGCGTATACTATTTCATTTGCAGCCGCCGTGGCTCAGTTGGTTAGTGCGTTGGACCGCGAGTCGCAGGCAGCAACCTCAGGTTCAAATACTGCCTGTAATAACACCTAAAAAAAATAACGGGAAAACTCGTTTTCTCTTTCGGTGGCTGTCCTCTCAGCTGGAAATGGCAAACCTCTGAGAGTAAAAATTGCTTATGAAAAAGCTCCCAACCTGCCGTTCGGAACCGGCATTAAACTGTAGGTCCCTCCAACCCGTGTACAAATTCACACGCACAACACGGGTAGTTGCGGGAAGCTAGGCCTTAGTCTCGCGTAAGCGGGCTGTCGTGCCAGTCAATTATTAATTAAAAATTATTATACTATTTCATTCGATGATTATAAATTTCGTTACCTGTGAACCAGAACATTTTTATTTTTTAGTAACCAACGCGAAAGGGATAGAACTTTTAAGCATTGTGTTGTTGCTTACTTATCCAATGATATGTATCTAAAAAAAATTCAATTGCCATGCGTTAGTCTCGCTAAAACTGGAAAATGGCTAAACCGATTTGTAAAATTCTTGGGCTTTGTTCCCCTTGAATCAGGGATGGCTTAAAAACTTAAAATTGAAATTTGACAAACGTTGTACAAGGGGCGTGGAACTATTTTTACGATCCAAATTTTCCGTATAGCTTTGGATCTATAAGACACATATCACTGAAACTTGGTCCGAACTCCCCATTTAGTCGCACAATTCAACTGAAACAATGGGGTGGGCATTGGACAAGGAGTGTGGCACTGTCCATACAAATGAAGTCTATAATATTGAAAAAGTTCATAATTATAAGTCGGATAGGATGAATTTAAGTCACGTGGATCTCTCACTCGACTGGTAAAATTTAATAGGCGTTAGACAAGGGGCGTGTCATTGTTTTTGTGATACAAAGTTACCGATAACTTTGGAACTATATATCGCTTAGCCATCGCACTCGGTACAAACTTTTTACTTAGACTGAAGGCATGCAAATTTATTTCACGCCCACACAGAAGCAAATTTTTTTATTTTAAAAATTTTCCCTTCTTATATGATTCTAAAACTATGTACATGGTGAACAATTTTTCGACTTAAAAAAAATTGGGGCAGTAGAGGGATAACATAGAATAGTTTCGGAATTATGAATCACACAACATTGAAATCCAGCATGGAGGTACCGTTAGGGCATGTCATTCGCGACCCAAATTTCCCACATAACTTTAATTAAATGTTATTTAAATGGTAGTACTCTTTGAAAATGGATTTTACTAATGCCAATTCAATTTATCAACCATTCTATTAAATATTAAATTGACTTTGGTAGCTTGGAAAACCCCATCGTTGGACTGAGTTCGAGGAGTTCAATATTGTAAAGTCTTCAAGAAAAGTTCGACGGAATCGAGTAGCCAAGAAAACAATTCTGTGTCGTTTTACAGTGCCCATTGCAATGCCGTGAGGAAGACGAGCGAGCATAGATCGACGAAGTCAGTCAAATGTGCAACTACGGTGAGCTATTTCCTGTGAAAATCGCACTGATGACCAGCGAGCAACGGCTAATGAAAATATCGTGAAGCTCAAGCCGTATACGATGCGGCTATCTATCCCAATAATTTGGAGTTGAAAATTTAATTTGAGTTAATATTTGCACGGCAGCCGCCGTGGCTCAGTTGGTTAGTGCGTTGGACCGCGAGTGGAAGGCAGCAACCCCAGGTTCAATACTGCCTGTAATACCACCTAAAAAAAATAACGGGAAAGCTCGTTTTCTCTTTCGGTGGCTGTCCTCTCAGCTGGAAATGGCAAACCTCTGAGAGTAAAAATTGCTTATGAAAAAGCTCCCAACCTGCCGTTCGGAACCGGCATAAAACTGTAGGTCCCTTCAACCCGCGTACAAATTCACACGCACAACACGGGTGGTTGCGGGAAGCTAGGCCTTAGTCTCGCGTAAGCGGGCTGTCGTGCCAGTCAATTATTATTATTATTATTATTAATTATTAAATTATTAATTATTAATATTTGCTTATGAAGAGTTACAATTAACTAATGTTCTTTAGGTGGTACACAGTTCAACGGGTCATCTCGTACGACATAAATATGTTAGTTTAATACTAAAAAAAAATAAAGTGAAAATAACAACCCAAATACTTACTTTTCCACAGGTGCTAAGACGACTTGTAACTAAGAAGGGCTAAAGCACAGAACAACGGACCCCCCAAGTTCGTTTAGTGGTTAATTGAGATGATATATATGTCTCCTTTGACATTTGTATTCGAGTTCTAGGGTTAAAGGTCCGCAATGTATCTGATAACAGAATAGCGTGATAGTAATTAATGAGTAATATTTAAACAATTTTATGGTTATGGAATTTTATGGGTTACATGCAAACAGGGTTCAGCGTAAGTTTTATCAGTCGGCCATCAAAAAGTGCTTTTTGCAATATTTTTGGAGAGGCAGATTTATTATTTTGTTATTTTAGAGTACAAAATTAATCACTTTAACTAGTACTCACAATATGTATAGTACTAGTAATTACTATATTGCACTTGAAGGTCCTTGAGTTAAATCGGCTAAGTTCACACCTTTTCTATGCATTGTGCACTCTTTATGGTTGAGTGTTTTTAAAAAGCAATCAATCGAGTTGGTAGTACCTGATGTGGTGCTTTCAGGGATCGCTGGCGCAGTCGTACGTGACTCACTATTTGTAGGCGAATGATTAGCCTGTGCTGTTCTCATACTGAAAAGTGATAATAAACATGCGTACAAATATATGTAATTATAGATAATATATCGACGCGAAATGTGATAAATACGCAAGCACATGCATGTATTGTATGTAGGTATACAAACATACATACACCTGGAAAGTGCAATAGTTCATTTAAATAGAATTTCGTGAATAGTTGGCAAGGTAGTATTTTATGTACACTTAATCGAGAAAGACTAACAGAGGTACTACAACTACTGATTGCTAATAATTGTGATATGAGTAATACCTCATAAATTTTGTGAAGTTCTACCGAAGACAGTGAAATGAGTTCGGGAAAAGTTCGGAAATTCTGAATCGCCTTTGTTTAAATCAAAATCAATAGTTTAATAATAATACTTTTAATAAATAATACCTAATAACACCCCTTCCAATAACTTATGTATGCAAAAGCCGCACTCAAAACTGGATTTAATTTAATTTATCAGTTGCTTTTATCAAGAACAGTATATGAGAAACAATGTAAAACCGAGTGTAAGGACAGCAATCGAGATATATTTTGGACTCTTCATTAGCCGATTACAGCTTACCAACCGGACTATTACTTTAACACAATCAGGCAAAGCATGCATCGAAATGTTCCTGACATGTCAGTCTGGCTGTCCTCTGTTAGTTGGTTTTGGTACGCAAGATAACTCTTAAAATGTTTAAATATTGGAGAATAATCTTAAAATAAGACTGGCACGTTCAAGTGGTTTGCCAACACCTGAAAATCGGCACTTTATGGCACTTGTAAGCCCTTATTTAATTAATTGGCTTTTGTCAGGCGTTGTGGCCGGTACGTGATTCGTGGCACGATAAGCTTTCAGTGAGTTACAAGTTTCCCTCATTTTCATCGAGTTCTTGCTGACTCTTGAGTGCGATAATTTGCATATATACGCATATCTATGCGGTGTAGCTAGTTGTCCACCACAACTCGCAATTAAATCTTTGAACTTTATACATACATATAAATATGTGTATATCTGCAAAAAAAAATAAAGTATTCGTGCTCATGTTGTAGGCTCTCTTTAGTCATAACTGCCAAGCAATTATACACTTTTTACTTAGCCGCGAAAAACTTTGAACGCGACATTTGTTGGAAAACCCCTGTGAATCCTGTATACATAACCAACCAAAAAATCGGTTGACAAGAAAAATTGGAAAATCGTTATAATGCAGTTTTATCTGCATATGTTATCATACTTTAAATTTCAGATTTTTGCAAAAAAAATTGTGTTACAAATGTTGCATGTAATAGTGAATTCAAAGTTTAAAAATAACGTTTGCAACGTTTCTTTAGACTACGCTTCAATTGTTGGCTGATAATGCACATATCGCACACCCACTTCAAAAGTGACACTTTTTAATTCTCCTTTATAATTTTTAAAGTTTCCAGTTTTGCACTGATAAAATTTAATAGGCGTTCAACGGCGGACGGGACACTACTTATGCAACCTAAATGTAACTTTAGAACCATAAATTACACAATCATGACACTGGGTGCGAACTACTACTTCATATTCTACTACATACTTTGGACATGGAATAAATAAATCACCATCAAATCATAAAATTTCTCTACTCAATATGCAAACACTAATAAAAAAAAAAATGTATTAAACATTTTCAAATACATTTACAAACACACTGATTATTATAAAAAAAAAACAAATCACCCACCAATCTTCAATTAAAAAATTCTACGATACAGAGAAACATTGCAATAACATTGTTCTGCAAAGAATCCAGAAATAGAAAGATGAATTTTACAGAAGAACAGAACGGTGTGAAGAACATGTATGCCAACGTTTACATTTTTATAGGCCGCCAAAGGCCATCAGCTCACGCAGCGAATTCTCTTTTATGGCCTCTATGGTCTCAAAACGCGTTCCCGCGATGGCAATTTGATTTTGGGAAATAGAAAAAAGTCACACGGGGCCATGTCTGGACTCTATGGTGCTTGGCTGATGACATTGGTCGAATTTTTGGCCAAAAATTCCGAAATAATCAAGGCCGTATGAGATGGCGCATTATCGTGGTGTAAAATCCATGAATTGTTCTTCCACAAATTGGGCCTTTTTTGCGAATGGCTTCACGCAAACGGCGCATAACGCCTAAATAGCATTCTTTATTGACCGTTTGGTCCTCCGGAAGGAATTCGTAGTGCACCACACCACGAATATCGAAGAAAACCGTCAGCAAAACTTTGATTTTGAACCGACTTTGGCGCTCTTTTTTCGGTTTTGGCTCATTTTCAAAGCACCAGTCGGACGATTGTTGTTTAGTCGGCATATCAAATTCATAAACCCATGTTTCGTCACCAGTAATGATGCGTTCGATGAATTTTGGGTCGCTGTCTGCGTTGGAAATCATCTTTGGCCACATCAATACGATGCTGAAATTCTGCATTTTTGGCACCAGCCGCGAAGCGACGCGTGTCATGCCCAAAATATCAGTTAAAATGTGTTCGGCTAATCCAGATTCTCAACAACACAGCAATCTCTCTAATCGATGCACAACGATTTTCCGACAAGATTTGCTTCGCCGATTCGATTTTTTCTTCGGTAAGAGACGTTGATGGCCGTCCAGGGATCTCATCGTGCTCTAGGCTCTCTCGGCCGCCTTTTTACCTTTTATACCATTCGTATGCTCGTGTTTTCGACATACACGCTTCACCAAACGCCTTTTGTAACATTTTCAACGAATCGGCACACGAAATGTAATTTTTAACAAGAAATTTTAGGCACGCGCGTTGTTCTAACTTTTCAGACTTCTTCATATAGACGCCAATCGAATACTAATCTTACGATATGCGTCAAAATTTGCATTATTTCAAAATTCCCTAATTAAAACGCGTGTTACTGTTTCAACAGTCGTTGTCCGTGTGTACTGTTTTTCCCGCTCTTGCTTTTCTAACGCGAAAAGGCAAGAGTAAGTGTAACAGCTATGTACTTACAACCAAGTAAGTAAGCTCATCGTCGATTATATTTTCGTTCAGTGTATTACAGGCCCGTGCGCAGGGGAGGGTTTGGGGGTTCTAACCCCCCCATCGAGAATTTTTCCACATAATTTTCCACTAGCAATAGTCCTTATTCTACGAAAGTCAAACCGACTTGATAATAAATATTTTGTTGTCAATTTTTGTTTCGACATTCTCAACTTTCTCGATCTTGTGCACGTTTTTTTTGAATTTTCCCGCCTTTTTTACCTCCTATTATCAGTGTCATTGTGAATGCAACCATCGATAGTATCGATACAACCAAAGAATATGAAATGTATAGAAGGCGCATCTGAGCTCAAAAATTCAAATTTTTGTTTGCGAGCTTCATAGAGCGGGGGGAAGCCACAAAAGGGAATGAGCGGTGCCAGCAGGAGAGCAAGCGCTTCAGTTTACGCTCATTGACTGTGCGAACTGAAGCACACGCTACCAACAAACACACATGAAGTGAAAGCGCCGCTTCTCCTGTGTACTTTGAGGTGTTGGTGGTTGTTTTGGTCTCGCAATAATTTTGTGTGCAAATTTCTCACAGTTCTCTCATAAAAACTGCAAATTTCCAGGTAAAATTCAAGACTCACACTAGCACGTTACCAGCTCTATATTATGAGATGTTTGTATATTCTTCATTCTTTGAATTTAATTTCCAGATCTCCATGCATATTTTGAGCTCAGTACATTCTTTGACTTTGTCTCTCAGTCGAGTACTTCAGTCCGAAAACCAGGATCTTGGCGAGGCTATCGAACTGGCTGATGCTGCGAAACAAGTCCTGCTTGAAAGAAGAGAAAACGCCGAAAAGGACTTCAGAGGAATTTTCAAAACCGTGAGCGAAATCAGCGCAAAATACGACATCGAACTGCGGAAACCAAGGCTCGCGTCAAAACAGACTCAACACTCCAACGTACAAACTGATTCAGTTGAAGATTATTTTCGCATAACGATTTACATCCCATACATTGATTTGTTTCTGACCCATTTACAAGATCGATTTTTGAATCACCGCAAAATTTTATCAAACTTTGCTTGCCTCTTCCCCAACAAAATGAAGAATTTCAATGAAGAATCCTGCGCTCAATTGTTTGAACCATACTCTTCAATTTTGCGGGATGATTCCCGTGACATCTGGGTAGACGAAGTCAAACTTTGGCGTCAACGCATCGCCGGAAAGAACGTTAAAAATTCGCTTGAAGCACTCGATGTGTGCAATGGAGATGCGTTTCCAAATGTTCATCAAATGCTTCGCATTTTGGCAGTTCTGCCTGTAACGACAGCGACGAATGAACGCTCCTTTTCAACATTGCGTCGCCTCAAGACTTACCTCAGGTCAACCATGTCTGAAGATCGGCTGAACGGATTAGCCTCGCTCAATATACATCGCGATGTCGAGGTCGATCCGCAAAGAGTTTTGGAGAAGTTTTTTTCTACACCTCGCAGAGTTAATTTATTATATAATAACTGAATATCAAGTCAAGACACAATAAAATGTCTTCATTTATAAGAAAAGTTTCTTATTATTTTTTATTAACTTCATAACCTAATATGATACACATATGTCAAAACCCCCCCCATAAACGAATTCTGCGCACGGGCCTGGTGTATTATTACTTTATAGGCTACTAATTTAATCTTTTGGGCAGCCTTTGTTTTAACCTTTAATGTTTAGGCTTTTTATAAATTTTAGCACTTTTTGTAGTTGTAACTTCCAGATGGTTCATGACGGTATTGACACCTGACCAAACTGGAGAAATCTCTTTCTGCTGAGTGCCGGAAATTCACAAAGAATATGGAGTGTTGTTTCCTGTTTTAGCTCACACATCCATTGAGGATATTCCCATATTTTTGAGATAATACTCAAGTGAACAATGCCCCGTTAGATACCCAGTGAGGATGCGAAGGTCCTCTCGGCTTAGCATACGGAGTTTGTTTGTTTGCCCCACTCCGTCCGGGGCCAGGAATTGTTTTGCTTGCCGTATTCCCCTTGTGTTGGTCCATTGGTCAGCAAATTCCTGGTCAGACCATTTCCGCAACCACTCCTGAATGTGTGGTTCCGGGCCTATCATTGGGCGTAAGGCACCCAAAGGCTTTGTTAAATCCTGGACCATTTACCCCGTTCCAGTGCCGCGATCTTCCAACCTGCGACCCTGGGTTTGGTATGAACCGATTTGATCTCCATAATTGTCTGTCGTTAAGTGTAATGGAATTACAATGGAAACGTGAAATTAAAACCGAATAAATAAAAACTGTTTCGTACAGTGCTCACAATTGCGATAGACGTTTGATAAAAGTTACAATACGTACTAAATAGAAAATGTTGTTGTGATGCGGAAGGCACTTCAAATACTTTACAATCATATAAACACAAGCAACTGAAGGAACAACTTTTGCTTGCGGTCAAAATTACCACAAATAGTCTTTCTAGGTATATCTACTGATAAATTGAAAAGTGCACATTTTGAAAAGTTGAAACAAATTGAAAAGTTGCCTGATTTTTCACGCAATCGTAGAAACCCATAAAAAATATAACAGTCACGACAGGAGAAGTAGGTTGAAGAAATATTATAGGAAATACTATTAGCTAGCTAGTAATGCAAAACCATCAATATGACCGCAATGACCCCGACCACGAAATCTACATGAAGTCCGCAGTTTCTTAGGCCTGTGCACATACTACAGATAATTCGTTACTGGATTTTCAAACATTGCCAGCAGCTTGCACAACCTGACGACGAAGAATCAGGCATTCAAGTGGGCCGAAGAACAGGAATAGGCGTTTATGCAACTGAAGGAACAACTTTGCACTACTCGTATAGTGGCATTCAAGATCCTGTCAAAACCCGAACGCAACTCTTTTTGTATGGGAATTCTTAATAATAGGTTCTTGATTTTGAAGAACCTCTCATTTATTGTGGTTAAGTGAAAAAGAACATGAGCCTAAAAATGTTGGAGCTAGAGTGGGGTTAAATGGCGTCGCATGGTTAAATGATCAAAGTTCACAAAAAAGCTGGGAAATTCGACAAATTGCTCCACAGCTGCTCAGAAGTTGCTCTTAGAGGGTTAAAACCTATGATCGACTCCAACTAGTTTTTCCTACCGAACATTTATTTCAAACATGCTTATACCCTATCTCCAACCCTTAATGTGGCTCCCATAAAAAATGATCGTTTTTATAAAATAGGCTGCAACTGCTCCCAGGTGGCCCCCATATGTGTTAAATGTAAGACCGACATTCATTTATTTTTCCTCCCGAATGTTTCTTGCAAAAATAACTACCCGATATCTCCATGTCTTAAAGGGCTGCCATACAAAACTGGCCATTTTCTGTGGAATGGCTCCGCTCTTGTAAATGTAGTAGTTAAGTAAGCAACGAAACATCATGAAAATGACCGCAGCACTTGCTGTGGCTTCTGATTGACTCCAGTTTTTTTCACTTCAATTTTGCAACAATGAGCATGTCCAAAACCACTAGCACAAGGGTGAGCAACCTTTTTAATCAACGGGCCAATTTAAATTGTAAAATTTTTTGGCGGCGGGCCGCACATAAAGTAACACTTATTAATAATTTACAAAACTTTATTTATAATAAACATTACATCAAAATCGAAACAATAAATTCAATTTTAGAAATGCTTGGCGGGCCGCATAAACATGTTTAACGGGCCGCGTGTTGCTCATCCCTACACTAGCAGAATACATGAAATTTTGTTGTTGCCGTAGTGCTATCACCTTATTAAATCGCTTTGGCTCTACATCTGCTCATTTCTTTTGCAGTCAGCGTTGCCGTTTTGGTTATTTTTAACCAAAAATGGTTATTTTTACTTTTGAGAATCGGTTATTTTTTAGAATATTGCACACTGATACAAAATGTTTTTTTTAGAATATTGCACACTGATACAAAATGTATCTTAAATATCAACGAGCACAATATTATTATTCAAATATCTACGCTCAAGAGTAATGACTTTGAAAACAAAACTCAAATACTAAAATGTAGTTATCAATCGAAAGAGTATTAATTTAAGAAATTTCAAACATGTCTGTTAATGGGCGCTGAGCTATTTCCCTTGTTACTTTTGCCGCTTATTTGTTACACATGAGCAAAATTTAATCATAACTTTTTTAAAACCCTACCACTTTTCTTCAAAATGTACATAACAATCGTTAAAAATGGTTGGTACTACTTCATGATGAGGGCAGAGTGATTTATGCCGGTCATTGCAGACGATGTAACGTATGGCTGGCTTTTCATGCCATAGCTGCATGTTGCTAGGCGTTACGTTACGTTGTGCTCCTGGTTTTCGTATTTGAATTTTTTGTTAACAATGTCGGGCCCCTTTAATTTTGACCGCAAAGTTATTTATGTACGTTTCGTCTTCCATTATAATACGCTGTTTCAAATTCGTAACACTGAAACGCAATCAGTCGGGTAAGGGCATATGTACATATGTAGTACTTCTATATTGGCAGTACACTCAGCGTAAATTCACCAACATGACAGTACAACTATGTATATTGAAATGTGAGCGAGAAAACATACACTGGTGGCAATTCCCATAAACTCACTTTGAGCTGAGGAATGAAAAGTCTTGTAGGAGTAGAGCATATGATTTAAAAAACAAATAAAGGTTGTAGTTTACATTTACATAGTTTGCTGAAAGAAATGGCAGGTGTACCGTTATGGACTCTTTTATAGTTTGCGTGATCGTGCAAAACATTCAGAGCGACTAGTGTTTTCTCAGAGTTAAAATGTGACAGTTCACATAAACTCAGCGATTTTAATTGACCAGTGAAACAAATATATAAGTAATTTGAGGTAAGTTATGCCTTTATAAGCTGATACGTTTGATTTTTTTACTTGTGAAAATGCTAAGAAGAAAGTAATTGCCACTTGAAGAAAAGGGAAAAATGTATGCATTCAATAAAAGTTTTCGACACGGGAAATAGCGGATAAAATAGGCACGTCTGAGACACTAGTGTGTCATTATTTAAAATCACGCGGATCTTATGGGAAAAACGTAAGATATGACCGAAACACGAAAATTATCGTAAACAAAAACATGTGATAATGGCATGGTAATAAAAGAAAACCTGATGTCGACGGAGTTTGTTCGCAGAATCGATCTGTCTATAAAGCCCCGACATGTTCGAAAAATTTTACAAAATTCAAACCGCGAGGCTTACACTAAACTCCTCCAAAATCCCCTTTGGCTGATGGAAAGAATGGAATTCGCGGAGAAGCTACTTAGAGGCGTGAACAGTTGTAAACAGTTTTATTTAGTGATAAAAACGGTTCCTTTTAGATAGTGCTGACGGCATCCAATACCTTTAGCTTGATAAGTTGGTTGAAAAGGAAGTCTATATGAGCCGGACATTGTCAGGTGGTGATATAATGGTTTGGGCCGGTATTGCCATGTATGGTACGACTTAACTTGCGTGGGTTTCTGAAAAATTAACTTCTATATTTACTGCGTATTACGTATTTACGTAATGATAACAGAATAATCAGAAGGACTTTGTGGACCGGAATTTATTTTTCAGCAGGACAATGCTGCAATTCACAGTTTTAGAAAAACAATGGTCTTTTTCAAGGACACAAATATTCAAGTTTTTGATTGGCCAGTTCGAGATCCTGACATGAATCACATCGAGCACCTTTGGGTTCTTGCTCGAGGTGTTAACGCAAAAGAACGACAGTTTTATTCAAAGATTGACTTTAAAAAAGCGTATACCACATACCGTATACGCATACCGGAACGAACTCTTCAGAATCTTATAATAAAATAATAGGGGTACCGGTTAATTCGTGCGGTTTTCTAACAGATGGCGTGACTTGATTTTGTGAACACTGATTCACCTTTCCAAATATGTATTGGAAAGCTATTGTCATATAGTTTCAGAATCAGTATGTGTCATTTAGCTGAAGCGTAAACAACAATACTTTTTTTTACTCTGAAAATGTCGAATTTTGTGCCGAATAAAGTGTTTTTGCGGGGAGTACTTCTTCATTACTTCAATATGAAGAAAAAGGCTGCCGAAAGTCATCGTATTTTGGTGAAAGTGTATGGTGCAAAGTGTATGGCAGCCGCCGTGGCTCAGTTGGTTAGTGCGTTGGACCGCGAGTCGCAGGCAGCAACCTCAGGTTCAAATACTGCCTGTAATAACACCTAAAAAAATAACGGGAAAACTCGTTTTCTCTTTCGGTGGCTGTCCTCTCAGCTGGAAATGGCAAACCTCTGAGAGTAAAAATTGCTTATGAAAAAGCTCCCAACCTGCCGTTCGGAACCGGCATTAAACTGTAGGTCCCTTCAACCCGCGTAAAAATTCACACGCACAACACGGGTAGTTGCGGGAAGCTAGGCCTTAGTCTCGCGTAAGCGGGCTGTCGTGCCAGTCAATTATTAATTATTATATGGTGCAATAGGTACCCCTATTATCTAAAACCATAAAGGGAAATAGACAATTTATTAAAAAAAAAACGATTAACTAGTACCTTGAGCTATGAAAACATTTTTACTTTACGCAATTTTATATTTTTCTATGTACTGAGTTTGTGTGAATTGCCACCTCAAATTGTGCCGTTTTTATGAAAACAATTAATAAATTGGTAGGACAGTTATTTAATTGCGATTTCTTCTTTTAGTTCTAATGTGAGTTTATGGGAATTGCCACCAGTGTATAAACGAATGTACTATACCTTGACGGATATGTCAAATGTGAAAAAAACAGGTGCGTTTGTGGGGGAAGAAAGCTGTTGTGTGTGCGGGAAAGGAAACATATTTAAAAATTATAATATTTAAATATAATATTTAAATATTATTCTATAATAATAAAAAAAAATATTATTATTATACATAATTAGGTATCGGACTTATATGCAAACTCTATGTAAAAAATGCAAAAATATGCAAACATATGCAAATATGCAGTGCATATGTTAGCTCATTCTTAATATTTTTCAATAAAAATAGTTTTTGTCTTGGTCCTGTTCAAATCGGAAGCTCCAAAAAAATATGCAATTGCATATAATTCCGATCCCTAATTTTAATAAATAAAAAATATAATATTTAAATATTATTCCAAGTTTTTTTAATATTCGTTGTAGGTACTTCGTTTTACGGGAAAATGAAAAATTCCTTCAGCGAAAGTAAAACTTTAAATTTTTAATTCGTTGGTTTTCGTTTTGGCCTACCTCTTTCTACAACCGACCATGAAGCACTTTGACAATTGTTGTAGGAATTCGGACTGGTCCGGATGTAATTTTCCAACTGGTTGCTTGTCAACCATAGCTGACTGCAGGACCGATTCGTCGTTACTTGGAGCGAACACACCCTTTTAACATGGCGATGTCCTAGGCGACAGTCAATTGTCCTCGGCTGCATCCATTTGGAACTAGTCCAAAGTTATTCCTAAGTAAAACAGTTTCCAAACCAATTGCGAAGCGAGTAATTTGAGAACTAGTTTATTCTGGGTTAGTTTTCTAACCAGTTGAATTTTATGGAGGGAAAAACAATGCAATGTTTAAATATTCATCTTATTTTAAAAATATTAAAAAAACAACAAAAATTCATCGCAAATGAAAAACAAAATATACGTGCACACCAACAACAAAACAAGATGAACTTCGACTTGTTGACACACTTCTGCCGACAATTTTTGAGGCCTGACGCAATACAATATCCTCATCATTACTACGCCTGCAATTAGGTTAGGTTAGGTTAAAGAAGGGGAGTGTGCATTTTGCACTTCCACTCGGAGGCCCTGTTGGGCCCATTGTGATTCCCTTCATTTCATTCATTGTGATTCCCTGCAATTAATATAATAAATAAATTCATTAATTACACTGTGCGTGAAATTTGCCCTCAAAAATTTAGACATGGGGGAGACCTACTGGGTGAGTTTCCTATAGGTATACTGAGTTGAGATCCACCAGTCGTTTGGTAAGATTGGCTCTAGTTTATGAGAAATCCGACTTTGAAGTTTCGTAATTTTCGTCAAGTTTGTCGCTTAAGTCTTCGAACGTTTAAATGCTAATAGGTCCTAAATCGTTCCGAATATCACTTTACTGTCTTCGGTAAGTTTGTAGATATTTTAACGACCAACACATTTTGTTGAGAACCCAATCCAAAAAAAATACATTCAAACTGTGTAATTGCGATATGTGTAAATCGAGCGAGCTTCGAGTCATAAAAACAGACATGATCAAAAAATGCTAAAGCATCATAGGATCAGACCCGCTTTCAAAGTCATTTTCTGAAAATAAAATAAATCAGAGGAGTTGAGTTCATGACAATGGGATTCACCTTTCTTCTTTTAGATAAATAAAATAGAATGTAATTTAATATGAACCTCTCAAAACGTTTTAAAGTACAAGAAAGGAAATAATTAACCAAAGTATTGCTATTATATTGCAATACAGGCAGTCAACTGCAAAAATTATACTAAAACATCTACATACTTATATGTATTTGTTTATTCGAAAAATTAAATCAATTGCTAGATCATTTGTAACCTCTTCCTTTGAGCCCCTAGAGCCTGATTGAAGTGCACTTAGCTTGGGTGACAAGCTCTCTAGAAATATGTGTTCTAGATCAACAAATATAATAAAAAAAAAACAAATATTAAACACACAAACATTGAAACTTAACTGCGATGTTAGTAGACACGACTAACATTATTATTCCAGGGCTAAAGTGTGAAGCTGGTTTACTCCCTGACTTAACCAGCACCAAATGTAAAGAACCCACTTTTTTGGAATTGTGCTCTCAGCAAAAAACGGCTGGGCTCTGGGACTTAGAAATTGCCTACGAAATAGCTTCCAACCCATTGTGAAACGTAACTGTAACAAAAAATACGCTATTAAGTCCAAAACCAACGAAATATAAAACTAAATTAACTAAAACAGAGAATAAGCAGTTTCCAAAACTCCACATTTCAAATTGAGGCTAGAGTCTGTGCATTTCTTTTATTTATTTAGACGAGTACAGAAGAGATAAATTTAATTTTTCTGCTGCGTGTAATGGTCACTTGTCGACGGTTGAGTCGCAATGCCGGTATTTAAATTAACTATAATAACGCGTCTGTATCTGCGTGTTTTGCATCATATTGCCTTGATGCTGGGGACTGGCTACGTGTAACCGTTCCATGCACGAAGACCGCTCGGTTAATCGATCGATTCTATAACGAACGGTGGACTGAAATAGCAAAACCACTCTCTCATTTGAATTTCAAAAGACGCCATGACGCATGTGGAGTAAGTGTACACGCGGGATTTGTGATATTGATAACAATTGCTGTACCACCTTACACCATAAGTACTGAAATCAGCGCCAGTATCGTGCATGAGTACCTATGGGTGCTTAATTTATGCGATCGGCAGCGAATTCGTTGCTGCGACGCCGATGCCACAGCACCACAGAGCGTACTCCCGACGACGCAATTGACGCAAGACCAGAGCTCCGTCTGTCTGCGGATCCAAATCATTATAGTAGTTCATTGTTCAGCAAATCCGTCAGACAAACTGCCAGTGACTGATCAAAATGATGCGAAACTTTTTCCGTTAAAATTCTAATTTTTACCGTTTGCTGTGCCGTTTGTGGCGATGGTTGGCAGCTTAATAATCAGAGCGGGGCAAGCCTGCATATTCTGAGTCTGAAGGTGCACCAGCACTGGCACCAACCAGCACCGGCTTTGCTCTTGCTGCCCCTACAGAGCGCTTCAGCGACATGGTCGTCGGATGCTCGGCAGCATCGCAGCGGATTTGGTTGGCACCGGATAAGCGTTTCCATTCATTTGCATTAACTCTCCATTAAAAATCGTTCAGCGTTGTCAATTAAACTTGTTTACAAAAGTTTACACTTCACACACGGAATTTCATTTATAAACACGCCGATTCCGTTTTCAAATTGGGACAAATCTGAGACACGGAAAACAAGCCTCGTTGAAATCCGCTATATATTGAAACACAAATGCCAACAGTTAGGCTTAGTGAAGTGCAAGTAGTGTTGAGTGGAAGCGTGCGCACTTAGCACAGAGCAACCAGTGCACGCACATGCACGAAGTATCGTCCAAAAGAAAAAGACAACTTGCACCTGGTAACTTTTCCAGGCGCAATATTCCGATTCCTACAAACACTGCACATGAAATAACAGGTATACATATTTATTTCGGACAACCACAAAATTGTGTCTTCTGCAGGTTGCTGCACCGGAAATGGAGTTCTTGAAGTTAAACACAACCACGGTGATGGACACGCTGGAAGCGGCTATAGCGAACGATGTCCAGCAATGGTGGCAGTACGGCGGCATTTCTTCCGTTTGTCCAACTGCACTCGGCATTGCTATTGTGGCTCTCATTCTGTACTGGCTGTTTTACGTGCCTTGCAATTGGACGAAGGTATTTGTTATTTATAGTATTATCAGTTAAGTAATTTAGATATTCTAAGCAATGCTTTTAGATATTGTTGATATAGTTTCGAGAGGAACTTTAAAGTGTGATTTCCATCAAGAGATCTTTGGTCCATCGAGAGGAATAGTGAACAACACAGCGTTAAAGTCTTTACAGATGGATCAAAGTATAGTGGAGGAGTACCCGCTCGGGTTTTCAAGGTGAACTTAAAGCAGTACAAAACGCGGCGGAAGTTTTGAAAGATTTACTTGAAAATGATGAAATCGATTTTTGACAGTCAGTCAGCTCTTAAGGTTTTGAAAGGGTTATCAAGAAACTCTAGAACAATTAAAGAGTGCTAGGAACACTAATATCTTTAGCACAGCTGATCAAAGTATTCCTCTCTTGGGTTCCAGCACACAGTAGCATTTCCGGAAATGAGACGCTAGACCAACTGGCTAAAAAGGGAGTAACTTCGGAGGAGGAACAATTCCAAATAGACAATAAATTTCAGAATCACAAAAACAAACTATATTCTAAGCCTCTCTCAAAGGTCCACACGAGTGGTGATAAGTATGACAACAGGGCACTGTCTAACAGTCAAGACATTTTTTGTACCATAATTTGTTGTGCCATATATTTTTGTGTTTGGGGGCTTAAACCACTTTACTATAAAAAATGAAAAACTGACTGCGAGGATACTATAAATGACCACTAGTTTCACGTCTATATCAACATTTGGATGGGTCTCGGCAAAAAAAAATTTTTTTGCACGTTGTAATAAATGTAAAGTTGGTGTTTTCACTCAGTGCATCATAACTTTGTCATTTTTCTTTCAATTCTATTGATGTTAGGCTTAATATTTGCTCAAATAATATATCTTTCATCTTAGATTTCAAAACCAGCGGAGATAATTTATTTTATCGAAACATTCGAAAATTTATGATTTTTTTTAATTGGTCGAGAAATTCACTTTTTTACAACTTTCACCGTCAGTAACTTCCCCAAATCTCATCTGATTTGGACAATCTGTATATCGCTGGAAAGACTAAGGTATTATATTCTGACTGACGGACAGTTTGTGTTAGTCGGATGATTCGTTTGCAAGATATGTGATCATAACTGAGCATTGCTCGACTACCGACTACTTAACATGAAGTAGCAGAGCAGTAGCAGGGAGTCGCATTTTAGAAACAAACGGCTACTGTTAAGAGATGTAGCATTTAATTTCAGAAAACGCTACGGCTACGGAGTCGCTCGTGTTGCTACCGCGGCTCCATAGTAGAGCTTTCGTGCCCCTGCTAATGCTACTTAATTTTCGGGGTAGTCGGGGAGCAGAGCGGAAACTCGTGTTGTTTCCTTGTATGAATTCGGACTGGTCCGATGTAATTTTTCAACTGGTTGCTTGTCACTCATAGCTGACTTCAGAAAAATTATCTTTTCATCATTGCAAAAATGCCGAAAATTTCACAGAAAAACACACAAATTTTTGACAACCTACCGAACTCTGACGAGAAAAAAATAAAAATTTGCCTGTTCGTGACTCTACCTTGTTTATTGTACCATGAGCTGAACTTTAGACGTAACGGTATTTTGTTGCTTATCTCACCTCTGTTTCGTTTTTTCATTTTTATGTGCTCTTCTCGCCTATGAACGCACACTTAGAACGTGAACGATTAAACGTGAACTAACAGAATTCTGCATTCACTAACAGCTACTTGGACAACTAGTTATCCAATTGACTTACAAAAAACTAGTTGAAAAATCAATGAATTTTTGGAACCAGTTGTCTCAGGTCCGACAGGGTTGCTATTTTGTAGTCAGCAATTCAAATACTGGTTCAATCGTTGTGTGCCACACTGGCAAAAAGGTCTTTTTATTTTTAAATAAATTAAAAACATTATTACAACACATTCTAGTTTGCCAAATTGGTAAAAATATCATAGAAAAATGGCACTTGAAAAAAATTAATCGAAAGTTTGTATGGATTAAAAGTGATTTGTTTCATAGATATTTGAAAAATTTTTAATTTTTTCAATTTCTAAATTCATATACACAGTTGGGAATGTACGAAAAAATTCCTATTTTCAAAGTTTTGAACTAATTTTGGAATTGTGTGAAAGCGGTTATAGGCAATGCTCATCGATCTGAGAATTGGTGCATACTTATTGAAGACATGCTACTGCTTTTCACCATTTCGATGTACAAATGTCATAAAAAATTAAATTTTTGCGTTTTCATGCCGATAAAATTGGCGAACCAGCACCGGAGCTGTTAGGTCTATTTGGGAACTTTTCCAGTAAAAATTATTCAGCTTACGCTCCCAAAAACGAAACTATTCAAAAAAGTAAACAAACAGAAATTTGTAAGAATGTGCAAGTTTTAACTCTTGGTTACACCAGTGGGACTTGACACATTCACAATACCCAGGAAAAAGGGTGTAAATAGGAGGGTTAAAGAAAGAAACAGCCAAATTAAAAGTTTCACTTGAGGTTCGAAGCTTAAGTTTTATAAGACATTTAAGAATTTACCTTCTGCACATTGAATTGATTGCAGCAATCCGAAATAAGTTTAGAAAATACTTTTGATTGTAGATGCACGAGATTAGTCCATTAACTATCGAGTAGTGTAGTATTATTATTAGTAGTGTTTTCCTGTTTTGTTTATCTCAAAAGGTAATAGAAACAAATATTTCTAAGTGCACCTAACTACGTATATATTTAAGGGGCACAACTAGTTTGACCGCCTGAAAAAAAGGAGATTTTTGTGATTTTTGAATTTTGTGAAGTATTGCATCGAATGTTTTAAAATTTTGCAGATATATTTATGCATAAATAATGAATACAAAGTAATTTTTTCAAATGAAAATATTCGATTTTCAGCAAGTTATCCGCCATCTCCTGAGTCTTCAAAAAAAAAAAAAGGTTCTCCCACTGCTGCAGTGATTGTAGCCTTCGCAGTGCCTGAAATCAAAAAAACCAAAAATTTTACTGAACTAGGTTATATTTCCTATACAATGACCCTCGGTTGTAAAAAAAAAATAAAATGCAACAAAATGGCGGTTTTTTGAAAAAAAAATTAAAATTTTGCTGAAAAATCTGATGGTTTCTGGCCTGGCATAATTATACTTTTCATCCTATCATTAAACTGGAGGGTCATTGTATGGAAAAACAAATACACAATAAGCTAAAAAAAGACCCAAGTCGATCGGATGATTTGTTATCAAGTTACAGCTGCAGCAAATTTGAAAAATGTAGTTTTGAGAAAAACGCGTTTAAAGATAAAAGTACTGGTTTCATTGTACTGAGAAGTTGCTATGTAGAAGGCTGTAACTCAGAAACTATTTAAGATTTTCACTTAAGATTTTAATATGTTTTTTTTAAAGGTATAAATTATCGAAAAATGCAAAAACAAAAAAACGAAATTTTCAAAATTTCAAACTAGTTATGCCCCTTAACCTATGTATATATTTATAGCAACTGGATGATGTTAGCTATGCACTTGCTTTAAAACACGAACGTCGGAGTACTCGTTCTACAACGGCCGGGAAGAGAGACGCTATTAATCGCATTCGCCGCCTACGGTCTATCGGCAAAAAGGACTTGCCGCCGCCATATCCCAATGGGTGGTACTGTCTAATGGAATCATCAGGCTTAAAGCCGGCACAAGCAACAAGTGTTGCTTGCTTAGGTGAGCACTTTGTTGTTTTCCGCACGCTGGAGGGGCAAGTGTACGTTCTAGATGCGTACTGTCCCCATTTAGGTGCAAATATGGGGATAGGTGGCAGAGTCGTAGGCAACAGCATTGAATGCCCTTTCCATCAGTGGAGTTTTCAAGGAACCGATGGAAAATGCGACAATATCCCCTACAGTTCATGTGGTAACAACTTTCAATTGAATTTGAGGCGAATATTAATCAGCAACTTTACAGTTCTACAGGGTTCCAAAGTTAAAAAGTGGATTTCACAAGAAACTAATGATAACATATTTGTGTGGTACCATGCGGAGGGGGAAGGTCCATGGGAACTGCCTGTAGTTATGGAAATTGAAAACAAGGAATTGGTATACCATGGACGCAACGAGTTCTACGTAAATTGTCACATTCAAGGTACAGTTTCACTTGTAATTTTTTACATTTTTCTAAAAAATAGCATTATATTACTCCTGTGAAACCATTTAATATTAGAAATACCAGAAAATGGGGCAGACATGGCACACTTCATGGCTATTCACAAGGCGAGTATGCTTGCTGGAGGAGAGGACCCAAAAAAAAGTCCATTGGCTAACGCTGGACAGCACTGCTGGCAGGCAATGTATGCGTTTATTATTGGGTGAAGCTGCATAAATCAAGTTTTCACATTGCATTCTCTACAGTTGGAGACCTAGGGAGAGCCCAAAAAAACACATGGCCAAGATATCACTGAAGCACACTGTTGAATTGTTTCCAAAAGTGCATGTCTTTTGCATGAATGTAACTGGAGAACAGGTGAGAGAACTAGTCATTTCGCGGCATTTATGCACATAACGGACATGTGTTTATGTATATTAATGATCTTTTGTGATACATATAAGTATACACGTCGCTGCTTACAGGTTGGGCCATCGTACGTGCAGCTTCATATGAAGTCACCTACATTTGGCCGTATTGAAGTTTTGCAAACAGTGACGCCCGTGGAACCATTAGTGCAGAAGGTGGTGCACCGGTTCTATGCTCACAAAGCATTGGGCCCTATTATGAAATTTATGATTTTTGGGGAAAGCGTTATGGTGAGTATAAAAAGCACACTTATACTTACACACAATTCAAAAAGGGCGACTGTAATTATCGCTGGATTGTCTTCAAAACCAGCGTGCCAATTTCTGTTAGGGTCAAAAATTTTTACAACATGAACTATTCTAGCAATAAGTATTAAACATGAATTTTTTCGAATGTCAAGTGGTCCGAATCATTACATTTTTATATTTACATATATATGCTTATACTTACGCCTACATACATACATAGTTAAGGAAACTATGACTTTTCATAATTTGTGTTGTGTTTCATAGTTGGGGAACAATTCAATTTTTTTTCTTTTGCAACTAGTTCATTTTTAAAGTACATAATTAACAAGAATTTATAATATTCGAATTCAAGCTATTTACAAAACAAAGAGAGGATGTACATATTGTATTAAGAGATGTGTTGATCATGTAAGATTGCTAGGCATAGTTCGAGGCTTAGCCTAGCTTTCTAATTTCGTTATAAATAAACGCCATAGCCGGATCAGAAAGGTGGAATACCTATTATAAATACCACATAGACGTATTACCAAAATTTAAAAAATCTGTGCTCAGAAGTAAATATACAACCAAAAATTTGGTTATATATTTGCGGCTAAGGCCTTTGGTAGCATTTCAGTCTTAGTATATAGCACGTCAGTTTTCGATGTATGCTCAATGCTTCTTCTACAATTCTAGTTCGAACGCGACATGGCCATGTGGAATCACAAAATGTTTCGCAGCAAACCGCAACTGGTGAAAGAAGACGCTCTTTTGAAATCTTTCCGCAGCTGGTACTCACAATTTTACTCCGAAAACAGCAAATCATTTACAGAGGCACATGACAATTTTGACTGGTAATTCTTCTACACCCAGTGGAATAAATATATAAATGTTCAGGAAGGTTTTGCGTGAATTACAGTAGTTACTTTTAATATTTATAAAAAGTAATTAGAAATGGCTTTATAATAAAATATATATATTGGAAATTTAAAATGTGAAATTTATTGTTGCATTGCTAGATATTTTGGGTTTCTCTCTTTAGCCAGGACAGTGTCAAAGTATCTCCTTCTTGTTTTAAAATCGGCGACAGAGTTTGCCACACTATGTTGTGATATTCATTTAATAATTGAACCTATGGAGTAAATTACAGTAATTTCATGAGGTAGTTATGACAGACATGTACGTACTTCCGTGTCAGAAAGAAGTTCCTTCTTAATGATTTTCGTTTGTTTGGGACACATAGTTATTGTTTTGAAGGTTAAAGCTCCGCGACCAGCAAAATTGTGCTTCGACAATGCCGGTACTATCTGAACGATATCTTCAATACGAATACCAAATTCGCCATCTTGGTAGTAGCCAGGCTCTTAAATGCGAAATAGGAAGATAAAAAGATTTATAAAAGCATAGAAGTTGACTAGCGCAACTTTAACATTTCCTTACCATTTGAAATAAACATGTTCTCTTGTAAGCCGGGATCATCTGGCATTAAACGAATACCTACTCCCATTGGACCTTCATGAACGTTTAGAAAATGGCCCACGCCATGCCCAGTGCCATGACCATAATCCAGACCAACATCCCAGAGAGCTTTCCGGGCTATTGTGTCAAGCACTTGTCCCTATCGTACAATTATTAACAGTAAAGCAGCATTGCGTAAAACTTTTTTGTACCAACCTTTACTTTTACCGGAAAAATTGTAGATCCAAATGTTAACTGTCCTTTCAACACACGTGTATACGCTTCCTTTTGAAAATCGGTAGGTTGTCCAAAATGCAACGTGCGTGTTACGTCAGTTGTACCGTCCCTAGAGTATGTAGAAACATTTTGCTCTGCTGCTTTCAACATTATGAAAACTCACATGTACTGAGCCCCCGAATCACAGAGATAAACCTCCTTGTCATTGATTTGGCGATTTGTTTCCTTGGTGGGATGATAGTGTATGACTGAACCATTTGCCCCCGACGAACTAATCGTTGCAAAACTGAGTCCCATATATAACGAATCTTCACTTTAATCATAAGAAACACGTAATGCAAGCATCTGATATTAAGCCTTATAAACTTAATGAACATACGAGCGAAACTCTTCTAACTTGTCGGCGCCGGAAATTTCGTCAACGTACTGTCCATTCAGCACTTCCTGCTCCAACCACGCAAAATACCGACAAAGAGCAATTCCGTCACGTATATGACAGTCAATGAAACCCTTAACTTCGGTTTCATTTTTAATGGCCTTGTTGACAGCGATTGGGGTAATCTGAAATATATATACATAAAAATAAATGGATTTAATTACATAGGTATATAAAAATATATATGTCAAAATATGTAATTAAATCTAGATATGTATGTATTAAATATACATACATATGAATATTTATGTATTTATTGATACCTCTTGGTGCCGCTTCTGTTTCGGAATCAAAGATGTCAAATAGTAACTAGAAGTTGGAGATATCCAAATCTTTTCGTCCATTGCAGTTGCCTTTGAGTATAGGAGAAGAGTCAGTAAACAGATTATTATCTTACAGGAAGATTAGTTAAAAAATGCAAACTGTTTATGCTTAAAGTTAATAAAAATTCGTATTAAAATCTGAAAAGTTAGTTATTTAGTAAGACGCTTTTCATTTCTAAAGCTCAACCCAAATTTTCCGCCCTGTGTGCGCCACTGATCGAAACAATCAACCATCAAAAAAGCCAACAAAAGAAAAGTGCAATTTCAATTATGCACATAAACATAAGCACATAGAGATCACACGCATAAGCACACGTGTAAGCAGGGAGTCTTTACTCTCAGAATGTGGCGATCTCTGTAAAAAACACTCTCATGTGGATTTATTAAAAAAGCCAAGGCAAATATTTGAAGCGCCATTGATTTGTATGCACGTAGGGCATTTTATAGAGTTATATAGTCTTTGGTAGATTGAAGGTTGTCGTACGTTTAAGGACTGGGATGTATAGATTTACACACTCTTCAACAGCTTTCACTTTCCAACGAAGTTGGCCTTCGGAAAATCAAAAGATAACTCAGAGTCGACAGAGTCACTGTTGAATTTATAAAAGGGAAAACACAGCGCAAGAGCTTTGTGATGAAACAATTCACCACTTAAAAAAATCATTATTTACAAAAACCAGTCTAACAATCTACTTAGGACGTTAAAAATAATATTAATTTTAGACAACCCAAGAGAGTATAAAGAATCACAAAACGAAGATTCAATATTCCTTTTTATGTTGAAAGAAATAAATATCTTGTCGTCATTATTTTACCTCTACTCAATAGATCCAAGATTGAAGTCACCCATTACACATGTTTGAAAATATTGCACAGATTTAGTGAGCGAGATTATATTATCAACATGCTTGCTGTAAATGTCGTAACTGCTGTTAGATGGGATATAACTACCTACGAAGTAAATCTCGTTAATCCAAAACTAACAGGTTTCACCAATTCGTTCGTTCGTTCGTCATCAGTTAATGCAAGATTAATTTATCTGCTGGCCAGAGAATAAGGTATTGCAATCAGGACGCCTCCTCTTCTTGCTACACCAGTACGCAAGTGTCGGTCTCTGCGATAGACTTTATATTACGCGTCGAACAGCTCACTTGAGATAAAATCGTAGGTCATCCAACTCTCGATGAGCACTATAACGTCGAATTCATGCGACCGCTCAACTTCATTTTTGCCTCTTCTAATTTAATTGTTTTTATTATTGTTTTTCTTTTCACTGCAAAAGTTCAGGTAACATTCGCAATTTACCGGTTTTTGTTATATTCCTGAGTTATTAAAACTAAAAAAATAGTACTTTCTATAGTTTTAATGATTATGGTATTCGTATGTATGTGATGTATGACTCAGCGTTCAAGTAACCTCAATTGGGTGCACATTAGGAGACTGCGGCGGGGATTTCAATTGGAATTTTCTTCCACTACACTAAACTTAGTGATTAGTGGAACTTGTTGCATTAACCACTACATATATTTAGTGGTAATGGAAAAAGTCCCATCAGACTTCGTAATGGTGGATTTAAGTGCAAAACACCCATGTTTGTTTTCTAATAAGAATTTTGCATATTTGGCAGATAATGTGATATGGTGTAGAACACATATCAAGAAAAAGATTTAAAAAGACCTGGTTTGTATAGAAACTTTGCCACCGCAGTATCCTAATTTGCAGCCACGAGATTTACTTTATAGTTAGTTATATCACACCTAACAGCAGTAACGACATTTACAGCAGCTCACTAATTCTTTACAATATTTTCGAACATGTGTAAAAGCCGACTTCAATCTTGGTTCTACTGAGTGGAGCTATATTGATGACAAGATATTTATTGGATGCTGGTCCTTCGTACTCTAACACAATTACAATAATTTGTAATAATTTTGAGTGAATCTGGATCAGACTTACTGGACTGTACTTTATACTTAACCCGAATATGCCGGAAATCGGTTTCTTTCAAATTTTACGGAAACACTTTTGGGGCGATTTAATGTGAAACATAATTGAAAAAATACATTTTTTAGTGGATGTTTAATGTGACCATATGGTCACGCTAGGCCTTACTGGGTCAAGCTACGTGTACTTACAATATTGCTCAGACACAATCCAACATCGTCGTAATTCTTAATCACCACTTTCACGTTATTCTCGTTCAGATAATCTTTTAAGCTACTTGGTAACTTTGTTGAGTCGATAAAGAGGAGTAATTCCGTGTGTGTTATGATAAGATAAGAGAAAAACACCGGGTTATAGGCGATGTCAGAACCACGCAGATTCAGAAACCCTGAAATGGAGGAATTTTACATTGGTGTTGGTAAAACTATTTATAGTTTTTCTACATACACGCGATTTCATCCAGAGCGCTCACGACAAGTGCGCCGACTTTTTTTTCCGCCATTTGCTGCTGCACATTTCTCCATTTCTGTGCAACAGTGATTCCACTGAATTTTGTAGGAAGCGGAATTATCGGATTTGCATTAGCCTTTGGCTGCGCACTGCCCCATATCAAATCAATAAGGTTTTGCTCCACCGGCACAAGCGTGCATTCTGTATATGAAGGATATAAACTTATATATGCATATAATCCATTACGGGCTAGAATTTTTCAGGCAATGCATTTACCGGCGGTTGCCAACTCTTTTTGAATTGGTTTCCAAACACGATACGAAAATAGTTTCGGATCTACTCCCACATTGCTACCCTTGGGAAGGTATTTTAACATACAGCTGCCGATAGAAGGTGTAGTTGGAAGACCATCCTTCATAAGCTCCCAATTGGCGTCCAACTGCTTGCTTGCCTGCTGGTAGTACCGACCGTCTGTCCACAGAAAGGCCATGTTCGTAGTAACAACAGCCGTTCCAGCAGACCCGTCGAAACCGCTGACGAACGCACGGCGCTCGTCATGTTCGCAAATGTATTCACTCTGATGCGCATCTCCAGATGGAATAATGTACGCTGCCAGTGGACACGGTTGTTGTTGCGCCATAAGTTGGCGCAGTTTGCTAAGTATCTCACTAGTATCCTTCGCCATTCTTTTTGAAAGTGTGACTAACGACCTTCTCGCCAGATTGATTGCGTTTAGACTTATTGTACTTGAACGCCACACACTCGCAAAGCTCAATCATTAACCACCTTTTATTGGTGTAATCTAGATCTATAAACTTGGTATACCGATATCAGTGTTTTATTATTGAGTCACAAATTTGCTGATTTGCTCATTTGCAATTGTACATAAAAAATATTACTATTTATCGATAACTCTCTACCCAGAGTCAACTTCAGCGTAGAGCTAAGCACCTATTGCCTTAAACGTAGTTGTCATTACTCATTAGGTCTGTTTGGATACTAATATTTTGTATACATTCGTACAAATGTTTACCGCAAGTCGTTTGTGTACGCCAAATCTCTTGCAGCGAGAAGGAAACTGAGAGCGTAAAGTCACAATTCATTTCGCGAAAACTAGCAAGTTGAAGTTTTTATTGGAAACATTTTTGCCCAAGGCGAATTAATACAGGTGACCTCGTTGAATCAGCTGATTTGATTTTTTTGTGGTGGAAAAGGTCTAGATTGTCAAAATGCCTGTGTAAAATTGTGACAGTTTAAAAATGAAAAAAGCAAGCTTTGTTCTGATTGGCTGATTTTGACAATCTAACCCCAGAAAACAAAAACAAAATACATTGAAATTTTGTTGCTGCCCTAACGCTATCACCTGTATGAATTCGCCTTGATTTTTGCAAGTAATGCCTTGATCACACGTCAGTGATAAAGCGATAGGAAACTGGGAGAGCCGGTACCACAGAATTTTACTAATTTTATTACAAAATTGCAACCTTGGGCCCTACTAGTAGTAGTAGCCCCAAGGTTGATCAGGAACGTAGATTTTCCTCCATATAAATTTGTAAAACATGGTTATTGTTCTAGTTCATTTCAAATTTCCAGTGTTGCTGGTGTGAGTCATTTTTTGTGACCAAAGAAATATTTATTTTTATTTGTATTTTTTTTGTGCAATTTCGTAATACGTTTGTATAAAATTGACTATAAAAATATATTATTGCCAAAAGTGTCAAAAGAATCGTTGGGTATGATTTTTTTTAATTAAATTAAGGTTTTATAAGCTGCATCCAAAAAAAAAACAGTCCTGCGTTCAAACTAGAGCATTTAGCACCAAAAGCATACCTGATCTGATCGTCAACCCTGTGTTAGAGATTCGCTAAATGAAGAACTGCGAAATAAAAAGGACGGCAGTTGACCCCGCCGTATTTAATACTACGTTTACATTGAGCTCAAATGCGTCATTTGGGCAAAAATTCTCAAATGCGAAGCCAAATCACGCATTTCCCCATACAAATTCAAATCTACGAAATGACTCATTTCAACAAAACGAAGAAGCAAATGCGATAAAACCTGACCAATTTTATTGAACGCATCAAAAAATGAAAGCTCTTTCAAAAGCTTCAAAAGCTTTTGCTTCTTTTTGACAGTTCAAAATCAAAACAAACGAAAATTATCAAAATGGAAATTTGAATAGAAATTTTCGTCTGCTTCAAATATGTAGAATATTCTTAGCATGTAAGGTATGAAATATACATGTATTCAAATATTGCAGTATGTAGAACATAGAGGCAGCAAAAAAGAAACAAAAAATTTAGTCAGAAGCCGGAAAAGAGCTGACATTAGCTGCCAAACAAAATGCAAATGCAATGCAAATGAGGCAATGTAAACACTTTCAAATTACATTTGAAACTGCGCATTTGGGTTCAATGTAAACGTAGTATAACGCATTTAGCTTTGAGTTCTTTGGTATATTTTTCAATGATATTTACATAATGAAGCCAAAAAAATTGATTTGTTGTGTATTTAAGGGGGTCCTCTAGTTGTAAATTTTGAAAAATCGATTTTTTTATTTCATATCTTTATAGTATAACTGTAGGTCCCTTCCACCCGCGTACAAATTCACACGCACAACACGGGTGGTTGCGGGAAGCTAGGCCTTAGTCTCGCGTAAGCGGGCTGTCGTGCCAGTCAATTAAATTATTAATCATAGAAAAAGTATACGAACGGATTTTGTCGAATTCGTAAACGTCTCTTAGAAACAGGGCCTCAAATCCGTCTCGTTCACTACGCGGTAACACGGTTTTAAAACTTTAAACGCGTTTTTCTCGAAAACACATTTTTTGCCCATTGCGCCATGATTCCGTCGAAACTAATTGACCGATTCACTTGATTCTTGTTTCGCTGTATTCAAAACTTTTTGCTGCATGGGTTAACCTACGGAGATTGCGCTCCATTGACTAGCCGATTTTTGGGGGGAGTTTTTAGAGAAAAAATGGGCGAATTTCGAAAAATACAGGTTAAAACGATGCCGCAGGTCCAATTTTGATCAGATCGGGTTCATAATAGGTCATCCTTTAATTGGAGTAATGCTTTTTAAGAGAAAAGGATTGGATTACATTTCAGACGAACAGGGACAAAGATAGGATGGCGCAAACGCACCCTTACAAAAAAAACATGGCCGGTACTCAGCTGGCGGACCCCAACAGTGTTTGCGGTAGCACGTGGAAACAATTTTTTTTTTATAATTCAATATGTAAAGAATAAATATCCGACGAATTATCTCAATATCATTTTGCAGTTTCTGAAAAAAAAATCCGGAAAAAAGGTTTAAAAAACACCGTTTGTACTAGAGGACCCCCTTAATGCAGAAAATTAATGAAAACTAATACTACGTTTACATTGAGCCCAAATGCGTCATTTGGGCAAAAATTCTCAAATGCGAAGCCAAATCACGCATTTCCCCCATACAAATTCAAATCTACGAAATGACTCATTTCAACAAAACTACGAAGCAAATGCGATCAAACATGACCAATTTTATCGAACGCATCACAAAATGAAAGCTTTTTCAAAAGCTTCAAAAGCTGTTGTTCTTTTTGACAGTTCAAAATCACAACACACGAAAATTATCAAAATGGAAATTTTGCTTTGAAATTTTCGTCTGCTTTAAAAATGTAAAATATTCTTAGTATATAAGGTATAAAATATACATGTATTCAAATATTGCAGTGTGTAGAACATAGAGGCAGCAAAAAAGAAACAAATGATTTAGTCAGAAGCCGGAAAAGAGCTGATCTATGAGCTGCGGCAAGAGGACATGAGCATTGAGCATTTGACATTAGCTGCCAAACAAAATGCAAATGCAATGCAAATGAGGCAATGTAAACACTAAAGAGCTGCGCAAACGTTTCTATTGGGCACACTTCACTACTACACAGTACTGTCAAGTACTGTACTTCAGTGTCGCGGCGACAGCAAATTCAAATGCGCAATAGTTCTATTCTGCAACAAAGCAAGCACTGCAAACCTTTTCGCTACAGCAACGACAGTGCTTGTGTTCTGTTGTGAAGCAAAACATCAAAACAGAAAGCGATAATGAGTTTAAGTAACGGTAAATCATAGCAAGCACACCGAGTGAAGTAGAACTTCTACTTCACACCGCGTGAAGCAGAACTTCTACTTCACAGCGAGTGAAACAGAACTTCTACTTCACACCGAGTGAAACAGACTTAAATAAATATCGAAAAAACATGTTTTAAACCTGCGTTTTTTTACATTAATGTTGTTGTAATGCTTGAAATGCAGCCCAGATTCCATACAAAGTACCAAAAACAAACATCAGCTACTCCGATCGTGCAAAACAAAACACCGTATGCTTGAAAATGTTCTACTTCAGTGCTTCATTTCAGTGTTGTTCTACTTCCGTGTTGCTCCACTGCAGTATTGTTCTACTTCAATGTTGTTCTACTTGAGTGTTGTTCTATACTTCAAGGCGCTTGAAGTTCTATTGTCGTTTCGTGCAGTATTCGTATGAATATCAAAAGCTTTCTTCACTGCAGTGCTTGTTTTGTAGTGAAAGTGAAGAAGAGCGACAGTATTTGAAAGCACAGCGATGGCTTGCAAGTCATTTTTATAGTTCTTGCGCCGCTCTTTAGTAAACACTTTCAAATGACTCATTCGAAACTACGCATTTGGGTTCAATGTAAACGTAGTATTACTTTAAAAAGCAAACAATTGAAAGGAAATTGGCAGCATTTGAGTTTGCAGTCATCCCCAAAGCGAATAATACAGGTGACCTCGTTCAATCAGCTGATTTGATTTTTTTGTGGTGGAAAAGGTCTAGATTGTCAAAATGCCTGTGTAAAACTGTGACAGTTTAAAAATGAAAAAAGCAAGCTTTGTTCTGATTGGCTGATTTTGACAATCTAAACCCAGAAAACAAAATCCATTGAAATTTTGTTGCTGCCCTTACGCAATCACCTGTATCAATTCGCCTCGGTCAGCCCTAATATCGGGAAAAGAGCGAAAACAGTGAACAGCTGTTGGCTGCCAGCAGCTGTTATATTATTGATAAATAGACCAAAGAACACAAAGCTAAACGCATTGAATATGACAGGGTCAATTGCCGTCCTTTTTATTTCGCATTTCTTCAATTAGCGAATCTCTAACACAGGGTTGACGATCGGATCAGAGCAGGTATGCTTTTGGTGCTAAATGCTCGAGTGCGAACGCAGGACTGTTTTTTTATATGCAGCTTATAAAACCTTAATTTAGTTCAATAAAAAGAATACCAAACTGTTCTTTTGACATTTTTGGGCAATAATATATATTTATAGTTAGTTCTATAAAAACGTATTACGAAATTGCACCAAAAAAAATACAAATAAAAATAAATATTTCTTTGGTCACAAAAAATGACACTGGAAATTGAAATGAACTAGAACAATAACCCCGTTTTAGAAATTCATATGGAGGAAAAACTGCGTTCCTGATTAAGCTACTAGTAGGTCCCAAGGTTGCAATTTTGCCATAATATTAGTGAAATTCTGTGTATGTATTTCTACCGGCTCCCCCACTTTCACATCGCTTACTGTGAAACCTAAATTGGAGCGTTGAGCGTTGCGTTTTCTGACGCAACGCTCTCGCTCAGTGCGGCATACCGAAATTGAAGCGTTGCGTTGGATTTGTAAAAATCATGAAATGTAAAAAAATATCTGTTTAGTTGCCACAAAAACAACTAATTATTATTATTTTGCAGAACTTAGCTCTTATTTGAATAAATTCCTCACAATTTAAATCAAATCAAATATAAATTACAGGCGTTTTTATTAGTCGCAGCCAACTTCAACCGCTAACGCCTTGTCAAAATTGGAAAATCGAATAGCGCAGCGTCAGAGTGTTTCAATTGCGGTTTGCCCCATACATTTTGAATGGGCATGAAGCAATTTTGACAGTTGCTTGCCTCCATGGTACAATAACAAGGTATGCCAGATAGGGAGAGTACTATTCATGTACTATGGGATGTCAATGTCAAACGACAAAAATCAGAGGTGCTTATGAATGGGAGTCGTGCGCAGGGCTGCATAGAAAATACTGAAAGGCATACAGTTTTTACAATACACTGAAAAACTTTAAAATGTATCTTGTTCTTTGCAAAAAGTATAAAAATGCTCATATTTCTGCCAAAATTAAGTTTCGGACGTAAATTACATGTCCGGTACCAGCTACTTGCGGAAAAATAGAAACAAATTAGTTATGTTATTGTCTTCAACAGTTTTTTTTTTATTAGAAGTTTTTTTAAGTTCATTTTCTTTGAGTTTTTTATTTAAAAATTTGATTCTAAAAAATATTCTGCATTTGAAAAACAGACTTTTAACATTTTCCGGTACGGAAATATCTTCGCTACTTTGTAGTAGCATTTCTCTTGGATTTTTTAAGGCAATTAATTCGTTGCCGTTTACGGTCACAAATATTTTTTCTAAGATTTTTATTTTTTTTGGTCACACTTATGTTTCTGCATGAAACAATAGAAAAAGAAAAAGTGCACAAAGCCCAAAGCACAAATTAAAAATAACGGCATAAATTAAATATAAATTATTTTTACTTAGTTTTTTGGCTTTCCTGTAACATTTGAAAAATTGTATTTAGCACCTTTTCACTCTAAACCAGCTAGTGCATATTTCTTGTCTGTTTAGTATGATCATTTCCAAAACGTATGGTATGCAATAAAAATGTACACAATTTCCAGCGTACACGCAACCCTACTAACTCTGTTTGACAGCATTTCCAAATGTAAACAAAGGAAAAAAGAGCGAGATTTTTCTAGTTGGCATACCTTGTTATTGTACCATGCTTGCCGCTAACGCTCCAATTTAGGTTTGACTGTTATACTACGTTTACACAGACGAGATTATCTCGATTTGCGCGATAAAGTCGTTAATCTCGTATCAAAATGCGCGATTACCCATACAAAGTTAACCTCGCAAAAAGGGCGATTAAAAGTTAATCTCACAAACTAATCTCGTATTTCCCCAATGCAACTCTGCAAATTTGGCTGAAATCGATTATTTTTGTATCATCACTAAGCGAAGTCATGCAAAAATAAACAAAAAAATGAATTGTAGCGCGAAAAGGTTTGTGTGTTGGATTAATCATTGCAAAGAATAATGCGTTTCTTTGTTGGCGAAGGGCATGTAGCGCGAAAAGGTTTGTGTGTTGGATTAATCTTATTCAAGTTAATCTCTATGTAAACGGGCAACGAGATTATCTTAATCTCGATGAGTTAATCTCGCTGTGTAAACGTAGTATTAATCGCTGACACAGTACACGAGCGCATGCGCCGTACTCTTTGCGTTGTTCGTACAAACGACAAGTCGCCAATGGTGCCTGCGCGATGAATAAGGGTTGCCTATTGTTTGAAAATTTATATTTTCTGGGTTCGCGTTTGTGATCCTTAAATTTGTTAGTGAATTCAATGGGTTGGCAGCATTGCTAACTGAAAAGGACTAGTGATGGGGAAAAAAATGCATGAATCGATTATTGAATTATATGATTAATTGAAACCGAGCGATTATTAATTGCAATTAATTAATTAATAAAAACCCACCTGGCGTATTCGGTTTACAACGCCGTGTGATACTACGGACTGAAAATTTTCAAAATTTCAATAAATAATGAAATTATTATTATTTTCTTTTCTAAAACCCACCTGGCGTATTCTGTTTACAACCCTGTGTGATACTACGGACTGAAAATTTTCAAAAAGTAAATAAATAATGAAATACGAGGGTTGTTTATATTACAGGAAAATTATATCGCATACTTTCGAACAGACCGAACAGCATTTGCTGTCAGATTTGGTACTTCCCGAATTCCCGAAATATAAACGGATACATGTATGTATGTATGTACATCGAGTACAAGAGTAACAAATTATTATTTTTTTCTGACTTGCATAAACATGAATTTTAAAATATTTGTATTATATTCATTTATGTTTTAAAGCTTTTGCAATTTCACATGGGATTATGGTTATTAGAAATTCGTTGTATTTAATTAAATATATTAATTAAAATATTAATATAGTTTGAATAGATTTCAAAGTAAACAAATTTTTTCTGATATTGTAAAGTTAGCGCTTGTTCAGCCTGCGTCTTACATACTAGCAGCTTCAACCTAAAGCCGACGCACAGTGGGGCGCCCGTGGCCAAAAATAAAAAAACCAAATCTTTATTTCGAAAAAACAAGTAAGCACAATCGAAGCCAAATCTCTAACTAAGCTATATCAAAAGGAATTTTTAAAAAATGTTAAGTTTTGTAGTCTCACGAAGGTTTTAAACTTTATATTGTTACGAAAATTAGTTCTAGTGGGCTAGTACGTATCTCTGGATTGTGCAGTTTAAAATAAAAAAACACACTTAATTTTTCAAACGCAGTCAATAAAAACCAACAGTCACTTTATTTCACAAATTTCACACTTTACGGTCTTTACACTTAATGATTTGCTTAATTACTCCGTGTGGCACCTTCACTAGTCAAAATCAGACTGACTCGCTGCGCCGCACCCGGCTGCCTTTTATACCTGTCCGGTCATCGCGCAGATCGTTCTCGCACATTCCGGAGTGGACTAAAGGTTTCCATGATGATCGCGACCATCATTGCCAGGTTGGACTAAAAGTTTCCGTCATTGCCAGGTTGGACTAAAAGTTGCCATCATTGCCAGGTTGGACTAAAAGTTTCCCTTATTATCGCGGCCGTCGTTGCCACATTGGATTATAGCACGACGCGTAGCGACAGGGTTGCTTTGCACAGCGACAGACTGTCTTATCGTAACACTGCCCACCACTTAGACTTGTTCGTCCCGAACAAGTGCCGAGGTTCCGCTGTGATAAGGCGCCAGGCGCTCCAAATGGACTACCTTCAGCTTAGCGCCTTTATTGCTGCAACGTTGAATCCTGTATACCACGTCGTTTATCCTAGTCACGACTTCGTAAGGTCCTTCCCATGACGCTTGAAGTTTCGGAGACAAACCTTTCCTCCGTTGCGGGTTGTAGAGCATTACCAGATCGCCTTCTTGGAACCCTGCTGAGTTGGCCCGTAGATCATATCTGGCTTTCGCCTTATCGCTGACCAGTTTGGTGCGGCCCCTTATAAACTGGTGAATTTCCTCCAGTTCCGCCCGCTTATTGGCGACATGGTCCGTCTTAGCGCCTCCCGTCGTGCTGACTACCCCGAACTTCAAGTCAGCGGGTAACCGCAACTCTGTGCCGAACACTGCTCGGGCTGGAGTGAGTGATGTCGTGTCGTGCGGGGCTGACCTATACGCCATCAGGTACAGGGGGATATGCGCGTCCCAATCCTTTTGATTCCTGCCTACCACTTTCCGCAGGGATTCCTCCAGTGTCCGGTTAAAGCGTTCCACCATGCTGTCGGACTGTGGGTGCAAAGGAGTGGTGCGCGTTTTCTTTATCCCCAGCAGCTCACACACTTCCTTGAATACCGCAGACTCGAAATTCCGGCCTTGCTCTGAGTGCAACTCCAACGGAACTCCGAACCTGGCTACCCAGTTGTTTACCAGCTTTTCCGAGATCGTAGTGGCCTCCTGGTTAGGAATAGGGTACACTTCGGGCCATTTGCTGAAGTAATCCATTACCACCAGCACATATTTGTTGCCCTGAGTACTAGTTGGGAATGGGCCGGCGACGTCCATAGCAATCCGCTCGAAGGGCGCTCCCACGTTGTACTGCTGCATGCGACCTCGAGATCTTCTTGTCGGCCCTTTCGCGGCTGAACATCGGTCGCAGCTCTTAATCCACTCGGCTACAGATTCCTGACATCCTACCCAGGAGAATCCTCTTTTTATTTTGGCGACGGTTTTGGTGATGCCTAGGTGTCCTCCACTGGAGTCGTTATGGTATGCCTCGATGACCTCGTTGATTCTGCATTTCGGCACTACCATTAGGGAGTTGCTGGTCCGACCATCCGCGCTCTCCCATTCGCGATACAGGCATCCTTCCTTCAGCCGCAGACTTTCCCACTGTGCCCTGTAAGCCTTAGCGATCGGGCTTTCACCGGCCATCTCCTGCCAGTCTGGACGTGCGCCTTGCTCCTTGCCTTCGACGATTTTTGCAAGATCCGCATCCTCACGCTGGTCTTTTTGTAGCCTCTCCGCAGACCACGCTTCCTCTGGCATAACGCTTACCAACCGGACGTCCACTATCTGTTCTTTGCTTTCGGCTCGCGAGCACTGCCTCCATTCGACTTTGCACGGACTGCGTGACAAGGCATCGGCATTTCCATGGCTACTGCCCTTGCGATGCTCTATCGTGTAGTCGTAGCTCTGCAGCCGCTCGATCCACCGCGCCAATTGCCCTTCAGGATCCTTAAAGTTCAGGAGCCATCTCAATGCCGCATGATCTGTGCGCAGGCGAAACCTTTATCCATACAGATATTTGTGGAAGTGTTTTACGCAGTCCAATACCGCCAGCAGTTCCCTCCGTGTCACACAGTAGTTGCGTTCCGGTTTCGATAGAACCCTACTGTAGTACGCTATCACTTGTTCCTGGCCGTCTATTATCTGTGATAGCACACCGCCAATACTATTCCCGCTTGCATCGGTATACAGCACAAACATCTCCCCAGGCACGGGGAAGGCCAGAATTGGAGCACTGCATAGTTTTTGCTTCAGACGCGCAAAAGCCTGCTCCTGCTCTTTGTTCCACTCGAAAGCTTGGCTCTTTTTCGTCAGTTTGTGCAAGCTGCTGGCTATGTTGGCGAATACCGGAACAAATCGGCGGTAGTATGTACACAGGCCCAGGAAACTGCGGAGTTCGTGTTTTATTTTTGTTATTTATTTATTATTATTTGTTATTTTCCCTTCACCCGTATGTACTGAGCGGTCGGAAACCGTATGACCCAGATACTTGACCTCCTTTTGGAACAGCGAGCACTTCTTTGGATTGAGCTTAAGCCCGGCTTCCCGTATCCGCTCGAATACCTCCTTTAGCTTTCCCAGGTGGTCGTCGAAGTTTTTACCCATCACGATTATGTCGTCGAGGTGCACCAGGCACGTCCGCCAATGCAGCCCTTTTAGCACGCGTTCCATTAGCCGCTCGAATGTTGCTGGTGCGTTGCAGAGTTCGAACGGCATGACGGTGAACTGCCACAACCCATCGCCAACACTGAAATCCGTTTTCTCCTTGTCCTTGTCTGCAAGCTCTACCTGCCAATAGCCGCTGCGTAAGTCGAGCGTGGAGAACCACTGCGTGCTTGACAGTGTGTCCAGGGTGTCATCGATCCGAGGTAGTGGATAACTGTCCTTCTTGGTCACATCATTGAGCTTCCGATAGTCCACACAAAACCTCATCATTGAGCTTCCGATAGTCCACACAAAACCGGGTACTGCCATCCTTTTTCTTGACTAGCACGACCGGCGAGCACTAGGGGCCCGAAGAAGGCTCTATGACTTTTTCTTTCCGCATGTTTTCGATCAAATTTGTGACCTCTTCCCTCTTGGCCAGAGGAACTCGTCTTGGCGGTTGGCGAATCGGTTTTGCACTTCCGGTGTCGATGCCGTGCTTCACTATGGCTGTTCTTCCGCCTGCTTCCTTCCTTCCACCTTCTGTTTCTGCTTGGCCGTCAACTCGCTGCTCCACTGGTTCTCTTGCGGCATGACGTCCATGTTAAAACTGCTCCTCTCATTACCTCCAGGTGAGCTACTCTCGCAATTGACAACTGCTACAGCTTCCTTACACTCGCCAATTACCTAATCTTTCCCGACATATCTGAGTGCATTCAGGGGGTTCAGTATTCTGACTGGTATTCTGCCATTCTTAGGTTCCACTAATGTACGTCCGATGATGATGTTGTTGTGTCCTTGTTTCGGTGCTTCTACAACCCACAGCCGACGCGTCCCATCGTCCTCGTCCACCTTTGCCCACACAATCGCCTCAAAATTCGCTGGTATCCTCCTGTGTTGACACGATACAACCTTCCTTACCGCCACGCTTCGCTCATAGCCGGTGTGCAGCGAGAATTCAACGTTGGCATATCTCAGCACATTTTCCTTCAGGTCCAGCGTGAAACCGTGCCTAATCATGAAATCCACGCCGATAATCACGTCGTCTATTATATCCGCGACGATAAACTCATGTTCCAGGCTGCTGGTGCCGATAGCAATCGTTTTCGTAACTTTCCCTCTTACCGGCGCGCGCTCGCCAGTCGCAGTCCGCAGCTGTATGCCATGCAGCGGTTCGCAGTTCCTCAGCAACTTCCTTTTTATGGTCGAATATGACGCTCCAGTATCCAGTGTCAACACGAACAACTTCCCATCTATCCTTCCTTCAATTGCCAAGCTGCTGGGCTGTCGTTTCAGCTGTGAGACAAGGACGGTGGGGCGGCAGATTGTGTGGATCAGCTCACACCCCTTTGGGCTGACCCGTTTTAGTTTAACGACTCGCCGTCCTCATCCCTGCGCTTGTTGGCTGGGCCTCGATTGTCAGTATTCCTCGCTTCAGGCGATTGCGATCGAGAACGGGAACGCCTCTTTCGTTGGCGGCAGTCTCGTGATATGTGGCCCTGCTTGCCACATATCCCGCAAACAACTTTAGAGGAGACCACCCGTGGCCTGTCCGGTATCTCAGAGCTTATGGCCTGGATCGGAATGTCGTTGTCCGCCTGAATCTGGCGTATCCTTGCAGGTGCATACCGAGTGCTCCCAATCCATGCCGCTTCATATGTCATCGCGCTGGTCACCGTTTCCTTAAATGTTGGCTTGCCCATCATCAACCCACTGCGAAGTGTTTCTGGATCATGAAGACCTTCAATAAACGACTCAATCTTCATCCTCTCGAGATCATCAGCACCAAATCTTGGGTAGCACAACTGTACGAGCCGCTCAATGTCTGCTGCATATGTCTGCAGCGCCTCGTTGGCTCTTTGCTTGCGGTTCTTCAGCTCACAGTAGTATAGCGCATGGTTGTGCTCGTCGCTATACTTCGCTGCTAACGCTCTCATGATGGCACCGTAATCACTTCTTAAACATTCTGGAACTGATTTGATACCTCAGCCGCAGGACCTTTCAGCGCCAGTGCCAACCTCCGACCTTTCCTGATATCTGTCCACTGATTTTCCAAAGCAGCCAAGTCGAATTGCAATTTAAATGTATCGAACGGCGCAGCACCATCATAGGTAGGCACTTCTGTTCTGGCGAAACCGTCCTGAACCGGTGGCAAACATTCTCGTGGCTGTACCTCTCGAAGCCGTTCGTCTATCTTTCTGTGCATCGAATCTTCCAGACTGTCAACTCGTTTGTTCAAGGACTCATCCAGGTTGTCAACTCGTCTGTTCAGGGATTCACCCATTTCGTCAACTCGTTTGTCCCAATTGTCTATTCGCGTCTCGAGATGCTCAACTTTCACGTTCAGCCTATTGGAAATTTCCTCCACCTTCTGCTCTATGCGCGCAGAATTTTCCGCCATTTCTCGATTTGCAGTCTCGACTTTTGCCGAAATTTCGAGATTCGTAGTTTCCAGCTTCGCTGCCATCTCTTGATTCGCAGTTTCCATTTTTGCTGCCATCTGCGCCGACATTTCACGAATTTTACGACTGACATTCTCAATTTTCGCAGAAGTGCATTTTTACATTGCATTTTTATTTTTCTGGTCGGAAGCCTCGAACATGCCTTTCATTGCGACCATTAGCTGGCTCATGTCCATGGCTTGTGGAGGCGCAGCCGCTGCAGCCGTACTTTGCATCGACGCAGCACCAGCAGGCGATTCCTCGACCTGGGCCGACGAATCTAGCTCCTGTGTCCCGAACTCGTGCGCAGTCCAATCGACGCCTCGTGCCTCACACGCCTCCCGCAAGCGCAGCTGCAACTCCACCTTACCGCCAGCAGTCGGCAAATTGCAGGCAGCCAGCTCCTTCTTTAGCTGGTCCACTTTCAGCAGCTCGAATTTAACCATTTCTGCGTTTTTATAATTTTATTTTTATTTATTGTTTATTTTCAGTAGCACAATCCCACTTCTGACACCAAATGTTACGAAAATTAGTTTTAGTGGGCTAGTACGTATCTCTGGATTGTGCAGTTTAAAATAAAAAAACAAACTTAATTTTTCAAACGTAGTCAATAAAAACCAACAGTCACTTTATTTCACAAATTTCACACTTTACGGTCTTTACACTTAATGATTTGCTTAATTACTCCGTGTGGCACCTTCACTAGTCAAAATCAGACTGACTCGCTGCGCCGCACCCGGCTGCCTTTTATACCTGTCCGGTCATCGCGCAGATCGTTCTCGCACATTCCGGAGTGGACTAAAGGTTTCCATCAAGGTACATTAATAAGGTAGTGGTGGCAACACGGCTGATTAAACTTTTTTCTTCTGATTCTCTTTTGTTTTTTTCTGATTTTCTTTTGTATTTTCGCGAATGGGCATCCTCATTGTCAAAAATTGGTAAAATTGTTTTTGTGTTGCTTGTGTTTTGATTTGATTTTGACAACGAGGATGCCCAAAAGCACTAACAAAATACATGGGAATTTTGTTTTTGCAGTAGTGCCATCACCTTATTAATACACCTTGGTTTCCATGATGATCGCGACCATCATTGCCAGGTTGGACTAAAAGTTTCCGTCATTGCCAGGTTGGACTAAAAGTTGCCATCATTGCCAGGTTGGACTAAAAGTTTCCCTTATTATCGCGGCCGTCGTTGCCAGATTGGATTATAGCACGGCGCGTAGCGACAGGGTTGATTTGCACAGCGACAGACTGTCTTATCGTTACAATGTATTGCCTATTCACAAATTTAAGGAAAAATAAAAATTTAACCTTGCGAAAATAAAGATGGTTTTTCTTATGGTTACAGTTATTTTTTTAATATACCTGATTTTTTATTTTATGTTATAGGTTCTTACAGTCTGTTAGTGGTTTTGTTTTTGTTATTACTCTTCGCTAACTGTCGTTATTTGAACGTAGATCCATTTTGAGCCCTAGCAAAAGTTTAAGTGCAAACTTCAAAAGCGAATATCTCAAAAAGGCCTAAGGAGGCTTTCCAAATTCAATTGTTTCACTGAACTACAAGTATGTAGAACACATTTTCAAAGTTTCAGCTTCAGAGGCGTGCAGATCCACATGTAATTAGTTTTTTTATAGTGGCACCTCTTGTCCAAATTCGTGAGCTGTTTTATGTGTAGCTGCCGTCGCGTAATTTAACTCGACCGGCTGGCACTACAAATGGATGCAAATATTTGTGGAAAATAAACTTAGGAGCGAACTGATGAGGGGCCAACACGAAAAAGTTCGAAAACTGGAAAAATTACAAAATATACACATGTAGCGATTAATTCATTTGAGTCTTATACAAACTTTTAAAGAAAGCGTGGTAGACTGCCCATTTTTGGCAGAATTAGAGATTATACCCTTATGATATTTTGTATAAAATTGTATCTTTCTAGTGTTAATAGTGTCCAAGTTATTGAATTACAAATATTTTTTCAATAGGGGGTGGGCGTGGCAATAATCCAAATTTCACAAGTTTTCGTATTTTTCCTTTATTCTTCTTTTCTTCTTTTATTTTGTGAAAATTAAACCACGTTTAATATTTTTGGCCATGCGATATATGGAGACGCCCCACTGTGCGACGTCCCGTCAGAGCCGACGACATTGTTAGCAGCACCTACTGCTTTACTTAAGGTTGAGGTTTAGTAAACTAAGATAGTTTAGAGTCGAGATACAGACGATTTCAGTTTAATTTCGGTAGTTTCCTCTTAAAACAAAACTTCTTGGATCTGCAATTAAAATAACGTGCATTATCGAAACATGAGAATTGACCGACACCCTGTAAGAATTGATGTCAAACAGTCCTAATATCTTTATTGCTATCATTAAGTTCGATAATGAAGTAAATATACGAACACATACATACCTCCATCTATTATACAAAACATTGTACGCATTTATGTGTCAATAAGGCTATTGTTGTTCAGTGAACTTTAAATGTGCTCAGTCCAGTTTATACTGTCACAACCACTTTGAGTCAGTTCAATTGCAGTATTTCAGATGGATACATTAAATTATTGAACGCAGTTAATATTATCGAATAAGACTCATACCGTTTCGCTATATTACAAAAAAATATCATTTTGTACGGAATTTTTGAGCGCTGTTGCTTTTTAAACATGGAGCGTACAATTTTAAGAACGGTGGTAATTATTTGCTGTGTTACTCAGCTTGGATATGGAAGGTTGGCTTGATTTATTGTCACATTACTGATTTATAGATGTACAATATCTATCTCTTGTAGGACTGCGAATAGTACGATTTCTTTAAACGTGATCAGTGCAAAATCCGAATGTGATGGTGAAGTAGGCAATACTTTGAAGCAAATAAGAGCACTAATGCACCGCAACGCAATGCAGGGGTACATTGTTCCGATGAGCGATGCCCATCAGGTTAGTACACAAGAAGAGCATGAATTTATTCTTATACCATGGAATCCAACATAAATAAGACTTGGCAATCGAGCTGAATTTGAAAACTGTTGAAACTGCACCTATTATACCTAAATAATGTATTTTTTCGGAGAATTTTATGCTTTAGATGCGCAAGAAGCGTTTACATACATCGTAAAAGTTAGAAAAACTATAAACTTAAAAGTTAATGAAAAATTTTTGTTGAATAAAAGGTTAACATTAAATTACATATATACTTGTACATACATACATTAGTAGAATACTAGCACGATAACCTGATCACGAGATTAAGGCCTAGCCATCCGTTTTGTAGTTTACTATTGATTCCGAACTTCGAACTGTTTCACAACACAACACAATTGCACTTTTCGAAGTTTTTAATTTTCTGTTGAGAGGACAGCCGCCGAGGCGGATATTTTTTTTCAAATTTTATTAGCTACGACATTCGAACCTCGGATTGAAGATACCCTCGCGTATTAGACTCGCGGTACAATTAGTAACCAACTAAGAAACGGTGTTATTACACTTCCTGTAATACTGGATTAACTAATACTTTAAATACATTTACAAAATAATCATGAAATTATATTTATTTTCTTTAAAATTGTAGAATGAGTACATTGCGGATCACGACAAACGTTTGCAATATATTAGCAAATTTACGGGCTCTGCGGGCGAGGCCGTTATTACTCTTAACGAGGCAGCTCTTTGGACTGATTCGAGATATCACCTTCAAGCTGAGCAACAGCTGAATCATAAATGTTGGAAATTAATGAAGAAAGGTAAGTAAGGTTAGACGTTTTTCCTTTTAAGTCTACATAAATATTGCGGTAACCTTTCATTAACTTTTGCTGATTATGACAAAATACCGTAGAGCGTTCTTCATCGAAATCATTTTTCAAATTTCGTTTAGATTTTTCTTTCTTTTTAATAGTAATTTAACAGTGTTGCATTTTGCAGTATGTGAATAGATTTGTTCTCAACAATTTTTAAATTAAATTTTTAGAAAATTCGGTTGCAAAAGAAAGTTAAAAAATTAAGAAAAAACGCGTTAAAAAAGAAAACCCGAATAAAATGTAATTGGGAGATGTTTAAAAAAATGCACAAAAAAAACCGCGCAAAGTGAGGCTTAAGTGTAATATATAATAATATATTATGCTTTGTTACTTCTATTGTTATTTTCCATTCATATATCGGATAATACATTTTTCTTCAGGCTTACCAAATGTACCAAGCGAGTCGGAATGGCTAATTACCAACTTGCCACCAGAATCTACTGTTGGCGTGGATCCTTTCTTAATAACGGCTAATAACTTTTACGAAATGAAAAGAAAACTTAAAGCGAGCGGGCATGACCTAATTGACTTTTCTGACAACATTGTAGATGCTGTTTGGAGCACGCAACCAATTCTCAGTCAAACACCTATAATCCCACTGGAGGTAAAGTTCTCAGGTAAATGTACTGCTGGGTGCAAATATATACAATATACAACTCACACAATTGAGTATATATTGCGGTGTTGAAAGAAAAAATATACATTTGGCCACAAATTAAAATGTTCAATGCATAGTAGTAAATACTGATGTTACAAAGTCAAAGTCAACATTACACAATGCAGACATTTCTTAGATAACGTTAAAATATAGCTGAAACAACATCACAAAATTTAGCATAGAGTTCATTACTATTTAGTTTTTATTCAGAAAATAGAATATTTTAATATTTTTACGAAAATAAGTTCTGTAGGCTTGTTCGTCCCTCTGGATTGTGCTTCGAAATAAAACACACTTCAATCCTTAAATGCAGATAGTAACCAGCAATCACTTTATTTACAAACTCACTCTTTACTGTCTTTACACTTGCTACTTATTGGACTACTCCGTGTTGCACCTTTGCTTGCTCAAATAAGACTGTCCGTCTGCGCTATACCCGGCTGCCTTTTACTTGTACTTGTCTGCTTGTCGCGCAGATCATTCTCGCACATTCCAATTGGACTCAAAATTTCCATTACCATCGCGAGCCGTCCTTGCCATAGCGAAATTATAGCAAGCCGGCCGTATTCCAAAAGTGCGTGCCTAAAAGTATGCCCGCAAAAGTATTCTATTGCACAGCGACAGGGTGTCTCATCGTCACAATATGTTGAGTACCGTTACTACTAAAATTTATAAACACAATTAGTGCAAACTGCGTATTTCATCAATAGGGATCGGAATTATATAAATTGGGTCAAACGTTAGTTACATAACTCTCTCGCTTTGCTCTCACCCACTCCCACCACCTCATAACTCACCTTACTGTAAGCCACTCTCCCCATCTTACTTACTTTCTTTCGTTTTGCTCTCCTACCTCACCCACTGCATATCTCACCTAACTGTAACCTTTCCTCCTCATTTTAGTTAGTTTCTTTTGTTACTAGAATTAAGCAGTTGTATTTGAACTCTCCAAGAATAAAGTCTACAGAACTTATCCATCGAAAACATTACTGGCGACGAGGATGGGATATGTTGTGCGAAAACATATCCAGTGTATTCGAACCCCTTTTTGTGCAATGAAAAGTGGAAATTTATGAATTGTATACAGTAGTGTGAACATTTCATTTCAAATCAAAAACCAAAATTGAAAAGGCGCAACTGGTGTGGGCGACTGTGTGCAGCCGTTAATTGTAAACTGAAGTTTTAAATTGAAATTTCAATTTAAATTTTAGACAAAAAAAGTGACAGTGATAGCTGACGGCATTAAACAACAAATTTGAGACAAAAAAAGCAAAAGTGCAGTAAGTAAAAAAACAACAACAACAAAAAAAAACGGCATATATAAAAACTACCGCAATAACAATAAATAAATAACAAAGAAACTGCAATACTAATAAATTAACAACAACAAAAACAATAACGAGTGTTTAAACAAAAACAACAATAGCAGCAACCACATCCCGTAACGACAACAATAATGGCTTTGACGCTTGCTGAAAGTCTGAGAGAAGCAAGAAGCTTACCAGCATTCAGTGGGAGCGGCGACTATAGGCTGAGCAATTACCTTCGAGATGCTGCAACGTTTCTGCAGTTAACGCCAGTCGAACATCAAGGTACCCTACAGGCAGTCCTAAGCAATCGGTTGCAAGGTAAAGCACTAAAAGCTGTAGAGACGCTAGTGAATCCTACCTGGCAGGATATTTTGGCGAAACTGAAGGAAGAATTTGGTGTTAAAAGATCATTCTTTAACTTGAAAAGCGATGCATTAAATGTTGATGCAAGGACCATTGAGGAGCTGCATTATAAATTGAGAAATATTTTAAGTGAAATGAACACTAAATTTAGTTTGGAACCCGATAACTTGTACACACCTGAAAATAATGATAAATTGATTTTCGACATTTATGTTAATTACTTGCCCATTAGTATAAAAACGCTTTTAATTCAAAATAATATTAGATCCATAAGCACTTCGTATACATTTCTCTTAGAAAATAATTTGTTAAAAGATATTAAAATAATTAATCAGAAAAATGCGAATAGTTTTCCCAACAATAATTTTAGAAATAGAAATAATTTTCCACATAACTCTAATTCTAATAATAACTTCCCTTCTATTAATAATTATAACCGGCAGAATAGAACAAACTACAATGGAAATTTTGCTAATAATGACAGAATTACAGAAATTATGATAATCAATATTTACCCAATACCAATAGACAATCACAAAACTATAACCAGAACCCTAGGAATTTTGGACAAAACCAACAAAGCCAAAATAGAAATTTAAACAATAGTCAAGAACTGATGGAAATTGATGCAATCAATGCTACCAAAAATTTTCGTGTACCGGCTCGGAATTATCATTACCAATAACAACATTAACCAAAAATAATACGAAAACAAGGTGCCTAATTGACAGTGGAGCTGCCACTACTCTTGGTAATTATGATTTTTTGTGTAAAATAGGAATAAACACGAAATTAAAAAAACCGATTTTATTAAATACGCTAGTAGGTGATAATATTATAACAGAGGAAGTGACAGTTAACGTTCCGAAAGAATTTAATGAGGAAAATAGTACTATGGTATGTCTTTAAATTAATAATTTGATTGGAAAAAAGTTCGAGTGCATAATAGGAATAAATATTCTACGCCCAATTGGAGCTATAATAGATTTTGAAAATAATACACTTACAGTAAATAACAACGAAATAAAACTTACTGACAATGATTTTAATACCACATATGAAGAAATCAACTACTTAGACAAATTTGAACTAAATAAATTTAAAGATTTAATACCAACAGATTTAAACAACGAAGAAAATAAATTGTTAGAAAATTTTGACATAAAACTAAAAAAACATTTTGTGTTGAAGTCCAAAACTTAACTACTACTACCAATGTAAAATATAAAATAATAACTACTTCTAATAAAGCTATATATTGCAAAAATTATAGACATCCTGAAATTTTATGAAATGAAATAGAACTACAGATTAACGACATGCTAAAGCAAAATATAATACGACATAGTAAATCACCTTATAATTCTCCTTTGTGGATCGTTAAAAAGAAGTATGATGATATAGTATTGTTACGAATACTAGTTCTAGTGGGCTGGTACGTATCAGTGGATTGTGCAATTTGAAATAAACAAAACACACTTGGTTCCTCAAATGCAGTCAATAAAATAAACCAACAATCACTTTATTTCACAGATTATACTTCACTGTCTTTACACTTAAATATTTGCTTAATTATTCCGTGTGGCACCTTCGCTAGTCAAAATCAGACTCACCCGCTGCGCCGTACCCGGCTGCCTTTTATACCTGTCCGGTTACCGCGCAGATCGTTCTCGCACATTCCGGAGTGGACTAAAGGTTTCCATGATGATCGCGACCATCATTGCCAGGTTGGACTAAAAGTTTCCGTCATTGCCAGGTTGGACTAAAAGTTGCCATCATTGCCAGGTTGGACTAAAAGTTTCCCTTATTATCGCGGCCGTCGTTGCCAGATTGGATTATAGCACGGCGCGTAGCGACAGGGTTGCTTTTCACAGCGACAGACTGTCTTATCGTAACACTGCCCACCACTTAGACTTGTTCGTCCCGAACAAGTGCCGAGGTTCCGCTGTGATAAGGCGCCAGGCGCTCCAAATGGACTACCTTCAGCTTAGCGCCTTTATTGCTGCAACGTTGAATCCTGTATACCACGTCGTTTATCCTAGTCACGACTTCGTAAGGTCCTTCCCATGACGCTTGAAGTTTCGGAAACAAACCTTTCCTCCGTTGCGGGTTGTAGAGCATTACCAGATCGCCTTCTTGGAACCCTGCTGAGTTGGCCCGTAGATCATATCTGGCTTTCGCCTTATCGCTGACCAGTTTGGTGCGGCCCCTTATAAACTGGTGAATTTCCTCCAGTTCCGCCCGCTTATTGGCCACATAGTCCGTCTTAGCGCCTCCCGTCGTGCTGACTACCCCGAACTTCAAGTCAGCGGGTAACCGCAACTCTGTGCCGAACACTGCTCGGGCTGGAGTGAGTGATGTCGTGTCGTGCGGGGCTGACCTATACGCCATCAGGTACAGGGGGATATGCGCGTCCCAACCGGTTAAAGCGTTCCACCATGCCGTCGGACTGTGGGTGCAAAGGAGTGGTGCGCGTTTTCTTTATCCCCAGCAGCTCACACACTTCCTTGAATACCGCAGACTCGAAATTCCGGCCTTGCTCTGAGTGCAACTCCAACGGAACTCCGAACCTGGCTACCCAGTTGTTTACCAGCTTTTCCGAGATCGTAGTGGCCTCCTGGTTAGGAATAGGGTACACTTCGGGCCATTTGCTGAAGTAATCCATTACCACCAGCACATATTTGTTGCCCTGAGTACTAGTTGGGAATGGGCCGGCGACGTCCATAGCAATCCGCTCGAAGGGCGCTCCCACGTTGTACTGCTGCATGCGACCTCGAGATCTTCTTGTCGGCCCTTTCGCGGCTGAACATCGGTCGCAGCTCTTAATCCACTCGGCTACAGACTCCTGACATCCTACCCAGGAGAATCTTCTTTTTATTTTGGCGACGGTTTTGGTGATGCCTAGGTGTCCTCCACTGGAGTCGTTATGGTATGCCTCGATGACCTCGTTGATTCTGCATTTCGGCACTACCATTAGGGAGTTGCTGGTCCGACCATCCGCGCTCTCCCATTCGCGATACAGGCATCCTTCCTTCAGCCGCAGACTTTCCCACTGTGCCCTGTAAGCCTTAGCGATCGGGCTTTCACCGGCCATCTCCTGCCAGTCTGGACGTGCGCCTTGCTCCTTGCCTTCGACGATTTTTGCAAGATCCGCATCCTCACGCTGGTCTTTTTGTAGCCTCTCCGCAGACCACGCTTCCTCTGGCATAACGCTTACCAACCGGACGTCCACTATCTGTTCTTTGCTTTCGGCTCGCGAGCACTGCCTCCATTCGACTTTGCACGGACTGCGTGACAAGGCATCGGCATTTCCATGGCTACTGCCCTTGCGATGCTCTATCGTGTAGTCGTTGCTCTGCAGTCGCTAGATCCACCGCGCCAATTGCCCTTCAGGATCTTTAAAGTTCAGAAGCCATCTCAATGCCGCATGATCTGTGCGCAGACGAAACCTTCGTCCATACAGATATTTGTGGAAGTGTTTTACGCAGTCCAATACCGCCAGCAGTTCTCTCCGTGTCACACAGTAGTTGCGTTCCGGTTTCGACAGAATCCTACTGTAGTACGCTATCAGTTGTTCTTGGCCGTCTATTATCTGTGATAGCACACCGCCAATACTATGCCCGCTTGCCCGCTGTATCCAGCACGAACATCTCTCCAGGCACGGGGAAGGCCAGAATTGGAGCAGTGCACAGTTTTTCCTTCAGCCGTGCAAAAGCCTGTTCCTGCTCTTCGTTCCACTCGAAAGCTTGGCTCTTTTTCGTCAGTTTGTGCAAGCTGCTGGCTATGTTCGCGAATCCCGGAACAAATCGGCGGTAGTATGTGCACAGGCCCAGGAAACTGCGGAGTTCGTGTAGATTGCGTGGCCGGGGCCACTCCTTCTCTGCCGTGATTTTGCCTTCATCCGTATGCACTCCGCGGGCGGAATCCGTATGACCCAGATACTTGACCTCCTTTTGGAACAGCGAGCACTTCTTTGGGTTGAGTTTAAGCCCAGCTTCCCGTATCCGCTCGAATACCTCCTTTAGCTTCCCCAGGTGGTCGTCGAAGTTTTTACCCATCACGATTATGTCGTCGAGGTACACCAGGCACGTCCGCCAATGCAGCCCTTTTAGCACGCGTTCCATTAGCCGCTCGAATGTTGCTGGTGCGTTGCAGAGTCCGAACGGCATGACGGTGAACTGCCACAAACCATCGCCAACACTGAAAGCCGTTTTCTCCTTGTCTGCAAGCTCTACCTGCCAATAGCCGCTGCGTAAGTCGAGCGTGGAGAACCACTGTGTGCCTGACAGCGTGTCCAGGGTGTCGTCGATCCGAGGTAGTGGATAGCTGTCCTTCTTGGTCACATCATTGAGCTTCCGATAATCCACACAAAATCGGGTACTGCCATCCTTTTTCTTGACTAGCACGACCGGTGAGCACCAGGGGCCCGAAAAAGGCTCTATGACTTTTTCTTTCCGCATGTTTTCGATCAAATTTGTGACCTCTTCCCTCTTGGCCAGCGGAACTCGTCTGGGCGGTTGGCGAATCGGTTTTGCACTTCCGGTGTCGATGTTGTGCTTCACTATGGCTGTTCTTCCGCCTGCTTCTGCCGCAAATATTGACCCATAGTGCTGCAGGAGTAACCTCGCCTTCTGTTTCTGCTTCTGCGTCAACTCGCTGCTCCACTGGTTCTCCTGCGGCATGACGTCCATGTTGAAACCGTTCTTCCTATTACCTCCAGGTGGGCTACTCTCGCCAATTACCTGGTCTTTACCGACATATCTGGGTGCATTCAGGGGGTTCAGTATTCTAACTGGTATTCTGCCATTCTTAGGCTCCACTAATGTACGTCCGATGATGATGTTGTCGTGTCCTTGTTTCGGTGCTTCTACAACCCACAGCCGACTCGTCCCATCGTCCTCGTCCACCTTTGCCCACACAATCGCCTCAGAATTCGCTGGTATCCTCTGGTGTTGACACGATACAACCTTCCTTACCGCCACGCTTCGCTCATAGCCGGTGTGCAGCGGGAATTCAACGTTGGCATATCTCAGCACATGTTCTTTCAGGCGTAAAACCGTGCCTTATCATGAAATCCACGCCGATAATCACGTCGTCCATTATATCCGCGACGATGAACTCATGTTCCAGGCTGCTGGTGCCGATAGTAATCGTTTTTGTAACTTTCCCTCTTACCGGCGTGCGCTCGCCAGTCGCAGTCCGCAGCTGTATGCCATGCAGCGGTTCCCAGTTCTTCAGCAGCTTCCTTTTTATGATCGAATATGACGCTCCAGTATCCAGTGTCAACACGAACAACTTTCCATCTATCCTTCCTTCAATTGTCAAGCCGCTGGGCTGTCGTTTCAGCTGTGAGACAAGGACGGTGGGGCGGCAGATTGTGGGGATCAGCTCACGCCCCTTTGGGCTGACCCGTTTTAGTTTAACGACTCGCCGTCCTCAGCCCTGCGCTTGTTATCTGAGCCTCGATTATCAGTATTCCTCGCTTCAGGCGATTGCGATCGAGAACGGGAACGCCTCTTTCGTTGGCGGCAGTCTCGTGATATGTGGCCCTGCTTGCCACATACCCAGCACACAACTTTAGCGGAGACCACCCGTGGCCTGCCCTGTGGCTCAGAGCTTATTGCCTGGATCGCAATGTCGTTGTCCGGCTGGATCTGGCGTATCCTTGCAGGTGCATACCGAGTGCCCCCAATCCATGTCGCCTCGTATGTCATCGCGCTGGTCACCGTCTCCCTAAATGTCGGCTTGCCCATCATCAACGCGCTGCGACGTGTCTCCGGATCATGAAGACCTTCAATAAACGCCTCAATCTTCATCCTTTCGAGAACATCAGCGCCGAAGGACGGGTAGCACAGCTGCACGAGCCGCTCAATGTCTGCTGCATATGTCTGCAGCGCCTCGTTGGATCTTTGCCTGTGGTTCTTCAGCTCACAGTAGTACAGTGTTCTGTTGTGCTCGTCGCTGTATTTGGCTGCCAGCGCCCTTATGACGGTCTCGTACTCACTTCGTAAACATTCTGGAACTGATTTTACTACCTCAGCCGCAGCACCTTTAAGAGCCAGCGCGAATCTCCGACCTTTCCTTACATCGGTCCACTGATTTTCCAGAGCAGCCAGGTCGAATTGCAGCTTGAAGGTATCGAACGGCGTAGTCCCATCATAAGTGGGCACTTCTGCTCGGGTGGCAACACTTTCCGGAACCGGCGGCAACCATTCTCGCGGCTGTACCTCCATAAGCCGCTCGTCCATTTTTCTGTTCATCGAGTCTTCCAGACTATCAACTCGTTTGTTCAGGGAATCATCAAGATCGTCAACACGTTTGTTCAGGGAATCATCCAGATCGCTAACTCGTTTGTTCAGGGAATCATCCAGGTCGTCGACTCGTTTATCCAAGTGCTCGACTTTCCCATTAATCCTGTCTGAGATTTCCTCCACTTTCTGCTCCAAGCGCGCAGAATTTTCCTGAAGCTTGACTTCCATTCGCTCCGCCACTTGCGCCGATATTTCCTGGGTCGCCGTTTCCATTTTTGCTGACATGGCTCGATTTGCAGTCTCGACTTTTGCCGAAATTTCCCGATTCGTAGTTTCCAGTTTCGCTTCCATTTGCGCCGACATTTCGCGATTTTCCTTTTCCATTTTGGCTGCCATTTCACGGTTGGAAGTCTCGAACATGCCTTTAAGTGCAACCATTAGCTGGCTCATGTCCAATGCTTGTAGTGGCGCAGCCGCTGCAGCCGTACTTTGCATCGACGCGGCACCCGCAGGCGATTCCTCCACTTTGCCCGACGCCTCTAGCTCCTGCGTTCCGAACTCGTGCGCAGCCCAATCGATGCCTCGCGATTCACACGCCTCTCGCAAGCGCAGCTGCAACTCCACCTTTCCGCCAGCAGTCGGAAAATTCCAGGCAGCCAGCTCCTTTTTCAGCTGGTCCACCTTCAGTTGCTCGAGTTTAACCATGTCTGCGTTTTATAATTTTATTACATTTTTGTCCCCTCAGTAGCACAATCACACATCTGACACCAAATGTTACGAATACTATTTCTAGTGGGCTGGTACGTATCACTGGATTGTGCAATTTGAAATAAACAAAACACACTTGGTTCCTCAAATGCAGTCAATAAAATAAACCAACAATCATTTTATTTCACAGATTACACTTCACTGTCTTTACACTTAAATATTTGCTTAATTATTCCGTGTGGCACCTTCGCTAGTCAAAATCAGACTCACCCGCTGCGCCGTACCCGGCTGCCTTTTATACCTGTCCGGTTACCGCGCAGATCGTTCTCGCACATTCTAGAGTGGACTAAAGGTTTCCATGATGATCGCGACCATCATTGCCAGGTTGGAATAAAAGTTGCCATCATTGCCAGGTTGGACTAAAAGTTGCCATCATTGCCAGGTTGGACTAAAAGTTGCCATCATTGCCAGGTTGGACTAAAAGTTGCCACCATTGCCAGGTTGGACTAAAAGTTGCCGTCATTGCCAGGTTGGCGTAAAAGTTTCCATCATTGCCAGGTTGGCCTAAAAGTTTCCCTTATTATCGTGGCCGTCGTTGCCAGATTGAATTATAGCACGGCGCGTAGCGAAAGGGTTGTTTTGCACAGCGACAGACTGTCTTATCGTTACAGTATATATAGGGTGTTTTTTTTAGAGGTATAGAACTTCGAATTGAAATAAAACACAAGAAAATCGTTTTCATGTCCATCAATTTGGCTTTATTGGAAGGATAATTTTATGCCATTAATGTTTAAATATGATTTCGGGCATGTGGCCGCCGCGGCTGGCTCGAATAAAGCCAATTCTACAGGTCCAATTTTCAACCACTTTTTCGAGCATTTGGGGCCGTATGTCGGCAATAACGCCACGAATGTTGGCTTCCAAGTCCCCTAACGTTTCTGGTTTGTTGGCGTAGACGAGCAACTTCACATATCCCCAAAGAAAATAATCCAATGGTGTCAAATCACACGATCTTGGTGGCCAATTGACAGGTCCATTCCGCGAAATTATGCGCTCATCGAATGTTTCCTTCAATAAATCGATTGTGACGTGCGCTGTGTGGCATGTAGCGCCGTCTTGTTGAAACCACAACTCATCCACATTCATGCCATCCAATTCGGGAACAAAATAGTCGGTTATCATGGCTCTATACCGGTCTCCATTAACGGTAACTGACTCTCCAGCATTATTTCGGAAGAAGTATGGCCCAATGACTCCACCAGCCCATAGAGCACACCAAACAGTCAGTTTTTGTGGATGTAATGGCGTCTCAAGGGTCTCATGTGGATTCTCTTCACTCCAAATGCGGCAATTTTGCTTGTTGACGTAGCCATTCAACCAAAAATGAGCCTCATCACTGAACAAAATTTTGGGATGAAAATCAGCATCGAGATCAATCTCATTTTCGGCCCATACACCAAAATCACGACGCATTGCATGGTCTCGCGGCTTTAATTCTTGCACAAGCTGGATCTTGTAAGGTCACAAGCCAAGATCTTTGCGCAAAATCTTCCATAAAGTTGATGGACAAAGCTCCAATTGCTGTGCACGGTGGCGAATCGATTCATTCGGGTCCTCTTCAACATTTTGCTCTACAGCGGCAATTGTTTCTTCGGTGCGCACTGTTGGACGTCTCTGCGGATGCGTATTATCACATAGAGTAAACGTAGTGCGAAAACGACCCATGGTTAACCGAATTAATTGCTCTGATGGACGATTATGTCGACCATAAAATGGACGGAGCTTGCGGTAAACTTCGCGAACTGAACCATTATTTTCGAAATAAATTTGCACGATTTGCAAGCGTTGTTCTTTTGTCAACCTGTTCATGATGAAATGGCAAACCAAACTGAACATAAATGACATTAGAGTTGCCAGATTTGACCACAAAATGCCAGTTTTATCTCTATTCGAAAAACAAACACCCTATATAAACCAAAATGTAGGTTAGTAATAGATTTTAGGAAATTAAACGAAATTACGGTGGATGATAAATTCCCACTTCCAAATATTGAGGCGCTATTTGACAAGTTGGGTAAGGCACAATATTTTTCCTCGTTGGACCTTGCGAAAGGCTTTCATCAGATTTTGATGGAAGAAAGCGACATAGAAAAAACGCGACATAGAAAAAACGGCATTCTCTACGTCAATCTCTACGTCACTTCGAGTTCATTCGAATGCTCTTTGGCCTTAAGAATGCGCCGGCCACGTTTCAGCGAATGCTAAACCACGTTTTGTCCGATTAATAAAATCTGTATAATTTACATGGAAGACATATTAGTCTTTTCTACTTCACTAACTGAACAATTTTAGAGTTTACAAAAAATATTTAATAAAAATGAATATAACCTAAAGGTTCAAATTGACAAGTGTAAATTTTTATCAAAATAGACAAACTTTCTTGGCCATATTATAACAAATGTAAGAATAAAGCCAAACCCTGAAAAAATTAGTATAATACAAAATTTGCAGTTACCAAAGACAGTAAAAGATATTAAATCTTTCCTGGGTTTAACCGGATATTACCGGAAATTCATTAGGAATTATTCTTTGGTAGCTAGCCCGATAATAAAATATTTAAAAAAGAATAGTAAAAGTAATATAAATGACCAATCATATATTGAAGCCTTCGAAAAATTGAAATCGATTTTAATAAACCCGCCTGTATTGCGCTATCCAGATTTTAATAAAAAAATTGTATTAACTACCGATGCAAGCAGTTTAGCCATTGGCGCGGTGTTAAGCCAGGAAGGCAAACCGATAACTTACGCCAGCAGAGCGCTAAATGGCCATGAAAAAAATTATTCAACGTTAGGAAAAGAGTTGCTAGCCATAGTTTGGTCAATAAAGTATTACCGTCCTTATCTTTATGGTCGTAAATTTTTAGTGCAAACGGATCATCAGCCTTTGAAGTGGCTTTATTCACTAAAAGATCCGAATTCCAGAATTATAAGATGGAAAATATTGCTAGATTTTTTGAATTTTTTTTGATATTGAGTATCTTAAGGGGAAGGAGAACCGGGTGGCTGATTTTCTGAGTAGAGTTCAGTTAAATCAAAACTCTGTAGAATCTCTTTATAGTGCGGAAGAAGATTCAAATACTCAATTTTTTATAATAAACAAAATCGTAAATAAGAATAGTAAAAAATAAAAATTAAGAAATTTAACTACTTTTTAACAAATATAAAATAATAGATATGCATATCCGAAAATGATTTAATAAATTCACACTATTCAAATGACCTATTAAGAAAAGAATTAAAAAAAGGTAAAGTCGGAATATATTCTGAACTCCATGACAATAATTTTAATATAATACAAAATAAACTAAGTTAATTATTTTCTGATAACAATAAATTAAATTTCATAAAATGTACTAAACTTGCAAAGGATATTGAATCCGAAGAGTCTTTATTGACTATCATTGATGATATTCACTTAAAAGGCAATCACAGAGGAATTCAAGAAAACTACGAAGAGTTAAAACATATATGTATATATTAATCCAAAAATGTTTAAATTCATAAATAGATATTTTAATAATTGCAGAATATGAATTGGAAACAAATATGACCGCAGGCCAATAAATAAACAATTTCAATATACCATTACACCAGACAGGCCCAATGCAATAGTACATTTAGATATTTTCCAAATTCATAAATCCTATTTTTTTAACAACAATTGATAAATTCACAAAATTAGGCACCGCACATAAACTTAATGATAAAAATATGATAACTGTTAAAACAAAAATTGAAAAGCGAATTGCATTATTAGGCAAACCCGTAAAACTAGTAATGGACAATGAATTTAATAATGCGTTAATAAAATTATTCTATCAAGAAAATAATATAGAAACCCACTATACTACACCTAATTCGCACACCGGAAATTCAGATATAGAAAGGATACACTTAACACTCCTAGAACATATACGAATATTAAAAAACGCTGATAATATTAATGATTCTGAGGAGTTGGTACTAAAAGCAGTTAAATTTTACAATAATACAATACATAGTACAACTAAAGTAAAACACATTGATTTTATAAAAAAAATTAGATATAAATTTTAAAGAAGTTAAGGAAAGATCTGAGATTAATAAAAAGAAAGCTATTGCTAGAGAAAATATTAAACGAGAAAATATTACACTGGACTTAAATAAACCTAATCTGTATAATAAAAATCCTATGGCAACAAGGCAAAAAACTGCTAAAAGATTTAACAAATATCACTATAGTAATACCAATAAAATAGACTTTGCCCAATTTCGACGGCCATTAAAATCTATAATATAGAAAAAGGGAAACTATTCGCTAATTTGTAAAACAAAATTAAAACAATCCATGTTGATACCAATTTGAATATTCACTATGTTATATAGATATAAGTTCCGTAATATAAGTTAATACTAAATTTGTATTGTCTAAGGTTAAGTAAGATTCGCCGAGACTCGAATCTTATATGGAGAGGCGAGTTACATAACTCTCTCGCTTTGCTCTCCCACCACCTCATATCTCACCTTACTGTAAGCCACTCTCCCCATCTTACTTACTTTCTTTCGTTTTGCTCTCCCACCTCACCCAACTGTAACCTTTCCTCCTCATTTTAGTTATTTTCTTTTGTTACTAGAATTAAGCAGTTGTATTTGAACTCTCGAAGAATAAAGTCTACAGAACTTATCCATCGAAAACATTACTCGTTGGCATTGTATTGACGCAAGAGGAGAGTATTTTGAAAGGGATAATAAAGAAGTTTATTAAAAATTGAAATTTTGCGTTTTTTTGTTAAACTCCCGTTCTTTTTTGGTCATAAGGTATATATATATATATGCCGCCGTAGCTCAGCTGGCTAGTGCGTTGGGCCGCGAGTCAAATGCGACGCTCGAACCCAGGTTCAAGACTCCGTTGCTGCTAACACCGAAAAAAAAATAAAAACAACAATTTTTCTTTCGGCGGCTGTCCTCTCAGCAGGAAATGGCAAACCTCTGAGAGTAAAATTGCCTATGAAAGAGCTTCCAACTCGCCGTTCGGAATAGGGACAGAACTGCAGGTCCCTTCCAACCCTGTCCAAATGCGCACGCACAACACGGATGGTTGCGGGTATGTATGAAGAAATGTGATATAATAAGCTTATTGATTTTAAACTTGGTGAAAATACTCCACTTCAAACATAATTCGACACGTATTTTTCAATTTTTCGAAAATCAAAATTTAACGGGGTGGACCAAGGGTTAAGGTTCGTATACCGAAAGACTACGAAAAAACATGAACCGATAGGCCTGATGACTTAAAAATTGGTAAAAACATTTGAAATCAGAAATAATTAATCATATTTTTTACTTTTTTGAAAATCGTTTGTATTCCCATTAAAGTATTCCCACATAAAGTTTATAAACATATGGCAGGTAGAGCTTGCAGACAAGGAAAACACGGCTATCAGTGTTGGCGATGTTTTGTGGCAGTTCACCGTCACGCTGTTAGGACTCTGCAACGCACCAGCAACATTCGACCGGCTAATGGAACGTGTGCTAAAAGCGCTACATTGGTGGACGTGTCTGGTGTACCGCGACATAATCGTGATGGGTAAAAGCTTCGACGACCACCTGGAAAAGCTAAAAAAGGTATTCGAACGAATACAAGAAGCTGGACTTAATCTCAACCCAAACAAAGGCTCGATGTTCCAAAAGGAGACCAAGGTTTGGCGAAATGCATACGGATAAAGGAAAAATCACGGCGGCAAAGGAATGGCCCCGACCACGCAATATACACGAACTCCGCAGTTTTCTGCAGCCAGCCGCTTGCACAAACTGGCGACGAAAAAGAATCAAGCCTTCGAGAGGACCGAAGAGCAGGAGCAGACTTTTGCGCACCGCTCCAATTCTGACCTTCCCCGTTCCCGGAGAGAGGTTTGTGATGAATACAGATGCAAGCGGACATAGTAGTGGCGGTGTGCTAACACAGAAATCCTGTCGAAATCTGAACGAAACTACTGTGTGACAAGGAGAGAGTCGCTGGAAGGAATGCGTCAAACACTTCCAACAATACCTTTATGGACAACAATTTCGTCTACGCACAGATCATGCGGCATTGAAATGTCTTCTGAACTTCAAAGATCCTGAAGGCCAGTTGGCGCAATCGACATTCGCCAATCGTCGAAGCAAAGGAGCACGAGATGGTCGGCGAAAGTTCCTAACCAAGAGGCCATTACGGTCGCGGAAATGCTGGTAAACAACTGGGTGGCCAGGTTCGGAGTTCCGTTGGAGTCGCACTCGGATCAAGGCCGGAATTTCGAATCTGCGGTATTTAAGGAAGTGTGTGAGCTACTGGGAATAAGAAAAACACGCTCCGCTCCTTTGCATCCACAGTCCGACGGCATGGTGGAACGCTTTAATCGGACACTGGAAGAATATCTGCGGAAATTGGTAGGCAGGAATCAAAAGGATTGCGACACGCATATACCTCTGTTCCTGATGGCGTATAGGTAAGCTCCGCACAAGACGACATCACTCACTCCAGCCTGAGCAGTGTTCGGCACAGAATTGCGGTTGCCCGCTGACTTAAAGTTCGTAGTGGTCAGCATGACGGTCGGAACTGGAGGAAATCCACCAGTTTATAAGGAGCCGGCCCCAACTGGTCAGCGATAAGATGAAAGCCACATATGATCTACGGGCTAACACAGCAGGGTTCCAAGAAGGCGATCTGGTAATGCTCTACAACCCGCAACAGAGGAAAGGTTTGTCTCCGAAACTTTAAACGTAATGGGAAGGACCGTACTAGGTCGTGACCAGGATTAATGACGTGGTTACAGGATACACCGTAGCAGCAATAGAGGCGCTATGCTCCATTTGGAGCGCCTGGCGTCTTACTCCGGCGGAGCCTCGGCACTTGTTCGGGACGAACAAGTCTAAGTGGTGGGCAGTGTAACGATGAGGCACTCTGTTGCTGTGCTATGCATGAATGCTTTTACGGGCATACTTTTAGGCACGTACTTTAGAGTGCGTCCGACTTGATATAATTTCGATATGGCAAGGATGGCTCGCGATGGTAATGGGCTGTGCGAGAACGATCGGAAGCTAGGCCAATTGGAATGTGCGAGAACGATCGAGAGATAGTCCAACTCGAATGTGCGAGAACAATCGTTGCGATATGCAGACAAGTCTAAAAGGCAGCCGGGTGCAGCGCAGAGGGTCAAGTCTTATTTGAACAAGCAAAGGAGAAGCAAGTGTAAAGACAAGCAAAGTGTAAATTTGTAAATAAAGTGATTGTTGATTTTTTTACTGCGTTTTGCGTTGAGCATTGAAGTGGTTTTATTTTTCAAAACCACTTTCAATTTTTGCAATAGAACGTGCTGACTGCGCGCCGAAAACTGTATTTCAACTACAACGCGACGCAGGCCTGTGCATGTTCAACCCTGCGCCACAGGCTGTTGTTTCGCTGTATACGCTGTCATGTGGTACTGCATTATTTACAAAAAACTGAACTGCGTTGAGCTGTACTGCTTGTGCGGCCTGCGTCTCCGTATACGCCTAGGCTAAAAGGCGGCTGGGCACAGCGCAGAGGGAAGAGTTTGGTTTTAGCAAGCAAAGGTGCAACACGGAATAGTCCAATAAGTAACAAGTATAAGCCTAGGCGTATACGGAGACGCAGGCCGTGCAACACAGCACAGAGCTGTGCAGCGCAAATTAAACTGTGTTACGCAGCAAATGTTTGAACAGCGTATACGAATCTCGGAAAACCAGCACACGTGCTCGGTATTCATTCCATAAACCCAGTAATATGAGTTATTTGTCTGAATCAGACTTTGAAATAGAACCTATATAATATAATATAATATGAGTGTAATATGGGCGGTCCACGCACTTTTTAAATGTATTCTTAAATTTTTGCAAGAGAACGTGTCGGCTGCGCATAGGAAACTGTATTTCAACTACAACGCGACGCAGTTGTGCGCAGGCACATCTCTCCGTCGCACGCGGCTATGTCGCTGTATACGCCGTTATACGGTACTGCGTTATTTACAAAAAACTAAACTGCATTGAGTTGTGCTGCGTGTGCGGCCTGCGTCTCCGTATACGCCTAGGCTAAAGACCGTAAAGAGTGAATTGGCAAATAAAGTGATTAGGTTGGTGACAGGTTGTTAACTGCGTGTAAGAATTGTAGTGTGTTTTATTTTGAAGCGCAATCCAGAGAAACGAATAAGCCTGCGTTGAGGTACCCGAAGTAATTTTCGTAACAAATACAATTTTCAATTCAATTGTCATAAGTAGCAACGGACACCCGGTATATGCTAGATACTTATAAATATGGTATATAAATTGATTGCAATTTTTAATTTTTTATTTCAATTTGTTACAATTTTTGCACTCATACACATCTTATACACTTATGCGATCACGACTGCATCTGCCATGTCTGGAATTCAGGAAAAGAATCTGGATTGAAGATATATGAAGTAAACGAAAAAATGAAACAAAAAGGCGGTGAATCCCTTATCATAACAGCGCTGGACGATATTGCATGTAAGTCAGAACCGAACATAATGACATCCGCACAGATACCGAGACACCATACTCACCAGTAAAAGAATGAAAATATTGAGTTGGGGAAAAAGAAAAGAAAAATACATTGATATCCATTCTTTTAAACTGCTATTTTTCGGCTAGGACAATTATCCCTTTCTTTTATAAGTCTGGGATGTTATCTTTGAAAAACTGACGTGGGTGCTTTTCGTATCTACGAGGTCTGTTCAAAAAGTATTGCGAATTTTTAGTTTACGCATTTATTTATGGTACTTTATGTTGGTAATCATGTCACTCAATTATGCCGATAAGTTCGGCCATTTTGAATGTTCAGTTATTTTTTGACAGCTGTTTTGCTTGGACGTGTTTCGGCTCGTTTTCGATTTTTGTCCTATTTCGGCCGAAAACAGCATCGCATTAACATTGCTAGGGAGCTGTTGGACTGTGTCCGCGACGACCCAAACTTGCTCCAGAGGGTCATAACTGGTGAATAATCATGGGTTTATGGTTATGACGTCGAAACCAAAGCTCAATCATCCCAATGGAAGTTGCCGCACGAACCAAGACCGGAAAAAGCGCACGAAGTCCGGCCCAATGTGAAGGTTTTGCTTACAGTTTTCTTCGATTGCAGGGGCGTGATGCATCATAAGTTCTTGTCACAGCACTATGAGCCAGCGGACCGCTATTTTTGACATAAAATCAAATATTTTTTTTCGTTACAGAAAAGTAGTTAATACATACAATTAACAATACTTTGCGCATCTTCAAAAACCAATTCTTGTATGGTTAGGTACCGCCGTATTTACCGTACGTTCAAAGTTGACAATTTCAATCACATGTTTTTCGTGATTCGTATGAAGAATAATAACTCAAAGTGCAAGTGCGCCAAATTGTTAAAGGTTGCAAAATAATTTTTTTCTAAAAATGAAAAATAATTCTAAAGGTATCTTATCTCAAAACGTACTATCTAGCATTTGTTTAGTTAGTATTATGAGTGAGATTTAATTACATGTAAGTTTGTGGTTTTGTAGTGTTCAACAATGGTGTTTGTGTTCTGAGGAGTAAAACATTGGTTCATTTTGGTCCATTTTGAATAAACAATCTATTAGGTGAAAGGTGATAATGTGTACTTTCATGTGGCAATTCAAATTTTGTGTTTTTAGAATTAATTGGCCTCTAAAATGAAGATATTTTTAATGCATGGTCAGAAAACATCAAATATAAAAATGCAGTTGAGAGTTGGATTGCCCATGAAATAAACACAAATATAAACGAAGAAGAAACAATAGCGTTTAAAAAGAAAATTGAGAACCTTTATTCATTCATAAATCGAAAATAGATCAAATATCAAATGTTATTAACTCGTTTTAATTGGTTTTTATTGAACTTTTGCGGTTCAATGGAGTGTTCATGACGTCGGATCATGTATTCGATATGGAAATGCTCTCTGAATATTCTTTTGAGTTAATGATGATCATGATTTGGAATCATATATGCTTATAATGTTATTCCTTTCAAAATTAACACACTTGTATCCCCTTGCTGGATAAATTCATTTATCCAATTTAATGTAACAATATTGAATTGTGGAAAATTTATTAGGTTAAGTCGGGAAAATGTAAACACGTTTTGCTTTTTTTACGCAAGTACTTTGAAAAAACTGAAAAAGACATTTTAGGACACCTTTTCTACTTTCGAAAATTAACATTATTTTAAAAAAGCATCAGGTATTGCACTAGTGATCAGTAACTCGCTCCTTAAGACCCACGAAGCGCAAAAGAGTGGTGTTTACGTTTACCCCGGTGTTGTTTACATTTCCCCAAATTATTTTTTTCATTTTGGCGAAAGACTCCTCAAAATCTTTTGGGACCGACTTGGATTGTTGTTGCAAAGGCTTATATCTCCTCCTTGTCGGAATCATGGGTTATTATATTTGGTTTCAAATCTATAGTTCAATAGGTCCAGCCCAATTAAGGCATCAAATGATGTTAGATCTGCTAGTATGAAAAAATCTGATACTACCCCAAAGATTTTCATTTTGCACTTATGTTTGATAGAAGTGGCCCTATGAATTGATTTGACCGAAAACGTATTCTGAACGGGGTGTATTCCCCTTAGAGCCGGTAATGGTTTTATGTAACTTCTCGACGCCCCGGTGTCAACGAGGAGTTTTACTTTCTCCCCTCCTATTGATCTCGAAATTCATGGTCGGAGGGATCTCCCCCTAAAAAATTAAGTTGATCACTTTCAATGTCATTAATCGCCTGTTCTGCCTACTCTGATTCGCTGGGCGAGTCAATTTCGTCACTCAAATGATTATCCCGTTGTAATTTCGGTCCGGTACAGCGCCCAAAGTTTGCGCGTTTCTGTTGATTGCTCTGCTGTGGCCGGTAATTCCGAACTGTTATTTTACAATTTTCAAAACAAAAAGACAACGAAAAAGTTTCCGCTGGACTTTTTCAAATATACCATTATGATCCGAATTACCGCAGCTTCACGAATTTTAAACATCTTTTAAATTTGTAACCTTTACTATAAAAGTTAAAATTAACTGTTATGTTGTGCCTTTTATCATTTCAGGCAAAAATAACTTTACTTTTGACTTTTATTTTATTGGTCAAAAATAATAGTTATTTTATGACTTTATTTTTTGGTCAAATATATCAGGCAATTTGAATTTTTTCAAAGGCCGATTGACCGACTAAAACTATTGATACAATTTTTTCGTTGCACAAGTCGTATAGCTCAAAATGTGCGGCCTGGTGAGACAAAAAAATTGTAGTAGCGCTCATGATTAGCGTCTACCTCCTGTGCTAGAGCCAAAGCGAATGGGAGATGAGCTGGTCTCGAAGCGAAAAGGACATAGGGGTTTTTATAAACAGGGGACCGCCAACAGTATTTTTTTTTCGACTTCGTCGTGAAATCCTAAACACGACATAGAAACCTGCCTCTAGCTCTTGCTCGATAAGGTATATTGGCCGCTTATCGGCGTAGGTGAAATCCAATCTGGAGATTATCGCGCTAAGGTTCAGCACGGTGTTAAAAAAGGAGAGTACGGCGTCGGCTGCGCCCCTTACCTTATTCTTAATAATGGTCCTGATAGTGACGCTCACTGCCATCATAACTTTTGAACAATTCGTACGTGCTATGCGAAATCTCGCGCCACGACACGTATGTACCGGGTTGACCCACAAACTCCAGTAGCAATTTAATTGCATCTAGTGTTTCTTCGCGCGATACTGAAGGGTTAATCGACACTTTCGCGAATTTTTCTATTCTTGGGTTCCCCAAAGAAACCTGATTTTAAGTTAACATGATCTTTCTATCGAATTCTAATTTCTGTGCCACTAATGCTCTGTCTACTTGCGCTCGTATTTCCTCGGTCACTTGTTCTAGGTTCATGGCGTCCGTGTTGTCTAAATTCGACTTCTTAAATAAATCCCCTAGTACTTCACTCATTAACAACAGGAAGGTAATTTTATTTATTATATTTTTCCTTAAAAAAACACATGCGCATTTCACTTACATTTTCTTAATTTTTAACCAGAATTAATTAATTAAGTAGTTAGGTTATCCTGATGGTTGTTAGGTGATCCTTCTTGCAGGTGGTTATTTCACTTCAATCTCGCTTGTTTGACGACTCCGCTGGTTCAGTGTCTTTTTTAGTGACTTTATTTTCCTTCGCTTGTTTAGTTGCTTTGTTTTAGCTTCGCTTGTTGAGCGGCTTTCTTTTAACTTCAATTGTTTAGCGACTTTATTCTAACTTTACTTGCGATAGGTGCCCTTTTTCGCGCAGGAGGTGGAAATCTTCATAAATACTGATGGCAACCCATCAGCATGTCGCATTTGTACCGACTAAAACCACCCCCCGTTAACCCTTCATTACCCCTACGGAACTGCCGTAAGCATCGCATCGTAGGGGGGGTTAAGCCTTATATTGTCGGCTCACTTCTGTTGTCCACGCGCCGTTGCTGTTCCAGCCAACGTTGCTTGGCCATGACCACTGCTGCGAAATTGCGCACTGCCATCCAGTTTTAACGCCATCCGATTCTAACATTAGATCGACGACGCTATCGGTTCGGACTTGTGCGCCCACCTTGGTCTCCAGATTAAGCCTCTGCGACAGATAACGGAGGCACAGGAACCAGACGTGCTTGGCATCCTCAACCGCCGTTGGACACGTCTCGCAGAAGGGGGTTGCTTCGACACCAATCCGGTGGAGATATGACTTGAAGCAGCCATGCCCTGTCAGCAGCTGGGTTAGACAGTACGTCACCTACCCGTGCTTTCGGCTAGTCCACTTAAGGACGTCTGGGATGAGGCTGTGCGTCCACCTGCCCTTGTCAGAGCCATCCCACCTTCGTTGCCACGCCACCATACTGCGTTGCCGCTCCGCTACCGCATCTATGGACCTTGACTGGCGCTTCGCGTCGTACTTGCGATGCGCTTCCTCGACCAAGATGTCGATCGGGATCATCCCCGCTATGACACACGCTGCCTCGTATGATGTTGTGCGGAATGCGCAGCACACTCTCATCGCACCAATCCTATATGTGGAGTCAATAACTCTCTTATAGGACTTGATCCGCATGGCTGGGGCCCAGATTTGCGACCCGTACAGGAGCATCGAAGCTGTAACCCGTGACAGTAGCAGCCTGCTGTGTTGACTTGGTCCGCCGATGTTGGGCATAAGTCGCGCCAACGCGATTGCCATCTTCGCCGCTTTTTCGCTTGCGTGCAGCAGGTGCTGCTTAAAGCACAACCGCGTGTCTAGCATTACTCCAAGATATCGTATTACCGGCTTCGAGTTAATAGTGTCGCCACCCACTTCCACCGAGACCGACTCGACCTTTTTCCTGCTTGTAATCAGCACCACTTCGGTTTTCTGAGCCGCCAACTGTAGGCTAACAGAATTTAGCCACTGCTCGATTCGCTGTATTACGCTATTGCACGTTGATTCGACGCGTGATAATTGCTTTTCGCGGACTACCACCGCAATGTCGTCGGCGAAGCCTACGATTTTTACGTTTTCCGGTGTTTGTAGGCGCAGTATGCCGTCGTACATCACGTTCCATAACACAGGGCCCAAAACTGAACCTTGTGGGACTCCGCCTGTGACTCTGTACGTTTTACGGCCCTCATCAGTGTCGTAAAGCAGCACTCTATCATCGAGATAGTCTGATACTATATTTATCAGGTATTCTGGCACTTGCTTCTGGTGGAGTGCGTTCAGTATTTGACCCCAGTTTGCCGAGTTGAATGCATTTTTAATATCTAGGGTAACGATGCAGCAGTACTCCTTAGTACCGAACCGCCATCGCTTACCACTAATTGCATCGCGTGCCATGCTGGTCACGCCATGCGTAGGTGCCTGTCCAATATTACACGCCAGCGTTATCTAATATTCGGCAATCGAATTAAGAAGCAACGGCGTAATCAATACGCGTTACGGTTTTCCGGCAAGCGTGAGAATGCTCGGTCGGCAACGAAGGCCAACCTGCCCGTGAGAGCGTTTGACCTGAGGAAATTTATAACAGCTCATGAAAGCCGAAAATAAAGTGAGTCAAAGTTTTCAATCAAAGAAAGAAAGGCTAAATTATTTGCTCCAAGCCAAATTGGCTTCAAATGCTCAGCAATCAATGGTTCTGAGTTGGTTCAAGTGTCGATTCAGACTTTAGCTTAAAGTAACTTAAAGTAGACTTAGTTACGGAACACATGCAGTTAAAGAGAAATATGCAAAAATATGTACCAACAATTGAATGCCATTTTAAAGGAAGTTTTCCGATTCGGAAAGATATTTCATGCATTTTGTTGAGAATTAAAAAAAAAAAAACAATTTTAATTCGCTCCCCAGTCATCACTTAATGCCACTAGTACATATAGCTACCACCACCATCCATCACCACCATCTTCCGTGTATTAGACATTTATCAACAGAAATAAAAAAGCCGTTCAAACTGATAATCGCATATTTTCTTGTTCAGCAAAACGCGTCGTTTGTGCGTTGTTTCTGATTTTAAATGTCTTTTAGTTGCATTGGTTTGTGGAGTACATAAATAACTTGTTTTTCTATATTAAAACACTTTTAAAATCTATTGCTTTATTTTATTTCAAAGGCCAAAGGTTTTGGTTCGTGAAACAGTAAACTCAACCCGACTACATTTGAATTGTTTACATACATCTTTGCAGGGCTTTTAAATTTGAGAGGATCCGACATAAGATACAATCCGCTGTTTTATAGTTACGTTATCCTGTCTTCCGAAAAATCATATTTCATCGTGGACAGTAAAAAAATTGGAAGTGATGTGCAAAGTCAAATGTTGGCAGAGAAAGTAAACTTAACTACTCGTGATTACACTGAGTTATTAGATGCCGTCAAAGATATCGTAAGCGAATCACAAAAATTATGTGTAGCATTAACCGCAGAGTCTGCGTATTTATGTCGCTTGTATTGTAAGGTGAAGTAAAGTACTTTAAACAATCTAGAATTACAGTCGTGTTTGGGTATAGTGAACACCTATATAGTGAACACCTCGATATAGTGAACACCCACATTTTGACATCGAGCCTCTAAATATAGAAAAAAATGTTCAAGCCAAAAACAAAAAGTGTATTTTGAGCAAATAAAACGAGTTTTTGAACAAAAATGTTGACCTTGATATAGTGAACAACCTCAATACAGTGAACAGGCCTTGCAATAATTAGTTCACTATATCCAGACACCACTGTAAAAGAATTGAATATCGACTTTCGTCACAACAACTTTTTGCACTAAGGTCAACAAACACTGAGTTAACGGTTATGGTTATGGACATAGGTTCGTACACTAAATACAATAGTCACAACTAAAAAATCTAAAATGTTCAGGAGAGGTTAAAATCCGTTTATGTTGCAGAAGCAAAGCAATGAACATTAAAACAGACATACGGTGTTTTTCCAATTAAAGAAGATAGTGATAAGAATGAAATTTTCAAAGTAGTTAGAGATGTGTAATGTGAATTCATTTATGAGAAGTAGTCGATTTTGGAAAGTTTTGAGTTGTGATTCTTTTGTATTTAGTGTGCGGTATATCAAAGTATACGTGCGCGAGTACCTCTTATGATGGCCCCCAGATGTTATACCTACGGTGGTCCCGATAAGTGGACGGTCTGAGAAGTGAAAGAGTTTTAGTAAGTAGAAATCTTACACTACGTTAAGAGCTTTTCTCCTCGAAAAAAGGTACGTAGGAATGTTCAATTGCCTTTAGCCGCTCGGTATTATTTATTGTACAAAGTAGGTGAGAAAGTATTTAAAAATCAGTGGACTGAATACCACATTTTGTTGTTTTAGGTAAACTCTACTGGTGGAAAAATTGTGATGTCAACAAGTGTGAGCCAAGCTATTTATCAGATTGTCCCTCAGGATCGACTTATTCAGAACGATCTCGTCGCAATTTTAAAATCAGTGAAAAATCCAATTGAAGCTGAAAACATGGAGAATGCTCATGTTCGTGACGGCTTAGCACTAATTCAGTACTTGCATTGGCTAAATGAAACGATTGACAAAGAAAACGTAACTGAGTTATCAGGTGCAGAAAAACTGTCAGGATTCCGAGCGTATGTTAAAGTTTTCTATTATACATATTTACATATTAACAATAGTTTATATGTCTAATTTATCATTACTTATTTATGCAACAATTCAATTCAATTAATTGATATACATCTAATACATAAAATTCTCGTGTCACGGTTTTTGGTGCCAAACTCTCTCGTAACGGCTCAACCGATTTTTATGAAATTTTGTAAGTATATTTGGTAAAGTATAATTCATACTGCTAGGACGAGGAAGCGTGGCACCCCCATACAATTCAAACACTTAATAGCGAATAGTTTCGAAGTTATAAGTCGCACAGCCTCGAAATTTGGTATAGCATCGTCCCATGAATGTGCCACTGCACTGGTAAAATGGTATGGGCGTTGGACAAGGGGCGTGACATTCTTTGAAGCAAACATAATTATTTAACGACTTTACTTAGAACTACAAGTCACACATCAATGATATTTAGTACGTACATACTATTTAGTCGTGTCCTTCGATAGGAACAATCTGGTCGGCTCTGGGCTTGGGAGCGTGGCACCACCCATACAACCCAAATATTTAATATTGAATAAGTTCGAAGTTATAAGCCGCATAGCATTGAAATTTAGTATAGCGCCGTCCCATAGATATGTCATTCTACTTCTATGGGCGTTGGACAAGGGGCGTGGCACATTTTTTTGTGCAATGAAACTAAGTACGAACCTACCATTTTTCATATCTTTTGACAGAGGGAATGGTGCGGGTATTTAACAAGGAGGCGTGGCACCGCCTATATAATTTAAATCTATATACATATGTATATAAAAGAAAGTGGCTGTATGTGAGTTACGGCATCACACTCAAACGCACCGTCCGATAGCATGCGTTTTTTTTTTGTTGGATTCGTCTTGAGACAGATCAGGTTTAAACCACAACAGGTGGCGTTATACTTTACGCCGACTTGACGAATCACCAGCTGCGTCGGCTACTTCGAATTACACGACGAATTACACTACTCGACACACACAAACTACTCGAGTATACTCGACAAAAAATGGGTAAATCGCGTGCACCTATAAACAAAAGTATTTTCTAGATTATCTTTGGTCCACTGAACACGAAACTGAAAATCAAAAAAATTTGTTAAGAAGCGTTTTCAAAAATCTGCGAATAACCAGTTTTCCCCTGTTGTTTAAGTTATGAGCACATATCTCGTAAAAGAATCATCCGACTAACACGAAGAAGTCGTTCAGAAGATAATACCTTAGCCTTTTCAGTGATATATAGATTATCCAAATCAAATTAGATTTGGGGAAGTTACTGATGGGGAAAGTTGCAAAAGAGTGATTTTTCGACCATTTTCAAAAATCATGATTTTTCGAATGATTGTTTTATAGATAAAATTATTTGTCTCCTTTTAACTAAATTTTCTAATTTGAACTTTCAGAACTTTGAAATAGAATACAATTTAGATGTATGAGTCTACGGACTGAATTCCAAAACATGTATGTTTTCCTCGTGTTAATAGGGCGTGTTAACAGGGAAAAACTGTTTTTTCGAAGATTTTTCGAAAACGCTTCTCAAAAAAATTTTTTGATTTTCAGTTTTGTGTTCAGCGGACCAAAGTAAGTCTAGAAAACACTTTCATTTTTAGGTGAATTTTTCGTGTCGAGTAGTGTTATCAGCTCTGCCACCATTTTCAAGTATTATTCTTTGTTTTTGTGATTGTGTTGTGCGAGACGAAGTTCGTCAGCTATATATGTATATATACATTTTGTAGTGGTAGATTGCCTAAACACTGATTTTTTTAATTCAAAATGTTCATTTTCAAAAACGAGTGCGATTTGTATTATAGGGTAGTACCGATTTAAAAAAAAACTGGTTTGGCATATTTTTGAATTTTGTCCGTTTATGAGAGATTTTTTAATCAAAATGGTTTTAAATATAATGTCTGCTACTAGTTATTAGAGCGTCCGGTTATTGGAATGATATTCGTAGGGAAAACTAAATGAAATTGCTGTATCTGCGAATTTTGTCCGACTATTAAAGCTGTCCGGTTATAAAGACTGTCCGTAATGAGGAATTTCACTGTAGAAGCTTCGTTCCAACATTTGTGTCCCCTGAGTAGCTGTGGCACCACTCACCCCATTTTTTCATATAATCTGACAACGTGAGGGGACCCGGAGTATCCAAATCGGAAAATCGTGCACTGAAACATGTTTAATGTAAACGCTTTTAAATAACTACAATATTACTTGCTTTATTTTATTTTGTAGAAGACAAGACAATTTTCGTGGATTGAGTTTTGAGGTTATAAGTGCTGTTGGTGAACATGCCGCAATGGCTCATTACAGCCCGAGTATGGAGATGGATAAGCAAATTACCAGAAAGGATGTGTACTTGGTAGACTCTGGTGGTCATTATTGGTAAACAGTTTAACCTAGAAGTTGCATGAAATATTCGCCTTTAAGACGGCTGTACGAACAGTAGGCACAATATTTGAATGTTTATTAACAAGAAGTAATAAAAACTTGTGCGGAAAAACTTGAAATCAATGTGGAACGAAAATAATTATCTAATTTAAATCGTAGTTATTTGTTTGGCGGTTGCCGTGGCTCAGTGGTTAGAACGTTTTACCGTCTGTCAGTATATTGAAATATTAAAAATTTAAATAAAAGCAAGATATAAGAATGAACAAACATAATGCATAATATAATTAACAACATAGACTAAGTACGGAGAGCCACGACCCTTGGCGTACGAGAAATCACAGTTGTCGTCAAATGGTCTTATTGATCTTTGTTGTGGCGCTGCAGTTTAAATTTAGGACCAAACCGACAAATTGCTAACAGCATAGTTGCCTATGCCTGTTTTTATATTTCACATTTTTATTTCAACAGAACCGTGGCTCAACAATTAGGTTGTAGCAAGCCACCGGCTGATTGTTTGTCGCTTCTGTCAAAATCGGCGGTGTCAGCAGTGGTGCTGTGTTGCCGTATCGGTTGAAATGAAAACACCTGACCTGAGCATTTTTCCCGTTTTTCACTCGAAATACAGCGCCGTCTGGTAACTTTTGTTTGTTTTCAGTTTCTCCCTCTTTCGTGGAAAAATATCAGCTGATTTTGACAGTAGCGATAAACAATAATACCAACAAAATACATGTAGTTTTTGGTGTTGCCGGGATGCTACAATCTTATTATTGAGCAATGAACAGAACGTTGCTGACAATACTTGTTTTTTCCTATTTTATTTTCAATGCTAGTGAAGAGGCTGAGAAACAATACCACGAACACCTACTTGCAAAATGCAACCATGCTCTTTGGGAGACGCAAAGTCTTGCTGTCATTCAAATTGGCGTACCGTTGGCGTACGTAAATAAAGAATTTCGGAGAAGCCTTTCCGTACTTAGTTTACCTTGATTGTATCATGCTGAAAATGTTCTCCGCAGTCAATCTACTTTATTTGTTTATCATGAGTTCAGACTGTATAATAGTGCCGGCCTGAAACCGACTTTTGGAAGTCAACTCGAACGTTAACCCTTTCAACAAATATCTGACAAGCGACAAGTGGAAGGATCTAATACTTTACATTTACAGTTTATTTGTTTAAAACAAAAATATATAAATTAATAACAAACAAAACATTTAATTTTCATACACATTGTGAGAAGTATGTACATAGGTACATTAAACATAAGAACACAACTATAAAATCTTAAATGACAAACAAATCTGTGGCCGTAAGGAATAACAGCCAAAGTCGATTTTATGAAGTTTTCAGGTGAGCACTTTTAATTTTTGAATTTGCTTTAGATTACACTAGATAAATTTTAGACTTTTGGGCGTAAAACATTCATTTTATGAGCAAAAGCCATAGAATTTTGTGTAGTAGTACATTTGACTACGACGAATGCAATGGTGGTAATAACTCAATTTTATCCTAACTCGACTTTGGCTGTTATTCCTTACGGCCACAGAAATAATGGCATTTATACATATAATGGCAATTAGGAAAATCATAAATAAAAACGTGTCAAAAGAATAAAGGATATATTATACACATGGTTGTGTCCAGATTGGGATGAAAATTAGGTTACCGTATTTTCATGCACTTTTGAAATTAACTTTTCACAATTATGTCTCAAAATTAACATTCATGTTTCCGAACGTTTTAATTTTGCTCTGTAAGTATATTGTGTGGCCGATTATAAAATTTCGGTTTCGACCAAAATAGGCCGAATAGTTGGCCGAAACCATAATTTTTGTTAATATTCGAACCAACGCGCATACTAATGTCATAGGTGCTGGGGAAAACCTCTGCAGGGAACCCATTCCATAATCACGCAGTACGGGCCAAAAACGAAATCTATTCTCTCTAATGCGTAGTGTGCTGAACTATCCTGTCAACGTAAAATGCATGAGCGTCTGGGTTTGAATGGGTTTCTCGGTGGTATACCCGGAGTGATAGCATCAGGTTGCTCATCTCGTTTGAACAATTACCATAAAAGTATCTGTACAATAAGGCCACGCATGCCAAGTTTCGACTATGCTCCATGGAATTAATAGACTAAGATGCCCTTTTTATACCTTAGAGGGAAATGTATTTTCAGCAAATGTATTTGCAGCTATGTGCATTATCGTACCTACGATCATTTACACATGCATACAATCAATTTACTAAATGTTTGAAGAATAAACTCTAATATTCATTAATAAATGCTCGTTTAACTACCGACATAGGTGTGAATATCTGTCTTTCTTAAGTGTACCTAGTTACTATAGGTTATATTAGGTAAGGAAGGGGTGTGTCCGGCGTAGGTGGCACTCTAAACTGGAGGCTAAATCTCTTCTTGTTGTTCTTTTGAAATGACCATCAGCCTCAATTCGAGGCAAACCAGTTTAACCCTAATGAAGGAGAGTATGTAGATCCGAAATTGTGACATTCGCCAGGATGCGTAGTCGACGCTCCTGTAAGGTTGGGGAGTGGCACAGGAAGTGTTTTACAGTTTCCACATCTTTATTTCCTCAACTTCTACAAACATCGGTAGGCGAAAAGCGCTATGTATGAGGAAAGCACCAAAAGGGTAGTATCCAGTAATGGCCCCAGCAAGTTGCCGTATAAAAAACTAACTCTGGGATAGTACAAGTCGGGTTTTCGTCATGAATACGGTTGGCCACAGTGCCAGGCGGTGAACGTTTTCTATCTTTACAAGCCACCTGTCGATATTCATGTACACGGTAGATAACGGCGGTAGCACAGAATCTTCCATTTCCGTGTTAGACAATGCGACTCCCTTTCTCGCCATCTCGTTAACAGCCTCAACCCCTGCCACCTGGAAATAGCATCTAGTTACCATAATATTGTATGAAATTGAATTATTTTGCTTGATATTGGTATGTGTTTATGTTTTATGTTAATGTTGATGTTGATGCACTTAAAGTCAAATAATAAACTGTTTTCATTGTTGGATATATAGAAAACAAATTAGCCATTTTCTCTTGTCATTTTAATATATTATTAGTTCAAAAGTTTCAGTTTTGTTTGACCTGAATATTAAAATAAATGATCGAAACTTATGCCTTATTTCCACCGGGCCTAAAATGCATTCAACGCTTAAATGTATTTAACATCGCAATTAAATGCTTAAACTCCCTTTCAAAACATTTTGACAGCTTGCTCGCAGCCGCAGCGAGAGTCGTATGTACACAAACAAAAGAGGTAATTTGCGTTGTGTTCTGTGTGGCAGAGTTTTTACTTGAAAAAAGGCTTTTCCTTGTATTTTTTTGCATAAATACATATCTTCTGTCGTAAATGAAGTGAGTACTTCTATCATTTGTAAATAACAAAAGCTGAAAATGAAATATCGGGTGTTTTTTTTAGAGGTATAGAACTTCGAATTGAAATAAAACACAAGAAAATCGTTTTAATGTCCATCAATTTGGCTTTATTGGAAGGATAATTTTATGCCATTAATGTTTAAATATGATTTCGGGCATGTGGCCGCCGCGGCTGGCTCGAATAAAGCCAATTCTACAGGTCCAATTTTCAACCACTTTTTCGAGCATTTGGGGCCGTATGTCGGCAATAACGCCACGAATGTTGGCTTCCAAGTCCCCTAACGTTTCTGGTTTGTTGGCGTAGACGAGCGACTTCACATATCCCCAAAGAAAATAATCCAATGGTGTCAAATCACACGATCTTGGTGGCCAATTGACAGGTCCATTCCGCGAAATTATGTGCTCATCGAATGTTTCCTTCAATAAATCGATTGTGACGTGCGCTGTGTGGCATGTAGCGCCGTCTTGTTGGAACCACAACTCATCCACATTCATGCCATCCAATTCGGGAACAAAATAGTCGGTTATCATGGCTCTATACCGGTCTCCATTAACGGTAACTGACTGCTCTTCTGACTGGGTCCTCTTCAACATTTTGCTCTACAGCGGCAATTGTTTCTTCGGTGCGCACTGTTCGACGTCTCTGCGGATGCGTATTATCACATAGAGTAAACGTAGTGCGAAAACGACCCATGGTTAACCGAATTAATTGCTCTGATGGACGATTATGTCGACCATAAAATGGACGGAGCTTGCGGTAAACTTCGCGAACTGAACCATTATTTTCGAAATAAATTTGCACGATTTGCAAGCGTTGTTCTTTTGTCAACCTGTTCATGATGAAATGGCAAACCAAACTGAACATAAATGACATTAGAGTTGCCAGATTTGACCACAAAATGCCAGTTTTATCTCTATTCAAAAAACAAACCTCTAAAAAAAACACCCTATAAAAATGTGAAACTTTCCAAAACCCGTCTTGATATTGAAAATGAAGACATTTCTCAAAGCTGAGCTCTGGTATCAAGCAGCTGACAACTTTGACAATTTCACTTGACTTTGACAAATGAACTTAACATTCAAAAATATGAAAACACGAAACGACGCAATTGGAGCTGGACGGAGCAGACCTTCCTAGACTGTTGGGAAGGGAAAACGGAGTGGTTTTTCTGTAAAATCAGCTGCGTCAACTCAGTTCCAGTGAAAAGGCTTGACATTTAAGCGCTCGGTGGAAATACAATATTGGTTTCGGGTCGGCCTTAAAAAGTTGCACACACATATATATTCATAAAGTTTTGATACTTATAGGGATGGTACAACAGACGTTACTCGTACAGTGCATTTCGGCACACCCACTGCGGAGCAACGACAGTGCTACACTCGAGTACTAAAGGGCTTTATTGCCTTTGCAACCGCAATCTTCCCTAAGGACACGCCGGTATGTCTCAACCAGATGATAATTTCATTTTCTAACAGCAAACATTAAGTGTAAACTAAAAGCACAGGGCTTTCGTGCGAAAATACGATCATATTGAGCTTACTTGCCTTACGAGCGACAGCATTACAAATTTACTCAATCGTTAAATGGTTCCATAAATAAATTTCAATGAAAGGCTTTCCGCACTAATTTAAACGATTAAAATAAAAGTTGTTTTATATTGATTACACTTCGCTATTTAGTTAGTAATTTAACATTGACTTCAATTCAATTCAACATTGATTTAAAAACTGTAATAGGCCGAGGTTAACGAATCTAAAATTTTTGGGAATGCAAACATTTACACATTTCATTTTGAGGCCTAATTCGAAACTTCTAATACTATCAGATATCAGTCATTCAATCGTTATAAACCATTTAAAGAGGTTTGGGCATAGGTAATAAAAAGTTTGGTCGAAGAAGTTTTACGGAGTTCTCTTTTATATTAATTCTACTCAAAATATACATAAATACACATATTTCTTTTTTAACCTGTGTCTCGTTTTTCTTAACATTAATAATGTGGTACACGTGAAATTGATTCCACTGACCTTTTCACTTATTTATCCAGCTAAGTTACTTAGACCACATCGCCCGTCGGTCACTCTGGCAAGCAGGTCTAAATTATGGTCATGGTACTGGACATGGTGTCGGAATGTATTTGGCTGTTCATGAATACCCGCCGCTCATTAATGCCAAGAGCACCGACACACTTTCTGAAAATGTTTTTACATCAAATGGTAAGAAATAAACTACATATATAGAAAAGTGTTTAGTTGCAACAGATTTCTTTTTAATTTGTGATCCCAAACCACAGAGCCGGGCTACTACAAAGACAATGAATTTGGCATACGAATCGAAGATGTGATGCAAGTAATTAACAGCGACTTGAGTAATGCATTTAATGGCGAAGGCGCTTTCACTTTCAAATCAATTACGTACGCTCCATTACAAACCCGTCTCATAGATACAGATTTACTTACTAAGGACGAGGTAAGTTCAAGAAACTCTGTCGGTATCATTGCATTGTGAAAATGTACCTACCTATTTCATACTTTGTCTTCGAACATTTTCCTACAAACCGGTACCACCGATGTCCTCCTTAATGTGTGATATATTTGCAGGCGAATTATGTGAACGTGTACAATCAAAGGGTAATGAGCGTCATCGGACCCATTCTTCTAAAGCATAAACTTATGGACACTTACCAGTGGTTGGCTCACGAGACACGACAAATTTGTTCATGGGCCAAATAAATTAGAGTGGCTGTTCTAAATGATGACACCCACCTGAATGCACATACGATATACGAATTATAAAATACATACGAAGCATATACATACATATGTATGTGTATAACATTTTCAATAATAAGTCTAACAAGAAGCGTAATAAAAATCGTACATACAAAGAGTACTTCAAGTGTCATTACAAACATTATAAGAAAACATATTTTACTTGCTCTGAAAATTCAAGGTTTTAATTTGTATGTCTTTCCCTGAGATGTTTAAATTAGTATGTAGTACAGGACCGCTCATGGACGAATACTATACGCACAAAATATGTATGTTTAAGAACGAGTTAATGTAACAGTTGATTGCTGCCTCTGCCTTATTTCTGTTTCCTGTTTTCTTGCTTCTGGATTGTGTGAGTAACTGTTATCTTCCTAGTTTCTAGTCGATTGCCTTATACTTACAAGGAATTAAACATCCAAAGGATGTGATTTATTGCCAAGGATGTTTTCGTAGTACTCACATTTTGCACTCCCTACTTGTCCACAAATACGCGAAAGTCGATGAGCATACTTACTACATACTCACCTATAGTATGTATGCGAAAACAAGAAAACGTACTTGCGATATATGTACATATGTATGCCAAAACTATTTTAATGTAACAATGTAGAATAAGTATTGCCGTCGAAACTCAGTAGTTAATGCGTGGAATCACGAGTAAAAGGGGGAAAAATATCTAGTTTTATTTCGGCAGTTGCCCTCTGGTAGAAAATGGCAAAACTCGCAGAGACCTTGAAAAATTACCCTACTCGCCTTTTGGAATCGGCGACGCCCTTCGGAATCAATGTCCAATCCATTCGTGTACTAATTCGCATGCACAGCACCAATGCTTGCTTAATAATCTTAATCGGGCTGTACCGCCATTATATACTATTTACAATATAACTATCTGTGTTCAAAAGCGATAACAGCTTCAGCCGACTTAAGACTGAATTAAGTTATGGATACCACCATGTTCTCTTGACTGTGCCGTGCATTTGTGTCTAATCGGTGAGTTTGTAATTTTAAAATATAAAAAGCTATTGTTACGAAAATTAGTTCGGCCACCTCAACTCCGGCATATTCGTTTCTCTGGATTGTGCTCAAGAAAATAAAACACACTACAATTCTTTAACGCAACTCAAACTAGCAGTGACTTTATTTACAATTCTACAATTCCACACGTGTTACTAATAGTGGAGTGTGTCAGTCGGAAAAGAGGCCGAAATCCGGTAGTCTTCTTGGACACGACGAGACTACTTCCCCCCCCCCGTTTTCGAGGGTGCTGAAGACGATGGTGCTGAGCAATTTGCTTTTTGGGCGGGGGAAGACGCTCAAAAGGGTTAAAAACCCCCTTTTTACGCCCATTATGGTAACAAAACTCATCTATGGAAAGCTTTTGTAAGGCAATATGGGTATCAAACGATTCAGCGTGTCATTGCGGCAAACACTTGACATTTTTGACAGATTGGCCGTTTGAGCGAAGTTTTAAGACTAGTATAGACTCCGAACGACACAACTCTATATGAGATACAAAAAATTTACTAAATCATGTTTCTCCATACAAGTATTTAATCCTTGGTTTTCCCCGTCAGATTGTGATTTTCCAAAAAAATGAGTGACAAGTCTCTAATTATTTTTGATTTGGAGTATTTTCACCAAGTTTTAAACCAATAGGTCTATTAACCATAATTCCCAGAATTTTAAAAGTAACGTAAACCCAGAAGTGACACTGTCAGGCTTATATGAGCTAAATTACTGAAAACATTTGTTTTAACCCTAATTCCCAGAAGTGAGCCTAACAGTCTCACTAAAGATTTCAAATGGTGATAAATCCTATACCAAAAGATTTTCGATTCAAATTTTTGTATGTAATCCTCTAATGGAATGTTAAAATTATATATCATTTATAAATTTAACTTTTTAGACAGTTTTTGTACTTTTTTTAAATAATTTTTTCAAAATGTAACGTAACCCCAGAAGTAAGCCTCAGAAGCTCATTTGAACAAAAAACTAAAATTTACTCAGAATTCCTTGACTTTTTGTCCATCATATGGAAGAATATTTTTATTTTTCATGTTTAGGTGTATTTTTATTGTGTCAAGTTCAAAGTTTTTGAGCCTAGCACTCATCTAGTCGGCATGGGACGAGGTCAATTAAAATTTTTGAAAATACTGCAATCTACGACATATGAAGAATTTATACCTTGCCGAGGTTGATGCTAGTTCATACAGTTTATGTCTTCCAATCCCGATAAATATGTAATCAGAATATGGAAGTACGATGGTGCTAATACTTCCTGAAATGCCATACACACGCAAAGACGGTAATCAAGAGCTGTGGGTCTTGCAAAAAGGGTGTTGAAAAACTGTGTGAGCCTTACAAACACAAATGTTATAATGACCAACTAATTCACCAGTAATATGGCGTTCAAACTGACGACTTAAACCTGTTTAATGTGCTTAAACAAGTTAAATGAACAAAACCAGTTCGAAAACCGGTTTATTCACATGCAATTGTTGTTGGAAATTAAACGTGTTAAACCATTTAACATGTTTTGAAACGAGTTTAGCGCAGTGTTGCATCCGAAAGCTTTCTATGAAAAAGCTTTTTTGTCAACTGAACACACCGCACACACTCTGAACACATTCTAGAAAAACATCCCTTAAATTTCAGCTGTCATTTCATCAAAACAAAACAAAAAAAAACTGAAAATTTGAAAAATTTGAAATGAATGAAAATTATCGTTTTGCTTGCACTGCTTTCATTCCATTCATCACCTTTTTATGGCATCTGAATACAAGGCGTCTAATATTTGGACAAACTTGAGAATGTTGCCGTGGATTGTGAAAAATACACCAATATTTCGCCCGAATCATGCTCCCAGCACATTTTTACGCACAGTTCACAAAAATATTTATTTGTTTATTTGTAAACAAACAGCTGTCAAATTGAACCTCATTGAGCGTCTGGACGGTTGTGTTCAACAAAAAGCTCTTTTCACTTAAACTAGTTTAAATGAGTCAGTTTGAACGCCATATAAGAATTAGCCGATAGTTTATTAGATGCGGGGTACGTACACTCAGAAAAAACAAAATTTGTATGATGGGTATATCAAAAAACGCAAACCTAATGAATGGCCTCTAGGCCTCTTCTTTATACATTTGATTGATGATGCTGGTAATGCGACATATGTCATATGGCCCAAAGCACGTCCTTACTGGAATGAGGATATAGATAGCAAAAGATTGTGGTTTTTGCGATAACTGGTGGATTTTTTTTGTACAGCCACGAATATCTACGAGCGATAACTCAGGCAACAATATATGCTGTATTACTGCGAAAGGCCAGTTCGTAGGCTTCAAATTCTGGTACACGTAAATCAAGTCGGTGCCATATTTGTCCACCACCCATCTCTAAAACGCAGGAACATGTTTACAATAAACTAAACAAATCTCCATTCCTCTTCCACCCAAATTTAACAAAGATATGAATAATAATAATTAATAATTGACTGGCACGACAGCCCGCTTACGCGAGACTAAGGCCTAGCTTCCCGCAACCACCCGTGTTGTGCGTGCGAATTTGTACGCGGGTGGAAGGGACCTACAGTTTTATGCCGGTTCCGAACGGCAGGTTGGGAGCTTTTTCATAAGCAATTTTTACTCTTAGAGGTTTGCCATTTCCAGCTGAGAGGACAGCCACCGAAACAGAAAACGAGTTTTCCCGTTATTTTTTTTTTAGGTGTTATTACAGGCAGCATTGAACCTGGGGTTGCTGCCTTCGACTCGCGGTCCAACGCACTAACCAACTGAGCCACGGCGGCAAAGATATGAATCTCTGGATTAATTAACTTTTGCAGTAGCAATTGTTTTCCAATGGACCCTGTATTCACAAGTTCTTTACTAAAAATATATAACTTAAATAAAAACGTCTTTAAGTAGTAACTGGATTTGGAAAAGTAAAAAAAAAATGGAGTTTTTGAGTAATTTAGCTCATATGAGTCTGACAGTCTCACTTCTGGGTTTACGTTACTTTTAAAATTCTGGGAATTAGGGTTAAAAGTACAAAAACTAAAATATTAAATTTATAAATGCAATATAATTCTAACATTCTATTAGAGGATTACATAAGATAATGGAATCGAAAATCTTTTGGATTTATCACCATTTGAAATCTTTAGTGAGGCTGTGAGGCTCACTTCTGGGAATTAGGGTTAAATAACGTTCCTTCGGCTATATCATATTACCCGCCGATGGTATAATTAGAGTTATTTTGAGTTAAACACTGTGTTTTGTTTACTTAAATTTGTTTTATTTCACACTATGTGGAATCGACCGTTCGGCTTAGTGCTACAAATTCAACTGCCTAAAACAAAAAACTTAAGTCTACGTCACAACACAAGTCGATCGTGGAAATGGCAAACTGTCACGTCTTGTGTTCAGGTTACACTTTGCCAGACGGATCGTCAGCGATTTTGGTGGGAGTCATACGCCGGTGTTAACTTATATCACATTACCTACCACTTTTATCCGACGCCAATATTGGGATATTTTGATTTGTAATTAAAAAACTCGAAAACAGTTTATCTTAAAGAATTAATAATCCTACATATACTAAATAATGCGTCAGTGAGCAGTTTGAGACCCTTGGTTTGGTTAACCCTTTCCGGTCAATTTCCGCATTTCTTGAGATAAGAATTTTTCTTTAAAAATATTGACTCTCATTGAACATTTTAGCAATAAAATACAACAAAATATCAAAAAAAACATTTAGGTTGAGAATTACAGCTCAATCAATTTTCTACGATACATCGTATAATGGTCCGCAAAGAAGTAAAAATCCATGAAATTTTTGTTTCGTTTTTTAAGTTTTATGAACAATTCATTGATGTTTGTGATAGAAAATATAAATTATTACAACAAAAAAACAAAACGTGATTCCATTTTGATCGTAACTTATATAAATTATATATGTATAAACAATTGAGTCACATTTATTCGGCCTTATGCAACCGTTGTTGTTGTTGCAAAGCCCTTTTCCCCTCAATAAAACACAGAATCAATTAAAATTCGTATAGCTTTACGGAAAGATACTGAATATAGCCGATTCTTATTATCATAGTGGGAGTGGCAAGTAAGCATGTCTAACCTTACATAACCTGTGTCTGCCCAGTAAAACTCAAAATCGTCTAGTAATTCTTATTTTTAATCGAAAATTGCCGAATAGTCGAACTTTATTAGACACGTGGTTTACAGATGGACGTGGCAGGCATGCAAGAGCAAAAATTCTATTACAAATGACCACAAGGGTTGCAAAGCTTTTAAAGGCTCAGGAAAAATATTTAGACGCAAAAACTGTTAAATTTAATAAGTTTTATAAATCAACTGAGATCCAAACTTTGAAATTGTTTACCTTTTTGCTACCAAAAAGTATTACATATTTAAAAATTCGTCCGCAGAAGCTACGTCATTTGCTGGTTTTTCAAATTCTTGCAAAAAGCTGCATAAAAAACACACTCATACTGTGTAGCCACGGCTATAATGATTTATATTTTTAAAGACAGACTGACAGCCTACTTAATAAGAATTAAAAAGCCGTTCCATAAAAAATGCGTTCGCTGTCAAATAAAAATTCTTGGAAAAAATTGTACGATATATCGTACAAATTTCCGGAAATGGTTAAAAATAACCACAGTGACAACCGTGCTTTGCAATTCAGTTTTTTTTTTAATTTTTTGAAAAAAGCCCTTGATAAAATCACCGAGGAGCACCAACTGCTTAGTGCTTGCAGTTTTCAATACTGGTCTTCCTCTTGTTCCAACTGAAGGTTTTCATGAGCACATAATTCTTTATGTCATACACATTCCCACATGTGTAAGAATGTAAGGAATGTTTTGTAAACATTTATATGTATTATAGTTACAAGTATTTCCTGTTGTTGACTGATTTATTTATTTATTTATCTTTTGCTCCATCTATTGCATTTTCAAAAGGTCGCTCTAAATGTTTCCAAATATTGCTGGCATATGAGTTTCCGGTGCTTTGTAATTTATGTTTAAGACTTCAACTTCTGCATTAAGTCGGAATGTAGGGCACATCGTTGACAATGTTTACCAAATCACTTTTGATTTTAAAGACATGGACAAGTTATAGGAACATGAACCACATCTTTGTCGGTGTGCAATGACTAATTCAAGCATATTTATATGCTCGCGTATCTGGTCTAGAATACATGGTCTCCTTTTTGCTTTCATACTATGCGTTACGCTCTCAAAGAATAAAAAAAAAAAAATTAAACAATGCACAAACTCGTTTGCATGGTGCCCGGCCCATGACGTCAACATTGTCCTCAGGGACTTCAAGGTAAAGGTCGGGCGAGAAGGTTTATTTGGTCCTACAGTCTCCATGCGACCACTTCGAACAACGGTCTGAGGTTGATCGATTTCGCCACGGCACGAAAAATGGTAGTTAGTAGCACCAGATTCCAGCACCTCAACATCCATAAGGCCAGCTGATTATCCCCCGATCAATCCACCCGCAACCAGATTGACAACACTGTGATTGATTGATGAAAGGCATGCTTCTAACATCCTAGATATGCGCACGTTCCGAGGACCGAATATCGACTCGAACCACTACCTTGTTGCAGCCGATGTATGTATGCGTCTTTGCGCAGCGAATACCGCACAACCTAGTTTGCGAAAGAAGCTGGATGTCAGTAAGTTGCGAACATAAGGGATAGCCGAAGCCTACTCCGCTCAACTCTCTATCCCGCTCATTCGCTCTCCCCTTACCAGCTGATGACATCGGCGTATTTTGGGTTCACATATTCCACTCTGTGCGTTCGGCGCAGAAATTCTCCTTAAAACCAAAGAACCGATGGTACGACGGAGAGTGCCGCGCAGCCACTGCTGTGAAGAATGCTGTTTGCAAGGAGACCTGCAGTCAACTGCTACTCGAGCCGGGAAAAATACCGGCAGGAGGAGAAGAAAGAGAGGTGCTTTTTTAGACACAAGAAACGGAAGCAAGAAAAATGTAGGAACAGGATCGAAGCCAGAAAATTGTTCCAGAAAGTCAAGCGTCTGACAGAAAGTTTCAAACTCTTCCTGCAGCTATAAAAAAGGGGATCTGGTTACAGATGCACAGGGTATACTGAGGTTGTGGAAGGAGCATTTCACCAAGCTGCTCGCAGGTGACGAAGAGAACAATACTGCCAGTGGCAATGATGTCTAGACGGAACCAATCGACGGCGTTGTGGATGTACCACCGCATAGCTAGTACGAGGTCCGGGTCGCTATCCAGCGAATCAAGAACAATAAAGCTGCAAGACCGGACGAGCTACCAGCGGAAGTGTTCATGGCCGGCAGCGGTGAGCTGATTGGGTGAAGAACGTATTCTCAGTGATTGGAATCTCAGTGCTCTTTATCCTGTGTTTAATAAAGGCGACCCAACAATATGCGCCAACTACAGGGGTATCGGCCTACTTCCCATTGCGTATAAGGTTTTATCGAGTGTATTATGTGAAAGATTGAAACTAGTCGCCAAAGCACTGATTGGTAAGTCCACCATCGACCAGATATTTACATTGAGCCAAATCCTGGAGAAGACCCATTACAGTCAAATTGATACAGACTATCTCTTTGTCGATTACAAGGCAGCTTTATTTAATTATTTAACAATCTCGAAAACTTAAACGGGAAACTGGGAGTTAACAAAGGAACTGAACAAAGGGCAGATAGATCAATCATCATCAAGAGGTCGACAGCGCGTTTAACTCAGCTAATGCTGGGGAATAGCAGCGTTACTACCATATCGCGTTCTAGAGAACTCAACAGAAAATGGGGTGACGTGTGTGAGAGAACGTGTTGGCACATTGAAAGCTATTTTGGTCAAAAGAGAAGGGCAATCAATCATTGACTATACCAAAAATAAAAGACATGCAGATGACAGACCTCCTGGTTTCAAGTGATTTTAGACTCAGTTCATACGTAGCATTGTCTAAACTTGGTAACCCTGCAAAGCTCGAGAAACTTTGCAAAGCGACGTTAAACAATACACGAAGATTCGTCAAGGTTGGAAGGTTGGTTGGATTTGTCTGGCCCATTCGATACCGTTCGAGGCTTCAGACAGAACGATCCTTTGCCATGCGACCTCTTCAATTTCACCATGTAGATCGTAATGGGACGATCTTCAACAAGAGATCGATGAGATATACGTCATCAGGCGTAATGAGCGCGACGTTATCGCTGCCTTTGCGGTAATTGAAAAAGAATCTGCAAAAATGGGTCTGGTGGTAAGTAAGGGCCAGACAGCATATACTTTATATGCTGTCTCTCACGTCGAAGCCGACAGGTATACTTTTGAAGTTGTCAAGGAATTCTTCTTCCTTGGCATCGCCATAAACAGCAGCAACAATGCCTGCCTGAAGATAAAGCGAAGAACTACTCTTGCCAATAGGTGCTACTACGGTCTCGGAAGGCAACTGAGTAGAAAAGATTTCTCTCAACCAGCAAAACTTGCACTCTATTGAACGCCTATTCTGCCCCTGCTCCTTTATGCCGCAGAAGCATGGACACTGTCGCGAAACTGGGACAGCCGGTACCACTACATGCACAGAATTTCACTAATATTATTATAAAATTGCAACCAAGCTTGATCAGAAACGTGGATTTTCCTTCATATAAATTTGTAAAACGGGATTGTTGTTCTAGTGTGGGTAATTTTTTGTGACCAAAGAAATTTTTATTTGTATTTTTTTGGTGCCATTTCGTAATACGTTTGTATAAAATTGACTATAAAAATATATTATTGCCAAAAGTGTCAAAAGAATCGTTGGGTATGATTTTTATTGAATTAAATTAAGGTTTTATAAGCTGCATCAAAAAAAAAACAGTTCTGCGTTCAAACTAGAACATTTAGCACCAAAAGCATACCTGATCTGATCTGATCGTCAACCCCAATGACTACATGACGCGAAACTCGGAGGGATCAGGGTTGCTAATTCGGTCAAACCAGGCCCCAGAGTTGATAGGGTTCGTACAGCAAATTCTCCATACAAAAGCCAGGGCAAGGGCTGCTGGTGCGTTCGATGTTTATTTGCAAATAAAATAATTGTTTTTTTTTCTTTCATTCTGCAGTACGTTTATAGGAAATTGATTGCAAAAAAACGTTGTTGCTGAAAAACGTCATAAGTATGTTGCCTCGTGTTTTAATATGATTTTACTTCAGTTTTAGCTGACTGCCCTCAAAGCCTTTTACGTTTCTGAAACACGTTTAAAACTAAATGGTGGACTATTTAATTAATATCCTACTTAATAAAGTCTACTACTTTTTTTCTTAATATTTATTGATTACGTGAATTTAAAAATTTTATATGTAGTTCACTTATGACTTCAAGGTTTTTACACAACTTTAACTACATATATTGATTTAACATCGGTGAATTGAGTATAGACGTCTCCTTTCCACCAGCACCAAAAAGGCGGCGCGCAGTGGCTGATTCTGCCGACGTAGGTTGCAAAAGTCGATTTTGGCATGTTCGATTTGGGGGAAACTGTTATACTTGTCCGATAGATAAATGCTTGGACCTAAGAAATCCGAAAACCTTAACTAAATTGGACAAATAGTTTTGCTTGTAGAGCCCGTGAAATAATATCAGCGATTTGCACTTTTTCGGCAAAGCTGAAGTTTTAAAATACGGAAAAGAGCAAATTGATTGAAACTTTTTGCACCAGCATCGTAAAAGAAGGCATTTGTAGTAAATAATTAAATATAGAAAAAAAGTTGGTTGTTGTTGTTGTCTTTTCATAGGCACTCACTTGAAGCACTGTTTTTATCACTCTTTTTGAACTTTCGATAGACTTTAAAAAAAAGGCCATACTTGCCACGATTCCGTCTTTGGGAAAATTGTTCACTACTCTTCTGTGAGTACTGACCTGAAGAGATCGGGTGCCCGATTTTGCCCGACTGGATTTTACAGCGATTTTTCTGTGGCCACCTCGCGCAATTTTGTGCTTTCGGGTGCGTGCGTTCGAACAAGTTCGTCAAGATTTTGATAGTGAATCACTTACACGCGATTATAATCGTTGCCAGGGCATGCAAATTTGGATTTTGGCTTCATTTAAGATGTGATACAGGCTTGAAACTCCATATTAAGTCGACTTTTTTTTTTGCGTATATTGCTGTAAGCTCGAAGTAAAGAGTACTTTTGCTGGATGCTGGATGTACGAAAAACACGTTGGCTTTCATTTCCGGCAATCAGCTATCATGTATCCTTTGATGTAATGTCTTTGTTTTTAATAAAATACTAACACTGTGTCTGGCATAAAATTTTTTTTTAATTTGAGCACAACTCAGTCAGTCGCCATTAGTCTTTGAGTTGAACCGCGCCAATGAAATAATTAGTTATTGAAAAACAAAAAGCAGACTTATAAGTATCTATGTGCAATGTCTAAAGCTCACTTATGTGTCTGGGCTGTTCAAAAAACCCACATCCCGGGAAACCTAACAACTGTTTAGGTACCTGCTAGTACTAGAAGCTTAGTACCTGCTATTTGAATGCATATGCAAATCCTACTTATAAATAATGGAGTTTGAAGTAAGTGAAGTTAGTTTCGAATTTAATTTGACATCACTCCGCCACTGCAACTAAACCGAAGAAGAAGCACAAAGATGAAAAGCTGTTTGAAATATTTACTATTTCGAAGACAAAGGAGAAGTTTGTTCTGGCTGTCACTAAAGAAATTGGTTACGTCGAAGGAAGTTTGCCTGCAGCCAACATATCTATGACTAAAGAGAAGATATCCAGGACTTATCGCACTACAAAGTTGAAATGGATTGCGGCAAACCGTACCAAATTCAATTTTGTCCAGAATAATGAGGAGTGGTTGGAAAAAACAATTTACTTCGATGCAGGAGATGCATGTAGCATAAGCGATGACCAACCATCGACATAAAAGGCGGCAAAAGGAAGGCCGAAAAAGTCAATTTAGGACAGTGCGTCATTTAATAAAAAAGGAAGCTTATGGAGGCAACGGAAACAATAACTACCACCCACCTGTCAGAAGCTTTGATCATAAAATAAAATAAGGATCGGGAGAGGCGTTATAGTGGAAGCAGTTTTACCAGCAAGCCCGGGTCGTGTTAAAATAATAAAAAACAGTATTCCCACCCCACCCAATGTGCTACCCATCAAATATAGTCATAATAAAACTTTAGCACTGTTTTTGCCCAAAGAAAAATTCACTTTTTATGTAAATTTTTCGAATTCTGGTTCTAATTTTGAAAGCGAAATTTATTAATTTGTATTTTTAAATTTGACTCTCACTTTATTTCTTAAATTTCTTATTACTTTTCATCTTTTTTAATCCATTTTCATTAATTTTGCAACTAAAACTTATCATTGTTGCTCGCATTATTCTTATTTACAGTAAGCCGAACTTTGACAAAGTATTACGTAGCACCCTGTACTTCGATTGAGTTTATTTTTGAGAATACAATAGCCTGACGAATTTCTAATCAACAGCAAAAAAAATTTTCCAATTATCTCTATTCGTTCAGGAGTAATTAATTTTGCAATCTGAAATGACAAATTGAGCCACTGTTCGGCGTACGAAAAAGTGGTATATTTATTAAATTTTAATGCTGTTACAATTAGGAGTTAATGTTATATCTCCACAATGTTGGAATATTTTTTTATTCATTTGAAACACTGAAAGCAGGCTGGGAAAAGTATACCGCTATAATGCAAAGTGAAGACAAGTCGGCTAAGGCCGACTAAAATTCGGTTAAACTGGAAAAGCATCTTTGTTTTTAAAACCAATTTGACACACTATTCATACATACATATTGTTACCAAAAATTAGTTCTGCAGGCTTATTCGTTTCTCTGGATTGCGCTTCAAAATAAAACACACTACTATTCTTACACGCAGTTAACAACCTGCAATCACTTTATTTGCCAATTCACTCTTTACGGTCTTTATACTTGTTACTTATTGGACTACTCCGTGTTGCACCTTTGCTTGCTAAAACCAAACTCTTCCCTCTGCGCTGTGCTCGGCCGCCTTTTAGCCTAGGCGTATACGGAAACGCAGGCCGCACAAGCAGCATAACTCAACGCAGTTCAGTTTTTTTGTAAATAATACTGCATTATATGTATATATATAACAGCGTATACACAGGCACATGCACAGGCCTGCGTCGCGTTGTAGTTGAAATACAGTTTTCGGCGCGCAGTCAACACGTTCTCTTGCAAAAATTTAAGAATTAATTGAAAAAGTGCGTGGACAGCCCATATTACACCCATATTATATTATATAGGTTCTATTTCAAAGTCTGATTGAGACAAAGAACTCATATTGCTGGGTCTATGGAATGAATACGAAACACGTGCGCTGGTTTTACGAGATTCGTATACACAGTTCACATATGTATTTTCTGGGTCAGACAGTTGCATCTGTGCTGCGATGCCCTGTTCTGTGCAAGCGGCCTTCGTCTCCGTATACGCCTAGGCTTATACTTGTTTGCTTGTCGTGCAGATCGTTCTCGCGCAATGTGCCCAGTAATCCTTCGCAATTGGACTTCCGCCGACCATCTCGTGCTCCTTTGCTTCGACGATTGTTCCGAGATCCGTGTCCTTACGCTGATTCTTTTCTATCCTTTCTGCAGACCAATCTTCCTCTTGCATGACGTTTACCAATCGAACTCCACTATTTGCTCTTTGCTTTCGACTCGCCAACAATGCCTGCATACGGTCGGTGTAACAAGGCATCGGCATTTCCATGGCAGCTGCCTTTGCGATGTTCTACTATGTAGTCATAGCTCTGCAGGCGCTCGATCCACCGCGCCAACTGGCCAATTGTGAAGCTCAGAAGACATTTCAATGCCGCATGATCTGTGCGTAGACGAAATTGTTGTCCATAAAGGTATTGCTGGAAGTGTTTGACGCATTCCAATACTGCCAGCGACTCTCTCCTTGTCACACAGTAGTTTCGTTCAGGTTTCGACAGGGTTTTGCTGTAGTATGCTATCACTTGTTCTTTAACATCTATTTTCTGTGTTAGCACACCGCCAATACTATGTCCGCATCTGTATTCGTCACAAGCATCTCTCCGGGAACGGGGAAGGTCAGAATTGGAGCGGTGCGAAGGCTTGATTCTTTTTCGTCAGTTTGTGCAAGCTGCTGGCTGCAGAGAAACTGCGAAGTTCGTGTAGATTGCGTGGTCGGGGCCACTGCTTTGCCGCCATTATTTTTCCTTCATCCGTATGCAATCCGCGCCGGAAACCGTGTGACCCAGATACTTGACCTCCTTTTGGAACAGCGAGTATTTCTTTGGGTTGAGTTTAAGTCCGGCTTCTTGTATTCGCTCGAATACCCCCTTTATCTTTTCCAAGTGATCATCAAACCTTTTACCCATTACGATTATGTCGTCGCGGTACACCAGACACGCCCGCCAATGTAGCCCTTTCAGCACACGTTCCATTAGCCGCTCGAATGTTGCTGGTGCGTTGCAGACTCCTAACGGCATGACGGTAAACTGTCACAAATCATCGCCGTTTTTTCCTTGTTCTTGACTGCAAGCTCTACCTGCCAATAGCCGCTGCGTAAGTCGAGCGTGGAAAACCACTTTGTATCTGACAGTATGTCCAGGTAATTATCAATCCGAGCAAGTAGATCTGTCCTTCTTGGTCCAGTCGTTGGGCTTCCGATAGTCCACACAAAACCGGGTACTGCCATCATTTTTCTTAACAAGTACCAATGTCCTGACGAGGGCTTAGGCATTCAAATTTTTAACTTCTTTCCTTTGGTCGGGTGGACTCATCTTGGTTTTTGGCGGATCGGCTTCGCACTTCCGGTGTCGATGTTGTGCTACACTATGGCGGTCCTTCCGCCTGCTTCTGCTGCTAATATCGACCCACATTTCTGCAAGAGTGCAAGAGAGAGTTCTCCTGCGGTATTGCATCCATGTTAAAAGTATTTGATTGTTTTCGCACTAATTGTACTCGTCTCGATTCAAAGCCATCAACAACGCAAAGAAATGTGCGTACCGAAGAAAATACTGCTGCTGTAACTCGAAGTGTTAAAGAAGACGCCGAAATGCCGGTTCTTCGTCGTTCTCAACTTGTTGGCCTTTGTCCTTCGACTACGTGGGAAATTTTACGTAAGGATCTTAGCTTACGTGCCTTGGCTTGAAGCCAAATAAAACTGCCTGAATATGAGCATTTTTATCGAGGAATTGCGTTTAATGATGAAGCTCATTTCTTGTTAAATGGCTACGTCAACAAGCAAAATTGCCGTATTTGGAAGGAAGATAATCGTCAAGCCGTTAACGAATCACCATCACATCCATGAAAATGGACTGTTTGGTGCGGTTTACACGCTGGCGATATCATCGGTCCTTATTTCTTTCGAAATGAGAAAGGAGCTGCCGTTACGGTGAATGGCGAGCGCTATTGAACCATGCTGACTGAATTTTTGTTTCCAAAAATTAGTCAGCTTAACATCAACGACATTTGGTTCCAACGAGACGGCGCAACTTGCGATACAGCGCGCTTAACAATCAATTTATTGCAAAAACAATTTGGTTTCTTTCCAGAAGTGGTCCTGTTCACTGGTCCCTCGATCGTGCAATTTAACCCCTCTGGATTACTTTTAATGGGGCTATGTTAAGTCATTGGTTTATGCCTACAAACCAGCAACTATTGAAGCATTTGAAGCCAATATTCAAGCCACTATTGACGTCATACGGCCAGATTTAATGAAACAAGTAGTTAAAAATTGGACTGATCGAATGAACTATGTAACTCGTAGCCGCGGCGGACATATGCCGGAAATCATATTTAAAAAATAAATGTCATAAATTATATATTTGTCTTGTATTGTCATTTTAAGTTCTCAAGCTCTTAACCCACAACCCTTACAACCCACAGATGACTTGTACCATCGTCCTCATCCAACTTTGCTCACACAATCGTCTCGGAATTCGCTGGTATCTTCTGGTGTTGACACGAGATAACTTTTCTTACCGCTACGCTTCGCTCATAGCCTGTGTGCAGCAGAAATTCAACGTTGACATACTTCAGCACATTTTCCTTCAGGTCCAGCATAAATCCGTGCCTAATCATGAAATCACGTCGCCCATTATATCCGCGACGATGAACTCATGTTACAGGGTGTTGGAGCCGATAGCAATCGTTTTTTTTCCTTTTTCTTTTACCGGCGCACGCTCGCCAGTCGCTGTCCTCAGCTGTATGCCATGCAGTGGTCCCCAATTCCTCAGAAGCTTCCTTATTATGATTGAATATGACGCACCAGTATCCAGTGTCAACCCAAACGGTTTTTCATCTATCTTTCCTTCAACCGTCAAGCTGCTGTGTTGTCATGTCAGCTGCGAGACGAAGACGGTGGGACCGCAGGTTGTGGGATCAGCTCACGCGTCTTTGGGCTGACCTTTATTAGTTTAACAACTCCTCCTCCTCAGCCGTACAATTGTTGTCTCGATTCCTCGTTTCGGGCGATTGCGATCGAGAACGGGAACGCTTCTTTCGTCGTCGGCAGTCCCGTGCTATATGGCTCGGGTTGTCACATAACCAGCAAGCAATTTTAGAGGAAACCGCCTGTGGCCTGGCCGGTGTCTCAGAGCTTATGGCCTGGATCGGAATGTCGCTTTCCGGTTGGATTCGGCGTATCTTTGCAAGTGCATACCGAGAGCCCCAAATCCAAGCCGCCTCCTACGTCATCGCGCTGGTCACCGTCTCCTTAAATTTCGGCTTGCTCATCATCAACGCACTGCGACGTGTCTCCGGGTCATGAACACCTTCGATAAACGCTTCAATCTTCATTCTCTCGAGAACATCAACGCCGATTTCCGGGTACAACTGTACAACCCGCTCAATGTCTGCTGCATATACATATCTGCAGCGCTTCGTTGGCTCTTTGCCTACGGTTTTTCAGCTCGCAGTAGTGTAGCGTTTTGTTATGCTCGTTGCTGTACTTTGCTGCCGGCGCTCGCATGACGGCCTCGTAATCACTTCGTAAACATTCCGGAACTGATTTTACTACCTCAACCGCAGAACCTTTAAGAGCCAGTGCCAGTATCCGCCCTTTTCTTACATTTCCCAAAGCAGCCAGGTCAACTTTGAACAGCGGTATTAACCCTAATTCCCAGAATTTTAAAAGTAACGTAAACCCAGAAGTGAGACTGTCAGGCTCATATGAGCTAAACTACTGAAAAACTAAATTTATTTTATTTTTCCAAATCTAGTTACTACTTAAAGACGTTTTTATTTAAGTTTTTTTATTTTAAGTAAAGAACTTGTAAATACAGGGTCCACAGGAAAACAATTGCTACTGCAGCGCTAGAGGCCATGCATTAGGTTTGCGTTTTTTGATATACCCATCATACAAATTTTGTTTATTCTGAGTGTACGAACCTCGCATCCAATAAACTATTGGCTAATACCTTACTGGTGAACTAGTTGGTTATTATTACATTTGTGTTTGTGAGGTTCACAAAGTTTTTCGGCACCCTTTTTGCAAGATCCACAACTCCTCGATTACCGTCTTTGCGTGTGTATGGCATTTCAGGAAGTATTAGCACCATCGTACTTCCATATTCTGATTACATATTTATCGGGATTGGAAGACATAAACTGTATGAACTAGCATCAACCTCGGCAAGGTATAAATTCTTCATAATATGTCGTAGATTGCAGTATTTTCAACAATTTTAGTAGACTTCATCCCATGCCGACTAGATGTGTGCTAGGCTTAACAACTATGAACTTGGCACGATCAAAATGCATCTAAACATGAAAAATAAAAATATTCTTCCATATGGTTGACAAAAAGTCAAGGAATTCTGAGTAAATTTGAGTTTTTGTTCAAATGAGCTACTGAGGCTCACTTCTGGGTTTACGTTACATTTTTAAAAAATTGTTTAAAAAAAGTAGAAAAACTGTTTAAAAAATTAAATTTATAAATTAAATATAATTCATAATTCCATTAGAGGATTACATAAAAAAATTGTGAATCGAAAATCTTTTGGTATAGGATTTATCACCATTTGAAATCTTAAGTGAGACTGTGAGGCTCACTTCTGGGAATTAGGGTTAAGCAAACAAATTACTTACATATATGGTAAACGCTATACTGTTTATAAAAAGTACGACTCCCTTCTTTAAAATGATACCAAAATGGTGGAATTTGGCGATAATCATTTTTCTATTTTTCCCCCCACTGACAGAGCACTGTGCAGCGTGACCACATATATTATATGTGGTCACGCTGCACAGTGCTCTGTCAGTGGGGGGAAAAATAGAAAAATGATTATCGCCAAATTCCACCATTTTGGTATCATTTTAAAGAAGGGAGTCGTACTTTTTATAAACAGTATAGCGTTTACCATATATGTAAGTAATTTGTTTGCTTAACCCTAATTCCCAGAAGTGAGCCTCACAGTCTCACTTAAGATTTCAAATGGTGATAAATCCTATACCAAAAGATTTTCGATTCACAATTTTTTTATGTAATCCTCTAATGGAATTATGAATTATATTTAATTTATAAATTTAATTTTTTAAACAGTTTTTCTACTTTTTTTAAACAATTTTTTAAAAATGTAACGTAAACCCAGAAGTGAGCCTCAGTAGCTCATTTGAACAAAAACTCAAATTTACTCAGAATTCCTTGACTTTTTGTCAACCATATGGAAGAATATTTTTATTTTTCATGTTTAGATGCATTTTGATCGTGCCAAGTTCATAGTTGTTAAGCCTAGCACACATCTAGTCGGCATGGGATGAAGTCTACTAAAATTGTTGAAAATACTGCAATCTACGACATATTATGAAGAATTTATACCTTGCCGAGGTTGATGCTAGTTCATACAGTTTATGTCTTCCAATCCCGATAAATATGTAATCAGAATATGGAAGTACGATGGTGCTAATACTTCCTGAAATGCCATACACACGCAAAGACGGTAATCGAGGAGTTGTGGATCTTGCAAAAAGGGTGCCGAAAAACTTTGTGAACCTCACAAACACAAATGTAATAATAACCAACTAGTTCACCAGTAAGGTATTAGCCAATAGTTTATTGGATGCGAGGTTCGTACACTCAGAATAAACAAAATTTGTATGATGGGTATATCAAAAAACGCAAACCTAATGCATGGCCTCTAGCGCTGCAGTAGCAATTGTTTTCCTGTGGACCCTGTATTTACAAGTTCTTTACTTAAAATAAAAAAACTTAAATAAAAACGTCTTTAAGTAGTAACTAGATTTGGAAAAATAAAATAAATTTAGTTTTTCAGTAGTTTAGCTCATATGAGCCTGACAGTCTCACTTCTGGGTTTACGTTACTTTTAAAATTCTGGGAATTAGGGTTAATACCGCTGTTCAAAGTTGACCTGGCTGCTTTGGGAAATGTAAGAAAAGGGCGGATACTGGCACTGGCTCTTAAAGGTTCTGCGGTTGAGGTAGTAAAATCAGTTCCGGAATGTTTACGAAGTGATTACGAGGCCGTCATGCGAGCGCCGGCAGCAAAGTACAGCAACGAGCATAACAAAACGCTACACTACTGCGAGCTGAAAAACCGTAGGCAAAGAGCCAACGAAGCGCTGCAGATATGTATATGCAGCAGACATTGAGCGGGTTGTACAGTTGTACCCGGAAATCGGCGTTGATGTTCTCGAGAGAATGAAGATTGAAGCGTTTATCGAAGGTGTTCATGACCCGGAGACACGTCGCAGTGCGTTGATGATGAGCAAGCCGAAATTTAAGGAGACGGTGACCAGCGCGATGACGTAGGAGGCGGCTTGGATTTGGGGCTCTCGGTATGCACTTGCAAAGATACGCCGAATCCAACCGGAAAGCGACATTCCGATCCAGGCCATAAGCTCTGAGACACCGGCCAGGCCACAGGCGGTTTCCTCTAAAATTGCTTGCTGGTTATGTGACAACCCGAGCCATATAGCACGGGACTGCCGACGACGAAAGAAGCGTTCCCGTTCTCGATCGCAATCGCCCGAAACGAGGAATCGAGACAACAATTGTACGGCTGAGGAGGAGGAGTTGTTAAACTAATAAAGGTCAGCCCAAAGACGCGTGAGCTGATCCCACAACCTGCGGTCCCACCGTCTTCGTCTCGCAGCTGACATGACAACACAGCAGCTTGACGGTTGAAGGAAAGATAGATGAAAAACCGTTTGGGTTGACACTGGATACTGGTGCGTCATATTCAATCATAATAAGGAAGCTTCTGAGGAATTGGGGACCACTGCATGGCATACAGCTGAGGACAGCGACTGGCGAGCGTGCGCCGGTAAAAGAAAAAGGAAAAAAAACGATTGCTATCGGCTCCAACACCCTGTAACATGAGTTCATCGTCGCGGATATAATGGGCGACGTGATTTCATGATTAGGCACGGATTTATGCTGGACCTGAAGGAAAATGTGCTGAAGTATGTCAACGTTGAATTTCTGCTGCACACAGGCTATGAGCGAAGCGTAGCGGTAAGAAAAGTTATCTCGTGTCAACACCAGAAGATACCAGCGAATTCCGAGACGATTGTGTGAGCAAAGTTGGATGAGGACGATGGTACAAGTCATCTGTGGGTTGTAAGGGTTGTGGGTTAAGAGCTTGAGAACTTAAAATGACAATACAAGACAAATATATAATTTATGACATTTATTTTTTAAATATGATTTCCGGCATATGTCCGCCGCGGCTACGAGTTACATAGTTCATTCGATCAGTCCAATTTTTAACTACTTGTTTCATTAAATCTGGCCGTATGACGTCAATAGTGGCTTGAATATTGGCTTCAAATGCTTCAATAGTTGCTGGTTTGTAGGCATAAACCAATGACTTAACATAGCCCCATTAAAAGTAATCCAGAGGGGTTAAATTGCACGATCGAGGGACCAGTGAACAGGACCACTTCTGGAAAGAAACCAAATTGTTTTTGCAATAAATTGATTGTTAAGCGCGCTGTATCGCAAGTTGCGCCGTCTCGTTGGAACCAAATGTCGTTGATGTTAAGCTGACTAATTTTTGGAAACAAAAATTCAGTCAGCATGGTTCAATAGCGCTCGCCATTCACCGTAACGGCAGCTCCTTTCTCATTTCGAAAGAAATAAGGACCGATGATATCGCCAGCGTGTAAACCGCACCAAACAGTCCATTTTCATGGATGTGATGGTGATTCGTTAACGGCTTGACGATTATCTTCCTTCCAAATACGGCAATTTTGCTTGTTGACGTAGCCATTTAACAAGAAATGAGCTTCATCATTAAACGCAATTCCTCGATAAAAATGCTCATATTCAGGCAGTTTTATTTGGCTTCAAGCCAAGGCACGTAAGCTAAGATCCTTACGTAAAATTTCCCACGTAGTCGAAGGACAAAGGCCAACAAGTTGAGAACGACGAAGAACCGGCATTTCGGCGTCTTCTTTAACACTTCGAGTTACAGCAGCAGTATTTTCTTCGGTACGCACATTTCTTTGCGTTGTTGATGGCTTTGAATCGAGACGAGTACAATTAGTGCGAAAACAATCAAATACTTTTAACATGGATGCAATACCGCAGGAGAACTCTCTCTTGCACTCTTGCAGAAATGTGGGTCGATATTAGCAGCAGAAGCAGGCGGAAGGACCGCCATAGTGTAGCACAACATCGACACCGGAAGTGCGAAGCCGATCCGCCAAAAACCAAGATGAGTCCACCCGACCAAAGGAAAGAAGTTAAAAATTTGAATGCCTAAGCCCTCGTCAGGACATTGGTACTTGTTAAGAAAAATGATGGCAGTACCCGGTTTTGTGTGGACTATCGGAAGCCCAACGACTGGACCAAGAAGGACAGATCTACTTGCTCGGATTGATAATTACCTGGACATACTGTCAGATACAAAGTGGTTTTCCACGCTCGACTTACGCAGCGGCTATTGGCAGGTAGAGCTTGCAGTCAAGAACAAGGAAAAAACGGCGATGATTTGTGACAGTTTACCGTCATGCCGTTAGGAGTCTGCAACGCACCAGCAACATTCGAGAATTCTGAGTAAATTTGAGTTTTTGTTCAAATGAGCTACTGAGGCTCACTTCTGGGTTTACGTTACATTTTTAAAAAATTGTTTAAAAAAAGTAGAAAAACTGTTTAAAAAATTAAATTTATAAATTAAATATAATTCATAATTCCATTAGAGGATTACATAAAAAAATTGTGAATCGAAAATCTTTTGGTATAGGATTTATCACCATTTGAAATCTTAAGTGAGACTGTGAGGCTCACTTCTGGGAATTAGGGTTAAGCAAACAAATTACTTACATATATGGTAAACGCTATACTGTTTATAAAAAGTACGACTCCCTTCTTTAAAATGATACCAAAATGGTGGAATTTGGCGATAATCATTTTTCTATTTTTCCCCCCACTGACAGAGCACTGTGCAGCGTGACCACATATATTATATGTGGTCACGCTGCATTATATGTCATATAATATTTGTGAGCACATACATGCATACATACATATGTTTCACGTTTATAAATATGTGCTCGTACGTAAAAAAGGTATATGTTCATACACAGAATAAATGTGCATATGAGTTTCGTTTAATGGCTTTTCCCCTGCTCAATTAGAGTGCGGCTTCGTTTATCTCGCGCAAAGATATTTCATAGCCGTTTGCAAGAGTTTTATTAAATATCCGTAGAACGGAGTACTAAAATGATGGCTATGATCCCAATCTTAAGTTATCGAGAAGACTAAATATCTCCTTACGCTAACACAACCCCGCACTACTCGCACACAGGGCCGCTGTGATTAACAAAGCTCGAACTGTCTTTGGGCCTTAATCACGCAGTACAAAAATGTTTAACTTTTTGTGTGCGACAGAGTAACCACCATATTTCTGAAAGAGAGCATCGTACAGATCGTTTTTGCCGAACTTGAAAAAGGGGCGGTAAGAAAAGACGTGCTGGACTATTACTTTGTTCGCAAAAATTATTTGTACGATGTCGCCTGTCAGAAATATATAGTGGTTACTCTGTTGTAGAAATGCTGTCGTACAGTGTTAACGTCGTCCGGTTTAACATATGAAAAAATATTGTTGTTCTCAAAAGTGCGGGCGCCTACATAAGTTTGTCCAGCACTGTGCGGACATATGAAAGTATTTATGTGCAAAGTTGCGTAAATTAGGGGAAATCTGGGTAGTATGAAACTTTTTAGTTCCTTAAAGTAAATTTTAATATATGTATGCATGAATAGTGTCCAGGCGGAACTGTATGCTATCAGGCTCTGTGTGCAATTTAATCTCGAACGTGAGTACAGGGGGCAGGACATCGTCATCTGCTCCGACAGCCAAGCAGCCATCAAAGCACTAATCTCATATGAGATAACCTCAGGGTTAGTGCTGGAATGCATTGAGGCATTGAATGCACTGGGCAGATGTAACCAGGTGAAGATCCTCTGGGTTCCAGGACACAGAGGTATCGAAGGAAATGAGGAAGCGGACAGCCTCGCTAGAACCGCGGCAGCCACGCCCCCCCTGGGTCCTGAACCCTTCATTGGGCTGGGCAAAAGCGCCATAACAGAGTCACTGAGACTTGAGGAAAGGACCAGGAAAACAGAATACTGGGCTAGCGCCTCCGGTCTCAGGCAATCGAAAATCTTCATTAAAGATTATAACCCCAAATGGAGTGAAGAATGCCTCAAACTAAGGAAGAACCAGCTTAGACAGGTCACAGGTCTTCTAACTGGGCACTGCAGATTGAGGAAACACATGCATACAATCGGGATAGAACAGGTAAGCGTCTGTAGACTCTGCGAAACAGCAGAGGAGACTCCCGAACACATTATATTGCACTGTAATGCGGCTTGTCGCAGCAGGTTACGTTACCTGGGCCGGTTTTGGCTTGCAGAAGAGGACGTCAAGCACCTAGACCCCCGCGAGTTACTAAGTTTCATTAGGGTGGTAGGTCTAGGGGATGTACTCTAACAACTGTAGGGGGCACAATAGATCAATCCTGGTCTCAGTGCAATATACCCCTTACCAATTCTATTCTATTCTATGAATAGTGTCAAATTGGTTTAAAAAACAAAGATGATTTTTCAGTTTAACCGTATTTTAGTCGGCCTTAGCCGGCTTGTCTTCACTTTGCACTATAACGGTATACTTTTGCCAGCCTGCTTTCAGTGTTGCAAAGTAACAAACAAAAATCCATTATAGGGAAACAACATTTACTCCTAATTGGAAAAAAGCATTTTTTCTCATATTTAGCTATGTATTCCAGTATAATGTTGTGGATATTATATGAAAAAACATGTCTCCAGCACATAATTTTAGCCTTCAACAATTTTATATATTTAAGTTTATTTATTGGGGGTTAAAGTATTGGGCATTCAAGGGTTTTCAATTAAAGTTTTTTCCTGCTTTGCTTAGAAACATGTAGGAATATTTGCTTGGGTCGGTTAATCTGTCGTCTGGTATGAAAGCTTGAATTTTTAGTTACCTACACTGTGCCGAAAGTATCCCACTTCGCCCTAGGCGCGGTGACCAGCATGCTTTAATACCTCTACAATGACACTACAGAATGCTGCTGGACTGTTAATTATTTGCGAAATGTCCTTATCGTGTCCACATAAATTCTTTAATTATCAGCAAAGTACAATATAAATATAACCACAAAAGAAAATAGTGGAGATACATAGTGCACTACATCTCGGCCACGCTAATGCCACGGTCAAGATCTTATTGGGCGTGAAAGACGTATCTGAGTGTAACGTTGCTGTTTCCATGGAACGAACAAATCGAACATTTTTGGAAAATTATACATTAATTTCCACGTACTCCGGGCGTGGAAAAGCAACAAGCGTGTGGGGATGTGGGACTGCCTTGTGGCTATTAAAGGTATATAACTTGTTCACACAGATACCATCATGCTCAGTATGTATGTTTGTGTATCGCCCATGTGTAGACCGGTCTGAAAGTAAGTACATACACAATAAAAGCCATTCACAAACGTACGTTACGTAACAACGACGGCACTCGAATTATCATGAAACAAATACATATTTTCAGTGGCGCCACTGTCTAAGGAGTGGCGACAAAATATAATTCGCAATAGCCAAGATGTGTTATTGATAACTTTTAACTACATAATTATACCGGCTTAAAATAGATACAGTTATGCAGCACTAGTTCAGAAAGTTAGTGCAAAATAAGTTCTGTATTTATACAATGCACTCTGGAACTCATTTCTTCACACTTTGTGGGGATAAAATTTTTGAAGAAATTTATTTGAAATTTGAGAAATTTATTTGGCGAAAATAGCAAACCCTCGCGGTAAAGATAAATAAGTATGCTCCTAAATAGTTTTGGTTTTTGAATCTAGTGATCTAAAAATATTTTCAATAAAGGCGCGGCTCAGATTCTAATTCCAAAGTTTGTATAAAATCAACTGAATCAATTCTTAAATCGATAACACGATATGAATACCAAACGAAAGAAATTTTTCAAAAATTCTATTGATATGCAACATTAGATATGTAATGCGTACTAATAATAATTAATTAGCGACAAATATTTTTTTTATAAAAAATGTATTAGCGAAAAATCTTTTTTTTATAAAAACCCGATTTTTCTCTCGAAAAATTCATTATTAATTTATAATAAGTTTAATACCATATTATAGCTTGTGGAGTTCCCAAAGTTGAATAGATTTATTTTAGAAAAGTGGCATCAACTAACCCGCAAATGCATAGGTGCATCTCAAGACAGGGTAACATATAAGTAAGATAAGTACATATCTTCAAATTATCGGGGCTTAAGCTTGTAATTTTTTGAAACGACAACTAATGTTATCAGAATTAATGTTAGTAACTAATCGAAAAATTTGTTCATTCCAATAAAACAAGTTTAAAAATAAACGATGTTTATTTTGTGTCAATTTTCAAATGAAACCAACCGATGGCCCTTCGTACATCTACAGGAAAGATTTTAGTCGTAAAAATTTTGTCACCATATTGTGACTGTTTATTAAAGCAGTCATATTTGTATTGACAACTATACGTTTTGGTAATGCCAACGTACTACAACAAAGTGTGTCACTCTAAGGTCTGCGTTTGTGGGTTACAAAGTGTTCGGATAAATTTAAAACTTATTATAGGTAAATGACTTTGTTTTTCCTTCAGCTGTAGAACTGATAGTTTGGAGCTGAAAATGTATACAACGTTTTCACGGTGACGAACATGTTAATTTTTGCTCGAAATTGTGCAATTAAAATACGTTTTCATAAAATTTTTACACTTATAGCCAAGTCATGTCTACGGCCAATTACTCAATTATGATTCATGAGTTATGTAACATTTATTAGCGACTGATTGAAAAGTTATCTAAAATCTTCATATGACAAGATCATATAGTATGCTATGCTAAATAGCTCACACACTTAATATATAGTCGTACACTAAAAAAGTTGTGGACGACTAAAAAGAATTATGACCGAATCATTCTTACATCACAAAGTTATATTATTTTATCAACTGTTTAAACTGGAACCGGGTATTTATTTCGCATTTTTGAAGTTGATGCATGTTTGCAGCATGAAAAGTTGAAAATATGTGCGGGGTGATGCACGACATGCGTAAAATGCAGACAATAGTTAAAATGTAGCAAAACTAGTCACACAAAAAAGCACCGTATGATACGGTATTAATTATAGAGTCCTGTATTATTTAAGGCCAATTTTAGATTTTATATGCCTAGGCGAATGTCTAAACGGAGCGTGTGACACTTCGTGGTCTAAAGAACATTTTACGTGTCTAACAGAATTCACATTTAAATGTGCTCGCAATTTTGCCATTCGTGGACTGTCTTTCTTGTTTTGCCTACCATTTGGTTTGTTATTTTTACTTGCAGATACAAGTTCATCGTTTGTGGCACGAGCATTGAAAAGTTCTTGGGAACGTTTTGCAGGTGGTATCATGCAATGATTACTTTTGACTAATATTGGACTGGTCATTGAATTTTTCTTTTTGTTAACGATATGTGAACTTGACTTTTGCCTCAAAATCGGTGCATGCTCACAAGTATCGACGTACTGTGTGAGCGGCCGTACACTAGCTTCTTTCATTGCTCCAGTAAATGGTAATAGAGAACTATCACTTTGCTTTGCGGCCCATTCAATTGAATCAGAGAGCTCTTGTGAGCCAGCGAGCTTACCACCTAAGCCGTCAAATAACTTTGCTTTGGCTAAAACCATTCCAGCGTTTTGGCTGCGCAGACGGGCTATTGATGCGCGGCCATTTGTTTCTTCACTGACTGGTGTAGACATCAGAAGACGATCATTCACCGATTGCTTATTGACAGAACATGCCTTTATCGTTGAAATGGGAGTTCTAGTCGAACATGGTCTTCGTGGCGCCGACACTGGCGGAGGCATGGGTGTACTACCACTATCGATCCATTGATTACGAGTGGGAGGGCTGGTTTTCGCATTCGGCACTAATGTAGCTTGCTTGAAATTTTGGATACTTTTGTGAGAACCACTGTTAAAGAACACGTCGCCGGCAGTCCACTCTTCATTTGCAACGTCACCGTATGCATTTAGTTTATCTGCAGGATTATGTTTCTGCGTGAGGCCTGTGAGCAACGTGTTAGGTTGTTCTCGCTTTAGATTCCTTTTTGAATTGAGTGGCAGAACAGCCTCACTCACTACATGAGCATATGTAGTTGCGACGTTATTGACGGACGATGTTGAACTAATGTGCCATGTACGATTTCGGGAAAGCCTAACAATTTCTTGCGATCTTCGACGTATGGTTCCAATTTTTCTTGCACTTGGCGATCGAATCACCATTCGGTCCAAACTGCGACGGATTTGTAATTCTCGACTCAATCTCTTCGCCAACTGCTCTGTAGTAGGTGAGTTAAATTCTTCTGTTTCTGCAACGACTTGCTCATATTTTTGTTGGACATGTGTAGGTCCACTAAAAGCATCAACATGGCCGTCAACTACAACTGACGACCGGTACAAGCAAGACTGCGTGAGTGTTTCAAATTCACGTGAGATGTGCGTTTCAATTGCGGACACACGTGCTTTAATTGCCTTGTATTCCGCGTTCATTGCAATTGCGCCCGCTGCAGCACTGGGCATTTGAATTTTCTCGCATTCTTTAATGTGGACTTCATTGTCAGTTGCAGTACACTCAGCAATTTTCATGAGTGGTTCTGATGGCGAACCTATGCTCAAGTCTGTTTTTCCCATTGTAAGTTTAGTGGTGAGACCGTTGCTCTTGTCTTCCATTGCAACTCGAGTTTTGGGCTTCGGCCATCCAGTACCAACAATACTCCACCGCCTTTCCATTAACGGCGCAATAGGATGTTGTGCACCATCTCTTATCTGTCGATTACCTCCCAAACTTAAGCGGGACTTTTTTGATTCTCTGCAAAAATTGACGTTAAAATAAAAGTAAATGCTTAGTAAGTAGCAGTCTGACAATTATCAACATATGCAATTATGCACAAAACATTCTGAATAAAATCAATAATAGATAAAGATTCTTCATGTAGTCAGATATCGTTTTACTGTTTCTATTCGACTTTGTCATTGTTTTTATCTCTGCAGTTTCTACAACCATATCCGCTTTTTAAATTGCGTTTGTCCATCTATTACTAATTACAAATATGTTGAAAGTTTGCTTACTTTGTCATCGGGGTGTTTGGCAAAAATCCACCGCTGTTACTGGGAAGTAGAGCGAGTAAATCCTTCCTGCAAGGAGATATTTTTACTGTATTTACATTCGCGCATAAATCTATAATCCTTGTGTCGACGCTTTACATATGTATGTATATTTGCGAGCTGAGCACTGGCATGCACATGTAAATGCGTGAGCACTCTGTTCGCCAGGCGAGGGATGCGCTTACTTTTTCTTGGCACTGAATGCGCAAACAGGGTCGGCGAATTTTCGCTTTTTTGGCTGCTTCAGGCAAGGAGTGGCAACTGTTTGTTGTTGCTGCTGTTGCAACTGGTTCCTGTAGGAGGCGTTAGTGGGCACAGTGCTATTGTCTTGAGTGTTTTCTAAGTTTTCCGAGCTTCCTAGAGCAGAGCCAACTATTTTCTTAAGGCCATTGAACATTTCTAAAAGATGGTAGCAAAGTTTTAGGTAAATTACAACATGTCAACTTTAACACAATTACGAGTTAGCGAACCGCTGCGTCTTTTCTTCTTTTTCTTCTGGGTAGCTTGAAGTGTTTCGGCGGACCTTGACGGCGTGTGCGCTGCCACGTCTTTGCGCAGCATCTTCACGGCGATATTATTTGGGATTGTGCCAATTGAGTTGGCGTTCTCAATCAGGAGCCGCACCACTTTCAAATGGTTTCCAAAACGATGACTAGCAGCATTGGGGAAGGGCATTAGGCTGGGCGTAAATATTATGGCTAGGTTCTCGGTAGACATCTTGTTCAGCCGCGCGCTGAGTGCGACCGTATACAAGAACTGCATGAAGAATGACAGTGTGTTCAGCTTAAGTGGGGGCAGCAGCAAGCAAGCTAGAAGAATTGCCTTCACGTGACTTTCACCTATCAATAAACAGCGAAGCATCGTCTCCTGCATATGTATTGGGATTACAGGCTCGGGCAACTCGCGAAAAAAGTATTTGATCACGTTAGCGACATCAATAACATGATGGGATTTGCCAAGCGGAAGTCCAGCCTCCAGACTAACCTGCAAAGCATAAACATAACAATTTCAGACCAACATGCATACATACATCAGAACTTCATATAGATTACTTTCAAGTTCGATGATTACATTGTGAAATACTCTTTAATTTTTATCAACACCTTCAACCTAAATACGAAACAAAACTTGGACTGTTAAAGTACAAAGCGAGGACAGCAAATTAATGACACTTGGGAAGTATTCTTTAAATATATTGTATAGCGAGATAAAATCGAAATTCTCGATAGTGCAGAGCGAAATGTTTTTGTTTTGTTACAAAAGAGAGAAAAATACTCACTCGAATCTCCTTCTGCCTGACGGATGATCCCGCTTTGCGGAAAATGCCCTCGGTCTCAGCGCCCTCCAGAATGCAATTGCAAGCATCCGCGACAAATTTCGGTATTTGAACAACGCTTCCATTTGCGAGAATTACATCTGTTAGCTCTAACAAATTGATAGGAGCACGGAAAATGCGCTTATGACACACTTTTTCCTAAGCAAAATTGAATAAGTTAACCAATGTTATGTTTTGGGAAGTTATAATTCTTGAGCCTTCAGGCTTTTGTTACCTGAATTGGTTTCCTCTTTTCCTTTTTACACTTAACACCATGTTTTTCTTTTAGTTCATTTATAATAATGGCAGAAAATTCCTCTTTGTTGTAAACATCATTTATTTGCATATTTTATCAAAAACTATTTATTTAAAAATAAGCTAGCAAATCACTCTGCGCGCGCGCACAAATTCAAAGCGATTGCCAACAACCTGAACGGAAAATCAAATGCCAAGATGGGAAACGAGTCTCGAATCGAGTCTCGATGCGGACATGCTGAATATCGAATTGCTGAATTCATCACAAACCAGCCGCTGTTGCCATATCTCAGTATTAAGTGTTTCGTGAAAACTAATTCACCAGATCACAGTGTAGCGAAAACATGGCACCAAAATTAATAAATTTAATCGTTTCATATTTCTGAATTAAAAACAGCAAATAATACATAATTAAGTTTTTCTCAGTATCTTATATCCTAAGAACCTTGTCAGAATATAGTTTTCCCAAAAATTAACCAATCTGCAAAAATTAAAAGTACTCATGTGAATTAATATCGTAGTTATAATCTAACGGAATATTTCTTCTGAGTATGTATGCCTGAGTATGCAAAAAAATACATAAAAAAATAAAGAAATTATATTTAATAGTTTATCAAAAATTGACGAACCCAAACAAAACACGCCCTCCTAAGTACTACATTATTACAAGTTGTTTTTTTATTTTTTGTTACTACTATCCTTTTTTGGGAAATTATGGAACAGACAAAGAGGCACCTTGGCTTTCAAAAGCAGTCCAATTATACCAGACATGAGCGTAGTGCACAAATTGTGTACAAATGAGTGTACTACTCCCTTAATCCGTTGCATCTTTGATTATCCTCTTTATAAATGACTGATTCTAATACGTAAACTGAATGATATACTACATAAAGTGATTGCTGTGAAATTGCAGCTCTGTAGCAACAATGAAAATAGTAGTACAAAATTTGTAAACACATTTTTTTCCAATTGTAAATTTTATTTTTATCTGCCGAAACTGTTTTCTGTTCAAACTGTATATTGTTGTATCATGGGTAAAACTATGTTGTTTTTGTATTGTTTGCTTACTCTGTTTGAATTTTCTTGCGAAAATTGAATTTTCTAAACTTCGCTTCAATTGAAAAATAGCGGACATTCATGAAAATTACCTCATTCCTTGAAAAATTAAAGCTATTAGAAAACATATTTTATAGTGTTAATGAGGATACAATTTCAACTACACAAAATTTATTGCACAATCTTCTAAATTTAAGTGAAAGAGTCGATTTACCAAAGAATGTGAAACAACTTTTTTTAAATAAACATTTATTTAGACATTACAAATTTCCTCCTATTCGTGCAAAATGTTTCCCTCATGCCTAACGGGCAACACTGGATATAAGGTATTGTCATTCTGCCTTTCTCTCTGAATGCACTACCCATAGTGAAATCAATAAAGTGTACCAGGTAGATGATGTACACTTATTTCTCTGAGTAGCAATTGTCAAAGTATCAATTTATTTGTGTCAGTTCGATTAACCTTTATTTTTGTTGTCGCTAAAATAGCACACAATTTAAAATTGACTTTCAGTACTCCAGAAATATATATTTTCGTAATGCATTTTATGTTAGAAAAACATAGAAACTGCATTGCCGGTCGTTTTTTTTGCTGTTTTTTTCCTGGCATGTAATTGCGTTGTTTGTGTCGGTTTTGGTGCAGAACGAATTTTCAAAAAACAATTTATTTTGAAATTTTTTCATACAGCACAAACGGGTTATGAACTCTGACATTTGTCAGCATAATGACGATAACTGTCAGAAAATAAGTGTACGATGAAGAGAGAGTTCCTGCTATCTGGCACACTTTATTAATTTCACTATGGCACTACCTTAGTTATTGTATCATGGACATGATGAAATTAACCAGGTGAAGTAACCTGATGACAGTTTTTCCGATTGTGGCAGTTCATGCTGCGTTGAAGAAACAATGTTGTTTCTTTGCAAACCGAGTGAATACGACAAAAACGGGTAATGTAGTTTTTTATTTATATATGTATGTATTATTATTAGGGATCGGAATTATATGCCAGTGCATATTAACAATGCACTGCATATTTGCATATGTTTGCATATTTTTGCATTTTTTGCATAGTTTTTGCATATAAATCCGATAATTAATTATTATTGTAGTCCACATAATGAAAGTGAGCTGCAGCCAGAAAACAAACAATTGCGCAAAACAATCAAGTTGATGCAGTAACAAAACGCGAAGCTGACAGCGCATGTTGAGGAACTTAGCTCGCTTCGAAAGACTCTCACTGCCATTTTCACTGAAAGCCAAATCAAGAAACTTGTGTGGCCCTCAACAAAAATGCACTGGGCGCACGAAGATATTCTTGGGCTATTGCGCTGCACTCAGCTGGCCCTAGGACGTATAACCACTTATACCGTAAAGGATTTCCCCTGCCTGTGTTTTTTCTGCCTTCAGACGCTCAACCGATAATTTTGTTGTTGGTGGAATACATATACATATGTAATACTTCTATATTAATTGGCAGTAAGCTCAAGGTACATTCGCCAACATCACAGTACAGTAATAGTGAAATATGAGCGAGAAAGCGTATAAACGAATGTACCTTGACAGCCACTGTTGCCAACTTAGTGCTTTTCGCACTAAATTTAGTAATTAATAATAACGCTGTGCGTGAAATTTGCCCTCAAAAATTTAGACATGGGGGGGACCTACTGGGTGAGTTTTCTATAGGTATACTGAGTTGAGATCCACCAGCCGTTTGGTAAGATTGGCTCTAGTTTAAGAGAAATCCGACTTTGAAGTTTGCTCATGCTAGTCCAGTTTGTCGCTTAAGTAGGTCCTAAATCGTTTCGAATATCGCTTTACTGTCTTCGGCAAGTTTGTAGATATTTTAACGACCAACAAATTTGCTTCAGACACCAATCCAAAAAAAATACATTAAAACTGTGTAATTGCGATATGTGAATTTTATTGCGCAGCGCAACGTGGCGTATGAGTGTCATTTAATTATAACACTCAACGTGGCGTATGAGACGAGACTAAGGCCTAGCTTCCCGCAACCCCCCGTGTTGTGCGTGTGAATTTGTACGCGGGTGGAAGAGACCTACAGTTTAATGCCGGTTCCGAACGGCAGGTTGGGAGCTTTTTCATAAGCAATTTTTACTCTCAGAGGTTTGCCATTTCCAGCTGAGAGGACAGCCACCGAAAGAGAAAACGAGTTTTCCCGTTATTTTTTTTAGGTGTTATTACAGGCAGTATTTGAACCTGAGGTTGCTGCCTTCGACTCGCGGTCCAACGCACTAACCAACTGAGCCACGGCGGCTGCTTTAAAATTTAGTGCTTTTTGAAAATCAAAACGCGAAAAATATTGAGTTTGGTGCTTGGTGCGTTTTTTAGTGCTTTTTTTATTTCAAAGACACCAAGACTAATTCATGCTTGGCAAAAATTTAAGTTTTTTTTTAATAACTGGAGTGTTATACAACACTAGATTTCATTTAACACCTATATATATTAACACTGGAATGTTGGGCTAAAAAAATCATTGTTTGCATATTACATGACAATCGAAGTGATCGTCTTTGGTGGAATTGCTACTTAGGTCACGGTTGCCACTGATCTGCAATAGATTTCCTTGAATGGTACACGGAATATTGGGACAACTACCACCTTTTTTTGCTCATCAGTGCTTTCTGAGTGGAAAGACGCGATTTTTTTGCGGTTTTAGTGCTTTCTGAAATAGAAAAGTTGGCAACCATGTTGACAGCTGTAAAAACTCAGGTGCGTTCAGGCGGGAAAAAAATAAAAATTTTTCGAAATTAACTGAAATTTCTTCAACCGCCCCTGGAGCAGTTTTACAGTTGTTCATGTGTAGAAGTGCTCATGTATACACGCATAGAAATGCATTCACAAAATTTCGTGTTTTCTGTGTCATCGCTTGTCTCCCTTTGATTCCCGAATGAAAACACATTGTGAAGATAGGTTGCTGCCAATATAGAAGTATTACATACACTATGATCAATAAGTACCGGGACTGTGTCAAAAAAACAAAATTGTTTTATTCTTCTGGTAAATTTATTTTATCCCCTTCAAAATAAGCCCCATCTGAAGCAATACACATACAATAATAAAATAATAATAAATAATTGACTGGCACGACAGCCCGCTTACACGAGACTAAGGCCTAGCTTCCCGCAACTACCCGTGTTGTGCGTGTGAATTTGTACGCGGGTTGAAGGGACCTACAGTTTTTATGCCGGTTCCGAACGGCAGGTTGGGAGCTTTATCATAGGCAATTTTTACTCTCAGAGGTTTGCCATTTCCAGCTGAGAGGACAGCCACCGAAAGAGAAAACGAATTTTCCCGTTATTTTTTTTTAGGTGTTATTACGGGCAGTATTTGAACCTGCGGTTTGCTGCCTTCGACTCGCGGTCCAACGCACTAACCAACTGAGCCACGGCGGCTGCAATACACATACGCCAACGCTTAATCCAATCGTCCATGCACTTCTGGTAAGCCGAAGCAGGTATGGCCTTCAGCTCTCGCGTCGCATTTTCTTTTATGAACTCTATGGACTCAAATCTCTTTCCACGAAGCGGTAACTTGAGTCGGGAGAACAGGAAAAACTCACATGGTGCCATATCTGGAGAATAGGGAGCCTGATCGATGATACTGTGTTTGTTCAAATAATCTCGAATAATGTGTGCTTTGTGAGACGGCGCATTATCGCGGTGCAAAATCCAGCTGTTATCGGCCCACAAATCCGGTCGTTTTCTACGAATAGCATCTCTCAAACGCCTCAATACTTCAAGGTAATACTCTTTGTTAACGTTTTGACCGGTCGGAACGTATTCATAATGCACCACACCACGATAATCGAAGAAAACAATGAGCATAACCTTGATTTTTGATCGACTTTGGCGCACTTTTTTTGGTTTTGGCTCGCCTTCAGCACGCCATTCGGATGATTGCTGGCTAGTTGTCACGTCGAATTCATAGACCCATGTCTCATCACCAGTAATTATACGTTTCATGAACGTTGGGTCCTTCTTAGCTTCGAAAATCATGTCTTCAGCCACTTGCTTTCGATGATCTTTTTGGACGAAATTCAAGTCTTGAGGAACAAGCCGTGCGGCGACGCGTTTCATGCGCAAAATATCGACAACAATGTGTTGTGCGCTTCCATAAGAGATCGTTAGAAATCTCTCTGAGGCTCACATGACGATTTTCAAGCACGATTTTCTTCACAATTTCAACATTTTCGTCGGTATTCGATGGTGAAGGACGTCCAGAACGAGGAAAGTCTTCGACCACTTCACGACCACTTTTGAACATTTTATACCACCCATTCTTGACCCCCCAGACTCCCCAAATGCGTTCTGCAACATTTTAAGCGCATTGGCACAAGAAATTTCGTTCTTAAGACAAAATTTCAAACAAATACGTTGATCAACAAAATTATCCATTGTAAAATGCGACGAAGTACAAAAAGTTGACTGACGCTAACAGCTGCCAAACAAAAACTAATGATGCAATCCCGCTCAAAATTTGACACAGATGTCAGTTAAGGTCCTACCGACCTAAAACCTGCATCGGGCAACGGCGGACATTTAAAATACATAGTCCCGGTACTTACTGATCATAGTGTAAGCAACACTCTGTATAAGGCATTGTCATTCTGCCTTTCTCCCGGAATACACTACCTTTATAATTGTATCATGCGATAAACCATAGTATAATAATAAAGTACTCGTAGTTTAATCAAAACTCTCCCGCTCAAAATAAACAAAATATTTTGAAATGACGTCAATTTTTATGTCTGAAATTTGTCAGTTCAAAAAATGTTCAACCACAGTCGCAACTTCATTCAAATAAAATCCTACTAAAAGGAAAAGGAAAATACTTAGGTATATTTTAATACAACTTTGTTTACTATACTGATGACTTTTTTGACAAAATTTGTCAATCAAAATAGAGGTACATTAGGGGTACTCTCTTTGATTAGACTACTTTATTATTATACTATGCGATAAACAATCAGCCGGTGGCTTGCTACAACCTTATAATTGAGCCATGAAGTCCACCATGTATCATGGACTCAACCTAACGAATGAAAACAACGTATAAAAAATTGCAATAAATGCAGTATAGCGAACCCTCATGAAAAAAAACGACGTGAATCTAAAAAACTAAAAATTTTGCCTGGGAAACGCCCATAAAAGGCGTGGCTTGGAGTCAAACTTCAAAGTTTTTATAAAAAAAAAACTCAATTAATATCCAACTGATTTACACGATATTAATGCACAACATTAGATACGTAAAATGCACTAATAAAAAGTTGTAAGCAAAAAAACTAAGAAACTAAAAATTTTGCCTGGAAACGCCCACAAAAGGCGTGGCTTGGGGTCAAAGTGCAAAGTTGGTACCAAAATAACTCATTTCATTCTCAGTCGATTTACACAATATGGCTATCAAACGAAAGACCTTTCATACCCTTCTATTAATGTGTCTAAGTTTACGGTTAAGTTCCAAGTTTACGTTCTACTTCTTGGGTAACCAGTTGAACAGCTTTCGCGTATAGCAGGTCGTGTCTGCTGACACGTCAAACTAAGTTACGTCTCGGGTAACTGGCCCATAAATCTACGCTTATTGTAACAATTAGCAATTGAATGTATGGGTTCCTAAAGTATGTCTGGCAATAAAAATGAAAATCACGCCGAAATACTTTCATATATGTTGAAGGAAATCCAAATAGCCGTTCACTATGTAAACTTTAATACATAGATCATTATGAGTTTTTAACGTGACCCTATTTATAACACTGCATGTCACTTATTTTGATATACTTTATTTACGAGCCGTTTATAGTTTTCCTTTCTCTGCGCATTATAAGCATGCATGTATGTACATGTGTTCGTTTTTCCTTCTGCCTATTTAAAAATTTGCTTACTTCAATGCTCTCAGTTTGGCACAATAAAATATTTGAGGTTCCACACGAAATTTCGCACACATGTTGTATTCTTTTGGGGGTAGAAAAACATAAATGCTATTCGTGTTGGCAAAATTTCTTAACAGATACTTGCACAGTCCATTTTTTAGTATCTTAAAAGGGTTCATAACAAACATTTGACTTTAATATTTGAAGGGAAAACACTCGTGGCAGTACGTACGGATGCTTGCTGAGTTATACAAAAACCTCTTTGTGCTGTGCATCGTGTGGGGGAGACCCTCGTTTGGCATTTAGTAATGTGTCTGGGTCACTCTTACGTAGGCATGTATACACACATCCACACGACCATTGACCACGTCAAAAGCAAGTTTCAAAATAAAAATCCCATTACCAATGACAAATAAAGGACGAAATACAATTCTCAATCTATATTGCAAGCTGTTAACAAAAGGACTATCTAAAATCTTATCAAAAATGTTACATGCTACATAGGAAAAACTGTTTTATTTTATATGCTTGCAACTTTATTACACCCAGCAAAATTAAGTTCGCTTATTGCGATAAAAGTTTAGTGTGCTGACCAGGAGGGAAACTTGGTGCCCTTTATATTATTACCAAATGTGTTCATATGTGTATGTATGTGTATACGTGAATTTGCAACTGTTACTTATTTATAAAATTATGAAGATTATAACTGATATAAATAAATTTCTTAATAAATTTACTTTCAACGAAACAATAATCCCAAGCTCTTTGCCAAAAATATTCAAATTGGACTTCAGGCTATCGATTTCGAAGAGCTGTTTTGCTCTCCTTAAGGGGGGAACTACCTTTAGAGGCCGAAAAAAAAGGTCATTTTTACAGTCAATTTACAGGGAAATGAAAACAGTTCTTTTCAAATCAATATAATATATATTTACAGTGATGTCTGAGGTAAAAAAAAAAAACATTTTTGTAAAAGTGAAAACAGAAATTTAACAAATTTTTCAATGATTCTGTAAGTCATATCGCCGCTGACATCGTAAATTGTGTAAGTGATGCTGGCCGCAATTTTAGTCTGAAATAAAAAAACCAAACATTTTCTTCCTCGAGAGGGTTTTCTATCGTCGATGAACTAAAATTTTTACGAAATTCGAAAATTAACCCTCTAAAACAGGCTTCACAAAAAAAAATTAGGATTTTCACAAGAAATTTTTTTATATATGCAGTCAAAAAATGTCTAAAAATGTTTTCTTTTTTAAATCTTTAGTTTAGATAGAACAATTTTTTATGCTCTTTAAAATGAATGCTAGATAATGAAAATCTGTTCATTAGTAATTTTATTATCACTTACACAATTTTGAAAAACATGGTTTCGAGAAAATGCCGTTTAAAGTTTGCGGATTCTCGCGGCGTCGATGCTCGGCGCGCTCGGCGAGCTCGGCGCCAGTCATTTCCGGGATGCATCTCTTCCACAATTTCGAGAATTACCTTTTGAAACTTTGACACGATATTCTAAGGCAATATACCTATCGATTAAAACAATAAAAAAAAAATCGATTTTTTGAAGTGTCTAAAGGTAGTTCCCCCCTTAATTGCCCGATTGGAACCAAATCGCACGTTTTTGTGAATGTTGAAACGCTTCATAAAAGGTAAAGTTGCTAGCGAAAAACTGGTGTGGTTGAAAAAAAAAATTTCATTAAATCTCATCAAAACTAGCCAAAGATTAGTACATAAGTATTGACATACTGAAACAGATTTTTCAAAATATCTTTATTTCTTACGCAATGAAGTTAAGTATTTTTTTAGGCGGTTTTTACTTCATACTTGATTTATAGTTAACTAACATGTAGCCAGGCCCAGTTTTATAGCTGAAAGTCATGATGAATTAGTAACTCTAGATTCACTTTTGTGTGAGTTATGGTTTTAAAGTTATAACTTTTAAACTGTGTGCTGTGAAGTTCAACACCCAATGATAATCTCGTGGCTTTTATTAACATGTGACTTTTAGTTCTAAACGTATATAGAAAATATGGCTTTCAGGGAAGATGCCACGCACCTTGCCTTACGCATGTGAAATTTAGCCAGAGGAACGACGCCACTGAAGATAGCTTCATACCGAATTAGAATGTAGTGCTACACATAACCCCCAAGTCATTCGACATTAAACATTTGGGTTGTACGGAAGGTATTGTTTATTTTTATTTTTAAGCTTTAAGCCAGACACAAACGTATAGTTACAAACTGTCCAGATCTACTACCTATAAGCCAAAACTTAGTCAGGGGGCGGGCTTAAACATATTTTGTATAAGATTTAGTTACAAACAGGACTTTTGAAATAGGCAATTTTTTGACGCCCCCTATATGTGACTTAGGGTAATAGAAAAGTACATCTTTTCCTGATTTCTGGTTGAGGTCTATTGGTATAATGTACTGTAGTGTGTTTTGGTTTTTTAGCGGGACTTGCCTTGTTTGATGGATAGAGTAGAGCCTCGCTGTCGTTCAAAGAAACAACTTTGTTCTCAAGCAGCTGAATTTATTTCGAAACTGAGGGTTCTTATGTAGCTACTTCTAAACTGTTATACCGCAGAGCATTTCTAATACTTCGAGGTGCTATTCAATATCCCTTGATTAGCTCTTGATAGACTTTATAAGCAGTATACGCGATTTAAAAACGGTCATAAGGACATAAATGATGGCTAAAATGTTAACCAACCGAAGTCCGTCGTCGCTCAGATTCCATTAAAATTTAAATTAAAACTAATGAAAATGGAGGGGCCGGCCTCGATAGTCCAGCGGGTAGCTCGCTGGCTTCTCATACCAAAGGCCCCAGGTTCGATTCCTGGCTCGGGCTGGTGAAAAACGCATCTACTTATATCGCTATCCACATGAAGCAGATGAGAATTACAAGAATCGCACAAGTGCGCTCTTGGCAGGCAATGGCAAAACCTCCAAGTGTGAACGAAACACTGCCAATCGCCGTTCGGATTCGGCGTTCGACATGCTTCGACCGTGTAAATCGCTGGATTGAGTTCGAAGTGGACTATTTTGAATAAAGTAAGTTGGCTTTACCAAACAATTTTTTATTATTTTTATAAAGTTTTGCTTACTTTGCGGCGTATCTTGTAAAAAATTGCAGAAAATACATTAAGAAATAATGCATTTGATTTATAATGAAGTAAATGGAGAGCGAGGCAAAACCATTAAACCTACCGTTGCATTTCAAACAGTTAGGGTGGCAATGTAGTAACCGAAGTGATCGAAAAAGTTGTACAGGGTTTTTCATCATGAGCCGAAAAAGTAAATAAAGAAAAAAATCAATTAAAATTTGAATTTTGATGAAACTTTATTATCAAAATAATATTTGGTTTGTGCCATTAGTAATGGAATATGACATCATTAAAATGACCGCCACGAGCAGCCTGGCATACCTCGATTCTTTTTAGGTAATTTTCGATGACTTTTTTACATATAGCAGGCTGTAAGGCGCCAAGAACTGCACGTATGTTGTCCCTCAAATGCTCCAGAGTCTGCCGATTGTCTGCATAGACTTGGTCTTTCGTGTAGCCCCAAAGAAAAAAGTCCAAAGCGTTCAGATCGCACGATCTTGACGGCCAAGTGGCATCACCAAAACGCGAAATTATGCGTTCATCGAACCTGGTTCGCAATTCTGTCTTGTTCGGTCGTGTTGTGTGGCATGTAGCGGCGTCCTGTTGAAACCACATCTCCTCCACATCCATATCTTCGATCGCAGGCCAGAAATACTCGGTTATCATACGGCCATAACGTTCAGAATTGACGGTAATATGGCGTTCAAACTGACGACTTAAACGTGTTTAATGTGCTTAAACAAGTTAAATGAACAAAACCAGTTCGAAAACCTGGTTTAACATGTTTTTAAACGAGTTTAACGCAGGGTTGCATCCGAAAGCTTTATATGAAAAAGCTTTTTTGTCAACTGAACACAGCGCACACACTAAACACACACCAGAAAAAAAACCCTACAAATTCAGCTGTCATTTCATCAAAACAAAACCAAACATAAATGAAAGATTTGATAATTTTGAAATGAATAAAAATAATTGTTTTGCTCGCACTGCTTTCGTTCCAATCATCGCCTTTTTATGGCATCTGAATACAAGGCGTCTAATATTTGGACGAAGTTGAGTATGTTGCCGTGGATTATGAAATATGCACCAATATTTCGCTCGGATCATGCTCGCAGCACAACAGTTCACAAAAATATTTATTTGTAAACAAACAGCTGTCAAATTGAACCTGATTGAGCAGTCTGGACGGTCGTGTTCAACAAAAAGTTCTTTTCACTTAAACTAGTTTTAATGAGTTAGTTTGAACGCCGGTCTGTCCTTCGTCATTTTCGAAGAAATATGGCCCTATGACACCACCGGATCATAATGCACACCAAACAGTGACTCTAAGTGGATGCATTGGGCGCTCGACAACCACGTGTGGATTTTCTGAGCTCCACACACGACAATTTTGACTATTGGGATTTTCGGACTGTTTTTCAAGCACCCATTCGGCGTAGTTACGACGCATTCTGTGATCTCCAGCCTCCAATTTCTGCACCAACTGAACTTTATATGGATGAAGATGCCAATCCAAATGCAAAATACGCCAAATTGAGGTGATGGAGATGTCCAATTGTTGTGAACGCCGGGGAAGCGTTCGGGTCATCTTCAACACTGGCAGCTACAGCAGCAATATTTTCGGCCGAACGAGCAGGGCGATTACGTATTAGTTTTTGTACATCTTGTACAGAACCAGTTCGTTCGAATTTCGCCAATAAATCCGAAATTATTGACAAAACAGGCCTTCCGTGACGTCCGAAATCCTTCCTTAGTGCGCGAAAAGTGGTGCTCAAATTTTCACCATTTTTGTAGTGAATATTCACTATGTTTACACGTTGAGCGATGCTAAATCGGTCCATTTTCATAAATCGCAAACACTAAACTACAATATTAACACAATGCAACGACAGATGACAGCTGCGGTGTTCGAACGCAGGGCTGTCAAAGTTCTCGGTTCGAAATGAAAAACCCTGTATAATGATAATTATTAGATTATAATCTATGAGGGGGTTTAACAGCCAAAACACATGTCCACAAAAAAATTCTGGTACACAATATGGTTTCGAATGGTATTGGGCTCAAGAGTTGTACGACTACTAGATGACGTCAGCTTCTACCGTCGCCGTATTGTTAACTACTTACTTGATTACAATAAAAGCGGCAACAACAGAACCACAAGCATTTTTTTTGCCCCACAAATTGGAGGGTTACTTGCGCACTTCCTTAACCAAGAATTCGTTTATAACCAGTTTATGTCAATGCCATTATTTTGGCAATATTTATAAATTTAAACATTTTTCATTTGATAAATGCGGTGGTGGTGTTCGGGGCATAACTGGCACGACAGCCCGGTAACGATTTCCGGTTACCTATTCCTTGACAAATGTAAACTAAAATTAAACCTATGATTTATTTATTTATTAATTTACACTTACTATGTACATGAATATACTTACAGACTAAGGCATTAATTGAATATTTCAAATAGACTCAGTTTAAATTTAGCAATATTTACAGCAAAATTTATCACATGGGAATATGAATTTATGACCCGACTGCATCTCGTGAAGGGCTCATTATGCGCGTAATTCGTTGTATGAGTACATTCCTCGAACAAACGTGCTTGTCTAAGATTGTGACGCGGAGTGTGAACGTTAAAAAGAGCAACAATGTCTCGACAATTTATCTTACCATTTGACGTATTATAAGCGAACATAATTGATAGATATAATCTTTGAATACAAAGCACTTAATTTGTATCGTCTTTTTTAATGTAGTAATTTGCGGAGGTTTTGCTCGCATTGATTTATTTAAAATAACTAAAAAATTATGTATACCTATAGACATTTATTATTTGATTGAATCCCAGGATTCCACAATTTCTTTCACCTCGTCGTTTTATACCTCCTCTTACCCAGTGCTGCCATTTTCAATTTTTTTCAGTAGCACAAATTGTGATTTTTATAGAGTATTTTTGGACCTTGAGTAGTACACATACATATTTCCTTAACAGTGTAAGAAATTACAAGGATTCATCAACTGACCTTTTAACTATTTGTTGTAACCAAATACTAAGTTTCAAAATACATTAACAATTTTTTTTTGTACAAAACTCAAAGTAATTTATATGATGCAATTCAATTTCTTACAAAAATGCATACAAACAAATGTTACCAAAATTCCCATTTTTCAGCAAAATCTTTCCCTAGTAACCTAGAATGAACAGTAGCATGTAGCAAATAGTTTTTATCTTTAATTAAATTCATTTCAGAAAACTTTCTCTCTGCTGTGGCGCTACTATGTGGAAACGCAATTATACTACCAATAAACTGTTGAAGGAGCGGAAACATAAATTAATTAAGACCGTTCTTTTTTCAAAAAGATCGCCCAAATATTTTTCCAAATCAAAATTTTGGAAATTTGATTCTAGTTCGAAATTTCACAATGCCCTCAATTCCGCTTTTAGAGCTTCAATCAATACTTCAATAAGCGGAACTAAAGTGGTTGATAAATTGTTGGGATTTTTACTTTCCAAGATACGTACTTCCTTCTTTAAAATGGCGTAGATAATTTGGGTATACTTTAAATTTCATTTTGTTATAATAATGCCACGAAATCGGGATTTGGCCCCAATGTGCACTGATTAAATAAAAATGCCAACTCCAAGAGAAATCGGACGATTTTATACACTTGCATCAGGATTTTCCAATGATTACGAATTAGATGTTTCATCTTACCTAAGTTTTCTGATTCGTCGACGTCGACTCCTAGAAGAATATACAAAAAAAATATTTAGTAATGTAGTTTTAATGATTCCAATAATGTAACTATTGTACGAACATCATTTGTTAACATTTGAAAACAGTTGTATTACTGTTTATTCTGTGGTCCTATCAAAGTGGCATCGCGGTTAACAAAGATTAAATTGTTACCAAGTCGTTTTAATAAGGTGATAGCACTACGGGAATAACAAAAATTCAATGTATTTTGTTAGGGCTTTTGGGCATGCCCATTGTCAAAATCAAATCAGAACCCACAGTAAGTGGGCGACCATTTTGACAGTCAGCATGCCCATTCGACAATAAAGGAACGTCGCACGCAACCTGCGCTCCGACTTTGCAGGGTTACTGCCCTCTACCTCAGCTTGAAATCAATCCATATTTTTGCGATTTGAATGACTTCGCGAGCGTTTTTTGTTGAGCGCATAGTGAAATTAATAAAGTGTGCCAGATAGCAGGAACACTCTCTTCGTCGTATACTTATTTTCTGACACTTAATGTCATTATGCTGACAGATGCCAGATTTCAAAACCCCTCTGTGCTATATGAAAAAATGTAAAAATAAATTTTTGCTTGAAAAAGGAAATACGTTCTGCATCAAAACCGACACCAAAAACGCAACTACATGCCAGGAAAAACGCGCTGTCTCTGCCAAAAGACGCACGGCAATGCAGTTTCTATGTTTTTTTAACATAAAATACATTCTATTTTAAATGCATTTAGGAATAAACGCAAAATAGGAACTTTTCTCCTTTGTAGCGCTATAACGCACGATTTATCGTTCTTACAGGCTCCTTCAAGCCTAACGCTGAACATTCTGCATTCAGTGCTAAAAAGGTAATAATGAAAAGGGTTTCTTTTGATTTATGTTATAAATGTTTCTGCCACATACGCGCATATAAATATGTTATATGTATATTTCTGAAGCACTGAAAGTAAATTTAAAAATTTGTGCTATTTTAGGGGCAACAAAAATAAAGGTTAATCGATATGACACAAGCAAATTAACACATTGACAATGGCTACTCAGAGAAATAAGTTTTCGTCGTCCTTTATTGATTTCACTATGGCTGAGCGTTAAATAAAAATATTGAAATATGAGTCAGTATGAACATTTCGTAAATTAATCAATTTAGTGTACAAGTATACCTCCAATATTGCATTCAATAAAATGTTTTGAGCAAAACATAACACCGTGCGAAAAAACTAGTGTCCGACCGAAACCACTTTTTTGGGCCGAAACCGAAACCGAAACCGAATATTCGGTTTTTTTTTAATATTCGGCCGAAACCGAAACCGAAACTTTCTAGTTGAAATAAAAATCACCATATCAAGCACTTTTTTCAACAAACGAATTTTACATTAAGTAAATAAAGAACAAACAAACAAACATAGCATAAATAAATAAATACTTATCAATAAAAACAATTTATTCATTTTTTAAAAACGTAAACAAGAAGAAATCACCCTTTCGTACCTTACTCGATAATATTCAAAATTAAATAATTTAATATTACATATATGCTAAAAAAAGAAGTTTATTTACATTACTGGCATCTAAATTACTCCTCATTTTACTATTTATCTGCTACACAATAAAATGTAAACAATATTCTAGAAAGTTTCGGTTTCGGCTATTCGGCCATTTTTTGGCCGAAACTGAAACCGAAACCGAAACCACTTATTTGGGCCGAAACCGAAACCGAAACCGAATATTCGGTCGGACACTAGAAAAAACATAACAACTCACGAACAAATATATAAGATAGGATATAAGATAAAACTGGGGGGCGAAGTTGGGGCTAAATAAAGTAAACCAATGGTTTTAGTTTTTTTTTAGAGGACTTTGAAATTTTAAGGGCATGAATACTCAAAAAAAAATTGTTTCAAAAATTGGGCGCAATATATGAAAGAGAAAATGTCCTAGAATTTAAAAATTTTTTTTTTTAGTTATCGAAAATGTCCTTTTAAAACTTCATCCTTGAATATCCTTGAAATTTCCCAATTTGTTTTGTTTGTTTTTTTAAACGTCTTAAGGACTTATATGTACATAGGTATACATCCTCGAAATTCGTCCTTCTAACTTTATAAGCAGCCAACGCACAATACAGCCTGGATATATAGGATAAACTAACCCGCTCTCTGCGATGCGATACTTAGCGGTAATTCCGCAGAGAGAATGAAGGATTAAGAGGGGGTGGTTTTAGAATCCGGCATGCTGACGGGTTGCCCCTTTCTTTCGAAGATTTCCACCTCCTGCACAGCTATAAATTTTTCGGCCGTCTTGTGACATAGAAAACAATTTTTTCTGTCATAGGGCTCAATGAAAAATGCATAATTTGTCACAAAAATGAAATAATTTCTTGTTAACACTCAATTACGATTGCAATTATATCAGAAATGGGAGGTTAATGTGGTTTCGACAATACGTTTTGATTTTTGCTTCGTAAAAACCAATAAGTTGACAACATCACAACTTCGTTTGTATGGGAGACGCCCTCTGGTGGTGGATGTTAATTTTGTATTTTTTGCACTCAACAATTTTGCCGATCGCTGAATAAATCATTGAAATTGGTTCAGCTGTTTCTTCGTTTACTTAACAACTATATTTATAAATCCCACCTTAAAAACATTCGGAAGGAAAAATAAATGGGGATCAGTCTTACATTTGATACGTGGGAGTCCATTTTATAAAAACGATCGATGGGGGTCCTAATCAGAAGAAAAAATTGGCGGGGGTCATGGATACATTTTAAACCCCTAAGAGCAATTCCTGGCAGCTGTGGAGCAATTTGTCGTTTTTTCAAGCACTTTTGTGAACTTTGACCTCAATGCGACGCCATTTAACCTCATTCTAGCCCCCACTGTTTTGGCTCATGCACTTGTTCATCAAACAAGATAAAATCAGAGGTTTTGGAATATCGAGAACTCATTATTAAGAATCTCCATACAGTACTAAATCATGTTTAACCTTCTGCCTGTCCCTTGCTCAAAATTGCGTTCGCTGTCCTTTGGGGTCAGGACGACCCCAACCAAACGGTTATATAATTTACTGACAACACATGAATAAATATTGCACATAAATCACCAAAGAAAATGGGAAAGCCCCGAAAAGTGTTTTTCTCGATTTGTTATTGGGTTGTAAGCGCGATTAACACTAAATAACCCAAGTTATACACATAAAACCGCTCAACCGGTTTTTTAATTCCGCCTGGGTCAAATAAATGTTGTTTGAAGCACACATACATATGAATGATTAAAGTGAAGTCTTGCAGTCTTTAAATTTGTTGCAAAGCATTTTGTATGCGTATATACATACGCATGTATATCAGACATGGGGTTTTGCACTAAATTCATAGTGCACTATGCTTTCCACTACCACTAAATAAATTTAGTGGTAGCTGAATTTTTTCCACTAATCACTGATCTTTATTTAGTGACAGTGGTAAAAGGTACCACTAAAAAAAAATTAGTGGAAAAAAATTGCACTACCACAGGTAGCTGAATTTTTTCCACTAATCACTGATCTTTATTTAGTGACAGTGGTAAAAGGTACCACTAAAAAAAAATTAGTGGAAAAAAATTGCACTACCACTAAATAAAGATCAGTGATTAGTGGAAAAAATTCAGCTACCACTAAATTTGGTGGTAGTGAAAAGCATAATGCACTAAACAAAGACATCCATTACCATTAAATAAACCACTAATAACGATATGTGCAAAAATTTATGTTTTATTTAAACAACTTATTTGCTTTCATTAAGACTAGACGTTCAAAATTGTCATCGGTGAGATTCCTTCTACGAGGATCATTCATCATGCCAGCGAATGAGAACAAACGTTCTACTGGAGCAGAGGATGGAATCGACGTATTATATTAAAAAAAAAACCGCGTTTACTGTGGGAAATCGAACAAAACACAAAAACGACGTGTCTGTGTCTGCTAAATAATGTTCCAGCTCTGTTCGTACATCATTGTGCCACGTTTATCAAGAAATAGGACAACGGAATCAATAAATGAATTGCAAAAACAACACGAAATGTCACTTGAGAAAGAATAATTGGCGGTGTTCACAAGTTGGTATTTCTTATCTTTTATTCTTTATTTTGCAAATTTGTATTCACAGCTAGTTATATGTTTTTGTACTAAATATGAAAAACGCAAGGGCACAATCCTATACCTAACTCAGTAAAATATCGACACATTGCGCATTAAATAATATGATCAGTACCTTAAGTTGAAAATAGAAAGCTCAAAAACCATGTGAACATTAGATGTTCTGACCAATGCACTGTTTTTTTTTTTTTCAAAATGTTTAAACAAGAAAGTAAACACAGATAATATTGTTAACAAACAGAATATTTCAAAACGGATGAAATATATTTAAGCGCATTGACTTCTATAAAGCTTCCAACTCAACGAAATACTCTTATGTCAACTTAAGCTATTTTTCCATATTGCCACATGTTGGTATTATATTATAATTAAACCATTTAATTTGTTCAATACATTTTTCAAATTTTCAAAAGAATAACACAATAATTGTTTATTTCAATACGACACAGTCAGTGTTTTAAAATATATATATAAATTGTATATTACTTAAACAAATACAATGAATTGTGGTAAAAAGTACCACTAAAAAAAGTTAGTGGAAGAAAATTGCACGACCACTAAATAAAGATCAGTGATTAGTGGAAAAAATTGAGCTATCACTAAAATTTATTTAGTGGTAGTGGAAAATTTCCCAGCAGACCTCTAGTGGTAGTGGTAGTGGATTTTAGTGCAAAACCCCCATTGTATATAAATCGGGGAAACATAACGCCCAATTTTTAATTGTTTTTTTTCAATACTGTGTAGAACGAGGCTTTTTTACGTGTTAATCGAAAATGTGCCGCCGTGTGAATCGAGTAAGAATGAAGCAGTGTTAAACGAGGTCTACCTGTGGTTTTTATGTACACTTCTATATGTATGTTTATGTGTATGTATGTCAGTATCGGGCGTTGAACTGAGGCATGCTCTTGATTTCTTCCGCTTGTCTTAATTCGCTTCATTATAAAACAGTAAATCATAGTCATGTGGGAATGGTGCGAGTTTTTTTGCATATTTGTTGTCAACGTTGTTTCGGCTCTGTTGGGAATGCTTGATACTCTGCACACTTGATGGTACAAAAATTGTATGTACCCAATGTAAACGGCATTCGATAAATGTGTCTATATGGCTGAAATTGTGAATAACATAATACGAAGTTGGTTTGATTCTTAAAGATCATTTTAAATTAAATGGAATACGGAAAGAAGAAAGATTAAAGCAAAGTAGGATTCGAATCGAGCATGTCGTTAATTTTTTGGGTGGACACGTACGCAAGCTCAGCAGCCTCATCTTCATAACACTTTTACTTACATACATACCTACATTAACATTCAAGACCTTGATTACCACTCGAATCGTTTTTCATTAATTTAATTTCTAAGAATTACTGAGTTAATACTTACTGACGTTTGGCTACATGCGATGGAACACAACGATGAATATTTAAAACATTGGAGACTCTTATAATAAGAATCGGTTTGTACTCGGCCGTGAAAGTATTTTCAGTAGGCGTGTATTAGGCATCGCAATCCCGGGATCCCGGACATTTTCCAGTACCGAAAATCCCGGTATTCTAACTCTCTAATCGCGGTATTTTCGGGATTGAATTTAAATGAAGTTGCTAACTTGTAATACTTCATTTAAAAAATTTTGGAAAGTTCAGACGAAATAAATTTAACGCAAAAAAAACGATTCTTTATTTGAGACTTTGATAAAAGAAATTGACCTTCTTGCAATGGAGGGGATAGAGGGTGTCTTTTGCAAAAGGCTTATAATTATTTACTAAGCATTCAACCAACAAGTGTTGAATCTGGAGGATATTTCTCTTCAGCAGGGTTTATTTTCAAGAAATTTCGTTCTAGATTAGAGGACAAAACACTTAATGCCTTAGTATTTTTAAGATCTCAGTTTCCATTTAATCAAAACGCTTAACCTTTTTTATCGAAATGGAAGGAAAACTAAAAGTACAAACAAATGAATTCTTTTACTTTTTATCAAATATGTATATACATGCACTTTGTGATATGCATATGTTACAAATAAATATGTATAAGTGTTATTTTTGGATAAAACGAAACTGAAGTTCAATGTTGAATGAAAATGTTTAAAGTTAAACAAAATTTGATCAAACTCAAGATAAAAAATCTTAACCCAAATGTGACTAAACTGTGTCCATTTTTATGGAAAATATATGATAACATGTACTATATTTAGCAATTTAGGAAAATTGTTTTATTTTAAAAATGTGTTATATGAATCCCGGGATTCGAATTTTCACTCCCAAAACCTCGGGATCGCAAAATGACCAAAAATTTCGATCCCTAGTGTGGATGCATTTGTCATACCCACACAAGCCACACCGACATATTTTACCTTTTAGCTAATGTGTCGGCAGCAGATTGTGCTCAGCCGCCTTCGTTGTACCTTTAGCGCTCTCACCACAGACTGAACTTTAAACTTCAGATAAACTTTTCGTGTATTGCAAATGGGGTTCCTCTACCCAGTATTTTTATCTGATAGTGTCATCTGCATGCCCAACTATTATTGAAAGCTCAATTGGAAGCCACATTAGCCTCCCATAGATGAAAAATTTATTTGACACCGTTGCACACCGTAAATAAGCAGTAAACTAAACAAAGACCCACCCCAGCATCCGGTAACGGAGATAGATGTGTGCACGTGAGCGTAGCCAGAGCGGGATTTTTATTATAGGGCAGCTATCAAATAAAATTGTTATTGTTAACGCACTTTCCACCAACTCCTACCGACTCCTGAAAAATGTTATTAAACGATTTCTTTTGTTCGGTTTATGTATAATTTCGAAACAAAACTTAATTGAGAGCATTTTGCATATTTAGTAATTGGAAATAATGGATAACAGATACTACACCTTATATCGATACTTGAATTTGATATAATATCTAAATAAAATAAAAATATAATATCAATTTGAGCTTGAAGAAAATTAATTTGGCTTATGTAACAAAATGATATGGCTGATATTAGATATTATTAGAACTACACTGAACAAGTTGAGATTTCTAATAGTCCATTTCCACCGGGCCTTAAATGCATTTAATAGCCTATTTCCACCGGGCATTAAATGCATTTAACGCTTAAATGCATTTAACATCGCATTTAAATGTTCTAATTACCATCCATGGCAGCCGCCGTGGCTCAGTTGGTTAGTGCGTTGGACCGCGAGTCGAAGGCAGCAACTCCAGGTTCAATACTGTCTGTAATAACACCTAAAAAAATAACGAGAAAACTCGTTTTCTCTTTCGGTGGCTGTCCTCTCAGCTGGAAATGGCAAACCTCTGAGAGTAAAATTGCTTATGAAAAAGCTCCCAACCTGCCGTTCGGAACCGGCATAAAGCTGTAGGTCCCTTCCACCCGCGTACAAATTCACACGCACAACACGGGTGGTTGCGGGAAGCGAGGCCTTAGTCTCGCGTAAGCGGGCTGTCGTGCCAGTCAATTATTATTATTATTAATTACCATGCAATTGTTTTTGTATCAAAGTGAGTTAACTCACTTTCAAAACTGAGCTAACTCAGTTTTGCCATTTACAGACGTCTAACCGAAAATGTTATGTTAAAAGCGGGAGCAATTCTTACAAATGTACAAATTTTGATAACATGCTTTACGGCGCTGCAAGAACCGTACAAACACAAACGAAAGAGGGGATTCGAATTGCGTTCGGTGTGGTAGATTTTTTGCTAAGACAATTATTTTTTACCTGCATTTTTCGCAAAAATACATATCGTCCGTCATAATCAAAGTCAAAACTTCTATTATTTAGCAATAATAAATGCTGAAAAAGAAAATAAAAAACGTGGAACTTCTCACTAACCCTCTTAACATTAAAAATTCAGACAGCTCTGGTATCAATCAGCTGACAACTTTCACAAATGAAATAAATTCTCACAAATATGAAAACGCAGGCATTTCTAGCCTGTTGGAAGGAAATCGGAGTGGTTTTCATGCAGTAGAGGGGCTACAAGAAACCATACATACGTATACAAGGAGATGGCGGCGATGGGCAAGCTGTGGCTGCCCAGAAATAAATGCAGAATTTGATTTGTCCAAATGAAAATGTAAACAAAAACCAGCTGTTGGAGTTAACTCAGTTTCGGTGGAAACGCTTGACAGTTGTCAAACTTAACAGAGCCCTTAAATGCATTTAAGCGCTCGGTAGAAATACAGTATAAAGTTTAATATTTACAGCAGTTTTTTAACATTAATAAAATGTTGAAATTTCATTCACATTAAAGTTTACATACTTACAGACACTTTCACATTAATACTTAGAGAAGTGTTATTGCAGGTGGGTAAAATACATTTCTGAGTACCTTAATTTCCTCAGACACGGCTGGCTGCGTGCTTGAAATGCTAGGAATTTCGTTAAGCGAAGGTCTTCGTTTTCCACTTTGAATGTATACTTAAGGTTTTGGCTACGAGTATCATCAATACGATGCGATAATATTTGTTCTTTATTATACATATTATGTAAAAAATTGAAAACGAGGTGAAATCCTTATTAACAAATTGTAGGTTTAACCAATATACCAATATTGCATTAGTCCTTAACTGGATTGGCTGGAACTGTCTCTTACTCGGATGTAGCTCCAACCATGTCCATCTGCACCTACATGCCCATTTGTATAGCAAACTGTCTGAAACACATGCAGAAACACATGCACGGGCACATCCATACATCCATTGGTATATATGTACATAGAGGCATACATATAGGTATGGATGTGTTAGTACCCGCATTCATTGCAGATGCATGCAGCACGTCAGCCAGCCTATAGTTGACGCATGGAGCGCCCATATTTACATATATAATATGCATGCGTGTGTGCAGAAAACTATGTAGTTGCGCTTCAAGTAAGCTATGAAAACGAAATACATAGACCAGTTGACGGTCTGCGGTTAGCGATTTGTTGTTATGAATATAATGGGGTGGTTATTGAAGAACAATAGCTTTGGTGGGAGACAATGAGGGAATTCCCATATGACATTGGAAGTGCAACGTTCCTCTGCATTTCTTAGCTTACATCGCCGAATGCTGAAAACGGTCTGAGAGATGAAATTACAGTTTCCCTTTAATTCAATTTTCGTACATTGTTTTAAATCTCTGTGCTGTTACAAATAAAATCAAAGTGTATTTTTAAAAACCCCTTACTCCATTGCTCTTCAAATTTTTACAATATCACAGAGATATCATTCCTTGCATCAAGGAATTTTATATAGAGTTATAATGTATTTCGAGACCACAAATAACTGACAATTTTTAAAAGCAAGGTACAAAATTTCCATCCAAAAAGCATAGATGTTTATGTAATTGTTCCTAAAAATCTAATTTTGATACATACATTAAGAAGTGAGTGTGAATTTGTTTTTTTGTATTTTTGGTCGCATTGGTCGCACAAGGCGATCCTATCGCTGTCGTCATCATGCGCACCAAGGCTTGAGGTGATCCACACTGACGACATTGCTGTAACGCCGTTGGGTAACTGATGTGTCCGGTAAATCTTTTGCCTTTTTGCGACGATGTATGGTCCCTTGTACGCTATATATGTACATAGTCCACAAATACCAAATCACCTATCGCGTACTGACTTTGCCGCAGGTGTCGTTCGTCGTACCGCCTTTTCCATTTTTCCCGTTCCGTTAAGATGTTGTCATGCAACGTTTGAGCATGGTTGCCACTCGACCAAAATTTTAACCAGATGTAACCAAAGTAAAATTAACCAAAATGTATAAAATTTAACCATAACTAAAGAAAACACGAAGTTTCGGTCGTTCTTTCTTGCTTGGACGTTTTCGACTACAGCAAATTTCATATCAATTATGATATGTATTATTACGCCGCTAGGCATTGCTTCCCTCTTAAATTCATGCGAACAAACAAAAAAAGTCATGAAACACGAGTAAAGGTAACAAAGTAAACAACCATAACAAAATTAACCTATTTCGGTTAAAAGTAACCAACTGTGGCAACCGTGCGCTTGAATGATACGATTTGCCGTCATGTCTCTTTTGTTGAAATGGTACGACCACGTCACCAACTTGGTGACGTGGTCGGCAAGGTCAAGTCCTACTCCTTGGCTATCGTCGTACTGCATTTGAATGATCTTAAAATTTATTTATTAACCCAGTCGGTCTGCCTATTGGCACGAAGTGTTCGGACAGCTGTTTTGACATGCTGTGTCCCATACTTCCTGGCAAAGTCCTGGAAACCCTTTGACGTGAATGCGGTCCCTCGATCCGAAGTAATCCGAACTGGTTGACCGAAAATTGCCATCGCTTCCTCCAAAGTCTTCGGCACTGAGTCGGTTTTGGAATTGCGCAATTTTTTTTTAAATACGAGCCAACGCGCAGGGGATACCCCTATGAATCCAAGGCATTGCGCTGGTTCAGGAAGGATATATAGGTTGGGAGAAAGGATGTTGGGTGAAGAATTTATGGACTCTTGCCTTGAACCCATCAAGATCATAAGTGCTGGGGAAAATATCTGCAGGGAGACCATTCCACAATCGCGCTGTACGGGCCAGGAACGAACTTGGAATGCATGGGCGGCAGTGTTCAAACGGGTTGCCCGGGGGAATATCCGGAGTGAAGGCAGCAAGCTGCTCATCTCCACTGAGCAATTACCGAAAAAGTAGCGGTAAAATAACACCACACATGCCACGTTTCGACGATGTTCTAAGGAGTCAATAGAGCTGGATGCCCTACTGCCCCCTATAAGCTTGATTGCACGGTTTTGCACCCGGTCCAAGGGCTCCAAATGGGTTTTTGAAGCCCCCGCCCATAGGTGCGAGTTAAACTTCATTTTAGGTCGGATATAGGATAATGATTTAAGCAACACGTATTTGCTGAAGATACACACAATGACCAGGATGTAAGCATTGCCCCGCTTGCACTTAAGAAACGAGCCTAACTGGTCGATGATAATATATCTGAACGGTATCGGCAGAACGTCGAGTATGTACCACTGACTCTCGACCTTGCCGCCTTTCGCCTTAAAAAGACAATATTCCTCGCATGAATTTATTCACGATTTCACATACCTGATTCGAGAAAACCAGAATCGGGTTCCAATACGCTCGATGGTCTTCTCCACAGCGAAGTGACCAACATCGTCGTGACATGCTTCGGTTGCGTTCGCCGCAGCTTTGTTGCACGTCGCAAATTTGTTTTAACTTACTGTCTTGAATCTGCATGGCATAAATCCAGTTGCACCGGAGTCCGGCTGAGGCTGTACACATCCTTCATTTCATTGCCTGATCGATGAATGCACTCGAAATCAAACTCCTGCAACTTAAGCCACCATCTGGCTATTCGCGGTTGAAGCAATGTGGTCGCCTTTGTTGTTGCTATAGCATTGCAGTCAGTGAGGACGATAAAGTGGGTGCCCAAAAGATATACTCGAAACCTTTCCAGTATTTCCACAACCACAAGCACTGCCGGGTCTTAACCCGTCATCCTTAAGTTGCAGCAGTCAGTCCGAGATGCCTAACGCACTTGCATCTGTATGGATTTCAGACCCCTTTCTTAAGCCGCTTAAATGCTTCGTCTTATATAGTCGTCCATTTGAAGACTTCACTCTTCTTGAGGAGTTGGGTGAGCAGTTTCGAAATCGTTCCGTAGTGCGGAATGAATCTACGGAAGAAACCGGTCAGGCCAAGAATCTGCCGCACTTGTGTTACTGTGGTTGGTGTTAAGCCCCCAGCACGAACTTCTGCGAGAAATTCGTCCTCGATTCCGATACCTCGATATCGTCTTCTTTAGTGGCTGTGGCTATGATGACCTCGCCCACGTAGCTCACCATCTTGTCCCTTAGTTTCAGCGGCCTAATAAGTAATCTTCAACACCATCTCTTGGAATACCATTGGTGCGTTCACCAAACCAAATGGCATCAGGTTATGCTCAAAGAGTCCATCAGGGATAAGGAACGCCGTGTACTGCTTGCTTTCTTCTTTCATGGGGATCTGATAATATCCAGCAGTCATGTGAAGTTTGGTAAAGTAACGGTTGCCACCCAGTCTGGTCAGTTGCTCGTCTGGGCATGGGAAACTGCTTGAAATCTATACACATCCTGTCTTCCCCGTTGGAATTCTTCACCAAAACCACATGCGCCGACGTTCTGAGGCGGATGATGTCGTTCTCCAACAGGTTAGTCACAACCTAACCTAACCAACCTCCCCAGAATTGGATTATCGGTAGTGACTGAAATCTCCATCTCCGTCATATTAGATCGCCCCAAACGACGAGAAATCTTCGGAGAAACAGTCACCGTACGACTGTATTAACGTCTTCAGCTTCTCGTGAAGCATTTTGTTGGGTATAAACGGGGCGGATTCAGAAAACCACCAGATGGGCTCATGTTGTACATTTGGGGGAACCATTGATTCCTGTACCATCGATACATCGCTATCCGTGTGTATAAATGCTGGAATGCTCCGTCCTAACACTTGCACGACCTTGGTTAATGGCGGCGGTACCCCCAACGTCGACTCGTCCACTTGCGTCACCGATGCACAAATTCGGAGGGTGTGGACACTTGGCTGCGATGTGTCCTACCTCATTGCATTTGTAGCACCGGACCGCTTTATGACCCATCTAAACATCATGACCCTCTGTTGTATCTTGCTGTCCATCAGCGTTGCCGTTTTGGTTATTTTTAACCAAAAATGGTTATTTTTATTTTTGAAAATGGGTTTTGGTTATTTGGTGATTTTTGATCTTATTTTGTTATTTTTTAGAATATTGCACACTGATACAAAATGTATCTTTTAGTATATTGCACACTGATACAAAATGTAGCTTAAATATCAACGAGCACAATATTATTGGGAGTGGCAATAATATTGATACTGATTGATAGTGGTAACTCATAGCCATTGCTTTTTCCCGTAAAAAAGTAAGCAGCATTGTTTAAATCGAAAACTATGATTTAAAAAGAATCAACAATATGAAATGAAACAACATGGATGAAATTTTCTGAAACTATCTTGCACACAGTTTTGAGAAACGTTATTTTAAGAAAAACGCATGTGAAGTTTGAAAACGTGTTTTTCTGATCCCAAGCCGTCTCAAAAATCGGGTACAAAATAATTTGCATTTTAGCACATTTTAGCAGTCATAATTCCTTTTGAATAACATTCTATAAAAGTTAATGCCGTATCTTTATCTAAGCCAGTAAAAAATGGACCAAAACTGTTTTCGAAAGTGGTACCTTTAAATATAACCCAGTTTTTTTAAATGTAGCGAAAGTAGGGCTAACTAAGCAACGTGAGAGGAGTCCAAGTACTGATGAAGGGTGTACTGGTTCACTGGAAGCGGAGTTACAGTGTCTGAAGTGACAGTATGCTTGCGTATTGGATGCAAAAATGAGTACCGAACAAAGAGCCAATATTAAGTTTTTCTTTTTTGAACTTGGTAAAACCTCAGCATTTGAATTGATAAACCATGTTCATGGTGATGATTGGTTATCCCGTAGCAGGATTCATGAGTGATATGCCACTCCCCATATTTGCCTAATTTTGCACCGTCTAACCGACGTTTTCGGCGAATTTTACGATGCGCATTTCAAAGAGTTAAACCATTTTTTTAGTGTGACATGCGAAGTGATTGAAAATGTTGATAAATGATAGGCTATGCGAGTCAAATGCGACACTCGAACCCAGGTTCAAGACTCTGTTACTGCTAACACAAAAAAGAAGAAAAAAAAAACATAAATTTTTCTTTCGGCGGCTGTCCTCTCAGCAGGAAATGGGAAACCTCTTCTCAGAGGTAAAATTGCCTATGAAAAAGCTTCCAACTCGCCGTTCGGAATCGGTATAAAACTGTTGGTCCCTTCCAATCTTGTAAAAATTCGCACGCACAACATGGATAGGTGTGGGTAGCTAGGCCTTAGTCTCGTAATCGAGCTGTCGTGCCAGTTTATTATTAAAAATTATTATGGGAAGGCGTGCTTGAATTTCTTTCACCACATTGCTTTTAACTTCACAATTTATTTATAAATCTTAATTTTCCTTATAATGTGGTGGTTAGCAAAGAGCTCTGAGTCCGAGCCTTGTTTCTATGTTTCTGAAAACGATTTTTTTCAATTAACTGACATTAAAATTCACTTAAATTATGGCTACTGCTACAAAAACAAAAGGCAATAGACGAGAGCAAGACTAAGGAAATATCGTGTTATATTTTTTCGATTAGACCAGATTATTTGAATTCGAAAGCTGTTATTGTCATAATTTTTGCTTTTGGCTTGTGCTTTGAACTGCAATGTTTGAGTTTCTGTGTCTTAGCTGTTCATTCTAGCTGCCGCTCCCTCAATTTGCTTGTTTGAGTTGTCCCATTTTGAGATAAGCGATGTGTTGTTTAATCAAGCAGATGTCAATTGTTTGGGATTTTTTCGCAACATTACAGGCAAAATTGAAAAGTATATATAGGAAGAGCACAATTGCACAAACTACAAAACAGACTTTGCCTTCAGAAGTTTGTTCATTTGCTGTTGCTGTGCTGTGGCGCGTTTTCAGCCAACGTTAGTCACCAGCAGCCAGTCACTAACCTAGTGAACAGATGGATGTCTCTGTTGTATGTGTACCTGTATGAGTGTCTAGCGTTGTGCAATTTTACGCACCCCAATTTTTGCAAGTCATGCAGAAAATTCCACGCTTGAGTTAATTCAGCTCACTGAACCGACGACGTAATATTTGGCAATGTGAAAAGCACAAAAACAGGAGAGAAACGTGATTTTTAAGGTATTTGAGCCGAAGCTTCACCGCAGAAATTACGTTTGATTTTGTTCAAACAATGAAACTTATTGTTTTGAGTTGCTGCTGAACTTTGAGTGGATCCTGATGCAGTTCTCTGAGAGCTAAATTGTCCCGAGATCAGCCTATATTAAGGGACGTATGTCCTGAAGTTTAAAGCAGCTTATTTAAAATATCAGAAAACCCTACGAGTCTCACAACCTATCAATTTCCATTGTCTAGGCAGAATTGTGTGGGTCTTAACATAAATGACTCAACGCAAATACTTGAATATTTTCAATATGTTTTGTTGACATAGTGAATTGCAGAGAACTGAGCACGATATTTATTCAGTTTTTCTTTAAAAACCACCAGTTGAAGAGTATTTATTAAAACAATTATGAATTTCAATCATAAGCACAACATGCTACCACAAATCCATTCCAATCTTTTGTTTATGTTAGCACTAACAGAGCCCCGCGGCTTTGCACGCAAGTTTGAAGTCAATGAGCCCAATAAATCAAGTTTCTTCATTCAACACTTTAACCCATGTTTTGCCCTTTCGGAAACCGAGTTTCAAAAAATGCCTATTAAGCAGAGACCTAAAATAATTATTATCCATATTTTTGGGAATGAAAAAATTGCCCTAATTTAAAAAATTTCTATAATTATTGTTTTATAATAATTATTCCCAATAAGACAATTTTTACGTCGCCTATAACTATTATCATATAATAAATATTTTTGAGTTGCATAATAACTGTTATAAGCAGTGTTGGGACTTATTACTTTTGACAGTAACATATTACTTATTACCCATTACTGACATTTGAAAGTAATATCGTTACATTACTTATTACTGGAAATGTCAAGTAATGTATTACAAAAAGTAATATATTATTTTAAAAATACATGATTTCTACAGATTTCTTCCCAAAAAATAAACGAAGATTTTTTTTACATACATATTTGATATTTATTTTATAAAACCTCAGGCATCTTGTTATTTAAAAAAAAAAAATTATCTTTGAAGTAGATAGGGTCACGTTTTCTGGCTCACACAATTTGCAGGGTACTTTTATATTTTTGACTGCAGCATTTTGCAAGTCGGTTGCTTCCGTCAACAAATCGAAATATTTTGGGAGCGAGTGCAGCGTTGTATAATTGTAATAGATCTTAATAGTGTTATCAGTGCTGCTGTTTTACATGAAAATTATAACTTTGTTGACTAAAAAGTAATATTGTAATAAGTAACTTGAAAAAAAGTAATAATATTACTGAAGGTGATTACTTATGGGGAAAAGTAACTAGTTACACTACATTTTTAAAGCAAAAGTAATATACTACGTAATTAGTTACACTACTTTAATATATTAGTCACAACACTGGTTATAAGTACGGGATTTATGATTTTTACATTGCTTCATAACTTTTATTTATGATTTTTTTTCATTTACGTTGCCGATAACTATTATTTTGAAAAAAAAAATTTTTTACGTTGAATTAATACATTTTGGATATGAATTAATTTTTAATTGTTTTAAATTGACAAACGCAAATTAACTGCAGAAACCTTATTTCCACCAACAACTAAACCATTCAAAATCAATTCATACTCAAAATGTGGTAAGGCAACGTAAATAAAAAAATTTCTTTCATAAAAGTTATGAGGCAACGTAAAAAAGATTGTCTTTCAAATAATAGTTATCGGTAACGTAAATAAATAAAAATCATAAATAAAAGTTATGAACAACGTAAACAAAAAAAAATCCCAAAATAATAATTATCCAGAATGAAAAAAATATTTATTTCTCATAACATTTATTATGCAACGTAAAAATTAATTGTCGCAAATAATAATTATAATCAACAAATAAAATGTATGTTGCATTGTAATAGTTACATTGCAATTAGTTTCTTAAAAAACTTATAATAGTTAAGTCCCTGCTATTAAGACGGGATTTCAGGTTCATTTTTCAAGATGTACCTACAGTTTAAATTTCATGTTTGTAGCTTAAGTGTTTTGGATGGGACGGTGATGAATCAGTCAGTCATTTGTTTATTATGTATTTGGATTTGAGTAGTACGGGCGGTGCCACGCCCCTTTTATGCAATGCCAAATTTCAATGCTGTCCGACTTCTAATTCCGAAGATATTCCATATTAAAAATTTAGGTTGTATGGGAGGTGCCACGCCAACCTGTCGGGTCGTATCACCACTATGTTGCTTACCAAGATTTAGTCAAGACGAACATTCCATGAAAGATTCAGCTCAATCGGCCATCTAGTTTTTTAGTTTTAGTGCCGTGTGGCCAACAAATAAACCAACAGACATTCATTATTATATAAGTCTATAGAAAATAAGAAATATACGAATACGTGTATAATTTATATATTAATACGCTATATGCAAATATCTGTATATCTATATATTAATACGCTAGAACTATTTTTGTACTCCAGTAACATACCTCTCATATATGTGGAAATTCACAAGTTTCTTCATCTATTTATTACCGGTTTATTTTTGAAAAAGGTAACATGTAGGTGGGATCGGCAAACGGACAGATGACAACCCGTAGCGGACGGACCTTTTAAATACATCCCTGACGAACAGAAAACGGACGAATAGCGAGAGGGAAAACGGACATTCGTTGCTGTGACTCCCGCGAGAACAGAGGTACGGACAGACAGTTTTTCTTGTATTTATATTGACTAAATAATATTGTAATCGAGGCAATCGGGCATTTTCACTCAACCAATTCGGTCATTAAATAGTAAAGGACATTAATCCTACATATACATTAAAAAAAAGATATATAATACATATATACTATATGTATAATACTATACTACACTATATACTATATAATATAATACATACATACATATATACTATAAGTATAGTATATACTTATACATACCTATGTAAGCTTATATATACCTATGTACTTCCTCCTACGCCCAATATGATCATAAACCTCAATTTTAATATTATTTTTGTAAGGCGGAATGGGATTCAGTGTGTCATTGCGGCAAATGTAGGCTATATAGAATCGGCAATACCCACTTTCCGTGCCAACTAAACTAACACAACGAAACTACAACACATTATTTGTAAATCAATAGGTATTGATAGCAAATAATTCTGTGTTTAACTGAGGTGAAAATGGGCTATGTAAGATTGACCTCGCCCACCTGATACATCTTCCTGCCACGCCGACTATAATAATAACAAACCGTTTTGGTATTCTTCTGCAAGGCGATATCGCGAGTAAATACAAAAATCCAAAAAATCAATGTTCCAAATGTAGAAAAATTGGCTTGCATTACTGAAGTCCATACCTCAATTTAATACAATGTGTATGCTGATTGTACATAGATTGTATGCTGATTGTAGACCATCAAACTTGCACTTTGTGAATGTATGTATGTATGTGATTCTGTAGAAATGAACCAAATTTATTGAAGTTTACAGCCCCTAATTGAGTAATTTGTAATACAACCTTATGTTTAGTGAATATTTTCTGTAGATATTCTACGGAAGTTTTTCTTCTTGTATTCCTACCGCATTGGTCCAGAAGGGAGCCACCATGATACAATAAACAAGGTAAACTAAGTACGGAAAGCCTTCCCCAAAATTCGTTTCTTGCTTATGCCAACGGAACGCAAATCCGCAAATCAGTCATGTTCTCACTGGAAGTATGCTGCATCATTTCCTTGGCATAAACATTTATTCGAAATCGTTAAATGAAACTAATTGCCAGCAATCATAATCTTCTTATTGCCATATCTAGAATTTTCTTCAACAATTGTGCGGAGAACAACGTGCAGGCGAACGTGGTGCCAAAACAACATAACACAAAGTTCCTTCAAAAAAACTTGTACATGCATATATATGTGTATGCGTACGTACATACATACTTACGTACGACGCACGGAGCAAGGTTCAAAACATTACTGAAGTACGTAAGCACGCATGTATAAGTCAAACTTGCTAAAGTTTCAAAATTAAAGCGATTATTTTCCTTTAACTATTGTAAAACATATTCAACTTTGCTCAATTTCGTGAATAGGAAGAAATACTCGGTGCACAGTTTTCCAATGTCCATTGTTAGTGGCTGCTTGATTGTTTGTTGTTTTAGACCCTGTTGTCGCTCGTGTCCTTTTGGCTGTTGTTTTCATTCCTTTTAACTTATTGTGGCAAAGTTAACTTAAAATTTCGACTTAAAGAGAAACTTTTTGTATAAATTGTGGCTCCTAAGCATTTTTCTGTTCCTCAAGCATTTCAAATTCTGTGCAAAGTTTCTTCAATTGCTCAAAAGTTTCAACTCAAATTACTTTTGTTTTTCACAACTGTAACCAGCCTTGCACAGTCCGCTCGTTATGACTTCTCCTCGTTGAACTCGCGATTTCACCAACTCACTGCTGCAAGGTGCGATATACAGAATGAAGATGTACACGTTGCTTACACTCGAGCACTTAACCCTTCTTATGCCTTAGTCGGCGATTCGCGTGGACGCCTGCAAATAGTTCTACGTGGAATGTCACGTTTTGGCTTTATCAACGGTGCAATTTTAAATCTGGTCGTTGAGCTTCTTCCGTGCTGCTAGCGCATTCAGGGACTACATTTCCAAATATGCAAATTATCATATTGATCAGCGAATTAATCGGTGCATCAGAAAAGTAAAAAAGCTGTTGTCCCATTTCTTTGGTTTCGAATGTCAATAAATACAGTCAATATGTGACAGGGATTTGGTTAGTTCTATTCAGTTCCATTTTCTCAATAACTACTAAATGAAATAAGAATATTTAAAATACCTTTTTATTGCTACTATGTAATAGTAAATTACAAAAAAGTAGAATAGACGAAAATAGTAAAGAAAGAAAAAAATTTCATTTTTCAGCAAAACAAATAAGTACTATTGTGAGTGCCTGTAACTTATTCATGCAATATCTTTCATACATATGTAGCAGAAAGGGTTCTGTTGTGGGCACCCTTTTGTTTTTGGCTCATAACTTTTCACCAAGTTCATATTGTTCGGACATATGGATATCTATGGATAGCTAGAGACCTTAGCTAACAACTAACGAAAAAAATATACCGATGCCGTCAAATATAAAATTTTTGTTTTAATTTTGTAAAGTAGTAATTTTTACCCAAGTTGTTTTTTGGTTCGGTTGTGGGCACCCTGCTGGAAATGAGAAAATATGAGGAAAAACCAACACTAATATAGAAAAAAATTAAATGTTATTTATTTGAAGAACAATGTAGGCATGTGAAGTAGCTGGAGTCGCATGTCAGCACACTTTAGATGGACAGGTCGGTCGTAGTAGTGAGCGGCGCCTTTCCAAATGTAAGTGACCATGTCGTTCTCCTGCGCTGTCGAGAAGACCGAAAGTAAAATGAAATTCAACCTAATTAATCAACACTCTTCAAGTGCTGTGAAGTGAAGAATGTGGAAAAACACCAATTTACCTGATCCGATGGCACGCGTTTGTTACATCCACGAACAAAATCCAATAAAGCACCATCGTCGACGGCTTTGATGTCCACAAAATTTTCTTCCACTTTCTTCACGTAGCGTCGAAGAGTGGTTCGGGAAATCGCGAAATACGCTGCGGCAGTCGATTTTATGGGCAGCTTATCCGCGGAATAATGTTTAATGGCATCAAGTAGCACATTAAAATCAATATGGAATGATTTTCTTGATCTATTCTCGGATAACATGGCTAAAACAATCGAAAAATGCGTAAAAACACCATCAACGACGATATTCCACCGTTTTTTTTTTTCTTAAAAGCGTTCAAAAATTATTCAACTTACCAAATCACCCACAACCGAACTAAATGCGGTGCCCACAACCGAATTTAGCAGCCATTTTGAGAAGGGGTTAAAAATTATTTTGCTATAAGCATATTGGTTGTAATTGAATTGGATCACAAAGTGTAATAAATTTACTGAATAAAAATGCATTACCGACTGATCTCAAAGTTTAGGTCGAACCAGAGACTCCTATTAGACTCTTATACTTATTAATATGTAGAAATCAGGACTCGGAAGCTAAGGGGCCACTATAAGATTTTTGTCCGGCCCATAACAAATTACAGTGGACGTCCAATATAACGAATCTTATGTTAAATCGATCGAAATTTTTTTTTGTTTTAAACCATCCTTCTTAAAGAAATAAGTCTCACATATTTAGTTTTTAAACAAATATCTTGTTTAATTCCTTATTATTCATTTTCAAAATACAAATATGGCTATGTGTGTACAGTGAAAAAGTCTTCGATGCACGATTGCCTCTTTACCGCAAATAAACTTTTCTGTATGGCAATTTCTCTTGATTGATTATTGAAATTTTAATTTTTAAAATAAAAAAGCCGACCGAACGCAAAGCAAATCCTGTGAAAATTATCAGCAATGCATACAAACAGAATTTGAAAATGTTGGTAACTTGACGTAAATTTCAAAGTTTTAACGTAACAAAAACAAAAACAATTGAGGTACCGTTCACTTGACGAAACCAAACATTCATTGTTATTGTAAAGAATCTGAATGCTCAAAAACAATTAGAAGGGTGAAAAACAACAAAAATATTCGTAATATCAAATTGCAAGTTGCACTTTCGTTCGTAATATAGAACCATCAATGGAAAAATTTGGTCGTACGTTAAATCGAAAATTCGTTAAATGGAAAGTTCGTTATACTGGACGTTCACTGTATATGAATTTAAGATTCTGGATTCTTATTGGTTTTAGGAACATATTTATATTCAGTAGTTTTGATTTAACGTTCGAGTACATTTTTTATTCACTTTTTATTAATCAATTAGAAACATTTAAGCTCTTGTTTCTCAGACTTGCGTAATCGTAGCCTAGCTCGTAATATCTTGGCATAAGGTGTTAGATAAGTTTCGTCGTATATTAATGGTATGTGCACAAAATTATTACTCTGCATGTAACAGCTGCCTCACCTGCAAGTTTCTCACCCAATAACAGCACAAAGAAAGTCGAAATGTCAATCTGTAAATGTGCTTAAAAAGCCATATCTAAAAATTGAACATCAGGCTTACTTATTTACATTAACACACCCATATTATTTCTTGTTTTAACTTTTTTGGCGTCTTTCGGTCTTTTGCAGTTTATTAATGGAATTACCAATGTTAGATGTTCTCTCCACGTAATAATAGCGAGCAGTAAGTGTCGGCAAATTTAGTTATACTATGTCTCATGCTAAAATATTGTTATGAATACTTTTTATGTTTCAGAGAGAAGGCATTGAATGAAAGAAACATTGAAAAGACAAGGCGGAGCAATTATGGGTACTAGTGATGTTTACACCTATTTATTATCAGAGAGTTTAGTGTGTGTGTTAGTAAGGAATTTGTACCACACATTTTTTATATTTGTTTAGCAAATTTAGTATTACGTGCTTTCTGAACTAAACTGCACTTTTCAAATAGGGCGTTTTGTAGTGGCGCCAGCAATATGTGACTAAGTGCATTGTAAATTTAAATTTTTCCCCGATTTTTAGTCAAAATTGCATTAAATTTGGTTCACTGAAAGCGAAGTTTTTGCCTCTGAAATGAAAGTATGTTTGTGTCATCGGTTCAAAAATGAAATAAACTTAGTAAAACTTTAACCGAAACATTTCAATTGATGAACCACGGTTTTAGAGACTTTATGAGTTGTTTACGCGATTTAAAACCGGTCTTAAGAATATAAATTATGACCAACTATGTAGTTGGCCAAATTAAATCAGCGAACACCGCACTGTGCATCAAAGATCACCCAAAATTGTAACTGAAATTCTTGAAAGTGGATTTAAGCATCTCAATAACATAAATTTATTGCATTTTAACTGAACATTTGGATATCAAAAAGTGTGTGCTTTTTTGGTTGTTGAAAGGTGAAAAGACCTTGCTTATTTCTTATATGGGGCATTCCACGCGAAGCGGACAGGTAAAAAAACTCGATGTTTCCGATTTCAATAATATTTGAGTGTGTTCTATCTATACGTATTATTGATACGTATACCAGGAGGTGTACAAAACTTGAGAAATTCTGTGTATAATGTATAATTCATGTGTATTCCAAACTTCAATTTTGGATATCTCAAAGACGAAAAATGACTTTTGAGCAAACTAAGGCGCATTTGAAAGGGAAAGGCTTGTACTTTAAGATGCCAGCAGTTATTTTACAAAAAAAAGTTAAAATAGCTATGCTACATAACCTCAAATATAGGCAAAAACCGCAATTTTCGCACTTTTAGGTTAGGATATCTCGAAAACCTAACGTGATGGAGCAATTCTGAGGCCAGATTCTTGTCCAGCGCACCAAAAACCTTCGGAAAAGTATACTCTGGTTTCTGGTTCTGAAATTTGTTCGAATTTTGTCGGCCTGTGTTATCAAAAAAATGAGTTTATTTGATATTTAATACCTATTAAGTACCAAAATACGCCACCCTTCGGCAGTATTTTCAGTCTAGCTCCTAATCCACTTCCACGCCCATTATAAAAGTTGGCACCAATGTTCTATACAATATTAGCAATATATATAAAAAAAATAAAAAAAAACAAAATGGTCCAACTTAGTGAAAATCAAGGAAAAAAAATTAATTGGTTTTTTTTTTACGAAAAAAAAATTTTTTTTCTTTTCCAACAAGACTATTAAAAAGCTCAGTAAATGAAGTAAGAAATCCAGTGGTTTAATTATTTTAATATATAATTTTATGACTCCATAATCGGCTTTGAAGTACTGCATGCCAACCGGCTGTCGAAAACTTCAAAGTCCCATAACTCTTTAACTAGTCATTATATCACAAAAATATTTGGTATACGTATCAATAATACGTATAGGTAGAACATACTCAAATATTATTGAAATCGGAAACATCGAGTTTTTTTACCTGTCCGCTTCGCGTGGAATGCCTCATATGCACAATAGGTACAAATCGTTTGCATACAAACAGTGCAGAATATTTTTATATTTAGATATGAACTGATTTAAATCTTCAAATGCTTTAAAAATAGCACTTGATTTAATGGGTCTATTGATTTTAAACTTGATGCAAATTCTCCAAAACAAAATGAGTCCGATGAGTCTATCGAGTTAAAATTTGGTGAAAAAACTTTACAAGTGAAATAATTCGATACGTGTTTTTCATTTTTGTGGAAATTAAAACTTAACCTTCACACCGACACCAATTTTTATATACGGAAACCGACACTATTAACATATGTTAATATTTTTCTTACCATCCGTTTTACAAAGACAGTTTTCATTTTTTGAGCTAAGTTGGTAAGCAAAAACAAGAAATGGACTGTTCTTAACAGATTTCACGCCCAAACGGGGAAGGAGGAAAAGGGATCAATGAGGTTTCAGCCCCCACAAAGTGGGCGAATTAGTTGATTTTTCAAAAGAAATATAAAATGTGCATTTTCAAATATAATCTCACAAAATTTTTTATTTAAGACTGAAGATATGAAATTCTATCTAAGTATGATTTCGGATTTGCCACGGCAATTTCAAACCGCAATGCTAGAAATTTAGGGTTTTTAGATTGGAACGCGTCTGTCAACAATTTTCTTAGTTGCAGTGGAAATTATGAATAGAAAAAGAATTAAGAGTTTTTAGTGCTCAACGTTATGTCGCTCAGAATCCACGAGTTGTGCCATTCTTCTCATCAAAAACGGCAACTGGGTGTTTGATTGACACTCCCCAATTTGATGGGGCCTATGATATTGTTGCAGATGAAGCCGATTGTGGGTATTTCAAAGTTAAAGGTTCTTGACTTATTCGTTACTAGGTAGCAAAATAAAGCAAACAACAAGAAAGCAGTCTACATTGAGCAAACTTCGAAGGAAATGCTATAATTGCTATACAAATTGTAATAATGTTGTTTATATAAGGTTATATATTGTAAAATGAAGTCGTAATTGCTTCTCGTTAATGTTTCAATGAAAGAGAAACAAAAATAATTTGTTTGACAAAATACTTAAATGGGAGACAATATTAACATATTGTAACGATGAGGCACCCTGTTGCTGTGCTATGCATGAATACTTATACGGGCATACTTTTAGGCACGCACTTGAGAGTACGGCCGGCTTGCTATAATCTCGATATGGCAAGGATGGCTCGCGATGGTAATGGGATGTGCGAGAACGATCGAGAGACAGTCCAATTGGAATGTGCGAGAACAGTCGGCGCAATAAGCAGACAAGTATAAAAGGCAGCCGGGTACAGTGCAGAGAGGACAGTCTTATCTGAGCAAGTAAAGGGAAAACATGGAATAGTCCAATAGGTAGTAGCAAGTGTAAAGACAAGCAAAGTGTAAATTTGTAAATAAAGTGATTCCTGGTTTTTGATTGCGTTTTACGTTGAGTAATTGAAGTGTGTTTTATTTTTCAAGCACAATACAGAGAGATGAAGCCTAAAGAATTAATTTTCGCAACAATATTGTATATTAATTTCTAAGTATATTATTACCAGTAATATTATTACCAAAATTTTGGAAGTGATATAACTTGTTTGTAATACATTATTTTGTTTTCAAGTAATATGTAATATAAAATTATTACTTTTCGAAGCCACTAATATGTAATATTAATATGTTACATTTTAAAGTAATGTGTTCCAACACTGCGTTAGCGATTTGATTTCGTCTTCTGGATTCTTCTTTGGGTTCTGGCTACTTATAGCTGGAAAAAATTGGCCAGTAATACTCGTATTACTTGCGTTGGGCTTCTTTTGGTCCACGCTCAACAGTAACTTTGGAAAGTGCACTAAACCGATTCTTCGAAGGTTTAGGTTTAGGTTTAGGTTTAGGTTTATTATTATTTAATAGTCAAATAGAAACAGATTCATACTGACTAGCAATTACAATTAGGTTAACAAAACACTTAAAATTAAATTAAATCAAAATTAAATATAATAAATTAAAGAAAAAAAAAAAAAAAGGGATAAGATAAGGGATAAGATAAATGGTATTCAGCACTCCGTAAATTGAGTTACAACCAAATTGTTTTATAGTTTTGTGCAGATAATAATAATAAAATAGAAATTAAAAGAAACAGCGAAAAATTCGGGAGTGAAGTCGGTAACAACCACTCATCGATTCGAAGGGTGATCAGTGACTGAGTGTGTTTGAGAATAAGTGAATAAGTTTAATTTCAACAAAAATAAAATATTTTTTTATAATAAATATTGAAACATATTTGCGATTGAAGTACTTAAGCACAATATTGGCCAAGATAAATATGAAATACAGGTTTAAGCCATTCGGAAACCAGAATCAGAAATGTATTGACAAGTTTGATAGAGAAGATGAGCGCTGCCAATCTAGCCATGAATAGAATTCTTTTTTATAACTAATCGAATTTTAATAAGGCAATGGTGTAACCTAAAATTTTCCGTCGTACAAACAGTTTTTATGTATTATTTAAATTAACTGTGACACTTGAGTGAGCGTCCAATTTCGCACCCTTAATACGCCGCACGCACAGAACGAACACAACCGTGTTTCAGTCGCTTTAAGCTCGCTGCCAAATACGAAACTCTGAATAGGCTTTATTTGACAACAAAAAACACGCAATTTCAAGAAATAGGAGTACGTGATTTGGAATTGGTTAGGCTTCCTTACTGCAATCATTTAATGTTATGGATGTACTACGTCAACTCTTTCAAAATAGTTTGACTAGGTTGAATTTCATAGCGTAAGAATATACAGTGCAGTGCCATTGAATTATGAACACCGCTTTTTTGAACGTAACTATTTAAAAATTAATAATAATTGCATGAGAAAAAAAATATATTTTTTATTTGTGATCTTTACTTTAGAGACCGGTTACTCAAATAGCAATAATATTTGATGGAATTATTACAGTTGATGAACTGCACTGTTTATGATAATGTAATGCGAAAACTATCCTGAGGGCGCCGGAACTCTTATTAAGCCGAAATTTACGGAACCTGCAAGGACGATGCTAACACTTTGCGAGCAACATATGGACGTAAAGGCCACAAATGCATAAAGTAAATAAATAAATATCGATATGGAATATATGTATATGAAAAGGTCATCCAAGAGGTATTAGCAAGGCGAAGGTCCTTGTTTTTTGTGAATCAAACATCAACAAACCTTTCAATCCACCGGGTTGGATTTCAATCCTTCGGGTTCTCAGGACCAATAAGGTGGATCTGTTTGGAATATTAGCGGTTCGCATAGCTTTTGCTGTAAGTCTTTGCGTTTTGCTCCGCCGTTTTCCTTATGTTGTGCCAGTAATGAAGGCTCTTTCAGGGTACCATCCATCCCGTCTGATATATATTACTTACTTACTACTTAAAATTAGTACTTTAGTGCTTACTACTTAAAATTAGCTCGCTAATATTCTCACATTTAAACCGAAGACGAAGAAGACGAATTACATTCTTACTCAGCTGACCCTACATATCGTTCCCGAATTTTGAACAGCTTCAACTTATCTATTCGCAAGCCTTCTCCGCTTAATCATGTTAACGATGACCTTATTGCAATATTAAATTATATATGTAGGTATGCAGGTACTTATTGTAGCATGTGGTAGTATGATGCAACATGCTTTCGTTGTGTATGCATAATAACTGTACGAAAAAGAATAGTTGCCCAGCAGCAAAATTTAGACACAACTTATGCGCTTATTTTGTGCTTAACTAGCGAATAGCAGTTAATATTACAGTAGAACTCCGTACTTGTAAACATTAATCCGCTTAACCGCAATGACCAATTTATAAGAATTTATTATAATCTCCATTTTGCTGTTTGCAGTGGAATGTAATTGGTTGGTTCAAATTTAATTAAATCTTAGCTTTTGAAATTACCTCCAGTCCAACGTTTGCGCCAGCTGAATAAGTGGAAATTCATTGACGAAAGTTGAAAGCGGTGCGCGATATTTGATAAGTACGAGCTTTCTGCACAACTGGCAAATTCGTAAGCTGCCTTGCGTTAAAATGGAAACTGCAAATCCCAGCGGAATTATTAATACGTCCGACGTCAGATTTTAGTTTGTGTGTATACTTGTAAAAGCAGAACACAATGTTATGCTGTTTAATTAAAAATACAACTGCGAACAACGCCCCGCCTGAGAAAATTAAAAATCTTGCACTAATATTCTTGAGGAGTTTAATTCAGATGTTAGTGTTGCTACCGCAGGGCTGGCATTTCATCGTCGCCATACATATGGCGATGCAAATTTACGAAGAAAAGCAACTAAAGGAAGAGCTACTGATTAACGTAATTGAGGCCCACATATCAGCAATGCTGCTGCAAAGTTTCAGTAAAGAAATGGACTGCGCTTGAACCATGCCAATTTCAAAAACCAATTTTTATCATTTTTACTTACGCCACGCCCCCCAGTTCCCTCTATCGAAATGGAAAATGGTTCATTGCAGTGCGACTTATAGTTCAGCGGAATATTTGAGTCACAAACAATGTGCCACGCCCCTTGTCCAACGTCCATCAAATCTTACCAGTAGAATGACTCATCTATAGGACGACGCCATACTAAATTTCAATGCTGTGCACCTTACAATTTCGAAGATATTCCATTATAAAGATTTTGCTTGGATGGGTGGTGCCACGGTCCCTCGTCCAATACCCGCTCCATTCCCACTGTCGAAGGACATGACTAAATAGTAGGTTCGTAGTGAATTTAATTGATGTGTGACTTATGGTTCCAAAGTTATCGTCTGACAAATTTCTGAATTCACGGTCAAATATGGCATCGATTTTTCGGCTTTTCCAATAGATTTCTTTTACTTTTTTACACTTTCTTTTATATACTATATATAGATTCAATTTATATCTGTCTAGTATAGTAAAGATACAGCTATACTATTACAAAAAACAATGTGACATTCCTTTTTTGATCCACAATCAAGCAAAAACCACTGAACCGATTTAGGTGGAATAAGTACCAAACGATTTCTTATGTAGGCAAATGGTACATGGGCTATATGAGATTGACCACGCAGTCCTCCTACGCCCACTATGGTAACAGAAGTCAACTATGGTATACTTTTGTAAGTCAATGTGGGTACCAAACGATTCAGCGTTTCATTGCTGCAAATATAAGCCATGTATGTAGAATTAGCCTCACCTATGTACAATACTTTCCGTGCCCACTAAACTAACAAAACGAAGCTAGTACATGTCTAAATCGATATTAATATCAAATGATAGGGGGTAAAAATTGAATACATAAAGTTGACCACGCCCATCTGGTATGCCCACTATAATGACAGATATCAGCTATGTATTAATATATTAAAAGTTTCAAAAAGTTTCAAAGAGGTAATTCTTTAATATTTATAAAATGCCTTTTAATTTGTATGTAGTTTTAAAGTCGGTCCTAATATTTCGGGGGGAGGTTCAACCCGCAAACCCCCTGAATGCGCCACTGGTGGTAGGGCTAACGCTGAAGCACAATTTTTTTAATAAAATAGGTGGAAAGCCATTTTCTCCTGAAGTTGGGTCATTTGGCAAGACCGAAATTGCAAGTTCGAACCGACTTATTGTTTCGTAAAGTTCGTTTCATTTGATTTGCGATATACTTTTGTATACCTTGGTTTTTTTTATTGGTGAGATTAATAAGACTAGATTTATAACAGATCGGCTGGGAAGGATTTTTTACTGACTCAATAGGAACGAACGTATCAATGGCCGCTTCCAGAATGATGTTTAAAGGTAAACTGCCTGGCTTAATGGTGCAGGAAGGCTCTTATCCGATTTTTCAATTTATGTATTTGTTGAGACCGCCGACGAAGAGAATCTAATTGATCTCTGAGTCGGCGGCTCACTTCCCCTCCCACATGCACGTACGCACACGCACACACACACACACACACACAATATCTTCTCATCCTTTACCCACTTTCTTCCCTTTCCAGAAATGAATTTGTCCCCACTTTCACACTCCCTTAGTCTTTAGATCATAGTTTACAATTTAGTCGTTAAAAACCACCGAAAGCGAACACCCGCACTTTCAATAAAATAAAACCGCTGCACTTCCCCCAAAAACCCGCCGCATTTCTTTTACCGGCCACCACGCTCAACAGCATTGCAGTCAAAAGCGTAGCCACAACTTAGAAATGGGGGGGAGGGTTGTTTTTGTTTAGCCTTTTTAAAGTTTTGTAAAATATGGCTTTTTCCGGTAGCGTCACATATATGTGACTTAGTGCATTAGAAATTTGCGTTTTTCCCGATTTCCCGAGCATCGAACAAAGAACCAATTTCAAGTTTAGTTTCAAACTTGGTAAAACCACAGATAACTCATCAACCACTTGATGAGTTCATCACTTGATGAGTTCATCAACCACTTTAACCGAAACATTTCAATTGTTGAACCAAGTTTATGGTGATGATTGTTTATCCTACGGCAAAGTTCATGAGTGGTATACGCGTTTTAACAACGATCGTAAGGTCATAAATGATGTACAACACGTTTTTTTTAATAATAATTGACTGGCACGACAGCCCGCTTACGCGAGACTAAGGCCTAGCTTCCCGCAACTACCCGTGTTGTGCGTGTGAATTTGTACACGGGTTGGAGGGACCTACAGTTTTATGCCGGTTCCGAACGGCAGGTTGGGAGCTTTTTCATAAGCAATTTTTACTCTCAGAGGTTTGCCATTTCCAGCTGAGAGGACAGTCACCGAAAGAGAAAACGAGTTTTCCCGTTATTTTTTTTTTTAGGTGTTATTACAGGCAGTATTTGAACCTGAGGTTGCTGCCTGCGACTCGCGGTCCAACGCACTAACCAACTGAGCCACGGCGGCTGCAACACGTTGGCCAACCGAAATCCTCAGTCCTTAATGTATGAATTCATCGAAGATCAGCCAAAATCTTGATTGAAATTCTTGAAATTAGATTTAAGCATCTCAATAACATAAATTGATTTCATTTTAACTGAATATTTGGCTATCGAAGAGTGTGTGAATAGTTTGTTCTGCACAAGTTGACTGACGCCATCATATCGATCGACACTTGTGATTAAAAGTTTTGATTAATTTGATAATTATTTTAAATGTTTAAAGATGAAAAGACCTTTTTGCTTGTGTGGCAACGTACATACCATGCATAGTGATTAATGAAAATTTGATTAATGAACATTTTTATTAATGACAATGATCTGATTGAAGTCAACTGTGTTCATTTTCAAATTTTAAGCCACATTCTGCAAGATTATATGTAACGCTTATACTTTTGGGGTTGAGTGCATACCTACTATATGTATATACAATTATCGGTCAAAGGGTTAATGTGTTGATCCACTTAATATCCACAAAAATGTGTATATGACTGATAATTCAAAATCTTAAAATGTTGTAAATGTTAATGGCAATAAATAAACAAACATTATCCGTCTAATACATACAATAACTACCACAAAGATACTGCAGTAAAATTTATATATGTATATGTAGATGAGTTCGAGGTCGGCAAATGTATTTCTGCTTAGCAAGAAACATTTCAGAAATTACGTTTTTAAATTAGAGACAGCAGCCGGTTTTTAAATTAGGTACGCAACTTCGTTTCCGTTGGACATACATTTGCGAACGATACAACAATACAAAACATACAAACAATCCTGAACAGTTTATTATCTTGCAGACTGCTACCCCTTTATATTTCAAAGAAATGTACAAAAGTTAATTATTCATATGCTTCGTATCGTTGCCTTTTATTATAAGGATAGCTTTACTTCACTTTCTTTGCCCACCCACAAGCACCATCTGGCGCGAAACTGGTCCGGAATGGAGGAGCATTGCAAGAGTGTCTATGCGTGGTGCGCAGTGAGTCTCGCCGTCACCTCGTTGCAGACTTCCTTTAGAGTAGCAGTTTACAACGCAATACAATGGAGTATTACGCATACACATTATTATATCTTCAAAATTAAGCCACACTTTCCACCAATTCCCCTTGCGGCCGCCCTGCCGCCGTGCCCATGAAATCATATCTAAAGAACTTTCTAAGGAGCACGAATTTGGTGTCTTTTCACGTGCTACTGTGCTCACCGCTCTGTCGTCGCTGTCCTATTTTTATTATTTATGCACAGAAAGGTTTTAATTTTAACTAGGAGTTGGCAGCAATAAGAATGAAAATTGTAAAAAAAATTAAATTAAAGCAGAAAAGCTGTTAGTTCAAAATATATACATATATTAAGCATATGATATATACATTTACATATAAGTATATACATATGCCAGCGAAACATTCAGCGTGTCCCTGGTTACAATTCAATATAATCTATCTATGTATACCTATCTATATATATATATATATATATATATACAAGGTGCAACCCAAAGTAAACAGGACTTTTATAAAATAAAGAAAACGGATGATTATTTTTGTATAATTCTTTTTATTTATTCAAAATACTCTCCTTCTGCTTCGATACAACGTTTTGCACGGTCCAAAAGCATTTGGAATGAGTGTTTTAGGTCATCGGCCGGCATCGCCTTCAGAATGTTGGTACAAGCCTTTTGGATGTCCTCAACGTCCTTATAACGGTTTCCTTTCATCGGCAAATGCAACTGACCGAATAAGTAGAAGTCACAGGGAGCCATATCAGGCGAATACGGTGAATGATTGATGGTAAAAATGCGATTTTTGGTCAAATAATCGGTCGTAACTAGGGCTCTGTGAGCCGGTGCATTATCATGCAATAAACGCCAACTTCCTTCCTCGCGATATTCTGGCCGAATACGACGAATGCGATGCACCAAACGCTTCAAAACTTCAACATAAAACAAAGCGTTAATTGTTTTTCCCGGTGGAACAAACTCTCGATGAATTATTCCCTTTGAATCGTAGAAACAAATGAGATGAGTTTTGATTTTTGACTTCTCACGGCGGGTTTTTTTCGGATTTGGCTCATCTGGGTGCTTCCATTCGGCACTTTGACGCTTTGTTTCGGGATCATATTGAAAGCACCACGTTTCGTCACCGGTTACGATGTTGAACAAGAAATTTGGATCACGTCTGGCTTCCCGAACGATATCTTTTGCGTGCTCAATTCTCTGCGCTTTTTGGTCGTCGGTTAAAGTGTGCGGAATGAAGCGAGAATACACTTTACGGAGACACAAATGTTCGGTTAAAATGCGATCAATTGATGTTTTGGAGATGTTCAATTCCATTTCCATCAATTCCAATGATGATTTTGGCTGCATTTTGATAAAATCACGCACAGTTTTGATGGCATCGTCAGTAATCACAAATTTCGACTGGCCGACGTGTTCGTCGTCATTCAAGTCTTCACGACCATTCTTGAATCGATTCAACCACTCATTAACACGGCCACGGGATAAACAATCATCACCATAAACTTGCTTTAACAATTTAAACGTTTCGGTAAAAGTTTTACCAAGTTTAAAACAGAACTTAATATTAGCTCTTTGTTCGATCGACATTCTCGTACCAAAGTTAAAAACATACTGTCACATTGAGCGGGATATTTCGGCGTCTACTAGACCAAATGTCATGAAATTTAGACAGTATGTGAATGAAAGATGTACCTTTCCAACGCATGTCCTCACACATAGATGGCGCCACCAGAAACGTCCCTATTGCAAAAGTCCTGTTTACTTTGGGACGCACCTTGTATATACAAGGCCAAAATCATCATTGGAATTGATGGAAATGGAATTGAACATCTCCAAAACATCAATTGATCGCATTTTAACCGAACATTTGGGTCTCCGTAAAGTGTGTTCTCGCTTCATTCCGCACACTTTAACCGACGACCAAAAAGCGCAGAGAATTGAGCACGCAAAAGACATCGTTCGGGAAGCCAGACGTGATCCAAATTTCTTGTTCAACATCGTAACCGGTGACGAAACGTGGTGCTTTCAATATGATCCCGAAACAAAGCGTCAAAGTGCCGAATGGAAGCACCCAGATGAGCCAAATCCGAAAAAAACCCGCCGTGAGAAGTCAAAAATCAAAACTCATCTCATTTGTTTCTACGATTCAAAGGGAATAATTCATCGAGAGTTTGTTCCACCGGGAAAAACAATTAACGCTTTGTTTTATGTTGAAGTTTTGAAGCGTTTGGTGCATCGCATTCGTCGTATTCGGCCAGAATATCGCGAGGAAGGAAGTTGGCGTTTATTGCATGATAATGCACCGGCTCACAGAGCCCTAGTTACGACCGATTATTTGACCAAAAATCGCATTTTTACCATCAATCATTCACCGTATTCGCCTGATATGGCTCCCTGTGACTTCTACTTATTCGGTCAGTTGCATTTGCCGATGAAAGGAAACCGTTATAAGGACGTTGAGGACATCCAAAAGGCTTGTACCAACATTCTGAAGGCGATGCCGGCCGATGACCTAAAACACTCATTCCAAATGCTTTTGGACCGTGCAAAACGTTGTATCGAAGCAGAAGGAGAGTATTTTGAATAAATAAAAAGAATTATACAAAAATAATCATCCGTTTTCTTTATTTTATAAAAGTCCTGTTTACTTTGGGTTGCACCTTGTATATATATTAGCTGACCCGGCGAACTTCGTCCCGCACGACATTCGTTGTTTTTTTATAATGAAATACGCGAGATGGCAAATGGCAAATTGAAGAAGAAACCTAACTAAATGAAGAGGAGGGAGCTACTGATTAACACAATCGAGGCTCTTAAATAATGTTGCTGCTAAGTTGCAGTAAAGAAATGGATAGCGCTTGAACCAGATTTAAATTATATTGGCAGGGCCACGTCCCTTTATTCAATACCCGCACATTGCCCTCTGTCGAAGGTGAAAATGGCAGGTTCGTACTAAGTGTCATTGCTGAGCGACTTATAGTTCAGCGAAATATTTGGGTCACAACAAATGTGCCACGCCCCTTGTCCAACGCTTATAAAAACTTACCAGTAGAATGACCCATCTATGGGAAGACAGGGCACTTAATTTCAGTGTTGTACGACTAACAATTTCAAAGACATTCTCTATTAAAAATTTGGTTTGTATGGGCAGTGCCACGCCCCCTTGTTCAATACCCTCATCATTCCCTCTGTCGAAAGATATGAATAAATGGTAGGTTCGTACTTAATTTCATTGCTGTGCGACCTATAGTTCAGCGGAATATTTGGATCACAAAAAATGTGCCACGCCCCTTGCCCAAAGCACATCAAATCCTACCAGTAGAATGACTCATCTGTGTGACGACGGGTACTCAATTTCAGTGTTGTATAACTTACAATTTCAAAGATATTCGATATAAAAGATTTGAGTTGTATGGGCGGAGCCACGCCCTCTTGTTAAATACCCGCCTCATTCCCTCTGCCGAAAGATATGACTAAATGGTACGTGCATACCAAGTTTCATTGATGTACGACTTACAGTTCTGCTGAAATATTGGGTCATAAAAATGTGCCACGACCCTCATCCAACGCCCATGAAATTTTAGCAGTAGAATAACACTTCTATGGGACGATGTCATACCAAATTTTAATGCTGTGCGACTTACAATTCCGAACCTATTCCATTTAAAAGATTCGAGTTGTATGGGCGGTGCCACACCCCCTTGTTCAATACCCACCCCATTCCCTCTATCGAAGGACATGACTAAATATTAAGTTCGTACCAAATTTAATTTATGTGTGACTTATGGTTCCAAAGTTATTGTCTAAAAATGTATCCCGTTTTCCTGACTTTCCTTTTTTCCTAAACCTTCACGTAACAATTTTAAACAAACCCGCCGAAGAAAGTATCCAAGTTGGTCCAGTCGTTTTCAAGTTTTAAGCAGCCGAACGAACCACGATTCATTTTTATATATATAGATATTAAAGTCCGCATGAATATATTCATTTTGGCGGCTACACTACTGTACATACTGTACGGGTACTTGGTATTCGAAGAATGTATACAACGAAACGAATAGAAACGAGAACCAGCGAGCGTCGCTTATCGTTTCTATTCATATTCGGTGAATAGCGAACACTGCAGTGCTCGTATTCGGTGAGAAGCGAATACTGCAGTGCTCGTATTCGGTAATCGAGAACTTTGCGAAGTATTCGAAGATCAACAGTTTCATCGAATATTTTTATGCCACTTTTCCATGTGCATACTTGTGGTGCAGTTGAAGTGGCTTATTAGTTAATACGCAAAATGGAAATTATTGAAGAAAGTAGCATAACAAATAAATAAATATTTATATATAACATAAATATTTCTAAATAATCTTAGGAATAATAAAACGAGTATATTCGAATATATTCAAAGCAATGTGTACTATGTATTATTCGAATGCTTTTGTACTCGTTTTCCCGCTTCGAGCGAATATGAATAAATAGTGTACGTCTACTCGTTTATGTTCGGAGCTTACTCGTACTCGAATAGAGCTGTACTCGTATTCATTCGGACCGGTCCGCAGAGATGAAGTGAAGTATTCTATTCAAAAGCATTTGAATGTTTTCGAATAGCAAAAATGCATACTCGTTCAGGACTCTAATATATAGATATAAATCATTTGCCGTGCGTTAGTCTCGCTACAACTTGAAATTCGGCTAAGCCGATTTGAATCACTCTTTTTGGTTTTTGTCTGCCTTGAATCAGGGAAGGTTAAAAAACTTAAAAAATTGAAATTTGATCGACATTGCGATTTTATCGAAGTTTATCGAAATTTGCCGGAACTATGGAACAGCAAATGTGGAAAATACAAAAATAAAAGTTTTCGTCATACCGCACATGAAAAACTTTTGACAGCCTATAAAAAAATGTATCCCAATGGTACTATTGAGAACGTGAAGATGAATGAGCTGAAAAAAATTCATCAAAATTAAAATTCGGACGATGAATTGGAGAATATTTCCACGGACACTGCGTTTAAGAAAACACTGCGTTTGAATTTTGAATTTCCACTGCTCTCTTCCTCTTCTATAATTTCATTGATGATCAGAAGCGCAATTATTTTGCTTGTCATTTCGTCTGCACTCAACAAAATTTATGAGAAAAATGAAGTTGGGCGAACGAGTTGTGTCGGAAATCGCAACGTGTGTGTCCTAACGACCAACCTTTCGCACGACCGGTCGCACGACTAGATTGTATCGTGTATGGGCCGCTTTATAGTGCAGCAAAGCCTCAGCTCTCATATGTCATGTACGCACATGTTTTGCTTCTCTTCGCTGGTACTTCTCTTTCGATCCGTTTGCACTGAGCAAGTGCAGTGAGAGAGTGAGTGTCTTGAAACCAGTTTCAAATGCACAATCGCAGCTCTCTATTGTTTAACCTTGTTTTGAAAACGTCAAGTTTTTTAAAACCATTTTATCAGCAACAACTATATTTAATGAAATGAGAATAGGGAAAATATCTTTTTATTGCTACTATGTAATAATAAATTTATTAAATTTTCGAAAGAAATAAAAAACTACACATTTCAGCAAAACAAATACTATTGTGAGCTGCTGAAACTTCCCAGTAGGAAACTGACACCTTCCGTAATTCATTACAGCATACTTACTTTTCATCCGGGAAGCCTTCCAACTACCATACCAAACGCCCATTACGTTTGTTCAGAGCATGGCCGCCGGATCATGCATGATTTTGTAAAGTACAAATGGTATCATACCAAAATCCTTCGGAATTGTTCGGCTTCCCATTCAAATGTACTTTACTTAGTAATGTGGTGGTATGAAAGGAAAAAGTAAGGGGTCCGTAATGTGCTATTGTAATGGGCTTAAAATTATAAAATAAAATTACCTATTCAGTTTATGCCTTCTTCGCTACGGATAATGTAAGCACTGCTGATTTCTTCACTTACGATGGAAGGTAGACATATTTGGAAATTTTACCATTGCCTGCGAAAAGTTGACTTGTGCTTTTTTTATAATTCTCAACTCGAACCGGGGCCTCTGGCATGAAGTCAGCGCGCTACCCTCTGGACTACCGAGGCCAACTTATTAAGCTTGTAAAATCACTTATTTCTTCTAGATTCGTTCTACTTAAATGTACATTCCACGTACATTACACAGTAAAGTGCACTTGGAAGTGACGATACGAACAATCATTCGGGTTTTAAAAATACTTTTTTCGCACTTCCTGTGCCTTCTTGTTTGCTTTTTTAGCGTAAGCTACTACCGGAGGTACTCGGAACGTACCTTACTAATACCTTACTTTTGGTAGTATGCCGTTTCCACCGCCAAAAGGTGGAGGAAAACATGCATTATTATAGTAAGCACCTTACCATTTTCCTACTGGGTTATTCATGCAATATCTTTCATACATACTTATGTACATAAACAATTTTTAATTAGGTGACAATGGAATTGGTATTTTCAACTCTCACGATGGTATTAACGGATAATAGGAATCGGCTAAGTGAAGATACTTTGGAAAATATACTATTGGTCAAATTAAATTCATTATATTTAGGTTACGCTATTAACAATTTACCTATATTTGAAAATTAATGAATATTAATTTATAAACATTGCTATTCAAACGCGTGTGCCAAGATTTTTATACAAAAGCATCTTGCATAAATATGTAATTCACTGCAATTGAAAAGTCCATGAAATGGTAAGTAAATTTCACTGCAGTAATTTGCCGAAGCAACAGCATAAACTGGGAATGATAAAGCCGTTCCCTTTGCTGGCGAAATGTTCAAAATGACAGCAACAGCATGCAGCTTTGCTTCTGCTTGCAAAATATAATATTTAAAAAAGGAAACAGCAGCAATAGCAAAATGAAAAAGCTGAAATGTAAGTGACGAAAATAATTCAGCATTTTTAAACCCTGCTTGATTTCAACAGCGTCAGAACAATAACATGCAAGCAGGGTTACCGATTTAAAGCAGTGCATGCATAATTTCTGAATAAGCTGTTCAGTTAACCAGCCACTGTGAAAGTCAAAACTATTTAATTAATGGTTAACCAACGGTTCTTGATTAATGTTAACAGTTGGTTTACCAACCCCTGTGACATCGGGCCTAGTACTGTATTTCGACCGGGCGCTTAAATGCATTTAAGGGTTCTATTAAGTTTAAGAACTGTCAAGCGTTTCCACCGAAACTGAGTTAACTCCAACAGCTAGTTTTTGTTTACATTTTTATTTGGAAGTCTAATTCTGCATTTCTTTCTGGGCAGCCACAGCTATACCCATTGCCGCCATCTCTTTGTATACATATTTGTGGTTTCATATGCCTTTTTCATATTTTTGAAAATTTATTTTATTTGTCAATGTTTATTTCATTGCACAGTGATTCGTTCCATAGACAAAATTCAAAAAATTTATGGTCACAGAATTTAACGATTTTGATGTCATTTGAAACCAAAAACTCCAACTAAGAAAACCCCAAAAAATCTGTGCAAAAAATCAATAAGTGTCTGTGCAAAAGCGGCTCAAAGTTGAAACTTTTTTCACAAAAAAATTGAAACTCATATTTTTTGTTTTTTAGTCTATTGAGTAAAAAAAATTTTACAAATACATGGTTACCAAGAAGTTGCTTAAGCTTTCAATATAGAATAAGAAATGATGTGGCCTTTTAATCTTTTCCCAAAATTTGCAAAGCGTAGGCTTTTACTTCACTTTTAATTCAAAATATTTTTCTAAGTTAAAAATCTGAAAATTGGCAAAACTTAGACGAAAATATCTAAAAAGTATGTGAAAGTATGTTCCTGGATTTTTTTTTAATTTTAAGAAGCATTCTTTCTTTGTCGGATAATGTAATTATATCCTCCGATATCTTCCGATCTCAGAAAATAATTCAATTTGAAAAGTGGTCTAAACACGTATTTTTCGACAAAATTAATTTTTTTATGCCTAAATGTATGCAATTAGCACGAAAAATGATAAAATCTGCAAAAATGAAAAACATACATCTATTATTATCGTTTTTATTGCAAAACCAGAGGGTCCCGATACAATTTATGTTACTCTTTGGAATAATCAATGTTGACGTTACCGATTAAATGTAAAATCTGAAAAATCTAGCCAACACATTTGGTGCTATAGCTTTCCAAAAATGACAAAATTTTCAAAATTAAGCCTCAGGCATTGCCAAACTACAACAGTTTAAGAAAAACCAAATGGAGATTTTAATTCAGCAGCCCATGATTAACTAGTATAGCAAATTTTATGAAGAACGGACCACTCCTTCTAATTTTGTCCCGCGGATGTATGGAGTCGAATCACTGTGCATTGATGAAAGTTGTCAGCTGCTTGATACCAGAGCTGTCTGAATTTTTAATGCCAATAGGGTTTCACGTTTTGTATTTGCTTTTTCAGCATTTGTTATTTGCAAATGATAGAAGTATGTTATTAACTTCGTTTATGTCGGAAAACATCTATTTATGCGAAAAATAGAAGCAGAAGTAATTTTCTAGGCAAAAATTATGGCACACAGAACACAAATCAAATCCTCTCATTTGCTTGTGTATGGTCGACTTTTGCTACGGCTTCAAGTAAGCTGTCAAAATGTTTGCATTTGTGCATGCGGCTCCCGATGTTAACACAACATTTTCTGTTAAGACGCCTGTAAACGGCAAAACTGAGTTAACTCAGTTTTGAAAGTGAGTTATCGCACTTTGATACTAATAGCCTATTTCCACCGAACGCTTAAATGCATTTAAGGGCTCTGTTAAGCTTGAGAACTGTCAAGCGTTTCCACCAAAACTGAGTTAACTCCAACAGCTGGTTTTTGTTTACATTTTTAGTTGGTCAAGCCAAATTCTGCATTTATTTCTGGGCAGCCGCAGCTATACCCATCGCCGCCATCTCTAGTGGAGTGTGTCAGTCGGAAGAACATGGTAGTCTTCTTGGACACGACGAGACTACTTCCCCCCCCCCCCCCCCCTGTTTTCGAGGGTGCTGAAGACGATGATGCTGAGCAATTTGCTTTTTGGGCGGGGGAAGACCCTCAAAAGGGTTAAAAACCCCCTTTTTACGCCCATTTTCACTATAGTAATAGGTATATACTAGGGATTGCAATCAAGAGACCCGGACAATTTCAGTTCCGAAAAATCCCGGGATTATCCAAATCCGATCCCATGAAACATAAAAAATAGTTTACTTTTTGCTTTTGTCAGCTTAATTTCGAAAAAGGTAAACCTTATTCAATGTAAATCCTTTACTTTGCATTATTTGATACAAAAAATAAATTGCACACGCTCGTAACGTTTAACTAAGTTTAAATGCAACAATAGCTCGTGGTGGATACGGGGTGGCATGCTGGTTTGGTCTTCGGCTAATCATGTCGGGTCGAGGTTCTTGTAACCACACATAAGCAACACGCAACAATAGAAAAATATCACTATGCCAAAATATCTAAACCGTCTTTACTATGACCAGGTGACAAAAGGAAAAGGAAAACAGGTGCAAAACAGGGGCAAGGAAATAATATCCATAGCTGTATTGGGGTCGATGTTGTACCCTAGACTTAACCCTCCCACTTATCCCTCCTACTTGTATACGCCTATGGCTACCTAAGCACTCAAAATATTCGATAGCCCCTTTCCAAAACGTCGGCTTCGGCTATCCTATTCATGTTGCATGTCGACATTCCCCTTAGCATGTAAATTCAAATACTCATTTTCAAAATATACAAATAGAACTTCATTGCAAAATATTCAAAATATGCAATAACATTTTAGTAAATTTTTGAACTACTGAACTAAATCTAAGTAGAAACGTAATTCTATCAAATTCGAATACAACAATCATTTTAACTCACTCAGTTTTCTATCGTTGTGTCGTATGGCCATGCGGGACAATTAATGTTGAGATGGGCTTACAAATAAATTATGATATTAGCCAAAATTTTGATATGCTTACATTTCTAGTTAATTTTTTTCTTACATTGGTGTATAATTACAATTGTTGTAGCATAATTAATCTAGCAGATACATTTTTTTTTAACAATTCAGAACAATTTTTTAAATAATTGCATGATTCGAATTTAGGATTTAGAATTTGAAGAAATAGAAATGTTGGAATTTTTAACATTTTAAGAGAAGCATTTTAGCAATAATTTTATGTTGTCTTGTTTTCTTTTTAAATTCCACTAGTTTTAAGGTTCAAACATTTGAGCAATTTGTTCCACTTTTAGGTCTTTTTAGCAAATTTAAAACGACATATTTGAGCAAAGTGTACATGATATTCTAACACATTTCGGCTTTTGCTTTACTTTTCCTTTCTCTTTGCCATTTTATGAATTTTTAATGACTTGAACGATTTCAAATTTTATCAAAATAACACACTGCCGTTTTTAGGCCATTATGAAAGACTATCCTGGCGCCGCAGCCCGAATATGAAACGTTCTTCGAGCACTGAAATTCCGCTGCTGGCTATGCCAAAGCCGTCAGGAAAATATCCAAGAAATCCCTCGTAGACAAATTTTGAAAATGAAATGTTGAAATGGAAGTTGATGTTGCAAGAAGCCCTCGGTATCTTTTTACGCAAATATGTGGCAAGCTCGTGGAGTTTTCCAAAAATTGCTGTTGCAGTATATCGGTACCTGTTTGGGGGATTGGTGGCCAGTAAACTTACCAGCAATCAAAATAATGTCACACGCTGAATAAAAACACTCCCACTGCACTTTAACTTAACCTGCTTTTGTCAACTTGCACTTTGGTTCTAATCGCGTCGCGCGGTTTTGGGTGCTTAAATAGCACAATTCTGCCTAACGGCGAGACCGTTCGATCTGAACAAAAATTATGGTTTATAGCCTTGCCTGTAAGAATGCAAGGGGAATGCACTCAACAACAACCACTGTGCATACTGAAAGAAACTGCAGCAATGCTCTGTTTGGGTGCTAGTATGTGTGTGTGTGTACCAGTCTGAAGTATGTGTGTTGTGCTGATCGCTAAGTGAGAACAATTGTAAGCGCAATTGAGCACATCACTGACAAATGTGGTGTTTGTTACTAGGGTGCATAGCTCATAGTGCAAAAACAAAAAAGTGCATTGATTGAATATACAGTCGTGTCTGGATATAGTGAACTAATTATTGCAAGGCCGTTCACAGTATTGAGGTTGTTCCAGTGGCGGCTTAAGGTGCTCGGGGGCCCGGGGCGGCGACGGCTGAGGGGCCCCCACAAACTGTGCAGAATAAGTGCAAATTATTTTGAAACGTATATGTGCTTGAAATTTTATAGAAAGCAATAGAATCCCTGAGAAAAAATGAAAAATGGATAAAAGGATAATCTTACTAAATCTTTCCAAATTTGATAAAAACTTTCGTGAAATTAGGAAAACTTTTGGGAGAGCAAACTCGTTATTTCAAAAAGCCATATTGAAACTAAAAAAAAAACAGAAAATCTTGCTCCGTTACTACGATCTGGCCATTATTTTAAGCAACTCGAGCAGGAGGATTAGATTGTTTTGCACTACATTACACTACTACATTACACTACTCGACAAAAAATGGGCCAATCGCGTGCATAGATAAAGTGTTTTCTAGACTAACTTTGGCCGTTGAACACGAAACTGAAAATAAAAAAATTTTTTTAAGAAGCGTTTTCAAAAAATCTTCGGAAAACGAACTTTTTTCCTGTTGTTTCAGTTATGAGCACATATCTCCTGAAAGAATTATCTGATTAACACGAGCTGTCCGTCGTTCAAGAAGAAGATAATACCTTAGCCTTTTTAGTGATATATAGATTGTTCAAATCAGATGAGATTTGGGGAAGTTACTGACAAGTAACTTTGCCAAAGGAAAGTTGGACCAAGTGAATTTTTCGACCAAAAAATCATAAATTTTCGAATATTTTTTTTATGGATAAAAAAATTATCTCCCCTACTTTTAAAATCTAAGATGAAAGATAGATATATTATTATTATATATTTTTTGAGCAAATATATTATTTGAGCAAATATTAAGCCTAACATCAATAGAATTGAAAGAAAAATTACAAAGTTCTGATGCGTGCGTAAAAACACCAACTTTATTACACTGTGCGAAAATTTTTTTTTTTTGCCGAGACCCATCCAAATTTGGATAAAGACGTGAAACTAGAGATCATTTATAGTAATCTGGCGTAGTCAGTTTTTCATTTTCTGGCCCAAAGTCCTTTTTAAAAAACTTTAAAATTTTAAGGACATACACATTTCAAATATATTATTTTTTAAATATACATATTCGGTTGTGCAATGATGGAAATATGGGTATCAAATGAAAGGCATCCTTTTAACTAAATTTTCAATTTTGAAGTTTCAGTACCAAAATATGCCAGGTTGGGAAAACATACATGATTTGGATTTCAGTCTGTAGATTCATACATCTAAATTTTATTCTATTTCAAAGTTCCAGTCTAGAAAACACTTTTATTTTTAGGTGCATTTTTCGTGCCGAGTAGTTTAGAAATGTACAGAAATATTTTATAAAACCCAGTAGCAGTAGCTTACTTACAAGGAGCATAGAATTGCTTTCGTTAAAGAGTCTACCAAAGAAGAAAACCGGATTTCCGGGACGATGTGTTGTTATCCAACCAATAATTATAAAAATAATAATATTAGCTGTAAATTTGTTTGACGTCTATAAAGTTTAATGAGGTTAAGTAATTGCGTAATTCGCACTAGTTTACAAGCAAACTCTAGGATTGCGATATTTAATTTTTAACTTAGAATTTTGTATTTGCATACTTTGCACAACATTTTAAGTTAAAAATTAAATATTGCAATCTTCGAGGGAACATTTTTTGAAAATTTGCAAACAAGAAAGGATGTTTTCTTGCTTTTATTGAACTGAATTTGTTATTGCAATTTCAAAGTCAATTGTCGATACTCTGTGTTTTTCAATTGATAAAATTGACAAACAACCTTTCAACAACCATTGTGTAGCGCAAATAGTTTTTTTCAAGTTTAGGTTTTGAAAAACTTTAAATTTGTCTATACAAGCCCCCCGCAGCCCGGGGCCCGGGGCGATCCGCCCCGCCCCCCCCCCCCCCCCCCCCCCCGTTAAGCCGCTACTGGGTTGTTCACTATATCAAGGTTAACATTTTTGTTCAAAAACTCGTTTTATTTGCTCAAACTACACTTTTTGTTTTTTTGCTTGAAATTGCTTTCAAACTTTTTTTCAATATTTAGAGGCTCCATGTCAAAATTTGGGTGTTCACTATATAGGCTGTTCACTATACCCAGAAAATTTGCCAGTAGCTAAGATCAGGAGTGTAAGCAAGTTTACGCTCCCAAACATGAATCAATCCGTCCAAAAAAGTAAACAGCCAGAAAATTCTAAAAACTTGCAATTTTAACTCTAGTGTACACCAATGTGACGTGCCACATTCACAACACACAGGGAAAATGGTGTAAATAAGAGGGTTTAAGAAAGAAACAACTGATATAAAAGTTACATTTGAGGTTTAAAGCTATAACGAAACTTGAATTATTGATATTGTGTGATGTGAGGGTGGGCAGGAAGGCTACAAACCTTTCATAGCACTCAGTCTATTTTGGACCATTGTACTATACCCATGGGGATAGGGAAGGAGTGGAGAGTGATATCGGTAATATGATATTCGCAGTTTTTCTTTCACATTTGGAGGTTTTGCCATTGCCTACCAAGAGCGCACTTATGCGATTTTTGTAATTCTCATCTTCTTCATGTGGATAGCGATAGAAGTAGATGAGCGTTTCATCAGCCCGAGCTAGGAATCGAAGGGTCTCGCTATGAGAAGCCAGCGCGCTACCCGCTGGACTATCGAGGCCGGAAATTAAACGCATTTTTATGTTATTTGTCATGAATATTTTGTTCTTAGCTTTAATGTAAGAACACAGAATTGTATTTTATACGATAATAAAAATTCTTTGATGGAAAAATACGTCTGATTTAGTTTCTTGAAATAATACATATATTCAATCCCCAAAAAATCCCCTGGTTTTCAGTGCCGAAAGTCCCGGGATAGCTAAACTGGTCCGGGATTGCAATCTCTAGTACATACATATGGGTTTGTATATATGTACATATATGGAAGAACATTTATAATCCACAAATATTGTTTAAATTATAATGAAACCACAATTTTTCAAAAAGAACAGGAAAAATAAAACAAATTGACGTTTTTGGTTATAATTTCACAATTTCAATTTAAATGTAAATTTAGCTGGTTGGAATTGCAGAGAGCTATGACGGTTCATCGATATATATGAGTGTGGACAGCGATGCTAGTCGCCTATGCGTCCGTTTGGTGAGCCTGCTGAAAATACAAACTCACCAGTCTCACAATACGAAGCTGTGCATTGATGCTTCGCTGCCGCAGTTTTCCGTGTCCATACCATTACCTTTGCCCGTTTCCGTTCCTCTTTCGTATTCATCCACGTATTCCGGCGAGAATGTGTGTGTCGTCTCACATCACTGCCATTTGAGTTAAAGCCAAACACTCATTTACATTTTACGGGGCTTTTGTACAAAAAGCTCACACGCTGCAGACACCACCTACTGTCGCAACCGCTAGTGGCATCGCTATAGCTGCAGCTGGCCATTCGCCATTCCAATTGTGCTCGCTTACATGATGGCAGGTACGGTTGATATGTAAATAATATGTAAATAACCACGCAAATGCTTCGTGTAGGTCGCATGTCGAGGTTGGGCCTACTCAGAGCATTGTAGACTATGGCTTCCATACGAACAGCATATTCTCGAATACTTTACTTCTACTCGATACGGGTAGGATTCATCATCCAGGAGCATCGTCATATGTTTCCATGGAGTAGTCTAAAAAGTTGCTGATTTGTAAGCGAAGCCAGAAGACAATTATATTAAATCTTTACGTTGTCGCCAGGTGTTTTTAAATTTTGCAATAACTGTTAACACGTTTGAAGCGAGCCGTTTAAAGTAAAACGTGAAATCTATATACAAATATAAAGCGAAGGGTTACTATTGAGAATATGTGCTACTACGGTCTCGGTAGGTAGCAGAGTAGCAGAGACTTCTCTCGACCGACAAAACTTGCACCGTGGTCCTTTATGTCGCAGAAGCATGGATAGAGTCCGACCGATTAATCGGCATCGGCATCGGCTAGTATCGGCCAATAAAATTGATATCGGCATCGGCCAAAAAAATATGTATCGGTATCGGCCTTTTTTGGTCGATGGCATATCGGCCTATTTTCCTGCTTTAATTTTTTTCAGTTTTTGTACCAACGGGTTCTTTTACCCCTTTTCAGTAATGTATTTTAAGATACTGGTTAATATAAATGTTTCCTAGAAATGTTTTTTATAAAAACTAGGTATTCTTAAAAACACAGATTTTCTCGAAATGTCTATGCATTTCGTCTATTAATATGGACATCAGAAGAAAGGCCATTTAATTTTACAATCTTATACTTCTTTTTTAATTGGAAGCATTTTTTTAAACACGCCTTTTATTTTTTCCAAATTTGTTTTCTGACTTCTGACACCGCACCTGTACAACGGGTCGCAATTTAAGAGTACAAATTTTAATAAAAAAATCGTAATTTTAAGTTGAAGAAGAAACTGAATTTGTATGCAATATTTATTAATAACTGTGTTTTCGTCAGTAATTTTGTTTCTCTTTCAGTGTAATAAATGTGATATATTATTTTTTTTAATACATGTTAATGTATTAGAATTCTAAATTCTCTTGTAATTTTTTTTAGTTTTTAATTATTTCTTTTCTCGTTTTTTTGTTATTTTGTGATGAATATTACAAACATTATGTAATAGTTCCTCTTGTTGTTTTATAAAATAGACTATGAATTGTTGATTAAATTCATTCGAGTTATTTTTTCTATGGAATCGGCATCGGCAGATTCGCGCCTTTTCTGCCGATTAATCGGCATCGGCCAAATCTCGCCCTTCCGGCCGATTAATCGGCATCGGCCAAAAACATAAATTTACACTATTTCAACTCCGCCTAAGTGAAACAATTTTTTGCCACATTTTAATTATAATTTTGAAATACGGCATTGGTATTATTTGGCCGTATTAGTTATTACATACCTGATAAGTGGATCAGGTGAATTCGTTAGTTGACGCGGTTGGCTTTTAAAATTGCAACATTAGAACATTTCGGAATTAGAATGTCTTTGCTTTTCACTATTCGAAAAAATGACTATAGTCACTGATCCGAAGTACGCTTAATTGAATGGAATTTCACTGCAACTAAAGGGCTGAAAAATCAACTTGCTGCTAAGCGGACTCGACTATAGATACTTTTGAGTTTTTACTTTAGATACAATTATCTTTCTCCTCTGTCCAATATGTCCCGTCATCCATTACACAGCAATCAATTTTTGTCGAAAAGTAATTGTGTAATTTCAAGCGCGGAATCTGCACAACTGCTCTTTTGTACCATCTCTATTCGAACTTTCTGCATTTGAAACGTTCTTAGGATTGCTCTACTTTTGGTGCTGTAAACAGTTTAGGTTGATATTTTAACTATAGCGGCAAGAACACTTTCAGGAAAGAGTGGATCGCTCTTGTAAGCCCTTTATAGTACACATACATTTTTTATTGTTCATGCCTGATTTTCTTTGTTGGTGTTTGTAATATTTGCTAATGATTTTTATATATATCACCAATCTTCCAACTTCCTTTGCCGAAGTTCTTTGCTCTCTATTGCCCATATTTTAAAGCTACACACATGAAACTGAACTAGGATGATTAACGAGAACAGTATTGGTAAAATTAGCACACCAAAGGAATAGCTAATCGTGCAATATATGTATATGTATATATGTATATTAGAGTGTCCCAAAAAATTAAAAGTAGTTTTTTTCCAAGGCATACCCTCTTATTTTGTTTCAATGATGTCAAAACTATTATAAATACAATTTTATATCATATTTAGAACCACGGCAACCCGTGCCGACTTGCATCGAAATATGTCGGTACTTGTTTACTAAGGCGCGCGGGAGCCAACGTATTGATTTACTTGTTGTTACTTGTTTGTTTGATTAGTAAACGCATTGTTTTCATTCAGTCAACATGTCAGTGGAATTATGCAGTTCTTAAAAGGGGATATTTTTAATAGGGGACGTAAAACATCAAATTACCAGTTCAAAACTTCCCTCTAATGGACAGGTTCTGGCAGTTCTGTTCTATAATATTCGAGAAATTAATTTAAGTGTCAATGAAAGCGCCAAGTTTACTATTCGTGAGTGCATTATTTACTGGGAAAAGGCACGTATACCAACTAAATCTTTACCGAACTGTGTTAAAAAACTAGTTAACTTGTACCAAGTTTGGAGAGAATTGCAAAAAAATGTAAATAAGTTTTCAAGAAAACTTGCCCACCTCTACCGAGAGCACATAGTCTAACACTCTATGAGGAAAAATTTCATAACTCCGAAATTAGTGGCAGTTTTAGATAGGTGTTAGTTAAGTATGCGAACTTCCGTATTCCTCAACTATTGAAGCGCTTGGACATAACACTGACGAATATCCTAGAAGTAAGGCCTCAATTCAAAGTATTCGTACAGAAAAACGAAAAGAGCGCGCAAAAGCTATACAAGTTGATTTTCAGAACGAGATACCGGATACTGTACAAGCAACTGTCAAAATTGCTTCATGCCCATACAAAATGTATGGGGCAAACCGCAATTGAAACGCTCTGACGCTGAGCTATTCGAATTTCCAATTTTGACAAGGCGTTAGCGGTTGAAGTTGGCTGCGACTAACAAAAACGCCTGTAATTTATATTTGATTTGATTTAAATTGTGAGGATTTTATTCAAATAAGAGCTAAGTTTTGCAAAATAATAATAATTTGTTGTTTTTTTGGCAACTAAACAGATATTTTTTACATTTCATGATTTTTACAATCCCAACGCAACGCTTCAATTTCGGTATGCCGCACTGAGCGAGAGCGTTGCGTCAGAAAACGCAACGCTCAACGCTCCAATTTAGGTTTCACAGTTAGGTGCACGAAAATCTAAAGAAGAACGTCTACCGATAGTTATTTCGTACGATCATAAAGAACAACTCATCGCTGTGCCACAATTAGAGAACTCTTTAGGGAACGAGCACAGGCAGTTTGGAACGCTATGATTGGAATCTTGAAGATAAAGTGCAGATTCTCTGCTGTGATACTACAGCTTCCAATACAGGTCGTATTAATGGTGCCTGTGTGTATCTCGAACAGAAAATGAATAGAGAAATGCTTGTTTTTGCTTGCCGCCATCACGTCTACGAGTTGGAATTAAAACGCGCGCTTGAAGCCAAAATTTGCGAAGTCACTACGAGACCTGACATTCCACTGTTTCAAAAGTTCCGAGAAAACTGGATAAATGTTGATTCCGAGAGGATACAAAGCTATACAGAAAAGCTAGCATGCCAAAATGTTTCAGAAATTAACGAACTGCTAGACTTCTACCGATCTGAATTAACTTAAAAAAATTGCTAGAGATGACTATCGTTAATTAATAGAGCTTTCAATAATATTACTCGGCGGAGTTAGAGAGAAGACATTTAAGATTCGGCCTCCAGGTGCCATGCACCAAGCTAGATGGATGGCAAGAGCAATTTATTCATTAAAAATAACTTAGCTCTCAATTTAGAAATTCGAATAAGAACAAGGTAGCTCTATTAGACGTGTGCACCATACCAGGATTTATGCTTTTTGAAGATCATGAAGACTTACGAAAGAATCGACAAAAGCAGCACTCAACAGCCCACGGTAAACGCTACATCTCATCGAAGGAAGAACTATGTGACCCACTTTTCGGTTAGTAGAACTAGTAACTAGTTTGTTTTCTTATATAACTTTGCTTAAATAACTTATTTCTATCTTTTTCAATTTCAGAGAAAACCATTGATGATTTTGTTTCAAAAGCAAGGCCGCATTCAATCGACTTAAAATTGATGACAGTTTCCTCATCGAGTGTCCTGCTTCATGGTCGAATAATACCTGATTTCAATATGCTAAGAAAAAGGTGCTGGCATTGAGAGCAGTTAACGATACGGCTTAAGAAGCGGTTAAGTTAATGCAAGACTTCCACGGCTTAATTACTGTGGAAGATGAAATAAGCAATTTTTACTACGTTGCGTACAAGAACAAAGACAGGTATATCCGGACTGCAAAAAGCATACCTTAAAAAGAAATTTTAGTAAATAATGTTCTTTTAATGAATAAATACTTAATAAATATTATATATGGGTAAAACAGTGTTTTATTTACTGTAATAAGTACTAAGTTCTGAAACCTCTCTACGGCTTCCATACTAACCTTTCATTCTAAAGTTTGATATCAAGTCGGCACGGGTTATCTGATCGCCATAATATTTATTATTTAAGTCATTAGGGTGAAATGGAACAAAAATAAGGGGTATGCTTAACCCCATTCGCAAAAAAAAATTTGCCCTTATAGCCTGGGACACTCTAATGTATATACAAGGTGCAACCCAAAGTAAACAGGACTTTTATAAAATAAAGAAAACGGATGATTATTTTTGTATAATTCTTTTTATTTATTCAAAATACTCTCCTTCTGCTTCGATACAACGTTTTGCACGGTCCAAAAGCATTTGGAATGAGTGTTTTAGGTCATCGGCCGACATCGCCTTCAGAATGTTGGTACAAGCCTTTTGGATGTCCTCAACGTCCTTATAACGGTTTCCTTTCATCGGCAAATGCAACTGACCGAATAAGTAGAAGTCACAGGGAGCCATATCAGGCGAATACGGTGAATGATTGATGGTAAAAATGCTATTTTTGGTCAAATAATCGGTCGTAACTAGGGCTCTGTGAGCCGGTGCATTATCATGCAATAAACGCCAACTTCCTTCCTCGCGATATTCTGGCCGAATACGACGAATGCGATGCACCAAACGCTTCAAAACTTCAACATAAAACAAAGCGTTAATTGTTTTTCCCGGTGGAACAAACTCTCGATGAATTATTCCCTTTGAATCGTAGAAACAAATGAGATGAGTTTTGATTTTTGACTTCTCACGGCGGGTTTTTTTCGGATTTGGCTCATCTGGGTGCTTCCATTCGGCACTTTGACGCTTTGTTTCGGGATCATATTGAAAGCACCACGTTTCGTCACCGGTTACGATGTTGAACAAGAAATTTGGATCACGTCTGGCTTCCCGAACGATGTCTTTTGCGTGCTCAATTCTCTGCGCTTTTTGGTCGTCGGTTAAAGTGTGCGGAATGAAGCGAGAACACACTTTACGGAGACCCAAATGTTCGGTTAAAATGCGATCAATTGATGTTTTGGAGATGTTCAATTCCATTTCCATCAATTCCAATGATGATTTTGGCTGCATTTTGATAAAATCACGCACAGTTTTGATGGCATCGTCAGTAATCACAAATTTCGACTGGCCGACGTGTTCGTCGTCATTCAAGTCTTCACGACCATTCTTGAATCGATTCAACCACTCATTAACACGGCCACGGGATAAACAATCATCACCATAAACTTGCTTTAACAATTTAAACGTTTCGGTAAAAGTTTTACCAAGTTTAAAACAGAACTTAATATTAGCTCTTTGTTCGATCGACATTCTCGTACCAAAGTTAAAAACATACTGTCACATTGAGCGGGATATTTCGGCGTCTACTAGACCAAATGTCATGAAATTTAGACAGTATGTGAATGAAAGATGTACCTTTCCAACGCATGTCCTCACACATAGATGGCGCCACCAGAAACGTCCCTATTGCAAAAGTCCTGTTTACTTTGGGACGCACCTTGTATATGTATGTTATATGTTAACAAAATTGTGCTTTGTTAAGTGCTGTTAGATTTCAACTGAAGCAGTTTTTGTCTGAATAAAATGTATTTACGTGCGGTTGTCTTTCTTAGTGTATTAATATTTGCTGGTTTTATTAAATTATTTAAATAAATGTCAAAAAGTAGAGGCTATCAAGAACAACAATATTAAGTTAAGTATTATTAACGTAATAATAAATTTTTTAAATATTATCAATTATCTTTTGTGTGTAAGTGGTTGGTGCGTTGTACCGCGCTGAACTTGGGCCGCAAGTGCGAATCCCAACTCAGCCAATACCAAATATAACAAGCACCAAACCAAGCGTTTAGACAGAACGGAACAAAACTTGAAACGCAATCATAGACGAAGACATTGGCTAAAACCGTAACATTCATAACGGGAACCCTACACATCCGAGGTATTGCATTTAGATTGAGAACAACCTACAAAGATAAGGACGTCATACGTGCCTAACAAGGTGCCACATAGCATATTCCGCCGTCTACCCAGCACCAACAGCTAAAAATACACGAGTGCATACGCCCGCTCATGCACAAGTGTTTTTCGTGAATCAGAATACATACACAAGTATACAAGTATGAGTACCCAATAAACCAAGCGAACGCGTTTCGCGTTCGAGGTACGTTCGAGAATGCTTTCGTGGAATGCTTTCGAAGAACGCGGTTAGCAGCGGTAGAAGACTGTAGACAATTGCAGTTGTCGAGACGATGTTAAAAAGGAATCCATCCTGCACCTCTTCTGCACGTGCCCAACTCTTCGATAACTGCACAGGAAACACAACAGTTTTAGAGAACCTCGCTACCATCTAAAAAATCTACAACGGGTTTTTATCAATCATATTAAACTTTGGATGGTTCCAGTTTTATCTTGGACTAAGTACTGAGGCAGCACATCAGGCAAAATTAACATACGTAAGTATGTTTTCCTTTCGCAAGCGTTTTGAGTGCTGAAATTGAAACATGCACATTTGACCTTAAAAAATACATTCCATATATGCTTTCTGACATTTCTGCGATTTCTTATGAATGCAAAACGTGCTAATGGATGTGTTTGTTTTGCTTAACCTTCACTCTGCGCATGGTTTTTACACCCTAATCCCGTGCAATGGGAAACTGAGTTCCCCATTTTTGAACCAGTATAGTTTGTATGGGAGTAAAATAATAGTTTTTTGGGAAATAATTATATTATCATTATACGAGTAGTATGCAATATTATTAATGTTGTTGTTTGTTTTTTGTATTAGTATTATTTATGTTATTTATGTGCACACCGTCTATGAATTTGCTATTCCACCGGTGAGTGTGCTCGTGGTTTAGAACTTAAGTGGTTCAGAACTTGGATAAGCTTTGCTTACAAAATGTATTGGTATAAATAACAGGGTCATTTATTCCCCAAAGCACAACAAACAGTTTGTGTGCATTATGTGGGTATACCGGCCCAATCACACTAAAAAGAACTGATTATGTTTTTAGAATCTTTTCATCAATACCTATCGAATGATATATGTATTAACACATTAAGGACCGCTGACGAGTTTTCTCGTGTTTCGCGTCCCATCTGTTACGGACCGCTCACGAGTTTTCTCGTGTTTCGCGTTCCGTCTGTTATGGATGGACTTACTTTCATACATTGTATCCTACTACCTCCAAGGCTGGTGACCAGCCGATCCCATTGGTGGAATGATGATTGAATGAATGGTGATATGATGACTTTAGAACGTACAAGTTTGCCCAAAAACGTGCGGTCCCAGGCGTATGCCTTACAGATTTATTTGCGGTCTTTAATGTGTTAATATATCGTTCAGAAGGAAATACCTGTGGCTATGGGGAACTGTATACCCCATGCACAGAGTGAAGGCTAAGAAGCAAATTACTGCCGAAAAGCAGTTTCAACTTGCTACAATTGTTGTGCTTCCCTTTTTGATGCATTTAAAATTGTATTTTATTTCTTCGACTTTTTCATTTTATTTAGGTATACATATAGCTTGCGAGAGGAGTTTAATTCGAAGTGCTTTGTGTTTATTGGGTAGTAACGTACCTAAGTACGTGCAGGCAGAAGAGAAGAGGAGCAACCTACATGCGCGAACTAAGGTGAATATTTATGAGCTGTTTTCTCAATACTTCCAACTGTGACTGCCAACAATCTGATTCTTCCTTCACCTGTTTGCAGTTGCACGCGCGACACTTACACGTACACTACTTGAGTTCAACTGCACAAAAATGCATACGTAACCATTCACGTCTATTTCTATCCCTCACACCCATCTCGTTGCTTAAAATGTGACACGGTACTGAAACTGATGAATGCTCATCATTACGAATTTAAGTAAATTTCGCATATTTGACAACTACATATTGTATGTACGTATGTAGTACGTGCATAAAGTACATAGCAATGTATAAGCTTAAACTTATATGTGTATTTTAAAATATCGCATTACAAAACGAACGTAGTCCACCTATGCACAGTCAATGAGCTTGATCCGTATACTAGAAGGTGCTCTCATTATTGCTAAAGTCACTTTAACTCACAAAGGTTTTGTCGAAAATATTTTATCAAAATACTCCGAATATAACATATTTTAAAAATAACGAATGAAAAACATTTTAGTAAAACAAAAAAAGTAACTCAGGACAAATCGCACACCCACTTCAAACGTGACACAACTCAAATTTTTTAATTTTCAGTTTTATGTGTTAATACTGTGCACAACACATCTAACTACCAATAAGCAAAAGCTCAGTATATTTTGTTGTTGTTAAGTGTTACCAAAAACAGTTAACAACATCATGTCATGCCGAGAAGTTTGATGCTATTTGATCGCTGCCGCTCAATGCCTAATTCAAATTGTGACACTTTTGATGAAGTAAATCTTTGTTAGAGTTAATTTTAAGTAAAGTTGTGACCATTTTAGTTTATATTTAAAAAAAATAAAATAATTTCGTATTTTCAAATTTTTTCTTTCAACTTTTTAATTTTCATTTATAATTTTAAAATTTAGCAAAAGGGACAAGTAAAATTAAAATAATTTAGTAATTTTTGTATTAAAATATCACCAATAAAGTCAGAACTCAAAATTTTGGATCTTCTAGTGTGAAATAAAAAAAATAATATAGTTTTGTAACTTATCCTAGAGCATAATCTGTAAGGATATTCTACTAAATGGTCTATACGTTAGATAAAAAATTGTTTATTCAGCTCAAAAACAGTTTGTTGCGTTTTCTGAAAAATTAAAAATGTTGAGTTGTGTCACTTTTAAAGTGGGTGTGCGAAATATCAATTATTTTGGATTAAATTCATATTTATTTATGCAAAGGCAAAACCACTGAAATCAATTGTGTGAGTTTACATATTTTTTAGGTTAGATTAGATTGCATATGCAATTATCTTATCCGTTGGGCTACTGCGGTTTATATGAAAGAAATGAAGGAATGGTAATTTGATAATTTTGTGATAAATTTTATTGAAGAGGTTTGACCAAGGACAAATAATAATAATAATAATAATAATAATATTGAGGCTATTAGGCACTGCGACCAGTATAGATCTTTTGTGCAAGCCTGGTTTAACACTCTAAGTTGAGGCTTTTTATTAGTTTAAGCACTCTTTGGGGTTGTAGATTCCAGATCTTTTCCGGGGCTATGGTGATAGCCCCTAGCTGGAGAAATCTTTTTCTGCTGAGTGCAGGGCAATCACAGAGAACGTGTATAGAGGTTTCTGCTTCTTGATTGCATTTCCTGCAGACATCCGATGAGGAAATTCCCATTTTGCTGAGATGATACCGTAGTGGACAGTGAGGGTGCGGAGGTCCTCCTTTTTTAGCATGAGGAGTTTTCTGGATACTCCTCTGTCTGGGGTTATAAACCGCTTTGCCTGGCGTTGTCCCGAGCTGTTGGTCCATAGCTCGGCAAAGTTTTGGTCTACCCATTTCCTTAGCCATTCTTGTGTGTGTCCTTTTGATAGTCCACAGAATGGTTCAGGGCCCACCAGTGGGCGCATTGCGCCTCTTTTGGCAAGGCGATCAGCTTTTTCGTTGCCTTCGTGACCCACGTGTCCTGGGATCCCGTGTAGCTCTATTGAGTTACGACCTCCCAGTTCATTTAGGAGAGCACGGCAATCCTTGACGAGTCTTGAGGAGGCCGCGTAGGCTTCTAGAGCCTTTAGGGCCGCTTGACTGTCGGATAATATATATACTTGTGCACCAGATGTTTTCCTGCAGGACAAATAACTATACTATAACAATAATAGCAATAGAATAATAACAACAGTGGAATTGTCTTTGTTTGCACTCTCTTTGTATGGGTGTAATTTTTGAGCGTTATGGTTAGATGAGTACGCAATTTTTCGTGCTTATAGCCGGGGAATGTATGGGGAAAAAGTTGTGTGCATTTCAAAAGGATACTAATTGCAACTACTGTACGGTAGTTATGAGCGGGGAATTATAATAAGCGGGGTGCGTATGATCGTGGAATTCTGTACTCTGTCCCATCCCAACCGCCATCGTACTCTAAACATTTACTCAGCATATACGCAGCATGTACATACGTGCAGGTGAATGGATAGCAATCGACCGCAACAGTACTGCATCAAAGCGCATCCATAAATTTCTAAAAAGTTTCACCTGCAAATTTATTATTTGCTACGCTTAAAATACGAGTATGTATAAGAGTAACATAGATTTATGGCTTGTTTTTATGTCCTGGAGAAACTTTTATGTAGATGGCGACGCGTTTATGCATTCTGTAGCAGCTGGCAGACAAGCCATAGAAGTGAAAGCGCATTATGTACATATTAGGCAGTGTTGCCAGATGGATTTCACGCAATCCCCCTAAAATGAAGTCAATTTCCCCCCTAAAAATTAAAATTTCCCTCCAAATTTATAATGAACACAAAAAATGATTACTTCACGAAAATTGCACATTCTATTTGGTACATGAAATTAATAAAAGACGCACTAGCCAATATATCTGAACAAAGTGTTGATGTAACAAAAATGCAACCTGGTTGGCCACAGACATTTTAAAAAGCCTAAATTAAAAATGACTAAAATATTTCCCCCTAAAATATTTATCATAAAATGTCTCCCCAATCCAAACAAATAAACCCCAAATCTAGGGATAAAACCCCTAATCTGGCAAAACTGATATTAGGGATGATTCCAAAAACCGCGAGCCTGGCAATTTCAGTCCCGAAAATTCCCGGGACTGACAAAATCCGATCCCGGGATCGAAACATAAAAATAGCTCACTTTTTGCTTTTGTCACCTTAATTAAAAAAAAAGAAGTTCTTATTTCATTAAAAAAACCCATACTGTCTGTAACGCTTGAATAAGTTTTAATGCAACAATAGCGCTGTTTGTGTTCACATACTTTGTAAAAATTTGTACAAACTAGCTCTGTTTGGGTACTTTTTCACGCTCCCAACAATGAATCCGTCCAACAAAATAAAGAACCACAAAATTGTAAAAACTTGCAAATTAAACTCTGGTTTACATATGTAAATGTGACTTGTCACATTCAAAACACACAGGGAAAAGAGTGTAAATAAAAGGGTTAAAGAAAAAACAGCTGATATAAAAGTTGCATTTGAGGTTTAAAGCTATAGGAAAAATTAACACGTTCGCGGACAGTAAAAATTTCAGTGAGCTGCAAAAATAGACAGGCTATTTATGTGAAAACTATAAGCACTATCTGAAATCTGATTACACATATATTGTTAGAGTTGTCAGATTATCATATTTTAACCGTTATACACAATGAATGCTATAGCATTCACGACGATATAGATCAAATTTTTCAACTAGAGTGACGTGAATGCTATAGCAGTCATTCATAGAAAACATGAGAAGAAGAGGTTTATTATATTTTTATAACTTTATTCATTCAACAGTAGTTCTCTCTTCGTATATATATAATAACTGGACGCGGACACTATACTTCAAACCATTTTGATTAAAAAATCTCTCATAAACGGACAAAATTCAGAAATATGCCCAACCAGTTTTTAAGAATCTGTACTACCCTATAATACCTACAAATCTCTCTCTTATTTGAAAATGAATATTTGAAATTAAATCAATCAGTGTTTAGGCCAGTGGCGCACAAATGATTTTATTTTGGAGTGGAGAGTTTGCGTACAACTTTTGAGCCGAATACCACTCGAAACCATATTTTGTACTAGCATTTTTTGTGTTTGGGGGGGCGGTTTGAACCCCAAAAACCCCGCAATCAACCATTACAAAATTTTTTCAACCAAAGTAGTACTAAAATGTGAACACTTGTACAATGGGTGTACTTTAACTATACATGTAATAAATATTAATAAAATATTCAATATTCATAAATTCGTCCAAAATATTAAATAAATAAACGAGAAACACTTGGATACAATTTTAACTAATTTGTTGTGCACCCCCCTCCCCCATAAGCGGACATCTCCCTTAACCGGACAAAACCACTGCGATGGTGAGTGTCCAGTTATGAAGAATTTCACTGTACACCGAAAATAAATAAAATAATATGAAACTACTTGATGAATCAGTTGCAAATTACTTTGAAATGTATATTCATTACAAAAATTAAAGTTTATAAAAATATATATGAATAAAAATTGGCTTTAAAATTTGAATGCTATAGCATTCACGTCATTTTGCATCACTATGAAAATGACTGCTATAGCATTCACGTCCGCGAACGTGTTAAAATTATTGATATTACTCACACCAAATTTAACTTATTTTCAAATGGCTGCAACCGTGGCCAAAACTTCCAAGTAGTATATCTATGAAGGTTTACATACGATTTGACCTACAAGTAATGAACCAGAGAGATGCTTTTTATCAACAGGTTTGTCAGGTGGTTTGGCAATTAAATGCATTTTGATGTATTTGTCTTGAATATTTTGTTCATCGTTTTAAAGTAAGAACACTTAATTGTATTTAATTCGAAAACAAAGTTTATTTGATCGAAAAAGACGTCTGATTTAGTTAGTTTAATTTAGTTTATTCAATCCCGAAAGTAGGTATAAGTAAAGGCGTGATTATAAATTGATGATGCCAATCGTGAGTCCGATCTCATGTGTTGTGCTAAAAATCAATTTTATGGTTGTACTACTATCAATTACACGTAAGCTCATGTTTTTTCTACATTTTATGTTGTTACATAATTACGCACCAACACCGACTGTCGCTTTAGACTAGCCACTCAACGTCTAAGCCGCGAAAAATCGTCCAAAAGTAACATTAACCGTTCGCCGCATGAGTCAGGACCGCTGAAATATGTTTTTCATGTATTTTATTGATAACACATTTTCTGTTCCACGGAATCTCGTTCTCGAATTCCTGCATGTGCAAAGAATGAAGTAGATTACGACTATCTTCGCTGGAAATGTGTCAAGTGAAGCTTGATATCTAGTTCGGATGTACGTATTTTCAATGCCATCGATGTATAATATGATCCAATTGAAGAACAGTTTTGATTGAATTCCTACTTTTACTAGTTTTGGAAAAAACACTAAAACTTTTAACCCTGCTGTTAGGTTAGAAAAGCGACCATTTCGTCCATACTGCAATTTTCGTACAAAACAATAATTTATTTAAATTTTTTGTATTTATTTTGGTTCATTCATTCTTTACTCAACATAACTGATGTAAAAAATAGTTAATAGTTAAATAGTTAGTCAAAAGTTACAAAGGAAACAAGCCAAAAATTGGACCAAATGGGCTTAACCTAACAGCAGGGTTAAGAGACGACTTCGATATTACCAGCTGCAGTAAAAAAGAGTTATAATAATTCAACGGTTTTTAATTCCGGTGAACATAAATGCAGTGGAATTCAAGGCACTCACATCCAACACTCACTATAATGTACACTCTTAACCCTTTCTGGACCGCTTTTTTATGCAGAAAAGACAAAATTTCGCCATTACACTTTTTGAAGCCTAAATAATGTTACGAACTTTAGTTCTTTCTATAGGCTTATTTCGTCTCTCTGGATTGTGCTCGAAAATAAAACCACTTCAAGAATTCAGCGCAAACGCAGTCAAAAACCAGCAATCACTTTATTTACCATCGGCGCGTTCACAATCAAAACTTGCATTCGCTTCAATTTCTGCTTTTGTTAGGCCCTTTGCTTTTCTGCAAATCAATTTCATAATATTCAGACATTGCTTTTTCATGTCTACTATGAAAATTCTGTTTTAAGCCACTTTTGTTTTCAACAAATTGTATCACTCTAAATAAAACCTTTTTTTTCTAACTAAAAACATTGTTAGTACAACTTACCATTGCACTTTAACATTTTATTTGTGTCAAGCTCTTGTCATACTCAGCGCGCACGCAAACTTTCTTTGAAAAATTATCCAAAGAAAAAAAAGCGAACACATTTCCAAACTTACTGTTACCTTTTTCTTCTAACAATACATCGGCCTATCATTTGCAATTAACCCTTAAAAATCAGAGTGCGCCAAACGGAAATATGATCGATATAAAGTGAGAAGTCCCTTAGAAGCAACTAAGGGTTAAAAGTAATATTTTATTACTTCAAAATAAACGAAATTTGTAAGGCGCATCTATAGTTGTGCACTGGACACTCAGCCTTTGGAATGAACTGAACTTCATGTAAATTCGGGTATATGCAGTTGATCGCAGTGTTACCAACTAACGAACGAATTGTCGGGGCTGCCACCTTGTTACTTTGTTACTCGGTAATTCGATACTATTGCAAAAACAAAATACACGTACAAAACTACCGAGTACCGAACTAACAAAGTAACGAGCTCGGTGTGAATACCCATGATACTACGTTTACATTGAGCCCAAATGCGTAATTTCAAATGTTTACATTGCCTCATTTGCATTTTGTTTGGCAACTAATGTGAAATGCTCAATGCTCATGTCCTCTAGCCGCAGCTCATAGATCAGCTCTTGTCCAGCTGCTGACTAAAGAATTTGTTGCTTTTGTGCAGCCTCTATGTTGTACACACTGCAATATTTGAATACAAAGATGCTAATAATATTCTACATGTTTCAAGCAGACGAAAATTTCAATTAAAAATTTTGATAATTTTCGTTTGTTGTGATTTTGAACTGTCAAAAAGACGTAAAAGCTTTTGAAAGCGCTTTCATTTTGTGATGCGTTCAAGGCGAATTAATACAGGTGACCTCGTTGAATCAGCTGATTTGATTTTTTTGTGGTGGAAAAGGTCTAGATTGTCAAAATGCCTGTGTAAAACTGTGACAGTTTAAAAATGAAAAAAGCAAGCTTTGTTCTGATTGGCTGATTTTGACAATCTAACCCCAGAAAAGAAAAACAAAATACATTGAAATTTTGTTGCTGCCCTAACGCTATCACCTGTATGAATTCGCCTTGGATGCGTTCGATAAAATTTACATTTGCTTCGTCGTTTTGTTGAAATGAGTCATTTCGTAGATTTGAATTTATAAGTATGTATGGGGAAATGCGTGATTTGGCTTCGCATTTGAGAATTTTTGCCCAAATTACGCATTTGGGCTCAATGTAAACGTAGTATAATGCTGTGTTTTCGTTATGTGTACAGTTAACGCTGTTTTTCATATTTATAATTCCAAGATTTTCTGTAAGAAATAAAAATGTTTCCAATATCGTATTTCCCTTTTAGTAATATTACATCGATTAAGCATGATGGAACGTTGTAAGGGACTTTTTTAAATATTGAGTACTTATGTAACAAGTGAGCGTAAAAAGATAGCTGAATTAGATAAGGTGTGACATTCTCAAAACAGCCTCATGACCAGGTGTTAAATTTATGTATATTTAGGATGTTTAATAATTTTGTTTTTTTTTTTAATTTTATTATATGCAGGATAACAATAAATTATTATCTTACAGTTAAAATAAGAGCACTAGCTGCCAGGGCTGTTTAACAATTATTTCAATGCTCAACACTCAATATGCCGAGCCGATATTTCAGTTAAATTACACACATACATACATAGGTACGTATATGTAGTTGTGCTTGTGAAATAAAAGTCGTAAAAACTGTTCCTTATTTCTGTAAATGCTTTATTTTCGTTCTACGAATAAACACCAATTACAATATATAAAGTGTGTGTCACCTAACATTAGTATTTTGATATACAAAACCTTTTCACTTTTTTCGTATTTACATTTTTTTGGCTCACTTAAATTTTAGGCTTAAAACATTTTATTTTAAAATTCGCTTACTACATATTCATAGCTTATCAACTTCTATACATGTACATATGTATTCATATTTCATAGTATATATGTACATATGTATGTTTACTTTTTAAATAATTTGAATTCCATATCGTTTGATTCAAAAACACTTCTGTGAGATATTCACAAAAAATGCATGATAATTAGTGTAGTTTACATACATAAATTTATTTCAGACTATCGAATATAAATTGTGGTTGATGTTTTTATTTATATTACTATATGTAAGAGGAAATTTATGTATGTGCGTGTATGTGCATATATACATACATTTTTAAACAGACCAGAAGTTATATTTGTTTTACATTTTTCGTTGCAAGTATGACTCTTTATTAGGAAATACGTTTCCTCTGAAACATACTAAGTAATACACTTTGCTATGCTGTTCTGTACTAAACAAAGAACCAAAGTGGAAAGAAAAGAAACCGCTGGTTCAGGTGAATTTAACACAAGAACAACACAAAGTGACGACTTACTCAAAATTAACCTCAGAAAGAGCAGATAGAGTTCCGGAAAACAAAAAACCCTCAAAAGTTCCGATTCTCAAATGGTCCTAAAAACAAAGAAGTATAATTGGCATCGAATCAATTTCTTAATTATGGCCACGGCCAAACAACCATAGAGACTATAGAATAATATATTCTATGGGCTTTGGTAACCAAAGTTTGGTTAATCCACAGATAACTCATCAAGTAGATGTCTCGCGGCCAAGGAAAAAATGTGCTTCACACGCTTGATGAGTTATCAGTGGTTATGCTTTGTTAAACTTATATGTGTTAAATGTTGTAAGATTTTTTAAAGGCTGTCTTATTAAAGGAGCTAGAGAATTTGCATTGCAGAATACAAATGTTTCGATTGAGTCTGGAATAACGGCAAATGACCCTCGCGGTTCTGATCACATTTTGAAAAAGGTGTAACTCCATCTTACTGATGACGCGTTGGATCTTGGCCTTGAGCTCAGGAATTGTTTATGGCTTATTTGTACGAAGCAGAGATTTCACCAAACCCCAAAGAAATCTTGATTCAGTCGGGAAATTGTTGCTCCAATAACTCGATTGTTTTCATAATAATAACGCCTTTTTCTTTTGTGTAGAGCTTTTTTAATATTATTATTAATTACAGAGCTTCTACTAGCACGGAAAAAAATGATACACAATTTTAGTTAACTTTAATTGGGTCACCCTATACCAGGGGCGTAGCCAGAACTTGGTCATAGGGGGGTTTTAACACGTTCGCGGACAGTAAAAATTTCAGTGAGCTGCAAAAATAGACAGGCTATTTTTGTGGAAACTATAAGCACTATCTGAAATCTGATTACACATGTATTGTTAGAGTTGTCAGATTATCATATTTTAACCGTTATACACAATGAATGCTATAGCATTCACGACGATATAGATCAAATTTTTCAACTAGAGTGACGTGAATGCTATAGCAGTCATTCATAGAAAACATGAGAAGAAGAGGTTTATTATATATTTATAACTTTCTTTATTCAACAGTAGTTCTCTCTTCGTATACATATAATAACTGGACGCGGACACTATACTTCAAACCATTTTGATTAAAAAATCTCTCATAAACGGACAAAATTCAGAAATATGCCCAACCAGTTTTTTAGAATCTGTACTACCCTATAATACCTACAAATCTCTCTCTTATTTGAAAATGAATATTTGAAATTAAATCAATCAGTGTTTAGGCCAGTGGCGCACAAATGATTTTATTTTGGAGTGGAGAGTTTGCGTACAACTTTTGAGCCGAATACCACTCGAAACTATATTTTGTACTCGCATTTTTTGTGTTTGGGGGGGCGGTTTGAACCCCAAAAACCCCGCAATCAAGCATTACAAAATTTTTTCAACCAAAGTAGTACTAAAATGTGAACACTTGTACAATGTGTGTACTTTACCTATACATGTAATAAATATTAATAAAATATTCAATATTCATAAATTCGTCCAAAATATTAAATAAATAAACGAGAAACACTTGGATACAATTTTAACTAATCTGTTGTGCACCCCCCCTCCCCCATAAGCGGACATCTCCTTTAACCGGACAAAACCACTGCGATGGTGAGTGTCCAGTTATGAAGAATTTCACTGTACACCGAAAAAAAATAAAATGAAACTACTTGATGAATCAGTTGCAAATTACTTTGAAATGTATATTCATTACAAAAATTAAAGTTTATAAAAATATAAATGAATAAAAATTGGCTTTAAAATTTGAATGCTATAGCATTCACGTCATTTTGCATCACTATGAAAATGACTGCTATAGCATTCACGTCCGCGAACGTGTTAAGCAAATTTGTAAATACACCGAAAAAATAAAATAATATGAAACTACCTAATGAATCAGTTGCTAATTACTTGGAAATGTATATGCATTACAAAAATTTAAGTTTATAAAAATATAAATGAATAAAAATTGGCTTTAAAATTTGAATGCTATAGCATTCACGTCATTTTGCATCACTATGAAAATGACTGCTATAGCATTCACGTCCGCGAACGTGTTAAATTTTTTTTTTTGTTTTCGCCAGTTTAGTATTACTTGTTTTTTTAAAGTTAACTGCACTTTCCAAATAGGGCATTTTGTGACTTAATGCATTGGAAATTAAATTTGTCCCGATGTTCTGGAAAAATTTCATGAAATTTGGTGCACTGCAAACGAAGTTATTGCATCTGAAGTGAAAGTATGTTTGTGTCATCGTACAAAAATGAGCATCGAACAAAGACCCAATATTAACTTTTGTTTTAAAAATGTTTAAATTTTGACCGAAGCATTAAAATTTATGAACCAAGTTTATGGTGATGATTATTGATACCGTGGTAGAGTTCGTAAGTGGTAAACGCGAATTAAAAACGATTGTCAGGACATAAATGCTGACCAACGTGTTAACCAACCGAAATCCGCGATCACCGTAGATTCCATCAAAACTGGGCGGTAATTCATAAAAGATTAGCCAAAATCTTAATTGACTTTGCTTGCTTTACTTATACCCACCCGAGTGATCTTTCTAATATTCATGTTTAATATCTGCCAGAGTATTTAGCTATGATTTCGAATAACTGCACAAATTTGAAGGTAATTTTCAATAACACGAACAAATATTTTTTTTTTTAGAAATTTTGTTTATGTTTAAACTTAAATTTTGTCCCAGGTGCTTTTACTGCCATTTTGAATAAAACCCACAATAATTTTTTTTTTGCGTACCTCATTATCTGTTAAATTAAACATCTGGAAATAAATGTTCTAATATTTTCCATAGTTGCAAAATAAATCATTAAAGTTAGGCCTTTTTTCGAAAAACGAATTATCACCAGAGGAAGATACTAAATACTGAGGTATGAAAAAAATTTACATATTATTATATCTTAATTGTGAGTTTTACTCAAAATATCGGCGGAGGAGCCTGGGGTCATCCGGGTGAACGACATTGGTAAACGACGTATACAAAAATTGTTGGTAAGGCGAAGGTTAAGCATCTAACTGAACATTTGGTTATCGAAGGATACCATCTCACTGATCGACACTTGTTTTGACTGTTTTGTTGTTTACTAAAAGTCGAACTTTAACCATCGACCACTCCTTGTTTTCACCTGATGCGGCACCGTGCGATTTTCACCTTTTCAAAAAATGCATTTGCCGATGAAAAAAAGCGTTTAGAGAACGAGGAAACCATCCAAAAGGCTTGTACAGACATCCTGAAGGATATTCCGGTCGACGAACTAAACTACTCTTTATACATGTTTTTACATCATGCAAATCGCTGTATTGAGCCTAAACAGGACTATTCAAAAACAAATTAGTTTCGCCAAAAAAATTTGTTACTATTATTCTTTTAAATGTTTAAAGATGAAAGACCTTTTTGCTAATGTGGGAACGTACATACGACGCATAGGGATTGAAAATGGTGACAAATTATAGGCTATGGGGGGTTCTGACACCCTAAACCCCTCCCTTGGCTACGCCCCTGCCCTATACAACAGTCGGCATTTATGTACATACTGTACAAAAGCATAGTCTTATAAGTAGGTAGAGGATTTTCATGCACTAAAAAAATATGCTTCTATAATTTTAAAATATGCATCTAAAATTGGAAAAATATGCCAAAAAAAAAAATTGTATACATTTATTGAAAAGCAATTGCTTCATTTGCCACAAAATTTAATCTTATGCTTGTGATACAAATCCACAGCAAAAAACATTTCCTGCCCAGACTAAAAATTAGTTTTCGACATGCAGCATAAACCAATCGTTGCTTAATGTCTACTAATATCTTGCTTTAATACTGTGCTTTATATGTTTTGTACACGGTAAATTAATGAATACTAAGCTCCTTTTGCTGTATCGGAAAGTTTGCACGGAAAGTAATGCACCTCTTCGTTTTTTGCCAGTATCTTCAAAAAGGGAGCTAGCCAACTACTCAACGTGTTTGCGATTGGAACGATATAACTTCTGAACGTTGTTATTTCTACATTCCGTTCGCACATTTTACGATTTTTTTAGGGATGCTCAAAAACTGCGCCATTTTCTCGTCTGAATGTGACGAATGCCAAACAAAGAGTAAATTCCACAAAATTTAGCAATGGTATGCAGCAGACTTGCTTCCTAGCAAAAGACATTGCTTCCTAGCAAAAGCAATTGCTGGTTTTATTTAATCGGCGTTAAGCAAAGGCTTGAAAAAATTAGCAAGAATTCAAGTAAAAGGTCGGAAATCTTAGCAAAAGCTAATTTTTTTTTATTTTTAGTACTTAAATATATAAGAAATACAAGAAAAGTCTAAAAATATGCTTGAATATGCTTTTTATTGTAAATATGCAAAAATATGCCTTCAAAGCGAATAATAAATTTAGAATATGCTTATATGTAAATGTGCATTTTATTGCAAACTAGCTAACCCGGCGAACTTCGTCTCGTACAAAATTTGTTTTCTTTTGATAATGAAATGCGCGAGATGGCGAATCTATGGCCATGCAAATTGACGAAGAAAACCAACTTAAGGAAGAGCTACTGCTTAACGTAATTGAGGCTCACAAATCAGCAATGTTGTTGCTAAGTGTTAGTAAAGAAATGGACTGCGCTTGAACCATGCCAATTTCAAAAACAAATTTTACCCTTATTCAATACCCACACCACTTCCTCTGTCCAAAGGAAAAATGGTCGGTTCATTTAGGTAAGCTTCATTGTAGTAGGTATGATTCATTGCTGTGCGACTTATAGTTCAGCGGAATATTTGCGTCACAAAAAATGTGCCACGCCCTTTGTCCAACGCCTATGAAATCTTACCAGTAGGGCACTCAATTTCAGTGCTGTACGCCTTACAATTTCGAAGATATTCTATATTAAAGATTTGGCTTGTGTGGGCGGTGCCACGCCCCCTTGTTCAATACCCGCATCATTCCCTCTGTCGGAAGATATGAATAAATGGTAGGTTCATACTTAGTTTCATTGCTGTGCGACTTATAGTTCAGCGGAATATTTGGGTCACAAAAAATGTGCCACGCCTCTTGTCCAACGCCCATCAAATCTTACCAGTAAAATGACACATCAATGGGACGATGCAATACTAAATTTCAATGCTGTGCACCTTACAATTTCGAAGATATTCCATTATAAAGATTTTGCTTGTATGGGTGGTGCCACGCCCCCTCGTCCAATACCCGCTCCATTCCCACTGTCGAAGGACATGACTAAATAATAAGTTCGTAGTGAATTTAATTGATGTGTGACTTATGTCTGAAAATTTTGGGTAGGTGAAAAAGTACCACGCCCCGTTTTCCTAAAATTGTCTTTCATACAAACCTTGTTCTGGCAACTACGAATACAACCAAAAAAACCAGCCAAATCGGTCTAACCGTGCACAAGTGATTCGCGGTCAAACATGGCAGGGATTTTCCGACTTTTCCAACGGATTTTCCAGAATTTTTTTTTCGCTTAAACCTGAACTGACTCAAGAGGAATCCAACAAAAAACTCCATGGACATACATCCACTTTCTTTTATATACATAGAAGAAATAAAAGAAGAAATAGAAAAGAAAGAGAAGATATGCCAAAACATGCATTTAAAGTGATATATGCAGTAACAATTGAATGCTATTTTAAAAGAAATTTTCCTTTAAATACTTGCATTTGCCTAGAAAATTATGAGAATATAAATTTTTTCAAAGAGGTCGAAGCAAATTACCGCTGCCAATGCAACAAATCTGAACAGTAAAAAAACAAAATAGGACAGGGCGCACAGTTGCCACTATTGGTTAGTTTTAATCAAAATATGTTAAATTGTTTCTGCTTGGATACTTTATTTTCTGTAGGGAAACCTGATGTAGATAAAACAAGGAGATTTCTTGCGACAACATTGATTTTTTTGAGCCAATTACTTACGTTTTTGTGGATGAGCAACTGTATACCAAACAGTGTGTAATCAAAATGGTGTGCCACTATCGGATATAGCTATAGTGTTTTCTTCCTCACACATTTTTACACACATCTTGACAGCAAAGGCCTTTCGTTGTTCAAAGATGTAAGCAAGGAAGAAAGTTCTAAGTATTTAATAAAATATTTGTTATTTTAATATTTGTTACTTTACTTTTCAAGAAAATTCTGGTTAGTAAAATTTTGGACGTGGGGCTCACTGATGCATCTGATGCGTAAACGGTTTTAATAAGAAATTACCTCGGATCGTGGGGTTCCCGGTGATATACACCATTGAAATCTTTAATTAACTTAATTATTATTAACTTAAATTCTGAATATTGCCATTGGCTGGCCGTCTGTTGATGATGAAACTATGTGATGTATGCGGGATGTCTCACGCCCACATACAAGTATGTACTAATTGGTCATTGCAACAAGAGAGCAACATACTTAGATTTGAAGCTACCTCATTACTCTGGGTGCCAGGACACAGGGGCATTGTAGGCAACTGCGAGGCGGACGAACTAGCCAGAGCAAGCACATTGCTCGCTGAGGCCTCGTCCTTCCTCCCAGTGGGAGCTCCTATTGCATCGATTAAATTGATGCTCAGACAATTCTACCAAAGAGTAGCGAATGAACTGTGGTCTGAGGGACAGACATGCAGTACGTGTATCTCACGGGTCACTGTCTTATGGGCAAGCATGCGAAGAGACTGGAACTGCAATCCAACGACTACTGTCGAGGATGCGGGTCCGAGGAGGAGGAGGAGACCGTTCTCCACCTGTTGTGTCAGTGTCCTTCATTAGCCAGAAGAAGACTTAAGTCTCTCGGCTCAGCTTTCTTTACTAGTCTAACCGAGCTATCGCCTCTGAATATGAGGGATATAGCCAGGTTCATAACGGAATCTTCTTGGTTCTCAGCGCTGTAAGGGGGAGTCGCGCCATCCATTGTGGTATCACAATGAGCCATAAGATGTGCTTAAGGGAGCTTCTCACGAAGGAGGCTGCCACTCCAACCTAACCTACCGTGGTGATTACAAAAAGTACCAACCAAAATTTTCTGAAAATAAAAGACGTCGGTGAGCAGCAGCAATAGCAAGGCTGAGCATGGGACCAACTATCGCTGTCCACGAACCCATGTGCCCTCTTACTGTATTTTGAATGCTAACGAAGAGGCTGAAAAACAATACTACGAACTCCTACTTGCAAAATGCAACCATGCTATTTGGGAGATGCAAATTCTTTCTGTCTTTACCTTGTTTATTGTATCATGGACTAGGACATTTTACATTGGATGCGCAAGAGTAGTTGCCACTTTGAAAATATAGATGGCGCTTAAAGAGGTCAAAACGTGTAAATTTACAAAATTTTCAAATTTTTTTTTTTTGTGAAATAGACTTCACTCTTAGAATATCCCCCTTAAGAATATCCCCCTCAAGTATTGGTAACGCAAAGTTTAAACCGAATTATTTCGAAACACTGGTTTTTGATTATGGAAGTAGAATATCTCGGCAAGTTTTAGTCCCACTGGTCTAAAATTTGGGCAGAAACTTTTTGAAACATAGAACTTCTAAAGTAACTAAAAATTTTATTGTTTTTGGCGAATCCGCAGCGCCATTTTCGGGAAATTAAAAAAAAAAGTAATTTTTTTCGGTTGGAGCGTATTTTTGTATTTTCGAGAAAATATTTTTTTGTTAGTTACTTTAGAAGGTACATATATTTTCTCATAATAACTAATAGCAATATTTTTTCAGATGATTTTTGGGGCGCCGGCACAACTTCTACTAGAATTTGGGCCTAACGTTGGACCCTCACCACCACCGCCATTTTGAGCACGCCAAAAAAAAATTTTTTTTTCTTGCACTGCTACCTTTTAATAAAAGAATGAAACAAATTTTACATTGCATTAATTTTTTCCGGCGTATGCGCGATTCCAAAAATATACCGTTTACACGTATTGACCCCTTAATCAAAGTGTATTGGTGTAATGGCGGCTGGCTATAACTTCATATTTTGTTAAAAAAAAAATTGATTAAACTTCTATTAAACAAAATCGCAAAGTGTGGAATAAAATTTCGCGTATTTTCCAAGTATGGGCAGGTGGAGTGGAAATATAATTTTTGTGATTAGCTCAAATACTTTTACATAAATTTGTACGTGCCCCAAGTGTATTTCCTCTTTAAGTATTTTATCCTTCCCAGTACGAACGGGAGCAATGGGCTTATGCCATTACATTTTCGCTACTAGAGTAAGACAAAAATTACAATAACTCCTTCCCACCTGGTCCTACAAAATCCACTGGGAATGAAATGTGTGAATGTTACAAAGTACTTTTCAGCCCTGCAAAGGGTATGTCAGAAATGTGTTGTACTAGTTTAAAGTTCAAACCCGATTCCAAAACGGTTACTTATCTATATAAGGTAAATGAATTTGATAGGAGCAAATGGCCTTGATGTTTGTACGTAATTTTTCTGCTTTTGTTGCAGCGTGCAAAATTGCTCCTCACCAGATAGCTGCCGTGAACAACATTTAAAGTCGTAATTCCTGCGGCTACGCTTTCTATAGATATTTATACATATGTACATACTCGCACAGATGTTTTTAGCTAACTATTTCGGAAGCGATTAACGAAAACATTTTCATTGGATTGGTGGATTGTTCAAGTGTCATTAAATCAAGTAGTCAGTTTCAAATTAAGTTCTAAGAAACTGTTTAAAATAATATCAGTATTTACACATAAGGTCTACTTATCTATTTGTATGTATGTAGGTATCTATGAGTGAACTAGTGTTTAATGTTTGATTTATGAGATTTCAAATCCGCAAATGCTATATTTTGATTTTTTGTTCATCTATGTTGAGAAGAAATTTGGTACAAGTTCTTTCCAATACATTATTACGTAAGTATTTTTTTAAGGAACTATTCATATTTATCATCTATTAAATTTTCGAAAAGAGTGTAAAAACTGACGCAATGGATTCTATGGTACGAAATATGTAAAACATTACTTTCAGAATTAGAAGTCGTAGTTGGGCAATAATTCTCGCGCCATTTAATTTCAAAACAACAAAACCCTTTTTGACATTAGTATTAAATAACCAAAACTTGTACTTTTACGTATGCACGTCTATAATCAATTACGAAAACTACAATAAACGCACCCTGGAAGAACACAGTGTTCTACGTCAATTTACCTTAGGCATATTTGTAATTTTCAGTACACTTATATTCATATACAATAAATATCCAATTACAGTGCTTTTCTCAACACACTCATATAAAACGAACCTAACATATTTACTTTAAACGATAATTTGACACATTGTTTCTCAAATCTGAATGGTAGCCTGAGATTATGAATTTAAATTTCACTGTAATAAATGCATAGGACTGTATTTGTAGGAAACAACTATGCATAAGTGTGTATACATATGTGTTCGTGTACGCATAAGCGGCTGGCGTAAATGTTTGCGTCAATATTGCGCCAGCGTCGGTACTCGTACGCCAGCGAAAAATCGAAAGATGTGAGCTTATCGGTATTCATCACAGGGCCGTATCACCAACCCTATGAGAATCCTATAGTCATACGGTGCTCTCACGCTTTGCCATCAGAGGAGTTTGGACGGTTACTTCGTCATCAGATAAGCAATGCGGCTCTGCTGGGTGTATACCATTACTGCTAATTCCCACGCATACTCGGCCCCGCTGGCCTGGCTGGTTTATATGTTGAAGAGCAATTGTTCTCCCCAATGTGGGAATAGCAGCACCCATCGAGCTACCCGGATTTGCGGCCGGAGACAACTCCGCATGCTGCTGCGTCAGTTGGGCCTGGCTGTGCATTTTCGTTGTGGGCTGCAGCGGAAGTTGTTGCATATGTCTCATGCCCGTCGTTGAAGCAGCATAACTGGGCCACATGTGCTGATTCGAGTGCCGGGGCAGAGTGCATTGCGCGATGGAGTTCGAATATATGTGCGGCGTTACATTCTTAAATTAAAAACAATACGTGTTTTCTATTTAATAATGGTTGACAGTTTATATTGAAACTAGAGACCTGGATGTTGAAATGCGAACTTGCATTTCACAATATTTAATATTTAGAAGGAAAACCAGATTGGTAAAGAAAGCCAACAACGATTAGAAAAAACACAAAAACCAGTTTGGACACCGTTAAAAAGTTTTCCAATTGAAGCCAAGTGATTTTTTTTTCGGCCTGCTATTAGTAACTACGCAATTTCGACTGGATTAAACGTGAATACAAACTTTAAATAAACATTATATTCGCAAGCTAACCTTAATAATGGAGAATTGATATATATGTATATATAAACATTTCTTTAAAACCGTGCAATTTAAAGCACTTTATATACTTCCATCACTTCCAAACCATTAACATAACTTTACATTTAAATTTGTCCCATCATTATTGCTTTCGTTACTTTTTCATAGCACTATTAAAACTATTACTGACATTCCGACAGCCATCAATTGTCAACAAAAATGTTGAGGTTAAAAAACTACGAATTTACGAATATTTAAAAACACATTTCGGAATACAGTGAAAACAATTAAATTGTCTTTAAAAATAGTAAAGCCTAGTATTGTGCGCAATTTTTTAAACATAACGAAAAGAACGAAATTTGGTTCAATAATTCGTTGGATTTCAAAACGACATACATATTTGTACATATTCTATTTAACTTAACTTACCATAGACAATGGAACTTGTGTTCCATTTCGAAGGGTGCAATACCCCATATTGTGCGACGTATGTAGTGTCATACCAGAACTACTATACTTCTGCGGTGGCGAGCTACTCGATAGAACCCCGCGCGTTGGACTACAACTCGTATCAATGGTGGAAATGTGCTGTCGCCTTCTTACATAATCTGCCTGCAAAAGAAAATACTTTATTATTACTACATAGGTAAATTATGTGTAAAACGAATTATTCTTAAAGTCAAGTTTAATAATAAGCCATATGGCCAGTGGCGCCCACAGGATTTCATTTGGGGGGTGTGCGTACAACTTTTGAGCCGAATACCATTCGAAACCATATTTTGTGCCAGCAATTTTTAAGCTTGGGGGGTTTGAACCCCCAAACCCAACCCTTCTGTGTGCGCCACTGCATATGATCTATACCCACTTTCTAGAGCGGTATTGACTTCATTAGATTTTATATTTTATTGATAAAACTACAGATTTTGTGAGATTGGCCACGCCTACTTTAGCCTGCTTTTTTTTTCTTTCGAGTTTTGCGATAATATTGGCATAATTGGAAAAATACATTTGTGAGTACTTGCGCACACAGGATTTCATTTGGGGTGGGAAGGGGTTACGTAAAATTGTTTGAGCCCAATTCCATTTGAGACCATATTTTGCATCAGCAATTTTTGTATTTGGGTGGTTTGAACCCCAAACCACTTCCCCTGTGGGTACCACTGCTTTTAGTACATGTTTAGTGTGACCATATGGCCACGCTAGACAATACCGAGTTAACTTAATGACTTAACTTAATCGCAAACGACGTTAATGTGTGTTTTGAAAAAAGAGGGGTTTTGTTCATTTTTTTTTAATTGACCCCTTAGCCGTTAGCGACATTTATGAAAATGTATGTTTATGGTTAGATTTTGTTCAAATTCAGAATATAAGTTAACCCGACCGCCTGAGTGAGTGTAGCGCAGCTGGACTGTGGCTGCCGTTAGGCGCTGACGGTGCAATATCAACAGCAACCGTTTGCGCTGGTCGGTCAGCGAACTGACGAAACCCGATACTCCGCACGTTCTGCGTAATCAGCGGAGTTCGGGTGGTCGCAGCGGAGCCGACAACGGTTCACGGCCACACACGACTATTGCACGGTCAGCAGGCTGAGCAGGGCTCACTAAGGGACTGGATTGCTGGGGAAATTTAGTTTTAAGTCAGAACTCACTCAAGAAAGGCGCAGCCAAACTGCTCGCCGCAATAAAGTAAAAATCAACCAAATACCAGCACATCTTATTAATTGGCGCCCAACGTGGGGCAACTTTAACAAGGCAATCAAGAGAATCCTGGAGACAACTTTAAAAAGGCAATCAAGAGAATCCTGGAGACAACTTTAACAAGGCAATCAAGAGAATCCTGGAGACAACTTTAAAAAGGCAATCAAGAGAATCCTGGAGACAACTTTAAGAAGGCAATCAAGAGAATCCTGGTGACAACTTTAACAAGGCAATCACACAAAAAACATGTGAGTAGAGTGCTCATAAACATTTTTTTTTAAGAATTGCACTACGAAAAATTGTAAATAGCAATTAAGTGAATCTTGTTTTATTGAATTTGTGAACCTCTGCACGGGTGATCCTATAAACAATTGCACTACGAAAAATTGTAAATAGCAATTAAGTGAATCTTGTTTTATTGAATTTGTGAACCTCTGCACGGGTGATCCTATAAATAATTGCACTATGAAAAATTGTAATTAGCAATTAAGTGAATATTGTTTTATTGACTTTGTGAACCTTTGCACGGGTGATCGTGTAAACAATTTATGAGCGACAGCGAGCTAAATTTGGACCAGCTCTTTAAAAGTCTTAATAGGATAAGGGTAGACAAGAGACACGACGACAGTGGTAGTTGTGAGGGAAATTGGTGGACGGACGGACTGGTGAGCCAATCACACGAAATGGCCTTACACCCTGACCAATTGAAGGCACTAGTGGAGAGTGCCGTTAGTAGCGCTCTCGCTGTTCAACGGGAGAATTTTGAGCAGAGGTTGTCAGGCATTAGCCAGCGACTGGACAATATAACGATCACATCCCCTGAAGTAACCTCATACAAAGAAATAGGCATTATCCCAGGGGTGCAGTGTGATGAATCGTTAGATATCATCAAGTCATTGCCGGACTTTGACGGCAAGCAAGAGACTTACGTCTCATGGCGACAGGCGGCACATACCGCTTATAAAATTTTTGAGAATTTTGTGGGCAGCTCCAGGCACTATCAGGCTGTTGCCATTATTAGGAATAAAGTGAAGGGTTCGGCCGACATGGTGCTGGCTTCCTTCAACACGGTCTTAAATTTTTCGGCGATCATCGATCGCCTTGATTTCACGTACTCAGATAAACGCCCTATTTATCTGATAGAGCAGGAGATGTCCACCCTTCGTCAGGGGAATATGACACTCCTCCAATATTATGATGAGGTTGAGAGGAAGCTAACGCTGCTGACCAACAAGACCATCATGACTTACGACAAGCCCATAGCTGCGTCATTGAACGAGAAGTATCGAATGGACGCGCTACGTGTGTTCATTTCAGGAACAAAAAAGGCATTGAGTGATGTGCTCTTTTCGGCACGGCCAAAAGATCTTCCCTCGGCTCTAGCGCTGGCCCAAGAGGTTGAGGCCAACCATGAGCGGTATTTGTTTGCAAGCAATTACGCTAGGAGCTTGGAGGATAAAGCCCAAAAGATCGAATCAAGACAGCCGGCTAGGGACAGCGGTGCTGCGGGAAGGTATCAAGCAAATGATGCCTACCGCGCGAAAAATCCTCACTTTAACAGGCCCCAAGGTTCAAACAATGGGGCTCCCCAAAGATCGGAACCGGTACAGCCGATGGATGTTGATACGTCGCAGCGCTTTAGACAGCCTACGCAGTATCAGCCCAATAATCACACATCTCAGGGTCAATGGTACGGACAGGCAGGGAAAAGGCCGAATAATGGGTCGGCACGATTCACGGGACCAAAACAACAAAGGGTTAATTACCTTGCCCACGGTGAAAACCAGGAGGAAAACGACTACCAGGCGGTAGCGGAGTCGGAGGTATCAACAGTTGATGATGAGCTTACTGATCCGGACCAAATAAATTTTTTAGACAAAACTCCCTGCTGCCGTTCATAGAAAGGACGATCGCAGGGAAAAAGATAAAATTGTTAATCGATACAGGGGCATCCAAAAATTATATCAAGCCTCTAAGCGTGCTTAAGCACGTAATACCAGTTGAAAATCCCTTCCTGGTGAAGTCCATTCATGGCTTCAATAGTATTAAGGAAAAATGCATCGTCAACTTATTCGGCACTAGTAGTGTTTTCTTCATTCTTCCCTCTCTTTCAACATTTGATGGAATAATTGGGCTTGACCTGCTAACGCGGACGGATGCCACACTAGATTTTAGGAACGAAAAAATACAGACTAACTCTGGCTCCGAAAGGATACAATTTCTAAAGTGTGTTAATGTAAATTTCACACAGGTGGAAGATACAGAGGTGCCTCTGGTAGTAAGAAATCAGTTTCAGAAAATGCTAAAAAATTTGATGGGGGTTTTCTCAGATCCTAACGAGTCACTCCCTTTCAACACCAACATCGTAGCCACTATTCGCACCGACAATGGTGACCCAGTCTACTCGAAGCTATATCCTTATCCAATGGGGGTAGCAGATTTTGTAAATACCGAAATACATGACTTATTGGAGAATGGGATAATTAGGCCATCCAGGTCACCCTATAACAATCCAATTTGGGTTGTGGATAAGAAGGGAACAGACGAACAAGGGAACGCAAAAAAACGCCTTGTCATCGATTTTAGAAAGTTGAACCAAAAAACTGTCGATGACAAATATCCAATTCCAAATATAACGGTAATATTGTCGAACCTGGGAAAGGCCAGGTACTTCACAACGCTTGATCTGAAATCGGGTTTTCACCAAATATTGCTCGCAGAGGCGGATAGGGAAAAAACCGCTTTTTCAGTGGGAAATGGAAAGTACGAATTCTGTAGGCTTCCGTTTGGTCTAAAGAATGCACCCAGCATTTTCCAGAGGGCTATCGACGACGTACTACGAGAACAAATAGGGAAATCGTGCCATGTTTACATCGATGATGTAATTATTTTTTCGGAAAGTGCGGCAGAACATGTTGAACACATAAAATGGGTGTTGAGCAAATTATATGAAGCAAATATGAGGGTATCACGCGAGAAATCGCACTTCTTTAAGGAAAGCGTCGAATACCTAGGCTTCGTTGTGTCCAGGGGTGGCATTAAAACAAGTCCCAGTAAGATAGACGCGATTCGTAACTACGCGCAACCTGCTACACTGTTCAATGTTAGATCATTTTTAGGGCTAGCGAGCTATTATCGTTGCTTTATCAAAGACTTCGCTTCGATAGCAAAACCTTTAACTGATATTTTGAAAGGTGAGAATGGTAGGGTCTGCGCCACCAAATCAAAGAGAATAAAGGTAAATTTAAACGAAAATGAAATACAGGCCTTTAACAAGTTAAAAGAGGTCCTGGTATCAGAGGAAGTCATGTTACTTTACCCTGACTTCACGAAGCCATTCGATTTAACAACGGATGCTTCATCGTTGGGTTTGGGAGCCGTATTGTCACAAGATGGGCGGCCAATCACCATGATTTCGAGAACTCTAAGGGATCGAGAGCTAAATTTCGCAACTAACGAACGCGAGTTACTTGCCATCGTATGGGCTCTAAAAAGCCTTCGAAATTATCTCTACGGCGTTAGGAATTTAAACATCTTCACAGATCATCAACCACTCACGTTTGCGGTTTCAGACCGAAACCCAAACGCAAAAATAAAGCGCTGGAAAGCCTTTATTGATGAACATAACGCGAACATATTTTATAAGCCAGGCAAGGAAAATTATGTCGCCGACGCACTGTCGCGTCAGAATATTCATGCCTTGGAGGAGGAGGCGCGTTCGGATCTTGCTACGGTCCATAGCGAAGTATCGCTGACTTACACTATTGAAGCGACTGAGAAACCGCTCAATTGTTTCAGGAACCAAATTGTTTTGGAAGAAGCAAACTTTGTTCAAAAACGGGATTTTATACTTTTCGGCGAAAAAACACGCCATATAATCCACTTCACGGATAGAAAAACTCTTGTGGACGAGATAAAACTGGCTGTAAATCCAAATGTGGTAAATGCGATACATTGCGGGCTACCAACGCTGGCTAACATCCAGCATGAATTGGTCCAGTGCTTCCCCTCAACGAAGTTCTGGTATTGTAAAAACATGGTGTCAGACATCGTTAACAAGGAAGAGCAGAGGGAGATAGTGACTGCTGAGCATAATCGCGCTCACAGAGCTGCTCAGGAGAATGTAAAGCAAATTCTCTGTGATTATTACTTCCCGAAGATGACTAAGTTGGCAAATGAAATTGTCACAAATTGTAAAATTTGTGCAAAAGCCAAATACGATAGGCATCCGAGAAAGCAGGAACTTGGAATAACGCCAATACCATCTTATACGGGCGAGATGTTGCACATTGACATCTTTTCTACGGACAGGAAATATTTTCTCACTTGTATTGACAAGTTCTCTAAGTTCGCGATGGTCTATCCCATTCCATCACGAACAATAATAGATGTTAAGATCCCGATTATTCAGTTGATGAATATTTTTCCCAACGCCAAAACGGTGTATTGCGACAATGAGGCATCTTTAAATTCTGAGACTATCGCTTCTTTGTTGAGGAATCAGTTTGGGGTTAACATCGCAAATGCGCCCCCGCTCCATAGCACTTCAAATGGACAGGTTGAGCGCTTCCACAACACTCTTTTGGAGATTGCTAGATGTCTAAAGTTGGAGAAAAAAATTGAAAATACGACTGACCTCATCCTATTGGCTACAGTGGAGTATAATCGGACAATTCACTCTGTGACCAACAGGAAGCCCACCGATATAATTCACGCTGCGCCATACGAGCTTAGAGAAGAGATAGAAAGGAAAATAAGGGAAGCCCAACAGTCGCACCTAGAGAGAAACAACCCTTCTAGGCAAAATCGAGTATTTGAGGTGGGAGAACGCGTGTTGGTTAAAACAAATCGAAGACTGGGGAACAAACTGACCCCTCTATATGTTGAAGAAATAGTGGAAGCCGATTTAGGAACCACGGTTCTTATTAAGGGGAGGGTGGTCCACAAGGACAATATTAGGTAATATTCTTCTTTCTGCATTCGGTCTAATTCCCATCATCTTTTAGGATTTCGGTTGTGATACTTCTCATTCGGGTAGCGATGGCGAAGGTGACGGACTACTCTACTTCTAGTTACATTCCCATTCTGGACGGGGACGTAACCATTTGGCAGGACTTTGGATATTTGAGCCATGTGACAAACCTCACAACGTATCGGGAAATGGCCGAGGAAACAAGTAGGCTTTCGAACATTTTCCCCTCGCACCACATGAAAACGCTACTGGACTCCGACGTGACGCACGTAAAGGTGCTGTTGTCAACACTAGGCATCCACCATAGACGCACCAGGAGCATCAACGGTCTGGGCACTGCCCTAAAGGTAATCGCGGGGACTCCGGACTTCGATGACTTCGAAAGGCTAAAATTCCGGCAGCAGGAGCTCGTGGACTCGGAGAACAGACAGATAACAATAAACACAAAGACGCAGGACCAAATAATCGAACTGACCGCGACAGTTAACCTGATACTAAAGAATTCAAAGTCAGCGAAAATTGATACAAGTCACTTATACGAAACGTTACTTGCCAGGGACAGAATACTAATTTTGGAACTCGAGAACCTATTATTAACCGTCACCCTTGCAAAGGTGGGTGTAATAAACCCTGTAATTTTAGACGATAGTGACATAAAAATGTTTGTAAATGAGCGCTCTACGAACACAACCATAGCCGATCTGATGGAAGTATCTTACATGAAAGTCTTGTTAGGTGATAATTTTCTACGTTTCCTAATTAAGTACCCTAGACCTAGATTAGTATGTAAGAAAATTGTTCTTTATCCTGTCCAACACAATGGGACCGTCCTGCATCTCGCCGAAAACGACAAGGTCGCAGACTGTGGCAATCTGGTAGTTGCGATTGGGAACTGTAGCACCTCGCTGACGACAACATTCTGCAGGGAGCTACCGAATCCCACGTGCGCGCAGCAACTCCACTCAGGCGGCGTCGCCCATTGCGGTACACGTCCCAGCCATCTCGAGCCACTGGCAGTAATTGATGAGGGTATCATCGTTATAAATGACAACACCGCCGTGATACAAAGCAGCGGAAGTTCCGAGATAACCGTTACTGGAACTTACTTGGTAACATTCGATGACGAAGTTATGATTAACGGAACCACCTTTAGAAATTACAAAGGCATGTTGAGAAAATCACCCGGTTCGGCAGCGACGGCATTCATAAATGTCACTGGCCAACACGACATACTGAGCTTGCCATACCTTAAGAGACTGAATGTCGAAAATCTTCGCTACATCGGTGATCTCGAAGGAAAAACGATAATAGGGCCAGCAATATCCGGTCTAGCCACCGTCGCGGTCTTAACCTGCTGCTTCATGCTCTTCAAGTTATACCAGAGACAAACCAGAAGACGCCAACGCCACGATCTCCAGGCGGTTATCGACGGTCTAAGGAGAACCGAGGACGGCTCTCACTTGAGGATGGGAGGAGTTAACCCGACCGCCTGAGTGAGTGTAGCGCAGCTGGACTGTGGCTGCCGTTAGGCGCTGACGGTGCAATATCAACAGCAACCGTTTGCGCTGGTCGGTCAGCGAACTGACGAAACCCGATACTCCGCACGTTCTGCGTAATCAGCGGAGTTCGGGTGGTCGCAGCGGAGCCGACAACGGTTCACGGCCACACACGACTATTGCACGGTCAGCAGGCTGAGCAGGGCTCACTAAGGGACTGGATTGCTGGGGAAATTTAGTTTTAAGTCAGAACTCACTCAAGAAAGGCGCAGCCAAACTGCTCGCCGCAATAAAGTAAAAATCAACCAAATACCAGCACATCTTATTAATTTATACACGGTGGGCGGAAAGTTTCTGCATACAAAAAAACCACCGTTAAGGATCATTTGTATTGCTTTTCAAAATTTTTTTGTATTTAAACCACTAAATCATACCTAAGCAAAATTCAATTGATCATTAATATTGTGTAGGTGTGCCATTTTTTTCGTAGCACTCTAGGACTTGCTTTCGAAAACTTTTGCACAAGACCGACGTTTCGGCCAATGATATGGCATCCAACTCTTGTTTTACTCTCTCAATGAGTTGAAATCTATTGGCAGGTTTTGGACTCCGAAATACTAAGTCTTGAATCCTGGACCAGATATGTTCAATAGGATTAAGATCTGGCGAATTTCCCGGCCAGTCTTCCCATACTAGCTTAAATAGACTTTTAGCAACACTTATTGACTGATTCGCCGTATGATATCGCGCACCGTCCTGCATTGAAATCTCTGTAGATCTACGAGGGAACTGCTTAGGATTTTCAAACCATCGCATTATAGGGGATTTCCCCATTTCGTTTTCAAATAAAACAAGCAATTAGAATTTTAAGTAATATATATTACAATTTAAACGATGTACGCAGAAACTTTCCGCCCACCGTGTAGTTATACAAGTTGTGTTGCAATAAACACTTTCACAAGGACCTGATACGTGGCGCTAGAGTCGACATTTTTGTATGACCAAATGTAGCTCCCATATACCCCCCTCCGGGGCTAGTCTTCCTGCATTCTCTCCTTGACGTTTTCCAACCACTCTTCCCACCTCGGACGGCGAGACTGAAAACTTGCAAATTATGGAAAATTCATTTAACGTCCATAAAATTTGTCGTACGGACTCTAAGAATGTAAGGAGCTACACTAAATTTCAAAGCCGTCTGTCTTATAAATTCGATGCTATTTCATATCAAAGATTTTAGTTGTATCGGCGTCACCACGCCCTCTCATCCAATGTCCACCGAACGAAGTACCTGGCGAAATGGCGACAAAGGGGGTCGCATTACCTAACACCGAAATTAAGCCATTCACTGAAGAAATTTCCAAATATGTCTTCCTTCCATCGTAAGTGAAGAAACCAGTAGTGCTTACGTTATCCGTAGCGAAGAAGGCATAAACTGAATAGGTAATTTTATTTTTATAATATTAAGCCCATTCCAATAGCACATTACGGCCCCCTTACGCTTTCCTTCATATAAAACTGGTCAGATTTTTTTACTTTGGTCCGCTTAAACAAATTTCGATCCGTTTTGTGATGTGAATATATTTTCATTAGAACAAAAAATGTATCTAAAAAAATAAAATTCTAATTTAAAAATGAATTTAAAGATAACGCAAATTTTTAATTTGGTCGGTTAGGGTCGGAAGTTGGGGCGGAAAAAATGTTTCAAGTGGCAACACTGATGTTGATGGTGGCTCGTGCTTGCCCTCCGCTTGCTTTTTTACAAATAAGAACAAGAAGTTTACATTTAAACTTTGCATAGAAAAAATAATTCAGCGATCACCAAGTTGCATTAATAGCACTACGGAAAAAACAAAAATTCAATGGATTTTATTAGTGCTTTTGGTCATGCTCATTGCTTAAATTAGCTGACAAAATGGAGTGAAAAAAACACAGAACTTATTTCTGCTTGTAAAAAAGAAGTTGTAAAAAGTAAAAGTGACTACAAATGAACATAAATATGTGTAAAAATATTGTAACAACCAAGGCGCATTAAGAAAGTGATAATAAGTGGAAAACTATCCTCACAATGTTGTGTCAATAACACTTCACGCACAGTGTTAGTAGTATTTACCCTCAAAAATTCAATTCAATGACATTTAATTAAATGGAACTCATACGCCACGTTGCGCTGCGCAAAAAAATGCACATATCGCATTTACACAGTTTGAATGTATTTTTTTGGATTGGTGTCTTAAGCAAATTTGTTGGTCGTTAAAATATCTACAAACTTGCCCAAAACAGTAAAGCGATATTCGGAACAATATGTGCATTTTTTTGCGCAGCGCAACGTATGGTATGAGTGCCATTTAATTAAATGTCATTTCGCATTCAATTCGCCTTAGTTGATTTACGAAAAATGTGCATGTTTTTTAATATCAAAGATAACGCCTTGAAATTCCATATTTTCCGACTTTGAGGTCCAATTACCGCGGAATTGTAAAACTTAATATATAAAAAAAATTACATTGGAAAAGAAGCCGTGAGGTGTTGTAAATGCCGCAAAGTGAAAATCATGTCAACCGGTTTATTGGTTAAGAAATTACAATCGAAAACGTGAAAAAAGTCAGGGGAAATCCGAAAAAGTGACACGCCCATTTTTTGCGGATTCGAAATCAGCGGCCCTTAATTACCCTAGAACTGTGGTCAAAACCTGAAAAGCCGACAAAAAGTCGAAATTTGTTGCCCTTTGTTATTCAATAAATCACGAATTGATCGAATGTATGCGGGTACATCAATTCGGGAATGTAAGAAAGGATTGCAAAGCAGCTCTCCGATCGCTTGTGCTTACTTCCTCGGTTCCATTTACATTTCCCTCACCTTTGTTACTTCTCTCCCGCGTCAGAAATGAAAGTGCAAAATTATTTCAGATGCGCCTTCTGTATACTGTTCATTCTGTGGCTGCACAAATACTTTTTCCAAAACTATATAAAAAATATTGGTTGCTTGAAAAGGGCCATTCCCCTCGTCCAATGCCAATTATATTGTGGAGCGTCACATCTAAATGAGGTCGCCGTATCGCAGCCATATGGGCGGTGCCATACCCCTTTCCAATTAACAACAAAAGATATCCAAAACAAATCCAAAACACTACCCATTGTATCAAAATATCATATTAATCCGTCAAGCAGAGAATCGGAACTCTAAAGGAAAAGTGGACAAACATTAATTTTTATAGATAACTAGCGTTTACCCGGTGTTCATTGCTACACGCGGCAATCGTATGGACAATTTTTTGTATGTTGAAAACTTTATCAAGACCCTATGGGCGGTGCCACGACCCCTTGTCCATGGACAACAAAAGATATCAGAAACCTTCTCCTGCACATACCACCTATTGTGTCCAAATTGCAGATCAATCGGTAAAGTAGCTTTCGAGTCTATAAAGAGAAACAGTCCATGTCTTGTCCAAGTCTTTAAATAGATCATACTACTCATTTTATTCGATAGTCCTCGCCAATACGAACAGAGCCAAGATTATGCAAAACTCCTTCCTCTCGAATACCCCAACGGCCGCTTTGTTCTTTCGCGACAATGTCTATGCTTGCGCGCTATTAAGGAGCACGGGTTGAATGAGCATCCTATAGAGTGCAAGTTTTGTCGGTCGAGAGAGGTCTCTGCTACTCAATTGCCTACCGAGACCGTAGTAGCAACTATGGCAAGAGTAATCCTTCGCTTTATCTCCAGGCTCATTGCTTGACAACTCCAAAAGTATGCCTATCGACCTCGACATTGGACCCTAGCTGCTACGAATCCTTGCGTGTTGACAGCATATACTTTGTCTGGCCCTCATTTACGACCAGACCCATTTTATTTATTTCTTTACAACTATAAAAAACAAAATATCCACAGACTATAATATATATTTACATATGTACAATGAGGAAATACTTAAAATTAGTATAACAATTTAGCTAAGTATAATAGATAAAATCTCGACTGTTACGCCCGTGACGTCAATGTCATCAGCGTAGGCAAGAAGCTTGACACTCTTGTTGAAGATCGAGGCATTATGATGTAGTATGTATAACGGCCTTGTGCAGAACGTTCCCCATGGTGAAGTTAAAGAGATCGCACGTCGGAGAGATCACTTCCAACCTTGACGAAGCTACGGGTATTGCTCCTCTGCAAAATCTCAGAAAATATATACCAAATTCTTTTATGATTTGGCGGAATGTCGTTCTTGTCGATGGTGGGGACTTGCCAGATCTAAAGTCGTACTGATAAGATCCAAAGAGCGCTTTCAATCAATTATGTGCAATGTCAGATAGGCTGACACTGCTCTAGTTGGCTCATATTGTTGGATAGCCTTTCATTAACACAGGACAAAGGGTTCTGAGGTTCCAATCGTTGGGCATACGTTCCTCCAGCTAGATATTGCAGATGAGCTTATGCACAGACCCAATCAGCTCACTGCCGCCGGCCTTGAACATTTCTGGTAGCCCGTCCGCCCCTGCAGCTTTATTATTCTTGAGTTGGTGGATAGCAACTCGGATCTCGTCTTAGCTGGGCGTTGGCACAACCGCACCACATCTTTACCACAGGCGGAATTATTCTCCTCGTCGCCTGCGAGCAGCTTGATGAAGTGCATCTTCCACAACCTCAGTACACCCTATGCATTTGTAACCAGATCCCCGTTTTCGCATCTGCCAGAGGATGCTCCGGGCCTAAAACTTTCTGTCAGGCGCTTGACTTTTTCGATCAATTTTTGGGCGTCGTCTCTATTCCTGCATTCCTCGATTTGCCCACTTTTGCGCCTTTCTTGCTTCTGTTTCTTGCGTCTAAAAAGTCACCTCTCCTCCCGGTAATTTTCCCGTACGGCTCGCGTAGCAGCCTACTGCAGGGCGTTCAGCATTCAGGCAGGCAGCATTCTACGCTGCAGGGCACTCACCCCTACCATTGGTTCTTTGATCAGTTGTTCGAGGTGGTCGCATGACCCCGACCTTTGCATTGAAATCCCCGAGATTATGGGGCCGGCACCTGTCGTAGACGTTCTCAAGCTTCGCATAAATGGCATCTTTGGTCACATCGTCCTTCTCTTCCGTCGCGGCGTGCGCGCAAATTAGGCTGATGCTAAAGTAATTTGCCTTGATGTGGGTAGTGGCCAGCCGGAGTGAACTGTAAAGGCTTGATTACACGTAACGAGTAGAGTGGCGAGACATCAAAATGGTACTAGGCCGAGAGAATTGGGATTGCGAGCAAAAGCGACGAGTTGTTCAAACGTATTTTCACACGTGGCGAGTCAGTTCGGTTTTACAATGCACAAAATGAACCAAGCAACTCGCGCAATTAAACTCAACCGAGCGAAAAGTGGTGTGTGACGCATTCCGCATGTGACGAGCGATTCCGCGAATCGCTTCGAAAAAGAGAAAAATATAACGGTAAAGTAGTACTCGGCTTAGTAAACAAAATGTGATTCTAGTGACTCTCTCGCCACTCTACTCGGTCACTGACTCAATCAACAACTCGCCTTACTGTTTAGACGAAACGAGTACTCGTTCGAGTTGCTGTCTCGTCAGTCTACTCGTTACGTGTAATCAAGCCTTAAGACGTGGTGGCCTTAAGTCTCTTGCTGGCCACAAATTCGTGCTTCTCCGCATGACAGCTGCAGTATATGTCGCAGTCTGCTCGCTTGGAGCAACCTTGTGTTGTCCATCGCATTTCCTGGATGGCCTTACATTTCATGAGGGCTTCCGCCAGTTGGAAGTCAAAGCCAAAAATCCAAGTTTATTCTTCAAAGCCCCAAGTAAACTGCAACATTTTTTTGCCAACGCTATATCCAGTTCTTAAAACACTTGTGGTAGGTACTTGATTTTCGATATGTTCATCAGAGCAATCTTCGATTTCTTAATAACCTCTCTAATAACGCGTTCCCCTTACTGGTTTTTTTTAATCTTTCCACAATTTTTTTTGGAGTAAACCAGGTGCAAGTTATGTGTTACGTTTTGAATGAGAAACTCGCAGGTATTGATAGATAATGAAGTGTAGTCCACATGTTAACGTAGTTTTTCGCAGCTCCCGATTTCACGTTGCCGTGCTGGACGCTATAAAAACTTTCATGTTACATGTGCTGCTGTCAATTCAGCAAGGATTTCCTAGAATTTTCTTTGAAACCGCACCAAGTTACAAACGATTTTGTATTATTCAGGGTTATTTTTTTAGCGTTTTGACATACAGGACAAATAATTTTTCAAGTCATTCTGTCATAGAAAAAGGCGGCCGTCATTCTACCTGTTCACTTATATAATTCCACTATATTCAGAAGGTTCAGAAAAACTAAACCATACTGAAATTATATAAATGAACCAGGTAGTTCAACATTTTCTGCGTACGTTTTGACTTCAGGAAATTTTAAATAATGTCAAATTAACACTAAATACAAATTAAAGTTTAACGACAATTCAGTGGCGGCTTAAGGTTCTCGGGGGCCCGGGGCGGCGACGGCTGAGGGGCCCCCACAAACGGTGCAGAATAATTTTGGGTACAAAACTAATAACTGGAATTTCCGGTTATGCTTTTTAATTTTTAATTTGTATTCCATTGAACAGTAAATGGACAGTAAAGAGACAAATTATTTTGAAACGTATATGTGCTTGAAATTTTATAGAAAGCAATTGAATCCCAGAGAAAAAATGAAAAATGGATAAAACGATAATCTTACTAAATCTTTCCAAATTTAATAAAAACTTTCGTGAAATTAGAAAACTTTTGGGAGACAACTCGTCATTTTAAAATGTTGTCATTTCAAAAAGCCATCTTAGAACTAAAAAAAAAACAGAAAATCTTGCTTCGTTACTACGATCTGGCCATTATTTTAAGCAACCCGAGCAGGAGGATTAGATTGTTTTGCGATCAGTGCATCATTGCACTACTCGACAAAAAATGGGCCAATCGCGTGCATAGATAAAGTGTTTTCTAGACTAACTTTGGCTGCTGAACACGAAACTGAAAATAAAAAAATTTTTTTAAGAAGCGTTTTCAAAACATCTTTGAAAAACGAGTTTTTTCCTGTTGTTTCAGTTATGACCACATATGTATCTCCTGATAGAATTATCTGATTAACACGAGCTGTCGTTCAAGAAGAGGATAATACCTTAGCCTGTTTAGTGATAGTATATAGATTGTTTAAATCAGATGAGATTTGGGGAAGTTACTGACAAGTAACTTAGGACAAGTAAATTAAGGAAAGTTGTAACAAAGTGAATTTTTCGACCAAAAAAAATCATAAATTTTTGGAATATTTTTTTATGGATAGAAAAAATGATCTCCCCTAGTTTTAAAATCTAAGATGAAAGATATATTATTATTATATATTTTTTGACCAAATATTAAGCCTAACATCAATAGAATTGAAAGAAAAATGACAAAGTTATGATGCATACATTTATTACACTGTGCGAAAAATTTTTTTTTTGCCTAAGACCCATCCAAATTTGGATATAGACTTGAAACTAGAGATCATTTATAGTAATCTGGCATAGTCAGTTTTTTTTATTTTCTGGCCCAAAGTCCTTTTTAAAAAACTTTAAAATTTTAAGGACATACACATTTCAAATATATTATTTTTTAAATATACATATGCGGTTGTGCAATGATGGAAATATGGGTATAAAATGAAAGACATCCTTTTAACTAAATTTTCAATTTTGAAGTTTCAGGACCAAAATATGTCAGGTATGGAAAACATACATGATTTGGATTTCAGTCTGTAGATTCATACATCTAAATTTTATTCTATTTCAAAGTTCCAGTCTAGAAAACACTTTTATTTTTAGGTGCATTTTTCGTGCCGAGTAGTTTAGAAATGTACAGAAATATTTTATAAAACCCAGTAGCAGTAGATTACTTACAAGGAGCATAGAATTGCTTTCGTAAAAGAGTCTACCAAAGAAGAAAACCGGATTTCCGGGACGTCGTGTTGTTATGCAACTAATAATTATAAAAATAATAACAATAACTGTAAATTTGTTTGACGTCTCCAAAGTTTACCGGTGTATAAGCTTAAATCCGCTGTTTTTTGGTTATAAAAACATATTTGTTTTGTGTAGAAAGCAAAAAAGAATTTTATTCAAAGTACTTGCCCTCGCTAGCTATACATTTTGTCCATCTCTCGGGCAATTTGTGAATACCACGCCAAAAGAATTCCTTATCTTTCGAGGCAAACCATTCGTCTAGCCATTTTCGAACGTCTTCGTAAGAATCGAAATGCTGTTCTAGACAACTAGACATGATTACAAAAAGAAAAATGTATGTTGTTGTATGAAATCGCTTATGATGTACACTAAATGATGTGAACAGATGTCGAACTCATACTAAAATGCTAAGAAAAATGTATGTTGTTGTATGAAATCGCTTATGATGTACACTAAATGATGTGAACAGATGTCGAACTCATACTAAAATGCTAAGACATTTCCATGGTATTTGGTAATACGCTCACTAACGTCACCTATGAGCAAACAGCGGATTTAAGCTTATACACCTGGTAATGAGGTTAAGTAATTGCGTAATTCGCACCAGTTTATAAGCAAACTCTAAGATTGCGATATTTAATTTTTAACTTAGAATTTTGTATTTGCATCTTTGCACAACATTTTAAGTTAAAAATGAAATATTGCAATCTTTGAGGGACAATTTTTTGAAAATTTGCAAACAATTGTTATTAAGAAAGGATGTTTTCTTGCTTTTATTGAACTGAATTTGTTATTGCAATTTCAAAGTCAATTGTCGATACTGTGTCTCTTTCAATTGATAAAAGTGACAAGCAACCTTTCAACAACCATTGTGGAGCGCAAATAGTTTTTTTACAAGTTTCAGTTTTGAGAAACTTTAATTTTTTATATACAAGCGTCTTTCGGTGGCCCCCGCAGCCCCTCCGCCCCCCCCCCCCGTTAAGCCGCTACTGCGACAATTTAATAGTTGCCAGTCTTTATTTTCATTTTGTCGTAAAACTTGTTTATATCCCTTTTCCTTATTTAACATGCCACATGCTCACTCCTTGGATTCATGCCATATTTTCATGTACGGACAAATAAGAATACCAAAAACACTTGCCTTTCTGCATCACTTACCTGGTCATCTGAATCGGTGGTTTCTGGAACTACATCTGGATTCTTATCATCGCTTTCATTTCCTTCCATATCTTTACTTCCTGAGCTCTTATCACTTGGCCCAGGTGAACCATCTCTTGAGTTGTTTTCGTTCGAAAGTTCCTTCTGTCTGTGTCTTGAGCTGCTGCATGGTATGCGCAGGGCTAAAATAACAGCTAGGCCAGCTACCAATATAGCCATAGTTAAGCCAATTGTCAAAGATATCACAGGTGAGAACAAAAACTCTGCCCGAGGTTTATCCGCTATAAAAATTTACATAATGGACAATAATACATTACTTTTCTTTTAGTGATTTATATAATTTGTAGTGCGTATGATTGCATGATTCATTCATAAATAATAATACATTTTAAAATTCATCTGTTAAGACCGCCGACGAAGAGAATCTGATTGATCTCTGAGTTGGCTTCTCAGTCCCCCTCCCACTCATACACACACACACCGACACACACTACGCACACCCACACTCACGCACTATCTATCTCTCCTCCTTTACCCACTTTCTTCCCACTCCTAAAATGAATTGTGTCCCCACTTTTTTACTCCCTTAGCTTTAAGTCATTAATTATACATTTAGTCTGTAAGAACACTCAGAATTGTGCACACGCACCTAAATAGTTAAAACATTCGTGCCCCCACTTAACAACCGCCGAGTTTTACTTAAATCCGCTATGCCATCAAATAATATTTTGTGTCTATATCTCTGGTTTTAATTATATTAAGATCGATTATAATCGACATCGACAACATAATTATGTTTCTTTCGCCAACTTAAAGTTTAGTTCAAATATTCACATAGATATGCATATTATTTTTGGCACTTGGCTATTACCACAGAATAAACATTGTTTGTTCTTCTATTACACAGACTTCTTACCTTGCTCTGAAGTTAGTTGCTTCTCAGGCATCCTTAACATAGCGGCGTTTATTATGGTAGAGTCCGACCGACCTTTCGAATTGAATGAAAATATCGATAATACGTACAAACTTCCCGGGGCTAGACCCGAAACCGTAAACCTTGGTACTGTTGAAGTAATATTCGCTTTTGTATCCTTCAAATAAAAACGAAAGCATACATAACTTTTGCATAAACACATACCTATGTACGTATAGTATACATGATTTAGTGTTGTATGGAGATTCTTAGTAATAGGTTCTCCATGCTCCGCAACCTTTCATTTCATGCGGTTTGGTGAAAAAGGGCATGAGCCACAAAATTTTGGGGCTAAAGTGGGACTAAATGGCCTCGCATCGACGTCAAAGTTCACAAAAAAACTGGGAAATTCGACAAACTGCTCCACAGCTGGTCAGAAGTTGCTCTTAGAGGGTTAAAATCTATTACTGACCCCCACTAGTTTTCTCTACTGAACATTTCTTTCAAACATATTTAAACCCCATCTCCAACCCTTAATGGGGCCCCCATACAAAATGGTCGTTTTTACAGGTTGCCCCCAGACGTGTCAAATGTATGACCGACACCCATTTATTTTCCCCTCCGAATGTTTCTTCCAAACATACCTACCAGCTATCTCCAAGTCTTAAAGGGGCTGCCATACAAAATTTGCCATTTTCTATGCCATTGGCTCCCCACTGTAAATGTAGTAGTTAGGTAAGCGAGAAAACATCGTATCTCGGAAACTACTGAACCGATTTAAATGATTTATTCAGCGATCGCCAACATTCTTGAGTAAAAAAAATACAAAATCAATTAAGGTTCAGAAATTCACCACCAGAGGGCGTCTCCCATACGATCGGAGTTGTGAGGTTGTCAACTTTTGGATTTCTACAAAGCAATAATCAAAATGTACTGTCGAAACCTCATTAACCTCCTAATTTCGAATATAATTGTAACTTTAGATTAGTGTTAGGTTTGATTAGGTTCAGAGGGCGTGTATGGAAAACCTGTAATTTTATTCTGAGGCATCAGTGCCTATTGTGAGTGCCCTCTATGACTGCCAGGAGGAGGCACATCGCTTTAACTGACTTTCTTCTCTTAAATCCGCAAAACAAAGTCTGCGTCTTTTTGCGCCTTTGGAAAATATTCAATTTTTTCGAAACTACTAATGTTGATTTTTGTACAGAAATCGCTTGAGTTAAAATTGCGATCAAAATGTGTAACCAAGTCAATGCCACGAATTATGAATGTTTTTTATAAAAATAGGTTTGGCACGCCTATTTCACTCATTATGAGCCACATTATCCAATTTTTTCATTATTATGGAATTTGTTTGCTAAAATGTGATTTAATGCTAATATATTCTAAAAAAAAGGAGGAATGTCTAATTTTGAAGAATAATTTTTATAATAGTCTCACAGTTATAAATTGAGCTGCATTGCATCTTCATGGCTGTGTCATATCCATGTTAAGCTCTAAGGATATCAAACAAAAACATTATTTCCTTTAAGCAACTTCACAGCCATTTAATGGTCGATTTTAGAAAAACGCAAAATACGGGTTTCATTATTATTTGTTTCGTATATGTACCAAATTTTTAAACAATCCGACCAAAAAACAATGTCCTTCCATATAAGCTTCACCACCCCCTTTCACAGTCGACGTTTTTGAAATCGCTTCTTTTTAAGGGTTGACTTTCTAAAATACAACTTTTTACCAAATTTTATCATTTTAGCTCCAGCGGTTTGGGCTCGGTGATGATAAAATAATATATAACCATATATATTCGATTTTTTTTAAACTATATATTTTTTTTTTGGAAACAAACAGACATATTGAAGTCAGCAGCCCAAAATGACTTAGACTGCAAATTTTCAGCGAATTTCACGTACTTCTTCTATTTTTGCCGCAATTTTGTATGGAGTCGAGCACTGTGCATCTGGGGGCAACCTCGGAGCAGTGTAAAACGACCATTTTGTATGGGTTGGAGATGGGGTATAAAATGGGGTATAAATATGTTTGAAAGAAATGTTCAGTAGAGAAAACTAGTGGGGGTCAGTCATAGATTTTAACCCTCTAAGAGCAACTTCTGACTAGCTGTGGAGCAGTTTGTCGAATTTCCCAGCTTTTTGTGAACGATGCGACGCCATTTAGCCCCACTCTAGCCCTAAAATTTTGTGGCTCATGCACTTTTTCACCCAACCGCATAAAATAAGAGGTTGCGGAGCATCGAAATCGAAAAATCTTGCACTAAATCATGTCTAATGTATACAAGTAGCTACATACAAAAACAAAATTCATATACATATTCATATCTATAAATGGTATAAATGGCTTGTAAAATACCGCGAAACACATTTTGGTCTTCTGAATCGGTTCAATGCAGCCAACATAATCATACATGGGCGTAGTGCACTAAATTTCAAGCTCCAGCCAAGCCCACCTATTGTATCCAAATTTCAGTTCAATCGGTCAAGTATTTTCCGAGTTTATAAGGGACAAACACACAAACACTAAGTTTTATAGACAGACATTACTTTATTAAATCGGCAGCGCCTAGTGGCATCATTTGGTCACAGTAAAAATGCTGCAAAAATTTTCATTTTTCATTTATGCTTAGTATTAAGTCGCACAAAAAAATCGCAAAATTTGAGGAAAAAGAATTCCAGCTATCATTCGGATTAATTACAAATTGTTTGTTCTCATTAAAACTCATTTTCCAAATTTGAATCGAGCATATTCTTTCTTCGGGGAGCGTCTACTATCCCCGCAAAAGAAAAAAGGCTCTCTACAGGAGCAGAAGATGGAATGAAGCTGTTAAATTTAAGGAACACATCCCGAATTATTTGGCAGGTCTCAATGCAGTTGAGAGAAATATTTGGATCCAACAAATAAGTTTCAAGCTGCTTTCGAATCTCATCTTGTTCAAACATTTCCGGGGCATACTACTATAAAGAGAGATTGTTAAAATATAAGTATTATTTTTGATTTTGCAAAAATAGATTTTTCGCATTTTGGCTTAAAGAATACTATTACGAAAATTAGTTCTGTAGGCTTGTTCGTTCGTTCGTTCTTTGGATTGTGCTTCAAAATAAAACATACTTCGATTCTTACACGCAGTTAACAACCCGCAATCACTTTATTTACCAATTCACTCTTTACTGTCTTTACACTTGTTACTTCTTGGACTACTTCACCGTTGCACCTTTGCTTGCTAAAACAAGACTGTTCCTTCTGCCGGCCGTCTGTTATACTTGTGTACCTGTCGGGCCGATCGTCCTCGCACATTCCAATTGGACTCCAAATTTCCAGTATCATCGCGAGTCATCTTTGCGAATGTTATAGCGAAATTATAGCAAGTGGACCGTATTCTAAAAGTAAGCGCCTAAATGCGTACCAAGTAAAAGTATTCCAGTGCTTTGCACAGTGACAGGGTGCCTTATCGTTACACATCCCACCGCTTAGACTTGTTCTTCCCAAACAAGTGCCGAGGCTCCGCCGAAGTAAGACGCCAGGCGCTCCAAATGGATGACCTTCAGTCTAGCACCTCTATTTCTGCAACGTTGAACCCTGTATGCCACATTATTAATCCTGGTCACGACTTTGCACGGCCCTTCCCATGACGTTTGAAGTTTTGGAGACAAACCTTTCCTCCACTGCGGGTTGTAGAGCATTACCAGATCATAACTGGCTTTTAACCTGTTGTTGACCAGTTGAGTGCGGCTCCGCGTTCTTCTCATCGGCCCTTTCGCAGCCAAACACCGATCACAGCTTCTGATCCACTCGGCGACAGACTCTTGGCATCCTACCCAATGGAACCTTCTTTTATCTTGGCGACAGTTTTTGCCTAGGTACCCTCCACTGGAATCGTTATGGTATGCCCTGATGACAACGTTGATCCTGCTTTCGGAACCATATTAGGGATTTTGTAGTCCTGCCATCCCTACTCTCCCGCTCGCGGTATAGGCAGCCATCCTTGAGTCGTAGACTTTGCCGCTGTGCCCAGTCCTGTCAGTCCCGCAGTACTCTCTGCACCTTTCCTTTGATAACTTTAGCGAGATAAGTATCGTCGCGCTGGTCCTTCTTTAGCCTTTCCGCAAACCAATCTTCCTCTTGTAGAACCCTTACCGACCGAATATCCACAATCTGTCCCTGGCTTTTGGCTTGCGAATGATGCCTACGCTCGGTTTTGTAAGAACGGTGTGGCAGGGCGTCAGCACATCTTGACGGCGTCTGCTGTCCGGAGCGCTTCTCTCGCAGATGGCAGTCTCGTTCTATGTGACCTTGCTTGCCACATCGCCAGCAACTGCCCGGGACCTCGCTGGTGTCTCTGAGCTTACTGTCTGGCTTTGCGTGACACGTCCAGGTTAGGCTCGACGCTTTTCCGCATATAAATGTCGAGAGCTTCCCATCCATGCCGCCTCATACGTTAATGCGCTTGCCAATGTCTCCTTGAATGCCGGCTTCATTATCATCAATGTACTCACACGTGTCTCCGGGTCAAGAATGCCTTCGATAAACGCCTCGATCTTCAGCCTTTCCAAAATTTCCACGCTGACTTCCGGGTAGGACTGTTGTACCATCCGCTCAATATCTGCCGCATATGTCTGCAGTGCCTCGTTGGCTCTTGCTCTACGGTTCTTCAGCTCGCAGTAATACAGCATTTTGTTGTGCTCGTCACTGTATTTAGCCACCAGTGCACTTATGACGGTCTCGTAATCACCTCTCAAATCTTCCGGAACTGATTTTATTACATCAGCCGCAGGACCTCTTAGATAATAATAAATTGTAGTTTGAAGGTGTGAAATGGCGTAGTACTATCATAAGTAGGCACTTCTGTTCGGGTTGCAAAACTTTGCTAAACTGGCGGCAACCATTCTCGCGGCTGTACCTCTTTAAGCCGCTCGTCTATTTTCTTGTTCATCGAATCTTCCACACTGTCAACTCGTTTGGTCAACTCTCCAGGTGCTCAACTTTCACATCAAATAAAATGTCCACTAGGAAGTAAGTATTTTTTAAAAATTTCACTGATTTGATTATTTAATATTTATTATGTTGCAAAGTTTGAGCGAACTAAGAAGCTGAAATTTTGTCTGCAGTTTTTGAGGAACCATCCCGAGCTGCAAGCTAGGAAAAACAGCCCCAATGTACCGCGCATTGTTCAAAATTAATGGGAGCAGATGGCGGACCACCTCAACGCTATGAGGGGGCCGACGCGTACCCTAGCTTCCTACACCCTTCTGGGAATGAGATATAAAAAAAGGTGAACTTTTGAGTGTCTTGCGACTCCAGCTGCAAAAACAATTCCCATTGGTTTTGGAAAACGAAAATTTTTAACAAAAATGCCTTATTGCATAGCAAAAGGGTCGCTTTCGTCGTGCAAAAGCCTCAAGAGCCTTCTCCTCTTAATTTTTTTAGCCAGAGCGACCGCACACGCTAATAATAGCTGCTCTTCTATTTGCAGAATACGAAATTTGCTGAAATGTTTAGAAATTTTTAATTTAAATTGTTTCCTTGGAACTGTTTTTGCGCTTGTCAGCTCCTACTACATACGTGACAGCTTCTCTGACAAGTGTTAGATAAATAGCTTTTAAAAAATGGCGAGAATACGAAAATCTAACAGTTGATGGATGGAATGGATTCCCCATTCAGGTTTGCTAGAATAGGGCTGTTATTGTCACAATATTGTGACGACAAGACAACCTGTCGCCGTGCAAGGCGCTGTGTCGCTGTGCAAGGCACTCGGTCGCTGTGCAAGGCGCCCTGTCGCTGTGCAATGCACTCGGTCGATGCACGAGGCACCCTGTCGCTGTGCAATGCACTGAATGCTTTGACGGTCATACTTTTAGGCACGGTACTTTAAGAATACGGCCGGCTTGCTATAATTTCGATATTGCAAGGATGGCTCGCGATGGTAATGGAAATTTCTAGTCCAATTGGAATGTGCGAGAACAATCGGCGCGACAAGCAGACAAGTATAAAAACTTTTTTATTAAAAAGGCAGCCGGGTACAGCGCAGAGGGAAAGTCTTGGCAGTGATAAAGTGATAGGAAACTGGGAGAGCCGGTACCACTACATGCACAGAATTTCACTAATATAGGGTGTTTCTTTTAGAGGTTTGCTTTTCGAATAGAGATAAAACTGGCATTTTGTGGTCAAATCTGGCAACTCTAATGTCATTTATGTTCAGTTTGGTTTGCCATTTCATCATGAACAGGTTGACAAAAGAACAAAGCTTGCAAATCGTGCAAATTTATTTCGAAAATAATGGTTCAGTTCGCGAAGATTACCGCGAGCTCCGTCCATTTTATGGTCGACATAATCGTCCATCAGAGCAATTAATTCGGTTAACCATGGGTCGTTTTCGCACTACGTTTACTCTATGTGATAATACGCATCCGCAGAGACGTCGAACAGTGCGCACCGAAGAAACAATTGCCGCTGTAGAGCAAAATGTTGAAGAGGACCCGAATGAATCGATTCGCCACCGTGCACAGCAATTGGAGCTTTGTCCATCAACTTTATGGAAGATTTTGCGCAAAGATCTTGGCTTGCGACCTTACAAGACCATGCAATGCGTCGTGATTTTGGTGTATGGGCCGAAAATGAGATTGATCTCGATGCTGATTTTCATCGCAAAATTTTGTTCAGTGATGAGGCTCATTTTTGGTTGAATGGCTACGTCAACAAGCAAAATTGCCGCATTTGGAGTGAAGAGAATCCACATGAGACCCTTGAGACGCCATTACATCCACAAAAACTGACTGTTTGGTGTGCTCTATGGGCTGGTGGAGTCATTGGGCCATACTTCTTCCGAAATAATGCTGGAGAGTCAGTTACCGTTAATGGAGACCGGTATAGAGCCATGATAACCGACTATTTTGTTCCCGAATTGGATGGCATGAATGTGGATGAGTTGTGGTTTCAACAAGACGGCGCTACATGCCACACAGCGCACGTCACAATCGATTTATTGAAGGAAACATTCGATGAGCGCATAATTTCGCGGAATGGACCTGTCAATTGGCCACCAAGATCGTGTGATTTGACACCATTGGATTATTTTCTTTGGGGATATGTGAAGTCGCTCGTCTACGCCAACAAACCAGAAACGTTAGGGGACTTGGAAGCCAACATTCGTGGCGTTATTGCCGACATACGGCCCCAAATGCTCGAAAAAGTGGTTGAAAATTGGATCTGTAGAATTGGCTTTATTCGAGCCAGCCGCGGCGGCCACATGCCCGAAATCATATTTAAACATTAATGGCATAAAATTATCCTTCCAATAAAGCCAAATTGATGGACATTAAAACGATTTTCTTGTGTTTTATTTCAATTCGAAGTTCTATACCTCTAAAAAAAACACCCTATATTATTACAAAATTGCAACCTACTACTAGTATTGCCCAAGGTTGATCAGGAACGTAGCTTTTCCTCCATATAAATTTCTTAAACGGGGTTGTTGTTCTAGTTCATTTCAAATTTCTAGTGTCGCTGGTGTGATGTTTCTTTTTATTTGTATTTTTTTTGTGCAATTTCGTAATACGTTTGTATAAAACTGGCTATAAAAATATATTATTGCCCAAAAGTGTCAAAACAACCCTTGGGTACGCTTTTTATTGAACTCAGTTAAGATTTTATAAGCTGCATCCAAAAAAATAGTCCTGCGTTCGAACTAGAGCATTTAGCAACAAAAGCATACCTGATCTGATCGTCAACCCGGTGTTAGAGATTCGTTAAATAAAGAACTGCGAAATAAAAATTACGGCAGTTGACCCTGTCATATACAACGCATATAGCTATGTGTTCTTTGGTATATTTTCAATAATATTTACCAAAAAAGTTTATATGTTGTGTATTTAACGCAGAAAATTAATAAAAACATATTTACTTTAAAAAGTAAATAATTGAAAGGAAACTGACGGCGTTTTAGTTTGCACAATCATCCCTAATATCGGGAAAAGAGTGAAAACAGTGAACAGCTGATGATTGCCAGCACACACAGACTGTGTACATGAATTGCAAAAAACGCACAAAAATCTGCTTACTCTCCCAGTTTCCTATCACTTTATCACTGGTCTTGGTTTAGCAAGCAAAGGTGCCACACGATCCAATAAGTAGCAAGTGTAAAGACAGTAAGGTGTAAATTTGTAAATAAAGTGATTGCTTGTTTTTGACTGCGTTTAAGAATTGAAGTGTGTTTTATTTTAAATTGCTCAGTCCAGAGAAACGAACAATCGTACCGAACTAATATTCGCAACAATATAATAAAAAAATCATACCTAATACCTAGCCTAAAAATATGCATAATTATGCACAATTTTCATTACTACTAATCAATGATATTTAGTAGAAATATAAGCACTAAAAATAGAGGACATTTTTGAAATCAACTATCACTAATATCAGGTTTTTGGAAATGTTGCAACCCCGCTACTATCAATATTTAATAATTGGAAATTTTTAAAGTCAATCACCACTATATTTAACTTAGTGAACATTTTTAAAATCCACTACCACTAGGTTTGTAGTTGTAGTAAGCAAACTTACCGACCTGACACCGCCTTATTTTGACACTTTTCTTCAAAATCTTGCGATATTTACCCCTTGGTTTGGATCGAAAATTGTATATGAGCCGCTCAGTGCACAAATCGATTAACTCCATAAAACAAAAAGTTGAGAAATGCGATGAAATAAAAATTTGTTTTTTAAAATTCCCTTTATAATTTAAATTCAAATATATATATTTTGTCGTTTAATGGTGTTAATCTTTACTATTCAGGAAAGTTTTAATAAATATAAAAAGTTATGACTATACCAAGTGCTTTGACACTTAAATTTAAGATTTTTCAAAAAGTGGAGTTAATCACTCTGTGCACTGAGGTACATTTTGAAAATTGCTTCGCTTTGAAAGTACTTTTACGGCAGATCTATTTAAGCTAAAATACGGTGAAACATCTTAAGTTGACTTAAGCTACTCTGTTTTGTTGCCAATAGTAGTTATCTGGTTGGTTGTAGTGGCTGCCTCTGTATGAGACACACTTAGGCCTATATGACCCGTTGTGATACCACAAATTCCACCCGTTTGAAATGTGTATGCAAAACTGTTTTTTCCAACATGTGATACAACACACATTTCAAACGGATGACGAAGGGAGGGAGGGGACCTACAGTTAAACGCCGAATTCTAAAATTATAGACTTCGTTGAAAATCCGGATGAGTCAGCTGCTGGAATGTTCAACATGATTAAGGCCGCATTGGAAAAATTAGACTTAAAAATAAGAAATGTTGTGTACCTAAGTGCTGATAATACGAATGCACAAATATGCGTTTTGTTATATTTTTTAAAGTGGGTCAAAAGTTAAAATTTACATGTGCTTTTAGGTTTTCTCTCTTTTCTAAAAGCATGGTGAAATATTGAAGGAATGTCATGTCCTCCTGAAACAAAGTAGTTCGCATATAAAGTCCTCCTCAAGCCAAATTGTGTCCTCCCTAAGCTGTTTTAACAGTTAGGAAGCCTAATAGCGATAGAAGTAGACGAGCGTTTTACCAGCCCAAGCTAGGGCCTCAGTATGAAAAGCCAGCACGCTACCCGCTGGACTATCGAGGCCGGCATAGTAGTTATCTACTAATATTAATAATCTACTAATATTAATAACACTGTGCAAGTCCAAAATTTAGACATGGGGGGACCTACTGTGTGAGTTTCCTATGCGTATGAGTGTCATTTAAGTATAATTAAATGACTGATTAAATGACACTCATACGCCACGTTGCGCTGCGCCAAAAAATGCACATATCGCAATTACACAGTTTGAATGTATTTTTTTTGGGTTGGTGTCTTAAGCAAATGTGTTGGTCGTTAAAATATCTACAAAATTGACGAAGAAAGTAAAGCGATATTCGGAACGATTTAGGACCTATTAGCATTTAAACGTTCGAAGACTTAAGCGACAAACTTGAGGAAAATTACCAAACTTCAAAGTCGGATTTCTCTTAAACTAGAGCCAATCTTACCAAACGGCTGGTGGATCTCAACTCAGTATACCTATAGAAAACTCACCCAGTAGGTTCTCCCCATGTCTAAATTTTTGAGGGCAAATTTCACGCACAGTGTAATCTACTAATATTAATATTCCTTTTTTGTGACTGGATTGTTATATTGATATACATATCTACATAATTACTTTTTTGTTTTCATAATAAATACAAAACATGCATATTGGGTCCCTTAATATATCCCTCATCAATTAATTTAAGAGGCAAACAAGTTTTTTTTCACAGAAAATTATCTCTTTAAGCAATTTATTAAAAATAATGGGTTTCGAAAGGTAAAATAATGAAAGTATACATGGTATACAAAAATTTTATCACTTCATGACACTTTTTTTCGGCTGTGACACTTTTTTGCGACTTTCGAACATTTTTCAGCGGTAACACTGCGTATATCGCTTTTATTTCACTAAGTTCATAGTGTAAACCAACTCTAACCACTGGCGATAGTGGTAGTTAGGAGCAGAGTGCACTTAACACTACGCCCATGTATGGTTTTGATTTAGTACATTTTTATCCAAAAGTTTATCAAAATATTTTTCGTCATTGCACATGAGCTTATAACAAAAAGTAAAAGTGGTCAATACCAAGATGATTTTGTAAAAATCAAGGATAATGCAAAAAAAATTCAATTTTAATCACGGGATAAAAACAATATGTTTAGGGTCAATTCATAATTGTAATTACAAAATGGGTCTGTACGAATATGGATTGCATACTGTATCAAAATCCTATTAGATGTAAAAACTTACATGAGAGTGCATGTCTTTCAGCTCTAAAATAAACATTTGTGGAAGGCCACCGTTAAAGCCTTCGCTGCACGTCACAGTTAGAGATGTCATTGAAATATTCGTCAAAGTACAATTGTGAACCTGATCTGGTCGTCCTGCGAATAAAAAGCAAATGAATTTTCATTTTTCAATAAATACGCATTTTTATAATATTGACTGCAGAACATCAAATTTTAATGCTGATCTCATTTTAAAAGGTATAGAAATATTTTTTTGAGGGGGTGGCTGACTGTATTAACTACAATAAACATTTATTGCTTAGTGCTATTATGTATTTATTATAAAGTAACTTTTAGTACTTAAGTTTGTTTAACTGTACTTCGTTTAAGACGAAAAAGGAATATTATGAAACGTTTTTCCAACAAAAGACCGATAGTATTTGTATAAAAAATTCAATTAACGCACTGCCATTATTTAAAAATGTATACCTGCTGCAATTATATGAAAAACGCATGGTATGCGTTGACGTCCAATTTTATTAGAAGCCAGACAAAGCAGTGTTCCGTAATCCAATTCAGTTATGGGCGTATAAGTTACCGTGGATGAAGTTCCTACAAAACAAGAATAATTACATAATACAAATATAGTGAAGCTTTTTCTAACTAGAATCAGACATTAACTATACAAGTTTTATAAACATGCACATAAATGGGTGAGCTCCCCCATTCCTCTCGGGTACGTTAGTCGGTTGTGTTTTTTTGCCAGGGTAGGTGATTCGCCTGCGATTGCTCTTGGTTGGAGAAGTGCAACAAGGTTCCAATATGACTTCAAAGTCTTTGTCAGGAGATGAAATCGTAAATTTTTATTGGAAAGTGAAGATGATTTGGACTTTTCAAGCAATGATTATGAACATTATCCAATATTTGACCCCAATCTTGGGGTGTCTGAAAGTTGATCAGAAAACGACTAAATCGAAAAAAGTACGCCGATATTAAAAGACCCGTAAACAGTTTATTGGGAGGGGTTGATCTGATTGGCAGCATAATGGGAAGAAATTAAATATCAGTACGAAGTAAGCGGTGACATGTTTCATCATTCGCTAGACTTAAGAATAAGTAACGCCTGACCACAGATAAATCATCAAGTTGATGAGTTATCTGTAGCCTGGCTATGATATAAACGAGTCCAGAAAGCTCTTGCTTCTACTGTGAAAGTGTTTTTGACTTGAAATTGCTGAGGTTTCGTGCAAAATGAAAACAGCTGGGTCGAGACCTCACAAAAGAAGTAACGCAATGCAATATGAAATAGATGTGAAAATTAAACGTGGCTCAACGCAGCACATTCCACCGCAAGCTGTGCGTCAGGACGAAGTATAAAAGAAGAATAAAATGCAAAGTTTCAAAATGCACTGGTCTTACACAAGCACTTTGCGAAAAATGCGGAGTAGTATTATGCCACAATAAACGCATTAATTGCTTTAAAAATTTGTATTCGAAATTAAAAATATTGAAAATACACGCTTTAATGCTTTATTGAAGATATGAAACCAAAAGTTTTTTACAAAATTAAAGTATATGAAAAAATAAAAGAAATACGTGTTTTTCAATCTTGCGTTTATATCTAAAAGGAAACATTTGATGAATAATTTCACTGTTGTCGTGTAAAGGGTTAAGATCTGTGCGTGGACCTCGGATCAGAACAAAAGGCTTCTCAAAAACCAGTGGACTGCGACATCTATTACAACTGTCGTACGAATAAGCATGTATTTCGCAGCGAATTTGTCAGCACGAGAGTTCATCACTACGTCTCATGCCATGACGTCTAAAACGTCGTGTTGAAGTTCACCACAACGGTCGGACAAGAAAATAAAAACAAATCGAAAAGTGCTAGATGCTCTAGACTTCAGCATCTCAATATCTATGAGGCCGCCAGATCTACGTGCAAAATACTAGCGTTACTTCAGTAGGTGAGTCAAATTCGGCTCAACTTCAATAGATGTATGGGGGCAAGGTATCATGTAACGAAGATCCACATCCTGCTCGAGATGCCCCTGCTTTTACCGAATATGGCGGTTCTAGAGAGGACAACTCGATAAACCCGCAATTCCGTGTTATCCGTACCATGCTTATGGGAAGAATGGCACTACGTATATGTGTCTTCGAACGGTGGCCTCCAGATACCTGGCGACTTCTCGTTGTATTCTTCGCTTTTCCGAGGTAATGGGGGCTATGCCTCGGGTGACCAAGTATGGACCGATTTGATATTGAGGATCAGGTAGCAGTGCCTATAAATATCCAGGTCGATGACCCTACGTTTGCTAACAGGGCTTCAGGTCCTAACAGCGACGTAACTCCTATGGATGTCGCATCTATGGCAGAGAACACTGTTCCAAGTGCCATTGATACGTCTATCCCAACAGACGAGGAGGACGCTCTACTCGCCTCCCAACCTCTGACACAGGTCAGAGCTTCTTCAGACAAAACTCGGCTGTGAGGACGAAAGCGTCTGAAATTTCTCTTGGACAAAGGATTTGACATTGTCGAGGCTAGAAAGCTAGCGCTAAAACCGCTCAAAGAGACTCGACTGTCGCCATCGAATTCCAAATTCCACAATAAGAGAGTTTGGTCGGACAGCTCCACGCCCCCGCCTCCTCCACGGAAAGCCAGCCCTTTGATCCTGCTGGATCATCGGATCAGCACAAAGCGTCCTACAGTCAGGCTGCGTCTAGTGTACGCCTAGGCGTTATACCGCCTGACTTTCCGGCGTCCATTTGGACAACAATTAAAGCTGATCCAATCCAGCATCCTGGACAAGATCGTACAGCAGAGGAAGGGCTCTATTAAGCCCAAATTTTTGTGGGCTACTTTCCTGGAAAGAATCGAAGGGAAAAATAGCGGCCTCAGAGTCGGTGACTGGAGGGTGCTCAATAGAGCACAAAAAGGGGCCACTATCGAGCTGATGATAGCGTTAGACCCCATCTCCATCAGCACACTCAAGGCCACGATTAACAACCTGAGCTTTGAGTTCGGCACAGTGCTGATGAGGCCGAAGGCCAAACGGCCTAAAACAAGCACTGCAGGGACCGGCGGGGCTCCTGAGCCCGCTCAGCTCGACGAACAGCCATGCTGCTCGATGTCCCTAACTGCTCTTTCCCGACCGCAAACACAAAAACCTTCGGGTTGACCGCGCAAATGCGACAGGGGATCCAGGGAAGACGCTGCGCACTTAGCCACTAACAGAGCAAAAAGGTGGCAAAACGTGCCCGCAAAGGAGGGCCTTAGTAGAAGTGCACCACACGAGGCAAATTAAATGCCTCTATCATACCAAAGCTGCCTCGGATGTGCTCAGCAGGAGATTCATTCAAGACGTCCTGGACATAGCTCTAATCCAGGAACCATGGGTTTGCGCCGGAGTCATCAAGGAACTCAACAACACAGGCTGTAAGTTGAAATAATGCCAACAAGCACAATCGCCCGAGGGCAACTCTGCTAATTAGCAACAGACTAACGTTCTTTCCCATTTCAGAACTCATCACTGGGGAATTGGTGGCAGTATGGGCAAGAGGGCCCATATTCGGAAGCCATCTGAAGATAGTCATCGCTTCGGCCTACCTGCCAGGTTAGGAAGCGTCAGCTCCATCCAGTAACGTCCTATCGCTGGTGGAGTATTGCCGAGCAAGGAACCTGAGATGGATCCTGGGCTGCGATGCGAATGCCCACCACACGGTGTGGGGCAGCTCACACATCAATCCAAGGTGTGAGTACCTTCTTGAATACATTAACACATTATTAATAATAACATAAGTATTATTAAGCGGGATAATGAGCCTGCATTTAGGAATGCCAAGGGGAAGTTTTAGATCTTACCATCTCTAGTTCCAACGTTTCCTCCTTTACCTCAAACTGGCATGTGTCAGACGAAGTCTCAATGTCGGATCATCAACATATAAGATTCGACATTGGCGAATCCCCTCGTGTCACCCAAGTTTACCGTAACCATGGCAAGACAAATTGGGACAGTTACAGATTCCTCTTAGAGGAACAAGTAAATAGGTCTACGCAGCCAATACGGTCGCCACATGAGCTAGAAATAGAGGCCGAAAGCCTGAATTCTAATATTCACGTAGCCTTCTGTGAAAACTAGGACAAATGCAGTATATAAAAAAAACGAAAAATTGGGCTGTATAGGGCTGTATGGGCTTATTTTCGTGAAACTAACAAACTGAAGCCAACGTTACTGTAACGCAGAATTGCATGCGGGTGTCGTCGGTATCGCTACGTTAGGGTTCTCCCTACACTTGGTTGGCTTAGACAAAATAATCTTTGGGATTAGGATTCCAATATTGTTAAGTTTTCAAGGAAAGTGGTTGTGCAAACAATTCCGTGTTGGTTTACAGTATCCGTTAAAATACCGTGAAGAAGACCATCTAACATACATAGGTCGTCGGGGTAAGTAAAATAAATAAATAAGTAAAATGTGCTGCAAGCTACTTGATCGCACTGATGGTCTGCGAGCGACGACTAAAGAAAATACTGTGAGGCTCAAACGGTGATATTAACGATCTCAAGAGTTGGAAGTTTCTCAGTTGGAAGTTTGAAAAGAATTAATAATCTCTTATGAAAGTTACAGTTGAATAATTTTAGGTGGTACAACGCTCGCCGCGTTATCTAATAATAATAATAATAATTGACTGGCACGACAGCCCGCTTGCGCGAGACTAAGGCCTAGCTTCCCGCAACTACCCGTGTTGTGCGTGTGAATTTGTACACGGGTTGGAGGGACCTACAGTTTTATGCCGGTTCCGAACGGCAGGTTGGGAGCTTTTTTCATAAGCAATTTTTACTCTCAGAGGTTTGCCATTTCCAGCTGAGAGGACAGCCACCGAAAGAGAAAACGAGTTTTCCCGTTATTTTTTTTAGGTGTTATTACAGGCAGTATTTGAACCTGAGGTTGCTGCCTGCGACTCGCCGCGTTATCTAGTATGTTTATATTTTGACATGGTTGATTACAATCTCATGACATGGTTGATTACCTCTGCTAAGACGTTATTTTTTTAATTTCGGTGTCTAAAAGGGCTAACCCTCGCGACGGTAGACGGCTGACGTGGTTCGAGAGCTTGTTACGTTGACTCGACTTGGCCATGCTGACTGCCGCGGTCTCAGGCTAGACCTGATCGCGTCTGACATGTTCAACGAAGTTAGACGGCAGACAAGCCCGGGTGCCATGCGTCACTGTGGTTAGCTTGCAGGCGGGGAGTGGCGAACTGTTTATTTTTTTATGAATACTTTTGTCCTCCACTACGCCACGCGCACTGGCGGACGCAAAGAGGGATTCTGTTTTGGTTGTTGTACGCGAACCCCCCAATGAAATTAAATCATGTGTTCGCAATTGGCAACGCATATAATTCTTACCTGATCTCGCAATATGGTTTGTTGCAACATCGATACTCTCAGCGGAGTTATTGAACGTCCAATTGAATTCAACCTCCGGTGGGTTTGCGTCTACAATACATTTGATCTTCGCGTCTTCCTGCTTTGCAACTCCATAAATCCTAGGCTGATTAGGTGAACATGTCGGTGCATCTTTAAAATAAATATTTTTAACATTTTTCGTTGACGTTTTAGTAGAATTGGAAAATATTAAATGAAGACTTTTCGAACTCTAAACATTGATTAGAACTAAAAAAAAACTTATATAAAAAATTTAATCACGTTATTACTGGGTGTACACTTAAGTATAACTTGTTACGATAGAAACGTACAAGAATGTGTTTTATAGTTACTTGTAGAAAATGACATTATCTCACATTGTTTTCAATATTCGACAAAACCAGCTGCACTTTTACTTTTTCCAGTTTTTTATCCAATCTTAACTTAGCTATCCAGTTAGAACCAACACAGTGCCCGTGCATTCTTTGAGTGTTGGTGTAAGCAAAAAAAGAACGTCGTCATATTAACCCAAATGTACCGGAATTATTTTTCTTTCGAATATTGCAAACACATTTTTTTAGGGAATATGGCCGGATGCTTCCTGACTGATGGACTGTCTACATTTCTTTTTAATTGCTATTAAAATGAAAATTGATACACATTCAAATTTTTATTTAATTGCTCCCTAAACTTTTAGTATTGATCTGGAAGAACTTTAAACCCCCAAAATTTTACATGCATACATTAAATCACAAATTCAACATACGAATTCATTATAATAGTGAAAAATCGGCACAACTTACATAAGATATTCAACGCAAATGGCGGACTAATGCCTTCACCTTCGGCATTATATCCAACACACGAATAATTTCCAGCTGTTGCTCTTGTCACTCCTTGCAGCACTAACGAATGATTACTGATGATAACACCTTGAGATATATTGTGAGGAAGAGGCCGTCCCTGTGAAAGCAGTCCAATAACACCAATGACTAAAATATCAGTTTACTGTCGCCGAAATCGAAAACGAATAGAATTTTCTGAACTATTTAATCCGCGAACATATTGATTGGGAAAATATAATGGCAATACCTACAAAGACGACAATATACCATTTGAAATTGAGGGCAATGTTTGACAGATACGTCTACCACACATTTTATTTGACCAAAAAATATAATGTAAAAAATTTACATTGAGTTATTCGGAAAGTATTTTGGTTGATTTTTGTATTGAAATGAAGGAACATTTCTTTACAGTGAATGAATATTTTACTGAAATATATTTTGGTCATATTGGTCCAATGCCTTTCGCCATCTGGTAATAGCATGAATACACGCTCATAAAATGTCGTTTCCTGGCAAAAAACTGATCCTCTTCTCTTATGAAGAAAAGGTCTTACTGCCTACAAATTTTTGTAGATACGAGAACAAATAATATTCAAAAGGTGACAGATTTGGGAAGTATGGTGGGTGTTAAAGCTTTTGGTGAGTTACCAAACTTGTAAGAGGTCTGGCTTATCTTGGTGGAACACTACAACTGTTCCATTGATGAATTCGGACTTTTTTTGTGAATGATAGTGAAGTGAATGATTCAATTTGTCCAGCTGATTACAGTACAGTTAAGAGTTGATTGTTGTGTTGTCCGGTAGAAGCTACTATTCTAGTAGCTCTATTCTCTAGTCTATTCCTCTAGCTTTCGGACATTGTTGTAGACAACACATTTCTCGGCCCCTGTGCTGTTACCCTTAAAAAGGAATAATAATTTTTTTATGTCTGAGAAGCAAATGAAAGACGTCAACGCGTCGGAACAAATTTCTTTCCGTAAGAATATGAGGAAGGCATATGGCGAGCTTTGTTATAAAACCTAGGCATTTCAAGTGATTAGAAACGAAAAACACGCATTTGCTTTGAAATCCCGACCCTAGTAATGATTATAAAATTACTTTCCAAACAACCCAATATATGAACAATAACTTAAAAATTCCAAGCCAACGTAGTTTTTTCAAAAATTCACGGATTAAATCATTATCAGGTGGAAAAATAATTGTTGGGGCTAAAAACTTAAATCCAGTTTCACTTTTCCAAATTAAGGCGTTGAATGCGCATTAAGATCATCAGAAAATTATGGCCCATTGCTAATTGAAATGCCGCAAAAGCACTTCAAATTTCCAATGAACTTTGGATTTAATGAGAGCTGGTAATGCATTAATATGAGAAAATAATAATGGATCCTATACAACACATATTATATACATACATTGTGACGCCACTCAATTCGATAAACTGGAGGATGAGCCACAACTAAGCAATCAAAATACACATCAGTCCCTTCTCTTATAGAACCTGGGTCTAGCGAAGTGCCAAGTCGAACGTACGCTTCAGGAATATCTAAAATTATAAAAGACAATTCTTACATGTACAATATATATTGCATCGCATATTGTTTTATTGGCGGATTACTTTAAATTGGCTACACTGGTCGATATGATAGTTTTCCATTGTTCAGGTTAGTTTTAATTGGCAATTCATCATGAAGAGACTCACGCCAAAACGACATTTGCAATTTGTGCTTATTAATTTCAAAAACATGGTTTCAATTCGAGAAACTTATCGGTGATTCCGTGCATCAAAGAAACTATGGATAGTCTTCACAATACATAATCGACGCACAATTGCCGAAATACTTGTGCAGCATGATTTACTGCGAGAGAGTGAAAATTGGATCTCCACACTATGCTATGCAAGTAGCCGCGAAATCATATTCAAATATTAATGCCATAATTTTCTGTTAAATTAAACCAATTTCCGGGATATGAAAACAATCTTTCTGTTATATTTCAATTTAAAGTTCTCCGCCTCTGAAAAACCTTTTTCTTCGATTGATTTCGAGCTTTGAAAAGGGAGAGAGAAAAATGAAAGTGATAGCGAAGTGTTGTGTGGTACTCACACTGAATGTCAAGCTTCCATCCGTCTTCTAGAGGATCTGTAGGTACTGCATGGTTATATGCTTTGCACGATAAGTACTTTCCGGCATCAGACTTATTTAAAGTAATTGATAAAGTACTAGTGGTTTGATTTCCATCACTTGATGTCTGTAATAAACAAACAGATTATAGAAATAAATTTAATGGTTACATCATTCCGAAGGTGATGAAAACTGGACACATTTTTTACAGCAAGGCCAGCCAACTAGTTCGGGCCTTAGCAACCAAAAAAAAATAACAATACACTAACTTATGAGTTTGCCGGCCTCGATAGTCCAGCGGGTAGCGCGCTGGCTTTTCATACCGAGGCCCTAGGTTCGATTACTAGCTTGGGCTGGTAAAACGCTCGTCTACTTCTATTGCTATCCACATGAAGCTTATGAAAATTACAAGAATCGCACAAGTGCGCTCTTAGTAGTCAATGGCAAAACCTCCAAGAGTGAAAGGAAAATTGCCAAAAAACCGCTGTTCGGATTCGGCGTTAAACTGTAGGTACCCTCCCTCCCTTTCCCCATCCGTTTGGAACGTGTGTTGTATCACATGTTGGAAAAAACAGTGTTGCATACCAGGGGCGTAGCCAGAACTTGGTCATGGGGGGTTTCAAAAATTTTTTGTTGCCAGATTAGCATTACGTATTTTGTAAGTAAACTGCACTTTCCAAATAGATAGGGCATTGTGTAGTGGCTTATGTGATTTAATGCATTGGAAATTAAAGTTTTTCCCGATTTTGTGTTAAAAATTCATGAAATTTGGTACATTGGAAGCCAGGACATTTTTTAAGAAGGATAGATGTGGCCAAGCCGCCGTGGCTCAGTTGGTTAGTGCGTTGGACGGCGAGTCGAAGGCAGCAAACCGCAGGTTCAAATACTGCCTGTAATAACACCTAAAAAAAATAACGGGAAAATTCGTTTTCTCTTTCGGTGGCTGTCCTCTCAGCTGGAAATGGCAAACCTCTGAGAGTAAAAATTGCCTATGATAAAGCTCCCAACCTGCCGTTCGGAACCGGCATAAAAACTGTAGGTCCCTTCTACCCGCGTACAAATTCACACGCACAACACGGGTGGTTGCGGGAAGCTAGGCCTTAGTCTCGCGTAAGCGGGCTGTCGTGCCAGTCAATTAAATTATTATTATTAGATGTGGCCAAATGGCCACGTAGTAGTCCGAAGTGGCCACGTAGTTACCACCAGAATGAAAAAAATATTTATTTCTCATAACAGTTATTATGCAACGTAAAAGTTTATTGTCGCAAATAATAATTATAATCAACAAATACAATTTATGTTGCATTATAATAGTTACATTGTAATTAATTTCTTAAAAAACTTATAATAGTTAAGTCCCTCGTCAAAAGCCTTTTAAATGTTCCTTTAATCTTGAAGTTTATGTATAAGTTATTTATTTTGTTTATGTCGAATAAACATTTTGGTTATATTTATTACATTTTGGTTATTTATATTTTTGTTCCTGGTTATAAATTTTTTCTTCTTGTGACAACGCTGGATAGCAGTAAAGTGCTTCTCAATCGACAGCTGCACACGTTTTGAAGCAAATTCATACGCTATACAACAACAAAACCTACGCTTAAGATAACTGTCGCCAATGCGTGCGGAGTGCTGTGTGTGGATACTAAAATGCTCAGCCTATGCCGTAGATCATGTAGATCATTTACAAAAACAAATGAGGAACTAGAATCCTCAGCCTATGCTGAAGAGCATTTACAAAAACACATGGGCACCTCTGTCCTCCGCAAATCTAACAGAAAATGTTATGAACTTAACATGCTCAAATGCCTACGCTTCGCTCAAGGCGAATTCATACAGGTGAATGTATTTCGTTTTTGTTTTCTGGGCTTAGACTGTCAAAATCAGCCAATCAGAACAAAGCTTTCTTTTTTCATTTTTAAACTGTCACAGTTTTACACAGGCATTTTAACAATCTAGACCTACCTTTTCCAATCTACCTTTTCCACCACAAAAAAAATCAAATCAGCTGATTCAACGAGGTCTTCTGTCGCCTTGGCTTCGCTCATCCCGCTCGCATCATAACAGCCTAAAACACTTTTGTGCCCACATGCGCGTTCTATATTACTTCATATTATTTAATAGTAGCAAGTGTAAAGACGAGCAAAGTCTAAATTTGTGAATAAAGTAATTGTTGGATTTGATTGTGTTTTGCGTTTAATAATTGAAGTGTGTTTATTTTTCAAGCACAATCCAGAGAGACGAAAGCCTAAAGAACTAATTTTCGTAACAATATATTATATCAATATTGATATATTATATATACTGTTACGAAAATGACTAGTTCGTATCTGATTGTGCTTGAAAATAAAACTACTTCAGTGATTCAGCGCAAACGCAGACAAAAATCAACAATTGCTTTATTCACAAATTTCACACTTTGCTTGTATTTACACTTGTTTCTACTTTGCTTGCTCAGCTAAGACTCCTCTTGTTGCGCCGCGCAGCGCTGCTTATATACCAGTTTTCTTATCGCGCCGAAGTTTCTTGCAACTTCCAATTGGAACACGCTCGACCATTCTCGCACAGTTCGCGAACCATCCTTGCCATATCGGAGTAACACCAAGCGAATTATACCAAATTCGCCGTACTTGAAAGTGCATGCCTAAAAGTATGCTTGGAAAAGCGTTCGTGCATAGACAAGCATTCAGCACATTGCTTCTTCGCAACAATACACTAGTCAGAAAAAGTTTGCGTACAGGCAAGTCAAAATTATTTTATCATCAATTTTGACCTCAAAAATGGGTTCTCCGTTTACCAAAACTTATCCACATTATTCATATATGCCTTAACTTCACTTTTTGTTGTGTTTTAGATGCATCAAAACAATAATTTTCCATTTATTCGTATTTATTGACAATATACTCACAAAACGGTGCAGAATAAGTTTGCGTACAAAACTAATATCGGAAATTTCCAGTTATGCTTTTTATTTTTATTTGGAAATTTGTATTCCATTGAGCAATAAACGGACTTGTAAATTATTTTTAAACGTATATGTGCTGGAAATTATATAGAAAGCAATAGAACCTAAGCGAAAAAAATTAAAATGGATAAAAGGATTATCCTACTAAATCTTTCCCAAATTGACAAAAAATGTCGTGAAAATTGAGAAACTTTTCGAACAGCATTTCGGCATTTCCAAACGCCATCTTAAATTTTGAAAAACAAGAAATTCTTGCTACGATCTGGCCATTTTCTTAAGCTAACCAAGCAATAGGATTAGATTGTTTTGCGATCAGTGCATCATGATCTTAGGCTAGTTGCATCCAATATCTGCAGAAATGTACAGAAATGTTCTATAAAACCCAGTAGCAGTGACTTTATAAGAAATGTCATGAAAAAACATATTTCCCCTACATAATAGCATGTAAGAAGCCCATATTTAGTTTACTAACAAGGAGCACATAATTGCTTTCGTGAAAGAGTCCATCAAAGAGTCTAGAAACCCAGACTTCCGGGACGATGAGTTGTTATCTATGGAAAGTGGGAAGATTTATTATTATCTGATAATGGTTTGGCATATTTGGCATTAAAAGGCATCAACTAATTTGAAGAGGATCCTGTTAATAACAAAAATCTGAAATTAACACTGAAGCATAGCATTTGAGGGGGTATGGTATGGGGCTGCATGTCTAGTAAAGGAGTGAGCAGGTTGTGTTTTTTTATTCAGAAATGGTTCCGAGGGGTTATTTTCATATTCTAAAAGCTTATGCAAGCCAAGGTTTCAAAATTTTGGATCAGGTTCCAACATTTCTTTTCAACTTTGCGATGACCTCAAGGCGCAATGCATACGTTGTGAAGCTATCTTTGCTATTAACTGGCTCAAAAAAGTTGAAAAAGTGCCTCCCTAGTCACCTAACGTGCATTTAATTAAATATATAAAGGTTTACTTGAACCCTGAGCCCAACAACACTCTATCTTCAAAGATATAGTAAACAAATATAACAATTGAAGGATATAACAAAAGAACAGCTGAAAAACACATAATTTAATAAAATGTATGCCGAAACTTCTGTAGGGAGTTTCAATAAGAGAAGCATGTCCAAAAAGTTATTAATTTTTGAACAAAACATAGTTTAAATTAAATTTTTGCTACGTAACCTTATCTTGTACGCAAATTTTTTCAGAGGTGAATTCATAACACATTTTGTTGTTTGCCCTTCTTTCACAATTTGGTCAAGTTTTTGTTTTTATTATCTTAATAGAATAAAAGATTTTAGTTTATGGAAAAAATAAATATTTTGTTTTTGAAAAATTACTTCAAGTGATTTATTTTTCATATGAAAAAAACTATGTACCCCTTGTACGCAAACTTATTCTGACTAGTGTATATCAAAATTTTGCACGAACGAATCTATTGAATTATTGAAAAGATTACACCAGTGTAAGACTGAACAAATTTGTATTAGCAAATGAACCGCTATCTTAAAGATGCTTATACATACTAGACATTTACGTCGCCGCCGCCGCCGATTTTTGCTTTTTCTGACACGCCGCCGCCGGTAAAAACAGGCGCGGCGTTCGGCGTGTAACTTTTTTAACTTGACGTTTTAACTTTTTGGAGGGAAAAGGCGTCTGCAATGCCATTGCTAGATATGTTAGCACAAAAAGTGTTGTGCATTCCGGCAACGAGCACTCCAAGCGAGCGTGTTTTTTCTATTGCTGGTCTCACCATTACAAATAAAAGGTCACAGCTTAGTCCTTATAACGTCAATAAAATAATTTTCATACATGACAATTACGAGACTTGCAAAGCAAATTTAACATAATTTCTTTTAAATATTATTATTATTATTTTTTATAAGTAGGTACTTATGTAAAATGTGAAAAATGACTGTGAATTTAAGGAGCACAAGAAAAGCTTTATTGTTTTTTGTTTAACAATTGTTATTGTTTTTTTTTAATGTATTAATATACATCTATATAAATAAAAATGAAGTGATGTGCGCTAGAAAAAAACTCAGAAACCGCTTGGCCGATAAAATACGATTTAGTCGTGCCCGTCGACAAGGGGAATGGTCTGGGTATAACATGGAATAGCTTCGGAATTATTACTCGGACAGCATTTAAATTTGTTACTGGGACAATCGGCATGAAAACATTGAACATAATAAATCTAACTTAATTGCTTAGGGCCGTTATACAGATATTATCAGATCTGTTTAATATCAGATCAGTTAACAGATATTAAAAAAAATTTATTATGAAATCGACGTGATTGAAGCCGCCGGGTACAGCTAGTTTTTAAAATAAATTGAAATAGAAAAATTTCATTTAATAACTGGATACACCGCTCTCCCCGCCGCCGCCGCCGCCAGATTTACCGGCTCAGCCGCCGCCGCCGGTTCTCTCTGGCCCCTACGCCGCCGCTGAACCAAAAGCAATCGGCGTAAACCTCTAATACATACATAATATGTATGTATACACAGGATATAATGAAAATATGTATGTACATACATATTCTTACTGATATGCCTTTATATAAAATATTCGGTAATTTTACCCTGCGAATATTTCTTTTTTGACAATTTCACAACCATTTCGAAAGCGACGTTGAAATGACGTCGTGCGTGTTGCAATGTGGTAGATTGCTAATCAAATTGAACTCGTAAAACTTTTCCAGTGCTGCTAAACAAAGTATTTTTCATACAAATCAAAGAAAACAGGCTCAAAAATGAAATGCAGCTTTTTGCGAAATAGTACCTTGGCCAAATCATGCAGCTAAGCAGAAAATGCACCTAAGCGAATAGGCAGCTAATGTACGGTACTTTCGTTGAAATAATTGTTATTGCCCAACTAGGAGGAACGCAAGTTTGCAGTCAATGGGCTCAATAAATATAGTTTTTCTTAATCCTTCGTTGACCCAGTCAGATTCTTATGAAAAAGTACTTGTATGATGATAACTAATTTAAAAGGGTTTCACCATATTTTAAGTAAATTGACCTTTTAAATCATGTTTCCCTATATAAACTCTTAACCCATTGTTGACCCCGTCAGATTTCGATTTTCGAAAAATAAAAAATACGTGTCTTTTTATTTATCATTTGGTTCACTTCAACCAAGTTTGAAGTCAAAACCCCCATTAAATCATGTTTCTCTATACAAACTTTTAACCCTTTACTTACAAACTTTTACCCTGTTAAATTTCAAATTTTCAAAAAAGTATAAAATATGTTTGTAATTATTTGGGATAACCTTAACCCTTGCTTCACCACATTAAGTTTTGATTTTCGAAAAATTAAAAATATGTGTCGAAATATTTTTGATGAAGAGTATTTTCTAAAACAAACAGGGTACAAACTTTTACCCTGTTAAATTTCGATTTTCAAAAAAGTATAAAATATGTTTGTAATTATTTGGGATTTCAAATGTTTCCATCAATTTTTAACTCAATATCGGTTCATATTTTTTTCGTAGTCTTTCCGCATACAAACCTTAACCCTTGCTTCACCACATTAAATTTTGATTTTCGAAAAATTGAAAAATATGTGTCGAAATATTTTTGATGAAGAGTATTTTCACCAAGTTTGAAATCAATAGGGCTATTATATCAAGTTTCTTCATACAACACTTTTACCCATATTTGGCCCCTTTAGACCCCGAATTTAAAAAAATCCCATCTTAGCGGAGGTTCATTTTTCAAGATGTACCTATAGTTCAAATTTCATGTTTGTAGCTTCAGCGGTTTGACCTGGCTGAAAGCTTGACAAAATCTGGTGTGCATTTTTTTTGCATATATTTTGCATATTTATATAAGGTGCGTTTCGTAATTATAAGGTCATTAAATTTTTTACTATACCCATCAAATGACTGACTATAGGGTATCAACACTCCCCAAAAAAGAAAAGTAGCTAATAAGAAGGAGAGGCAGCAGCTGATAAACATTTTTGAACTAACGGTATATTTATACAACAACAATAACAAGAATTCAGGTGTTTCACAATTATAAGGTCAATAGTAAAACTATCGCAGAGAAATCTGTCAGGGGATTCTTCGGCATCGAAAACAATTGAATATTGTAAAATCGTAAAAATGCCACGAGGTATGCAGCTTTCGGACTTTGAGAAAGGTCAAATTACCGCATTACGCGATCGCGGAGTAGCGATGAGGGAAATCGGGAGACAAATTAACCGTAGCCTATGTGTTGGCAAAATTTTTTGCAAAATCCGCAAGTTTACGGTACACAGAAGCGTCCTGGAGCCAAGAGAAAGCTCAATCCGCGCACCGAGGCTCGCATTGTACGCGAAGCTAGCAACTCATCCGTTTCATTAACAGGCTTAAGGACGTTGGTACAAGCAAATGTGTCAAAGGCAACCATTTGGAGGACCTTAAAACGGAGTCAAAAGATTCAATTTGAGAAGCAGCAACGAATGCCTAAGCTAACAAAGCGCCACAAGGAGGTTAGAGTTGATTTTGCTTTAAAAAACGTCCACACCAATTGGGAAAGAGTAAGTCCTGTTTTTATCAGCTTAGTCCTTTATATTGAAACAAACGACTTTAGGTTATATTTTGCGACGAAAAGATGTGGAATCTGGATGGGCCAGATGGTTTTCGAGGCTATTGCCGTGATGTCCGAAAAGAACCATTGCGGTTTACAAAACGGAATTTTGGTTGTGGCAGTGTAATGGTGTGGGGCGCGTTTTCGGCTCAGGGATGCTTGGAACTCCAAATAACATCTTGTCGGATGAAGAGCGCTGACTATATACAACTCCTTGAGAGTAGCCTGGTGCCATTTTTGGAGGAAAAATGTGACACAGAGTGGCGTTTCCAACAAGATAATGTTCGAATCCATGTTAGCCGAGAGACAAAACGGTGGTTTTCGTCGAAATCCATCACAGTTTTGGAGTGGCCTGCATGCTCACCTGACATCAACCCCATAGAAAATCTGTGGGGCATTCTAACACAACGAGTGTATGGGGGTAATCGACAGTTTGAGTCAACTGAACCTCTCATAACCGCTGTAAAGGAAGAATGGCAAAAAATTGACCAAGACCTAATTAATAGTCTTATTATAAGTATGAAAAAACGGATTGAAGATCATTATAATAAGAGAGGAGATGTATTCAATAATCCTTTTTTAATAAATATTGACGTTTACATTAAATTACATATGAAATCATAGTTGACCTTATAATTGTGAAACACGTAAATTTTTGTTGCTGTTCTTGAACAACATTATCAATTTGTCAAAAGTATTCTTTTGTTGTTGTCTTTACTCTTAACCTGCTACACAATTTTTATCAAAAGTTTCGATACCCTACAGTCAGTCGTTTCGGAGATATGGTGAAAAATTGAATGACCTTATAATTATGAAACGCACCTTATTTTGTGTGCATATAATTCCGATACCTACCTACTAGGGATTGTAATCCCGCGATCGCGAATCCCGGAATCCCGGGATCCCGGACAATTTCAGTCCCGAAAAATCCCGGGATTGAAAAAATCCGATCCCGGGATCGAAACAAAAAAAACCTAATTTTTTGCTTTTATCACGTTGATTTCGAAAAATGCAACCCTTCTTATTTAGTACAAAATATAGATTGCAAACGCCCTGTGACATTTGAACTTGTTTCAATGCAACAATTTACTTTGCCGTAACGAAAGGTAATACTACGTTTACACAGCGAGATTAACTCATCGAGATTAAGATAATCTCGTTGCCCGTTTACATAGAGATTAACTTCAATAAGATTAATCCAACACACAAACCTTTTCGCGCTACCTGCCCTTCGCCAACAAAGAAACGCATTATTCCTTGCAATGATTAATCCAACACACAAACCTTTTCGCGCTACAATTCATTTTTTTGTTTATTTTTGCATGACTTCGCTTAGTGATGATACAAAAATAATCGATTTCAGCCAAATTTGCAGAGTTGCATTGGGGAAATACGAGATTACTTTGTGAGATTAACTTTTAATCGCCCTTTTTGCGAGGTTAACTTTGTATGGGTAATCGCGCATTTTGATACGAGATTAACGACTAAATCGCGCAAATCGAGATAATCTCGTAGTATAAGCTAATTTGCAAAACTTATTTAAGTATTTTAGTTTATTTTTATTCTGCAGATTTTTCAAAAAGTTTTTTCCACACAAAGCAAAAGCGCGGCAACGACATTCTGTCTGGAACTATTTTTTGATAAAATCGAAAGGCGAAGCTTCTGCCAAATGCAAAAAGTGCAGCAATATTGTAAAAACGAACGGCGGCTCTACAAAAGGTCTTCATACCCATCTAAAGGTATTCGATTAATTTGAATTTAAATTTACTAATTACTTATTAATGAATATTTCTCAGAGGTCGTCTTATTGACGTTATTTATACCGAGTTTGACTTATTTTTAAAAGGCGGAAACCGTGGCCAAAACTTGCAAAAAGTATATGAATATGTAGATACGATTTCACTTACTAGTATTCAACCAGAGATGCTTTTCTTCAGCAGGCAATATATGCAGCAAGCTAAGATCTCGTTTAGGAGATAATACCCTTAATGCTTTAATAATTTTAAGATATTACCTAAAGTCTAATTGATGTAGACAATTGGCAATTTAATGCATTTTTATGTGAATGAATATGAATATTGAATGAATATTTTGTTCTTAGTTTTAAGGAACACAGAAATGTATTTAATACGAAAATAAAATGTATTTGATAGAAAATTACGTCGCCGTTGGGAAAAACTGGCAAAAACGCTCGCATTGGAGCAAATCGAATCTGAATTTTATTTTACTTGTAATACATATAGATAGACTAGCGAGACAACAAATCAACTTTTCAAGTCTCTTCATCCCATGACCTGGACTTTGCGGCCTTTCAAAGTTGAACGTTTTATTATATTATTTTCACTTCTAGCAAAATATCGTTAACAAGGCTGTCTTCAGATGCCCGTAGAATCTATGTTTTTTAATTAAATCACATAATTTTTCACATGTGGGGTTATGATATTTAAGCAATTAATATATAAAAAAATTTTATTTAAAAAATTTTTATTTTGACAAAAAAAAAATATCTAACCTTTGCCTAATTTTTTGATAAAAATGAGAAAAATCGGGATTTTCTCTAGACTGTAACTTTTGAGATTCCACAGCATTCCACGAAATACGTATACACTGATTAGGTGGGACATTCAGCTAAATGATGGTACCAAACTAATCTGCTGAGTCCTGCGACTAAATGAATGCGAGCAATCTTCGCATGCCAACCCAAGCACTTTTTGTACTCAGTTCTGGTGAGCAACGATATATTTTTAATTGCTGAGCAAAACTATAACGTATGAAAAACAGCAAGGCTGGTGTTGAAAGGAATAAATATGTATTTAAATATATAGAATTGAGTTATGTATATATATATCGCATTGATTTATCTATGTCCGTCCGTTAATATGTCTTCCAACTCGTCTGTTTGATGGAAGGTAATCATAATTAGCTGTAGAAAAAGTTAAGACACGAAACTGAAATTTCGTACAAAAACTTTGGAAATCATGAGAACAACATATTGCCTAAAATGGGCGTGGTTTGACCATTTTTTAACAGGGTTGCCTTATAAACAAATGTTTTCAAAATATGCCTCCCTCCCTTATGATACATACTAAGTCATTATTTTTATTTATTATTATTATTAAGGTAAATGCGCCTAATTCCGTGCTAGTCCCCAAATCCGTGCTATCCTGGCAAGCGAAGTTTAACATGGAACGTTCTGGGACGGATTAACAGGAATAATCGAGTTTCAGAAGTTGTACATGTTTCAAGAAAGAGTTTGCCTACTTTTATGAAAATGGGCGTGGCTATGTATCACAAAATTAAAATTTCTTCGTCTAAAGAGGATTTTAATACATCACAACAAAATTTTAGCCTCTTTTAACACGTTCGCGGACAGTAAAAATTTCAGTGAGCTGCAAAAATAGACAGGCTATTTTTGTGGAAACTATAAGCACTTTCTGAAATCTGATTACACATATATTGTTAGAGTTGTCAGATTATCATATTTTAACCGTTATACACAATGAATGCTATAGCATTCACGACGATATAGATCACATTTTTCAACTAGAGTGACGTGAATGCTATAGCAGTCATTCATAGAAAACATGAGAAGAAGAGGTTTATTATATTTTTATAACTTTATTTATTCAACAGCAGTTCTCTCTTCGTGTATATATAATAACTGGACGCGGACACTATACTTCAAACCATTTTGATTAAAAAATCTCTCATAAACAGACAAAATTCAGAAATATGCCCAACCAGTTTTTAAGAATCTGTACTACCCTATAATACCTACAAATCTCTCTCTTATTTGAAAATGAATATTTGAAATTAAATCAATCAGTGTTTAGGCCAGTGGCGCACAAAGGATTTTATTTTGGGGTGGAGAGTTTGCGTACAACTTTTGAGCCGAATACCACTCGAAACCATATTTTGTACCAGCATTTTTTGTTTTTGGGGGGCGGTTTGAACCCCAAAAACCCCGCCTGTGAGCGCCACTGGTTTAGGCAATCAACCATTACAAAATTTTTTCAACCAAAGTAGTACTAAAATGTGAACACTTGTACAATGTGTGTACTTTACCTATACATGTAATAAATATTAATAAAATATTCAATATTCATAAATTCGTCCAAAATATTAAATAAATAAACGAGAAACACTTGGATACAATTTTAACTAATTTGTTGTGCACCCCCCCTCCCCCCTTAACCGGACAAAACCACTGCGATGGTGAGTGTCCAGTTATGAAGAATTTCACTGTACACCGAAAAAAATAAAATAATATGAAACTACTTAATGAATCAGTTGCTAATTACTTTGAAATGTATATTCATTACAAAAATTAAAGTTTATAAAAATATAAATGAATAAAAATTGGCTTTAAAATTTGAATGCTATAGCATTCACGTCATTTTGCATCACTATGAAAATGACTGCTATAGCATTCACGTCCGCGAACGTGTTAATATTCTTAAAAATAAAGGCTGTATGGAGAGTAGGCATGGAGGTGGGTGATTTTTTTTCATTTTTGGAATAAATCATCTTCTACTTATGGAAAACCGTTATGTGAAAATTCAATCTTTTATCTTTTTTATTTCCGAAGTTATTAAATTTTTCGTTATATATTCGGAAACCATAAACCGTGTGCTACGAAAAAGTGCTCAAATTAAAAAACGCTAAAACACGTGTAACTTTATTTTTGATCTTCTACGAGAATCAGTTATCAAAATATTGGCTTTTTTTAACTTCGGATTATACCTGTTTTTAAAACTCTTAACTTCCGACTGTAGGGTACCAGCTCCTGGTAGGGGAAATTAAAAAAAAAAAAAAAATTATACCATACAATTCTCTGAAGAATTCTAAAGATAATAACGAAATTTCAGTTCTCTAGTGCAAAAACTATAGACGCTAAAGCTCAAAACAGGCGATGCGAACGTTTTTGCCTGTTTTTCCCCAACGTGCGTCGTTCGTTAAAATAATATATTCAATCCCGAAAAAATCCCGGGATTGCAATTTTCAATCCCGAAAATCCCGGGATTGTAAAACTGGTCCCGGATTGCAATCCCTACTACCTACCTATTAAGTGTAGGGACAGTAAGTGTGAAAATGTAAAGTGACTACTGTTGTAGAGATGCGTTCAAGAATTTTAGTGTGCACAATCCAGAGAAAGGAATACAAAAATGAAAAATTATTAAAAATAATAAACAGTCAGAGAAACTATACACATCTCATTTATAAAATTAGTTAGTGCTGACACCGCTTTGTTCTTAATTTGTATTATTTGTGGTAATAATAATAATAATAATTGACTGGCACGACAGCCCGCTTACGCGAGACTAAGGCCTAGCTTCCCGCAACCACCCGTGTTGTGCGTGTGAATTTGTACGCGGGTTGGAGGGACCTACAGTTTTATGCCGGTTCCGAACGGCAGGTTGGGAGCTTTTTCATAAGCAATTTTTACTCTCAGAGGTTTGCCATTTCCAGCTGAGAGGACAGCCACCGAAAGAGAAAACGAGTTTTCCCGTTATTTTTTAGGTGTTATTACAGGCAGTATTTGAACCTGAGGTTGCTGCCTGCGACTCGCGGTCCAACGCACTAACCAACTGAGCCACGGCGGCTGTATTATTTGTGGTATATCACTTTAATTCACAGATGTTTCAAGACAAAATTATTTAAGCGTAAATCTAGAATGAGCCATAAATAATGACAGCAGCATAGCATGACATATTTCGTTGTTGCTTACTTACTGTTTCTGTTGTCTTTTCCAGTCGGAGACCATTTTGCCACCACGTTATTACAGCAGGAGGGCGAGATCCTGCACTCTGGCACAAGAGATCATATCGGCGCCCCGCAGATAGGGGTTGATGAGCTCCCAGTAAACGAATGTTTAACGGCGCGACTTTATGAAATTTGAAAAAGTAAAACACATATAAGAAAACAGACACATGTTATTAAGTGGCATGCAAATTATAAATCTTAAAACAGGATTTGCACATTTTTAATACTCTTATATACGAGTTCCTACCTAATAACAAAGACGGGTTAAGGCGGACTTAATAAAATTTTCGTATTAATTCTAAAACTTTTTCTTGGGCATACTTCTTAAAAAGGTGAAATTCTGATAGGGCCAAGTGAGGAGAGTAAGGCTGCAGTTTTTTAGGAACCTCTCGTGCGGCATGGAGTCTCGCATTACATGTAAACAAAATTACATATATTCTGTTCACCAAGCAGGCCTCTTTTAGCTTCAATAGCTTTGTTGATAACACCACAAATTGTTCACAATATGTTTAGTTCCTTATATATCGTTCCAGACTTACACATCTGTTGAAATTTAATTTCATTTTGTTGTCATTCCTGCCAACTCATACGGAACTGACTGGGCAGGTTTGACACTTTCCCAATGGCTTTAAGTACCGGTAAAAATCTGAATGGGTCTATTGTAGTTGAGGAATCAAATATTCCTTAACCTTCTGCCTGTCCCTTGCTCAAAATTGCTTTCGCTGTCCCGTAGGGACAAACGGTTATATAATTTACTGACAAAACATGAAGAAATGTTGCACATAAATCACAAAAGAAAAGGGGAAAGTCCCGAAAAGTGGTTTTCTCGATTTGTTATTGGGTTGTTAGCGCGATTCACACTAAATAACACAAATAGACGAGCGCACAAAACCGCTCAACCGTTTTTTTAATTCCGCCTGGGGTCAAATAGACCCCTAGGGGCAGGCAGTAAGTTAACTGTTACTATGGGATTTGACCCCACTAGCTCCCGCCACTTGTTGTTATCGAACTCTTTTGGGCGTGCAGATTTCGATTCATCGTAATGACTATAATACCCAGATCGAGACTATAATATCCAAACATTGAGCATCTTTGACCCAGCCCACTTATTACCACTTCACCAAACATTTGGTGATAGGTTTTTTTAAGATCTACGTTACAGAATTTGTGACGATAATGCATTTCGTAACTGCGTAACTGCGCAATATCGGGCTCCCTAGCATATGCAAGATGTCACAACACGATTGAACGAGCATTTGTAGGCCGCAGCAGCATTGCATACTTTTAGGAGGCATGGTTATTTGGATGGAACTATCGCAGAGACGATTCTAGGCGGTGATGGAATGTTTTCGGATAAGAAAAGCGAAGTGAAAGTGACTAGTGAATCAATAAAGTGAAAGAAGTGACAAGTGTAAAAACAGTGAAGTGTAAAGTTGTAATAAAGTTACTATTAGTGTTGAACTGCGTAAAAGAATTCTAGGTGTTCATCTTGACCCAATCCACCGATATGAAATACGCTTGCGTTGGCAACCAGAACTTATTTTCATAACATTTAGTGTCAGAAATTGGATTGTGCTGTTAAAATTAAAACAAAAGGTAAACATTATAAAACGAAAACATGATGAAACTCAAGAAACTGAAGGTGGAGCACCTGTAAAAGAAGGTTATTACTGGGAATCTGACGACTGTTAGAGATAAGATGGAGTTGCAGCTGTGCTTGCGCGAGGCGTGCGCAGCACGAGATACCGATTGGGCTGCGGACGAGTTCAGAACGCATGAGCTGGAGACGCCGGCCAAAGTGAAGTCGCAGGGGTTGCAAATAATGCACATGAGCACATGAATGTCAACGAAAATGGAAACGGCGAGTCGAGAAATGTCGACGAAAATGGAAACGGCGAATCGAGAAATGTCAGCGAAAAAGGAAAAGTTCGAAAACGCGCGAGCATAGAGCAGAAAGTGAAAACAAGTTCTCCAACAATCTGAATGTGGATCAGATGGAATATTTGGGCAAACGAGTGAAAACCCTGGAATATTCGCTGAACCGAGATGGTGACCAGCGCTATGACGTATAAGGAGGCATGGATGGGGAGCTCCCGATATGCATCGAAAAGTGACAACCTGAACCAGACCGTAAGCGAGTCTAAATTCGCCTGCTAGCTATGTGGCAAGCATGGCCACATAGTACGAGACTGTCGTCGACGAAGAAAACGTTCCGGAACGCTATCGCCGTCAACAAATGCTGACGCACTGCAACACCGGCCTTACAAAACTGAGTGCAGGCATCATTCGCGAGCCGAAAGCAATGAAAAAATTGTGGTCATCCAATTAGTAAGCGTTATTCAAGAGGAATATTGGTCTGCGCAGAGGCTACGAAAGGGAGGGAAAGTGCAAAGAGTATGCCGGACTGGCAGGAGATGGCTGGCGAAAGCCCTATCGCGAAGACTGAAGGATGGCTGCCTATGCCGCGAATGTTAGAGTAAGGATGGCAGGATCACGAACTCCCTAATAGTAGACCCGACGAGCAGGATAAACGAGGTGTACCATAATAACTCCAGGTGCACCTACGCATCATAAAAATTGTTGTCAAAATTAAACGACGATAGGATGCCAAGTACGGCTGCGGAAGAGTCGACAATCTCTTGCACTCAACGCAACAAATATGTGCTGGTGGTAATGGATTATTTCAGCAAATGCCCAGAGGTGTATTCTATTCCCAACCACGTTAACCTGCAGTTCTGCAACCACTACGATTGCAGAAATGCTGGTTAACAACTGGGTAGCCAGATTCGAAGTTCCATTGGAGTTGCACTCAAATCAAGGCTGGAATTTTTAATCTGCACTCAAAGAAGTATGTGAACTGCTGATCATACGGAAAACTCGCACCATTTAATCGAACACTGGAAGAATATCTGCAGAAAGTGGTGGACAAAAAGACTGGGACACGGATATTCCTCTGTTTCTAATGGCGTATAGGTCTACCGCGCACAACACGACGTCACTCAGACCGGCACAGATTCGAGATTGCCCGCTGACTTAAAATTCGGAGTGGTCAGCACAACGGAAGGCGTAATGGCTGACTACGTGGTTGGAACTGGAGGAATCCCACAAGTTTATAAGGAGCTGCACTCAACCGGTCAGCAATAAGATAATAGCCAGATATGTTCTACGGGCTAACACAGCAGGTTTCCAAGAAGGCGATCTGGTAATGCTATACAACACGCAACGGAAGAAAGGCTTGTCCATTTGGTAGAAAATTGTATACCTAATTTTCTAATTATTTTTTCAATCAAGAAGGGACTGTATTGAAAAGAAACTAAACACTTTGAAAGTGATGCTACTCCAAGAAATTTACCTATATACTCACATGTTGTTTGCTAATATGGCGTTCAAACTGACTCATTTAAACTAGAAAAGAGCTTTTTATTGAACACACCCGTCCAGACCGCTCAATGAAGTTTAATTTGACAGCTGTTTGTTTACAAACAACAAATAAATATTTTTGTGAACTGATGTGCTGGGAGCATGGTGAATATTTCACAAACCACGGCAACATACTAAACTTCGTCCAAATATTAGATGCCTTGTATTCAGATGCCATAAAAATGCGATGAATGGAATGAAAGCAGTGCGAGCAAAACGAATATTTTCATTCATTTTCAATTTTTGTTTGGTTTTGTTTTGATGAAATGGCAGCTGAATTTTAAGGGATGTGTTTCAAACATGAATAGCTTAGTCTATTCAACACTACAACACTGAATAGTGTTGCGTTGGTAAAAAAGCTTTTTCATAGAAAGCTTTCGGGTACAACCCTACGCTAAACTCGTTTCAAAACTTGTTAAATGGTTTAACACGTTTAATTTCTAACAACAATTGCATGTGAATAAACGGGTTTTCGAACTGGTTTTGTTCATTTAACTTGTTAAAGCACATTAAACACGTTTAAGTCGTCAGTTTGAACACCATATAAACTTATTAATATATTGTGACGATAATGCTCGCCCTCACTGTACAATTGCGAAGTAATTCCCCGAACACATAGTCGACGGCAGCAACACGGCTACACGACCGCAAGATAGCGTCGGCTTCAATGGCCACGGTGTAGTTGGCAACATTATTACATTTATGGCGGCAGCAGCAGCAGCATAACAATCATAGGTTTCGTGACGCTTGAATTTTCACAAGTTCGTATTTGTTTAGAAGTGTTGGAGTTGAATAATGAATAAATTAAAATCGTTCGTTAATTTTTTAATGCAATTACCAAAATGACAGATAGTACGCATTAGGCTCATGAACCAGCTGAGCAAAGTATGCAAACAAGCAATCGATGTTGCCAATTTAAGCAGTGATATCAATTGCTTTGGTTTTGTCGCCTTCAAAATAAGAACTAGCTCTAAGCTTGGTGACAGCGACATTTGTGGTCAGTGTTCGTGTTGTCGTGCTGTCGTCAAAAAAACGCTCCCATACGATTGTTCTGATTCTATATTTTGACAGATGTGCGTTGGGACGCGAGTCAAATGCGACGCTCGAACCCAGGTACAAGACTCCGTTGCTGCTAACACCGGAAAAAGAGAAAACAAACATTTTTCTTTCAGCGGCTGTCCTCTCAGCATGAAATGGCAAACCTCTGAGAGTAAAATTGCCTATGAAAGAGCTCCCTCTATGAAGAGCTCCGTTCGGAATCATCATAAATAGAAACGTTATTTTGTAGTTATAATTACACCCAATTCTGTACACTTGATAAATTCACCATATTGACTATTTGTCAAGAATGGGCATTCTAATACTAACAGCCCAGTTCTGTACACTTGAAAAATTCACCATATTGACTATTTGTCGGATGGCGCAAGGTCTGGACTATACGGCGGGTGGGGTAGGACATCCCGTTTGAGCGTTTCAAGGTAGGTTTTGACGACCTGTGCAACATGTGGCCGAGCATTGTCATGTTGCAAAATTACCTTGTCGTGCCTTTGTTCATATTCCGGCCGTTTTTCGCGCAGTGCTCGGCTCAAACGCATCCATTGTCGTCGGTAGACTTCCCCTGTGATCGTTTCATTCGAGCAATGTCTACAATTCGTGATCTTCAAACTTTTTTGGCTGTCCGGGCCGTTCATTGTCCTCCAAGTCAAAATTGCCATTTTTGAACCGTACAAACCACTTCTGGCACGTACGCTCAGCTGGAGCATGCACACCATACACTTCCACCAAAATACGATGACTTCGGCAGCCTTTTTCTTTCCATTGAAGTAATGAAGAAGTACTCCCCGCAAACACTTTATTCGGCACAAAATTCGACATTTTCAGAGTAAAAAAAAGTATTGTTTTTTACGCTTCAGCTAAATGACACATACTGATTCTGAAACTATATGACAATAGCTTTCCAACACATATTTGGAAAGGTGAATCACTGTTCACAAAATCAAGTTACGTCATCTCTTACAAAACCGCACGAATTAACCGGTACCCCTATTAATTGTCTGAGATCCCGATGGCAGTTGCGACAAAGGTTATGTCCTATCAGTGGGCTCGAGGTGGCAACTCTCAGCACGATCGGCAGAACCCGACCGAGCCGGCAACCTGTCACCTGCAAGCTAGGCCAGGGTTCTTTCTTTCCTCTTTCACTTTGGATTGTTAGCGTTTGCGGGTACGGTGCGCCCAGCCTAGGGATGGCAAAAAAATGAACTAATCGATTAATGTATCAAATGATTAATTGCATGGCTTATAAAATAATTGCAATTCATTACAAGAATTTAATCGATTAAACGCCATTTTCGATTATTTTTTCTTTTTATGATCAAATAAAGGGCTCGTTTGCTTTTTTTTTTAATTTTTTGATGCATAAAATAATTCACAACTTTGGCTTAAATTAGTTTGCAGAAAAACTAATTTCGAAAGCTAATAGGCAGGATGTCGCACGGAAAGCACGGCGAATTAACGCACGGCATTTTAACCCTAGAAGGGTAATCATATTTACATACGTTATTGGTTATCTTCGTCGAATCGACGAAGTCGTATTCACCTCCGATTTTTGGAAGAACTAGAAATTGTATAAACTACAACTTCTTTATATAATTATACATTATATTATACATTTCTTGTAAATAATTCGCACAATAAAGCACATCGCCAATTGATATCACACAAAAAGAGAAAGCAATCAGATCGGAAAATAAGGAGAAATATGAAGAAATGCATGTGGTTGGTATTCGTCGAATCGACGACGGTTAACCTTCTATGGTTAATTACACTGTGCGTGAAATTTGCCCTCGAAAATTTAGACATGGGGGGACCTACTGGGTGAGTTTCCTATAGGTATACTGAGTTGAGGTCCACCAGCCGTTTGGTAAGATTGGCTCTAGTTTATGAGAAATCCGACTTTGAAGTTTGGAAATTATCGTCAAGCTTGTCGCTTAAGTAGGTCCTAAATCGTTTCGAATATCGCTTTACTGTCTTCGGCAAGTTTTAGATATTTTAACGACCAACACATTTGCTTAAGACACCAATCCGAAAAAAATACATTCAAACTGTGTAATTGCGATATGTGCATTTTTTTGCGCAGCGCTACATGGCGTATGAGTGTCATACGCCACGTTGAGTGTTATAATTAAATGACACTCATAAGCCACGTAGCGCTGCGCAAAAAAATGCACACATCGCAATTACACAGTTTGAATGTATTTTTTTTAATTGGTGTCTGAAGCAAATTTGTTGGTCATTAAAATATCTAAAACTTGCCGAAGACAGTAAAGCGATATTCGAAACGATTTAGGACCTACTTAAGCGACAAGCTTGACGATAATTTCCAAACTTCAAAGTCGGATTTCTCATAAACTAGAGCCAATCTTACCAAACGGCTGGTGGATCTCAACTCAGTATACCTATAGGAAACTCACCCAGTAGGTCCCCCCCATGTCTAAATTTTGGACTTGCACAGTGTTATTAAGCAGTTTGAAAGTTACAAATTTTCCTCACCTACAATGCATACTTAATTGAATAAAAGGCAACCGGTGACGCAAAGGGATGTGATGTCGTATTCACAATATAGTGGAGAAATTCAGCGAAAAACTAATAAAAACGTACCCAAAGTGCACAAACACTTGTTTTCCTTAGTATACGCGCCAAGTTTTCGCAACTAGTGATGTGGTTTATTTTTGGTTTTTTTTGTTGGCAAGTTTGCAGGCATTTTAAGATTTTCAAGCGATTTGAGTGTGGCAGCAATGCTCAAACGACTCGAAGGCAGTTTCGCGATTAATCGGCAACTAATCGATTAATGACTCGATTAATCGGAACGTGGAATTCGATTAGATTAAATCGTTTTTTGAAAAGAAATAATCGATTAACGCTATTCATTCGATTAATCTTGCCATCCCTAGCCCAGCCCAACATACAATTTAAATCTTATAATTTCTTGGCCATCCGCCATTATCATTGTTTCCATCAATAAAGGAGAAGTCCTCAACAATAATGTTAAAATCAGGTGCACCTGACATAAAAGCAGAAGAGGTTTGCATTGTGGAAAGCGACGAAAATATGGTTGTGCATTCTGCTGATTCATCGCAGTATACCAACGAAGGTGCTAGACTGAGAAGCAGATACGTGTCAACCCTCTAAATCAAATATCACGTAGTCAAAATGTGATGATAATCAAAGCCGTCCAGCTCTGTGTAAAATAAACAATACATACATATGAAAATAAAGGACAACATTCATATCGTATATATTTCAGTTCATTTTTTCAAATTTTTTATTTTCTGAGTACTTAAGTTCTGAAACACTGTTTGCTAAATTCTGGAGTATCTTAATCATTTTACGGTTTTGTTCATCACGTAGCTTTTCCTCTACCTCCTTCTTTTTAATTTTTTCCCAACGCACTTCTTGGAGTTTTTTTGCTTTTTGGACGTCGAGTGTATAATGCTGTTGAATTCGAATTTTGTGGCGTAGATGGACTATCTGGCGACTGAGTTTCGGCACTTGATGGTACTGCTGGGCTATGTGACGAGACACTTGGACTTGACAATGAAAATTCCTCTGGACTAACATCACTACCAACGACAGAAACATTTCCGTTGGCAAGTTCAAGAGTTTCGTCACATTGCTCAGCAATATCGCCCAATTGAAGAGAGTTTCCTCTGCCAAGTCCATAATGGCTACTAGGTGCTGACCCACTTGGTGTTGTTGCTCGTGAGGGTAAAGTCAACCCCAAAGTATTTCGGCCAATTCCATGTACAGCTGCTGCGCCGAAAGTGCTTAAGGCCAGTTCTTCAAAATCACTCAGCAATTTGGTACATGGGCCACCACCAGTTACCCATAGGCTACTTTTTATGCGCCTAGCTCGCGTTCGCAACTGGCTTTTCCACACGCCCAGAGTCTACAAATACAATAATTTCACAAACGTCAACTTTTTTTAAGAAACAAGAATATCAAATATAGAAACGCTACCTCTTTCCATTTCGCAGTGGTTCTGATCGGTCCGCGCAATGAATTGAGACCTGCAGCCAATTCCGCTCATAATTCTTGCATTTGCCTGGGCGTTTTTGCCGATTACGGCAAAAATCAATATAATGTTGCAGTTGCGCGATCGTATTTTCCCTTTCTAAGGACTGTATCGAAAAGAAAGTGCACACTTTGTTTCAAGTATAACTTTAATGGAAATTTTTTTGATCAGACTTTTTGTTCTAACATTTGTTGCATATTCTTTAAAGACTACAAATTGTTTTTTTAATAACAAATATCTTTTTCAAATAAATTTATATCTAATATTTTGTTTGACTCCCTTCATAAGATTTTTTACAGATGCTTGCGTTATAGTTTTTGTTGCTTTTCTCCAATTTTTTTTTAATTCATGAAGATTTTTAGCTTCCTGTCCATCTTTAATGAGGTTTCTTTTGGCTATTGCCCAGTAGCGCTCTATTGGACGTAGTTCTGGTGCATTTGGCGGATTCTCATTTTTATCCACATATTTGATGCTATTTGCTCTTAGAACCTCTATAGTGGCCTGGGCGTAATGCGCGGTTGCTAAATCCGGCCAGAAGAGTGCAGATGCAGTATGCTTTTAATAACAAGGAATAAGGCGTTTTTTGAGACACTCCTTCCTATAAATTTCTGCATTTACAGTGCCTTTTGTAAAATATGAAGATGATTTTAAGCCGCAAGAGCAAATAGCCTGCCATACCAGCACTTTCTCTCCAAACTTTTCCAACTCGATTGCACGTACTCTGTCATCTACAGTATCACCTTTGCGTTTAGTATAAAATTGTGGTCCTGGCAGTGATTTTGAGTTCATTTTTACATATGTCTCATCATCCATTATAATGCACGAAACTTTTTCTTTGCAGAGACGGGAATATAGTTTTCTGCACCGCGTTTTGCCAGCCACTTTTTGTTTTTCGGTTTTTTTTGTATTTTTTGTTTTTTATGTTTTAAGTTATTCCTCTGCTTCACTCTTTGCACCATCGCCACACTCGTTCTAGCCCGCTTAGCTAAATCTCTGATGGACATGCACTTGTTTTCGTCAATTAGTTGCTTCACTTTTCCTTCCATTTTTGGGTCTTTAGGACCCTTTTTACCACTTTTTGGTAGGTCGTTGATAGTACAATGCTCACCATACTTAACAATAATCTTTTTTACAGCGTTTATGGACACGCGATGTCGTTTGGCTAATTTTCTGTAGGAAGCACCTTTTTCAGTGCACCAACTGTACACAATTTTTTTGCGGACGTCTATCTCGATACGCGTCATTTTCGTAATAGAAAAATATATGAGAAAAAATTTGTGTGAAATCAGTATATCAAGGCCTACTCTATTTAACGGCATTCTTAAATTAAAAAAAAATGTATGCTTCGAGAAAATTACGTTACAAAGTGTGCACTTTCTTTTCGATACAGTCCTAAGAAGAAAAATTAACAAAATTATAAGAATTATCAGTCAAAATTAAAAAATATTTTCGAAACTTACTTTCTTTCTATTTTTATATTGGTCTAATTTCTTGAAAATTTGACAACTATCGCAATTCACCTTATATTGCGTTCAAACTGACGACTTAAACGGGTTTAATGTGCTTAAACAAGTTAAATGAACAAAACCAGTTCGAAAATCTGTTTTTTCACATGCAATTGTTGTTGGAAGTGAAACATGTTAAACCATTTAACATGTTTTGAAACGAGTTTAGCGCAGGGTTGTATCCGAAAGCCTTCTATGAATAAAGCTTTTTTACTAACTGAACACACTGCACACACACTAGAAAAACATCCCTTAAAATTCAGCTGTCATTTCATCAAAACAAAACCAAACAAAAATTGAAAATTTCAAAAATTTGAAATGAATGAAAATAACCGTTTTGCTTGTACCCGTGACAGACATCAAGTATTGTTACTACGAACCGAGCAAATACCGGATGTGTGTCAGCAAATACCAGCTAAATACTACGTGAGGAACCTAGTATTTAGCTAGTAACAATACTTTGTTCGGCTACATAGAACACAGCTAAAAATCTGATTTTGACATGCAGGAAAAGTTCATTTCAAAAAATTGAAAAGAAGACAAATATTTTTTATGATGGAAAAAAAGAAAAACGTGTATATCGGTTTATTCTTTTAATAAATGCTAGCACTCTATACCGTTTTTCTTGTACGCAGTAATTGCCAATATTAGACATTGCCTCCTTTTTTGATGCAAAAAACGAATTTTTGCGTTGTTTGAAATTAATGCACTTAGAAATGTTCGCATTGTTTACATTTGTGAATTTTTTGATATTCAAACTGTCAAAAATTACTACAAATAATTTACTAAGTTATGTCTGTCACCGTACCTAGTAATTAGAATACTATGATAACTTTATCATGGTATTGTTACTACATGTCTGTCACAGGTATTGCACTGCTTTCATTCCATGCATCGCCTTTTTATGGCATCTGAATACAAGGCGTCTAATGTTTGGACGAAGTTTAGTATGTTGCCGTGGATTGTGAAATATGCACCAATATTTCGCTCGAATCATGCTCCCAGCACATCAGTTCACAAAAATATTTATTTGCTGTTTGTAAACAGCTGTCAAATAAAACCTCATTGAGCAGTCTGGACGGTTGTGTTCAACAAAAACTTACTTAAACTAGTTTAAAAGAGTCAGTTTGAACGACATATAAAGCTTGATTACACGTAACGAGTAGAGTGACGAGACAGCAACTCGAACGAGTACTCGTTTCGTCTAAACAGTAAGGCGAGTTGTTGATTGAGTCAGTGACCGAGAGAGTCACTAGAATCACATTTTGTTTACTAGGCCGAGCATTACTTTACCGTTATATTTTTCTTCTTCGCTCGTCACATGCGGAATGCGTCACACACCACTTTTCGCTCGGTTGAGTTTAATTGCGCGAGTTGCTTAGTTCATTTTGTGCATTGTAAAACCAAACTGACTCGCCACGTGTCAAAATACGTTTGAACAACTCGTCGCTTTTGCTCGCCATCCCAATTCTCTCAGCCTAGTACCATTTTGATGTCTCGCCACTCTACTCGTTACGTGTAATCAAGCCTTTACTTTAGCCACAGATAACTCATCAAGTAGATGTCCACTCTCATTCGACGAAAACGACACCAAAATTTCAAGCTTTGAATTACAGCTTTTTTCCGCATTTTCCGGCGAAAATGTGTTCCAACAAAAGACCCAACTTTGTGGATGGCTGCTGCCTACATTTATTATTTTTTTAAAGAAATATTTTGGATTTATCTTTTTGGAAGTATTATCTCAACATATATGTATGTAAAAAAAATATCATGTTTCCAACACCGACTTTTTGTATTTTTGGCCACACTCGCGACACTATGCGTCGTTCTGTCCGTTATTTCTCGCAATTTCTGCTGACTCGGCTCCTCGTGTGGAGTTTAGAGTTTCTGTCGCGGCTACATGTGTCGTCAGCAGAAGTTAAGAACTTACGGTAACTTACATTACCCACAATCGATTAAATAAGCTGTTAGCTGTTCCTTTGACATTTCTGCAATGCAATTTGTAAGATCGTAAACATTTTTGCTGAGAAATTAGGACCTGATTTTGTTTAGTGGTTTTTACGCATACATTGAAAAAAGGCTTGGTTGGGTTAGTGCCCATTGCAGTAAATAGTGCACGACGTGTGGGAAAAAGGCGTATTTTCTGAAAAAAGCGAATGAAGCTCCTTACTCAAATCATCTATGGTGCACTGAAGCTGATAAAGTCGTGCTTTAGTGAACTGCTAATTTTTCTAGTCACATAAAAATGAATTAATTTCACAATAACAGTACTCACAGTTCATATCTATTTGTACTACTGCTTCTAATGGCGTTGACCTAGGGTGATTGCTTGCTCTACATGTTAGTCTCGAGTTTAGATCTTCTCTTCCAAGAGGACCAAAAGTAATTTCGCTCTGCACATATCTATTATGCGGTGCAATATTAAACTCTGAAGACAGTTCCACGCCTTCACGAAACCAATTTAACTTTGGTGTCGGTTTACCTGTAATACAAAATGTACAAAGCATTAGTAACACTCCTACTTATTTATATATTAAAAAGAAAACATTAATACAAGAACAATACAAAACGTTAACCCTACAAATATTTGAATCTATCGTACGTCATTGTAAATATGACGGAATACAAATAAATTGTAATAACTGTTTTGTATTTTTTTAAACTTTTAAAAGATTTCGGTTCATAAATCAAGATTCTAGATTTATAGATTGCATAAACTTACTTAATAATTGTAAGCATTGCCTTAATTCTACCTTAATTCTACTAAATAACAACAAAATACATTTGGGGTAAATAAGCTACATGTTTGCTCTTTTGACACACCAAACCCCTTGAGTAGATTTTTTGAAGCTAATTTGCTACTTTGCTTACTTTAAAACTCTGACTTCTCTGACATTTTTTGTTGTTTATTATTGAACTTAAATTTTCAAACTTTGCTTTCGCTCTTTTCCCGATATTAGGCATGAGTGTGCAAACTAAAATGCCGCCAGTTGCCTTTTAATTGCTTTTCCTTTTTAAAGTATGTTTTTATTAATTTTTTGCATTAAATATACAACATATAAACTTTTTTGGCTTCATTAAGTAAATATCATTGAAAAATATACCAAAGAACACAAAGCTAAAGGCGTTCAATACGACAGGGTCAACTGCCGTCCTTTTTATTTCGCAGTTCTTCATTTAGCAAATCTCTAACACAGGGCCGACGATCAGATCAAATCAGGTATTGGTGCTAAATGCTCTAGTTCGAACGCAGGGGTGTTTTTTCTTGATGCAGCTTATAAAACCTTAATTTATTTAAATTAAAACATACCCAAGGATTCTTTTGACGCATTTGGGCAATAATATAATGTTATGGTCAGTTGTATACAAACGAAATTGCACCAAAAAAAATACTAATAAAAATTTCTTTGGTCACAAAAAATGACTCACATCAGCAGCACTAAAAATTTGAAATGAATTAGAAAAACTCCATTTTAAAAATTTATATGGAGAATAACCTACGTTCCTACTAATAGGCCAAAGTTGCAATTATGTAATAATATTTGTGAAATTCTGTGCATGTAGTGGTACCAGCTCTTCTAGTTTCCTATCACTGTATTACTGTCGAGGCCCTAGGTTCGATTCCTAGCTCGGGCTGGTGAGACGCTCATCTACTTCTCTCGCTATCTACATGAAGCAGATGAGAATTACAAGAATCAGACAAGTGCGCTCTTGGCAGGCAATGGCAAAACCTCCAAGTGTGAAAGAAAAACCTGCCAACCGCCATTCGGGTTCGTTCCTATCCGCTTGAAATGCGTGCTGTTGCATACACATTTAAAAACGGGTCAAATATGTGGTATCACAATGGGCCTCACAATAGGCCTCCGAGTGTGTCTCTGACAGAGGCAGCCACCATAACCTAACCTATACCATATGGTTCATAACTATACATACACCTATGGTTTCTATCTATTTATGCGAGTGAAAAAGTTTTTAAAAATATTGTTACGATACTGCTCGCTGAAACTGTGCAAGGCACTAGAAAGGAAGGAAAATTACACCCATATTATATTATATAGTTTCTATTTCAAAGTCTGATTGCTGGGTCTATGACTTGTTATGGAATGAATACGAATCACGTATGCTGGTTATACGAGATTCTTATACGCAGTTCAAATATTTTCTGGGTCATACCCCGGCCTGCGCCTCCGTATACGCTTAGGCGAAGAGTTTGGTACAAACAAGGAGCGGTGCAGCACGGGGTAGTGCAATGAGTAACAAGTAAAGAAGAAATAGTAAAGTTGTAGAATTGTAAATAAAGTGACTGCTAGTTTGACTTTCGTTAGAGAATTGTAGTGTGTTTTCTTTTTTGAGCACAATTCAAGGTAGGTAATGAAATATGTATGCAACACTGTTTTTTAGCAGCAGATATATAGTAAAAGGAGGAGTAATTTAGATGCCAGCAATGTAAATAAACTTCTTTTTTTAGCATATAATATTAAATTATTTAGTTTTGAATATTATCGAGTAAGGTACGAAAGGGTGATTTCTTCTTGTTTACGTTTTTAAAAAATTAATAAATTGTTTTTATTAATAAGTATTTATTTATTTATGCTATGTTTGTTTGTTCTTTATTTACTTAATGTAAAATTCGTTTGTTGAAAAAAGTGCTTGATATGATGATTTTTATTCCAACTAGAAAGTTTCGGTTTCGGCCGAATATTAAAAAAAAACCGAATATTCGGTTTCGGCCCAAAAAAGTGGTTTCGGTCGGACACTAATTACAACACACATTTCACACGGATAGGAGAAGGGAGGGGGGGACCTACAGTTTAACGCCGAATCCGAACGGCGGTTTTTTTTGGCAATTTTTCCTTTCACACTTGGAGGTTTTGCCATTGCCTGCCAAGAGCGCACTTGTGCGATTCTTGTAATTCTCATCTGCTTCATGTGGATAGCGATAGAAGTAGACGAGTTTTTCACCAGCCCGAGCCAGGAATTGAACCTGGGGCCTCGGTATGAGAAGCCAGCGCGCTACCCGCTGGACTATCGAGGCCGACTGAGCGCAATCCAAAGAAACGAATAAGCCTGCGTTGAGGTGACCGAACTAATTTTCGTAACAGTACCTATATACAGGCAGCCGCCGTGGCTCAGTTGGTTAGTGCGTTGGACCGCGAGTCGAAGGCAGCAAACCGCAGGTTCAAATACTGCCCGTAATAACACCTAAAAAAAATAACGGGAAAATTCGTTTTCTCTTTCGGTGGCTGTCCTCTCAGCTGGAAATGGCAAACCTCTGAGAGTAAAAATTGCCTATGATAAAGCTCCCAACCTGCCGTTCGGAACCGGCATAAAAACTGTAGGTCCCTTCTACCCGCGTACAAATTCACACGCACAACACGGGTGGTTGCGGGAAGCTAGGCCTTAGTCTCGCGTAAGCGGGCTGTCGTGCCAGTCAATTAAAATTATTATCTATATACAGGGTGGACCATTTGAGATTTCGAATTTGAATCGGTTATAAAAAAAAAACTAATGAATATTTTTTGAAAATTCCTGTTTTATTACAAAGCTTGGACTTTGTTATTTAAGAATGAAAAACGATATCGTTCATATGACTACCACGACTGGCCTTACAGTAAGCCATTCGGTCAACCCAATTTTCAAGTACTTTTTCGATTGTTACGGGTAGAATTTCCTGAATGGCAACTTCGATTTCATGTTTCAAAGCTTCAATCATCTCTGGATGGTTAGCGTAACACTTGTCCTTTACGGCTCCCCACAAAAAAACGTCCAACGGACTTAAATCGCAGCTCCGAGGCGGCCAACTGAAATCAGAATTTCGGCTGATTATTCGATTTTCGAAAACGGTGCCCAAAAGTTCTATTGTTACGTGCCGGATGGTCATGAGCCTTCAGTTTTTGGACCACTTGAATTTTGTAAGCCTTCATACCGAGATCTTTATGCATAATTCTCATCAAAGAAGTGCGGGAAATGTTCAATTCCTGAGAGCGATGGCGAGTTGACGTTGATGGATGTTCACGCACATTTTCGGCTACAAAAGCAATGTTTTCGGCTATGCGCACTGTACGAGAACGGGAACGGGTTGTTTGGTCCATTAACGATCCAGTTTCACAAGCTCACTTCACAAATTGATCCACAAACTCAGTTGAAGGCCAATCTTTTCTTTGAAATTTTTTTTTTTTTTAATTTCTTACAGTTTGGGTTGAATACTCTCCACTTTGGAAGTAAGTTCTCAATATTTCCCAATTTTGTTCAAGCGTATAGCGTCCCATTTCGTAAATGTCAAACTTTTAACTTAATTACGAACACAAATTGAATGACATTTGGACTGCCATTCTCGAAATAAAGCGTAGTTCAAATTCCAAATCTTAAATGGTCCACCCTGTAAATACTTATACCTATATTGGTATATTTTTCTTCACACATATTTTTTGTACACTACATTAATTTAGTGTAGAAGTGTAGTGTACGTTCTTACCTCCAACAGCCTCGCATTTTAGTGTTAAAATATCTCCTTCACTGTAAGGACCTACAACAGTTGAACGTTCCACATCATTTTCGTCCCGTATAATTATTTGTTCGGGCGGCTCTGCAAAGTGTCAACAATTAGTTTTAATATATGTAAATAAAGGTAAAACCACTGTTATGTGCACTCAGATGCCAACAAGCATTGAGACTTGAAAACTTGCAAAACACAAAATAAATATTGTGACGATAATGCCCGCCGTCACTGTGCAATTGCGGAACAATTGCATAGTTTAAGTAGAAATTGTAATTTCGATGGAACAATCGCAGAGACGACTTGAGGCCATGCTGGGGTGTTCGAGAACGAGCTGCGCTCCAGGCAAACATGTATAAAAGGTAGCCGGGTATAGCGCAGAGGGAAGAGTTTGGGTTTGTTTATGAATTTCAACATGCTGCTGCTGTACCATGATACAATTGTTAATTATTATTAATTTTAATTATTATTATTAATTGTATCATGCTGCTGCACTAGCAAGTATTTCACTCTCCGGAATGTGCTGAACAAAACTACGTAAAGTGTGATAGAGGGTGATCGTTGCTGCCGAACTGATCAAAAAATTGTATTTTCTCTCAAAATTTTAGAAGATAAAATTATTTGTTGATAGTGTTATAAATATTGCATATTTTTTAAAATTAACAGTGACTTAAAAGATTGTTACCCACAGATGAAATATATTGATATAAGTATTTGTCATATAAGCCTTTGTCAGTGTGCCAAATTTTGTTATGGTGATGGTAACACTGTGTCTGAGTTTGTCTCTCATCAAATTTGTATAGTGTGGACTTTCTTCACCACGATACCAAAACCGCCCCACTCAAATAGTTCTTGGTTAGGCCAAAGTATCCTCAATTTGCTGAGCACTGAGCACTATCATTCCCATACAGAGCAGTTTCTTTTTCTCACATCATTTTTGTCCTCATACGAGGCCCTCAAAAAAAATTTATTAAAAATATAAGAAAAGGGTTACTTTTTTATTTTTTTATTTCGTCATTACTTTCCGTCATTCCTGTTCGCGTTACAAACCGTTGTACAAACATCAAGTCATTATTTACAAATTTTCGGTGCATACAGTGAAGTGAAGTTCATCAAAACAGTGCAAGTGGAAAACGTACCTATATTTTAAAAAATTAAAAAATATATAGAACTTTATTACTGAGTTCCCATAGAAATAAATAATTTTTTTAAGTTATTTTAGCTGATAGCGGCCTTTATAAATTTGTCCTCAAATGAAGGCAATATGCTTAAAGGGGTGTAAAATAATTTTGTCCTCATAGCCCGATGTTATGCTGCCGGTCAAATGATCCCGGTCACGGATAAAATGTGTTTCAATAGGGGTATTCTCGATGTCTTGCACGGAGGAAGAATTCGTAAAAATGCAACCGTGCAAGACTGGAAAATGCTACACATCGAGAACGCACAAAAAAGCACACATTGCAAATATTGCAAAAATGCCGCAAACTTTCTCCAATTCTTTTTAATTTGGTTTTCGGTTGATCCATTTCTACCTGCAAGCAAGACATATATGGGTCATTCTTTTACAAACCGAACAACTTTTTTTACCCCATAATTTATATTCATCCCAAATTTTTTTTTCACTTCTGGGCATAAAATTAACCGACACGTATATCAGAATTTATTCGAAAAAAATTTTTTTTTCTTTATATAATTATTTAAAATTTTGAAAGTTACGCGAATTTTGCTAGATTCTAACATGTTTAAAATTCAATATCTCCGGTTCGGCTTATCTTATCGACACAATTTCAAAACCGTTTTTTAGCTTATTGTATGCACTTTAGAGGAATATGTTCACAGTTTTTTTATGTTTAAAAAAAAAAAGTATATTAACAATTTGATTGTTTAAACAATTTTTTGATGATGTTCCCCAAAATCAATTTGATTGAAAAAATACTGCTATTTTCGCAATGTTATTACCTACAAAACGCATATTTCAAAAAAGTGGAGACTTAATTAGATCATAAGATAGAAAAAAATTTCCACCGCAAGTCAAGCGTGACGAGTCCCATCAAGTCAAAATTTTGGGATGAATATAAATTATGGGGTCAAAAAAGTTGTTCGGTTTGTAAAAGAATGACCCATATGCAAATTATATAAAAAGGTTGAAATAAAACCAAATATAAAGAAAATACGCTTGCGCACACGAAGAAAATTAAATGGCTGCCGCACAATCGCGATGTCACACACAAAACAAGGGTTTTTGCGTAGCATGACATGCAAAAAATGCAAACTGTTTTTGCTTGTATTTTGTTGTTGTGTCGTTGCTCGAAATGCATGGCCATGTCAATTATGCATTTCGTGCACGATGTCAGGGCTATGCAAGACATCGAGAATACCCCTAATGTAAAAGAGAAAATTGGGAGAGCGAAATTTTTATCTTTTACATTGAAACAACCACAATTTTATCCGTGATCGGGATCATTTGACCGGCAGCATAACATCGCCCTTATGCATTCGTTTATGGCTTTAAAAATAATGCTATTCATTTATTAAAACCGCTAAATATTAGAGTCCGACCGATTAATCGGCATCGGCTAGTATCGGCCAATAAAATTGGTATCGGCATCGGCCAAAAAATAGGTTTTTTTTTTAAACAGGAACAAACGCGCAGGGGATGACCCCTATTAATGCGAAGCATTGCGTTGGTTCAGGTAGGATATAAAGGTTAGGAGATAGGGTTATGAGTAAAGTGTTTATGGGCTCTTGCCTTGAACCCATCGAGATCATAAGTGCTGGGGAAAATATCCGCAGGGAGACCATTCCACAACCGCGCTGTACGGGCCAGAAACGAACTTTCCCTGTAGTGCGTTATGCGCTGGAACATCGTTTCGACGTGGAATGCATGGGCCAGTGACTACGTGACGCGAAACTCGGAGGAGAAATGATTTTCAGACCATTTTTTGCTTTTTCCAATCGTCCGATAGTGTACGGATTTTTTACCCAAACATTCGCACAGCACCGGTTACCAGTCAATTGTTTGCATCTTAAAATGCTAACTTTTCTTATTCGCTGTAAATATAGCATTCCAAACCAAGTTGTTTTACTGGTCTAAGTAATTTTGATTGTAACGCGTACAAAAAAAAGCAGAAATAAATTATTTCATACGCTGAAGTCAGCAGATATTCGGTTGCTTTTTCCTTCAATTCAATTCAAGTTGAACTCTTTTCAAACGCAGAGCTGCAACTCAAGCAATTCAAAGCCTTAAGGCTTTGAGGGCAGTCAGCAAAAACTGATGTAAAATCATATTAAAACACGAGGCAACATACTTATGACGTTTTTCAGCAACAACGTTTTTTTGCAATCAATTTCCTATAAACGTACTACAGAATGAAAGCAAAAAAAAACCAATTATTTTATTTGCAAATAAACATCGAACGCACCAGCAGCCCTTGCCCTAGCGTTTGTATGGCAAATTTTTTGTACGAACCCTAATCAACTCTGGGGCCTGGTTTTACCGAATTAGCAACCGTGACCCCTCCGAGTTTCGCGTCATGTAGTCTTTGGCATGGGCGCCAGTGTTCAAACGGGTTGCCCGGGGGAATACCCGGAGTGATGGCATCAAACTGCTCATCTGAGCAATTACCGAAAAAGTATCGGTAGAATAACACCACACATGCCACGTTTCGACGATGCTCCAAGGAGTCAATAGAGCTGGATGTCCTACTGTCCCCTATAAGTTTAATCGCACGGTTTTGCACCCGATCGAGGAGCTCCAAATGGGGTTTTGAAGCCCCCGCCCAGAGGTGCGAGTTAAACTCCATTTTAGGTCGGATATAGGTAGTGTAGGCAGCCGCCGTGGCTCAGTTGGTTAGTGCGTTGGACCGCGCGTCGAAGGCAGCAACCTCAAGTTCAAATACTGCCTGTAAACTCGTTTTCTCTTTCGGTGGCTGTCCTCTCAGCTGGAAATGGCAAACCGCTGAGAGTAAAAATTGCTTATGAAAAAGCTCCCAACCTGCCGTTCGGAACCGGCATAAAACTGTAGGTCCCTTGGGAAGCTAGGCCTAAGTCTCGCGTAAGCGGGCTGTCGTGCCAGTCAATTATTATTATTATTAATTATAGGTAGTGTAAATAATGCGGAGATCAAACGGAGTGAAATATTTTTTGCACCGCTTTAGGAAGCCGACGCACTTGGCTGCTTCTTTCGACACGCCAAAAATATCATCGTTCCAACGAAGATCGTTCTTAATGGACATGCCCAGAACATCAAGAGCTGCCGATTCCGCAATACTCACGCCACCCATAACCAGGGATGTGTTGGGATGTTGGGAGACTCGTTTGTGGGATAACAGGCAACATTGGGTCCTGCGAGGATTAAAATCGACCCTGTCGCTTGACCCCACTTGGAGATTGTTTGTAGGTCGCTATTAAGTGTGTCATTCATACGGCGCCGTTCTCTCTCAATCTCCACAGAGCTGGGACGCTTTGTATCGGCATCAGCATCGGTCTTTTTTAGCCGATGCCACATCGGTCGTTTTTGGTCGATGATGCCTATCGGCCTATTTTTCTGCTTTCATTTTTTTGTATTAATTTTTTGTGCCAACGGGTTCTTATACCCCTTTTCAGTGATGTATTTTTAGATACTGTTTAATACATATAAATTTCTAATTGAATTCTCTTGTTATTTTATTTGGTTTTTAATTATTTTTTTTCTCGTTGTTTTGTTATTTTGTGATGAATATTACAAGCAATATGTAATAGTTCCTTTTGTTATTTTATAAAATATACTGTGTTTTTGATTTAATTCATTGTATTATTTTTTTCTATGTAATCGGCATCGGCATCGGCGGATTTTCGCCCTTTCGGCCGATTAATCGGCATCGGTCAAACTGGCCCTTCCGGCCGATTAATCGGCATCGGCCAATAATTTTGGTATCGGTCGGACTCTACTAAATATAGTTGTTTTTTTTTATTTTTACGTGTTGTTGTTAACTATACATAGTTCAAATGTCGAAAAGAGCCCTACGAGATGTGTAAATTTGTGAACTGGTCCAAGTTTCAGACGATGATTTGCAAGTTGACGATGAGTAAATGGCTAATGAAAGCTTTGACGAAGTGTATGCAATGAGTGATGAGGAAGTAGCAGAGGAGGTGCTAGCTACTATAGGTGTTGAGGAACCGAGTCAGCTCGTGAATTTTGACAACGTCGTTCTACCTGCTCGTAAAGCAATGTGGTTCGCAAACAAGGACATTGAGAATGTTACTTCTTCATTCCTTGGAGAGAAACAAATAAATGTAGGCTGAACTTCGCCATTGGAATATTTCGAATTGTTCGATGACGATTTAATATCAGAAATCGCATTGGAATCTAATCGTTACGCGATGCAAATGGGGTTCGAATTAAAAACTGATGCTGCGGACCTAAAAATTTTATTAATCTCGTTCTGACTTAAATACCCACACATCAAAGTGTATTGGATGAGCGGAAATGATCCGTTTTCAAAAAATGCGCTCCAACTTACATTTCATTTACACTGATTCGATTCCAGATGAAAATATGGATAAAGGTTTACACATGTTTTGACAATACCTCTTTGAAAAATTTCTATGTGGCACAGAAATTTGATAAATTCATAAAATATTAGCTACCCATAATAAGGCTTGTGGAGGCCCTATGCTCCAGAGAGGAGTGAACAAGGAACAAAAAAATAATAATAATAATTTTTAAGAGGCATATGCATAATTAAAAAAATTTTTTATTATTTTTAGCTAGTTATATTTTCATTCAATTGTTATTATTAAAGCTATTCGAATTCGCCCAATTACCGATCGCATGAATGCGAATTTCCAAAAAGCCTATGATCCAGATGAATTATCAGTTCATGAGATGCTTGTACCGTTTAAAGGTCGATCGTCGCTGAAAAACTACCTTCCGAAGAAACCGAAAAATGCGGTTTCAAAGTATGGTGTTTAGTCGGTACTGATGGGTTTATACACAAATTTTAACTCTATCAGGGAAAAACTTCAGCGGAAAAGGTTGTTGGAATGTTTATTATTGATGCTTATAAAAATGAGTGGGTTTTCAACTGGAAAGTTTAATATTTGGAATCGATTACATTTCTATGTTTGGAAATTGACACTCTAAAACTAAAACATGGAAAGCAAAATTGTCACAAAAATTAATAATGAAATATTGATTTCCAGAGCGCAAAAAAATTGAAAACGAAAGAGACAACAAATATTATAATAAACTGAAAAAAGAAAAGGCATGGGAAGATGTTTCGATTTTTGTATTATCTCTTCTTGACTGTTAAAACACGTTCCCCGACTGAGAACACCACTCGATAGTGATGGCGGGAACTTTTAAATCAAGGTGGTATATAAAGTGAATTGTACAATAGAACTTCAATGAATACAGAAATAAATTAAAATGGGGCATCTGAACAAAAATCTATTATTTGTTGGTTCTCTTACCTATAACGGTTAACTGTATCCTGCTATTATGAGTTTGAGCTTTTAAGAAGTCTACGCGACAGCGATAAATACCAGTGTCTGAGTCTTGAGTATTTTGAATAGAAAGTTTTCCAGGCTCCTTATCGAATATAAAGTACGCTCTTTCCCCGAATACAGTTTCATCGGACCAACGCTTAGCAGCTCTTGAAATTCCACTTCGTATATCAACACTGCAAAACAAAAACACTTGAGTTTTAATTTGAAAGCATGCATACTTACGGTAAATATATATGTATAAGTATAATAAGTAAGGTTAATAAAGGTTTAATGAATTGATAGAGTCAATGTCAAAGTCAATCAGTTTATTTATAGGCTGTTTGATTTAGAAAGATAGCGAAAACAAACAGCCCGAACACATTCAAGACGGCAGCGACACGGCCAAACAACTTTTACCCTTCGTTGCATGATTTAATTTCCGTGAAGAAACAACATTTTTGCCATATAATTCTTGTTGCTTGTTGAGTAATAATTAATAATTGGCTGGCACGACAGCCCGATACCGCGACTAAGGCCTAGCTACCCGCAACCATCCCTGTTGTGCGTGCGAATTTTTACAAGGTCGGAAGGGACCTACAGTTTTATGCCGATTCCGAACGGCGAGTTGGGAGCTTTTTCATAGGCAATTTTACTCTCAGAGGTTTGCCATTTCCTGCTGAGAGGACAGCCGCCGAAAGAAGAATTGTTGTTTTTCTTTTTTTTCGGTGTTAGCAGCAACAGAATTCCCGTATCCATGAAAGAAGTTTTTGGACATTTCCCGTATCCTAATGAGAACGCTACCGCCGAAATGAAAGTCGGTTTTGTCTATATTTTAGTGTTGGCTACTACGGGGAGTGGAACAGAGGTCAGGCGTCACTGTATACGGCCATCAATAGCCAAAATTATTTCACCAAATCGAAACACTTGTTGTTTTTTCGATTCTTTTGCACATACTTTCAATATTATTCGCAAAATTTCGTTAGTAATACAAAATTTTAACATAAAAGCCACAACTGAAGAATGAACAACTGTAAAATGGTGAATGCAATAGTTTCCAAATCTATGAAAAGTTAGCATTGCATATGTATATGCAATGCCATGCAGCGAAGGTTTAAGATGGCGTCGGAGTCGGCGTTGACCGTCGCCGTGTAGTCAACTACATGATTACAATGAAAGCGGCAGCAACGTGTGGCAACAAATTTTAGTGTGCTTGCGCACTTCCTTTATTTAGTATTCGTCTATATTTATTTGACTCTGCTGCAATCTATTTAAAACAACAAATATTTGTTTTGAAGCAGTGATGCCAATTGCTTTGATTTTGCCGCCTACGAAATAGAGAATAGTTCTATGTTTGGTGACAGCTACAACTGCGGTCGGTCGTCGTGCAGCAGTGCAGTCATCAAAATAATCGCCTAATTTGTTGTACCAAATTATCCATAAAAGAGGTCGACTAGCCATCCACCCAAAGCCTCAAAATCTACCACTGACAATTATGTGTTGCTAAATTACCAAAAATTCAAAACAGCGAAAAAATTTACCAAGTTTGGTTAAAAATACCAAAACGGCAACGCTGCTCAAGAACAATAAAGCTGCAGGGCCGGATGAGCTACCAGCTGAATTGTTCAAGGTCGGCGGCGGTGCGCTGATTGGGTGCATGCATCAGCTCATCTGCAAAATATGGCTGGAAGAACGGATGCCCAACGATTGGAATCTCAGTACCCTTTGCCCTGAAGAAAGGCGACCTAACAATATGCGCCAACTACAGGGGTATCAGCCTACTTCCCATTGCATACAAGGTCCTGACGAGCGTACTATGTGAAAGATTAAAGCCACTCGTCAAGGCGCTGATTGGACTCTATCAGAGCGGCTTTAGACCTGTTAAGTCCACCATCGACCAGATATTCACTTTACGCCAAATCCTGGAGAAGGCCCATGAGAATCAAATCGATACACACGATGTCTTTATCGATTACAAGGCAGCATTCGATAGCCCGATCAGTGATCGCCTATATGCCGTATTGTCTGAACTTGGTATCCCACTTCGACTTTGCAGAACGACGTTGAGCAATACGCGCAGCTTCGTCAAGGTTGGAAGTCACCTCTCCGACCCATTTGATACCGTTCGAAGATTCCTACAGGGCGATCCTTTGTCCTGCGACCTCTTCAACTTCACCATGGAGAGTGTTCTGCGAAAACGGCACAATTCGTAATGGCACAATTTTCAAGAAAAGTATCCAGCTCCTTGCCTACACTGATGTCATCGGGCGTAACAAGCGAGATGTCATCGCTGCCTTTGTGGCTGTCGAAAGACTCTGTTGGTAAATGAGGGCAATACGAAAAATATATTGTCTACAAGCAGGGACTTGCAGCGGCTAGGGTCTCATGTCGAGGCCGACAGGTATACTTTTGAAGTTTTCAAGGAATTCCTCTATCTTGGCACCGCCATAAACAGCAGCACTGATGTCAGCCTGGAGATAAAGCGAGGGATTAGTCTTGCCAACAGGTGCTACTACAGTGTCGAAAGGCAATTGAGAAGTAGAGATCTCTCTCGAGCGACAAAACTTGCAAATTTTGCCTGGCAAATTCTTGCTATGCTTTTATTGCCAAAACGGGCGTGTCGCGACGTTGGAAATCGTTGAGGGACAAGTTCCACAGCTTGAAGCGCAAGTCCAAGCTGGTACTTGCAGCGGAGAAGAGCGAGACGTATCTCACAGGTGTTGCCCAGTAGCGATTGGAAATGTCAGCAGTGCAAAGCAGTGAAATAGTCCAATCGGCTGTTATATGTTCTATTTGACACATTTTGAGACTCCGTACCTTCAAAAGAGTCTTCCAGTGCATGAATATAAAAAACACGCCTATTTTCCATACCGAAAGATCTCAAATTGAAATTTCATTTCAAATTATAATTTCATAACCAGCTGCTTTTTGTTTGTAAAAAACATATGCGTGTACTTGGCACCACTTCCACTTATAGCTCACTTTAAAGTTTAACAGGCACTCAATCTGACCGGTAAGTTTTATCGGGCCGATACACAGTGATTCGACTCCATACAACCGCGGGACAAAATTAGAAGGAGTGGTGCGTTCTTCATAAAATTTGGTATACTAGTTAACCATGGTTTTTCTTAAACTGTTGTAGTTTGGCAATGCCTGAGACTTAAATTTGCAAATTTCGTCATTTTTGGAGAGCTATAGCACCAAGTGTGCTGGGTAGATTTTTCAGATTTTACATTTAATCGGTAACGTCAACATTGATTATTCAAAAGAGTAACAGAAATTGAAATGGACCCTCTGGTTTTGCAATAAAAACGATAACAATAGATGTATTTTTTGCAGATTTTATCATTTTTAATGCTGATTGCATACTTTTAGGGCTAAATAAAATAAATTTTGTCGAAAAATACCTGTTTAGGCTACTTTTCAAATTTAATTCTTTTCTGAGATCGGAAGATATCGGAGGATGTAATTACATTATCCGACGAAGAAAGAATGCTTCTTAAAATAAAAAAAATCCAGAAACATACTTTTGAGATATTTTCCTCTAAGTTTTGCCAATTTTCAGATTTTTAATTTAGAAAAATATTTTGAATTAAAAGTGAAGTAAAAGCCTACGCTTTGCAAATTTTAAGAAAACATTATAAGCGAAAATGGCCACATCATTTCTTATTCTATATTGAAGGTTTAAGCAACTTCTTGGTAACCATGTATTTTTAAAATTGTTTTTACTCAATAGACTAAAAAACAGAAAATATGAGTTTAAATTTTTTTGAGAAAAAAGTTTCAACTTTGAGCCGCTTTTGCAGACACTAATTAATTTTTTACACAAATTTGTTGGGGTTTTCTTAGTTGGAGTTTTTTCTTTTAAATGACATCGAAATCGTAAAATTCTGAGACCATACATTTTTTGAATTTTGTCTATGGAACGAATCACTGTGCGCTAGCTTAACAAGCGTTCGAGAAAACGAAAATGCGTTTATTGGCCCGATTAAGTGAACTTAAAAGTTAAAGGTAAGTTGAGAAAACGGCCCTAAGACGGTATTTCGTTTCTTATTTTTATAAAGTTAATGGTATTCGACCAGCGCAACTAGCACAAGAAATGAATACTAAAACAAAATGCTATTTTTTATTACCTATCGTTAACAATCTTAATAAGGAGTTCCAATCAGAAATCTCTCGGTTACCATATCTGTACTCAGTAGGCATAGCGATCCCAGGATCCCGGACATTTTCCAGTCCCGAAAATCCCGGGACTTAACCCGGCTAAGTTCCTAGAATTTCCAACTTAATTGGTCCTTTGGGTCCATTTGGACCCGAAAGGCTGATTGCTTGGATATATTAATTTTTTTAACTTTTAATCTGATTTGTAATACTGCGTTGGATATATGCATATTCAAACTTGGAAATAACTTTAATGAAAATGAAAATAATGAAAACAACTCCATCCCAAATTTTTCAATGTGAAGTTCTTCCATCTAAGAGAGTTCAATTTCGCTGTTTTCTATGTTCAAATACTTCACAAAAGAACAACAAATGTAGTGTCCTTTGTTCATATTGTGGACGCTTTATCTGCAAGAACCGTCATCAAAATAGTTTAGAGTGTGTATAGATAATTTAAAATGTCAAATATTATTATTATTATATTATTATTATTAATACAAATATTAAATTTTATAACTAAGAATCAAATATGCATGAAGTTAAGTATAGGGCCAAATGGACCCAAAGAACTAATTAGCAAAAACCTGTGTACGACCACACCCCCACTTTGTTAAACTCTTTGAGGCACATACATAAACACATTTAATCCATTTCTAGGGGTAACTATTGAAAGTTCCGACCAGGCAGCGCGGTTGGTTTTAAAATAAAAACACTTTAAACATCTTGTTGGACCCCGGGGACTTTTTTCCTTGTTCACTCCTCTCTGGAGCATAGGGCCTCCACAAGACTCTTCCATCTTACACGATTCTGGGCTGTTGTTTTCACGCCGTCCCATGTGGTGTTGATAGCGTCTAGTTTGCGTAGGGTCGACCTTCTCCAGGTGTTTTTTGGTCGACCGCGACTTTTACTCCATTGCGGGTCCCAGGTCAGTGCCATTCTCGTGATGCTATCGGGTGGTTTTCTTATATGACCTATCTATGTATGACCTATCCATTTCCATTTTCTGCGCTTTATTTGCCTCAGAATGGATTCCTCATTGGTTTTGGAAAGTTTGTAGGAAAGTTTGTAGCCTCTGTGTGATGGCATTCCAGACTAGCCATGTTTCACTTCCGTACAACAATGTCGGCTTCACACATGCGTTGAATATTCGTAGCTTCGTGCGTCTGGAGATTTGCGAACTTGCCCATACTGAATGCAGCCGTCCGAACGCTGCCCTGGACTTTACATGTCCATGACGGAGACAGCTTCTCCCTGTCCAAGGCAGACAAAATGTGAGGATCGAGGATTTCAGCTGATATTTGGGGGTCGGCAAGCATTAGCTCTAGTTGTATGCCGTCTACATCCGCAGCTTTGTTTAGCTTCAGCTTCTTAATTGCATCCCTAATATCCGCTATGCTAGGGCAGGTTGTTGCTAATTTGTTATTGGTTATCGTGCTGTCCACTTCGCAGTTGCCCTCATCGTTTGTGGCGATGTTGCTGACTGATTCGAAGTGTTCTTTCCATATCCGAACTTGGTCATCGTTGCACGTTAGTAAAGCACCATTCAGATCCCTAATTGGCTGGTTTCTATTACTTGGTTGGTTGCTTAGGCGCCCAACTAAGCGATACAGCTGTCTCATATTGTTGGCTCCTGCTGCCGCTTCGGCATCACTGGCGAGGTTTTCCATGAACTTACTCTTATCATCTCTGGCCGATTTCTTGACTAGCTTTGCGGCTTCTCTGTAGGCTGGCCGCACAGCATCGTCAGTGATAAGTTGCCTTTTGAGTTAATTTCTGCGCTGGATGATACCCCAAGTGGTGTCTGAGATCCAAGGTTTGGAGCCAGTAGGCTTTACTGTGCCAAGTTTTTCTTGCGCGATTTGCCTGAACGTGGCATTTGTAACTTTGTGAGCAACTACTTTTTTTCTGGTGACGGCATTGCGCAATAGCTGGACATTGAAGCGCTTATATCTGCGTTGCGTGTCAGTTTTCTTTCTATATTTCAGCTTGATCTTGATGTCACCGGTTATGAGTTCGTGTTCGCTATCTATGTGAGCTCCCCGTCTGTTCCTGACATCAAGTAGCGAACCCCTCCACTTCCGGCTCACGCAAATGTGGTATATTTTGCGTGTAGTGCCACTAGGAGAAAGCCAAGTGTATTTGTGGATTCCTTTGTGGGGCAAGATGGAGCCACCAATGACTAGCTGGAAAGTCGGACACAACTCGATGAGCCTGTCGCCATTGTTGTTATGTGAGCCGCAGCCGTGAACCCCTATGATCTGCTTGAGACTGGAGTTGTTGTTTAGAGAACAGAAAAAATTGGTTGGAAAAGTGCGGGGACCGTGCACGCGGCGGGAGTTGAAACCACGACCTCTGGGATGACAGACTAGTGCGCTCATGATAGGCTATCGAGGCTGCTTAGTGCACTCACGCTGGGCTATCAAGGCTGCTTACCCCCCGGACCCCGGGGACTTAATAATTAATAATTATAATAATTGACTGGCACGACAGCCCGCTTACGCGAGACTTAGGCCTAGCTTCCCGCAACCACCCGTGTTGTGCGTGTGAATTTGTACGCGGGTGGAAGGGACCTACAGTTTTATGCCGGTTCCGAACGGCAGGTTGGGAGCTCTTTCATAAGCAATTTTACTCTCAGAGGTTTGCCATTTCCAGCTGAGAGGACAGCCACCGAAAGGGAAAACGAGTTTTCCCGTTATTTTTTTAGGTGTTATTACAGGCAGTATTTGAACCTGGGTCGCTGCCTTCGACTCGCGGTCCAACGCACTAACCAACTGAGCCACGGCGGCTGCCCCCGGGGACTTAGCCGGGTTAAATACAATTACTAACTTGTAGTACTTTGTTAAAAACATTTAACATTTAAGTTCAGACGAAAAAAATTTAACGCAAAAAAAACGATTCCTTATCTAAGACTTTGATAAAAAAATTGACCTTTTTTGCAATGAAGGGGAGGGCTTTTTTTTGCAAAAGGCTTATAGTTATTTACTAAGCATTCAACCAACAAGTGTTTAATCTAAAAGATGTTTCTCTTCAGCAGGGTTTATTTGCAATAAATTTCGCTATAGATTAGAGGGCAAAACACTTAACCCGGCATTGGTGTGGTGGGGGTATACCATACCCCAGAGGTTGTATTTTTGTAAATAATACGGATATCAGTTTTATGTGGGCACTATTGCTTCTGGTAGCTGTTTATAACAGTCCAACCAGGCCCGGATTTACCATACAGGCATTGTAGGCAGTCGCCTAGAGCGGCAAGAATTGAGGGGCGGCAAATTTTAGCGGAAACTTTGAAAACTTGTTCAATTCGTGGGAATTGAATTTCCCGCCTGGTTTGTTGGCACGCGTACCAACATTCTAAGTGTAAAATGCCTGAATCGAGAAAACAATCGATTTATACAAGCAAAGAAAATAAACAGACAGAATGCACAAGCAAAAAAAAAAAACAACTATTCGTACCAAACTAATTCCACCATTCAAGAAATTTTAATAGGGGGGGGCGGTAATTTTAGCAACTGCCTAGGGGCGGCAAATTTCTAAATCCGGGCCTGAGTCCAACCATACACATTTGCTATCCAAAAACAACTTAAGTGTGACCAGATTTGAGTCACATCCCGCTAAAGTTCATTGTGGTATGACATACCCCACCACACCAATAACGTAACTTTTTGTGTAAATGATTTTGAATTAAAATTTGTATTTTTGATGGTCTAGTAGTCGTCGATTTATTAAAAAATATACCGTACGGAAAAATAAGAGGCAAATACCAACTGCCCAACTGCTACGCTGAAGAAAAGCTCCCAGTTCAGTATTCGCATTTCGTCGCCGTAGAAAACGAATGTCGTATGTTCCATTGAATTTAATAGCACATACGACAATCGTTTCCATCGTATCAAATGTTCCAAAAATATCATTAATACACAAAAATATCATTATTCTGTAAATCCTTAAAATAAGGCGAAGCTGTACCAAAACGTCGTCAGTACAGCACTCGATGTTCGGTTTGTCCGAGACCAAAAACCTTATACGACTTGCGAAAAATGCGCTAATTTTTAGACCCTGTAATTCGCTCCTCTTTCAAGGTAGCTACCAAAAATGTTATGTCACATAACTATATGTATTTCATTTTTAAAACAGACTATGTTTTTTGGAAAATTATATAAAGAAATTTTTGTAAAACCCATTATATGGAGTCAACTTAGAAATATCGGTATTTTTCGTTTATTTTTGTTATATTTTTCAGAATCCGCCATGTTCCAGAAACCGAGTGAAAGTGAAATTAGAATTAAATTTGAAACCGAGTGAAAATGTAGTTGGTGTTCTAGAAACCGAGTGATTTCAATTCCACATGTTCATTTTGAACTCGTTATAATTTTCTTCTCGCTGAATTTCGTGTGAGCTTATTGTTGTCGAGCAATACAAAAAGCAAAAACAGAAATTTATTCCGTATTTAAAAATGAGTGCATTAATTGCATTTGCTGTGACCATTGCACAGTGATTCGACTCCATACAACCGCGGGACAAAATTAGAAGGAGTGGTCCGTTCTTCATAAAATTTGGTATACTAGTTAATCATGGTCTGCTGAATTGAAATATCCATTTGGTTTTTCTTAAACTGTTGTAGTTTGGCAATGCCTGAGGCTTCATTTTGCAAATTTCGTCATTTTTGGAAAGCTATAGCACCAAATGTGTTGGCTAGATTTTTCACATTTTACATTTAATCGGTAACGTCAACATTGGTTATTCCAAAGAGTAACGTCTGCCAACAAAGTAGCTGGACAAATTTCATATCTTCGTAAACAAAATTGAGTTTGATATTGTAAAGTAATATTTAGTATTTTGAAAATACATTTAATTATACATCATTTTTCACTTTTATACAAAATCAAACGACCATGATCTTCAATTTTCCTTAGTTTAGATTTTATTCCTCGGATCATCGTCTGGACAACGTTCATGTCAATTTTTTTCGCACACAACCGGATTCTTGCTGTTAGCTGTTTATTGGATTTTGCTTCCCAACCTCCCTTGTACACCTCCTGGCACAAAAGACTCCAAAAATATTCAATTGGTCTTGCCTTTGGGATGTTTGGTGGATTTGCATGCTTCGGGACATAAGTGATGTTTTTCCCTTCCAACCAGTTTAAGGTTTTTTTTGCATAATGGCTACTTGCTAAATCCGGCCAAAATATTACTTTCTCTCCAGAGTGCGTTGTATTGCTGTATTTGTCCAGTTTAGTAAGGCATTTGCTTATGTAAGTGTCACATTTTATCGCTGGAGCTTTAGAGTCCTGAATATAGAGTTGAGATACTCCTTTTATCGATATGGCTGCCCAAACTAAAATGTTTGGCTCGAATTTGGCCTTGGCTGCGAACCGTATACCATCGGGAGTTTTCTTAATATCATCGGTGTAGAAACCGGTATTTTGTTCTCCATTGTTCCACGCATATGTGAAATATTTCTCATCGTCGAGAATTATTTTGTCCTCGTCATCAAAATAATTTCGGCGAAGAATTCTGCACTTTTTTGGGATTTCTTCCAGTTGTTTTGGACTGTATCGTGGAACAGTCACTCTCTTATGGTAATTAACACCAATTTTTATTAAATTTTTGCGAACTGTTTCTTTGGAAATGTCAAATTTCCTACCCAACATCCGATTTGAAGCTCCAATTTTATTCACCGTCGCTTTCTTCAATTTTTGGAGACCGGAATTATCCAACAGACGCGGACGACCTGATTTTTAAATGTTAATAGGCGGCTGACCACTTTCGTAACGACGAAAAATTGAATAGAGCGTGGAACGAGCGACATTTTCTTTTAGAAAGTGTCCCAAAACTTCCTTTTTAGTGTTCTGTCCAAGCATAAAATAAACGCGCTCTCGCAAATAGCTCTGATTAGCCACTCTCATGTTGACGTTTTTACTTAGAATGATCTGATTTTCTAAATACATATTATAACAATATTTTGACATACAAATTATTGAAATTGTCAAAGCCTACCAATTTTTTTTTTTAATTTGAAATTTGTCCAGCTACTTTGTTGCAGACGTTAACAGAAATTGTATCGGGACCCTCTGGTTTTGCAATAAAAACAATAATAATAGATGTATGTTTTGCATTTTTGCAGATTTTATCATTTTTCGTGCTAATTGCATACCTTTAGGCATAAATAAAATAAATTTTGTCGAAAAATACGTGTTTAGACCACTTTTCAAATTTAATTATTTTCTGAGATCGGAAGATATCGGAGGATATAATTACATTATCCGACAAAGAAAGAATGCTTCTTAAAATAAAAAAAAATCCAGGAACATACTTTCACATCCTTTTTAGATATTTTCGTCTAAGTTTTGCCAATTTTCAGATTTTTAACTTAGAAAAATATTTTGAATTAAAAGTGAAGTAAAAGTCTACGCTTTGCAAATTTTGGGAAAACATTAAAAGCGAAAATGGCCACATGATTTCTTATTCTATATTGAAAGTTTAAGCAACTTCGTGGCAACCAATTATTTTTAAAATTGTTTGTACTCAATAGACTAAAAAACAGAAAATATGAGTTTCAATTTTTTTGTGAAAAAAGTTTCAACTTTGAGCCGCTTTTGCAGACACTAATTGATTTTTTGCACAGATTTTTTGGGGTTTTCTTAGTTGGAGTTTTTTCTTTCAAATGACATCAAAATCGTTAAATTCTGAGACCATACATTTTTGGAATTTTGTCTATGGAACGAATCACTGTGCATTGGTGCAAACAATGATTATTCAGAGGAAAAGATAAAAAGGAAGATTTTGCGCGATCACTCTAACCCTCTGGAAATGATAGAATCTGTGTAAGTGACTGAAATGCTCTAATTTCTTTCGGATTTCTTTAGCTTCACAGTGCACTACAGAGTAAATAAAGATGCCTTCCGAAAGCTCCTCGACGCTGTAACTCCCCGCTTGAAGCCATCTTCCATCCCAGCGCATATCCAGCTAGCTGCTACGTTAAGGTTACTGGCAGAAGGGGATTCCAAAAAGCTGTAGGAAAAGACAGCGACATTGCATTAGGGCGAAGCACGGTTGCCAAAATTGTACACAAATTTACAATTGTAAATCATGGAAAAACATATTTGCGCGAGATGGTTAAATTTAAATATGATGGAGGGAGAGCGAAAACTTTCGAAGCGGAATTTTTTGCAGAAATTCCAGATTCCGGGCGTTATAGGCTGCTTTGACGGTACACACGTGCGTATAACGAAGCCAAATCATGACCACAGGTTTTTTTACCACCGAAAGGGGTACTTCAGCATAAATACAATGATTGTAAGTGGTATACATTTTCAAGTGTAGATTTCCGAGAAACAATTAAACATTTGCAGAAATGTGATTATCAAATGGTGATCAGGGCTGTGGATGGTCGTCGCCCTGGCTCGAGCCACGATTCATTGATTTGGAGCGTTAGCCAAGCTCGTGATTACTTTGTAGGCAGCTACGAATCTGGCGAGCGCAGAAGCTGTTTACTAGACGATGCTAGTTACCCTCTTGAGCCGTTTTTAGTGACACCGTATAGGGATCCACAAATCGGAACACCGCAGCATGCATTCAACATGAAGCATTCGTCTGCGCGGAACGTCGTAGAGAGGACCATTGGAGTTCTTAAAAGTCGCTTCACGTGTTCGGCCCGCTTGACGCAATACCAACCGAAGAAAGTAGTGGGAATAATAAATTTTTTATACAACTTCTGTCATTTTCACTTTCTACTGCTGAAGTGATTTCAATTCACATTTTTTCTAGTGAATTCGGTTTCTGGAACATGCAAAATAACTCGGAATTCCTTTTTAAAAACGAGTTGAATTGAGCGAGTGAAAGTGAAATGTAGAACACCAAAAAGTGAATTTGAAGTGATTTCATTTCAAATTCACTCGAAAGTGAAATCTAGAACCTGGCTGATTTTCTTTTACAAATTGCTTGCACATGAAGTGCTTTTGTATTTTCTTGCGTAAAAGTAAATGAAGAATAATATAAAATTGCTATCTTTTATATTTGTGTTGTTTAGTGAGGTTACTGCTATATCAAGTCTTGGGGTACTTGGAGTATCCACCACACCAACGCTGGGTTAATGCTTTAGTATTTTTAAGATATCAGTTTTCATTTAATCAAAACGCTTATCTTTTTCTTTTATCGAAATCCAGGTGATGTGAGGATGGGCAGGAATGCTACAAGACTTCCATAGCACTGTCCATTTTGGAAAATTGTACAATACCCATGGTGGATAGGGAAGGAGAGGAGAGTAATATCTCATATTTCACCCGTTTTGAAATGTGTATGCAACACTGTTTTTTTCCAACAGATGTTTTTTTTCCAACAGCACAGCATTTCAAGCGGTTGTGGAAAAGGCGGGGGGGGGGGGTACCTACAGTTTAATACTACATTTACACCGACGAGATTATCTCGATTTGCGCGATTAAGTCGTTAATCTCGTATCAAAATGCGCGATTACCCATACAAAGTTAACCTCGCAAAAAGGCCGATTAAAAGTTAATTTCACAAAGTAATCTCGTATTTCCCCAATGCAACTCTGCAAATTTTGCTGAAATCGATTATTTTTGTATGATCACTAAGCGAAGTCATGCAAAAATAAACAAAAAAATGAATTGTAGCGCGAAAAGGTTTGTGTGTTAGATTAATCTTATTCAAGTTAATCTCTATGTAAACGGGCAATGAGATTATCTTAATCTCGATGAGTTAATCTCGCTGTGTAAACGTAGTATAACGCCGAATCCGAACGGCGATTGACAGCTTTTTCTTTCACACTAGTGCCTGCCAAGAACGATTATTGAATTTGTGCGATTATTGAATTTTTTAACGGCTTCATGTGAATAGCGATAGAAATAGATGAGCGTTTCACCAGCCCGCTAGACTATCGAGGCCGGCCGGAAATCGAGGTAAAACTAAATGTACAAACAAATGAATTATTTTCTTTTTTTTATCAAGTATGCATGTCTATGCACTTTATGATATACATATGTTACAAATCAATAACGAAAACGAAATGTTATCAAACTGAAGTTAAATGTTGAATTAAAATGTTTAAAGTTAAACAAAATGTGATTAAACTCAAGATAAAAAATCTTGAAATTAACCCAAATGTGATTAAACTGTGTCCATTTTTATGGAAAATACAGTCAGAGTCAAAAGTTAGTATACAGCAGTTATTTATGCTCATAATCACAAATTGCATCTATATGTAAGAACATGTCATAAAATTGTTGTATGCATATGTATGTCTTATAGTTCAACATTGAAATGATTTAAGTCACATTCGCGAAAATAATTGATTGTCAACTTTTATACGTCATCAAACAGAAAATCTCCTAAAAATATGAGTCAAAAATTTTTATACACTTGTTTAACTTGCATAAACATTTACGTTGTAAATAGACTTAAATACCTTAGCTTTGTAAAATTTTCTAAAAATGGAAATGGAATGGCTCGTGGAAAGGATCTTCCGGTACAAATGCGAAATCTAATTGTTCAACACAGTAAATATGGCAAATCGTTGGATGAGATTGCAAAAATTACAAAAATAAGTCGAGCCACGGTTCAGAAAATTATCGAAAGATACAACTCGCGGGGTAACACCAACACCGCTCCCGATCAGGTCGACCAAGTGCATTAACAGAAGCGGTAAGTAGGAAGGTGGTAAGACAAGTGAAGAAAGCGTCAAAATCCAGCGCTGTGGTAATTGTAAAAAGCATTTCCCAAGAAGAACATCAACCAGTAAGTGCAATAATGTGCTTTTTAGCGATGAAAGCAAATTTGAGATTTTTGGCGCAAAAAGAAGTGGTAAAGTCTGGAGAACAGGTAACAGCGAACTACAACCCGAAAACGTCACGTCAACAGTTAAGCATGGTGGAGGTTCAGTAATGGTTTGGGGGTGTATGTCGGCCGCGGGTACTAGAACACTGGTTTTCATTAAGTCAACAATGAACCACTTGCACTATCTTGACATTTTAAAGAATAATATGAAAGTAATGGGTTTTCCAACAAGACAATGACCCAAAGCATACAGCCAGAACAGTCCGTGAATGGTTGCTATACAATGCCCCAAAACAGTTAAGCTCTCCACCACAGTCTCCAGACCTTAACCCAATAGAACACTTGTGGGATATACTGGACCGAAACATTCGAAAACGTACATTTCTTCAAAGGAAGGTCTAATGTCAGCTCTGACTGAAGAATGGATAAAGATTTCCCCAGAAGTTACTAAAAATTTGGTGACTTCGATGCCCAGCAGACTGCAAGCTGTTTTCGACGCGAAAGGAGGCTCAACAAAGTATTAGTTCACCCTTTTTACCACGAGTGTAAGTCGATGAAAGACTTTTACGTGCTGCTGTATACTTACTTTTGACTCAATTTTTCAGCGCTGTTTCTGGTTAATGGCGAATAAAACCTTACAAATATGAATATTTGCAAATGTAACAAAAACTAATAAAAACAATCATAATAAGCCTTTCTATGGCGTAAAAACCATTCGTAAACTCCTTTGATATACATATATCGGAAATTTGTGATTACAAGGATAAATAGTTGCTGTATACTGACTTTTGACTCTTACTGTATATGATAAACATGTATTTATGCAATTTGGAGAGATTGTTTTATTTTAAAAATTTGTTATATGAATCCCGGGATTCGAATTTTCAATCCCGAAAATCCCGGGATCGCAAAATGGCCAAAAATTGCGATCCCTTGCGATAGCCTCTGTGTGATGGCATTCCAGACTAGCCATGTTTCACTTCCGTACAACAATGTCGGCTTCACACATGCGTTGAATATTCGTAGCTTCGTGCGTCTGGAGATTTGCGAACTTGCCCATACTGAATGCAGCCGTCCGAACGCTGCCCTGGACTTTACATGTCCATGACGGAGACAGCTTCTCCCTGTCCAAGGCAGACAAAATGTGAGGATCGAGGATTTCAGCTGATATTTGGGGGTCGGCAAGCATTAGCTCTAGTTGTATGCCGTCTACATCCGCAGCTTTGTTTAGCTTCAGCTTCTTAATTGCATCCCTAATATCCGCTATGCTAGGGCAGGTTGTTGCTAATTTGTTATTGGTTATCGTGCTGTCCACTTCGCAGTTGCCCTCATCGTTTGTGGCGATGTTGCTGACTGATTCGAAGTGTTCTTTCCATATCCGAACTTGGTCATCGTTGCACGTTAGTAAAGCACCATTCAGATCCCTAATTGGCTGGTTTCTATTACTTGGTTGGTTGCTTAGGCGCCCAACTAAGCGATACAGCTGTCTCATATTGTTGGCTCCTGCTGCCGCTTCGGCATCACTGGCGAGGTTTTCCATGAACTTACTCTTATCATCTCTGGCCGATTTCTTGACTAGCTTTGCGGCTTCTCTGTAGGCTGGCCGCACAGCATCGTCAGTGATAAGTTGCCTTTTGAGTTAATTTCTGCGCTGGATGATACCCCAAGTGGTGTCTGAGATCCAAGGTTTGGAGCCAGTAGGCTTTACTGTGCCAAGTTTTTCTTGCGCGATTTGCCTGAACGTGGCATTTGTAACTTTGTGAGCAATTTCGCGCGGAAGGCGCTGGCTACTTTTTTTCTGGTGACGGCATTGCGCAATAGCTGGACATTGAAGCGCTTATATCTGCGTTGCGTGTCAGTTTTCTTTCTATATTTCAGCTTGATCTTGATGTCACCGGTTATGAGTTCGTGTTCGCTATCTATGTGAGCTCCCCGTCTGTTCCTGACATCAAGTAGCGAACCCCTCCACTTCCGGCTCACGCAAATGTGGTATATTTTGCGTGTAGTGCCACTAGGAGAAAGCCAAGTGTATTTGTGGATTCCTTTGTGGGGCAAGATGGAGCCACCAATGACTAGCTGGAAAGTCGGACACAACTCGATGAGCCTGTCGCCATTGTTGTTATGTGAGCCGCAGCCGTGAACCCCTATGATCTGCTTGAGACTGGAGTTGTTGTTTAGAGAACAGAAAAAATTGGTTGGAAAAGTGCGGGGACCGTGCACGCGGCGGGAGTTGAAACCACGACCTCTGGGATGACAGACTAGTGCACTCATGATAGGCTATCGAGGCTGCTTAGTGCACTCACGCTGGGCTATCAAGGCTGCTTACCCCCCGGACCCCGGGGACTTAATAATTAATAATTATAATAATTGACTGGCACGACAGCCCGCTTACGCGAGACTTAGGCCTAGCTTCCCGCAACCACCCGTGTTGTGCGTGTGAATTTGTACGCGGGTGGAAGGGACCTACAGTTTTATGCCGGTTCCGAACGGCAGGTTGGGAGCTCTTTCATAAGCAATTTTACTCTCAGAGGTTTGCCATTTCCAGCTGAGAGGACAGCCACCGAAAGGGAAAACGAGTTTTCCCGTTATTTTTTTAGGTGTTATTACAGGCAGTATTTGGAAGCTAGGCCTTAGTCTCGCGTAAGCGGGCTGTCGTGCCAGTCAATTATTATTATTATTATTACAGGCAGTATTTGAACCTGGGTCGCTGCCTTCGACTCGCGGTCCAACGCACTAACCAACTGAGCCACGGCGGCTGCCCCCGGGGACTTAGCCGGGTTAAATACAATTACTAACTTGTAGTACTTTGTTAAAAACATTTAACATTTAAGTTCAGACGAAAAAAATTTAACGCAAAAAAACGATTCCTTATCTAAGACTTTGATAAAAAAATTGACCTTTTTTGCAATGAAGGGGAGGGCTTGTTTTGCAAAAGGCTTATAGTTATTTACTAAGCATTCAACCAACAAGTGTTTAATCTAAAAGATGTTTCTCTTCAGCAGGGTTTATTTGCAATAAATTTCGCTATAGATTAGAGGGCAAAACACTTAACCCGGCATTGGTGTGGTGGGGGTATACCATACCCCAGAGGTTGTATTTTTGTAAATAATACGGATATCAGTTTTATGTGGGCACTATTGCTTCTGGTAGCTGTTTATAACAGTCCAACCAGGCCCGGATTTACCATACAGGCATTGTAGGCAGTCGCCTAGAGCGGCAAGAATTGAGGGGCGGCAAATTTTAGCGGAAACTTTGAAAACTTGTTCAATTCGTGGGAATTGAATTTCCCGCCTGGTTTGTTGGCACGCGTACCAACATTCTAAGTGTAAAATGCCTGAATCGAGAAAACAATCGATTTATACAAGCAAAGAAAATAAACAGACAGAATGCACAAGCAAAAAAAAAAACAACTATTCGTACCAAACTAATTCCACCATTCAAGAAATTTTAATAGGGGGGGGGCGGTAATTTTAGCAACTGCCTAGGGGCGGCAAATTTCTAAATCCGGGCCTGAGTCCAACCATACACATTTGCTATCCAAAAACAACTTAAGTGTGACCAGATTTGAGTCACATCCCGCTAAAGTTCATTGTGGTATGACATACCCCACCACACCAATAACGTAACTTTTTGTGCAAATGATTTTGAATTCAAATTGTTATTTTCGATGGGCTAGTAGTCATCGATTTATTAAAAATTTCACCGTACGGAAAAATAAGAGGCATATACCAACTGCCCAACTGCTACGAGCAAGAAAAGCTCCCAGTTCAGTATTCGCATTTCGTCGCCGTAGAAAACGAATGTCGTATGTTCCATTGCATTTAATAGCACATACGACAATCGTTTTCATCGTATCATATGTTCCAAAAAATATCATTAATACACAAAAATATCATGATTCTGTAAATCCTTGAAATTAGGCGAAGCTGTACCAAAACGTCGTCAGTACAGCACTCGATGTTCGGTTTGTCCGAGACCAAAAACCTTATACGACTTGCGAAAAATGCGCTAATTTTTAGACCCTGTAATTCGCTCCTCTTTCAAGGTAGCTACCAAAATTTAATGTCACATAACTATATGTATTTCATTTTTAAAACAGACTATGTTTTTTGGAAAATTATATAAAGAAATTTTTGTAAAACCCATTATATGGAGTCAACTTAGAAATATCGGTATTTTTCGTTTATTTTTGTTATATTTTTCAGAATCCGCCATGTTCCAGAAACCGAGTGAAAGTGAAATTAGAAGTAAATTTGAAACCGAGTGAAAATGTAGTTGGTGTTCTAGAAACCGAGTGATTTCAATTCCACATGTTCATTTTGAACTCGTTATAATTTTCTTCTCGCTGAATTTCGTGTGAGCTTATTGTTGTCGAGCAATACAAAAAGCAAAAACAGAAATTTATTCCGTATTTAAAAATGAGTGCATTAATTGCATTTGCTGTGACCATTGCACAGTGATTCGACTCCATACAACCGCGGGACAAAATTAGAAGGAGTGGTCCGTTCTTCATAAAATTTGGTATACTAGTTAATCATGGTCTGCTGAATTGAAATATCCATTTGGTTTTTCTTAAACTGTTGTAGTTTGGCAATGCCTGAGGCTTCATTTTGCAAATTTCGTCATTTTTGGAAAGCTATAGCACCAAATGTGTTGGCTAGATTTTTCACATTTTACATTTAATCGGTAACGTCAACATTGGTTATTCCAAAGAGTAACGTCTGCCAACAAAGTAGCTGGACAAATTTCATATCTTCGTAAACAAAATTGAGTTTGATATTGTAAAGTAATATTTAGTATTTTGAAAATACATTTAATTATACATCATTTTTCACTTTTATACAAAATCAAAGGACCATGATCTTCAATTTTCCTTAGTTTAGATTTTATTCCTCGGATCATCGTCTGGACAACGTTCATGTCAATTTTTTTCGCACACAACCGGATTCTTGCTGTTAGCTGTTTATTGGATTTTGCTTCCCAACCTCCCTTGTACACCTCCTGGCACAAAAGACTCCAAAAATATTCAATTGGTCTTGCCTTTGGGATGTTTGGTGGATTTGCATGCTTCGGGACATAAGTGATGTTTTTCCCTTCCAACCAGTTTAAGGTTTTTTTTGCATAATGGCTACTTGCTAAATCCGGCCAAAATATTACTTTCTCTCCAGAGTGCGTTTTGCTGTATTTGTCCAGTTTAGTAAGGCATTTGCTTATGTAAGTGTCACATTTTATCGCTGGAGCTTTAGAGTCCTGAATATAGAGTTGAGATACTCCTTTTATCGATATGGCTGCCCAAACTAAAATGTTTGGCTCGAATTTGGCCTTGGCTGCGAACCGTATACCATCGGGAGTTTTCTTAATATCATCGGTGTAGAAACCGGTATTTTGTTCTCCATTGTTCCACGCGTATGTGAAATATTTCTAATCGTCGAGAATTATTTTGTCCTCGTCATCAAAATAATTTCGGCGAAGAATTCTGCACTTTTTTGGGATTTCTTCCAGTTGTTTTGGACTGTATCGTGGAACAGTCACTCTCTTATGGTAATTAACACCAATTTTTATTAAATTTTTGCGAACTGTTTCTTTGGAAATGTCAAATTTCCTACCCAACATCCGATTTGAAGCTCCAATTTTATTCACCGTCGCTTTCTTCAATTTTTGGAGACCGGAATTATCCAACAGACGCGGACGACCTGATTTTTAAATGTTAATAAGCGGCTGACCACTTTCGTAACGACGAAAAATTGAATAGAGCGTGGAACGAGCGACATTTTCTTTTAGAAAGTGTCCCAAAACTTCCTTTTTAGTGTTCTGTCCAAGCATAAAATAAACGCGCTCTCGCAAATAGCTCTGATTAGCAACTCTCATGTTGACGTTTTTACTTAGAATGATCTGATTTTCTAAATACATATTATAACAATATTTTGACATACAAATTATTGAAATTGTCAAAGCCTACCAATTTTTTTTTTTAATTTGAAATTTGTCCAGCTACTTTGTTGGCAGACGTTAACAGAAATTGTATCGGGACCCTCTGGTTTTGCAATAAAAACAATAATAATAGATGTATGTTTTGCATTTTTGCAGATTTTATCATTTTTCGTGCTAATTGCTTTTAGGCATAAATAAAATAAATTTTGTCGAAAAATACGTGTTTAGACCACTTTTCAAATTTAATTATTTTCTGAGATCGGAAGATATCGGAGGATATAATTACATTATCCGACAAAGAAAGAATGCTTCTTAAAATAAAAAAAAAATCCAGGAACATACTTTCACATCCTTTTTAGATATTTTCGTCTAAGTTTTGCCAATTTTCAGATTTTTAACTTAGAAAAATATTTTGAATTAAAAGTGAAGTAAAAGTCTACGCTTTGCAAATTTTGGGAAAACATTAAAAGCGAAAATGGCCACATGATTTCTTATTCTATATTGAAAGTTTAAGCAACTTCGTGGCAACCAATTATTTTTAAAATTGTTTGTACTCAATAGACTAAAAAACAGAAAATATGAGTTTCAATTTTTTTGTGAAAAAAGTTTCAACTTTGAGCCGCTTTTGCAGACACTAATTGATTTTTTGCACAGATTTTTTGGGGTTTTCTTAGTTGGAGTTTTTTCTTTCAAATGACATCAAAATCGTTAAATTCTGAGACCATACATTTTTGGAATTTTGTCTATGGAACGAATCACTGTGCATTGGTGCAAACAATGATTATTCAGAGGAAAAGATAAAAAGGAAGATTTTGCGCGATCACTCTAACCCTCTGGAAATGATAGAATCTGTGTAAGTGACTGAAATGCTCTAATTTCTTTCGGATTTCTTTAGCTTCACAGTGCACTACAGAGTAAATAAAGATGCCTTCCGAATGCTCCTCGACGCTGTAACTCCCCGCTTGAAGCCATCTTCCATCCCAGCGCATATCCAGCTAGCTGCTACGTTAAGGTTACTGGCAGAAGGGGATTCCAAAAAGCTGTAGGAAAAGACAGCGACATTGCATTAGGGCGAAGCACGGTTGCCAAAATTGTACACAAATTTACAATTGTAAATCATGGAAAAACATATTTGCGCGAGATGGTTAAATTTAAATATGATGGAGGGAGAGCGAAAACTTTCGAAGCGGAATTTTTTGCAGAAATTCCAGATTCCGGGCGTTATAGGCTGCTTTGACGGTACACACGTGCGTATAACGAAGCCAAATCATGACCACAGGTTTTTTTACCACCGAAAGGGGTACTTCAGCATAAATACAATGATTGTAAGTGGTATACATTTTCAAGTGTAGATTTCCGAGAAACAATTAAACATTTGCAGAAATGTGATTATCAAATGGTGATCAGGGCTGTGGATGGTCGTCGCCCTGGCTCGAGCCACGATTCATTGATTTGGAGCGTTAGCCAAGCTCGTGATTACTTTGTAGGCAGCTACGAATCTGGCGAGCGCAGAAGCTGTTTACTAGACGATGCTGGTTACCCTCTTGAGCCGTTTTTAGTGACACCGTATAGGGATCCACAAATCGGAACACCGCAGCATGCATTCAACATGAAGCATTCGTCTGCGCGGAACGTCGTAGAGAGGACCATTGGAGTTCTTAAAAGTCGCTTCACGTGTTCGGCCCGCTTGACGCAATACCAACCGAAGAAAGTAGTGGGAATAATAAATTTTTTATACAACTTCTGTCATTTTCACTTTCTACTGCTGAAGTGATTTCAATTCACATTTTTTCTAGTGAATTCGGTTTCTGGAACATGCAAAATAACTCGGAATTCCTTTTTAAAAACGAGTTGAATTGAGCGAGTGAAAGTGAAATGTAGAACACCAAAAAGTGAATTTGAAGTGATTTCATTTCAAATTCACTCGAAAGTGAAATCTAGAACCTGGCTGATTTTCTTTTACAAATTGCTTGCACATGAAGTGCTTTTGTATTTTCTTGCGTAAAAGTAAATGAAGAATAATATAAAATTGCTATCTTTTATATTTGTGTTGTTTAGTGAGGTTACTGCTATATCAAGTCTTGGGGTACTTGGAGTATCCACCACACCAACGCTGGGTTAATGCTTTAGTATTTTTAAGATATCAGTTTTCATTTAATCAAAACGCTTATCTTTTTCTTTTATCGAAATCCAGGTGATGTGAGGATGGGCAGGAATGCTACAAGACTTCCATAGCACTGTCCATTTTGGAAAATTGTACAATACCCATGGTGGATAGGGAAGGAGAGGAGAGTAATATCTCATATTTCACCCGTTTTGAAATGTGTATGCAACACTGTTTTTTTCCAACAGATGTTTTTTTTCCAACAGCACAGCATTTCAAGCGGTTGTGGAAAAGGCGGGGGGGGGGGGGGTACCTACAGTTTAATACTACATTTACACCGACGAGATTATCTCGATTTGCGCGATTAAGTCGTTAATCTCGTATCAAAATGCGCGATTACCCATACAAAGTTAACCTCGCAAAAAGGCCGATTAAAAGTTAATTTCACAAAGTAATCTCGTATTTCCCCAATGCAACTCTGCAAATTTTGCTGAAATCGATTATTTTTGTATGATCACTAAGCGAAGTCATGCAAAAATAAACAAAAAAATGAATTGTAGCGCGAAAAGGTTTGTGTGTTAGATTAATCTTATTCAAGTTAATCTCTATGTAAACGGGCAATGAGATTATCTTAATCTCGATGAGTTAATCTCGCTGTGTAAACGTAGTATAACGCCGAATCCGAACGGCGATTGACAGCTTTTTCTTTCACACTAGTGCCTGCCAAGAACGATTATTGAATTTGTGCGATTATTGAATTTTTTAACGGCTTCATGTGAATAGCGATAGAAATAGATGAGCGTTTCACCAGCCCGCTAGACTATCGAGGCCGGCCGGAAATCGAGGTAAAACTAAATGTACAAACAAATGAATTATTTTCTTTTTTTTATCAAGTATGCATGTCTATGCACTTTATGATATACATATGTTACAAATCAATAACGAAAACGAAATGTTATCAAACTGAAGTTAAATGTTGAATTAAAATGTTTAAAGTTAAACAAAATGTGATTAAACTCAAGATAAAAAATCTTGAAATTAACCCAAATGTGATTAAACTGTGTCCATTTTTATGGAAAATACAGTCAGAGTCAAAAGTTAGTATACAGCAGTTATTTATGCTCATAATCACAAATTGCATCTATATGTAAGAACATGTCATAAAATTGTTGTATGCATATGTATGTCTTATAGTTCAACATTGAAATGATTTAAGTTACATTCGCGAAAATAATTGATTGTCAACTTTTATACGTCATCAAACAGAAAATCTCCTAAAAATATGAGTCAAAAATTTTTATACACTTGTTTAACTTGCATAAACATTTACGTTGTAAATAGACTTAAATACCTTAGCTTTGTAAAATTTTCTAAAAATGGAAATGGAATGGCTCGTGGAAAGGATCTTCCGGTACAAATGCGAAATCTAATTGTTCAACACAGTAAATATGGCAAATCGTTGGATGAGATTGCAAAAATTACAAAAATAAGTCGAGCCACGGTTCAGAAAATTATCGAAAGATACAACTCGCGGGGTAACACCAACACCGCTCCCGATCAGGTCGACCAAGTGCATTAACAGAAGCGGTAAGTAGGAAGGTGGTAAGACAAGTGAAGAAAGCGTCAAAATCCAGCGCTGTGGTAATTGTAAAAAGCATTTCCCAAGAAGAACATCAACCAGTAAGTGCATTCACCACCGCTGACATAATGGAATAATGTGCTTTTTAGCGATGAAAGCAAATTTGAGATTTTTGGCGCAAAAAGAAGTGGTAAAGTCTGGAGAACAGGTAACAGCGAACTACAACCCGAAAACGTCACGTCAACAGTTAAGCATGGTGGAGGTTCAGTAATGGTTTGGGGGTGTATGTCGGCCGCGGGTACTAGAACACTGGTTTTCATTAAGTCAACAATGAACCACTTGCACTATCTTGACATTTTAAAGAATAATATGAAAGTAATGGGTTTTCCAACAAGACAATGACCCAAAGCATACAGCCAGAACAGTCCGTGAATGGTTGCTATACAATGCCCCAAAACAGTTAAGCTCTCCACCACAGTCTCCAGACCTTAACCCAATAGAACACTTGTGGGATATACTGGACCGAAACATTCGAAAACGTACATTTCTTCAAAGGAAGGTCTAATGTCAGCTCTGACTGAAGAATGGATAAAGATTTCCCCAGAAGTTACTAAAAATTTGGTGACTTCGATGCCCAGCAGACTGCAAGCTGTTTTCGACGCGAAAGGAGGCTCAACAAAGTATTAGTTCACCCTTTTTACCACGAGTGTAAGTCGATGAAAGACTTTTACGTGCTGCTGTATACTTACTTTTGACTCAATTTTTCAGCGCTGTTTCTGGTTAATGGCGAATAAAACCTTACAAATATGAATATTTGCAAATGTAACAAAAACTAATAAAAACAATCATAATAAGCCTTTCTATGGCGTAAAACCCATTCGTAAACTCCTTTGATATACATATATCGGAAATTTGTGATTACAAGGATAAATAGTTGCTGTATACTGACTTTTGACTCTTACTGTATATGATAAACATGTATTTATGCAATTTGGAGAGATTGTTTTATTTTAAAAATTTGTTATATGAATCCCGGGATTCGAATTTTCAATCCCGAAAATCCCGGGATCGCAAAATGGCCAAAAATTGCGATCCCTAATGTACACATGTACATCAGGGCTACCAACCAAGATTCATTGAATAGAAGATTGCGCCTTCCGGAAGAAAATAAATTTGAAACCGCACCAGTGACGTCATACAAAATTTGTTCCTATTGGCTGAAAATGTTGATTGAATTTTGGAGAGAGCAACACAGTGGGAAAACATTAAATATTTATTCACTTTTTGTTATTTATAAATTTTTTTCTATTTTCGATTTGAAAAGTACGTCAACTTCATTATTTCGTGTACACAGCGCCCAATGCAAACCGCATGACTCTCGATTTTTTGTTTTGTAAATTTTTCCGCGATTCTTTTACTACACACACCTTTTAACGCGAGTACTTTCGAGATTCAAAATTCTTTATTAAATTTAACACAAAAACAATAAAACAATCAAGCAACAGCGGCACAAATCAAAATATTTTTGATCGAAAAAATTTTCAACCATTAAAAACATAGCACGAAATTTGAATTGAATTGCATGGTTTCCTCCCGAAATTCACTTGCTTTATTTGTATTATTCATATGAATGAATAATATGAATTTACAATTTATTTTGTAAAGATATAGAAGCTGCTATTGCACTGTTATGCAGGTACATATATTTATAGGGACTAAGGTATAAAGAAAGCCATATATGTATTTGCTCAAAAGAGTGAAGCAAAATTTAAGTTCAAAATGAAAGAATTTAAAAGGCATGGTACAATAACAAGGTGTGCCAGATAGGGAGAGTGCTTTTCATGTACTATGGGATGTCACTGTCAAACGGCAAAAATTAGAGGTGCTTATGAATGGGAGTCGTGCGCAGGGCTGCACAGAAAATACTGAAAAGCATACAGTTTTTACTTTTGCCGCACGGTAGGTTCTCGTGGTGGGTGGAACATGCTCACTGCCTTATTGTGCGTGCTTTTGCACAACGCACAAGAATTTCCCGGCATTTTTTAATACACACGATTTTCAATTTAGTAATGTTTAATTTGTTTCACTCAATCACTTTTTTAAATAAAAAGCACAGAATCACAGCAAGGCGAACAGTAAATAGTAAACAAAATTTTGGCGCGGCTTTACAAATATTAAAAAAACATGACAAATATATTGTAACGATAAGACAGTCTGTCGCTGTGCAAAGCAACCCTGTCGCTACGCGCCGTGCTATAATTCAATCTGGCAACGACGGCCGCGATAATAAGGGAAACTTCTAGTCCAACCTGGCAATGATGGAAACTTCTAGTCCAACCTGGCAATGATGGAAACTTCTAGTCCAACCTGGCAATGATGGAAACTTCTAGTCTAACCTGGCAATGATGGTCGCGATCGTCATGGAAACCGTCAGTCCACTCCGGAATGTGCGGGAACGATCTGCGCGATGGGCCGGACAGGTATAAAAGGCAGCCGGGTGCGGCGCAGCGAGTCAGTCTGATTTTGACTAGCGGAGTTGCCACGCAGAATAACTAAGCAAATATTTAAGTGAAGTGTAAATCTTTGTGAAATAAAGTGACTGTTGGGTTTTATTGACTGCGTTTGTGGAACTAAGTGTGTTTGTTTATTTCAAATTGCACAATCCAGTGATTCGTACTAGCCCACTAGAACTGGTATTCGTAACATTTGGTGTCAGAAGTGGGATTGTGTTACTGAATAAATAAGGAAAAAATAAAAATAAAATTATAAAAACGCAGAAATGGTTAAATTCGAGCTGCTGAAAGTGGACCAGCTAAAGAAGGAGCTGGCTGCCTGGAATTTGCCGACTGCTGGCGGTAAGGTGGAGTTGCAGCTGCGCTTGCGAGAGGCGTGTGAGGCACGAGGCGTCGATTGGACTGCGCACGAGTTCGGGACGCAGGAGCTAGATTCGTCGGCCAAGGTGGAGGAATCGCCTGCCGGTGCTGCGTCGATGCAAAGTACGGCTGCAGCGGCTGCGCCACCACAAGCCATGGACATGAGCCAGCTAATGGTCGCAATGAAAGGCATGTTCGAGGCTTCCGACCAGAAAATGGAAACGAAAATTGAGAATGTCAGTCGTGAAAATCGTGAAATGTCGGCGCAGATGGCCGCGAAGCTGGAAACTACGAATCTCGAAATTTCGGCAAAAGTCGAGACTGCGAACCGAGAGATGGCAGAGCGGATGGAAGTCAAGCTTCAGGAAAATTCTGCGCGCTTGGAGTGGAAAGTGGAAGAAATCGCCAACCAGCTTAATGTAAAGGTGGAGCACCTGGGAACTCGAGTGGAACACTTGGATAAACGAGTCGACGACCTGGATGATTCCCTGAACAAACGTGTTGACGATCTTGATGATTCCCTGAGCAAACGAGTTGATAGTCTGGAAGACTCGATGAACAGAAAAATGGACGAGCGGCTTAGGGAGGTACAGCCACGAGAATGGCTGCCGCCGGTTCCGGAAAGTGTTGCCACCCGAGCGGAAGTGCCTACTTATGATGGGACTACGCCGTTCGATACATTCAAGCTACAATTCGACCTGGCTGCTCTGGAAAATCAGTGGACCGATGTAAGGAAAGGTCGGAGATTGGCGCTGGCTCTTAAAGGTGCTGCGGCTGAGGTAATAAAATCAGTTCCGGAATGTTTACGAAGTGAGTACGAGACCGTCATAAGGGCGCTGGCAGCCAAATACAGCGACGAGCACAACAGAACGCTGTACTACTGTGAGCTGAAGAACCGCAGGCAAAGATCCAACGAGGCGCTGCAGACATATGCAGCGGACATTGAGCGGCTCGTGCAGCTGTCCTACCCGTCCTTCGGCGCTGATGATCTCGAGAGGATGAAGATTGAGGCATTTATCGAGGGTCTTCATGATCCGGAGACACGTCGCAGTGCGTTGATGATGGGCAAGCCGACATTTAGGGAGACGGTGACCAGCGCGATGACATACGAGGCGACATGGATTGGGAGCACTCGGTATGCACCTGCAAGGATACGCCAGATCCAGCCGGACAACGACATTGCGATCCAGGCAATAAGCTCTGAGCCGCCGCGCAGGCCACGGGTGGTCTCCTCTAAAGTTGTATGCTGGGTATGTGGCAAGCAGGGCCACATATCACGAGACTGCCGCCAACGAGAGAGGCGTTCCCGTTCTCGATCGCAATCGCCAGAAGCGAGGAATACTGACAACCGAGGCCCAGCCAACAAGCGCAGGGCTGAGGACGGCGAGTCGTTAAACTAAAACGGGTCAGCCCAAAGGGGCGTGAGCTGATCCCCACAATCTGCCGCCCCACCGTCTTTGTCTCACAGCTGAAACGACAGCCCAGCAGCTTGACAATTGAAGGAAGGATAGATGAAAAGCTGTTCGTGTTGACGTTGGATACCGGAGCGTCATATCCGATCATAAAAAGGAAGCTGCTGAAGAGCTGGGAACCGCTGCATGGCATACAGCTGCGGACTGCGACTGGCGAGCGTGCGCCGGTAAGAGGGAAAGTTACAAAAACGATTACTATCGGCACCAGCAGCCTGGAACATGAGTTCATCGTCGCGGATATAATGGACGACGTGATTATCGGCGTGGATTTCATGATTAGGCACGGTTTTACGCTGGACCTGAAAGGACATGTGCTTAGATATGCCAACGTTGAATTCCCGCTGCACACCGGCTATGAGCGAAGCGTGGCGGTAAAGAAGGTTCTATCGTGTCAACACCAGAGGATACCAGCGAATTCTGAGACGATTGTGTGGGCAAAGGTGGACGAGGACGAGGGGACGAGTCGGCTGTGGGTTGTAGAAGCACCGAAACAAGGACACGACAACATCATCATCGGTCGTACATTAGTGGAACCTAGGAATGGCAGAATACCGGTCAGAATACTGAACCCCCTGAATGCACCCAGATATGTCGGGAAAGGTGAGGTAATTGGCGACTGTAAGGAAGCTGTAGCAGTGGTCAATTGCGAGAGTAGCCCACCCGGAGGAAATAAGTGCGGTTTTAACATGGACGTCATACCGCAGGAGAACCAGTGGAGCAGCGAGTTGACGGCCAAGCAGAAACAGAAGGCGAGGTCTCTCTTGCAGCACTATGGGTCAATATTTGCGGCAGAAGCAGGCGGAAGAACAGCCATAGTGAAGCACAACATCGACACCGGAAGTGCAAAACCGATCCGCCAACCGCCAAGACGAGTTCCTCTGGCCAAGAGGGAAGAGGTCACAAATTTGATCGAGAACATGCGGAAAGAAAAGGTCATAGAGCCTTCTTCGGGCCCCTGGTGCTCGCCGGTCGTGCTAGTAAAGAAAAAGGATGGCAGTACCCGGTTCTGTGTGGACTATCGGAAACTCAATGATGTGACCAAGAAGGACAGTTATCCATTACCTCGGATCGATGACACCCTGGACACGCTGTCAGGCACGCAATGGTTCTCCACGCTCGACTTACGCAGCGGCTATTGGCAGGTAGAGCTTGCAGACGAAGACAAGGAGAAAACGGCTTTCAGTGTTGGCGATGGGTTGTGGCAGTTCACCGTCATGCCGTTTGGACTCTGCAACGCCCCAGCAACATTCGAGCGGCTAATGGAACGGGTGCTGAAAGGGCTGCATTGGCGGACGTGCCTGGTGTACCTCGACGACATAATCGTGATGGGTAAAAGCTTCGACGACCACCTGGGAAAGCTAAAGGAGGTATTCGAGCGGATACAAAAAGCCGGGCTTAAACTCAACCCAAAGAAGTGCTCGCTGTTCCGAAAAGAAGTCAAGTATCTGGGTCATACGGTTTCCGCCAGCGGAGTACACACGGATGAAGACAAAATCACGGCGGTGAAGGAGTGGCCCCGGCCACGCAATCTACACGAACTCCGCAGTTTCCTGGGCCTGTGCACATACTACCGCCGATTTGTTCCGGGATTCGCGAGCATAGCCAGCAGCTTGCACAAACTGACGAAAAAGAGTCAAGCGTTCGAGTGGAATGAAGAGCAGGAGCAGGCTTTTGCACGTCTGAAGGAAAAACTGTGCGCTGCTCCAATTCTGGCCTTCCCCGTGCCTGGAGAGATGTTTGTGCTGGATACGGATGCAAGCGGGCATAGTATTGGCGGTGTGCTATCACAGATAATAGACGGCCAAGAACAAGTGATAGCATACTACAGTAGGATTCTGTCGAAACCGGAACGCAACTATTGTGTGACACGGAGAGAACTGCTGGCGGTATTGGACTGCGTAAAACACTTCCACAAATATCTGTATGGACAAAGGTTTCGCCTGCGCACAGATCATGCGGCATTGAGATGGCTCCTGAACTTTAAAGATCCTGAAGGGCAATTGGCGCGGTGGATCGAGCGACTGCAGAGCTACGACTACACGATAGAGCATCGCAAGGGCAGTAGCCATGGAAATGCCGATGCCTTGTCACGCCGTCCGTGCAAAGTCGAATGCAGGCAGTGCTCGCGAGCCGAAAGCAAAGAACAGATAGTGGACGTCCGGTTGGTAAGCGTTATGCCAGAGGAAGAGTGGTCTGCGGAGAGGCTACAAAAGGACCAGCGCGAGGATGCGGATCTTGCAAAAATCGTCGAAGGCAAGGAGCAAGGCGCACGTCCAGACTGGCGGGAGATGGCCGGTGAAAGCCCGAACGCTAAGGCTTACTGGGCGCAGTGGGAAAGTCTGCGGCTGAGGGAAGGATGCCTGTATCGCGAATGGGAAAGCGCGGATGGTCGGACCAGCAACTCCCTAACGGTAGTGCCGAAATGCAGAATCAACGAGGTCATCGAGGCATACCATAACGACTCCAGTGGAGGGCACCTGGGCATCACCAAAACCGTCGCCAAGATAAAAAGACGATTCTACTGGGTAGGATGCCAGGAATCTGTAGCCGAATGGATTAAGAGCTGTGACCGATGTGCAGCCGCGAAAGGTCCGACAAGAAAGTCTCGGGGCCGCATGCAGCAGTACAACGTGGGAGCGCCCTTCGAGCGGATTGCTATGGACGTCGCTGGCCCATTCCCAGTCAGCGCTCAAGGCAACAAATATGTGCTGGTGGTAATGGATTACTTCAGCAAATGGCCCGAAGTGTACCCTATTCCTAACCAGGAGGCCACTACGATCTCGGAAAAGCTGGTAAACAACTGGGTAGCCAGGTTCGGAGTTCCGTTGGAGTTGCACTCAGATCAAGGCCGGAATTTCGAGTCTGCGGTATTCAAGGAAGTGTGTGAGCTGCTGGGGATAAGGAAAACTCGTACCACTCCTTTGCACCCACAGTCCGACGGCATGGTGGAACGTTTTAACCGGACACTGGAAGAATATCTGCGGAAGGTGGTAGGCAGGAATCAAAAGGATTGGGACACGCATATCCCCCTGTTCCTGATGGCGTATAGGTCAGCCCCGCACGACACGACATCACTCACTCCGGCCCGAGCAGTGTTCGGCACAGAGTTGCGGTTACCCGCTGACTTGAAGTTCGGGGTGGTCAGCACGACGGGAGGCGCTAGGACTGACTACGTGGTCAATAAGCGGGCGGAACTGGAGGAAATTCACCAGTTCATAAGGAGCCGCACCAAGCTTGTCAGCGATAAGGCGAAGGCCCGATATGATCTGCGAGCCAACTCAGCAGGGTTCCAGGAAGGCGATCTGGTAATGCTCTACAACCCGCAGCGGAGGAAAGGGTTGTCTCCGAAACTGCAAACGTCATGGGAAGGACCTTACACAGTCGTGACTAGGATTAACGACGTGGTCTACAGGATTCAACGTTGCAGCAATAAAGGCGCTAAGCTGAAGGTAGTCCATTTGGAGCGCCTGGCGCCTTATCACAGTGGAACCTCGGCACTTGTTCGGGTCGAACAAGTCTAAGTGGTGGGCAGTGTAACGATAAGACAGTCTGTCGCTGTGCAAAGCAACCCTGTCGCTACGCGCCGTGCTATAATTCAATCTGGCAACGACGGCCGCGATAATAAGGGAAACTTCTAGTCCAACCTGGCAATGATGGAAACTTCTAGTCCAACCTGGCAATGATGGAAACTTCTAGTCCAACCTGGCAATGATGGAAACTTCTAGTCTAACCTGGCAATGATGGTCGCGATCGTCATGGAAACCGTTAGTCCACTCCGGAATGTGCGGGAACGATCTGCGCGATGGCCGGACAGGTATAAAAGGCAGCCGGGTGCGGCGCAGCGAGTCAGTCTGATTTTGACTAGCGGAGTTGCCACGCAGAATAACTAAGCAAATATTTAAGTGAAGTGTAAATCTTTGTGAAATAAAGTGACTGTTGGGTTTTATTGACTGCGTTTGTGGAACTAAGTGTGTTTGTTTATTTCAAATTGCACAATCCAGTGATTCGTACTAGCCCACTAGAACTGGTATTCGTAACAATATTGTACAAAAGTCTCTCTATCGCACTAACTTAACACCCCCTCCCAAATTGCACTCCCATTGAAGTGCAGCCCCGCACTCATATTTCTGCATGAAACAAGAGAAAAAGAAAAAGTTTTGCTTTGTGGAAAAGTGCACAAAATCCAGAGCACAAATTAAAAATAACGGCAGAAAATGTTTTAAGTCACAAGTCGGCGGAACATTTTTTTTTTCTTCACAATCTCTTCATTACTCCAAGGCAAAATTTAGCAACATTACTTAAAGAAATAAAACTATTAGGTATGTAAATAAACATAAATATAAATTATTTTTACTTAGTTTTTTGTCTTTCCTGTAACATGAAAAAGTGGATTTAGCAACTTTTCACTCTAAGCCAGCTAGTGCATATTTCTTGTTTGTTTAGTATGAACATTTCCAAAACGTATGGTATGCATGGAAAAAGGTACTAAATTTCTAGCAACACGCATTTCTAATACACGCAACTCTAGTATCTCTGTTTGACAGCATTTCCAAATGTAAACAAAGGAAATGAGAGCGAAATTTTTCTAGTTGGCATACCTTGTTATTGTACCATGTTAAAAGGTACTGATGGAATCACTACCTATTCTCCGATGACGTCACTGGTGCGGCTTCAAATTGATTTTCTCTCGGAAGGCGCAATCTCTGTATTAAATCATGCTACCAACTGTCCGGTTTTCGCCCGGACAGTTCGGTTTTCGGAAGTTTTGTTCGTGTCCTGTTGCAAAGTACAACCGAACACAAAAATGTCCGGTCGTATATAAACTTGCCGAGAAAGTGTTTAGTAAGATGTAGAAATGAGAAATTGTTCTATTTTATGTTACCGTTTCACACAAAAATCTATGATTATTATAAACGTGATGCTCGCAATGAGCATCACATACATGTATTAAACAATATGGTAACGATCTACATTCACCTATGTTATACAACAGTATGGTAGCACTTCTGAATCAATTGGCCGCCTAGATCGTGCGATTTAACGCCTTTAGACAATTTTTTGTGGGGCTATGTTAAGGCTCATGTCTAAAGCGACAAACCCGCAACGGCTGACGCACTGGAAGCCAATATTAAAGAATTTATTCGTGAGATACCGGCCGATATGTTGGAGAGAGTATGCCAAAATTGGACCCAGCGCGATTTTCCGCTGTAATTTTTACACTTTGCCACCAAGCACTTCATTTCTTGTTTAAAAATATTTTGAAAATGTATGGAAATAAAATATTTCCATTGATAGAAAAAGCAAAGCATGTTTTTTTTAGGGATTTCAAATGTAAATTTGTCAATAAGTGGCACCTCGATTGTGGCCCCCGCCTACGTCATCAACATGTCGAATGTTGGGAATGCGCAACCTTTAGTCTATAAACCTTGCAATGAGCCCCACAATAGTCCTCCGGTTGTGTTTCTTACAATGGCAACCAACAAAACCGAACCACTGTATATCATTTGCGATATACAGTGACTCACAAGTCCAATCGAATGATTGCTTGTTACGTGGAATTGAGCTTTTTTTTAACCGTTATTCATTTCTTTAAGACACAACATTTTGCAACTCCTGATTCAAAGCAAATTTATAAGGTAGTGGTGGCACCACAGCTAATTAAACTTTTTCTTTTGATTTCCTTTTAATTATTCGCGAATGGGCATGCTGTCAAAATGGCCGCCCACCACTATAAAGTAAATCTCGGAAAACCATGGCCAATGACTACATGACGCGAAACTGAGAGGGGTCACGGTTGCGAATTCGGTCAAACCAGGCCCCAGAGTCGCAAATTCAGTCAAACCAGGCCCCAGAGTTGATTAGGGTTCGTACAGCAAATTCTCCATACAAAAGCCAGGGCAAAGGCTGCTGGTGCGTTCGAAGTTTATTTGCAAATAAAATAATTGTTTTTTTTTCTTTCAATCTGTAGTACGTTTATAGAAAATTGATTGCAAAAAAACGTTGTTGCTGAAAAACGTAATAAGTATGTTGCAACGTGTTTTAATATGATTTTACTTTTTTTTTTACTAGTTTTTTCTGACTGCCCTCAAAGCCTTTAAAAAGAGTTCAACTTTCCATCACTGTTTCTTGCTGCACTAGAAACAGCAAACTCAATGAGACATGAACTGAAGGAAAAAGTAACCGAATATCTGCTGACTTGAGCGTATGAAATAATTTATTTCTGCTTTTTGTTGGTACGGGTTGCAATCAAAATTACTTAGACCAGTAAAACGCAACGCTATATTTACAGCAAATAAGAAAAGTTATCACTTTAAGATGCAAACAATTGACTGGTAACCGGTGCTGTGCGAATGTTTGGGTACAAAAACCCGTACACTATCGGACGATCGGAAAAAGCAAAATATGGTCTGAAAGTCATTTCCCCTCTCAGTTTCGCGTCACGTAGTCACTGACCATGGCAAAGGAAGACCAGACTGCAATACCACCAGTACGATATAGGCCAGTACCGAAATTATCCATTGAAGCGTAGCGCAAAATTATCCTTGCAATAAGGACTGGCGAAGAAGAAAATACCGTTACAATGCAAAAGAGTTTGCTCAAGGCAGATGGCATCAGTGTTAGTGCAGAAACAGTACGTAGGGTGTTGAGGAAGAATGGCCTAAGAGGCCGCGCTAAGGTCAAAAAACCAGTGCTGACTCTTATGTATATAAAACTTAATAAATAAATAAATATTTTATGAAGCAAAGTGGGTAAAATCTTCTATTTTTTTATTCACATAAAACACTCGATCGGACTTGTGAGTCACTGTATAAGACCTTATCCCTTTTTGTATTGTTGCTTTGTCAAATTTTTCAAAACCAACTGTTTTAAACACATATCTACAATTATACTCTTGTATGGTATTATATCGTTTAATCTCCGACGGATACTAATTTCTTAGCCGATGTCGATCCATCGATATCATAAGAATCGCCCGATAAGCCGATGCTGATGCCGAAACGGTCGGACACTTACATATGTTGTTTTGGTATGTATATTTTCTTGTCTTTGAAACAAACAAATTTCGTTCAAATGAAGCAAGCAAACTAAACAGTCTTCTGAAGAAAAACAAAAAAATAGTGATATTTTTATAAATTGTTCGTTTTATTTTCTAAAGAAACAAAATATTTTTGGGGCGTGTTATAATTTGATTTAACATTTACATACATATATACAAATACATACATATGTATAGTGTCCGACCGAAACCACTTTTTTGGGCCGAAACCGAAACCGAAACCGAATATTCGGTTTTTTTTTTAATATTCGGCCGAAACCGAAACCGAAACTTTCTAGTTGATATAAAAATCACCATATCAAGCACTTTTTTCAACAAACGAATTTTACATTAAGTAAATAAAGAACAAACAATCAAACATAGCATATACATAACATAGCAAATAAATAAATACTTATTAATAAAAACTATTTATTCATTTTTTAAAAACGTAAACAAGAAGAAATCACCCTTTCGTACCTTACTCGATAATATTCAAAATTAAATAATTTAATATTATATGCTAAAAAAAGAAGTTTGTTTACATTGCTGGCATCTAAATTACTCCTCCTTTTACTATATATCTGCTACACAATAAAATGTAAAAAATATTCTAGAAAGTTTCGGTTTCGGCCATTTTTTGGCCGAAACCGAAACCGAAACCACTTATTTGGGCCGAAACCGAATATTCGGTCGGACACTACATATGTATATGTACATACATATATATAAATACGTAGTGGCGCACACAAGAGGAGTTTGAAATAGCATGTGCCTCAAAAGTTGGGTATAGAACACCGCGTCTAAATAAAATCCTATTGGCGTCGCTGCATTCCCGGAATCACCCATTTTGAGAAATTAAATTCGAGTAATGAGGCGCAAGGTGTTGAAAAAGATATGAATGTATTTCAATAAAATAATTAGTATGTATTACCTGTAAATTGGAGTTCCTTTATCTTCTCTGTACCATAATATAAGCACGACTTCGTCCCCGTCATAAGTACTCACATTGCATGGAAGGTATATTGTTTCGCCTTTAAGCGCTTCTATTTTGAATACTGGCACTATTTAAATAAAAACAAATGTTATTCCATAAATGTATGTGATAATAAAGTCAGATAGAGAGAAGTAAATGAACAGCCAACTAGTACAAATTATAAGGAAATCAACAACTGATTTATTTGACAGCTAACTTGCTCGACATCTAACTAACGACAGTTGTTTGACAGGTAGCTTGTACAGAGTGGCGTAAAAGTCATCACCTTATCGACAGATGCTATAACTTTTGCAAATAGCGGCAAAAGTAAATTTTGCTTTGACATTCATTCATTCATTTATTCATTCCTAAACAAATTGGAGCCAAAGAACACTGAGTGACAACAATGGTTCTCCTCGATTGTTCGTCGTTCGATTGTTCTAATAAAACATTTAGCAATTTTTGGAAAATCAAAATTTAACAGGTCAACAATGGATTAAGATTCGTATACGGAAGACTATGATGGGCCTATTGACTTCAAAGTTGGTGAAAAAACTTGAAATAATTCAATACGTTTTTTAATTTTTTTTTTAAATCAAAATCTGGTGGGTCAACGATGTGTTAAAATTTTGTATGGAGAGACATGAGTTATGAACATCAGGTTTTTTACTTCAAACTTGATGAAGGTGCTCCAAATGATAAATAAATTTACATGTATTTTTAATCTTTTCGAAAATTTAAATCTGAGGGGTTAACAATGGATTAAAAGTATGTATGGGGAAACATGATTTAATAGGTTTATATTGGCTTGTAATATGGTGGAAGCAATAAGAAATAATTGAGTACTTTTCATTAAAATATGAAAGATGACCCCAGGTTAAGATAAACTTAATTTATTGGGCCCACTGACTTAAAACTTCAGGTCGTAACCCGGTAACGGGTTGATTTAGCCAGTTAAGTAAGTAATGCCTTGATTACACGTAACGAGTAGAGTGGCGAGACAGTATTTCGAACGAGTACTCGTTTCGTCTAAACAGTAAGGCGAGTTGTTGATCAAGTCAGTGACCTAGTAGAGTGGCGAGAGAGTCACTAGAATCACATTTTGTTTACTAGGCCGAGTACTACTTTACCGTTATATTTTTCTTCTTTCTTGCGGAATGCGTCACACGCCACTTTTCGCTCGGTTGAGTTTAATTGCGCAAGTTGCTTAGTTCATTTTGTGCATTATATGTTGTATTATGTTTCCTAGCTCGGGCTGGTGAAACGCTCACCTAACCTCAACCTAGTCCTTTTTTCATGTCTGAATAGTCTGGGTGAATTAATCGCCAAAATCGCCATGAATTACCCCAGTGTGCGTCGTTCAGATTCGGCGTTAAGCTGTAGGTACCCTCCCCCCGCCTTTTCGCCAACCGCTTAAAATACTGTGCTGTAACATATGTTGGAAAAAACAGTGTTGCATACATATTTCAAAACGGGTGAAATATGAGATATTACTCTCCTCTCCTTCCCTATCCCCCATGGGTTTAGTACAATCAAAGACAATTAAACTATAAGATGTCTCACGTTCATACAAATCAGTGGCGCTTCAAAAATTTGCCGTGGCTTTTTCAATAAAGCCACGTGAGAGTGGTTTTTACAGCAGCGCCATCCGGAGCGCAACGATGAAGCTACGCAAGCAACTCTCACTTCTTGCAGTCGGCAGAGACATGAATATGCGTGTGATCTCTACATATGTGCTATTGTTGATTTTTTGGTGGTTGATTGTTTTAATCAGTAGCGCACACGGGACGGGAACCTTTGGGGATTCAAACCCAATCAAATACAAAAATTAGCAGTGAAATATCCCTCCAAAATGAAGTCCTGCCTGCGCCACTGACTTCAACGCGTGTGAAGTGAGCGCATACAATTCTGCTTTTGCTTGGCAGCGATCAAAACCGTTGTCAGCGATAAGGCGATTGGAAAGTGGGAGAGTAAGCCGATTTTTGTGCGCCTTTTGCAATTCACGTACACACTCTGTGTGTGCTGGCCATAGTTGCCGCTTTTGGTCAGATTTTTAAATTTGGTCCGCTGGTCTGCTTAACGAATTTTGGTCCGTTTTGTGATGTGAATATTTTTTCATTAGTACAAAAAATTTATCAAAAAAAATAAAATTGTAATTTAAAAATGACTTTAAAGATAACGCAAATTTTTAATATTGTAACGATAAGGCAGTCTGTCGCTGTGCAAAGCAACCCTGTCGCTACGCGCCGTGCTATAATTCAATCTGGCAACGACGGCCGCGATAATAAGGGAAATTTTTAGGCCAACCTGGCAATGATGGAAACTTTTAGTCCAACCTGGCAATGATGGTCGCGATCATCATGGAAACCTTTAGTCCACTCCGGAATGTGCGAGAACGATCTGCGCGATGGCCGGACAGGTATAAAAGGCAGCCGGGTACGGCGCAGCGAGTCAGTCTGATTTTGGCTAGTGAAGGTGCCACACGGAGTAATTAAGCAAATCATTAAGTGTAAAGACCGTGAAGTGTGAGATTTGTGAAATAAAGTGACTGTTGGTTTTTATTGACTGCGTTTGAGAAATCAAGTGTGTTTTTTTATTTTAAACTGCACAATCCAGAGATACGTACTAGCCCACTGGTATTCGTAACATTTGGTGCCAGAAGTGGGATTGTGCTACTGAATAAATAAAGGGGACAAAAAAAAAAAGTTAAATAAATTTATAAAACGCAGACATGGTTAAACTCGAGCAACTGAAGGTGGACCAGCTGAAGAAGGAGCTGGCTGCCTGGAATTTGCCGACTGCTGGCCGAAAGGTGGAGTTGCAGCTGCGCTTGCGAGAAGCGTGTGAATCACGAGGCATCGATTGGGCTGCGCACGAGTTCGGAACGCAGAAGCTAGAGGCGTCGGGCAAAGTGGAGGAATCGCCTGCGGCTGCTGCGTCGATGCAAAGCACGGCTGCAGCGGCTGCGCCACCCCAAGCAATGGACATGAGCCAGCTAATGGTTGCAATGAAAGGCATGTTCGAGACTTCCAACCGTGAAAATCGCGAAATGTCGGCGCGAATGGCGGCGCAAATGGAACACTTGGAAAACAAGCTTCAAGAAAATTCTGCGCGCTGGGAGCAGAAAGTGGAAGAAATCGCCAACCAGCTAAATGTGAAGGTGGAGCACCTGGGAACTCGAGTGGAACACTTGGATAAACGAGTCGACGACCTGGATGATTCCCTAAACAAACGAGTTGACAACTTGGATGAGTCCTTGAACAAACGAGTTGACAGTCTGGAAGATTCGATGCATAGAAAGATAGACGAACGGCTTCGAGAGGTACAGCCACGAGAATGTTTGCCACCGGTTCAGGACGGTTTTGCTGCCAGAACAGAAGTGCCTACTTATGATGGTGCTGCGCCGTTCGATACATTTAAATTGCAATTCGACTTGGCTGCTTTGGAAAATCAGTGGACAGATATCAGGAAAGGTCGGAGGTTGGCACTGGCGCTGAAAGGTCCTGCGGCTGAGGTATCAAATCAGTTCCAGAATGTTTAAGAAGGGATTACGGTGCCATCATGAGAGCGTTAGCAGCGAAGTATAGCGACGAGCACAACCATGCGCTATACTACTGTGAGCTGAAGAACCGCAAGCAAAGAGCCAACGAGGCGCTGCAGACATTGAGCGGCTCGTACAGTTGTGCTACCCAAAATTTGGTGCTGATGATCTCGAGAGGATGAAGATTGAGTCGTTTATTGAAGGTCTTCATGATCCAGAAACACGTCGCAGTGGGTTGATGATGGGCAAGCCAACATTTAAGTAAACGGTGCCCAGCGCGATGACATATGAAGCGGCATGGATTGGGAGCACTCGGTATGCACCTGCAAGGATACGCCAGATTCAGGCGGACAACGACATTCCGATCCAGGCCATAAGCTCTGAGATACCGGACAGGCCACGGGTGGTCTCCTCTTAAGTTGTTTGCTGGATATATGCAGGGCAGGTCAGGCAACCAGGGCCACATATCACGAGACTGCCGCCAACGAAGGAGGCGTTCCCGTTCTCGATCGCAATCGCCTGAAGCGAGGGGTACTGACAATCGAGGCCCAGCCAACAAGCGCAGGGCTGAGGACGGCGAGTCGTTAAACTAAAACGGGTCAGCCCAAAGGGGCGTGAGCTGATCCCCACAATCTGCCGTCCCACCGTCCTTGTCCCTCAGCTGAAACGACAGCCCAGCAGCTTGACAATTGAAGGAAGGATAGATTGAAAGCTGTTCGTGTTGACATTGGATACTGGAGCGTCATATTCGATCATAAAAAGGAAGCTGCTGAAGAACTGGGAACCGCTGCATGGCATACAGCTGCGGACTGCGACTGGCGAGCGCGCGCCAGTAAGAGGGAAAGTTACAAAAACGATTACTATCGGCACCAGCAGCCTGGAACATGAGTTCATCGTCGCGGATATAATAGACGGCGTGATTATCGGCGTGGATTTCATGATTAGGCACGGTTTTACGCTGGACCTGTAGGAAAATGTGCTGAGATATGCCAACGTTGAATTCCCGCTGCACACCGGCTATGAGCGAAGCGTGGCGGTAAGGAAGGTTGTATCGTGTCAACACCGGAGGATACCAGCGAATTCTGAGGCGATTGTGTGGGCGAAGGTGGACGAGGACGATGGGACGAGTCGGCTGTGGGTTGTGGAAGCACCGAAACAAGGACACGACAACATCATCATCGGACGTACATTAGTGGAACCTAAGAATGGCAGAATACCAGTTAGAATACTGAACCCCCTGAATGCACCCAGATATGTCGGTAAAGACGAGGTAATTGGCGAGTGTAAGGAAGCTGTAGCCGTGGTCAATTGCGAGAGTAGCCCACCTGGAGGTAATAGGAAGAACGGTTTCAACATGGACGTCATACCGCAGGAGAACCAGTGGAGCAGCGAGTTGACGGCCAAGCAGAAACAGAAGGCGAGGTCTGTCCTGCAGCACTATGGGTCAATATTTGCGGCAGAAGCAGGCGGAAGAACAGCCATAGTGAAGCACGGCATCGACACCGGAAGTGCAAAACCGATTCGCCAACCGCCCCGACGAGTTCCTCTGGCCAAGAGGGAAGAGGTCACAAATTTGATTGAAAACATGCGGAAAGAAAAGGTCATAGAGCCTTCTTCGGGCCCCTGGTGCTCGCCGGTCGTGCTAGTCAAGAAAAAGGATGGCAGTACCCGGTTTTGTGTGGACTATCGGAAGCTCAATGATATGACCAAGAAGGACAGTTATCCACTACCTCGGATCGATGACACCCTGGACACACTGTCAGGCACGCAGTGGTTCTCCACGCTCGACTTACGCAGCGGCTATTGGCAGGTAGAGCTCGCAGACAAGGACAAGGAGAAAACGGCTTTTAGTGTTGGCGATGGGTTGTGGCAGTTCACCGTCATGCCGTTTGGACTCTGCAACGCACCAGCAACATTCGAGCGGCTAATGGAACGCGTGCTAAAAGGGCTACATTGGCGGACGTGTCTGGTGTACCTCGACGACATAATCGTGATGGGTAAAAACTTCGACGACCACCTGGGAAAGCTAAAGGAGGTATTCGAGCGGATACGGGAAGCCGGGCTTAAACTCAATCCAAATAAGTGCGCGCTGTTCCAAAAGGAGGTCAAGTATCTGGGTCACACGGTTTCTGCCCGCGGAGTACATACGGATGAAGGCAAAATCACGGCGGTGAAGGAGTGGCCCCGGCCACGCAATCTACACGAACTCCGCAGTTTCCTGGGCCTGTGCACATACTACCGCCGATTTGTTCCGGGATTCGCGAACATAGCCAGCAGCTTGCACAAACTGACGAAAAAGAGCCAAGCTTTCGAGTGGAACGAAGAGCAGGAACAGGCTTTTGCACGTCTGAAGGAAAAACTGTGCACTGCTCCAATTCTGGCCTTCCCCGTGCCTGGAGAGATGTTTGTGCTGGATACAGATGCAAGCGGGCATAGTATTGGTGGTGTGCTATCACAGTTAATAGACGGCCAAGAACAAGTGATAGCATACTACAGTAGGATTCTGTCGAAACCGGAACGCAACTACTGTGTGACACGGAGAGAACTGCTGGCGGTATTGGACTGCGTAAAACACTTCCACAAATATCTGTATGGACAAAGGTTTCGCCTGCGCACAGATCATGCGGCATTGAGATGGCTCCTGAACTTTAAAGATCCTGAAGGGCAATTGGCGCGGTGGCTCGAGCGACTGCAGAGCTACGACTACACGATAGAGCATCGCAAGGGCAGTAGCCATGGAAATGCCGATGCCTTGTCACGCCGTCCGTGCAAAGTCGAATGCAGGCAGTGCTCGCGAGCCGAAAGCAAAGAACAGATAGTGGACGTCCGGTTGGTAAGCGTTATGCCAGAGGAAGCGTGGTCTGCGGAGAGGCTACAAAAAGACCAGCGTGAGGATGCGAATCTTGCAAAAATCGTCGAAGGCAAGGAGCAAGCCGCACGTCCAGACTGGCAGGAGATGGCCGGTGAAAGCCCGAACGCTAAGGCTTACTGGGCGCAGTGGGAAAGTATGCGGCTGAAGGAAGGATGCCTGTACCGCGAATGGGAGAGCGCGGATGGTCAGACCATCAACTCCCTAATGGTAGTGCCGAAATGCAGAATCAACGAGGTCATCGAGGCATACCATAACGACTCCAGTGGAGGGCACCTGGGCATCACCAAAACCGTCGCCAAAATAAAAAGACGATTCTACTGGGTAGGATGTCAGGAGTCTGTAACCGACTGGATTAAAAGCTGCGATCGACGTTCAGTTGCGAAAGGGCCGACAAGAAGATCTCGAGGCCGCATGCAGCAGTACAACGTGGGAGCGCCCTTCGAGCGGATTGCTATGGACGTCGCCGGTCCATTCCCAACTAGCACTCAAGGCAACAAATATGTGCTGGTGGTAATGGATTACTTCAGCAAATGGCCCGAAGTGTACCCTATTCCTAACCAGGAGGCCACTACGATCTCGGAAAAGCTGGTAAACAACTGGGTAGCCAGGTTCGGCCCGTCCGTTGGAGTTGCATTCAGATCAAGGCCGGAATTTCGAGTCTGCGGTATTCAAGGAAGTGTGTGAGCTACTGGGGATAAAGAAAACTCGGACCACGCCTTTGCACCCACAGTCCGACGGCATGGTGGAACGCTTTAACCGGACACTGGAGGAATACCTGCTGAAAGTGGTAGGCGGGAATCAAAAGGATTGGGACACGCATATTCCCCTGTTCCTGATGGCGTATAGGTCAGCCCCGCACGACACGACATCACTCACTCCAGCCCGAGCAGTGTTCGGCGCGGAGTTGCGGTTACCCGCTGACTTGAAGTTCGGGGTAGTCAGCACGACGGGAGGCGCTAAGACGGACTACGTGGTCAATAAGCGGGCGGAACTCGAGGAAATTCACCAGGTTATAAGGAGCCGCACCAAACTGGTCAGCGATAAGGCGAAAGCCCGATATGATCTACGGGCCAACTCAGCAGGGTTCCAAGAAGGCGATCTGGTAATGCTCTACAACCCGCAGCGGAGGAAAGGTTTGTCTCCGAAACTTCAGGCGTCATGGGAAGGACCTTACGAAGTCGTGACTAGGATAAACGACGTGGTATACAGGATTCAACGTTGCAGCAATAAAGGAGCTAAGCTGAAGGTAGTGCATTTGGAGCGCCTGGCGCTTTATCACAGCGGAACCTCGGCACTTGTTCGGGACGAACAAGTCTAAGTGGTGGGCAGTGTAACGATAAGCCAGTCTGTCGCTGTGCAAAGCAACCCTGTCGCTACGCGCCGTGCTATAATTCAATCTGGCAACGACGGCCGCGATAATAAAGGAAATTTTTAGGCCAACCTGGCAATGATGGAAACTTTTAGTCCAACCTGGCAATGACGGAAACTTTTAGTCCAACCTGGCAATGATGGTCGCGATCATCATGGAAACCTTTAGTCCACTCCGGAATGTGCGAGAACGATCTGCGCGATGGCCGGACAGGTATAAAAGGCAGCCGGGTGCGGCGCAGCGAGTCAGTCTGATTTTGGCTAGTGAAGGTGCCACACGGAGTAATTAAGCAAATCATTAAGTGCAAAGACCGTGAAGTGTGAAATTTGTGAAATAAAGTGACTGTTGGTTTTTATTGACTGCGTTTGAGAAATCAAGTGTGTTTTTTTTATTTTAAACTGCACAATCCAGAGATACGTACTAGCCCACTAGAACTGGTATTCGTAACAATATGGTCGGTTGAGGTCGGATTTGGTCGGAAAAAATTGTTCAAGTGGCAACACTGGTGCTGGCAGTCATCAGCTCTTCACTGTTTCCGCTCTTTTCCCGATATTAGGGATGATTGTGCAAACTAAAATGCCAGTTTCCTTTCAATTATTTGCTTTTTAAAGTATGTTCTCATTAATTTTGCATTAATTACACAACATATCAACTTTTTGGTTTCATTACGAAGATATTATTGAAAAAAATACCAAAGAACACAAAGCTAAATGCGTTGAATACAACAGGGTCATTTGCCGTCCTTTTTATTTCGCAGTTCTTCATTTAGCGAATCTCTAACACAGGGTTGACGATCAGATCAGAACAGGTATGCTTTTGGTGATAAATGCTCTAGTTCGAACCCAGGACTGTTTTTTTTTATGCAGCTTATAAAACCTTAATTTAAGGGGGCCGATACATTTAGAAGCGTCAAAAAAGGTAGTTTTTTCTGATGTTATGCTGGGAGAATAAAAACACATAGAGTCAGGTTTGTTTCGGATATATATTAAGGCATAATAAAACTGGGAGAAAAAAATTGTTTACAAAAAAAAACACAAAATGGCGGAGTTATGGCCGATCTCCTGGCGGTGACAAACTTTGCGGCCGTCAACTTCCTAGGTAGAGTTTTGATCCGAAACAAGAAATGAAAATATCTTATGAATCAGAAAGCTTTTATCAAGTGCGTAGCGAAGGGATTTACTGTAATTTTGAAAAATTGGAGGTATAGTCATGCTTTTAGTGAAAAAGTGACATTTTTTACCCGTGTTTATGACATAAAAATGAGTAAATACCTGTGAAAACGATTTTTGTTAAAAAAATTGCTCTGCCACGCACTTGAATATAAAATTATCTATAATATGCTGTTTAATCCGACTAAATCGGTTAAAGAGCTCGCTCGCAATCTTGACGGCCGGATCAGAAAACATAGTTTTGAGAAAAAGAGGTTCAAAGTTGTGCGCGCAGCTGCCTGTATAGCCGCCGCGCGGGTTTTGGGCTATTATCTCCCAAAATATTAACAGTAGGCCAATAGAACTTCGGGACTATATTTTTAAATAGTTTATCTTTCGATTGCAGCAATAAAAAAAATTTCGATTTTTTTAAGGTTCTAAATGTATCGGCCTCCTTAATTCAATAAAAAGCATACCCAACGGTGCTTTTGACACTTTTGGGCAATAATATATTTTTATAGTTAGTTTTATACAAACGTATTACGAAATTGCACCAAAAAAAATACAAATAAAAAGAAATATTTCTTTCGTCATAAAAAATGACTAGAAATTTGAAATGAACTAGAACAACAACCCCATTTTAGAAATTTATATGGAGGAAAAACTACGTTCCTGATCAAGCTTTTGCAAGGTTGCACTTTCGTAATAATATTAGTGAATTTCTGTGCGGCTCTCCCACTTTCACATCGCTTAATCGTTGCCGTTGTGTTTTGTGTGAGCAAAACAAAGAGCGTTAATATTTTTACGCTCTCACTGTACCGACGCTTGCTTGCTCTCGATCACGGTTGCCAACTAATATATTTCAGAAAACACTAAAACCGCAAAAAAACTGCGTTTTTCCACTCAGAAAGCACTGATGAGCAAAACAAAAAAAAGGTGGTAGTTGTCCTAATATTCCGTGTACCATCAAAGAAAATAAACATACAGAATGCGCATGTCATACAATCAAAAATTTTATATGGCGGGTTCTAACATTGGAACCCGCGCTCTGCTCGCGTTGCTTTACAAGCGAGAACGTAGTTTTATGTGTTGCGCTCTTTGGTTGCGCTCACACTGAGTCTGCGTTAGCACTCTGCTGCGGCGTGGGATGATTGAGAGGTGAAGACGATGTGCTGTTGTTGTTGCGCTAGCGAAAAGCTGAAATTGTAAAACAATTTCTATTTTCTGGCTGGCTTTTGTTCTTCTTCTATAAGCCTGCACGTCGTTGCATATTGCTCCTGAACTCATTGCCGACTGTAGTGTGCGCAAAATCATAGAAAAGAAAATAAAATATGGTTGGCATGGCAACTTATATGATCGCCACAAGCAATAAAAAACAAATATTCAACAATGACAATTATACTTAAAGGGAAATAAAAAGAAAGAAAGAACTTTTTATTAGCCCGCAATAATTTATAAATTACATACATATATTAAATATTTTTTACGGCCCACATACAATGCTTGCGAAAAAGAACTAAAATAATAAAATGTAGGATTTTAAAATTACTGTCCCAGTATTCGTTACTGAATCATTCTGAATTAAAATTCTTGCAGTGGTCGGATATATGCACATATATGCCTCAATACCGATTTTTTGGTCTCCGACGAAAAGATTTTGAAGCAAAACCAATCAGCAGCACAAAAAAGCATACACACAAAAACAACAAGAACAAAAATCATTAGCGCTGTTTGGAATCACGTTCGCTGAAACGGCGATCATTGCGCTGTTTAAGTGGCGTCCCTTTGCTGGCGACAAATAAATGCAGAAATTCACACAAAAAATGATTGAGCGACAAAAGTAACCACCAACAAGTCAATGTACACACATGGGCGTACCCAGGAACAAATTTAGAGGGGACATAACTACATTTGAAAATTCATAATATAGAATACAAAGAGAATAGAATATAGAATTCTATATATTTAAAAAACATTGAATTTCGAATTTTAGGGGCGCACATAAGGATCAGTTCCCCTACACTGATACGCCCATGTGTACACAGGTGAAGCGGCACTTTCATTTCATGTGTGTTTGTTGGGTGAGTGTGCTTCAGCTTGCACAGCCAATGAATGCAAACTGAAGCGCTCACTCTCTTGCTGGCACCGCTCTTTCCCTTTTGTGGCTTCCCCCCGCTCTATGAAACTCGCAAACAAAAATTTGAATTTTTGAGCTCAGATGCGCCTTCTATACACTTCATATTCTTTGGTACCATACTATATTAGGAAATCTATTGCAGATCAGTGGCAACCGTGACCTAAGTAGCAATTCCACCAAGGATCACTTCGGTTGTCATGTTATATCCAAACAACGATTTTTTTAGCCCAACATTCCGGTGTTATATAGGTGTTAAATGAAAGTTTTGTATAATAATCCAGTTATTAAAAAAAACTTACATTTTTTCCAAGCATGAATTAGTCTTGGTGTCTTTGAAATTTAAAAAAGCACTAAAAAACGCACCAAGCACCAAACTCAATATTTTCCGCGTTTTGATTTTCAAAAAGCACTAAATTTAGTGCGAAAAGCACTAAGTTGGCAACAGTGCTCTTGATAATGAAAATATTGGAAATTCGAGCTCGCCCTATGCCATTCGGTTGTATTAACGTAAGACATATTATACTACGTTTACACAGGCGAGATTATCTCGATTTGCGCGATTAAGTCGTTAATCTCGTATCAAAATGCGCGATTACCCATACAAAGTTAACCTCGCAAAAAGGGCGATTAAAATTTAATCTCACAAAGTAATCTCGTATTTCCCCAAAGCAACTCTGCAAATTTGGCTGAAATCGATTATTTTTGTATCATCACTAAACAAAAAATGAATTGTAGCGCGAAAAGGTTTGTGTGTTGGATTAATCATTGCAAGGAATAATGCGTTTCTTTGTTGGCGAAGGGCATGTAGCGTGAAAAGGTTTGTGTGTTGGATTAATCGTATTCAAGTTAATCTCTATGTAAACGGGCAACGAGATTATCGTAATCTCGATGAGTTAATCTCGCTGTTTAAACGTAGTATAAGACTTCAAATTTGGGTGCAAAACCGCCGGGCCTTGCTATTTCATATAAAAACTAGCAACGAAATTTTCTAAGCACACAAAACTTGACCTGTTGCTGCGAAATGGAATGCTGCGGCGAAATATTTCCTTAAAACCACACATTCATATATCAGTCTACTGCTGTCGCTCGAGAGGATCAAATCAATTTGAAAACAAAACAAACTCTAAAAGAGTGAAATAAAGCCATCAATTTTTTTCATTTAAATCGCCGTCTATCATCATTTTTTGCCGCGTTTGGTTTTTCAAATTGCTCTGGAGCGCACAGCTAAAGCCATTGTTGGGCATACGTAGAATTTCACACCGCCTCCGTACAGGGATGCCACTTTTGCTGACTACTGCCAAGAAATCGCGAAAAATGTGCAAAACGGTTACGCCAAAAAGCTGACTCCAGAGGAAGGTGATCTTTCGGGCTCTAAGCCTAGGCGTATTCGGAGACACAGGCCGCATAGCACAGAACAGGGCATCGCAGCACAAATGCAACTGAGTGACCCAGAAAATATGTGAACTGCGTACACGAATCCCGTAAAACCAGCGCACATGTTTCGTATTCATTCCATAGACCCAGCAATATGAGATCTTTGTCTGAATCAGACTTTGAAATAAAATCTATATAATATAACATAATATAATATAATAATAATTATATTGAGGCTATTAGGCACTGCGACCAGTGTAGATCTTTTGTGCAAGCCTGGTTTAACCCTCTAAGTTGAGGCTTTTTATTAATTTAAGCACTCTTTGGGGTTGTAGATTCCAGATCGATCCCGGGGCTATGGTTATAGCCCCTAGCTGGAGAAATCTTTTTCTGCTGAGTGCAGGACAATCACAGAGAACGTGCACAGAGGTTTCTGTTTCTTTATTGCATTTCCTGCAGACATCCGAAGGGGAAATTCCCATTTTACTGAGATGATACCTTAGTGAGCCGTGGCCAGTTAGGTATCCAGTGAGGGTGCGGAGGTCCTCCTTTTTTAGCATGAGGAGTTTTCTGGATACTCCTCTGTCTGGCGTTGTCCCGTGCTGTTGGTCCATTGTTCGGCAAAGTCTAGGTCTACCCATTTCCTTAGCCGTTCTTGTGTGTGTCCTGTCATAGTCCACAGAATAGTTCAGGGCCCACCAGTGGACGCATTGCGCCTCTTTTGGCAAGGCGATCAGATTTTCGTTGCCTTCGTGACCCTCGTGTCCTGGGATCCAGTGTAGCTCTATTGAGTTACGACCTCCCAGTTCATTTAGGAGAGCACGGCAATCCTTGACGAGTCTTCAGGAGACCGCATAGGCTTCTAGAGCCTTTAGGGCCGCTTGACTGTCGGATAATATATATACCTGTGCGCCAGATGTTTTCCCCCGTAGGCATTCTCTGGCGCATGCCTCAATGGCATGGACTTCAGCCTGGAATATGGTAGCTAGGTTCCCCATAGGGAAGGATTTGTGGAATCTTGGGCCATATACTCCAGCCCCTACGCTTCCGTCTTCCAGCTTGGATCCATCCGTGTACCAGATTTTTTAACCTGGTGCAGGGGTGAATCTATAGGTTCTCCACGATTGTCTGTCTGAAATGCAGACCTTTTTATCCCCTGGAGAATTCCACGTCAGGTGTAATGTTGTCGGAGATTTGCATTATGTGGTCATTGCTGAGCATTTTTAATATGCTCATGTGTCCCCTTAGATCTCCGCTCTTAAGTTCGTAAGTTCTTATCAGCCTTAGTGCTTGAGAGCAGGATTCCTTTTTTACGATAATAATAATTTAATAATAATTGACTAGCACGACAGCCCGCTTACGCGAGACTAAGGCCTAGCTTCCCGCAACTACCCGTGTTGTGCGTGTGAATTTGTACACGGGTTGGAGGGACCTACAGTTTTATGCCGGTTCCGAACGGCAGGTTGGGAGCTTTTTCATAAGCAATTTTTACTCTCAGAGGTTTGCCATTTCCAGCTGAGAGGACAGCCACCGAAAGAGAAAAAGAGTTTTCCCGTTATTTTTTTTAGGTGTTATTACAGGCAGTATTTGAACCTGAGGTTGCTGCCTGCGACTCGCGGTCCAACGCACTAACCAACTGAGCCACGGCGGCTGCCTTTTTTACGATGAGTAATATAATATAGGTGCAATATGTGCTTTCCCCGCACTTTTTAAATTTTTGCAAGAGAACGTATTGACTATGCGCAGAAAACTGTACTTCAACTACAACGCACAGTGGGGTATTGACCATTGAAAACGGCGATAAATTCTCCAGAGCTATCAAAATGAATGTTAAGTCTTTTTTTACATAGATGAAACATACTATATAATAGGGGTACCGGTTAATTCGTGCGTTTTTTTGGGTAAATTGAAGCTTTATTGTGAAAAAATGGTTACAAATTTAATATTCAAAGTATTGTCTGGACTTTAATATTCAAAGTGGTCTGGACTATACGGCGGGTGGGGTAGGACATCCCATTTGAGCGTTTCAAGGTAGGTTTTGACGACCTGTGCAACATGTGGCTGAGCATTGTCATGTTGCAAAATTAAATTAGCCGGTATAAGACAAATTAAAAAAAAAATGGTTGTTGTTGTTGTTTTTTTATTCAATTTATTCAATTTAAGTAAATATTTGAAATTTTGGGCTTCTTACACCAGAATTATAAAATGTAATCACTAGTATTATCATCATCATCATCATCTTGTAAGCAACAATTTGATAATTATGTTTCAGGCAAAGTAACAATAACGGGATTTTGGAGCATTACTAGACGTTGTACAGTATGGTCAAGGAATGCCTTTAATTTAACTTCAGCTGAAATTCCAGTGATTTTAATAGTATCGCAGAGAGGATAACACAATTTTTAGCTGACTGTATCGCTGAATACGAAGGAAAACGATCTGGAGCAGACTGTTTAACCCTTTCGCTATTCTGTTGCCATATGGCAACATGCAGCCGCGTTGGGCCGCGAGTCAAATGCGACGCTCGAACCCAGGTTCAAGACTCCGTTGCTGCTAACACCAAAAAAAAAGAAAAACAACAATTCTTCTTTCGGCGGCTGTCCTCTCAGCAGGAAATGGCAAACCTCTGAGAGTAAAATTGCTTATGAAAAAGCTCCCAACTCGCCGTTCGGAATCGGCATAAAACTGTAGGTCCCTTCCAACCTTGTAAAAATTCGCACGCACAACAGGGATGGTTGCGGGTAGCTAGGCCTTATTCGCGGTAACGGGCTGTCGTGCCAGTCAATTATTATTATTATCATTATGGCAACATGCTACTTTGTGGACGTCTGAACCCTCTGTGGTTGCAAGAATACATTTTTTTGTTGGTCCTTAGAATAGTTTGAAGTTGTAGGAAAAATACAAAATTAATAAACTGCATATTTAAGTTAAAGGAAGAGAAGGATACACTTTTTGTAATGGTATATCTTGACATGGTAAAGGAAGAAGAAGCAAAAAAAATTAGATAACTTTTTAATTTGACGTTTTCTTTCAATTCAAAGAAGGTGTCTAACCTTCTTTTAAAAAGTTTTGGCTGAAGTAAATGAAGAAATATTCAAATTTTCGTTATGTGCAGAAATTTTTATGTTTAAGTTATTATTACAGCCGCAACGATGTGGTTGCTCTCATATAAAAACACTCTAAAATACAAGGTCCGAGTATAAAAATTAAAAATTTTCTAATAAAATGTTGCTAATATTACCACATAGAAACCTAAAACGTAAAATTTAAAATTTTAACTTTACCCAGTAAAAATCTGTAGCGAAAGGGTTAACGATGTTATATTGACGTCGCGTTAGCTGCGCATCAACCGACAGAGCTAAAGCTTTTTCATTTGTAATTTTCTTGCTTTTCTCCATCGATTCACTTAAGCATTTTCTGTATTTTACTGCTCTTGATGGTGAAGATGTTTACAATTCATGTACCAACTTGGACGCCTCAATATTTCCAGCAGCTTTTGAATTAACCTTAGTAGCAAAAGCAAGTATAGGCATGAAACAACTATCTCGTAAAATTTTTGTTTTTTGGATTTAGTGGATAGATTACACTCTTCAGATGGAGCTTCTGTACGTTCACGTTTTGGTTTATTCTTAGAACCAAAACCAATGCAAGTGTCTAACCAATGACGGTTTACTTTAAGTAAACGCTCTTCTACTCTGTGAGCTCTCGTCCATCGCAATTCAAAATGTTTGAAAAAATCGTTTAGAATTTCATTCAAAATATTTTCGTGTTATCAAAGAACTAAAAAGCAATATTTTTTCCCTTTTACTTTTCCCAAGTTACGTTGACATCACTTTTAGTGTTATAAGCACGAATGATAAAGCAGACGCACGTTGCCAAAACCAAAACAACAATTATACCAAATGAACAGAAACAGAAGAAGGAAGAATTCAAAAGTACAAAAATGCAAAATGCAACTTTTATCCTTCTACTTGTATCCTTATATATGTAGAAGCCTATATAGAAGCTTTTATTCTTATGTCTAGAAATATGTTTGAAATCTGAATATATCAATGACATTCAGGTCATTTTAACTCGAAATGTAAAAATATTTGGTCAAATCAGAAATTATATGAGTTTAATATAATATTTATTTACGAAGGTATAATATAAGTATTAAAGTGCAATTAAGAGATCTGAAACTCTCACTGACCCTATCTGTTCTTAAATAAATAAAGGAAAATCGCTCATATGACCTTTTTAAATCATCAGAATGATACAAATCTATATATATAAAAATGAAACGTGGTTCGTTCGGCCGCTTAAAACTCGAAAACGACTGGACCAACTTGAATACTTCCTTCGGCGAGTTTGTTCGAAATAGAAAAGAAAAGTCGGGAAAACGGGGCGTGGCACCACAAGAATACATTTTTAGACAATAACTTTGGAACCATAAGTCACACATCAGTTCAATTTGGTACAAACTTAGTATTTAATTATGTCCTTCAATAGAGGGAATAAGGTGGGTATTGAACAAAGGGGTGTGGCACCGCCCATACAACTCAAATCTTCTAAATGGAATAGCTTCGGAATTGTAAGTCGCACAATATTGAAATTTGGTGTACGGTCGTTTCATAGATGTGTCATTCTACTGTTAAAATTTTATGGGCGTTGAACAAGGGGCGTGGCACATTTTTTATGACACAACATTTCAGCAGAACTGTAAGTCGCACATCAATGAAACTTGGTACGAACCTACCATTTAGTCATATCTTTCGACAGAGCGAATGGGGCGGGTATTTAACAAGAGGGCGTGGCTCCGCCCATAAAACTCAAATCTTTTATATGGAATAGCTTTGGAATTGTAAGTCGCACAGCATTGGAATTTGGTTTGACATCCTCCCATAGAAGTGTAATTCTACTGTTAAAATTTAATGGGCATTGGACAAGGGGCGTGGCACATTTGTTGGGCACAAACTATCCGCATAATTTTCGAACTGTTCGTCGCACATCAATGAAACTTAGTACGAATTTACCATTTAGTCATATCTTTCCACAGAGGGAATAGGGCGGGTATTTACCAAAGGGGCGTGGCACCGCGCATACAACTGAAATATTTTATATGGAATAGCTTCGGAGTTGTAAGCCGCACAGTATTGAAATTTGGTGTACCGTTGTTTCATAGATGTCTCATTCTACTGATGAGATTTGATTGGCGTTGGTCAAGGGGCGTGGCACATTTCGTATGATCCAACAGTTATGCAGTACACACACACACATCATTGAAACTTGGTACGAACATTCCACTTAGTAGCACAATTCGACTAGAAGAAATTTGTGAGCATTGGACAAGGGGGCGTGGTACCGCCTCCATTTTTATATACATAGATGTTTGTCCTGACTGACTGACTGATTGTTTGATTCATCATCGCTCAGCCCAAACCGCTGAAGCCACAAATATGAAATTTGAACTGTAGGTACATCTTGAAAAATGAACACCGCTAAGACGAGATTTTATTGAAATTCGGGGTTTAAAGGGGCAAAACATGTGTTAAGGTGTTGTATGAAGAAAAGTGATTTAAGAGACATATTGATTTTGAACTTCCTGAAAATACTCTAAATCAAAAATAGTTCGACACGTATTTTATAACTTTTCGAAAATCAAAATTTATCTGGACCAACAATGGGTTAAGATTTGTTTAAGGGTAGACTCGAAAAAACATGAACCGATAGGCCTATTGACTTCAAAAATTGTAAAAATACTTGAAATAAAAAACATTGGTCACGCGTTTCTCATTAATTTCAAAATCGAAATCTAACTGGATCAACGACGGGTTAAAAGTACATACATATGTATGGAGAAACACGTTTTTTTTACTTCAAACTTGGTGAAAGTACTTCAAATGTCAAATAACTCGATACGTGTTTTTTATTTTTTCCGAATATTAAAATCGGACGGGGTCAACGACCGGTTAAAAGTTTGTATGGCGAAACTGTAAAAAACATGAATTAATGGGGCCACTGACTCCAAATTTTGTGAAAGTACTTTTAGTGAGAAATAATTTGACAAGTGTTTTTCACTTTTTTGAAAATCAAAATCTTACGGGGCCAACAATGGGTTAACAGTTTGTATGGAGAAACACGATTTATTGGTCCTTTTCACTTCAAACTTAGACAAAAAGCACTTCTATCGGGAAATAATTAAAATGTGCTTTTCATTTTTTGAGAAAATCGAAATCTAGCGTGATAAACTAAGTTAAGAATTTGTTTAGGGTAAATGTGAAAACTCATGATTTAAAGGGCTTTTGACTTCAAAATTTTTGGAAATACTTGACATCAAAGATAATAGACATATGTTTTTTTAAATCAAAATCTGACGGGGTCAACAATGGGTTCAGAATTTGTATCGGGTGAAACAAGAGAGCTTGCGTGCGAAGCCGCGGGGCCCAGCTAGTACATATATATATTTAAACACTTAAAGCATACCAAGTATTTAAATAAATATAACTATAAATATATATAACTGTATACATATACAAAGGTTTCCATTCATTTATTTGGGTATGCGCTCATAAATGGTATTTTCCCCTGGTTCACTCCTCTCGGGAGCATAGGTTATACATGGTTAAAATTACTGTTGTGGTCTTTTGCAATTTCTAGAGTAAATACTATTTGCTCGTTTCAAAAATTATAGAAAAATAAACCAGAATACATTAGTTTCAAAATGAACCAGGTACATCCAAAATATTTTTTATAGGACTAAGTATACTGACCACACAAGATGCTAGTCGAACAACAATGTCAACTCATCGGTGGCCGCAACACCATTGAATTTGAGTGAATGAATGAATGCTTAGTGCATCTGTCGCTGAATAGTGAAACAAACAGTTCCTTGAAAATACGCTTTGACATCTGCCTTTGCCTCTAAATTTTTAGAATTTCATATGAATACCGTCGTCCAATGGTGCCACATGAGTAGTACAAAGAGACGAACTCAATACGGGTTGATTTTAATCTCCTCTATGCCTTAAATCGGCACGAAGTGATTATTTAACCGACTAAACCGAAGTTATCAATTTATCAAATACGTATATTATTATAACGTCAGATGCTAGTTGTCAATGAAGGAAAGAAAAGTTTTGGTTAATAAAACAGATTTTAACACGTATATTTGTATTTATACTTATCCTTAACTGCACTTTTTGTTGTGTTTTAGATGCATTAAAACAATAATTAATCTATATATCATACTATATATAAAAGAGGGTGGCAGTATGTGTGTGACCGCATCACGCTCAAACGGAACGTCCGATTTTCATGGGGTTTGTTTTTTTGGATTCGTATTAAGTCAGTTCAGGTTCGTGCGAAAAGAAAATTCCAGAAAATCTATTGGAAAAGTCGGAAAATTCATGCCATATTTGACCGTGAATTCTGCACATTTTCAGATAATAACTTTGGAACCATAAGTCACACATCAATTAAATTCAATTCGAACTTACTATTTAGTCATGTCCTTCGACAGAGGGAATGTGGCGGGTATTGCACAAGGAAACTTAGTATGAACATATCATGTACTCATATCTTTCGACAGACGGAATTAGGCGGGTATTGGACAGGGGGAGTGGCACCACCCATACATGCCAAATCTTTAATATAGAATATCTTCGAAATTGTAAGGTACACAGCATTGAAATTTAGTACCCCATTGTCTTATAGATGAGTCATTCTACTGGTCAGATTTAATGGGCGGTGGACAAGGGGCGTGGCACATTTTTTGTGACCCAAATATTTTGCTGAACTTTAAGTCGCATAGCCATGAAACTTAGTATGAACATATCATGTACTCATATCTTTCGACAGACGGAATGAGGCGGGTATTGGACAGTGGGGCGTGGCACCACCCATACAAGCCAAATCTTTAATATAGAATATCCTCAAAATTGTAAGGTGCACAGCATTGAAATTTAGTATAGTGTCGTCCCATAGATGAGTCATTCTACTGGTCAGATTTGATGGGCGTTGGAAATGGGGCGTGGCACATTTTTTGTGACCCAATTATTCCGCTGAACTATGTATAAATCGCACAGCAATGAAACTAAGTACGAACCTACCATTTATTCATATCTTTCGACAAAGGGAATGGTGCGGGTATTGAACAGGGGGCGTGGCACCACCCATACAAGCCAAATCTTTAATATAGAATATCTTAAAAATTGTAAGATGCACAGCATTGAAATTTAGTAGTGTCGTCCCATAGATGAGTCATTCTACTGGTAGGATTCGATGGGCGTTGGACAAGGGGCGTGGCCATTTTTGTGACCCAAATATTTTGCTGAACTATAAGTCGCACAGCAATGAAACTAAGTACGAACCTGCCATTTTCTCTTTCGACAGAGGGCATTGTGCGGGTATTGCATAAGGGGCGTCGCCGCCCATATCATTTAATTTTTGTTCAAGCGCAGTCCATTTCTTTACTGAAACTTAGCAGCAACATTGCTTTTTTGTGGGCCTCGATTGCGTTAATCAGTAGCTCCTCCTATTCCTTTAGTTGGTTTTCTTCGTCAATTTGCATCGCCATAGATTCGCCATCTCGCGTATTTCATTATAAAAAAAAAAACAAATGTCGTGCGAGACAAAGTTCGCCGGGTCAGCTAGTTTTCCATATATTCATATTTATTGACAATATACTCACAAAACGGTGCAGAATAAAAACTAATAACGGAAATTTCCAGTTATGCTTTTTATTTTTATTTGGAAATTTGTATTCCATTGAGCAATAAACGGACTTGTAAATGATTTTTAAACGTTTATGTGCTTGAAATTATATAGAAAGCAATAGAACCCAATCGAAAAAAAATAAAAATGGATAAAAGGATAATCTTACTAAATCTTTCCCAAATTGACAAACAATTTCGTGAAATTAGAGAAATTTTCGAAGAGCATTTCGCCATTTCGAAAAGCCATCTTAAATTTCGAAAAAAACAGAAATTCTTGCTTCATTTGCTACGATCTGGCCATTTTCTTAAGCTATCCAAGCAATAGGATTAGATTGTTTTGCGATCAGTGCATCATAATCTTAGGCTAGTTGCATCCAATATCCCCAGAAATGTACAGAAATATTTATAAAACCTAGTAGCAGTGACTTTATAAGAAATGTCATGAAAAAAAAATATTTCCCCTACATAATAGCATGTAAGAAGCCCATATTTAGTTTACTAACAAGGAGCACATAATTGCTTTCGTGAAAGAGTCCATCAAAGAGTCTAGAAACCTAGACTTCCGGGACGATGAGTTGTTATCTATGGAAAGTGGGAAGATTTATTATTATCTGATAATGGTTTGGCATATTTAACAAAATCTGAAATTAATAACAAAAATCTGAAATTAACAATGAAGCATAGCATATGTGGGGATATGGTATGGGGCTGCATGTCTAGTAAAGGAGTAAGCAGGCTGTGTTTTTTTTATTCAGAAATGGTTCCGAGGGGTTATTTACATATTCTAAAAGTTTATGCAAGCCATGGTTTCAAAATGTTGGATCAGGTTCCAACATTTCATTTCAACTTTACGCTGACCTTAAGGCGCAATGCATACGATGTGAAGCTATCTTTGCTATTAACTGGCTCAAAAAAGTTGAAAAAGTTCCTCCCTAGTCAGCTAACGTGCATTTAATTAAATATATAAAGGTTTACTTGAACCCTGAGCCCAACAACACTCCATCTTCAAAGATATAGTAAACAAATATAACAATTCAAGGATATAACAAAAGAAGCGCTGAAGAAACACATAATTTAATAAAATTTATGCCGAAACTTCTACAGGAAGTTCCAATTAGAGAAGCATGTCCAAAAAGTTATTAATTTTTGGACAAAACTTAGTTTAAATTAAATGTTTGCTACATAACCTTATCTTGTACGCAAACTTTTTCTGAGGTGAATTCATAACACTTTTTGTTTTTGACCCTTCTTTTACAATTTGGTCAAGTTTTTGTTATTATTATCTTAATAGAATAAAAGAACTAAGTTTATGGAAAAAATAAAAAAATATGTTGTTTTTGAAAAATTACTTTAAGTGATTTATTTTTCATATGAAAAAACTATGTACCCCTTGTACGCAAACTTATTCTGACTAGTGTAGGTCGAATTGCAGCTTGTTTCATCCGCATATAGAAATGTGCGGCATTTTTGGAAACATGGAAACTGTTTGGTTTCATCTATTGTAGGAAACAATTCTTCGAGCAAAATTATTGTATACCATTGCCATGCCCTTCACCCTTTATTGAAAAGTGGTGAAATCCTTTGGCTTTGGTTTAGATAGCATTCACGACAGCAACGCACATTATACGAATGCGTGTGCTGAAAGCCACTTCGGACTTTAGGATTTTTAATAAGCATATGTACAACACAATTTATTTTATATTGTGATTAAAGCTTAGTTATCGAACATTTTACTCTGAGCTTTAAATTATGAAGTACCAAGAATTTGTGATGAACTTCATTTGCAGCCATATTGCAAGCGAGTCTGTAGAAACTCACCAACTCGGGTGTGCAGATCGTACTGTCGGAAACAAAATGTCTTGCAACCAGTTTTAATTTTTATAAAACTATGCATTGCGTTACGTACTAAATATATAAAAAATATGAGTTCGAAATTATTTGTGAACTATGGGATATATTTGATGAACCAACATTAGGATTTTATATGACTGTTGATTTATTTTTATTTATTCAATTTCTCATCCCCTGGTAATACTAACCATCTTTAATTCCATTAGCACGGTATATTAAAATCGATAGATGCAATAAAACGAGAAGAGACATATCCATAGCTTTCGTATAAAACTTCCAGGAACACTTTTCGGGCATGATTTTCCTTTTTAAAAACCCATATTTTCGCAGCGAACAATAGATGAATAAACCAGTACATCCAACAGAAATTTGCAATAATTAGAAATACAAAATATTTTGCAATGCGTATATGTACGTTCACTTTGTGGAAATAAGGGTACACACAAGACCGCGTTTCTTTACAAGCAATTAGCCCACGAAAACTCTGCAGAAAAACACTGGTGTGCGAATTTCTTTAAAATTGTCCTTTAATATCAAGCAATTATTCTTTTTTAATATGATTATGTTTGTAATACAGCACAATATATTGAAATGTCTTCCTTGCAATAACTATCGACTGAAAAACCGACCGAACACAAACGATTGCCCATCAGGATAGTGTGATTTAAATTACTAAGGATTGTAGCAAGAATGCCATATTCAGATAACTTATTCAAATTTATAGTTTTATCACGAATATACACATTTTAGTATATTCTAACTTCATATTTTTCATTTTCTATATTGATTTTTCTTATCGAACTCTTACAGGCGCTATATATCTTTCCAGCCGCGAACCGAAACTAACCAGCGATAAAAGGACCTCATTATTATTTCACCTGTTTAACTCCGATACCCCAATCTTACGTAGTTCGCATGCGCAAAGAGAAAGCTTTTGCGAATTGAGATTGGAAGTGCAAACTTTGTGTACCAAAGTCAACTTCCACTGTAGGATGTGTTCAGTTGGCTTGCCCTTATAAGAAAAGGTAAATCGCTCATCACAAACAACCTTGTACATATTTATAATTGTACAATCCTGAGACTAGAAATAGGTCCGAGGTTAACATCCGTATCCGGCTTGCGGAATAGATATCTAACTTCCGCTTATTATCCGAAGATGGTAGAGCTATAAAAGTAATTTTCCATTAAAAACTTATTTTCGTGTAAAATGCAGATAGACTGTTGAAAAAAAGTTCCGCGAATGTGACAAAATATGGGACGTTAAGCTATGTTAAAGATAAAGTATTTTTTCCTCGTGTGTGTACAATACTGTTTAACATTTTGGTCAAGGTATCAAATGCATTCATTTTTGTTATCACTTGGCTTATCCATCAATTACCTGTAGTCGCATGGCCGGGTCGTTTACGATACATTTGACAAATATTATTTGAAATATTATTAATCCGTTGCATCTTTGATGATCCTTTTTATGAATTAATGATTCCACTCTGCGACAACAAATTTTACACACGAAAAAATCGTTATACTCGCGAAACTAGAGGTCAAATGTAGTAAAACTGCGTTTTTAGTTTTTCTCTCTGACGTCAGGATTTTTTTTAAAGGACTTTGAAATCTAAAGGACGTGTTTATTTATTTAAAAAATTGAGCTCATTGTAGAATAATAATATGGGTATCAAATGATAGAGAAAAATCTTTAGAATCTTAGAAAATTTTATGTTTTGGTGCAAAAGAACGAAGAGGTATTGAAAAATTCCTTTTGAAACTTTATCCTTGAATATCCTTGGAAAGGTGGGGAGGGTACTTTCTACTTTTCGACGCATTCCACGCATCGTTCAAACGGGCCAACTGATTGCTACAACAAAGGTTATTGATACATTTTTTTCTCTTTTCTGATTCCTTTCAACTTTGGTGCTAAAAAAGGTTTTAAAAAATTCAGATAACATTCATAGCAAAGTTTAGAAATATTGCAGTGAATAAAATCAGTTATTAACTTCAATTGTACCAGACCAAAAATCGCATAATGGTTACCGATTACTTTCACGCATTGAGTGTGATCTTTATTTGTTTGGATTTATTTTTGCGCAGTTTGAAATTGCACGCAATTGATATTGGATTTACTCAAAGCGTAAAATGTATTGAATGCTTTGCTGCGTACTATGGGCGGTCTGAAGTTGAGCCATAAGCAAAGTAAATCCTAAGTAGCGCCACTCTTTGACAACCAGACGTCGATTCTGTATGACAAGAACTGTCAAATTGTTGTTGTTCACTTGTAAAAATGAAATCGTGGTGAATACGTACATAATGTGGCAGTACTGCGTGCACATGAAAATTACTGAAAAAACTGCGGTTTACATGAATTCCTTAAATGAAAATTAACACGGTTTTACATAAGAAACGCTGATATTTTATATTGCTGTCACCAGGGAAAAGAAAGTTAAACGAAATTGTCATATATTAGTTGATTTTCAGCAAAATTTATGAACAAATTTTAAATTATTTTGTTACCTCTTCAAAAACAACTCTGCCAGGGCATATATCGCACACGCACTACAAAAGTGACACAACTCAAAATTTTTGATTTTTCAGGAAACGTAAAAAACGGGGTTTGAGGTAAATAAACATTTTTTTAAAATAACGTATAGACCGTTCAGTAGAAAATCCTTACAGATTATGCTTTAGGATAAGTTACAAGAATTTTTTTTTATTTTACACTAGAAAATTCAAAATTTTGAGTTGTGACTGTTTTGATGATATTTCAATTCAATAATTACGGAATTATTTTAAGTTATGTCACTTTTGCTGAGTTTTATAATTATAAATTACAGTTAAAAAGTCGAAAGAAAAATTTTGAGAATTCGAAATTAATTTTTTTATTTGAAAATATATACTAAAATTGTCAGAACTTTGCTTAAAATTAACTTCAACAAAAATGTATTTCGTCAAAAGTGTCACAATTTGAGTTAGGACACTTTTGCATTAAGCTTCAGCGATCAAATAGCATCAATCTTCTGACATAAAGAGAAACCTAACTGTATTTTTGCAACAGTTAACAACAACAAAATATACTGCGCTTTTGCTTATTGGTAGATTGATGCAATGTGCACAGTATTAACACATAAACCCGAAAATTAAAAATTTTGAGTTGTGTCACTTTTGTAGTGCGTGTGCGATATATTCACCACAAATAATTGTTGGCTGAAATTTGAAATTTAGTTTAAAATTCTGCTTAGAACTGGAATTGGTAGATAATGAAATAATTTAAACAATAATTTAAAATACATAATAGGTTATTTCATCATAGAATTGGTATAAATGGCATAATGAAAGTTTGCAATTTTTCTTTGATTTTGCGCGACTTTCGTTGACATTTTTTTATAAACAAATGAGGTTATTTGCGCACCGTCGTGAACAATTACACACTGTGTGGTGAAAGTGGTACAATTATTATAAGACAGGGTTGAAATTTTTGCTATCGATGGTGAATATACTTACTTACTTAACTGGCCATAACAACCCGTTATCGGGTTACGGCCTGCCGCAAAACTTCTCTCCAGGCGCCTCTGCTTCGCGCGCGCCTTCTCCAGTTGGTCACACCAAGAGATACCAGGGCCTCTTCCACTTGGTCCTTCCACCGGAGACATGGCCTCCCTCTTCGCCGTCGACCTCCAACCATCGCATCGAACACCTTTTTCGCCGGAGCTTCGTCGTCCATGCGGCAGACATGACCGAGCCAGCGTAGCCGCTGGATGTTAATTCGCTGCGCTACGTCCATGTCCTTATACAGCTCATACAGCTCGTTATTGGTTCGTATGCGATAGTCGTCACCAACACGAACAGGGCCGAAGATTTTGCGAAGTACCTTCCTCTCGAACACTCCAAGGGCCGCTATGTCGTTTCGTGTCATTGTCCATGCTTCAGCGCCATAGAGGAGCACGGGCAAGATGAGCGTCCTATAGAGTGCAAGTTTTGTCGGTCGAGAGAGGTCTCTACTTCTCAATTGCCTACCGAGACCGTAGTAGCACCTGTTGGCAAGAGTAATCCTTCGCTTTATCTCCAGACTGACATCATTGCTGCTGTTGATGGCGGTGCCAAGGTAGACGAATTCCTTGACAACTTCAAAGGTATACCTGTCGGCCTCGACGTGAGACCCTAGCCGCTGCGAGTCCCTGCGTGTAGACAGCATATACTTCGTCTTGCCCTCATTTACCACCAGACCCATTTTGGCAGATTCTCTGTCGATAGCAGCAAATGCAGCGGTGACATCTCGCTTGTTACGCCCGATGACATCAATGTCATCAGCGTAGGCAAGGAGCTGGACACTTTTGTTGAAGATTGTGCCATTACGATGTACACCGGCCTTGCGCAGAACACTCTCCATGATGAAGTTGAAGAGGTCGCAGGACAAAGGATCGCCCTGTCTGAAACCTCGAACGGTATCAAAGGGGTCGGAGAGGTCACTTCCAACCTTGACGGAGCTGCGCGTATTGCTCAACGTCGCTCTGCAAAGTCTAACGAGCTTTGCAGGGATACCAAGTTCAGACAATGCGGCATATAGGCGATCCCTTATCGGGCTATCGAATGCTGCCTTGTAATCGATGAAGAGATGGTGTGTATCGATTTGGTTCTCATGGGTCTTCTCCAGGATTTGGCGTAGAGTGAATATCTGGTCGATGGTGGACTTACCAGGTCTAAAGCCGCACTGATAAGGTCCAATCAGCGCCTTGGCGAGTGGCTTTAATCTTTCACATAGTACGCTCGTCAGGACCTTGTATGCAATGGGAAGTAGGCTGATACCCCTGTAGTTGGCGCATATTGTTGGGTCGCCTTTCTTCAGCACAGGACAAAGGGCACTGAGGTTCCAATCGTTGGGCATTCGTTCCTCCAGCCATATTTTGCAAATGAGCTGATGCATGCACCCAATCAGCTCACCGCCGCCGGCCTTGAACAATTCAGCTGGTAGCCCATCCGGCCCTGCAGCTTTGTTGTTCTTGAGTCGCTGGATAGCGACCCGGACCTCGTCATGGCTGGGCGGTGGCACATCCACACCGTCGTCGTTGATTGGTGCCATCTGGACATCTTCACCACTGGCGGTATTGTTCCTTTCGTCGCCTGCGAGCAGCTTGGTGAAGTGCTCCTTCCACAACCTCAGCACACCCTGCGCATCCGTAACCAGATCCCCGTTTTCGTCTCTGCAAGAAGATGCCCCGGGCTTAAATCCTTCCGTGAGACGCTTAACTTTTTGGAAGAATTTTCGGGCGTCATTCCTGCTCCTGCACTCCTCGATTTCCTCACGCTCGCGCCTTTCTTGCTCCCGTTTCTTGCGTCTAAAAAGGCACCTCTCTTTCTTCCTCTCCTCCCGGTATTTTTCTGTCATGGCTCGCGTGGCGGCCGACTGCAGGGTCTTCTTGTAGGCAGCATTCTTCACTGCAGTGGCTGCGCGACACTCTTCATCGTACCATTGGTTTTTTGGTGGTGGGCGTCGAAAACCAAGGACATTTTCTGCGGCCTCGCGCATAGAGTGGGATAAGTGAGCCCATAATCCGCCGATGTCATCAGGTGGAGAGGGGGAGCGACCGAGCTGGTTAGAGAGTTGAGCGGAGTAGGCTTCGGCTACCCCTTGTGATCGCAGCTTACTGATGCCCAGCTTTCTTCGCAAACTAGGTTGTGCGGTCTTCGCTGCGCAAAGACGCATGCGTACCTTGGCTGCAACAAGGTAGTGGTCCGAGTCGATGTTGGGTCCTCGGAACGTGCGCACATCTAGAATGCTAGAAGCATGCCTTCCATCAATCACAATGTGATCAATCTGGTTGCGGGTGGATTGATCGGGGGATAACCAGGTCGCCTTATGGATATCGAGGTGCTAGAATCTGGTGCTACTAACTACCATGTTTCGTGCCGCGGCGAAATCGATCAGCCTCAGACCGTTGTTCGAAGTGGTCCCATGGAGGCTGAACTGCCCGACTGTGGGGCCAAAGATGCCTTCTCGCCCGACCTTTGCGTTGAAGTCCCCGAGGACAATTTTGACGTCGTGGGCCGGGCACCTGTCGTAGACGTCCTCGAGCTTCGCATAGAAGGCATCCTTGGTCGCATCGTCCTTCTCTTCCGTCGGGGCGTGCGCGCAAATTAGGCTGATGCTAAAGTATTTAGCTTTGATGCGGATCGAAGCCAGCCGTTCGTTCACCGGAGTGAACCGAGAGACGTGGTGGCGAAGTCTCTTGCTGACCACAAATCCGCAGCCAAATTCGCGCTTCTCCGCATGGCAGCTGTAGTAGATATCGCAGTCTGCTCGCTTGGAGCAACCTTGTCCTGTCCATCGCATTTCCTGGATGGCGGTGATGTCAGCCTTACATTTCGTGAGGGCTTCCGCCAGTTGGATAGAGGCACCTTCCCTATAGAGGGTCCGGACATTCCAGGTGCATATCCTCAAATCATGGTCCTTGAATCGTTTGCTGTGGTCGTCAACATTGTGGGTTCCTTCCGAGGCTTGCTTTTTGGCTTTCATTGGTAGATGATTTTCCGTGGCGGGCACCAAACCCTGCGCACAACCCAAATTTTAAGTCCTGGGGATTGGACTCGCTGCACACATTAGTTCACTATTCAGCGGATGCCAAATAGCTATCCAGAAGGGCCGCGCGGAGGCTGTGCATCAGCTTGGATTGGACAGGGACAAGGATCGTTCTGGCGTTCGCCAGGTTGAACGCAATCAGAGACTTTACCTTGTATGTCCGCTCCCTTCCTTCTCGATGGTGAATATAGAAATGTATTTAAATGGGAAAAATGTGTATGATTTCATTTAAATTATTTCAGTCAATTCAGTCGCATCGAAGATATTTAATAATAAATAGAAAAATGTTCTCCTGAAGACATCCATCATGTTCTGATACAATCATCGCGTCGTGCGTTTGTGTTGCCAATAAAAATGAATAAAAATATATTTTTAATACTTATTATGATTTATAAAGATGCACAACATTACTATTACGTAACAGTTTTGAAGTAATTTATGAAAAGAAAGTTTGTTGTGGGCTTTTAACTTGTACAAGAAGAAAATTACACTAATATTGATTCGGAAAGTTTATTGTTTTCATTATAAATTTATTTGTACGCAGGCAAAATCGAAATTAGTATTCAAATGTTCTCTATTTTAGTGAATTATGATAACAACTATTTTATTTTTACAGTAATTGCCCAGTTATCTTAAGATATTTGATTTTTCAATCTTTCATTAAAACTTGATTGACAAAGCAATCAGAAAAATAGGCATAAAATTCGCTACCTAAACCAACAGAAAATGGCGTTAGGGTAACACTACCACATTCTGTACTTCGCGGCAATACTGCCACATTCTGTACCACCAAAGAAAATAAACATGTCATACAAGCAAACATTTTGTATGGCGGGTTCTAACATTGGAACCCGCGCTCTGCTCGCACAGATCACGTATGTGGTGAGAACGTTGCTTTACAAGCGAGAACGTAGTTTTATGTGTTGCGCTCACTGCAGCGAGTCTGCGTTAGCACTCTGCTGCAGCGTGGGATGATTCGGAGATGAAGACGATGTGCTGTTGTTGTTGTTGTTGCGCTGGCGAAAAGCAGAAACTGTAAAACTATTTGTATTTTCTGGCTTGCTTTTGTTCTTCTTCTATAAGCCTGCACGGCGTCGCATATTGCTCCTGAACTCATTGCCGACTGTAGTGTGCGCAAAATCATAGAAAAGAAAATAAAATAAGGTTGGCATGGCGACTTATATGATCGCTATAAACAAAGTTCCTAAAGAATTTATCAAAAAAGTAGACCCAATATTTGATTGCATGAATAGGGCAATCGGATAATTGCTTTAGATCGGCTTTACAATTAATTAATGAGTCGTACAAATTTATAAAGACTTTTTTAAATTATTTGGAAGATGTTAAATGTATGGAATAAATGTCTTTTTTAGAACAAAAATCTTTTTTTTAATCACTGATGAAATTAAGCAAAATAAATAAATACATACAATACATAAATTTTGTATAACAAATAATTTTTTTAACCAAGATAAACTAGAAAATAATTTTGCAATTTTGGGACAAAATTCAAATATCACTCGGTCAAGTGTAGCAACTAATTTCGAATTGCGTTCCAGGAAAATTCCGCGTTATAGAAGACTTAACTTTCATATAAATTTCAGGGTGTTCCAGTAAGCTTTTTCCAAAATAAAATAGGTACTAAATTAAAGATGTATGTACATTCCAACTCAAAATCAAACGCGTTGTAGAAGTACCGCGTTATACGAGGGACACCTGTACATATTTCTGATGTAAGTGAAATATTTGCTGATCTCGTACCTTTAAATATCGGTTTAAGATCATAAATCTTTATACGTCTCCCAGACGTATCGTTATGATTTCAGGGGTAAAAAATAACGTTATGACACCAGGGTTAATGAAATAATTAAAAAAGCTCCTTCAGATTCCCTGATGAATGCTGTGACAGTAAATTAAAAAACAGGAAGTTTCAAAGGACGCAAAACATAAACAATAAATGTTTGATTTGATTGATAATGGCAGTAAACATTCTGTTCAATATTGACGTCACATTTTTCTCGAACTGTGTTGCAAAACCAATCGCCAACACAAAAAAGCATACACACAAAAACTACAACAAGAAAAAACATTGGCGTCGTTGAAACGACGATCATTGCGCTGGCTGATGTGTTGCTGTGAGAAATTTGCACAAAAAATGATTGAGAGACCAAAACAACCACCAACACCTCAAAGTACACAGGAGAAGCGGTACTTTCACTTCATGTATGTTTGGGGTGGCGTGTGCTTCAGTTCGCACAGTCAATGAGCGTAAACTGAAGCGCTTGCTCTCCTTGCACCGCTATTTCCCTTTTGTGGCTTCCCCCCGCTCTATGAAGCTCGCAAACAAAAATTTGAATTTTTGAGCTCAGATGCGCCTTCTATACACTTCATATTCTTTGGTACCACTTACAGCTCGAAAAAACAGTTTGTTTGTTCTGTGACGAAACAGGGGAGAAATAATCAACAAACTACTGTTAAGTCCAATCTTACGATACTTTTGTTACAACAACAACATGGATATGATTATATTTTTTAAACATATGTTATATGTATATGTTTAAAAAATATGATATGTTTCTATGTCTCGAGGCTCGGTCGATTGCACGTTTTGCCTTGAATGATTTCAGTTACAATATTGCGTATTTGTGCGAAGGAAGAAATTGAAGCAGTAGTTGAAAGATATTTCTTAATTAATTTGTTAATTTTTCAATTTTTTATTCAGTCAGCAATGATGAAGATATTATATTTCGTCAGTTGTGTGTAAAGTCCAAGTGCATCTTTATTTAGCACGGGACTCATTCGCAATGGATTGTTGTTTAAAAAATATTTTTAAAATAAATTTAATATTTAAAAATTTCATTGTTTTTTTATTTACTTAACTGGCCATAACAAACCATTAGCGGGTTACGGTCTGCCGTAAAAGCTCTCTCCAGGCGCCTCTGCTTTGCGCGCACCTTCTCCATTTTGTCACACCAAGAGAAGATAGAGCCTCCTCAACTTGGTCCTTCCATCGCAGACACGGCCTCCCTCTTCGCCGTCGACCTCCAACTACCGCATCGAACACCTTTCTGCCGGAGCTTCTCGTCCATTCGGTAGACATGGCCAAGCCAGCGTAGCCGCTGGATGTTAATTCGCTGTCCAATTCTTCGATACAGCTCATTGTTGGTTTGTATACGATTGTTGTCGCCGATACGAACAGGGCCGACGATTTTGCGAAGTACCTTCGTCTCGAACACCCCAAGGGTCGCTGTGTCGTACCGCGGCACTGTCCATACTTCTGCGCCGTAGAGAAGCACGGGCCGAATAAGCGTCCTATAGAGTGTAAGTTTCGTCGTTCGCTACTCAGTTGCCTACCGAAACCTTAGTAGCACCTATTGGCTTTATCTCCAGGCTGACATTATTGCTGTTGTTTATGGCGGTGCCCAGGTAAACGAATTCCTTGATAACTTCAAATGTATACCTGTCAGTGTGGACAGCATATACCTCGTCTTGCCCTCATTTACCACCAGACCCATTTAGTCAGATTCTCTTTCGATTGCCACAAAGGCAGCGGTGACATCTTGCTTGTTACGCTGGACACTTTTGTTGAAGATTGTGACATTACGGTGTACACCGGCCAGTGATGAAGTGTTAGGAAACTGGGAGAGCCGGTACCACTACATGCACAGAGTTTCACTAATATTATTACAAAATTGCAACCTACTACAAGTAGGGCCCAAGGTTGATCAGGAACGTAGATTTTCCATATAAATTTCTAAAACGGGGTTGTTGTTCTAGTTCATTTCAAATTTCTAGTGTTGCTGGTTCTTAATACCTACGTTTGTATAAAACTGACTAGAAAAATATGTTATTGCCCAAAGTGTCAAAAGAATCCTTGGGTATGCTTTCAATTTAAATTGAGGTTTTATAAGCTGCATCCGAACAAAACAGCCCTGCGTTCGAACTAGAGCATTTAGCACCAAAAGCATACCAGATCTGATCTGATCGTCAACCCTGTGTTAGAGATTTGCTAAATGAAGAACTGCAAAATAAAAACGACGGCAATTGACCCTGTCATATTCAACGCATTTAGCTTTATGTTCTTTGGTATATTTTTCAATATTTTCATAATGAAGCCAAAAAAGTTCATATTGTTACGAATACCAGTTCTAGTGGGCTAGTACGAATCACTGGATTGTGCAATTTGAAATAAACAAACACACTTAGTTCCTCAAACGCAGTCAATAAAAACCAACAGTCACTTTATTCCACAGATTTACACTTCACTGTCTTTACACTTAAATATTTGCTTAGTTATTCCACGTGGCAACTCCGCTAGTCAAAATCAGACTCACTCGCTGCGCCGCACCCGGCTGCCTTTTATACCTGTCCGGCCATCGCGCAGATCGTTCTCGCACATTCCGGAGTGGACTAAAGGTTTCCATGATGATCGCGACCATCATTGCCAGGTTAGACTAAAAGTTTCCATCATTGCCAGGTTGGAATAAAAGTTGCCATCATTGCCAGGTTGGCCTAAAAGTTTCCCTTATTATCGCGGCCGTCGTTGCCAGATTGAATTATAGCACGGCCGTCGTTGCCAGATTGAATTATAGCACGGCGCTTGGCGACAGGGTTGCTTTGCACAGCGACAGACTGTCTTATCGTTACAATATGTTGTGTACGATTTAATGTATCGTATTTAATGCAGAAAATTAATGAAAACATACTTTAAAAAGACATTAATTGAAAGGCAACTGGCGGCATTTTAGTTTGCACACTCATCCCTAATATCGAGAAAAGAGTGAAAACACTGAACAGCTGATGACTTCCAGCACACACGGACTGTGTAAAACGGCTTACTCTCCATGGTGAATGGATCCCCCTGCCTGAAGCCTCTTCACTTCCAACCTTGACGGAGCTGCGTGTATTGCTCAACTTCGCGCAAAGTCTCACGAGCTTTGCAGGGACACCAAGTTCAGACAATGTGGCATATAGGCGATCCCTTATCGGGCTATCGAATGCTGCCTTGTAATCGAAAGTAATTTACTTTCAGAAAATAGCAGTCAACTATGCAAGTTTTGCTATTGAAAATGTGACGACACCTTTACTGACAGCGAGAGTGCTTCAATTCCATCGTGTAATTAACCATTATATAACTAACCCTAGTATAATAATGAAGTAGTGTAATAAAAGGGAGTATCCCTAATATACCACTATTTTGATCGACAAATTTTGTCAAAAAAGTCATCAGGCAGAGTCTTCAAATTGTGTACGGTGTAAACAAGGTTATATTTATATTATATTTTTCCTTTGCTTTTAATACGATTTCATTTGAATGAAAATGCGACGACATTTTCAGACATTAAAATTTACGATATTTCAAAAAAATTTCGGAGAGTTCTTATTAGACTATGATAATTAACAAGATAAACTAAGTACGTAAAAACCCCAAAATAGCAAAGTCCGAACAAGCCTTGCAAGCTGCCAAGCATTGGCGTTTCATTGTCATTTCGACAACAACACGCAATGTTGTTGTTTACCGCAGAAAGCCAACTTGGCTTTACTCGTTCACTGGGAAATGGTTCGGCAAACCGATCGCTCAATAATTTTTTATGCAAATGTTGCCTGTTTCTTCTTTGTAAAAATTATATCTATACAATAATTTTAATGCACAACGAAAATTCGGAAAATAATGTTCTCCGTCAAATACAATTTTTTAAGTAACATTCATATAAAGTTTTTCAAAATATTTTTAATGAAAAATTTACATAATGAAATTAAAACAACACACAACAACAACGTGGATAACATTTAAAAATAAACAATCAAAAAGATCTAAATTAATACATTGAAACATAATTGAGATATTTTGTAATAGTTATGAGATTAACCTACCTACCTATGAGGTTATAGGGTTATTGACATTCGCAATATTTTACATTTCGTCGCCTGGATAAATTAATATTGTGTGTGAAAAATGGGTCCTTGGGAGTTTATAATGCAGTTATACAAACCAACTGAGATTCGAAAGGCATTATCAGTTTTTCTATATCGCGTTTAATTTTTGAGATAGTGCATATAATTTAGTCGTATGTGCAAGGTCACAACCACTTGAGTCGTCAATTTGTGGTATGTGCAACACGTATCGCACATACGACAATTTTTCATACAAATTGAGGGTTTTCCTGATAAGTGAAGTGTACACGAGCGGTTGTCAAAAAAGTTGAAGCAGTGTATTGGACGCGTTAACGCTTTCGGTTATTGTATGCCATATGGGATAGCCTCTTTTTAGTGCCTGTTTTAGGTCAAAAACTTGTGGATACTATATTTTTCAATTTTTGTATTTTTCTCTGAAGGTTTTTATACCAAATAATGTTGATTAGTGTACCAAGTAAATTGTAAGAGTTCAGAAAGTGCGCAGTCCTATCGAGCTGCGTATTTTACAAAAAGAGGTCACTTCGTACTTTTATTTATTCTATTACAAAAATCAATTTATTTTATAGGTTTATGTAAGTAATCTAGAAGGTATTTATTGCTTTAGTAAGTGTAAAAAAAGTTAGATCCCAAATATAGTTCACTAAGGCTGTACGATTTTTTTAATTTCTTACTATGCCATATTTCATGATGCCCAAAAACCACTTTTTCGAACAATATTTAAAAAAATGACATGATTATTCATTATGTAGGCTTAAATAGTAATAATATGGAAAAGAATGATTTTTAAAGTTAAAAACAAAAAAGAAGTTCCGAAAGGGTTAAACGGAAAAAATTCACAAACTTTTAACTTTTTTGAGTAGAACAAATAAAACAAAAAAAAATTAGTTTTAAATCATCCAATATGTTTAAATTTATCTGAAAAATTATATAAATCATTATTTTTGTTCCTCAATTATTGAAAAGGGGTTGAATAAATTAAAACAGTTCTATAACGGTAAGCAGATTTTTTTGGTTGGTTTTATCGGTTATCGATTGTTCAATGTGTTAATTGTTTATGTGCTATTGTTGTTGTATGAGTGCTGCCAGAAGAGGGATTTTTCCCGTTTTTGGGAAGTTTCAGTATCAAAGGGACGGCGGGAATAATGGACTTCAAAACGGGAAAATAACGTTCGTCATTCAATAAATTTATACAATGAAATATAGAAGCCATCAACAGAATAGAAACGCATACTAGCTGATAACACGTAAAATTCTGTAAAGAAAGAAATTTCCTTAATAATTATTTGAGTTAGTCTGTTCTTCCACTGGGGTTTTTTAATTATTTGAGTTAGCTTGTTAATAACTTTGGATTTATGTCAATTTCTATGTTAATAAGAAAGGTTATAAAATGAATTGTTATGTTTTTCTATGTTAACGTTCTTATTAGGTTATAAAATGAATTTTGATTCGAGTTGCATGGAAAAAAAGGAATAGGCTTGGCCAAAACCTGGCAACACTGGTTGCCAGGCAGTTTCAATCGACAGACAAAAAAACAATTGACAATTGGAAAAAAATATTTGTTTACAAATTTTCATGGTTCAATTATAAGGTTGTAGCAAGCCACCGGCTGATTGTTTATCGCTTCCGTCAAAATCGTCGGTGTCAGTAGTAATGCTGTGTTACCCCATCGGTTGAAATGAAAATACCTGACCTTAGCACTTTTCCCGTTTTTTCACGCGAAATACAGCGCCGTCTGGCAACAATCACTTTTTTTGTTTTCAGTTTCTCCCTCTTTCGTCGGAAAATATCAACTGATTTTGACAGTAGCGATAAATATAGGATTATTATTTATAAACAAAATACATGTGGTTTTTGGTGTTGCGGGGATGCTATAACCTTATTATTGAGCCATGCAAATTTTGTACTATTATTTTCATTTTTGCTACAGAGTGCTGCCAATGACTACATGACGCGAAACTCGGAGGGGTCACGGTTGCTAATTCGGTAAAACCAGGCCCCAGAGTTGATTAGGGTTCGTACAAAAAATTCGCCATACAAACGCCAGGACAAGGGCTGCTGGTGCGTTCGATGTTTATTTGCAAATAAAATAATTGGTTTTTTTTTGCTTTCATTCTGTAGTACGTTTATAGGAAATTGATTGCAAAAAAACGTTGTTGCTGAAAAACGTCATAAGTATAAGTATATCTGTTGACTTCAGCGTATGAAATAATTTATTTCTGCTTTTTTTGGTACGCGTCACAATCAAAATTACTTAGACCAGTAAAACAAGTTGGTTTGCAATGCTATATTTACAGCGAATAAGAAAAGTTAGCACTTTAAGATGCAAACAATTGACTGGTAACCGGTGCTGTGCGAATGTTTGGGTAAAAAAACCCGTACACTATCGGACGATTGGAAAAAGCAAAAAATGGTCTGAAAATGATTTCTCCTCCGAGTTGCGCGTCAGGTAGTCACTGGTGCTGCAATTTCACACAATTAGTTTATGTACCCCACCCTTAAAATTTTATTTTATTTGTCAAAAAAGCAAATGACTTTTAATTTTGCTCGATTGAATCTATCTGTATATTTTTGTATCATGGGTAAACTCATAGTATGTATAATAATAAAGTAGTCTAATCAAAACTCTCCTGCTCCAAATAAACAAAATATTTTGAAATGACGTCAATTTTGATGTCTGAAATTTGTCAGTTCAAAAAATGTTCACCACAGTTGCAACTTCATTCAAATAAAATCGTACTAAAAGCAAAAGAAAAAAGCTTAGGTATATTTCAATACAACTTTGTTTACTCTGCTGATGACTTTTTTTACAATATTTGTCAATCAAAATAGAGGTACATTAGGGGTACTCTCTTTAATTAGACTACTTTATTATTATACTATGGGTAAACTCAATGAACACATCGTATGTATAGAGCAGTGTTCCGCAAACTTTTGTGTTCAAATTTTATAGGTGCACCAAAATACAGCAATGTTTATCTAGCAGAGAGTCTGAACTGGGCCATTGACAGCCTGGACTCGCATAAAGCATCGGGTCCAGTCGGAATCACGCCAGAGGAGCTGAAGCAGGCAAGGACTTTGCTGGTCCCATGGCTAATCAGCATCTTTAAGGCATGCATTGGACTCGCCTATGTACCACGAAGATTGAACAGAGCGAAAGTCGTCTTCATCCCAAGAGGTGGAAAAAGCTGCCATGTTACCGCAAGGGAATTTCGGCCGATAAGCCTAACCTCCGCCGTGACTCAGTTCAAATACTCAACCTCAGGTTCAAATACTGCCTGTAATAACACCTAAAAAAAAAACGGGAAAACTCGTTTTGTCTTTCGGTGGCTGTACCAAATGTACCAAAGTCATTTTCAACAGATTTCAATTGTTTTCCTTTAAAAAGTAAGAGCCTCAAAATATGCAAAGTTTTAAATTTTGTTTTGTTTGAAGCAATTCAAAATTTTTTGTTTTTCGCTTGTATTCCAGACAGTGAATGGAATATATAAAAGAGCATATTTTGAGGCCCTTAATTTTTTAAGGAAGTAGTATCAAAAATTATGAAAATGACTATGGTACATTTTTGCTATTATTTCAATGAGAATGGGACTCACGCCAAAAAATTTGGCTGTGTTGTATAATTTCATGTTTCCGCTTTCTTGTTATACATAACTCGATAATTGATTTACGAAAAATGTGTTTGTTTTTTAACATCAAAGAAAACGCCTTGAAATTCCATATTTTCCGACTTTGAGGTCCAATTGCCGCGGAATTTTAAAACCTATAAAAATAAATTGCATCGGAAATGAAACCGTGCGGTGTTGATAATGCAACGAGGTGAAAATTATGTCAACCGGTTTATTGGTCTAGAAATTACAATCCCAAACGTGAAAAAAGTCAGGGAAAATCCGAAAAAGTGACACGCCCATTTTTTTCGAAAACGGAAACTAAGTTTTCAAAACGGTTTGCGGATTCGAAATCAGCGGTCCCTAATTACCCTAGAACTGATGTCAGAACCAGAAAAGCCATTTTGCTGTTGATCAGTGTTATTATTATAAGCCTAACCTCCTTCTTCTTTAAAACATTCGAAAAATTGCTTGGCGTGGCGTATGCTGACGACATCGCTCTCCTGGCATCGGGGAAGTTTGTCGAGACTCTGAGCGATCTAACACAAGGTGCTCTTACTATATTCTCGTCGTGGGCGAGGGACTGTGGATTGGGTGTTAACGCTGCAAAGACGGAACTTATACTTTTCACGAAGAAGCGTACAATTCCACGGATCAGCCCGCCCATTCTAAATGGCACTCTCCTCCGACCCACGGAAAGAGTCAAGTACTTAGGCACTATCCTAGATCGCAAGCTAACCTGGAAACACAAAATCGAATCGATCGATCGAAAATCGTATCCAGAAAGCAACTACAGCTCTGTACACGTGTACAAGTACAAAGAATGGCAGCCCTACTAATTTCAAGAGCCATCAGGACGACACCAACTAAAGCCCTGGAAACTCTTCACCACTTGCCACCCATAGACGTCTATGGTGAGTTTGTGGCGAGTTGTTCTATGGCTAGACTCAACGCGATCAAAGACAATTAAACAATAAGATGTCTTACGGCCATACAACCGAATGGCATAGGGCGAGCTCGAATTTGCAAAATTTTTATTATCGAGAGCAAGCAAGCGTCGGTACAGTAAGAGCGTAATAATATTAACGCTCCTTGTTTTGCTCACACAAAGCACAACGGCTTTGATCGCTGCCAAGCAAAAGCAAAATTGTGTGCGCTCACTTTATGCGGCCCATACACGTTGCGATTCCTTGTATAACTGGACAAGGTTGTACACAAAATCGCATCGTGTGTAGCGCAGTTGTACGTATCGCACAACCGGTTGTATGAAATTTAAAATATTTTGATATTTCGGTCGTGTTGTGTGAGCGGTCGCAACGTGTATGGATATGTTGTACAATTTCGTGCAATTTTCTGAGTTCATTCGTGTTTCAGCTTTTGTGCGTTGCGAACGAAATGGACGAGCGCAACGAAAACTGGAGCGATTTTATCGAAGCTTATCGAAATTTGCTGGAACTATGGAACAGCAAATGTGCAAAATACAAAAATAAAAGTTTTCGTCATACCGCACATGAAAAACTTTTGACAGCCTATAAAAAAATTGATCCCAACTATTGTACTATTGAGGGCGTGAAGATGAATGAGCTGAAAAAAATTCACCAAAAAGGAAAATTCGGACGATGAATTGGAGAATATTTCCACGGACACTGCGTTTAAGAAAACACTGCATTTGAATTTTGAATTTCCACTGCTATCTTCCTCTTCTATAATTTCATTGATGATCAGAAGCGCAATTATTTTGTTTGTCTTTGCGTCTGCACTCAACAAAATTTATGAGAAAAATGAAGTTGAGCGAACGAGTTGTGTCGGACATCGCAACGTGTGTGTCCTCACGACCAACCTTTCGCACGACCAGATTGTATCGTGTATGGGCCGCTTTACATGCGTTGAAGTCAGTTTCGCAGGCAGGACTTCTTTTTGGAGGGATATTTCACTACTAATTTTTGTATTTGTGGGGTTTGAATCCCCAAACGTCCCCGTACCGTGTGCGCTACTGATTAAAACAATCAACCACCAAAAAAATCAACACAAGAGCACATAGAGATCACACGCATATTCATATCTCTGCCGACTGCAAGCAGAGAGAGTTGCTTGCGTGGCTTCATCGTTGCGCAGAGAGAGTTGCTTGCGTGGCTTCATCGTTGTTCTCCGGATGTGGCACTGCTGTAAAAACCACTCTCACGTGGCTTTATTGAAAAAGCCATAGCAATACAAGCTCTTCTGAGCGGTCACCCCCGTTCTAAAACTGCCCTCCACTGCCGCAAATCTCTTAGCGAGATTTCAGTGCAGTGCAGAGTGCACCTCTGTGATGCATTAGAGGCGGCCACTTAACTTACCTACCTACCTAATATTTATTACTAAAATCAATATACCTAATATGAAAAGATTTTTAGTGAGAAACATGAGCCTGTTTAACTGAGCACAGGCGATCAAAATTTGGAGCAATCGTTGATAAGGCTGCTCTCATCTCGTCATTGATCGTCCTCAGGCGTTCTTTTTTTCGATTTAATAGTAGTGAGAGTTGAAAATTCCAATTCGCATAAGTCGGTTGTGGCAAATGGTAATAGAATAGAAACTGCACGCTTTGAAAGCAGTAGATACTAATTTTTACTCTACTTCGCAAAATTTTAGTTTTAATGTCCGATCAGTTTTTAACTCCATGAATTATTCCTGCTCGTTTATCGGTGAGTGTAATTATGAAACATGGAGATTTGAATTATGAAACATGTACATACATATGCACATTATGAAACATATGAAATTATATTATGAATTATATCTGTGGTCATATGGAAGAGTAGCTTAAGTCGACATAAGAGAATTGAGTTATTGTTGAGTTTAGAGCTTTATAAAAGTCTAGGCGCTTAAATGTGTTTCATCCGATTTGAAAAATCCTGTCCTTTAACAATATTATATGTGTTTACTACTTAGCTCAAGTCTTTTGAAAGAACCATGCATTGGTCAGAACAATTTGTGTGTACATGGTTTTCAAACTTCAATTTTCGACTTAAGCTACTCTTCCATGTGGCCACAGATATTATGAAACATCTTATAGCTCCCAGCTATTTTTAGGTGATTTTTCTTCACAAAATTTTGACTTTTTCCGCGGCACTCCAACTGATGACCACGGTACGTTAGTGTGCCGCGGCCCACGTTTTACGGAAATGTGCTATAGAGAAATGCACTAATCACATAAATTTTAGTATGATTCGCGAGAGTTACCGACGGAAATTTATGAGTAAGTTTGTTTGTTTCATATTGGGAATTGCTTATTGTCCACTGATTTGAAAAGACATACTAGGGAGTAGCAGCGAAGAACTTTTTGTCAGCAGATGATGAGCAGGACGATCCGGACTACACTCCGAAAACTAAATCGGTAGTAACGAGATATGAGACCGCAGGTGACATTATCGATTCCGCTTCGGAGACTGCTGAAAGTGATCCACTTAAGTTGTCGTCAGATTTTAGTATGTACTTCTAAGTTTTGAAATCAGTTTGATTGAGATCCTTTTCTGTTACCTCGTTTAAACAACAGCTCAAGCCGCTATGAGTCAACGCGAATCGACTCAATACAGTCGTATAAACAAGTTTTCAAACCGCTTTAAGCATTTTAAGCGTATCGAGTCAAAGCGCTTTTAAAATCGCTTCGTAAATTCGTATAAACGGTTAAACATTTTCAAAGTGCTTTGAAAATCAGCTGATGGTGATGTAAACTCAGTTTTTTGAGCATTTTCAACTAAAAAACAAACAACACTAACAGCTAGTTTTCATTAAAAAAAATTAGGAAAAACGAAAATATAAAAGCATACTTTTTAAACCGTCTGCAGTCAATTCGCTTCTGAAATCCTTGTGTAAACACCTAGCTCGAAAGCGTATCGAAAGAAAACGGGAAATGTTTCGCTACTTTCAATCTGCACCAAGAAAACCACTTGATTCAATTACAAGGAAATACTTAAAAAGTGCTTACCATTCATCGTTTTGTTAAAATGTTGTTGTGTGTTGTGAAATGTAACATACGACAAAGTATTTCTAAATAAAACTCTCTATAAACTTAATTATGAGACACCAATTTAAATAACAAAATTCAAAAGTTCTTAGCTCATTTAGCAATCGTTAAATTTTTAAAGGGAAATCTACCGGGGCGTTTTTGAAAAATTAGGTTCCAAACTTCCCAAAACTCGTCTAATGTAACGTAAAACATTAATTTTTCCAGACGACGAATTTGTTTTAGTTTTTTTAATCCAATATATTTTATTTATTTGCATTTCTATTTCCCTATACTTCAAATGGGTATATTTTAATTCTTTCTATTGTGCTGATATTGTATTGTATTAATTAAAATTTGATTGTATTTATCATGTGATCTCTTAAGTCAGTATATTATCCGCCAAGTCTGTGGGCATGTATTATCTTCATATTTCATTATCTGTGGTTGAACGTTTTGGAGGAAAAATTCGCTTGCCGAACGAACGTTCACCTATTATTTAATGCACATATATAAACGATTTGCATACGTAGTGAAAATATGGAATTACTACAACATATCACAGCATTGTTCTTTTTTATTAGTAAGTAAGTACTTTCCAATAAAAGGCAAATAAGCTGCTACTCCGCTAATTAGATTCATTAATATAGTGGCACATTTAGTTCAAATATGTGATATGTATTTTAAGTTTGGCTGGCCGCGCACAAAAAACAGTGGCAAGAAAGTTTTATCAAAAGTAAAATTGCCAGCCCTTTACGAACAGAGCTGTTATATGAGTTTAAATATTTGGATTTAATGTTGGGAAAATTGTGGATCTCTTGCAGTTTGAAAAAAAAGCACTCTGAATTGATGAAGTTATTTTTTCCATATAAACAAATTGAAAAACGTATGTAAACATATTTGTAAAAGGTTGTTGTTCTTAAATTCGAGTGAATAGATATGAAGTCTTATTATTTTAGACCGTCATTAAGAAGCAGTAAGCAGTTTGCGATGTAGATGATGAAGTCAAGAAGTTATCGGAGGATTTTATTGCTTCAGACAATGAAAATGATAATAACACTCCACTCCGATTTCAAATTATTGGTACAATTTAATGCCACACGGACATTTTTCGCACAAAGGTGTTTTAATTCCTTATTTTTCAAACAGACTTCTGAAATGTGCAATGCAATTTTAAAACGAGACTTGATATTGTTGACTTATTTTTCCCTCTTCATTTCGCCAAAAGGCATGTCTTTTTAACGTAAAGGGCTTCCATTTTTTTATTTTTGGCAATACATATACTTTCTTGTTTCAAAATAAACATCAGCTGCAAGTTTACTGAAGACAAAAAACAAAATGTCGAATATCTTAAGAACACACACACTTTAGAGGTCTGTAACTTTTAAAAGGAAACTAACTTTATAAAACTCAGCTAGACTTTTGTTACTCTATACCAGTACTACCGATTGACCAGTTGCAGGTCAGATTCTATGACCCCATAATTGTTGCACACTGCAATAGATTAGTTGGAAAGTAGAGGTGGTAACATGATCGCTTTCAATTCGTGCAACTGTTCTCTTTGTAAATTTATATTTTTTAAGCTTTTCATATTTTTGAAAGTAGTCGTGGCAGAGCGCCTGTTTTTGGTTTCACCTTTTTCGCATGGCAGCAGTTCCATTTTAAGGTGTTTTTTTTTTAACATTAATTTGGCCACAAAAATATGCCCACAAAGTTTGGCCACCGGTTGGAAGAAGCCGTTACACTATATGACATACCCCTGTCCGGTACATTTCCTGTTTTTCGGTCTAAACATTGCCCTTCCTTCTCCTTTTTGCCAGTTGGAATTTGACTTAACTACTTTTGCTGCGGCTTCGTTCGTCCCTAACCTTTAAGGGCGTCCGAACTCTTCAACCTTCATGATGGCAGTTGTACTACTTTTCAATTTGGTATTCCTTGGTTAGCCTTCCTTGGTTCGCAACTTAAGTCAATATGAAAGTCTGAAAAAAGTGATTTTTTTTTACAAGTTCAGATTCCCTTTTTTCAGATTCCCAGAAATAGAGAACATTTTTCGCGACGCATGATGCCAAGCTCAAAATTATCGCTCTTAGATCAATTGTTTGAATTTGTTTAAGAGAGTTCGAAGCGTTATAAAATAATTCGAAGTTTTTTGCAATTAATCTTTTAAGTTTTATTGAACTACGAATAAGTGCAAACTGATCATTTTTTCCCGTCCTTTTGTAGGGTGTGCACCACAAAAACACTACTGCTGACCACTGGCTCATTCAGGTTTCTTGATTTGTTTTCCTTGCAGTCTAAGTCACCTATAAAAATAAGAGCAGGGAATTAAGATAATTACTACAATTTGTACGTTTTGAATCCTATATCCTGAAGGTATCCTTACCTTTTCTTATGTTCACTTCATTTGTAACCATGTTGACGCTGTCAACCTCTTTCACATCGCACTGAATGTTGAACGTGTTAGGCTCTGTGTTATGATTGGTGCCAAGACCCTCGTACTGGTCCTCGCAGTCGTCCTCGTTACTTCGTATATTATTTTCCAGTTCAGCTAGTTCCTTGTTCAGAACTTCTCGCTTTTTTTCTACCATTGCGTTGATAGAAGCTTGGTTCTCTGACAAAAGTTTCTCCGTCTTTTTGCAAAGCATTTGGGGGCGGAAGTATATGTGTGGTTTGGTTTTGGTTTTTATACAGCTCCGCAAATGCAAAGCCGCTGTCTCCCAAACCTCAAAATCCTTCAATCGATTCATTTTCATTTCTAACCTCTTGATTTCTAGCTGCTTCCGCTTTCGATCCATAAATAGAAGTTCACGCTCTCTCTTAATTGTTTCTCGCTCTTGCAGTTCTTGTTCTTCGAGTTTCTTTTCAATCTGAGCCTTTTTCTCTTCTTTTTGCTTAAGGCGGGACTCCTCCTGACAAAACTTATGCAAAGTTCCTAACAATGCCCCAAACATACGCCGGTTACGTGCGCGCGATTCGGAATCTGTTCCCTGCGCTTCCACTATTTCTTGTCGTGTCGGCAACTCCCGAATAACTCGTGAATTGAGTTTCGGTCTAATTTCCTCATCACCTGGCCGCAAAGTAGGTGCGGACAACCGGTTAAAGACCGATTTTGTATCAGAGCTGCGTCTCTTCTGCTTTATCAAATCTCCATACTTCTGGCCATTACGATCGGCGTCGACCCTTCTGGAGTCATATGAAGATTTGTGCTTTCCATTTCTATGGAACCATAAATAATTATATTAAATTATATCAATACCCCCAATGTGAAACATCATTCTTAAACCAACACTAAAAAGTAGCACTCGTACCTCAATTCCTTCGGACGTCCAACTATACGACGTATGTTGTCATTTAGAGAATCCAAAGTATGTTTTGCTTTATCAAGTTCCTGCTGTAACTCTCCATAACGCTTAACGTAGTCGGCTCCCATTGTAAGGCTGTATTCAAACTCACCACCCCCACCGTTTCGCAATGAAAAATAATTGCTCTGATTTATAAAAGCAAATAATCCGTCTAAAACAAGAGACGGCAATTCCGATATTAGTGATATTGTATATGCGATACATTATGAAATTGAGCTACCACAAGGTTACAAAAAATCATTACATAGGCCGATCAGTGTTGCCACTAAGAATTTTTTCCCTACCAATAATGGTCCAAAGTCAATCTCAGCCTACCAAAATAAATTTGCTAAACAAAAATTTAGTTTCACAACGTTATAATTTTATCGTGATCGCATTCCACTAAATTTTGAAATCAAAGGAAGAAGATTTAAATTTTCTTCAGAAAGGACTATATGTGGCGTTATAATCTCCAATAGTTTAAGATCTTCCCTGCAGAGATGTTTGAACTTTTGCATGTAAAATTTTTTCACAAGCTACAGAGTATGTAATTTTAAAATCATAAAAAATTAATAGAAAATTTATAAATGCAGTGTGTTGCCTACCAAAATTCCTTGAAAATCACAATAAACCAAAACCAAAACGGCAACGGACCAAAACGGCAACTTTGAGGCCGATACCACAATTTCAAATTCATTTCATATACAGGTGAACCTCGCTTAACGCGGTAGTTACGTTTCTGGAAAATACCCATTCGAGACGACGATTTTTTTCAAACACGGTCCCCAGGAGCGAGCATGCGTATTCATAGTATTTTAAATGTAAGAAAGGCTTCAGAAAATTTTAATAGTTTTTGGTACACAGTAAAACCAATGCCAAATTTTGTTTTCCTGTACTTTACAGATTTCATTAGTTCCAGAAAAATCTTATTTCGACGACTAGTTTACTCAAAACAACTGATAATTGCACATTACTTTTATTGCACACACGGTGTGCAGGCTGTCTTATAGCCTCGGAAATCCATTGCACACACGGTGTGCAATCGGTCTCGAATGGGTTCAGGTCTACCTATGTACATAAATAATTGTTTGAAACATCCATATGAACGATTAAAGTGAGGACTTGCACTCTTGAAATTTGTTGTAAGGCATTTTGTATACGCCTGTACATACATGTATATGCAAGTGTCAGGGAAACATAACGGGTAATTTTTTCAATATCGTGTGAGACCAAGGCTTTTTACATGTAAATCGGAAATGTGTCGCAAAATGTGAACCGTGTTAAAACGAAGCCGTGGTCAAAGTAAATTCTAAAGCAGCCCATACACGATACAATCTGGTCGTGCAACAGGTTAGTCGTTAGGACAAACACGTTGCGATTTCCGACACAATTCGTTCGCCCAACTTAATTTTTCTCATACATTTTGTTGAGTGCAGACAAAATGACAATCATAATAATTGCGCTTCGGATCAATTTTTTTATTACGAAAACTTTTATTTTTGGATTTTCCACATTTGCTGTTCCATAGTTCAGGCAAATTTCGATAAGCTTCGATAAAATCGCTCCAGTTTTCGTTGCGCTCGTCCATTTCGCTCGCAACGCACAAAAGCTAAAACACGAATGAAATCAGAAAGTTACACGAAATTGTACAACCTGCCCACACACCTTGCGACCGCTCACACAACACGACCGAAATATCAAAATATTTTGTTTTTCATAGAACCGGTTGTGCGACACGTACAACTGCGCTACACACGTTGCGATTTTCTGTACAACCGAGTCCAGTTGTACAACAAATCGCAACGCCTATGTGCCGCATAATAATTTTATAGTTTCATCCTCGTCCTCCTCTGTTTTGTTTACACTCATTAGCTATTCTCTTTGTTACAATGCAATTAAATATTTTTTTTTATTTTCTAATTTTACAGCATTTGGTAATTTTTAATAACAATATTTGGGTATTGGTTCTTAATGTCCTATACTTACTTACTTAACTGGCCATAACAACCCGCTATCGGGTTACGGCCTGCCGCAAAACTTCTCTCCAGGCGCCTCTGCTTTGCGCGCGCCTTCTCCAGTTGGTCACACCAAGTGATGACAGGGCCTCCTTCCACCGGAGACACGGCCTCCCTCTTCGCCGTCGACCTTCAACCACCGCATCGAACACCTTTTTCGCCGGAGTTTCGTCGTCCATACGGCAGACATGACCGAGCCAGCGCAGCCGCTGGATGTCATTGGTTCGTATACGATAGTCGTCGCCAATACGAACAAGGCCGAAGATTTTACGAAGTACATTCCTCTCGAACTCTCCAAGGGCCACTATGTGGTTTCGCGTTATTGTCCATGCTTCAGTGCCATAGAGGAGCACGGGCAAGATAAGCGTCCTATAGAGTGCAAGTTTTGTCGGTCGAGAGAGGTCTCTACTTCTCAATTGCCTACCGAAACCGTAATAGCATCTGTCGGCAAAAGTAATCCTTCGCTTCATCTCCAGGCTAACATCATTGCTGCTGTTATATATATTTGTTATATATTTTTCGTATTGCCCTGATTTACCCACAGGCCGGCAGATTATCTTTCGATAGCCGAAAGGCGGCGATGACATCTCGCTTGTTACGCCCGATGACATCAATGTCATCAGTGTAGGCAAGGAGCTGTACACATTTGTTGAAAATTGTGCCATTACGATGTACACCGGCCTTGCGCAGAACACTCTAGATGGTGAAGTTGAAGAAGTCGCAGGATAAAGGATCGCCCTGTCTAAATCCTCGAACGGTATCGAATGGGTCGGAGAGGTCACTTTCAACCTTTGATCGAATACCTCCTTCAGCTTTCCCAAGTGGTTGTCGAAGCTCTTACCCATCACGATTATGTCGTCGAGATATACCAGACACATCGCTCGAATGTTGCTGGTGCGTTGCAGAATCCAAACGACATGACGGTGAACTGCCACAACCCATCGACAACACTGAAAGTCGTTTTCTCCTTGTCTGCAAGCTCCATCTGCCAATAGCTGCTGCGTAAGTCTAGCGTGGAAAACCACTGGGTGTGTGACAGTGTGCCCAGGGTGTCATCGATCCGGGGTAGTGGATAGCTGTCCTTCTTGGTCACGTCGTTGAGCTTTCGATAATCCACACAAAACCGGGTACTGCCATCCTTTTTTTCCTTCCGCATGTTTTCAATCAAATTCGTAACCTCTTCCCTCTTGGCCAGATGAACTCGCCTCGGCGGTTGGCGGATCGGTTCCGCACTTCCGGTGTCGGTGCTGTGCTTTACTATGGCTGTTCTTCCGCCTGCTTCTGCTGCAAATATCGACCCATGGTTGGTTGGTTGGTTCAAGTGGCGATGTTCCAACATCCAATTAGCGCGTTAGCGCCGTTTTGCTACCACTATTCCCGGTAGGTACCCTAAGGTATATTGTGTGGTGTCATCTGGACTTATATGTATCTATCCATACATATCGCTCCTTCGCTGCAACTCAAAACTACATCATTCCGAGAAAATTCAATTTTAAAGTTTACCATTACAGGGAGTTCAAGGTATCAAAAAATTTTTCATGTCGTCTTGTGAGCAAAGTATTGAATATTTTACAAAGTGGTTTTGACAGATTAAAGATCATATGCAGATACACACAGGGTTGCTATAAACTGAAAAAAAGTTTTTTTTTTTTAGTTATGACGTTCTTGCAGCGAAGGAGCGATATGCTTATATCCAGTCCGAGAGGTTAAGTGAGAAGTGAGTTTACGCTTCACTTTGCTATCTCTTCGAAAGTCTGAAATGTCGGTTTTCCCAGCGTTTTCCATCTCCTTCTTGCTAAGGCCGGACAGGCGCAGAGAAAATGGTGAACGGTTTCCTTCTCATCCGGGTTTTCACAGCTGTGACAGCTGGTGTTATGTGGAATCCCCATTTTTGCCGCGTGCTGTCCAATGGGCCAGTGGCCAGTGATGACTGCCGTCAGTCTTGCCACATCCCGTCGGCCTTTGTTCAAGAGCTCCGCGGTCCTGTTCTTGTTGTATGTTGGCCACAGTGATCTGCTGATTTTATAGGATTCCGTCCTCTGCCATCTAGCGTTGGCTTTAGCAAGGAAGTCCTTCGAGACCTCGCTCTTGATAGAGCCCAGCGAGGCGTGAACCGTCAACGCCTCGTTCTCATCAAGAGCGGAGCCTCTTCGAGCCAGTTCATCGGCCCTTTCGTTCCCGTCAATGTTATTGTGCCCCGGCACCCATATCAGGGTAACTCTGAACCGCTGAGCTAGCTCTATCAGGAGCTTCCTGCATTCCCGTACTAGTTTTGACGATAGAATCGACGATTCCAATGCCTTGACTGTAGATAGGCTGTCGGAAAGTATTGTTATATGGCTTTTGTAGGATGTGTCCGTCAATGCCATCCTGCACGCTTCCCTAATAGCGAGCACTTCCGCCTGGAAGACGCTTGCTGTGTTGGGGAGGCGGAAAGACACGTTTATCTTTAGATGTTCGGAGAAAACTCCTGCTCCTACTCCGCATTCCATTTTGGAGCCATCAGTGTAGATAGTGGTACTCAGGTTATTTAGGATGTTCCCTCTCTTCCATTCTAGACGAGAGGGGATACGGATATCGTAATTTTTTCCAAAGGTCGTTGTAGGCAGGCACCTTTGCCCTTGTGATAACAGACTGCCGTGGCCATACGGTCTGTCCTTCCAGCAACCTGTTTCTCTCAGCCTAAGAGCACTAACAGTTGCGGCCTTCATGATATGCAGATCGACGGGAAGCAGGTGCGTCAGCACGTTAAGCGCCTCTCCAGGGCAGGATTTAATCGCTCCCGTAGTTCCGGTACAAGCTGCTCTTTGTAGTCTACCGAGTGTGGTAATGTTGTATTCCCTCCTGAGGGCTTCCCACCAGACCAGAGCTCCGTATGATAGTATTGGACGTACAACCATCTTGAACATCCATAGCATTAAACTTGGTCGGAGGCCCCACCTCCTCCCTATCATTTTCCTGCAGGAGTATAGTGCAAATCCTGCTTTGTTTATTCTGTGCTCTATGTTAAGCCTCCAGTTCAGTTTGGGGTCTAAGATTACCCCGAGATATCTGGCACTGGACGAAAGGGGTAATGTTATATTCCCAAGATGAGGTCGTCTAAAAGTTGGTATCTTAGTACGAGTGGTGAACAGCATCAGTTCAGTTTTGCTAGGGTGAATGCTTAGTCCACGTCCCGTGCACCAAGCGATTAACCTATCCAGGCCGCCCTGAAGGATTCCACTAATCACGTCAGGGCACATCCCTGATGCCATTAAAACCACGTCGTCAGCATACGCAACCGTTTCGACTCCTCTCTGGTTAAGTTCTGTTAAAGTGCTGTTGATGGCACAAACCCACAGAAGAGGTGACAGTACCCCCAACTGTGGTGTGCCCCTGCTTACAAATTTTGTAAGGTGGGTGTTTCCGAGCGTCGCGCTCACCACCCTCGATTGGAGCATTGCAGTAACCCAGCTGCGTACCTGTATGTTAACTCCAAGGGTTACCAGCGATTCCTCTATCGCATTCGTCTTTATGTTATTAAAGGCGCCTTCTATGTCCATGAAGGCTGCCAGTGTGTACTGCTTATACTTCAGTGACCTTTCCACTGTTCGTACTACCTCATGGAGGGCGGTCTCCGTTGACCTACCCTTTAGGTAAGCATGCTGGGCTTCAGATAGCTTATGTCCTACTTCCTTGCGTATGTGGAGGTCGAGCAACCGCTCGAAGGTTTTAAGTACAAAAGATGTCAGGCTTATAGGCCGGAAATCTTTCGCTGAGTCGTGTCCTCTTTTCCCTGCCTTCGGGATGAAGACGACTTTCACCCGCCTCCAACTGACGGGATATAATTCTAGACTAGGCAGGCCTTAAAAATGGCCTCTAGCCAGGGTAGTATTGAGTCCTGTGACACCTGCAGCATTATAGGAAGAATGCCATCTGGTCCCGGCGACTCGTATGGTGGGAAGCTTTTCACAGCCCATGTGAGTTTTTCTCTCGTTATAATGTTGTTATCATCGTTTGCCGGTGTTAGGCCTTGCACTGCATGCCTAGTCGAGGTGTCCTCCTTTGTGCAGCCTGGAAAGTGCGTATTCAGCAGCAGGTCTAGGGCCTCCTCGGTACTTTCAGTCCAGGAGCCATCTGGCTTCTTTATGAACGAGGGGCAGGTGTGATCCCTGGACAACACCTTTCCTAGCCTTGCCGATTCCTTCGTAGTTTCTATAGCTAAGCAGAATTCCCTCCAACCCTTGTTTTTAGAATTTCTGATAGCTTTTTTATATATCCTTAGGCTATCCTTGTAACTTTGCCAGTTACCTGAGGAATAACTTAGGTTGAATGACCTTCGGACCTCCGATCTCAGACGTAACAGGTCATCATTCCACCAAGGTGGGAATGATTTTTTTGAGTATTTAATAGGGCAAGACGTTTTGAACGCGGAAGCCATCGCGTTTTCCAACTGCCCGATTTTATGATCAATGTCTCCTACCGAGGAGATATTGATTGGGGGAGCCCTCCCTATCCTGTTACGGATCATACCAGCGAAACGATTCCAGTCTGGGATTGCGATATGGTGCGGGTGCTTCAACCTGAAGATCCAAATCGAAGAGTATCCATGCGTGATCCGAAAAGGATTTCTTGCTGGATACCCTCCATTTGTTCACATTCACCTGTCCGTTATCAGTTAGTAGAGTGACATCGAGAACCTCTTCCCACCCACTGAAACCATCAGTGCTTGGAAAAACGAAAGTGGGGGTGTTACCCCTGTTACACACTACTAGGTTTTCGGTGCTTCCCCATAGGGTGTGTCTCGCATTTGCGTCGCACCCTATCAGAACCGTACCGTGGGCATTGGTGTTGTTGACGAGCCTCCGGATCTCCTCGGGCGGCGCAGGCCTGTCATGCGCCATGTAGGCCGAGACTATATGGAGCTTTTTTCCTCCGGCTGCAGCTAGCTCCACCACCGTGGTGTCATCCGTGCTGTGGTGAGGTAAAAGGTACATATTAAGGTGTTTTTTAGTAACTACGCACGCCCTTGGCTTACCTTCCCCTCTCTTGTAGTAGAGGTTGTAGTCGCTCCGCTTAAGTCCTTTCACCTCAGTGCTCCGCACCCAAGGTTCCTGGACTATGGCGATATCCACGTCCTCCTCCGACAGAAGAACGGTAAGGTTGTCCGTTGCCAACTTCGAGTGTTGGAGGTTAACTTGTACAACCTTCAACCCGAGGCCTATTGGTCTACGGTGGTAGGGTCCGGATCGTCAAGCCTTACGTCGTCCAAGAGCTTTTGGGCATCGACAATCTCGTCTGCATCCTCCTCTTCCGGATTAGAGGAGCGGAAAACCTTCAGTCTAGCGTGCCGTACGCCAAACCGAAGCTTGAACCCTGCCTTCTCCAGGGCAGGTAGGCTTTCCTCGCTGATTACCAGGAGGAAGGATAGGCTGTTCTTTTGCGGAGCCTCCGCTTTTATGACCTGCCAGTCCGTCATTGGCACTGCCGGGTTATGTGCCTGCAAGTAGGGGACCAGCTTACCACTGTCCAAGGACATATTGGGCAACCAAATGCGCGCTCTTGGTCTCTTCGGGATTTCGCTGGCGGGGATGAGCTTGAGCCTCAAGCCCTCAGTTGCCTCTCCAATCCTGGAGATGCAGCCCTCCAGGAAATCCTTAGAGTATTGATCATCGCATTTGATCACCCGATACCCGCGAACAACTTCGGCCGAGTCGAAACCGGGGAGAGGCACCTTCGGGTTCGCTGTCAGGTTGCTCATCACATGGTCCATGACCATCTGTGTCAACCTGGCCTCAATCTCTCCCCATTTCTCCAAGGCTTCCTTGCCGCGGTTCGTGGCAGCATCGACCAGCGCCACTTGCAGGTTATCCCGTGCCACGTCGCTAAAGGCGCGTCTCGTCGCTGCGTCGGTTGCACCGGCAACCTTCGCCTTCTTCGTCTCGCGGTTCGAGCTGTCGTGGGCAGATCGGTCGCGTTTTGTTGCTGTGGCTTTCGGCAGGGTCGCTTGGTACACCAAGTACTCGTCGACAACCTTCTGAAACCGTAACTTATCCTCCGCGTCCTTGGGATGAGCAGCACCAGCAGCCTCGTTCTTGCTAATCCTACCGAGGATAGCTAAGGCTCTTTGGTACTGCTTATACCTGGACGGTTCCCTAGGCTTGGCCGGTTTCTTGATGGCTTTCGCTGCCGCTACTGATGTCGTTGGTTTCTCAGTGGAGGTAGGCGTGCTGTGGCCCACAGCGCCTACTCCCACTGAGGAATTCATGGTTTCCTGGCTCGATGCCAGGAGGTCGTCTTCGGAGAGAGTACCCACATCTCTCCTGTCCGTCAGTCGTTTGTCCTTATCCGTTTGTCGTTTGTCCGAGTCCATTCTTCGTTTATCCGTGTCCAACGTCTGTCCGTCTACTTCCGAGGCTTGTGTTTTGGTTGTCGACATTCTGTTTCTTACGGTCACCTGCCCGACCTGGCGGGCTGTGCGTGGCACCGATGTGAGTGCCAGCACGGTGACCAAGGCGGGAATGGGGAAAGGGAGGGTCCGTCACGGCAGAGCCCCTTACCGTGATAAGGCCATCGTTCCTTCCTGAGGCGGCCAGGTATCAGGAAAGCTCCGTTCAAATACAGCCGATATACTCCCTGGCTGCAAATCAGTCTTATGGGCACGGGTCGCATGACACCCCGGATTAGGGAGGTTCCGCTGTGCTACCTTAGCCGACTACGACCAGAACCAGATCTGGAAGTAACCGTTTCCAGCCGTCACCACGTGGAGGTGTTAGCACACGCTTCCATCAGCCAGCTCAGTTACGGCACGTACACTTTCCAGTGTTACATGTTGATCCCCCTGAGTGACTGACGGCACGACGGCCAATATTGACCCATAGTGCTGCTAGGAGTGACCGCGCCTTCTGTTTCTGCTTTGCTGTCAATTCGCCGCCCCACTGGTTCTCCTGCGGTATGACGTCCATGTTAAAGCCGCTTTTCTTATTTCCTCCGAGTGGGCTACTCTCGCAATTGACCACTGCTACAGCTTCCCTACACTCGCCAATTACCGCATCTTTTCCGACATATCTGCGTGTATTAAGCGGATTCAGTATTCTAACTGGTATTTAGCCATTTTTGGGTTCCACTAATGTACGTCCTATGATGATTTTGTCGAATCCTTGATCTGGTGCTTTTACAACCCACAGCCGACTTGTCCCATCATCCTCGTCCACCTTTGCCCACATAACCGCCTTGAAATTCGCTGGTATCTTAGGGTGTTGACACGAGATAACTTTCCTTACCTCCACGCTTTGCTCATAGCCGGTGTGCAGCGGGAATTCAACGTTGGCTACTTCAGCACATTTTCTTTCAGGTCCAGCGTAAATCCGTGCCTAATCATGAAATCCACGCCGATAATCACATCGTCCATTATATCCGCGACAATGAACTCATGTTCCAGGCTGTTGGTGCCGATAGCAATCGTTTTTGTGATTTTTTTCTCTTACTGGCGCACGCTCGCCAGTCGCTGTCCTCAGCTGTATGCCATGCAGGGGTTCCCAATTCCTCAGAAGCTTCCTTTTTATGATTGAATATGACACGCCAGTATCCAGTGTCAACACGAACAACTTTCCATCTATCTTTCCTTCAATCGTCAAGCTGCTGGGTTGTCGTTTCAGCTGCGAGACGAGGACGGTGGGGCAGCAGGTTGTGGGGATCATCTCACGCCCCTTTGGGCTGACCCTTTTTAGTTTAACGACCCCTCTTCCTCAGCCCTGCGATTGTTGGCTGAACCTCGACTGTCAGTATTCCTCGCTTCAGGCGATTGCGATCGAGAACGGGCACGCCCCTTTCGACGACGGCAGTCACGTGCTATGTGACCCTGGCCGGTGTCTCAGAGCTTACGGTTTGGCTGGGGATGTCGCTTTCCGGTTGTATTCGGTGTATTTTTGCAGGTGCATACCGAGAGATTCCAATCCATACTGCCTCATATGTCATCCCACTGGTCACCGTCTCCTTAAATGTCGGCTTGCTCATCATCTACGCACTGCGATGTGTTTCCGGGTCTTCAATAAACGCCTCAATCTTCATTCGCTCCAGAACATTCGCGCCGACTTCCGGGTAGGACAACTGTAGGAGCCGCTAAATATCTGTTGCGTATGTCTGCAGCGCCTCGTTGGCTCTCTGTCTACGGTTTTTCAGCTCGCAGTAGTACAGCGTTTTGTGCTCGTTACTTTGCTGCCAACGTTCTCATGACGGCCTCGTAATCACTTCTTAAACATTCTGGAACTGATTTTATTACCTCAGCCAGAGGGCCTTTAAGCGCCAGTGCCAACCTCCACCCTGTCCTAACATCGGTTCAGTGATTTTCCAGTGCAGCCAAATCGAATTGCAGTTTGAATGTATCGAACGGCGTAGCCACCATCATAAGTAGGCACTTCTGTTCTGGTGGCGAAACTTTCCTGAACTGGCGGCAACCATTCTCGCGGCTCTACCTACCTAAGCCGCTCGTCAATTTTCTTGTTCATCGAATCTTCCAGACTGTCAACTCGCATATTCAAATTTTCCACTCGCGTCTCCAGGTGCTCAATACTGTGGGAAATTTCTTCCACTTTCTGCTCGAAGTGCGCAGAATTTTCCTGAAGCTTGCTGCACAACTCCCGATTCGCATTTTCAATTTTCGTTTCCATGTGCGCCGCTATCTCTCGGTTCGCAGTGTCAACTTTTGCCGAAATTTCCTGATCCATAGTTTCCAGTTTCGCTGCCATTTGCGCCGACATTTCGCGATTTTCATTTTCCATTTTATCTGCCATTTCACTGTTGGAAGTCTTGAACATGCCTTTAAGTGCAACCATTAGCTGGCTCATGTCCAATGCTTGTAGTGGCGCAGCCGCTGCAGCCGTACTTTGCATCGACGCGGCACCCGCAGGCGATTCCTCCACTTTGCCCGACGCCTCTAGCTCCTGCGTTCCGAACTCGTGCGCAGCCCAATCGATGCCTCGTGATTCACACGCTTCTCGCAAGCGCAACTGCAACTCTACCTTTCCGCCAGCACTCGGCAAATTCCAGGCAGCCAGTTCCTTCTTCAGCTGGTCCACCTTCAGTTACTTGAGTTTAACCATGTCTGCGTTTAAAAATTTTAATTTATTTCATTTCTTTATTTCTTACGGCTTTATTCAGCCTAATTCTTTACATACTTAAAAATAGTGTAACATTAATATTACTACTTAATAGTTACCTTATGTCTATCGTTTTACAAAAATTAAACAGATTTCGTTTAAACAAATTGATATCACAATTTTTAATTTCTTCAGGCAGCTCGTTGAAACATTTGATACCTTTGTGAAAAAGACTATTTTTATCCGCTTCTGTTCTACAAAATGGTATCTTAAATTTATTTTTATTTCTTGTATTCACACTATGTGTACTAGAAACTACAACTAAATTGGTGCTCAAATATTCGGGTAATAAGCCATTTTTAGATTATTAATAAACTTCATCGTATAGAAAAAAATTTGTTGCTTGACACTAAGCCAATTGAGAGAAATAAGCATGTCCTTAACGGACGCATCATAGCGCTTATTAAGGATGAAGCGCATCGCTTTATTTTGCATCTTTTGCAATTTGTCAATTTGCGAGTCTTTCATAATGAAAAAAATTGTTGGACAGTAAATGAAATGTGGCTCAATGATCGATCTATAAACCCTTATTTTGTAATGTTTACTTAAAAGTTTGCACGTCCTCTTCATAAACCAACTTTTTTTTCGAAATTTTTCCCAAAGTGTAGTCAATGTGATCGTTAAATTTTAATTTATCATGAATCTGAATGCCCAAGTACTTTATTTTATCAACTTTTTCAATCTCGACGTTATTTATTTTAAAATTTTCCAATATTAAATTGTTATTTCTTGATATGACCATATATTTAGTTTTATCAATATTTAACTTCAATCTATTTGTACATAGCCAACCATAGAGAGAATCTAAGTCCAATTGCAACTTGCGTTGGATGTCAATTACGTTAGTCCCGCTGATCATGATTAAGGCGTCATCAGCGAATAGCTTGATGGTACTAAACTGGTGTATAGATGCGATATCATTAATGTATACATTAAACAAAATTGGGGCCAGAACTGAGCCTTGGGGCAGCCCAATCTTGACAGCAATTTCATCGGAAATTGATGACCCGATCGCAACACATTGCTTACGGTTTGTGACAAAACTCTTGAACCACTCTAACTCTTTATTCTGTATACCAATATTAAATAACTTTTTTAATAAAATCCCTTGATCTATGGTCTCGAAAGCTCTCTTGAGATCTACAAAAACGGCAAAAATAGATTTCTTTTCATTAAGTTCTTCCTTCCAACAAGCTAAAACCATGTTTAACGCAGTTTCACATGAATGTTTACATCTAAATCCGGACTGTTCTTGTATAAGGATATTATTACATTCTAAATATTGCACAAGTTGATATTTTACTATGGTCTCCAGTATTTTTTCATCACACGGCAAGGTGTTTATTGGCCTCAACTCTTCAGCTTTTACCGTATTTTTAACTTTTTCAATGGGAACAATTATTGATGTTTTCCATAACTTTGGAACAATGCCCTTCGTCAGGCTTTCATTAATTGCTTGCGCGTAAAAATATCCCAAATAAATAATAGAATTTTTGATAACACCTTCCGAGAGCAACTTTCTTCCACTTATTTTATATTTGAATTTGTTTTTAACTATTTCTTCAATCTCACTAGTTGACACCTGATTAAATTTGAAATGTGAGTTGCATTGATCTGTATGGGAAAATCTCTGCTTACTAATAGTTCAATGTTATTACTTATTTCAATTATGCTGTCAACAAAAAATTTGTTAAGGCCCCCGGCAATATCTACTTCCCTCTCATACAGCTGTCCGTTAATTAATATTTTAGAAATAGGTGTTTTTTCACTGACCATATTGATAGTTTGTTTTAAAATTTTCCACATGGCTTTGCTGTCTTTGCTGTTGCTATCTATCTTGTATTCCATATACTTCATTTTCTTTACTTTCACTAACTTTTTATATTTATTTCTAAGTTTTTTGTACTCATACCAAACTCCTGAGACCAGAGCTTCTTTGTAAAGACTAAGTTTTCGCTTATTCAAGTTTGCAAGCTCATAATCGTACCATTTATTCATGACCTTTATGGTTATTTGTTTCTCATTTGTAAGGTTTCGCATGGCAATTTTTAACCCATTGTTTAGAAACCGGACCTTTCTTTCCAAGTCAAATCGATCAAAATTACTGAAATCTTGAGAGCGCAATTGGTTCAAAAGTAATTGACTGTTATAAAATTCCCATGAAGTAATCACCAGGCTACTTCGCATTTTAAAATTTGGATTAATTTTAATTTTAAAGTAAATAGTTTCATGATCTGAGATTTTAAAGTCATCTAATTTATAACACGAGACATCATTTGTATTTGAAAACAGTAAATCGTATCAAAATCAATTTTTTGTTGCATTGAATGGGACTTAAATAACTCTAATAGTTTGCTGCTATACGTTGTCTGATTGTTAAGATTAATGTTAAAGTCACCCACTACAACATTACAATCAGAAAGTTCGCAAGTATTTCCTAAAACATCACTTAGATAGTTGATAAAATTTGCGTCACTTGAGCTTGGCGAATGGTATACCACACCAATCTGCCATTTCACCGTTGAACATTTTAGTTTAATAAAAATGCACCAGATATTTTTATCTATTGTTTTGTTGAATTTTGTAACAAACTTCAGAGTTATGAAATCAGAACACCCCCAGTATGTCTACTGTGGGAATCACATCTTATCATATTATAAGTTTTAATATTTATTTCTTGATCAGAGATATCCTTAGTCGTACATGTCTCTGCGCAAAGTATTAAAGATGGATTTTTTAATTCAATAAGCCTCTCAAGTTCGCTTTTATTAGACAAAATACTGTTAATATTAAGAAAAATGCAATGTAATTCGGATTTTGTTGGTTGCTATTTTCTAATTTTATTTTTGCTTTGAACGACTTTTTTAATGCTGGGCAATCTTTACTAAACGTGGAATGATTAACATCGCATACCATTAACTTTTTTTGCACTAGTTCGCAACAATTAACACATTTGATTACACTTGAGTTACAATCTTTACTATCATGATACCCTGCACATTTGCTACACGCCTTTTTATTAATGCATTCATTCGCCTTGTGGTTAAAACCTAAACATTTAAAACATCTCAACACATTATCTTATTCAGATACAATACATGAGTCCCATTCTATGTTTAGTCTCTTCTGTTTAATAACATTCTCAAAAGTTATAACATCGGTTTCAATTATAGCATTATAACTTTCCTCTCTTCTGTTAGCATTCACGTATACCTTAATAATCTTAAACTCTTTGCCTGCACAAGTATCGTTTTGTTTAACAATACAATCAACTAACCGCTCACTACTTAGCTTCTCTGTGAGTCCAATGACTTTGAACTTTTTTTTAAACATTCTTCTATCTCTAGTTTGCTCCTTTTCATTTCCAATGTTCTCCTTTATCTTCTGCTGCACCTGCTCACATGCTTCCTTGGTCTTGCACGAAACGATGAGTCCACCGCTGTTCAACTCTCTCACCGCACTCACAAGCCCTTCAGTCGGCTCAACTACTTTCTTTAACGCTACTTTTGCATCTTTGTTTCTTTTTGTCTTGTCTTTCGGTTTAAGCACAATTTTGTTCTCATTTGGTTTTTATTTTGCCGCCTGCGCATAGGTTATTGGCCTGTTGTCACCACTGGTGTTGTTTTCGGAGCGAATTTCATTTAGATGCTCACCGATCTTGTTTAATTCTTTTGACATTTCCGCTAATATTTCTTCTTTCATGACGTTCATTATAACTTCTATGTTATGGCTCAATAGAGCATTGAAATCATTTACTAAACTATTTTTCATTTGCGAGAACTTTTGCACTAACACCTCTTCCATAATGAATTTCATGTCAGATTTGTTTTGTCCGCTCTTTTGTAAAATATGTTTAATTTCGATGAATTTTGTGTTCGTATCAGATAACGAACACTGATTGCAGAACCATTTCAAATTCACGCTATCGCTTAACATTTTTATTTCAGTTCTTTTAATGCTACTGCATTTAATGCAAAAATTGCAGCCACATCCACCAGAACACGATATAATATCGTCCAATTGCACCAATTTCACCGTGCATTCCTTGCACTCCGTTGGCGGCATTTTGCCCCAATTTTATTAAAAATTCGTGAACCAATTTGCTTTTTTATTTTGTTTTTGAAAGTCACTGTCTTTAAATTTATCACTTGTTTAAAAAGTTGGTTTTCATAAACAGTTTTTTATTTATTAATTTATTTTAATTTAAGCGCTGTGCAAACTCAGCCTTCACTTCACTGCTCAATGTTACCAACTTACCAATTTCCAGTAGCACAATCCCACTTCTGACACCAAATGTTACGAAAATAAGTTATCTAGGCTTATTCGTCTCTCTGGATTATGCTTGAAAATAAATAATAATTAATTTTAATAATAATTGACTGGCACGACAGCCCGCTTACGCGAGACTAAGGCCTAGCTTCCCGCAACCACCCGTGTTGTGCGTGTGAATTTGTACGCGGATGGAAGGGACCTACAGTTTTATGCCGGTTCCGAACGGCAGGTTGGGAGCTCTTTCATAAGCAATTTTTACTCTCAGAGATTTGCCATTTCCAGCTGAGAGGACAGCCACTGTAAGAGAAAACGAGTTTTCCCGTTATTTTTTTAGGTATTTTCGCTTGAAAATAAAACACACTTCAATTACTTAACGCAAGACGCAGTCAAATACCAGCAATCACTTGTATGTATATAAAAATTTCAATTTATTTTTATTGTACAATGTTTAAACAATAAAATAGTTAAATCAAAAATAATTCGTAGTAAATTTAGTATTTTGCGCTTATTTTTTTAGGACATTTTTCGTTTATTTATTAAGTGTGAAATCGCTTGATGCAATTCTTCAGAGGTACATAAAGGTATTTTTCGCAGAATGATTTCGTTTCCGAAGTGCAAGGCTTGTTTTTGGACTTCTTCTTCGCAGATCAGTCACGAAATTGACACAGTGGCCGGCGTTGTCCCTTCTAAGTATTGCCACTTCAGAGGTCCACCTATTTGGCTTGGTTTTACCCCCAGAGAGCTCTCACAGGACATGACTCTTCAGTGGCGACCATATATGCAGTGGTAAGGGATGATACCGCCTTGTCTAGCTGCTGAATGGATCCAATTCTTGATGGACCATCAGCTGGCAGAGATCTTGTGAAAACTACCCTAAACTTTTCCAGTCAGTTCGTCTTCTGTTCCAGTAGGAGGTGACCTGAGGGGCTTCGACTCCTACACGGAAGTCTTTATACCTATGGTCAAAAAACAAGTGCACATTGGAAACTTTTCATTCTCTGAGCAGATTGGTGGTATATAGAATAGAGGTAATGAAAGTTGGCTCATACCCAGTGTTAGCAATGCTTAAGTAGTACTAACGATAAACTCGAAAAGTGACTCACTCGCGGGTTAATGTCGGAGCTACCCCAGATGGTGTGGTGCGCATTGGCGTCTGCTCCGAAATGGCATCCTATTCTTCCTCGCTGCCTCCACTATCCTTCTCAGGGGTAGCGGTCGGGAGTCCTCAGAGTTGTTATGGGACATGTATGTAGATGTCAACCATAACTTGAAGCCAGGAATTTCCTCTGCCGCAGCAACGTTGCATCACTGAAGTTACGTAAAAGAAACTCATTAATGTGTTTCTTAATAAGGATACAGGATCTGCTTTTACCTCCACAGGTTGCGTGCAGAATCCTGTATCCTGGTGTACTTAGACTGCGAATGTGACCGTTACAAATCCAGGCCTCTTGTACGAGCGCTATCTCCACTCCTTTATTCGTCAGGAGGAGAAGAGCGGCAAATGTCGTTTCATGAGGCGCAGGGTGATCCGACAGTGCGATAATGTTATTGTCGGCGTCATCAGAGTGGGGGGCAACAGCAATGTGTTTTCGGAGAGTCCGCCGAACAGGTCCCGGACCACTGTTTCCTCCACCTCTAATACCTCCATGGCCTGAGTGTCAGTTACCACGTTGGTAACCTGTCGGTATACGCGCAAGATCAGTTGGGAGAAGCAAAAATGTTCTTGCAGCCAGGGGGGCTAAGGATTCCTTGCTCAGGATAAGAATAGCCTACAGTCATTGTATTTGCCAACTAAATATATACAACGATTCTGCATTCACGGTGAAACTTTCAAAATAAATCAAAAAGTTTAGGCTTGCCTTGTAATCTATCAAACTACCTTTTCTTGGAGTGTCCAATGTAGTCTACTTTGATTCTTAGAGGTGTTGATCTTTACACTATGAAAATGTTATACTTGTATATTGTTAGTACTTAGTTTAAGATACATATATGGTTCTAAATCAATAAAAACTTGAAAATAGTTTCCATGACTGAATGAAAGACAGCGGTGGTGAGAGCAAAAAATGAAATCGTTATACCGCGGTTCCACAATTCCCAATTATTTACAAAAGGCCAACGGGAGCTGAGCTTTTTGTAAATGTTTTGGGCTATGTCCTCTTCTCGGGCAGTATCGATAAAAATGTCACGTGGGCCATCAATTTTCTTGATCCTTTAAAATCGCAAGGCCCCTGATCCAACAGGAGCGTATTCTTCGAAACCTACGCACAATAAGGATCAGCATAAGGGGCTTATTAACTCATCTTTAATCTACGAGTCTCAGACTTATACATTATATAAGTAAATATTTTAAAATTATAGACAGACAAAATAAACAAGACAAAATGCAGAAATATTGTTGCGGGCGTAGCCTTCATGAGGGTTATTTTTTTTAAGCCCAGCCGAAGTCCGGCGATCGGTAAAGATTTGAACGCAGAAATACTGCTGCTACGTATTTGTCTTGTCTGAATTTTGTCCCATCTGCATTTCGTCATACATACAGTGATGAAACGTCCCAAATTTAGCAAGACAGTCCCGCTTTTTACCAAGCTGTCCCGCCAAGTTTTCATGGAAAAGCGAAACGTGGAGCTGTCATACTTATATATGTAAATTGAAATTAAAAATAATGGTAAGATATATGTATAGTATCGTTTTCTAATTAATTTACTGTGTATTTGAATAGGGTTTGCTGGGTTTTCTGTCCCGCTTTTAGCTTCAAGAAATCTGGTCCCCGTAGTCATACACTCATGTTTGTATTATGGGGTGCTGTGAAATTTTGTCTGCCTTTTGTCTTGTTTATATTTTGTTTTATTTGCATTTGGCCGTCGATATTTTTAAAATATGTCAGCATTTTTTCATACACTCAACTGAACAGGGAATCAGGATTATTGTATGATTTAAAATGAACTGTGCTTTTGTGGCTAAAAATAAGAGCATATGCAAAACTTGCATTAAGGGGTACACCACTCTAGGATATTGAAAAAATAGATTGAGTTTTTTGGCTTAAATAATAATTTCGAGTCATAAAACTAATATCCAGTTGTTCCTATAGTAATAATATACAATTTTAACAGGTTCAATTCTTGATTCTTCCACAGAGGCCTGGAGCCCGCGCTGAGCGCTCGCCAAGCTTCACACGCATTTTTTTCGAAACTATTTTTTCAAACTGAGCGAACGGAGTACTCGAACACCGTTGAATGGATCGATTTGAAAGTGGCAGTAGCTTCACAATTATTAGCTCTTAGTACGCAGCCGTTTTTTTGATAGAAATTTGTTTGTTATAAACAATTTACTGACAACTTTTTGGCCAAAAATTAATACTTTGTTTGTTATAACATTTAAGAGAAAATCACCTCCGTACTACCATAGAATATAGATTATGAAATGTTTTTGTTCCAGGTATAAAGTAATAGACTTTACGAGAAATCCGTCCACCCGTTTGGGACATAACAAATAATGCGATTTCAATGGTAATGCTTCCGCTGCCATTCTAAATAAAATAATAAATACATTTTCGCATATCGCAGGCGTATTCGTTTCTCTGGACTGTGCTTACAAATAAAACACACTCAAATTCTTAAACGCAGTTCAAAACTAGCAGTCACTTTATTTAAAATTGTTACTGTTTCTATACTTGTTACTCATTATACTACCTCGTGTTGCATGTATGTTCCAGCGAACTTACCATGCCCCGTCGTATTCTAATTCCAGTGCCTTGCAGTGACGGATTCACGCATACTTACGATGGAAACACGCAATGTTGTTTTCCGCAGCAGCTTGGCTTTACTCATGCACATTAAAATAGTGGTTGTTTTGGCAAAGCGATCGTCAAGGCGAATTCAATAGGCAGTGGCAGCACCACAGCTGATTACACTTTTTTCTTTCCATTATTGGTGAATGGCATGCTGACCAGAGATTTATCACTGATGCTGATTGTCAAAATGGCCGCAACACTTGCAGTGACTGCTGATCAACTCGTGAACCTAGCTTTTACGTTGGCACAACATTGAAACAATAGTTTTTCACTTAGGAGTATTAGCACTTTATTCAAAACAACGGCGGAAGCACATGGAGTCATCCGGGTGGGATTTTGGCAAACAACTTACACAAAAATCGTTGGTAAGGCGAAGGTTAAAAGAATACAGTTTGAAGAAAACAAGTTCCCGCAATTCACTCACAAGATTAAAAATACAAGTTTATAATTCGAAATTGATGTTCTCCTCTTCAAAGTAATCCACATTGGCGCATTATGCCAGCACTTGAACCTGTGGCACTCCTGTGGAACATTTGTGGCACTCGTTTTTCGATGTGTCCATCAGAGCCGTTTTCAATTTTTGTATCTTGGCAGCTAACACGTGTTGGTTCCCTGTAAAAAGTTAGTTTTTGGTTAGAAACTCAAGGTTAATGATAAAATTATGCTCGTCGTTGTTGCAGATTTAACTCCATTGAAAAAATTTAAACACACATAGAAACAGATATACTCAACACTGCGTCACTATCACAAACGTCAAGGAAGAATACTGAAATGAGAAGAGAGTATTGCTAACAGGTAAGGCAATCCATTTCAAAATTATCCGGAAACACCATAGCAAGGATTTTTCTTTAAACACTATAGAAGGATTAAGAACAACTGTAGCGTAAGTGCAATGCCATGCACTGACAAAGTAGCTAGTTCTGATTATAAATTAGTTTATTGTATATAATAAACGAATACAATGGTTTATCGTGTGTTTTATTACTTTGAATTATAATATAATGGGAATTCATCTATTTTGCCGTATTCTTGTTACAGTGCAGCTCAAACATCAACGTTTTAGTCCGACGCCTCATCATCTAGTCCGGAATATTTATTTGATGACTGTAAAACCTGAAAATAAAGAAGTCCACTTGAATATATACATTCAGGTAATAGCGACATACAGTGGCGAACAAATGATTTCATTTGAGGAGTTCCGTACAACTTTTGACCACGATATCATTAGAAACGATAATTGAGCCGTTCATAGCACAAATTGATTAACTCAAAACAGTAAAAAGTTGTCAGATGCGTTGAAATATGTAATTGTCGTTTGGACTAATCTTTTTTTTTAAGAAAATTATTATAAATATAAAAAGTTGTAAAGGCCATAGTCAGATAAGAAAGGGTGCTTCCAGGAAATGCCCCAGCCAATATCGATTGTTTTATTTCTATTATAAGTAATCATAGAATAAGTTCGGGTAATGTGATATAATGGCTTATTTCACAAATGCGTTGTGTTTTTTCAAACTTAACCTTTTCAAAACATCATAGCAACTAAAAATACGATGTACGCTCTTCTTAACAAAATTATTATTGCTTTTTTATAATATATTTTTCGCAAAAAATCAATTTCGGGTAATGTGATATACGAAAGTTCGGGTAATGTGATGTACACAGCAGTACAGTATTACAGCAGTACTATTTGTATACAGAAATGTATATACACATATGGTCAAAATAAAAAGTACAGGCCTATATAATCTTTTCAATGGCTTGTAGGCGAGTATTTATTTAAGTTAAAAGAAAACCAAATTGATACATCTTTTCTTGCAACTTAATAAGTCAAATAAATGAGGATAATACGAATAAAACACAAAAGGATCTTTCAGTATCGTTAATAAACCGAAACCAGTCGATCGCGCTACACTTATTACTTCACATGTGCCAAATGGCACCACGCGCACAGTGCAGCACTCAAGTGGCTGAGCCAGCGATTAGCCGAGCGGCGTGCCACCCGACACCACCTACCGCAGTGCAATGTCCCACTTACGGAAAAATGCACTGATCGGCATGTTGTGTGATGTCACCTACCGCAGGGCACGGGCACTTGAGGAAAGTGCTGAGTTGACCCAATGGTCCAGTGACGCTGATTGGACGTAGCCTTTGGTCACTGGAATAATGGGCGGAGCGCTGGAAATGCTCCGCTGTATAACAGTTTTGTAAATTAGTATTTAAGTAACCAATTTTCCGAAAATAAACCAGCTTGCTTAGAACCGTCACTCTGCGTGTGTTTCTTTTACAGCAAGACACTGAGGCTCAAACTTAGCCACCCCTTTTGAGGCGAGGTCCGCCAATAGACCAACTTACACTATTACACACACACACTCCACACACACTGATGGACACGAAAGACTTTTTCCACCACATGGCGATCCTGCAGACCACGAACTGACGACCTCGCAATGATGACAACCCAAGCACCGATGACAATGTCACCACCTTAATGACAGACAGCAAAGCGCTACGCAAACAGCTAACCACCAAAGTTGCGTACCTGATGAGACCCCATCGCCAGATCCAAATATTTGCTCCTAAATATTTAACAACATTTTAACTAATAGAATAGGATAAGAATTGTAAATGTATTCTTCTCATAATTTTACAATACACAAATAGAAATTAAAGCAAAAATATATAAACAAGAATACGTAATAATAACATTTAAGCACTTTTAACATCAAACACAGAAGAAATAACACGACATGTGAGGAAGAATCCTACCGCATGTTCGACATGCTAAACATACGCGATTAGTATGGAGGACATCCTCGACAATCTAACAAAAATTCAAACAAATTTAAGAAAGACACCAAACCGTCGGTACACTCAAGAAACGCTAGAACGAAAACGGCAAACCGTTGCCGAATTAAAAACACAGTTCGAAAAGCAGTTGACAGAACTGAAAGAAAACGACTATACAACAGGTATAAAAATAACGTTTAACAAAACTTACTACAATATCATTGAAATTTTAAAACAGAAACAGAGCGATACCGATACAGAAGAAATACCCAAAAATACCAACATGTCTTCCTTCAATATAGAAACGGCGATGAAAGCCATACCAAACTTTACAGGCAACTATAGAGACCTGGATACTTTCACGAAGATAACAGAACTAATATACAAAAAATTGGACGCTACTGGCAAAACAGAACTGCTAGAATTCGTATTCTACGCAAAACTGAGCCTCACAACTAGAACGGCAATCGGCCATAACATACCAAAAACGTTTGAAGAACTGACTACACTTCTGAACGAACGATACAAGAGTACGAACACAATACCCCAGCTTCAGAACCAACTATCATACCTCGTCCAAGGAAGTCTAGACATAAATACGTACAAGAACAAGATCCTTAACCTAATAGCGGATCTAAACAAATTACAAACAGCTCAAGCCGGCTCCGAACTAACCACTATAGAACGAAATATAATTACAAAACTCAACGAGCAATACAGTCTCACCGTATTTAAAAATGGACTAAACGACGTATACAAACAAACCATTTTCGCAGCTATGCCAACAAATTTTAATAAAGCAGTCGAATTAGCCCTAGAACTAGAAAAGGACAACAAACAAACACGGGCAAGAGTGATGTTTATCAACAGGAACAGCAACAATCGAAATAACAACCAAAATAGAGCAAACTACAGAAATTTTAATCAGCAAGACAACAACAGATACCAAAGCAACAACAGTGTTAGAAACAACAACAACTACAGAAACAACAGCCAACAAGCTAACTACAACCCCAGAAACAATCAGAACAACTATCAAACGAATTCTCGCAACGCATACAACAACGGCAGACCAAACAATCACACTGCCAACACAAATTTCAATAACAGAAATCAAAACCAAAGGAACTATAATCAAAACAACAGTAACTTCAACCAAAACCCAAGGTACAACAACAATGCAAACCGAAACCAAAATTTCAACAACCATGGTCGCCCTACACACATCAATTATATTCAGGAAAACTCGGGCGACCCGGAGGAAGACAATCACATTCCTCCGGGGGAGCAGTAACAAATGAACAAAGAATCTACCTAATATCAGAGAATCTAACAAACTACGTCACACTGAAATGCAACCAATTTAATAAGCCTTTAACATTCCTCATTGATACCGGAGCAGACATATCACTTTGTAAAACAAATAACGATGACAACCTTGAGATCAACACAGAAAACACATGTAAACTAACAGGAATTTCCACACAAAAAATAGACTCACTGGGAACATTGAAACTGACATTCCCACTAAGAAAAACCAAAACAGAATTAAACTTCCACATGGTCAATGAAGATTTCCCAATCGTAACAAATGGAATCATAGGAAGAGACTTTCTACTCAAATACATGTGCAAAATAGACTACGAAACCCTCACACTAACAATGATAATAAATGAAGAAGAACACATATTTCCTATAACAACCAAACCACCACCACACACCTCACACACAATACCGCCAAGGTGTGAAGTAATATTACCGATTAACATAAATATTCAAGAAGACAGTGTAATACTAAACCAAGAACTTGCAAACGGAGTATTTTTGGCAAATTCCATCGCACCAGCAAAAGGCAAATGCCACGTAAAAATAATTAATACAACAGATAGAACAATAACAGTAAAAAACATCCGACCAAAAATAGAAAACTTGTCTAGTTACACAATAATGAAAACAAACTACAACACCAAAAGTCCCAACAATGAACGATTCAAAAAACTAATATCAACACTCAAACTAGACAACCTAGACGAACAAACAGAAGCAGAGCTTAAAACCATCTTCCGAAAATATCAAACAGTTTTCCACTTGGAAGGAGAAGAAATTACAACAAACAATTTCTACACTCAACAACTTAACCTAGAAGACTCAACTCCCGTATACATAAAAAACTACAGATTACCGCAAACACAGCAGGAAGAGATAAAGAACCAAGTACAAAAATTAATAGACAGCGATATCATAGAACCATCAACTAGCCCATACAACGCGCCACTATTACTAGTCCCAAAGAAAAGCGAAGACAATACAAAAAAATGGCGATTAGTCGTAGATTACAGAAAACTGAACGACAAAATAATCAATGATAAATTCCCGCTCACACGACTAGAAGATGTTCTTGATATACTTGGCAGAGCAAAATACTTCTCAACTTTAGACATGACGAGCTCTTTCCATCAAATACCTTTGGAACAAGATTCAAGACCACCCACAGCATTTTCCACACAAGATGGACACTACCAATTTAAAAGACTACCTTTTGGTCTCAAAATATCCTCAAACAGTTTTCAACGCATGCTTACTCTAGCACTAAGTGGACTTAGCTCAGAAGCATTTCTCTATGTTGACGATATAATAGTATTTGGATGTTCATTAAAACACCACAACGAAAATCTGATTAAAGTCTTCGACCGACTACAACAATACAACTTAAAACTAAATGCAAGCAAATGCCAATTTTTAAAACCAGAAGTAATTTACTTAGGCCACTTAATCACAGACAAAGGCATCAGAACAGATCCAACAAAATGCGAAGCAGTACTAAAATATCCAACACCAACGAATGCTGATGAAGTACGTCGATTTGTAGCATTTTGCAACTACTACAGTCGCTTCATACCAGAATTCGCATCAATAGTAAAATGCCTTAACTCTCTCCTTAAGAAAGGGACGCCTTTCATTTGGTCAGACGAGTGCAAGACAGCTTTCGAAACACTAAAACAGAAGTTAACAAACACACCAATATTACAATATCCGGATTTTAACAAAACCTTCATATTAACAACAGACGCTTCAGACTTCGCCTTAGGAGCAGTATTATCACAAGGAGAAATTGGACATGACCTTCCCATTTCATACGCAAGCAAATCATTACAGAAACACGATATCAATAAACCAATAATAGAAAAGGAACTTTTAGCTATACATTGGGGAATAAACTACTTCAGACCATATCTATACGGCAGAAAATTCATCGTAGTCACTGACCACAGACCACTGGTATCACACAAAAACCCATCATCAAAAATGACAAGAATCAGATTAGATTTATCGGATTATGACTTCGAAATCATATATAAACAAGGAAAAATCAACACAAACGCGGATGCTTTATCTCGCATAAAAATCGACAGCGACACACTAAAGGCAATGATTCCAACACAGGAAAATGACACAAATAACGGCAAGCAAATGGAAATACTGGCAATTACAAGGAGCAAGGCAGCAACATTAGGAGCAAAAGTAAATAGCATGCAAAATGAAGAAAAAGAAAATATTTATGGTACCAAAACACGCGACATTAGGAAGGACAAATCTCAAGAGCCTGATCAACTCTACATATGGGAATGTACCTCTATGAACGACGTGAAGAACATTAGAAGATTAAATTTTGAAATAAAAGAAAAGCATCGGCCGATGATACATATTGACAATTATGAAGTGCACGTGACTTGTAGCGATGACCCTTTGAATCTAGATTCAATGTTGGAGAAACTACACAGTTCACTAAAGAAACTGCAGATAAAGGAGCTAGCCCTTTGCAGAGAAAATTTTAAGTTTGAAAACATAACAATGAATGCATTCAAGGAAAGATACAACGAAATAAATAAAAACAAATGCTCGCCTACAAAAATACTTATATACAACGCTCCACGAAATGTTCAAAGCAAATTACAACAGTACAAACTAATTGACGAATATCACAACGCCAGCACAGCCGGACATTTAGGAATTCGAAAAACGATTCTAAAATTAAAACAACGATATATATGGAAAAATATGAGACAAATGGTAAAAGAATTCGTCAACAATTGCCTGACCTGCTGCAAGAATAAAACAATTAGGCACACTAAAGAAGAACTGGTCAAAACAGACACGCCAGCAACAAACTTTGAAACCATTACCATTGACACAGTCGGACCATTGAGAATATCAAATGGCTTCCGCTACATACTCACAATGCAATGTGATTTAACAAAATTTATTATTGCACACCCGATGGAAACCAAGGACGCACGAACGACAGCAAAAACTCTTGTAGAACAGTTCATTCTCAAGTACGGTTGTTTCAAAACGTTGAAATCCGACCGAGGCACCGAGTTCACAAATGAGCTAATGCACAACATATGCCAATTACTTGACGTGCGACAAATTTTTTCGACACCCTACCATCATCAAACAATCGGAGCACTCAAACGTAACCACAGAACACTGCATGAATACTTACTAGCATTTACAACCGAACACGAATGGGACAAATGGGTACCATATTTCACTTTCTCGTATAATACGACACCACATGTCGAAACGCAGTACTCCCCATACGAGTTAGTCTTCGGAAAATTACCGTCACTACCAAGTGACAAAATATATGACAACAAACAAATTTATGACTTTGACAATTACGCCAACGAACTAAAAGTTAGGCTACAAACATCTATGGATAAGGCTAGGAATATTATAGAAATAGCTAAACATAAGAGAAAAATTAATTATGATAAGAATATTAATAATACACAGTTAAGAATAGGAGATTTAGTTTTTGTTAAATTAGAAACAAGTAAGAAACTACAGAGTCCCTACCATGGACCATATAAAATTATAGAAAGAAATGGAGTAAACTCCACAGTAGAAATAAACGGTAAACATAAGATATTACATAATAATAACCTTAAGAAATTCTTAGGAGATAGCAACATAACAAGTAAGAACTGAAAATGTAAAATAAGAAACTACATACATATACATAAATTACTATCAGAATAAGACAACAATTATTTTATTCATAACTTCAATATTGTAAAGCGAAGTATTTCCAACACCACCTCCGAAGACCCCGACCAATATCTTAAAAAATTATTTCAAGTAATAATTTTTCGCTTAAGGGCAATGGTGTAGTGGTACCACATGACCACTTATGCCGAAACCAGTCGATCGCGCTACACTTATTACTTCACATGTGCCAAATGGCACCACGCGCACAGTGCAGCACTCAAGTGGCTGAGCCAGCGATTAGCCGAGCGGCGTGCCACCCGACACCACCTACCGCAGTGCAATGTCCCACTTACGGAAAAATGCACTGATCGGCATGTTGTGTGATGTCACCTACCGCAGGGCACGGGCACTTGAGGAAAGTGCTGAGTTGACCCAATGGTCCAGTGACGCTGATTGGACGTAGCCTTTGGTCACTGGAATAATGGGCGGAGCGCTGGAAATGCTCCGCTGTATAACAGTTTTGTAAATTAGTATTTAAGTAACCAATTTTCCGAAAATAAACCAGCTTGCTTAGAACCGTCACTCTGCGTGTGTTTCTTTTACAGCAAGACACTGAGGCTCAAACTTAGCCACCCCTTTTGAGGCGAGGTCCGCCAATAGACCAACTTACACTATTACACACACACACTCCACACACACTGATGGACACGAAAGACTTTTTCCACCACAAAAGTATGAAATTAATGAAAATGGTTGGACAAAATAACAAGTACAATCGGTTTATATTAATAAAATAAATTCAAATTCCCACTTTATCGGCTTTATTTGTAAACAAATTCTTCCTTTTATTAGTAGCCGGTATACCAAAGATAAATAACAATAAGATGTCTTACGTTCATACAACCGAGTGGCATAGGGCGAGCTCGAATTTGCAAAATTTTCATTATCGAGAGCAAGGTGTATTAATAAGGTGATGGCACTACGATTCCCATGTATTTTGTTAGTGCTTTTGGGCATCCTCGTTGTCAAAATCAAATCAAAACACAAGCAACACAAAAACAATTTTACCAATTTTTGACAATGAGGCCCATTCTCGAAAATACAAAAGAAAATACAGAAGAAATCAAAAGAGAATCAGAAGAAAAAAGTTTAATCAGCCGTGTTGCGACCACTACCTTATTAATGTGCCTTGATCGAGAGCAAGCAAGCGTCGGTACAGTGGGAGCGTAATAATATTAACGCTCTCTGTTTTGCTCACACAAAGCAGAACGGCTTCGATCGCTGCCAAGCAAAAGCAAAATTGTGTGCGCTCACTTCACACGCGTTGAAATCAGTGGCGCAGGCAGGACTTCATTTTGGAGGGATTTTTCACTACTAATTCTTGTAATTGAGGGGGTTTGAATCCCCAAATGTTCCCTCCCCGTGTGCGCTACTGATTGAAACAATCAACCACCAAAAAATCAACACAAGAGCACATACAGATCACACGCATATTCATATCTCTGCCGACTACAAGCAGAGAGTTGCTTGCGTGGCTTCATCTTTGCTCTCAGGATGTGGCGTTGCTGTAAAAACAACTCTCACGTTTTGCAAATTTTTGAAGGGCCACTGATTTGTATGAACGTGAGACATCTTATAGTTTAATTGTCTTTGGGTATACCCACCCTTATTTTGAATAATTTTCTCGACTCGTTTTGGCATCCTGGAGATAAGCTCTGCCAAATCTCTATTGGTATCTCATACCAAGTTTTTGTTTTTTGTTAAATTTCATAATTGGTCGTTATTTTAAAACACTTCCTTGCTTCAATTCCGTCAAAAAGTTATTCGATTGGATTCGGATCCGGTGACTGACTTGACCAGTTAACCCTAATTCCCAGAATTTTAAAAGTAACGTAAACCCAGAAGTGAAACTGTCAGGCTTATATGAGCTAAATTACTGAAAACATTTGTTTAAAAAGTACAAAAACTATCTAAAATGTTAAATATATAAATACAATACAATTCTAACATTCCATTAGAGGATTACATAAAATAATGGAATCGAAAATCTTTTGGATTTATCACCATTTGAAATCTTTTTAGTGAGACTGCGACGCTCACTTCTGGGAATTAGGGTTAACACGTTCACGCCGGGGCCGATTTTCATTAGTTTTGCTGTGAGGCGGCGCTCAAATTAATGATGCACTTCATCTGGCGGCGCGCGATTTTTTCATTCATTGTCTAATAGCACAATCGAATGCGTACCACCGGTGGAACGCGCCGCCCGATGAAACATTCTAGTGCGGGCCACCGGTAGCCCGCGCCGCCCGATGAGTCGGCGGGAACGTGTTAAGCAACGCGCCTCCATTTTCATTTCTTGAACAACTTGAAAGAATGCTTAGGATCATTATATTGCTGATATAGCCACCTTAGCGATATACTTTCCTCAGCATAGGGCAACATGATATTTTCCAAAATGTCTTTCTAGTGAAATCTCGTCATGGTATCGGTTATAAGATGTATTGGTCCAACACCGTACCACGAAAAACAACCCCATTCCATGATGTTGCCTCCTCCGTGTTTAATGTTTGTTTTTGTAAAGCGCACGTGAAATTGTTTACCCTTGGGGCATCGAACATTTCAGGCAGTATTATTTCCAAACAAATTTATTTTGGTTTCGTCACTCCAAAAAATATCTCGCCATTTTTTTCACCATCAGGTCCGGACCAATTTAAATGTTCCCTTGCGAAGGCTAACGTACTTAAAATTTTTTTCTGAAGCAAAGGAACTTTTCTGGCTATTCGTCCAGGTAAATTAGCTCTTTGTAGCCTTCGACGAACAGTTCGGGAAGAGATCACATTGCCGATGTCTGCTGAAGTGGCTCTCAAGGATAGAAATGGGTCCTTTTTCGCAAGAGTGACAATATGGTTATCCGTCATTATAGACGTATTTTTTGGTTTTCCGCGGTTTTCGATATTTTTCTTAGCTTTTAAAGCATTCTGGACAAAACACAGTCACCGATCTAAAGTTTTCGAAAAAGAACAAAGGCTTTGGCCGTCATTTCTCAGCCTCAGAGCGATTTTCCTCTCCTCGGAAGTACAATGTTTATTGAGAGCCATCTGCAATATGTTTTGCTTTTTATTTTATTATAACTAAATAATAATACAAATAAAATAACAAACCTTTGCGAAAAATTTGATCAGATTGTTGAAAATCGTGAAAAATATTCAATGTACTTATTTTTATGACCAGCCAATTGTAAGACATTACAGCGAAACAAGCACGAATGCGGCAAATTGGGGCAATCCCTGTTTCAGTTTCACTTTCAAAGCATTGGCATATTGAAATTATTCAAATAAAAAGGAAGTACCATGTATGACATGAAAGTACCATGTATGAATTTTGACTATATGTGTATATTTATATTATAATATTTGAAGTGGAATAATCTCGAAAATCTGTTATGGTTCAGTTTCAGATAAAAAAAATCCATGAAATAATGTTTCTCGATACAAATTTTTAACCTTTGGTTTACGCCTTCAGATTTTGATTTTCCGAAAAAAATTAGAAACACGTCTAGTTATTTTTGATTTGGAGTATTTTCACCAAGTTTGAAACCAATAGGTCTGTTAAATCGGGTATATCACATTATCCGCCACTTTTATCAGACGCCAATATTTGGATATTTTGATTTGTAATTCAAAAAACTCGTCAACCGTTTATCTTAAAGAGTTAAGGTATTAAATAATGCGTCAGTGAGCAGTTTGGGACCAAAAAAAGTTTCTTTTCAGGCAAAGTGTGTCGAGAATCGCCGTGAAACAAACAGGTATATTACATTACATTATCCGAACTTACTCTATGTACAAGTAACAAATTACCCAAATGCCAGCCTTTGATAACTCAGCACAACAAAATCACACTATTTGCTGTTGCATGAAGTTTTTACTGTTTTTTACTAAATTTGGTGCGCTGATTTCGAATCTACCCTCAGATTTTTGTAGCAACTCTAGTTAGTGAGATACAGGTACCGTGTCACTTTTTCAGATTTTCCTCTACTTTTTCCCATATTTTAGATCGTGTTCTAAACCAATAAACCGGTCATGATTTTCACTTTGTTGCATTAACAACACCGCACGGCTTCTTTTCCGATGCAATTTATTTTTATAAGTTTTAAAATTCCACGGTAATTGGACCTCAAAGTCGGAAAATATGTCATTTTAATGTGTTTTCTTTGATGGCCAAAAACATAAATATTTTTCGTAAATCAATTAACGAGTTAGGTGTATAATGAAAGCAGACACACCAAAAATGTGCGCACGCCAATTTCAACACTTTTCAGCCATTTTTCAAGGATTTACTTAAAACACCAAAGGCCTCAAAAAATATGCAAAGTTTGTTTCTATTTTCCTTCGAACAATTCAATATTTTTTTTGCTTTTTGCTTGTACAAATAAGAACAAAAAAAAAACGTTGCATATTTTGAGAGCCTTTGTTTTTTAAGTAAATCATTGACAAATGGCTGAAAAATTTTGAAATTGACATTACAACATTTTTGGTATTATTGCGATGCTATTGTGTATTCCGCCAAAAATGTTGCCTTAGCTGTATTGTATGATGTTTCTTCTTAAATAATAATAATAATAATAATAATAATAATAATTGACTGGCACGACAGCCCACTTACGCGAGACTAAGGCCTAGCTTCCCGCAACTACCCATGTTGTGCGTGTGAATTTGTACGCGGGTTGAAGGGACCTACAGTTTTATGCCGGTTCCGAACGGCAGGGTGGGAGCTTTTTCATAAGCAATTTTTACTCTCAGAGGTTTGCCATTTCCAGCTGAGAGGACAGCCACCGAAAGAGAAAACGAGTTTTCCCGTTATTTTTTTAGGTGTTATTACAGGCAGTATTTGAACCTGAGGTTGCTGCCTGCGACTCGTGGTCCAACGCACTAACCAACTGAGCCACGGCGGCTGCTGATGTTTCTTCTTAAGATATTCATATACCTCGTAAGTTGATTTGCGAAACATCTGTACAATTTTCGCCATCAGAAGAACAATTTGGAAATTCCATATTTTTCTACTTTGAAACCTTATTACCACGCCAATTTAGAACGCATATACTTAATTGACGAGTAGCAGAAAAAGCGTGAGATGTTGTTAGTGCAACGAAATAAAAATCATGTCTATAGAATTAATGGTTCAGAAATTACAGTCGAAAACGTGAAAAATTTCAAGGCAAATTTGAAAAAGTGAGACGCCCATTTTTTGCAAAATCTAGAGCTGTTACATAAAAACGGAATATGTTTTAGAAAACCGCGTGGAAAAACTATTTAGATTCATGTAAAAAACTTCATGCAACAGACATGCTGTTGTCCAGTGTAATTAATCCCCGATCTGGGAGAATTATATTAATAAATAAAAACCAATATTAACACGTTCGCGGACAGTAAAAATTTCAGTGAGCTGCAAAAATAGACAAGGTATTTTTGTGGAAACTGTAAGCACTATCTGAAATCTGATTACACATATATTGTTAGAGTTGTCAGATTATCATATTTTAACCTTTAGACACAATGAATGCTAGCATTCACGACGATATAGATCAAATTTTTCAACTAGAGTGACGTGAATGCTATAGCATTCATTCATAGAAAACTTGAGAAGAAGAGGTTTATTATATTTTTATAACTTTATTTATTCAACTGTAGTTCTCTCTTCGTGTATGTATAATAACTGGACGCGGACACTATACTTCAAACCATTTTGATTAAAAAATCTCTCATAAACGGACAAAATTCAGAAATATGCCCAACCAGTTTTTAAAAATCTGTACTACCCTATAATACCTACAAATCTTTCTATTTGAAAATGAACATTTGAAATTAAAACAATCAGTGTTTAGGCCAGTGGCGCACACAGGATTTTATTTTGGGGTGGAGAGTGTGCGTGAGCCGAATACCACTTGAAACCATATTTTGTACCAGCATTTATTGTGTTTGGGGGGAGGAGTTTGAACCCCAAAAACCCCGCCTGTGCGCGTCACTGGTTTAGGCAATCAACCATTACAAAATTTTTTCAACCAAAGTAGTACTAAAATTAAAACACTTGTACAATGTGTGTACTTTACCTATACATGTAATAAATATTAATAAAATATTCAATATTCATAAATTCGTACAAAATATTAAATAAATAAACGAGAAACACTTGGATACAATTTCAACTAATTTTTTGTGCCCCCTCCCCCATAAGCGGACATCTCCCTTAACCGGACAAATCCACTGCGATGGTGAGTGTCCAGTTATAAGGAATTTCACTGTTCACCGCAAAAAAAAATAAAATAATATGAAACTACTTAATGAATCAGTTGCTAATTACTTTGAAATGTATATTCATTACAAAAATTTAAGTTTATAAAAATATAAATGAATAAAAATTGGCTTTAAAATTTGAATGCTATAGCATTCACGTCATTTTGCATCACTATGAAAATGACTGCTATAGCATTCACGTCCGCGTACGTGTTAATAACAGTTAAACAAATTGTCCTATTTAGATGAGATTATTATACATATATTGTAGATATCCCTTAGCCGTTTAACCAGACAAAATGGTGGAACTCAGGAGTGAAAATAACCTACAAAAAATTTTTCCCCCGTTTAAATAATGTTGATTGGAAATGTAATTAAAAACTTGACGTATGCGTTTTGATTTAAGACAAATTTATAATACTTACTGGTCCGCTCTGGTTGGGTTGATATTTTGGCAGTGAACGCTCGGTCTTCGTATCACGCTTTGTTTTGCTGTCATCTCTTTGCTTTCCATCCCGGTCTTGTTTAGACAATTCTGTCCTAAAAAACGTGCATGAGAAGAATTAATAAATGCACAGTTTATCTGTAAGCGCAGATTACGAGAAATTTTAGTATCTTAACCAATTAGCACCTTTTATGAGATAAACCCCTCCCTTCAGATGTTTTTTCGACAAAGTATCAGGTGTACAACTTTGCTTCCGCCGTTTTCCGATAGGTGGCTGTACCGGCTGAGGCTGGTTGAAATACATAGATGGTAATGCCTTTAAATTGAGTGTGGACAGTGCTTAACGAATTGTCATCGCCGTTTCAGTGACAGTTGTTCTTGTTTTCGTATTATTCACGCTCGAAAATGTCCGTTTATGTGTCCAATTCTCGCCATTTGCGGGAAGTTTTACTTTTCTGTTACAATTCGCAAAAAAATGCAGCTGAAGCGCATCGAATGCTCTCAGAAACTTACGGTGATGCTGCTCTGAGTGAAAGAACGTGTCGGGAGTGGTTTCAACGTTTTAAAAATGGTGATTTCGATGTCGAAGACAAAGTGGTGGTGGTGGAAGAGAAAAAACCTTCAAAGATGAAGGTGTGATTTACTACGAGCTCTTAAAACCGGGTGAAACCATCACAGGAGATCGCTACCGAACGCAACTGATGCGCCTTAGTCGCGCGCTAAAAGAAAAGCGGCCACAATATCAAGAGCGACATGACAAAGTCATCCTCCAACACGACAATGCTCGGCCTCACGTCGCAAAAGTGGTCAAAAAGTACCTGGAAACGCTGAAATGGGAAGTCTTGCCCCACCCGCCGTATTCCCCAGATGTCGCCCCTTCTGACTTCCACCTATTCCGTTCGATGGCACACGGCCTGGCAGATCAACATTTTCAATCCTTCGAAGAATTGGAAAAATGGATTGCTTCATGGATAGCGTCAAAAGAGGACTCCTTTTTTCGAGCCGGGATCCGAAAATTGCCGGAAAGATGGGAGAAAGTTGTCGCTAGCGACGGACAATACTTTGAATAATACATCTCTAAGCACTTTTTCGCAATAAAGCTTTTAATTTTGGAAAAAAACGGCGGAAGCAAAGTTGTACACCTGATATAAGTACGGGGCTTTCTCGTAATATACAGTGTAACCAGTATGTGTTCATACAAAAACGAAGTATTTTTTATTGATCGAAACAGTAGTTGGAAAAGTTGAAACGGTTAACAATTATAACTTGAAGTATAAAGATTTGATTTAAAAGACAATTACTATTACTCTATTGTTTGGCCTTTGCTTGCCACAACACGCTTAAGCCTTTTTTCAAAACTATTGCATGCGGCACGCACCACGTCCATCGGTATATTGTCCCATACGTCGAGAATGGCTTCAGTCAGGTGAGCTCGGGGCCATTCATCCTTGGGAATAAAATCAACTAAATTTTGTTTACACCAGTTTTGAACAATTTTTGCGGTGTGCGCGGGTGCACCATCTTGCTGGAAACAGTAATAGTCATTCCCATACATTTTCGCAGCATTAGGCTTCAAATGGTTCTGCAGTACTTCCTTCAAATAGTATTCCGCGTTAATTCTCACCGCTTTGTCAATGAAGACTAGCGGCAAGACACTAGCACCCCAAACCATAACAGATGAGGAATTTTGGTAACTTGGGGCATGCTTCTTGTCATTGGGGATGTCATGGAAAGAGACCGCCCACAATCGATCATTGTGCACATGGTGGGGAGCTTCGAGCACAGAGTTTTTCATCAGAAAAAATGATGTCATCACCAGCGTGCCAGTATAGCAGTAGTTTTGATCTATCTCTTCGCTTCTTTATTGTATCGGTAGTAAGTGCGCGGATTTTCTTCTTCTTGAAAGCTTTCATATTCAAGTCTTCATGTGAAATCTTAATGATTCGCGTGACATATTGATATTTTTGGCCATACTTCGTGCCGATCTATCGCAATTTCTTCGAATCTGTTCTCTCACAACCTTTATAGTCGCAGCAGTTGTAACAGTTCGCTTGCGGCCGCTTTTTTTGCGGTTTTGTATAGAACCCGTATCCATATATCGTTTGACGGTAGTGTCCGACCGAATATTCGGTTTCGGTTTCGGCCCAAATAAGTGGTTTCGGTTTCAGTTTCGGCCAAAAATGGCCGAATAGCCGAAACCGAAACTTTCTAGAATATTTTTTACATTTTATTGTGTAGCAGATATATAGTAAAAAGAGGAGTAATTTAGATGCCAGCAATGTAAATAAACTTCTTTTTTTAGCATATAATATTAAATTATTTAATTTTGAATATTATCGAGTAAGGTACGAAAGGGTGATTTCTTCTTGTTTACGTTTTTAAAAAATGAATAAATTGTTTTTATTAATAAGTATTTATTTATTTATGCTATGTTTGTTTGTTTTTTCTTTATTTACTTAATGTAAAATTCGTTTGTTGAAAAAAGTGCTTGATATGGTGATTTTTATTTCAACTAGAAAGTTTCGGTTTCGGCCGAATATTAAAAAAAAACCGAATATTCGGTTTCGGTTTCGGCCCAAAAAAGTGGTTTCGGTCGGACACTATTTGACGGTATAATACACGTAGTTCCGTTTCACACCAAGTGGTTTCAACTCGCGGAATATAGCACCACACTTCAAATCGCTTTTGAATTTCTTTACAATTATAGAACGTATGTCTGACATGACGATATAGAGAAAACTAACGTATCGATATAACGCAAATGCATGTTATTGATCAAGTAATATTCTCAAAGGTTACTTAAAAAAATTTTTCCAGACTACTAAGTTGATTTAAAGATATTTGATTTACAAGTTTTGTATGAAGATATACTGGTCACACTGTATGTATTGCAGTTTAATTTTCCTGCAAGCAGAACCTGCAATATTCGTCATCACTAGTGTCCGACCGAATATTCGGTTTCGGTTTCGGCCCAAATAAGTGGTTTCGGTTTCGGTTTCAGTTTCGGCGAAAAAATGGCCGAATAGCCGAAACCGAAACTTTCTAGAATATTTTTTACATTTTATTGTGTAGCAGATATATAGTAAAAGGAGGAGTAATTTAGATGCCAGCAATGTAAATAAACTTCTTTTTTTAGCATATAATAGTAAATTATTTAATTTTGAATATTATCGAGTAAGGTACGAAAGGGTGATTTCTTCTTGTTTACGTTTTTAAAAAATGAATAAATTGTTTTTATTGATAAGTATTTATTTATTTATGCTATGTTTGTTTGTTTGTTCTTTATTTACTTAATGTAAAATTCGTTTGTTGAAAAAAGTGCTTGATATGGTGATTTTTATTTCAACTAGAAAGTTTCGGTTTCGGTTTCGGCCGAATATTTAAAAAAAAACCGAATATTCGGTTTCGGTTTCGGCCCAAAAAAGTGGTTTCGGTCGGACACTAGTCATCACGAAACATTTTTCCGGATTACTAAGTTGATTTGTTTGATTTTTGTGTTGGAAACTTTTGTTTTGTTTGATACTCATCATTGCAGTATATTTTTGTTGATTTAGTTTAAGTTGATTTAAAGATATTTGATTTACAAGTTTTGTATAAAGATATACTGGCCACACTGTATATTGCAGTTTAATTTTCCTGCAAGCAGAACCTGCAACATCGTCATCACGAAATCGTAGTTTAGCCTGTAATGACCCCCAGATTATTTTTTAAGAACATTCCTCGAATATTTGCCTGTTAACACTAGAAAGAGCATTTGCGGTCATTTGACCGCAAGTAAACCTGGTGCTTTATACGTGTAATACATTTTGGACCTTTTTAGTGAAGTGAAGGATTTTGAAAAACGTGTGTTGCATAGGACATGTCGCACGTTTCCTCTTCGACTATGAGTGATGGATGGAGTGGTGTGGAGCCCATACTAAGTACAACCAAGCAAACAAACAAATATTCAGTTTTATACATAGATACACATTTGCCAGTTATTTCCCTTCAAGAACTGCCTGACCAAAACTCCAACACATTGATGAACATTTTCGAATTTACCAATACATGCGTTTGCATTTCAGCAAAGTTCGCTAGAAGTATTCGCCAGCTTTTTCCAGCTGGATTATTTATATTACTTTTGCTAAAGCTAAAACGACACAATTACTTTGAAATGTTTTAGGAAGTGCATAGTTGTCTCGTACACGTGTTAGAAGTAGATAGCAATAGCGCTACAGGTGGCGCGACCTGTTCAAAACGTCATTGAAACACAGCAAGATTTTGTGTTTTTAAATTCTAAAAATCGTGCGAGCAAACGGAGCTGTAAGCAAAAATGTCTTATTTTTCCAGCAAAATAATTATTTTAAATTACTTAAACTTAAACTTATTATATTTTACAGAACCAGAAGACGATGATTCATTCAGAGACAAGATTAATAATAATAATTTAATAATAATAATAATAATTGACTGGCACGACAGCCCGCTTACGCGAGACTAAGGCCTAGCTTCCCGCAACCACCCGTGTTGTGCGTGTGAATTTGTACACGGGTTGGAGGGACCTACAGTTTTATGCCGGTTCCGAACGGCAGGTTGGGAGCTTTTTCATAAGCAATTTTTACTCTCAGAGGTTTGCCATTTCCAGCTGAGAGGACAGCCACCGAAAGAGAAAACGAGTTTTCCCGTTATTTTTTTTTAGGTGTTATTACAGGCAGTATTTGAACCTGAGGTTGCTGCCTGCGACTCGCGGTCCAACGCACTAACCAACTGAGCCACGGCGGCTGTCACGAGACGACGAGATTAAAGGAAGAGCAAATACAACAAGTATTTGCAATAGTGAAGTGAAAATAAAAAAAACAGACAAAAATGTTCTGCAACCCTTGTAAACAAACCGAAGCAGGAATTTGTGGCTCTACACAGACAGATTTGTGATAGTTTTTTTTCATTTTTTTAATAAATGCTTTTTTTAAATAAATAAAGAAAAGCAAAAAGAGGCAAAGAAGCGTGTTTTTAATTTTCAGCAAACACGCATATTTTAATTTTTGAACAAACACGCATTTCCCAAGTTTCAGCTGGAAACAAGCGTCATACGTGGGAGTAAGACAGACTGAGGGACATCAATAATAGGAGTAAGCGACATAGCTTGACATTTTTAAATCCGCAAACTTCATGAGTTTCTATCATTTTTGTTAACTGGCTTGTAGAAAAATGATAGAAACTTTGTTCCGATTGCTGACCGATATTTCTATCAGGCCTGACTATCAATTATTCTAGTTCTCTAGTCTTATTTTTCCAGCAAAATAATTATTTTAAATAACTTATTATATTTTACAGAACCAGAAGACGATGATTCATTCAGAGACAAGATTAATAATAATAATTTAATAATAATAATAATAATTGACTGGCACGACAGCCCGCTTACGCGAGACTAAGGCCTAGCTTCCCGCAACCACCCGTGTTGTGCGTGTGAATTTGTACACGGGTTGGAGGGACCTACAGTTTTATGCCGGTTCCGAACGGCAGGTTGGGAGCTTTTTCATAAGCAATTTTTACTCTCAGAGGTTTGCCATTTCCAGCTGAGAGGACAGCCACCGAAAGAGAAAACGAGTTTTCCCGTTATTTTTTTTTAGGTGTTATTACAGGCAGTATTTGAACCTGAGGTTGCTGCCTGCGACTCGCGGTCCAACGCACTAACCAACTGAGCCACGGCGGCTGTCACGAGACGACGAGATTAAAGGAAGAGCAAATACAACAAGTATTTGCAATAGTGAAGTGAAAATAAAAAAAACAGACAAAAATGTTCTGCAACCCTTGTAAACAAAGCGAAGCAGGAATTTGTGGCTCTACACAGACAGATTTGTGATAGTTTTTTTTCATTTTTTTAATAAATGCTTTTTTTAAATAAATAAAGAAAAGCAAAAAGAGGCAAAGAAGCGTGTTTTTAATTTTCAGCAAACACGCATATTTTAATTTTTGAACAAACACGCATTTTCCAAGTTTCAGCTGGAAACAAGCGTCATACGTGGGAGTAAGACAGACTGAGGGACATCAATAATAGGAGTAAGCGACATAGCTTGACATTTTTAAATCCGCAAACTTCATGAGTTTCTATCATTTTTGTTAACTGGCTTGTAGAAAAATGATAGAAACTTTGTTCCGATTGCTGACCGATATTTCTATCAGGCCTGACTATCAATTGACCGGTCATATGACCGATAGTGTGTTTGTAGGGTTACACTTGTTTTCTTATGTACGAGTACGACGTGGTTTCCAAGCTTAAACGTCTGGGCGTCCATTCTTCTTTTCTCCAATGGGTTCGGTCTTACCTACTTAATAGATGTTGAACCGTCGTTATTGATAACATTCCTTCTACGCCTTTTGTTGCCTCATCTGGGGTTCCCTAAGGCAGTATAGCACCTTTGCTCTTTGTCCTGTTTATTAATGACATTAGTTCATGCTTTCTCTCAGCGAAGTTTCCCCTATACGCATACGATCTTAAAATGTATGTGGTCAAAAAGTCCCCCACTGTTTCTGTTGCTCTACAATCGGACCTTGATAGTGTCTATAGCTGATGCAATCAGAATCAACTGTTTCTAAACATCAACAAATGCTTCCATGCAATATTCTCCAGGAATGAAAACCCTCCGTACAGGACTTTCAAAATGTCATGTTCTGCATAGCACAGCGAAATAGTTTAAGGGCCTTGGACTTTTCTTCGACTCGAGACTGTCTTTCTTAACCCACATTAACTTCATCGTTTCAAAGGCGTATGCCATGTTAGCTTTCATTCATCAATCTACTACTACAAACTTTATTCGTCGAAACTATTTACAAACCCATATACTCTCAAATTGCTCTTCACCTCCTATGTTAGGTCAAATCTGGAACATTCTTCGTTTATTTGGCGTCCGTATCATGCTTCCCATATTAATCGTATTGAACGTATTCAAAAAGTTTTCATTCGTTTTGCCCTCGTTGCCTCAAATTTAGTGACCCTATCCCATCTTACAACTCCTGCTGTCTGTTTCTTTATCTTAAATCACTGGAATGAGCGCCTGGTAATTTTTGCCTTGTTCGTTTATTGCCAACTAGTTGTAACCCCTGAATTTCGGGTGTAACCAAAAAACTAACATTTGGTGTATGTTTTTAAAATTTAATGTATATTTTTTTCATTATACTTAGTACGTCGTGAAATAATTACTATATTGGTTTTTGTAAGATTTGAATTGGACTTTTAAGAATGACATGATGAAAACAAAACATAAAAAAAATCGAAATTCGGAATATAGCAACACTGACTAGCATAGAATTCAATCAATCGGTCGGCCTCGATAGCTCAGCGGGTAGCGCGCTGGCTTCTCATACCGAGCGCCCCGGGTTCGATTCCTGACTTGGGCTGGAAAAAACACTCATCTACTTCTTCCGCTATCCACATGAAGGGAATGAGAATTACAAGAATCGCACAAGTGCGCTCTTGGCAGGCAATGGCAAAACCTCCAAGTGTGAAAGAAAAAACTGCCCATCGCCGTTCGGATTCGGCGTTAAACTGTAGGTCCTCTCCCCCTCCCTTTCCCCATCCGTTTGAAATGTGTGTTGTATCACGTGTTGAAAAAACAGTGTTGCATACGCATTTCAAACGGGTGGAATCTGTGGTATCACAACGGGCCCATTAAGAGGCCTAAGTGTGTCTCATACAGAGGCAGCCACCTCAACCTAACCTAACCATAGAATTCAATCGCATGCGTGTGGTATATTCTTGCGAATTTGTCGGTTTATTCAAAGTATAATAATAAAGTAGTGTAATAAAAACTCTCCCGCTTAAAGAAAACAAATTTTTTGAAATCACGTAAATTTTGATGTCTGAAATTTAGCAGTTCAAAAAATGTTCAACCAAAGTCGAATTATCATTCAAACAAAATCGTACTAAAAGCAAAAGGAAAACAATGAAATCATGAATTCAAAACATTTGCTTTGTATTTAGTAGTATTACATTATTGGTTTGTAGTGATTCGATTTTTGTATGTCATAATACATAAAATATTTAAGGAGAAGAATTTTTGATTTTAAAACCATGTAATTTACTTTGTAAGTTAAGTTACATTTTTAGCAGTTTTTAAATTGTATTTCACAAATTATTCAGATCTGCACTATGAAACAGTATACCGCCCACCATTTTCAATCGAGGAGCGTCACAAATGGATTGCCAATTGCAATGTAGTCCTGGTCGATTACTACTATATATGTGCGAAACATTTCAAGCCGGCTGATTTTAGCTAAACAATCAAAAGGCGCAAACGCCTCAACCCAAACCAGTTAACGACTTTGCATGGAGAAAGTGTGAGTTTTGGGGAATTTAAGATAAATAGGTTCACAGCCTTGGATTTCCTTGATTAGCAATGAATTCATGTCATTCAATAGAATTCAAGATACTTATGATACTTTGATAAGAAAAAAAGCGAAAACATGATCCATGTGCTGCAATTTTTACGAGGAAGAATTTTCACTTCAAGACTGGGACAAGTTTATATTTCACGCAAAATTAATGCACTTCACCGTGGACCGTTTTGAAATACAGTACGTTATCTCACTAAATCAGCCGCTTGAAACTTTTGTTTTAACAGTATTATTTAAGGCCAAAACTCATGCTAATCTAAACAAGCACTAACGACACTGAAACTCAAACTGAGTTTGCAAGGTATGCCAGATAGAGAGATATCAATGTCAAATGGCCAAAATGAGAGATGCTTATGAATGGGAGTCGTGCGCAGGGTTACAAAATACTAAAAAGCATGCAGTTTTTAACAATACATAGACAAAATTTTAAAAGACATTTCTCGGCAAGATGGTATTTTCCCATCGCTCTTACAGAAGGGAATGGCGATACTAACGCCCATTTTAACCAAAATCTACGTATGTAGTTTAGCTTTTGGGTACATTCCAGAAGCCTGGAGAATAGTTAACGTGGTCTATCTTCCGAAACCTGGAAGAAGGACCCAAAATCTTTCAGGCCAATAAGCCTGATGTCTTTTGTGCTTAAAGGCTTAGAAAAGGTCGTTGACCGGTATCTGAGGGAGGAAATACTCACTCAGCATCCCTTGAGCACGAACCAACATGCCGACCAGAAAGGTAAATCCACGGAAACGGCCCTATCGGCACTGGTAGGCAAGATAGATAAGTCCCTGGCGGAAAAGGAAATCTGTCTAGTAGGTTTAATGGACATAGAAGGGGCTTTCAACTACACAACCTTTAAAGCGATAGAAACGGCGCTAGAAGGACTACAGGAGCCTACCACCCTTATAAGATGGATATCATCAATGCTGGAGAGCAGGATGATTCAATCCAACTTAGTGGAGGCAGAGCTGTCAGCAAGCACAACGCGAGGATGTCCTCAAGGGGGAGTACTGCTGTGGTCTGTAGTCGTTGACGGATTAATCCGCTTTCTTGAAGAGCGCATATACTAACGATTTAGTCATTGTGGTCAGAGGCAAAGACGGACATACCGTCTCAGACTTGCTTCAGAGCGCTTTGAGGATAGTGGAGCACTGGTGTATCAGACAGAAACTGTCTGTGAATGCAGACAAGACAATCATAGTCCCTTTTACACTTAAAAGGAAGATCGACCTTAGACAGATTATGATCTTTGGAAAGGAACTGAACTTCTCGAAGGAAGTTAAGTATTTAGGGGTAATCCTGGACAGCAAATTGAACTGGAAACCTCAAATTCGCATCGTCAAGAGGGCAGGCAATGCTCTGTGGAGTTGCAAAAGAATGTGTGGCAAAAATTGGGGACTGAGACCGAAGTGGCTTCAGAGTTTATACTCACCTACGGAGCGATAGTGTGGTAGAGGAAAACCACGGAAATAACAACTGTGACTAAGCTGGGAAAACTTCAAAGACTAGCGAATACCTGTATAAGAGGATATCTCAGTATTACACCAGCGGCAGTCCTAAATGTTGTACTAGGGATGCTGCCGCTGGAACTAAATGTGCAAATGACTGCAACCATCAGCGCACACAGACTAATGCAAAGTGGATCCATACATAGGGATGCACATGCAATCGGTCATCTATCGCTGTTGAAGGATAGGAGGCGAGATGGAGGCTTCTGGATGCCTCTGGATCTGATGCCACCGAGACACCTCTTCAGGAAGAACTACGTTATGTACATACCGCACAGGGAAGACTGGGCTGCTAATAGAATCAGTCTCACGTGCGATGACATTGTCTGGTACACCGATGGCTCAAAGATGGAAGGCGGGACGGGAGCTGGAATATTTAGTACTAGCTCCCAAATTAGCAGTCAGTCTCGGAGACACGGCCACAGTCTTGCAGGCTGAGGTGTTTGCCATAAACGAGTGTGCCAGAAAAATACTGACTGTCAATGTCAGGAGAAAGAGGATAATCATAATGTCCGACAGCCAGGCTGCAATAAAAGTTTGACGACCTTTGACTTCAAACTAATCTGGGAGACAGCAAATGTTCTCCAAGACATTTCAAAGGATAACCGGGTGATAATACACTGGGTTCCTGCGCACTGTGGGCACGATGGAAATGAGGCGGACAGATTGGCGACAAAACGACCCTATGGACCTGAGCCGATCATAGCTGACAGCAGAGCTCATTTCAGGCATTGTGTCAAACAGGAATTCAAAAATCGGGCCAACCAGAAATGGTCCAATACGGTGGTACAGCGCTGTTCCCAGCTATTCTTTCCGGCCTATTCGGCATGGGGCAAGATGAAGTAAAAGAAGCACGCCCAGCGGCCGGGTCTCCGTAAACGGGAAACGTAAGTTGTGATATTTTACAATAAATTCCAAAATAATTTAATCTATTAACATTTTCAGCGATAGACAGGTGAGCTACCACTTTACAAAATTGCTGGCTTCAACGAGATTGAGAAATGAAGCGGGATTCTGTGCTAATGAAAGAAAACAACCGTGCTGGGGTAAAAGTCTTGCACGAAATAAGAGAAGTAGACAACGGCTTTAAATTTAATTGAGACATCACTCGGAAATTCTTGAATCTGATGGCAACTTATCTGAGGATTAGAATGCGGAACCGCATATGAGGAGTGGGGGCCAGCACGTGTGTTTTTTGAAAATGTTGATGCAGTGTATGGAACAAGGAGTGATGTCGTCGTGATCGGCAACTTATTAGATTCGAGTTTAGCGACGTTAGAATCTGTGTTGACCGAAAAAATTTAGCGAAAGAAGAAAACTGCACCTCCTCCACCCAAACGGCCTCGATGTGCAATTGACTGACTGAGAAAGAATTCCTTGAAACAATTTAAGAAAAGGGACGGCTTGAATAGAGAAAGAAAAAGTTGAAGAAATAAAAAAGTTGCGAGAGTTGTCAATGACCATGAATTAAGAAATGTTTTTTTTTTAAGAACTAACTGAAATAAATATATGTTGAAATAAAAAATAAAAAACGAAAATTAAGGGTTGTTTCTTGTTTATGGGCCAGTTACCGGTAAAGTAACTTAGTTTGACCTGTCAGCTGAGACGACCTGCCGTACCCGAAAGCTGTACAACTGGTTACCCAAGATATAGAACGTAAATTTAGAACTTAACCCTAAAATTAGAAATATGTTTCGTTTTGGTTTCTAAGCTTACGTTTATGGAAAACGCAATCAGCTGATGGTTTCGCTCAGGGAAATGCTAGTACTCTGCTCGAAACTAGAAAATTACCAGAATTTGTTTAATATACAAAGTGGAATGAACTTCTTACTTTTTTTGTAAATATATTAATATTTTAAGTCGTTGGATGCTCATACATTTAGTAATATTAAGTGAAAAAAGTCGTGAAGATTTAATTTGATTGTGCACCAGGTGGATAAAAACTAATTGGCAATATCTTTCTCTCTATCAACAAAGAAAATCAGCCGAGTTTATTTATTTATTTATTTTTAGTTTTAAGGAAACCAAGTTTTGGGTTATCTGCCAAATTTTCTAAGTTCACGGTTACGGTTAAGTTCTGCGTCTCGGGTAACTGGCCCATTACACTAACATTTAAACTTTTCGTTGTCTTTTTTAACTACGCAGCAACTCCATTGGGACACATTTTTTCACTTCATATTGCTAAAATTGTTTGCAATATTAACTTTAGCTTTGCCGTCTATTTTTGCTACAGCGCAACTCTACCAATCTCCCGCTCTCCGGAGAACTTTTGTAAAGAAATTTTTTGGAGACTTTTACCATGGAGTCTGCCGACTGTGTCCACTGCAGACACAATTTTCTCTATGGTTGAGTCTCATGGCAGAGCACGATCGTTTGACATTTCACTTCATTTCGTAGTCATTCAGTTGTACATGCGTATACAAATTCCTTGAGTGAACCAAACATTTGATTTGTTTAGTTTAGGTTCAGGTGGTAGTCTGAGCGTGGGAAAACATTTAATTAAATAATTGAAAATAATTGGAGATGTGTACTGTGAATCGATTAAAAAAAAAATCGATGTTGGATAATTTTAAGTTGTGACTTGTATATTTAGTCTGCATACTAAAGAGCTGCACAACACTTTCTATTGGGCACACTTAACTACTGCACAGTACTGCCAAGTACTGTACTTAATTGTCGCGTTGACAGCGAATTCAAATGTTCAATAGTTCTATTCTATTCAAACCAAGCACTGCATCATTCGAAAACCTTTTCGCTACAGCAACGACAGTGCTTGTGTTCTGTTGTGAAGCAAAACATCAAAACAGAAAGCTATAATGAGGCTAAGTAATGGTAAATCACAGCAAGTACACCGAGTGAAGTAGAACTTCTATTTCACACCGAGTGAAACAAAACTTCTACTTCACACCGAGTTAAACAGACTTTGTAGAGTTGACAAATGACATTTTTTAAATTAAGTCATCCTTTTTTCATTTTGATATTCCAAATAGGTGCAAGAAATTTTTTTTGTATGTCAGATTCCACACAAAATACCAAAACGAAACATCAGGTACTCCAATCGTGCACCAAAAAAAACCCGTATACTTCAGTGTTTCACTTCAGTCTTGTTCTATTTCAGTGTTGTTCTACTTCAGTGTTGTTCTACTTCAATGTTGTTCTACTTAAATTTTGTTCTATACTTCAAGTTGCTTAGTGTTCTATTGTCGTTTCGTGCAGTATTCGTATGAATATCAAAAGGTTTCTTCACTGCAGTGCTTGTTTTGTAGTGAATGTGAAGAAGAGCGACAGTATTTGAAAGCACGGCGATGGCTTGCAAGTCATTTTTATAGTGCTTGCGCCGCACTTTAGTGCATACATATGTACATGTATACACATTTTGACATATGATTAATAAAAAATAATACTAACCTTTCATCTCTGTCTCGATTTTTATTGAAGCGACTGAAATCTCGATCCCGATTGTCATGACGACGATCATCTAAAATACAATTCAGTAAGGTATAATGTAAATATTTGTTTCAATAATTATTACCTAAATTAGAGTGCCCTATTCTTTCTGGGCTGTATTTCCTGTCGTCATCCTTACTACTATCTACTGGATCATTTCTACGTCGCCAACTAATTGCCGAATTTGTATTTTCTTTATCCGTTTTTTCTAAACGTATCTCCCCAAGTTTTTCATTTACGTCATCGTGCTCCTGTTCCTGCCGCAGTTTTTCCTGTCGGCGAGCTTCCGACAATCTCTCTTCAATCTCTAGCTCACGGGAGGCAGTATCCACCGGCTTTGCTGATCCAAAAACTTTCTCCGGGGCTACACCTCCCGACTTTACCGGTTTTTCACGCTCATCTTTCTCACTGATTTCTGTTTCCGACTCTGGCTTTGTTGAAATATCTGGTAAAGGCAGTGTGCGAGGTTTCAAATTTAACTTTGGTCTTTCTTGCACCGGTTCCTCGTCCCTTGGGTTGGTCATGCCAATTCGTTCACGGTCATCTCGGTCAAAATGCCTCGTTCGTGAGTTTGTGTCACGCGGCCGATCGGCACCACGATCGCTCCGTGGCGACATGCTAAGGGGAGGACGGCTTCCAGTTCGCCAGGATCCAGGCGCACTACTGTCTTCTTGTGTAAACTTCCTTTCTCGATTATAACCCCGATCATAATTATTTCCATACCCACCTGACTCTTGATTTTGGTTATCTCGGCGCCAGTTAGTTGAATCACGATTCTCTCCACTATTACCAAAACCCTCAAAGCCGCGACGATTACCCCTTTGCCTATTGTTTTGTTGTTCATTTTCATTGGACAATTCAATACGAATTCGACGTCCTTTAATTGATGGATCTGGTAAACTCAAAACGTCAATTAAGTCTTCTCGAGTTTCAAACTCCACGTATCCAAATCCTCGTACGCGACCGGTTTCACCGTCTTCACGAGGTAACCGTAATGAGATAATCGGTATTGTCCCAAAGAAAGAATAAATATCATCTTCGTCAGCATCAAATGGTAAATTAGTAAGATATGCAATAAATGGCGGTTTATGAGGAATTGAATCATCGTCGAAAATTCTGTTTGCTCTAGGTGCTGTAGGTAACTGGTAGACCAACGGCATTGAATTGCTCCCGTCATCACTATCATCACCATCCACATTTCTTATCTTTTTAGAGACTTGTGTTGTGCCTGCTGGAGCATCACCATTTGCGAGAAAAGACTGCAACGATATTACAGTTCCCTTGTTTTTTTTTCCTTTTTTGCCTGTAAGAACCACGTAAGATGCAATTAAAGCATATCCAACAAATGCAAATGATTAGATAAAAGTACTATTTGTATCGGGTCCGTGTGTACTGTAGCTCAATCCCAATTCGCTGGAACTTGATTCCTTATTCAAAAAATCAAACACTGCGTTATGATCTTTATGATTTACAAAAAAACAAGCAAAAAACCTATTCATTTCTCAGCCTTCAAATGCAGAGGTCGCCTTAACCCTCTCGGGAAATGTTTCGTTTTGAAAACCAAAATATTGTTGGTAGAAATGTTCACATTCTTTGAAGGTTGAGGGCTAGAAAATCATGTTGCACAAAAATTCTGAAATTACCAGTCTATTCGGGGACATATAGTTCTAATAATTATTTTCCCGCGTTCCATTAAAAACAACATTAAAAAAGTTAAATACATGATAGCTTTAGTTTTGTTTACATTTCTTAAAGTATGTGTAACAGTTTTAGATAACATTTCATTTTCACCGGCCGAATTTTAGTCATTAGCCGATTTGCTCTTATGAGCACTGAACTGAAATGTTGGAACAAATCGTTAAATCGATAAAACTATTGAGGGTATTCCCTCGCGTAAACTCATAAACCATGGAAAGTGCTTAAATTTACGAGCCTGTTGCGGGAATACCCTATTTTTGCACTCGTGTAAACCATTCGTAAAGTCTAACAGCTTGACCGGAGTTCTAAAGTAATTTGCTGATCGCCGCCGGTCGGCCCAGGGCTGCACACAAATTTAATTTTCATAAATTGTGGCGCGAATTAAAGCATAATCGAAAAGATTTTCGTATAAAGGGGAATAACTGACCACAATCAAAACGATTTTTGCATTTACTTAAGCCTTACAGCCAAATAAAAAGTTTTAGTTGGTTTTTAGTCGAATTCATTTAACACTTAAAAGTTTTTATTTGCATTTAGTATCAAATTGGCAACACTGAACGACTCGTGTGCTTTTACGAGGCTGTTTACACGTCGGGTCGGGTATGGGCGCCTCCATAAAACGTAAAACATGCATTTATTTATTGAGCAAGTTTTACGTTTTATGGAGGTGGCGCTATTTATTTGATCAAGAAAACGATGGATCGATGTGTATGTGTACGAATCTTGCAGGAAATCGTGCTACCGTATGTCCGTGAAAAAACGCCACTGCTTTGGGTCTTTCAACAGGATTATAACCTAAAGCATACAAGCAAGTTCGCACGAAAGGGGCTTCGCAAAAGCAGTATAAGGGTTATGGAATGGCTCGCACAATCACCAGACTGCAATACAATTAAAAATTTGTGGGTCGACGTGAAGAGAGCAGTTGCTCACTATAATCTAACTAATAATAATCAACTTTGAGAGGCAGGAATATATAATACCTAGAGAAAGATATGAAAATTTGGTTAATTCAATGCATCGGCTCTGTGCTGCAGTAATAGCGAACAACAGTCACGCAACTAACTATTAATTTGAAGAAAAATTACGCTATTACTGTTTAACCACTAAATCTTTTAAAATGTAACACAATTTTCGCTTCATTTTTATGAAAGTAAAGCGAACTACTATTTTTTTGACCGTCCATATTTTGGAGCTATGGGCGCATTTAATTTAAATCAAATCAAACTGAGTTTAATTCTTAAGTTTTCTTTTATGATTGCATTGTTAACACATATAACTTGTTAAAAAAAATACAAAGAAAATAGAATAGAAAGCAGATTATTTTTTCTTAATTTTCTTTTCGTTGTACGCGTACTACTATTATTTTGACCGCTACTGTACGCTGATGTTGGATGCAATGGGCGATCATCTGATGGCGACGTTTTTAATGCACATTTGCAAATTTGCACTAAAGCCTTTACCTGGTCGTTCCATCGAAGCACCGCATGTATTTGTATGTAACAACTCATATAATGAAACCCTGTTCAATGCGAAATTTATTACCACCGACACGCATACATTGTTATCGCACAACTTTTTAATGGTGCGGAAGGGATCTAGTAATTTGGGTGATCGTGTTTATAATAACGGTGATATCATTGTGGGCGAGTGGCGAAAATATCGGGCCACGAGTAACTTGTTGTCTGAAGAAAATCGTGAAAAAATTTCCCAAAACGCCAAGCAAATTCGGCAAGAATTCGAGGAATATTTGATGAATGAGGGAGCGACACCGTGGCAATGGAATTCATTATAAAATAATGAGTCGCACTAGATTTTGGGTTGAGGTTTTCGGGTTTATATTACCCAACCCCCAAAATGTTGAATCTCTGTTGGGCTTTACTAGTTAATTTCAATGTTTTTTAAGCCGCTGAACACAAATCAGAGTTCCAAGTTTAAAAGTTAGCTTGAATTTTTAACGTAAAAATGAAATAAGTATATATCAGCAGTCCTGATCCCCAATTTTGGACTTGAAAAAATTCCAGCAAATTATTTTAAAATTTCACAATGATATGAAATTCGTTCTCGAATGCTTTGAACGAATTGAAAATTTAATTCGTGCACATTATGCGTGCACGAATTTTTGAAACTATTGTAGAAGTGATTATATGACACAAAGGGGGCGATTATACGATGCGTACAATATACGAATTTTTATTCGAGACGAATGCGCACGCACTTAAAATTCGTCAACATTCGTACACGTTCGTCATTATATTACACAGTGCACGAATGAAATTTGTTCAATATAACTCAAAATTCGTGCATTGCACGCATCCTGTAATCGTACCTTAACCCATTTTCGGCCGCGGGTCGATTTTTCGACCAGCCACTTTGAAGGAGAGTAGCTCTGCAGTTAGACATTATATCTTTGATCTTTTGATGCAGAAAATAGCTTTGGTCTTTTGGTAACCTCTCAAAATAATATTTTTTTTTAAAAACGATAAATTTAGAGATGGCGAAGGCACGAAAAAAGCATTTTTTTAGTCATATTTTGAATATTCTGGAAAATATATAACCTTTTCAAATTATTGATTTATTATTGATTATTTACGAAGCCTAAAGACCAAATTACCACAATCATTTGATATCCATAAGATTATGAAAATATTTTTACCTCTCAGCACCGCGTACTTTTCAGTGGTCGAAAAATCGACCATTGGCCAGAAGTCGTCATGTATATATAAGCCAACAATTGTTTGTTTTCATGCTTGATTATTATTTCACTAAAACTATGTACATATATATTTGTTTTATTTGACATTGAATTTTTATTAATTTATAAAAAAAATTTGTAAAAAGAAAACACAAAAAAATCCAAAAATATTCTTGATTAAGGTCCTAAATGTAAGTCCTTAAAAGGAATTAAAAAAATATTGGCTATTTCTGGTAGCGGCCGAAAATGGGTTAAGACTATAAATTTGTTGAATTTTGTATTGTATATGAAAGGTATCACTGTGCATTGCGACAGAAAGGAAAAGGGAAGTTTGGAGAGTTGAAACCCCCAATATACATATGTATGTTTCTTACAACAATTTAGGATAGCAAATATGGTTTCAAAAGGTATTGGGCTTATAAGTTGTGTACGGAAACCCCACAATGAAATATTTTATGCGCCACGGCATGTATGTATATTAGTATGCATGTATGTTTATACCGTAATTTCCTACATAAATAATTTAATATGCTCATGAGTACTATCTAAATATTCGGAATCCACACAGATGGCAATCCACCCGCTTCAGCGGCAAGGGCAAGAATTCTGGAGGCCCCAACCATTGTTCGTCTCCCGCCTTCCCGACGGAGAGCACGGGAGTCTCCAAATCTTCCGACTCGCGAGGCAAGCGGATAAAGACTGCAGCCGAAAACAGTACGCCCACCTGCTCGCAACTGCTGTCGTCAGGTGCGTCACGGCCCCCAAAGGCACGAGCGCAGCCCCGGCAGCAGCCAAAGCGGCGGAGAAGCGTGTTGCCAGTAAGCCGCGCAATGTCCAACGCCTCCGACCCAGCACGTCTGCCGACCATCGTACAGCGAGACGGCTGCCGGTCTGCGGCCAATGGCAATAATAATAATTAATAATTGACTGGCACGACAGCCCGCTTACGCGAGACTAAGGCCTAGCTTCCCGCAACTACCCGTGTTGTGCGTGTGAATTTGTACACGGGTTGGAGGGACCTACAGTTTTATGCCAGTTCCGAACGGCAGGTTGGGAGCTTTTTCATAAGCAATTTTTACTCTCAGAGGTTTGCCATTTCCAGCTGAGAGCTGCGGCCAATGGCAGTGATTGGAAAAATGGGCCCTGACCACAAGCGAAGTGATTCAGAACTCAATTTCTGCAGAAGCCAACTGATGTGTCGAGTCATTGCCTACGGTCCTGAAGCCAATGCGAAGGGCTATGAGACAAAAGATGGTACTATATTGGTGTCGTGTGCGTCTCAGGCCAACTTTGACTGGATCAGGAAAGCAGTCAATGAGTTGCCTCCCAGGTGGACCACTCACTTCGCTGTCTACGAAGGGGGGTCGCGTCCCGTAGGAAAGCCATCGGCTGGATACCGAACTCTGATCTGTCCACAGCGGATGCCCTTTCCTGTCTGCGTGCTCAAAACCCAGGCTTTGGCGTGTTCTGACGCACCGCAAGAGTACCAACCGGGATGGCAGGGAAGGTGCTACTTTAGTAGTGCGAATGAAGCCTCTGCAGATGTCCTGGGCTCCCGGCGCGGGAACTGTCAATTTGTATGTCTCTCTCAAATAGGGGGCTCAGACGATTCTTGTAGTTACCGTCCTCTCTCGGTAACGCAGATTAACCTGCAGCATTCCAAAGCTGCTACTGCACTTCTAAGTGGTCGGCTCTCCCAGCTGCACACATTACTCCATATAACAACAATTCAAGAGCCCTTGGTCTTTAGAGGCCGGGTCTGTGGCCTTGAGTCGTTGAAAGGGGCCACTGTACTGTATGATACTAATTCGAGTAGACCTAGAACCTGTCTTATAGTATCATCTCATCTTACGGTGACTAGTCTTGACATTTTCTGCTGTCAGGACCTGGTTGCCGCTGAGGTGAGTTTCAAGGGTATGCACGGCTCGTGATTGCGTCTGGCAGTGTTGTCAGATTAATTTCAAGCAATCCCCCTAAAATTAAGTCTATTTCCCCCTAAAAACTAAAATTTCCGCCCAAATTTATAATGCACAAATAAACTTAATATTTCAGAAAATTGCTCATTCTATTTGGTACATGAAATTAAAAAAGACCCACTAGCCAATATATCCGAACAAGGTGTTGATGTAACAAAAATGCAAACTGGTTGGCCATAGACTTTTTAAAAGCGTAAATTAAAAATGTCTGTAAAATATTTCCCCTTAAATTTTCCCCCTAAAATATTTATCATATTTCCCCCCAATCTAAACAAATAAACCCCAAATCTAGGGAGAAAACCCCTAATCTGGCAACACTGGCGTCTGGGTACTTTCCTTACGATGGACTGGAAGCGCCACCACCTGGGAAGGTCGCTGGTCTCGTGAGGTATTGTGAGCAGCGCAGTCTCGGTCTCATTCTCTGTTGTGATGCTAATGCCCAGCACACGATCTGGGGTTGCAGCAAACGCAACAACCGAGGCTCTCGGCTGTTCGGGTATATTGCATCCTCTGGCCTGAATATTCACAACACTGGCAATCAGCCTACGTTTGTGACTACAAGAAGGCAGGAGGTGATTGACATCACTCTATCTAATACTAGATTGGGGTGGTCAATCAACTGGAGAGTCCTTAACGAAGGTTCGTGTTCGGACCACAGGTATATCGAGTTTCAGTGCGGCGAGGAGGCACAAATGCCATTGCCCTCTAGGATCCCGAGAAACGCAGATTGGCCGAAATTTAGGGAAGCATTGCGGAATAACCCCGCGACGCCACCGAAAATTCGTAAGGAGCGGTGTATTGAACACTGCCCTAACAACAAGCTTCGAGCTAGCCTGCCTAACTAAACCTCCCCTTGGCCTGACCCCGGTTCCATGGAATAGGGAGCTTCAGATGCTAAGGCGTGAGTCTAGAAAACTTCTCAACCGGGCCCTCAAGACAAATCTTGACGAGGACTGGGAGCGCCACCGATGCACTCAGACGAACTATAAGAAGCATATTCGAGTTTCGAAGAAGGCCTCTTTTCGAGATTTCTGCAGTGGCATTGAATCCTTGAGCGTACATCAAGGCTGGTAAAAGTTCTGAAAAAGGACCAAACCGCGAAGCTGGGGTCGCTTAAAAAACCTGATGGCTCATACACGGAGAGGCAAATTGAGACATCAGTCTACTGATGAAGTCTCACTTTTCAGGAAATCAGGCCAATCCTTGGATGGAACCATTGCTAGGGCAATCACATCCTCTCGACATGACTGGTGCATCGCTAGAACTGTGGCGAACGAAGCTGGCATTCGATTTGCCATCAAGTCCTTTGATAGCTTCAAATCGCCAGGTTCTGATGGCATCTATCCTATTGTGTTGAGGGAAGGTATAGTCAGTAGTTGTGGCACTGAAGAAAATCTTCACTGCATGCCTTGCACTGGCCTATATACCACGCCCTTGGAGGATGGTGAGACTCGCTTTCATTCCGAAGGTTGGAAAAGACTCCTACACTAGCCCCAAGAGCTTTAGACCTATTAGCAAGACTGTCTGTGGTTGTTTTGACTAGTTAAGTGCAAAATTAACTGAATGTGCCGGACATTTTCTTCCTTAGAATTTTTCGGAAAACTTGTTTTTACCGATTTAATATAAAGCATAATTGAAAAATTACATTTTTTTATCATAGTGCATAGGTTAATCGCCTAGTGCAACATTTTAAAGCGTAATGGCCCCTTGCCACTAACTGCTCGTAAAAGTACTTTTTGAAGACTTTCAATTGCCTTTTGAAAGTACTTTAGTTGCATAGATGATGGCTCCTGACGGCACCTTTACACTATACATGGAAAGTCATTTTCATAAACACTTTTCACTTTCCAAAAATCGACTTCACGTCTATTATCCGGAAATACTTTTTGACCAGTCACACTGTGCAAGTCCAATAAATTTGTCATAATACTTTTTAAAAGTAACCGAACGTGTGTTCCAACGCAGTTGAGAATTTTAAAAACTTGATTAGACTTGATGAGAAGTGTTTCACTTTCAGAAAATAAGTTACACCATGCAAGTTTTGCTTTCAAAAGTACATTCCAAAAAGTCAGAAAGCGCTTGTTAAAAGTACTTTTTTTGTGGTTACACGTGTTTTACTTTCTGAAATGGAAATAATTTCTGAAAGCGTTTTACTTACATAGTCTGACAGTAGCTTAAGCAATGGCGCAGAGATAATACGTCGGGGTTTTTTTTCTATTTTTATTTTTTGGAAATGCAGCAAGTAGCTGTATGCCTTTAAGAAGGGAAAGTGACGGACATAGCTCTTTTTTGCCTGTGGAATGTCAGATTTCAACCTACCCTATATTGTTCATTATTTGAATAAAAATAACAAATGTAATGATTAATTAGGTTCCTTTCCCCATCCGTTTATAATATGCGTCATAATACATGTTGAAAACTAGGTCAACTAAGTTGCGTTCAAAAACGCTGTGATCATAATTCGGTGACACTACACTGTATGCTGAAATACATCTTTTTTTTTTAATAAATGCGAAGTTATATATAATTCAGGACCAACATAGGAAGCAGCATACATTTACCCAAATTTCATGAAGATGGCATGATACATACAACTGCGGTCAAACAATAACAGTGCAGTCATGTATGAAACAAATGAAAATATTTCAGGAAAACAGGAGCATTATACTGTCAAATACTGTTACTTTATACACATAAAATAAATACGCCACCACTTGTGTCAATCAAATATCGGCACTTTGTAAATTTGTTACAGTTCGAAGTTTTAATAACGTGCGGCCAAAATTATAGCAGTCCCCAGCTCCTTGGTCGTAAAATATTTATAATCCGCTTTTAATAACGAAAAATTAAGTGGAACATATTGCCAGACAGAGAAGAGCTAAATTATTACAAATCTGCTTTCACAAGGTAAAACTTACGGAGAAATACAAAAACTGATCGGCTGTTCTGCAAAAATCATTGCAAACGCTGTCGATTACAAAACTAAGCCAGTAATTTTATTAACTTCTTCGTTCCAATCAAAACCATTTTTTTCAAATAAGTTTCCTGTTGTTAAGTATTACAAATCAAACTATGCTTTAAATCAACCGTTTGTTTGATCGTTACCGGGATTCAATAAATTAGCATACTGAAATTGATTGATTGATTGAAGGAGAAGTTTAAAGATGTTATAAACCCAGCTAAACTTTTGTACTAATTTTAAGTGTTTTCATTTTTAATATCCTAACCTGTACAATTTTTTCGTTCGGCCTAAAAAAATAAAATAAACAAGGACTCGTTAGCCAACTGTGTCCCCTGGGAGCATAGTGCATCCTTTGCTACCCGACACAGAAATACAAAAGCAACTAAGTATTACAGCGAGCATAAAAACAAGGAAGTTAGACAAAACAACTTAATCGTAAGTCGTCGACGAGCCCCAAAAAATACATGTTACAAAAACATGGGGTTTCGCTCATAAGCACGTCAAATAGACACTCGAAAAGTGTAGAAGCTCACTTCTTCAAAGTGTTGTAGCTATGGTCAATTGTTAAGGGTGCATGGCATGCAATACCCACTGATAGATGCCAACTTATAGAAAACTCAATGCAACGCCGCTGCACCGATGTTACATCAAAGTAGTATAGAATGCTACTTCTTTAACTAAATATATTATTATTATTATATTTACTCAATTTAATAAATATTATTATATTTAATAAATATAAATATTTACTAAATATTAAAAAAAATAATAATAACTGATTGACACGACAGCCCGCTTACGAGACTAAGGCCTAGCTACCCGCAACCATCCTTGTTGTGCGTGCGAATTTGTACAAGGTTGGAAGGGACCTACAGTTTTATGCCGTTTCCGAACGGCGAGTTGGGAGCTTTTTCATAGGCCATTTTACTCCAGAGGTTTGCCATTTCCTGCTGAGAGGAAAGTTAGTTTTTCTTTCTATAAAAATTGCCTTCTTTATTTACTTTATCCGAATTTTCAAAAGTTTTCTTCATTTAATTTGAAAACTACTTTTTACTTTTCTGTTTATGGTGCACTGCTATTTTTTTTACCGTAAACTTTTTGAGTTATTTTTCAACTATGTTTATGAATTCGTAACTCCAAAGTATCTGAAATTTATGAATAACTATAAAATTCTGCATTGAATGGTTTGTTTTAAAAATAGAAATAATTGCTATAATCCTCAAAAAATGTGTTTTTTTCAATCTCGTAGTTTACATATGCACGCACTGTTATTATTTTGATCATAGCTGCAGATACGTGTGAATTTGTGCACGTATAGAAGGGACCCAACAATTTTAAGCCGATTCCGGCAAACGGCAAGTTTGTCATTCCCTGCAAAGAAGGGGGAAAAAAAGCTGCTAAAACAGCTTGTTTTCTGTGTGGTGACTTCAGGTTTCATGCTATAACACATCACAGCGGTAGATACGTATGTTGCTTGGTTTAAGACTAGGATGTACCACTAAGCTTTTTCAGGCCCTTTGACTTTGATGAGTCGCTAAAATTTTTCTTAGCTCTGATCGCCTTAATAAATAAATATTTCATGCCAACTACCGCTTGTTTTCTGAACGTAGCGATAACGAAGAGCAAACATGACCAATTTATGTATCTAGGCGGTAAATGGACCTACTGAGGCCTGTTCGTAAATGTACACAAAATACATACATTTTGTTAAACAAAAATACTAAAAACGCGATCAACCATGTTCGGCGACTGAATTACGACATCTGTGTGTCTGTGCATTCGCAAGGAGGTTCGGAGGGTTCAAACCAGTGTTGATATTGTTGGTACAATTGTACTTTTTTGATACATTTTGAAATTAAAAAGTACATTGGTACTACATTGATTTATTTGGTACATTTTGGTAAAGTGGAAACATTATTATCGAAATTCTCGATTTCAAGTAGTTACGAATTATCTTAGAAACTAAAGACAAGGATAACCACTAAGTACTCGTAGTTGTCCTTTTCTACCTCATAGGACCATGGGTTTCATCATTAGTGCATATTCATATCTGTGCGTGCTGATTTTTTTCCCGCCATGCGCGAACTTATCTGCATACATTTTGAATTTTACAAAGAAAAAGACGTTGGACGCTCACAATGGAATGAAACAATTTGTAAAAAGGTAATTTAAGTAAGTTATTGAATTTATAAATGTAATAATATTTCTAATTATATGTACTAGCGCTGCCCTAAAATAGCAATTCAAAAGCAGCCAATGTGAGCCTCAGCGATTCTGATGCATTAGTATTTCAAATGCATTTGTTTATGGGCCTTACTAATAATTATTAAACATTTTAGCAAAGAACCAAGCCGTGAAAGGTACAAAGTGCCTTTTAGGCAACAGTGGAAAGACAAATTTTCGTGGCTGGAAGAGAAATCACCTCAAGGAAAAAGTATGCAATATGCAATTCATCGCGTCGGTGGCCTTGCTCACATTCAGCGCCATGCATCGTCCGAAAGCCATATCCGAGCGGAGAAATTGGCTAAGAGCACACCGAAGTTGACGGAGTACATTGCTTCCAATTCAGTGTTGGACCCGGCAACATATGCGGCAAACAAATTGGAGGTAAAATTTAGCCTTTTCGTGGCAGAGCACAACCTGCCATTCGCGACATTGAACCTTTTAAAATATTGTGTAAATGATTCACAAATCATTCAAAAGTTTTGTATAAATAGAATCAAAGCTCAACAAATAATTGTTGTTATAACATACAAATTTGGAAAGATTTACTTGAAGTTGAAATACCAAATGATCTCAAAGAACGAATGAGTTCTTAACCTTCACTCTGTGCATGGTTTTTACACCCTAATCCCGTGCAATGGGGAACTGAGTTCCCCATTTTTGAACCAGTATAGTTTGTATGGGAATGAGTAAAATAATAGTTTTTTGGGAAATAATTATATTATCATTATATGTAGTATGAAATATTATTAATGTTGTTGTTTGTTTTTTTGTATTAGTATTTTTTATGTTATTTTTTGCACACAGTCTTTGAATCTGTTATTCCACCGGTGAATGTGCTCGTGATTTAGAACTTCAGTAGTTCAGAACTTGGATAAGTTTTGCATACAAAATGTATTGGTATAAATAACGGGGTCATTTATTCCCCGTAGCACAACAAACAGTTTGTGTGCAATATGTGGGTATACTGGCCCAATCACATTAAAAAAAAGAAGTGATTATGTTTTTAAAATCTTTTCATCAACAGCTACCCAATGATATATGTATTAATATATCGTTCAGAAGAAAATACCTTCACAAATTCATATTTTCTGTGGCTATGGGGAACTGTATACCGGATGCACAGAGTGAAGGTTAAACTAAACAATGTGCAAATAAGTATTTAAATTTGTTTTTTATGAATGCATTTTTTTAATAAAAAGAGTTGGTACTTTTTTGTCTACTTTAGTACATTTTTTTTTTGCCTCTTGGTACAAAATGGGAAAACTCATTTATCAACACTGGTTCAAACTACTTTTCTGATTCATATACCAGTCGTGCCCTTCCATTGACATTAAGTTGTACTTCTACAGTAAGTTTATATTTGTAAAAGTGATAGCTCCAGTAAAATTTACAAAACTGTCAGCTGATGCAAAATGGAATCTTTATAAAAAGTTAACGTTCAGTTGTCTCAATCTTTTCAATGCAACACTATTGTTTAACTTGCAAAACCAGCAATTAGTAGAAAAATTTGTTTCTCGCTCATATTCGTAAACAGCTTAAAGGCCAATACCTCGTATGAAATGATCAAAACCTAAAATTGGGTTTAAAAGTTGTTAAGAAAAGCATTGTATACGATATCTTGTGTAAGATGCAATCAGACAGAAAATGTGCTTACCGCGCTAATGTAAACGTAACTACTTCCAAAAACAATCTTGACTGATGCTAGTCCGCGACACTCGCTGCTTAACTCCAGGAACACTTACAATGAGTACTTGCCGATCTATACCACATTTAATATTTCTAATCTCTTCCAAGCGAAACCGATTCGAAAACAGAAACAAAAATTTTAGCTTTCATAAACTTTACATAAGCCCTGAAACATTACTGACGCGACAGAAGCACTTGTTCTACTATTAAATACGCCATCTGCATCTTATTTCTCCTTGGAAAATTCCCTTCTCGATTAAATTCCTTTGAAACAAAACTTTTTCCTTTTTTTTGAAAGGGAAAGAAAACGTGCAGAGTTGGCTACATATCTACGTGTAAACCACGAGGCGGTACCCGTTTCAAAAACATGTTAGCGATCCACGCTGCCAAATTTGTCTTCCTTTAACCCAAATAGATTTCAAAAGCACCACGAACCATTTACAACAAAAATATAGTTCAATGTATATATATATATATAGCAATTCACCAATCTTTTGTGAAATTTCACAAAACGTTAGACAAACCTGAAGAAGCCATTTTGCCAAAAGTACTAAAACTGAAGAATGGTTTACAGGGCTGCCAACACCATTAAATTAATTTATGAGAAAATATCGATATAGTTTCGATAAGTGTTGCCATTATCAAATAAATTACTACTAAGCTAATTCTCCGCGTATGACTAAAAACGGAGTGATTCCAATTATGTCAACGTAGGTACGAGTAAATAAAGTAAAGTAAATCTTCATGAATTTACATGAAGACTTTTTACCTGCAAGTCTGCTTGACTTTTTTTGACGTTTAAGCGGCCAATCTTCTTTCATTCACATTTTCGCCTAGTTTTTGATATTCTCATTATTTAAAGGAAAATGGATTTAAACAAAGAAAAAATTATTGACAATATTTTAGAATCCACTGAAATGGCGATTAACTGCTCAAATATAAATAATAGGGAAGATGTGAATATAATTGTTAGCAAAACGTCCGACCGGTTTGAAATTTGAAGAAAAGTGCGAAAAAGAGCAAAGCAAAATGTAAAAAAGAACCCTGAAATTCGCTGACCGTGCATCTTTGCCTACCCCGCTGACTTCTCGCCAACAAACTCGTCACGCATGACTTTTAACGCAGAAGGAAAGCCTTCGTCAAAGCAAATTAATAAGGTAGTGGTGGCATCTCAGCTGATTAAACTTTTTTCTTCTCATTTTCTTTTGCTTTATTCTCATTTTCTTTTGAATTTTCGCGAATGGGCATGCTAAATGTCAAAAATTGGTAAAATTGTTTTTGTGTTGTTTGTTTTTCGATTTGATTTTGACAAGCAGCATGCCCAAAAGCACTAACAAAATGCATGGGAATTTTGTTTTTGCAGTAGTGCCATCACCTTATTAATACACCTTGGCTTTCGTGTATATAGGCTCAAAGTCCTGGTATCATCTTGTAGAGACGAGAAACGATACGGGAATCACAAATTTGCAAGCTTACCTCCATTGTTAAGACGTCAAAATTACCGAAATCGACGATTACAATGGATCGATGTGCTATCGTCCAGGTATAAGAAGACTTGGATAGGATTGATTATTACGAAATTGTCCAACATTGTTTAATACTGGGGAAACTTTTTCAAATATAAAACTAGAACTAGAACTCTTCAAAACTGCCTGCCAGTTGTCGCGCTGCTCTGAATAACTTGTCGGATTGGAAGAACTCCACTTACGATGGGTTCTTGGACACAGGAGCATTTCGGATAACTGCAAATTTGATGAACCGACCTGCTGGAAAGTTGGCCCATGTTCTAATACCACGTTTACATTGAGCCCAAATGCGTGATTTGGGCAAAAATTCTCAAATGCGAAGCCAAATCTCGCATTAGCCCATACATAATCAAATCTACGAAATGACTAATTTCAACAAAACGACGAAGCAAACGCGATAAAACATGACCAATTTTATCGACCGCATCAGAAAATGAATGAAAAGGCTTCAAAAACCTTTACCAAAATAGAAATTTTAAATTGAAAATTTCGTTTGCTTAAAATATGTAGAATATTCTTAACATATATGGTATGTAATACATTTGTATTTAAATATGAAAGTGTGTAAAACATAGAGGCAGCAAAAAAACAACAAATTCTTTAGTCAGCAGCCGGATAAGAGCTGCGGCAACTGGATATGAGCATTAGTTTGTGGATATCAGAGGCATGGTTTAGGAACAAATTTTTCGATTTTTATAGATATAATGGGCTCTGCACTACACTGATCAAAGACAGATAAGTGTAAGATGTCGCACGTTCATACAATTTAAAATATTTTCATTATTGAGAACAAGCAAGTGTCGCACAGTGCTTCGAAGTGGGACAAAAATATAAAAATTTTATGTCACCGATTTTAAAGAAATTGGTGTCATTTGAAAGATAATACTGTAACGATAAGACAGTCTGTCGCTGTGCAAAGCAACCCTGTCGCTACGCGCCGTGCTATAACTCAATCTGGCAACGACGGCCGCGATAATAAGGGAAACTTTTAGGCCAACCTGGCAATGATGGAAACTTTTAGTCCAACCTGGCAATGATGGCAACTTTTAGTCCAACCTGGCAATGATGGAAACTCTTAGTCTAACCTGGCAATGATGGTCGCGATCATCATGGAAACCTTTAGTCGACTCCGGAATGTGCGAGAACGCAGTGTTGCCAGACCTAGCGGAATTCCGCTAGATTTAGCGGATTCTGATGCGTGCTAGCGGAAAAAAATTACGTATGGTGGCTAGCGGAAAATCTAGCGGAATCCTTCTATCTTGACGTATTTTTAAAAATTTAGTGATTCAAACCTGATTCCCGCCTTTATCTTTGTAGTCTCTTGCTTTCTCTCTTTATAAATGCAATAGAAAAGGACGCCACAAGTTGGAGTTCTATGTGCAGGGATACAAAGCACATACTACACATAAATGAAACTAGAAATGGAACCATCAAATCCTCCAAAAAATACGAAAAAAATGAAACGGAGGAGTTGAAAGACTTGGAGAACATCATTCTGCAGCTCAACAAGGACGAAGAAGATTTTTAAATGTAAATAATGATAAAATAGTTCTCTCTCTCTCTGTATATATATATATATATATATAAATACTATTATATATCTATGTATATATACTATATTACGCAATAAAGTTTATAAGCATTGAAAATAGATTTTTTGAACCTATTACCCGCTTTTTTTTTATTAGTCAGTGTAAAAAATTCAAATATTCAAATCTGGCGGAATCTAGCGGAATTTCACTAGCGCCTCTAGCGGAAGAATGTTTTCCTATCTGGCAACACTGCGAGAACGATCTGCGCGATGGCCGGACAGGTATAAAAGGCAGCCGGGAGCGGCGCAACGAGTCACTCTGATTTTGACTAGTGAAGGTGCCACACGGAGTAATTAAGCAAATAATTAAGTGTAAATAACTTAAAGTGTGAAATAAAGTGGCTGTTGGTTTTTACTGACTGCGTTTGAGAAATTAAGTGTGTTTTTATTGTAAATTGCACAATCCAGAGATACGTACTAGCCCACTGGAACTAGCATTCGTAACAATACTTTCATTAAGCAAGATCTCAAACTATTTCTTAATCGGGTAAATTTTGAGAGAGTTATAGCATTTACAAGTTGATCAAAATCAAGAAATATGATTTTCTGATAAAATACAGTTTTGAGTGTCAACAATTGAAAACGTTACCAAAACACAATTTTCGCTTCAATTGGAGAAAATATTGCTGCTGTGCACTTATAAGAGTCAAAGAAATCATTTCACGAGCTATTTTGCAAAAAAATTAAAAAAAAACCTTATTTAAACAACACAATTTTTTTACTTTAAAACTATAAAAACGATATATGTATTTTGGTGAACCGAAAATGTCGAATTGCGCATTATTACACCTACTTTTTTACGTCATCCTCTAGAATGGACTTTCTTCTTTTGGATCATTAACAAAAATTTTGCGATTTTTTGCGATCTAGAAAAATAACAGAATTTTTGTAAACTACTCTAACTAGATAGATACCATAGATAGATATGAAAGGGGAAATGTGCACTGAGACCAAAGTTGATCTATTGTGCCCCCTACAACTTTAGAGAACGTCCCCCAATCCCACCGACCTAATGAAGCTTAGTAACTCACGTGGAAAAGGTGTTTGACGTTCTCTTCTGCAAGCCAGTACTGGCCCAGGTGCTGTCTCCTACTGCGGCATACCGCATCGCAGTGCAGTATGACGTGCTCAGGAGTCTCCTCCGCCGTTTCGCAGAGTCTGCAGACGCTTACCTGTTCTAACCCAATTGTGTGCATGTGTTTCCTCATCCTGCATTGCTCGGTTAACAGCCCGGTGACCAGTCTAAGCTGGGTTTTCCCCAGTCTGAGGCATTCTTCACTCCATCTGGAGTTATAACCTCTGATGAAGATTTTCGATTGCCTAAGACCTGTGGCATTTGACCAGTATTCTGAGTTCCTGGTTCTTTCCTCAAGTCTTAGTGACTGGTTATATGTACCCAGTTTATTCAATGCTTCTATGCATTCCAGCACCAACCCTGAGGTAATCTCATACGAGATTAGTGCTTTGATGGCTGCTTGACTGTCAGAACAGATGACTATGTCTTGCCCCCTGTACGAACACTCGAGGTTAGTCTGCACACAGAGCCTGATGGCATATAACTCTGCCTGAAATATGCTGGGTGTATTCCCCATGGGCTCATAGTGCTTGAAGCGAGGTCCAAATACCCCGCCCCGGTTCCCTCATGCGTTTTGGAGAAGTCTGTGAACCACGTAATAGTATGTGGTTTGAAATGGGACTGGTGTGCATCCCAGTTCCAGTCCACTTTGTTACTCATATATACTACGAAGTTTTTCCCGTAATTATATGTTCTCGTTATTGTATCCATTGGATACAATACGTAGGGGTTGCTAACAGACCACACGTCTAAATCTCTGCGACTTAGAATGTGATCCCCCCCCTTTACTGGTTCTGGCCAGCCCAAGGACAGTGCGCTTGGCTGCCATTTCAATTGCTATGTGCAATGGTGATATATTGATTATCACCTCCAGTGCCACCGTGGGATAGGTCCTCATATCACCTGTAATACACATGCACGCAAGTCGTTGGACCTTTTCGAGCCGCTTCCTCACAGTCGAGAGCTTGGCTCTTGGGGCCCAGGCTACTGCTGCGTACGTGAGTATTGGTCTCACTATTATGGTGTACATCCATTTCAGTATACTGGGTCTACATCCCAAATTCCTGCTTGCTAGGGATCTGCACACCATGATTGCTTTCGTTGCTTTACTAATAACTGCCTCAGCGTGTTTGTTCCAGAGTAACTTTGAGTCTAGTGTCACGCCTAGGTACTTCACCTCTGTTTTGTATGCTATACTCTTACCGAGCAAGCGTATTGTACGCATGTGTGGCAGTTTTCTTTTCCACGTAAATGGTACTATGGCGGTTTTGTCAGGGTTTATCTATAGACCTACCCGGACGCACCATTCTTGTGTTAGTTTTAATCCCCTCTGGATTATATCACAGAGAGTGTCCTCAAACCTTCCTCTGGCAATAAAGACTATGTCATCAGCATAGCCTTGACAGAAGTTCAAGAAGCTCATCTGGTCTTGCCCACTTTTGTTACTGCCGATCTGGTAGAGAGCATGGCTCTTGTCCAGTGGCTGAGGGTGGTTTCTACCCCTCTTCTGCTGAGCGCCCTCTCTATCGCCTCATGAGAGGTATTATCAAAGGCTCCTTCGATATCCAGGAAGGCGCACAGCACTATCTCTTTGTTTTTAAGAGCATCCTGCATTAAACTCGTGAGCTGGAATAGGGCAGTCTCTGTCGATCTGCCTGCCCTATACACATGCTGTTTAGCATGCAGATGTTGTCTCTTGAGTGTCACGGTTCTAATGTACTGATGACCTTCTCCATGGTCTTCATGACGAATGATGTTAAACTGATTGGTCTAAACGACTTCGGCTCTGTATAGTCCTTTCTTCCAATCTTCGGTATAAAAACTACCAGGGCACTTCTCCAGCTAACGGGGATGTATCCTGTTGCTAGACAGCTCCTCATAATACCAGTTAACTGCCTTAGCAGGACCCCCTGCCTTTTTGCAAGAAAACAGGGAGGATCCCGTCTAAGCCGTTGAACGGTGTTCAGGGCCCAATCAACCTTTGCCTGGGAGATGACTTCATCTGCCATCTCCCAGTCCCTTCTGTTCGGATGGTATATTGTGCACTCGGCCGGCGCGTTCTGTATGGTTGCGCCGGGAAAATGGGCACCTAGAAGAGCTAGAGCTCGTTGCTCATCATTTCGCGTATAGCTACCATCCGAGAGTTTGAGTGCCATGAGGTATCTCATGCCTTGTATCATAAATTACCCTGGTATGTTGCGAGTTCAGTCCTTAGACTCTTCCGTTATGGCACCAGGGCTCCTGAACTAGCGCCGCCCCGATGTGGTCTCGGGTGAACTTATGCACTAGGACGGCCGATGCGCCTTTGCGTGATGAAGGTTGATTTGAACAACCTTCATGTCCCGAGGACGAAATTTCGTCTGACAGCTGCTCCTCTTCCTCGTTCGTACTACCTTGAAGCCCCAGCTTTTCAAGGTTTAGCTCCTCAAGGGAATCTTTGGAGGCCTGCACTTCTGCACCTACTTCTGCTCCGGTTACCTCTCCGCCTTCCGGTGTTTTCCCGGGTTCGGCAGATCGCACTTAGCCTGAGGATTCTGCTTCCCCCGGTGTATTCCCGGGTTCAGCTGATTGTGTGGGGGGCCAGCCGCACTATTCAGGCCTCCAGGTCTGGGGGCATGGACTGGGATGCTCCCATACCTGAAGTTGAGGGCGTTGCCGTTTTCCCTGATCTTGGCGGGGGATTTCTCGTTAATCACCAGGTTTCACAGCACACCCTTGCCCTCCTCCTTGGAAGTAACCACCTTCCAAAGATTCGTGTAGATCCCAACATTTTGCGCTTGTAGCAGCGCAAAAAGTTTGCTGGGTTCTTGTCCAGCGCTCCTGGGAAGGAATAAGGTGACCTGGTGTGTCCTGGGGACATCATCGCCAAGGCACACACGAAGCCCTACCCCCTTCCAATCCTCCAGCTTCGGGACTGCCTGCTGAAGCCAGCCTGCAGTACCTTGGTTACTGCAGTCTAGAAGCAGGTGTCCCGGCCGGAAGTGGATGCCACTGAACACTAGTGGAGTGGCCCACCCTTTCGCTATCTCCCCCACGATAGCCTCCTCGAGAAAAGAGAGCTCCTCCTTACTCAGTGTCTTCTGGGGATATTCCGTAGGCAGGACCGCCACTCGCATGGCCTCAGGTGTTCTGCGCCCGCCATTGGATGACCTCCAGACTGACTGCTATTTTGGGGCTTGCCCATCCTAGCAACCGGTGCCTGAGTGTTGGTCCTGGATTTCTTAAGCTCAGGACGTTGGGGGGGAGTGATGTTATCGCTCCCTCTCTTTCTCGGCAGAGTCGGTTGAGCTGCTCTGGCCGTGGCCGCGGGTATCCCGCCATGCTCTAACGCTCTACTCCTCGCCTCCTCCTTGCTCAGGCCTTGCCTGAGTTAGCGGAGGTACCACTTTACCCTCGCACCGCTTAAACCGCGTCTTAGGGGGTCGTCCAGGCCACCTGGTTGCCCTAAGGGGGGTAATTCTAAGTTTTGCCTTTTAGGCCTTCTTTCTAAATTTGCGGCCCGCTCTACTGCCGGTGAAGTCGACGGGGGTGTTCCCCGCGCGACCGCAGCAGTACTGGTACTTGGGGCCACTACGTCAGCAGCCCGCCCTACCAACGGAGCCGCAGCGGAAGTTGACGGGAGTATTCCCCGCACGACCGCAGCGACACCGGTACTAGGGACAGGGCCTATAGGTTTTGCTCCCACCACCGGTCCGGAAGGTATGCTCCCGGGGCCAGTGGGGAGAGCTAAGACCGTGCTCACCTGGTTTGTGGTCGCACTGGCGGCCAATAATTCTAGCAGGGACAAGGTTGGTCGACCATGGCAGAGCCCGCATACCATGGCAAGGCCATTGTACCTCCTGAGGTGGCCCGGTATCAGGAAGGCACCGTAAGACTACAGTCGGTATACCCCCTGGCTGCAAACCACCCAATAGGCACGGTCCGCATAACACCCTGGGTTAGGGGGGTTGTGCTTAGTACGGGCTCCGCCCCAGACTATTCCATTCCGTTCATCACTCGGATTGGACTAGTCTGCGGCGTCCTTGCCCGCGGCAAGCCCCCACACCACGACAAGGTGACTACCCTTGTGGAGGTCTCTAACTAACTAACTCTCTCTAACTCTAACTAAAAAAATTGGATATTTGTAACCTACATTGAGGTGCCCACCGGTACATTCACTTTGGTACGGAGCTTGTAACGCCCAGAAAGTGATGTAACTGGAAAGAAATAGTATTGTAGCACTCTCGCTATTTAAAATGGGCATGGTCCGCCCACTAAAGACAGAGTTGTCATACGAAAGTCCTTAAAAAAAAATATGAAAAATATGAAAACTACTATATTAACAAAGCCAATGTCACAAATTATGAATGTTCTATATAAAAATGGGTTTGGCTTAAGCGTTTAACCCGTTTCGAGCCATACACACATATTCTAGTTTTTCCCATTACTAAGAAATTGTTTGTTAACATGTGATTTAATGGTAATATTTTCTGAGAATATGGAGGAAAGTAAAGGAAGGCAATTTCGTTAAAATTACCTTATACTACGTTTACACAGCGAGATTAACTCATCGAGATTACGATAATCTCGTTGCCCGTTTACATAGAGATTAACTTGAATACGATTAATCCAACACACAAACCTTTTCGCGCTACATGCCCTTCGCCAACAAAGAAACGCATTATTCCTTGCAATGATTAATCCAACACACAAACCTTTTCGCGCTACAATTCATTTTTTGTATAGTGATGATACCAAAACAATCGATTTCAGCCAAATTTGCAGAGTTGCTTTGGGGAAATACGAGATTACTTTGTGAGATTAAATTTTAATCGCGCTTTTTGCGAGGTTAACTTTGTATGGGTAATCGCGCATTTTGATACGAGATTAACGACTTAATCGCGCAAATCGGGATAATCTCGTCTGTGTAAATGTAGTATTACATTATTTACACTTGTTTACAATAAAGAAGAAATCTATTTGTAAAATAGTTTTATTTCAATTGAACTGTTTGTGTGGGATTAAAAACATCATTCTTTATGATAGTGAAACTGAATAAACTGAACGGTTTGAAAAATGGCAATTCGTTTCTCTCATCCTGGAAATTTTATCATAGCATTGCATCTTCATAACTGTATCATCTCTTTGTTAAGCTCTACACAAATAAAACCAAAAATGGTTTCTTTCAAGTAACTTCATCACCCTCTTTCCACCCTTTAATGGTACAATACAACTATTGACCAAATTTCATCATTATAGTTCCAGCGGTTTTGGCTCGGTGGTGATGGCATACTTGGTTATATATATATTAGATTTTTTTAAAACAATATATTTTTTTGGAAAACAAACATCATTTTTGAAGTCAGTAGCCCAAAATAATTCAGATTACAAATTTTCAGCAAATTTAGAGCACTCCTATTTTTGACCCAATTTTGTATGGAGTCAGAGCACTGTGCGTCGGCTCAGTGAGAGTCAGGGATGCCAACTTTTTAGTGTTCGAAAACCGGACAGATGTTTAAAACCGTTTAAAGAGGGCCGCGGGGGTTTTGAAATTATATTCCACAATTAAATTAAAACACAAACGACCTATGTATGTTGTGTGTCTTATAAGCATTATCGATATTATTCACAAAAGTGGTAACAACTAAAACAAACGAAATTCACACAAGAAGAAGTAAGAAAAAAAACAAAAAGTTAACGTGAAAACCAATGAAATTCAAAAAAATTCAAAACTTAAAACAAAAAAGGAAATCACAGCTAATTCAGAAGTGCTACCAGACCGTTATATAGCACAGCTGAATGTAGATCGTTACCATATTGTTTAATACATGTTCATAGCGAGCATCGCGTTTATAATAATCATCGATTTTTTTGTAAAACGGTAACAGTAAATAGAACAATTTCTCATTTCTACATATTACTAAACACTTTCTTGGGAAGTTTATTTACGACCGGACATTTTTGTGTTCGGTTATACTTTGCAACCGGACACGAAGAGCCTATTTACACGAGGGCTTTTCCCCCTGCGTTAAAAGTCATGCGTGACGAGTTTTTAGGCGAGAAGTCAGCGGGGTAGGCAAACACGCACGGTCAGCGAATTCCAGGGGTTTTTTTTACATTTGCTTTGCTCTTTTTCGCATTTTCCTTCAAAATTCAAACCGGCCGGACCTTTTGCTAACAATTATATTTACATCTTCCCTATTATTTACATTTGAGCAGTTAATAGCCATTTCAGTGACTTCTAAAATACTTTCAATAATTTCTTCTTTGTTTAAATCCATTTTTCTTTTAATAATGAGAATATCAAAAACTATTCGATAATGTGAATGAAAGAAAAAAAAGAAAAAAGTCAAGCAAAGTTGCAAGTAAAAAGTCTTCATGTAAATGCATGAAGATTTACGCAGCAATTTCAAAAGAGGATTGAAAAAAACGCAGGGGGGAAAGCCTTCGTGAAAATATGCTCGAACGAACCTTCCGAAAACCGAACTGCCCGGGCGAAAACCGGGAAGTTGATAACCCTGGTGAGAGTGTAATAATATTAACGCTCGCTGTTTTGCTTACACAAAGCACAACGGCTTTGTTCGTTGCAAAATTGTGTGCGCTCACTTAATAAACATTAAAATCAGAAGCGCACACAGAATTCCATTTTGAGGGGTTTTGTGAATAAGCACATTCGTAACGCATAAGCAGGGAGAGTTGCTTGCGACTTTATCTCTGCTCTCAGAATGTGAAGCTCTCCCAAGGCGTTAGTCCAGTATTCTGAATTCCTGGTTTTTTCCTTAAGACTTAGTGACTCTGCTAGAGTAGTCTTATCCAGCTCAATGAAGAGCACCGATCCAAGGGGGACCGTGGCTGCCGCAGTTCTTCTTGAAAGATGCTGGGCTAGTGCTTTAACCGAGGTCCTAATACCTTTGTTCTCTGGTGCGTTTTGGAGTAATCGCCACCGTGGGGCAGGTCTTTATAGCACCTATAATGCAAGTGCACGCAAGTCGCTGCACCTTGCCGAGCCGTTTCCTCACAGTCGTGAATTTGGCTCTTGCATATGTGAGTAGTGGTCTCACTATCATGGGCTACATCTATTTCAGTATGCTTGGTCTATAACTAGTTTTACCTTATAGTTTTACCTTATAGGGCCCATACATGATACCAGCAAGCTAGGGCATGATGTTTTCCGTACAGAAGCTGTCTTTTGAGCGTCACGGATCTATTGTATTATCACCTTCTTCATAATCTAGACTAATTGGCCTGAAGGACATCGGCTTTTAGTCCTATGTAGTCTTTTTTGCTCCTGCTTCCAGTCCCGTCTTTATAATGGTACTTGGTGAGTGCGGCAGTGTATACCATTTACCTGCCAACTTTATTTTATGAACACTAGAATGCCCAACGTAGTCATTTTGACTACTTTGAGGTCTTTTATTGTAAATAACTTTTGTTGCATTGCTTTCTAAATAAATATCTTACGTGACTTTTACAAATTTTTAAAGATAAATGGAATAAATAAATTAAAAATATTGTAAACAAATTTTTTTCCCTAAGTTTGCAACATTTACCTTAAATGCTCAAATTTAGTTATTTTGACTACCTATATAAAATTTTCAGCAAATCTTACTGATAAATAGACAAATATGCATCTTCAATTGCAAAATATGAAAATTTCAAATAGTTGCAAATATTAAAAATATTTTTAAAAAAATATCATAGTAGGTTGCGACAATTCCCAAGTTTTTCAATCCAAAATTCACTTACAAAATTCATTCACAAATTCCAAATTCCATTCCATTTTATCCCATTTATGTGTAAAGTACGCCATTATATTTAAAACTATTGACTTTGTAAACCATACAAAAATAAAAATAAACCACTTATTTTAATTTAATCTCATGTGCATTTATTCATATTTGATACTTACAAACCAATAAAATAAAAAACAGTCCATAAACAATATTGTAGCCAAAATGACTACTTATGGGCATTTTAGGTAGGTCAGTCTGGCATTTTAGTGTAAAAGAGCCTCCGCATCAGAGATTAGCAATGAGTACCGCAAGTTTAGATACCACCGCATTAATACGCATTCCCCATTCTTTTTACTACCTACTACACATAAGCACCGCATAACATAAGTATCGCAAACGCACGCGTATTGCTTACACGACCACTTCGTAATCGTATGCATATTGCACAATTCGCGTCGCGCAATTTTGGTTACCACCGCATTGATACTCATTCTTTTTACTACCTACTGCTCATAAGCACCGCAAATCATAAGTATCCCAAATTCAATCATTATGCGGTATGCGTTGTTTGCAGTGAGTGAAAGCAATGAATACAAGTATACCATACATAATGCACGATTCGCGAAGCGTATGAAGCAGGTATACGCATTTGGAAGAAATGTTTGCGGCATGGATTTTGCCACCTCAACTGCTGCTATTTTTTAAGCAAGTTGAAGTCTAAAAGTTATAGAATCATGCAAAACAAAAATGGTTAAATACTTTAAAAACACGATGGAACTCCAAATATATGATGATTGAATCAATTGTCGGTAATTGGACCCACATCAATGATGTGGGTGGCAAAGCCATCGACTTTTCGACCATTCGTACTCTAAAAATGTTTAACATTACAAATTATTATTAATTATTATAATCTATTACACGTATTATGAATTAAATATTACTGCGTTCGATAAAGGACATTTTTTCATTTCATGTTTGAAACTATTACATTAAATTTATTATTTGAGTATGTATACATTTATTGTAAAACATAAAAAAATTGGGTATATCCTAAAAAATGCCTGTCATTTATTTTCTTTTCTACGAATGCTTAATCACAATAAGAGTCAAAGAACAAGTGCGAAGCGATATGAAAATGCGGTGGTATGCGGTGTTTCCATCTATCCTTTGGATCATTCGCACCACCGCATTCTCATATCGCTTCGTAATGCGGTGGTGCGAATGATTCAAACGAATATTTCCATCTTTCGTTTGGATCACTGCCGATCATTGCCGTCTTCGTTTGAATCATTCGCACCACCGCATTCCGAAGTGCATAGTTCGTTTGGATCATCGGCAGCACCGCATAGCCGAAGTGAAATGAAGATGCGATAGTTTGCGTTCGTTTAGTATTGCAAGCTGATGATTCGTTCGTTCGGATTACTAGTATTCGGAATGAATGAAGCATTGCGGTGGGGATACATTCCTACTGATATCCGTTTTTTTGAGCAGTGGCACATATCGCACCGCATTTTACACGAATACATATTGAGCGATTAAAATATGACCGCATGCAGATCTCTGCTCCGCATGCCAACTCTGAGTTTTGCCCCAATGGTATGGATTTCTTTCTGGTCTCCCTACTCTCAGGGCAGCTTGAATGATATGCATTCATTACTGCCTCATTCAGGATTGCGATCCCTTGCTCGACTTCTAGGGGATGCTGTATCCTCCTTTGAATATCCAGCAAGGATCGATCCTCTCTTAGTAGAATGGTAAACTTTTCTCAGCCAGCTTTCCTGTGGTTTTTGGTTGAAGGAAACTTCATTATAGTACCTGTTAGACACATAGGCGCATAATCATAGTTAAAATAAAGTACACTTTAAGATCAATAAAGTATACTTTTAAATAAAGTAGGCTTTAAATCAATCATAGTCGAGTTCGAGCATACTTTAACGCTTAAAGTATACTCTAACTTTAAAATAAGCAAAAGATGTTGCTAAGCCAGTTAGCAATGAGTCAAAATGAGCAGAAATGTCACTTTTATAAAACTCTCAGTTCCTTGTGAATGTGTTTTTGTGTAAAAAGGGAAGAAAACAAAGTGAAATGTTTCGTTTTGAAGAAATTGTAATATTTTTAACGACGACAGTGCGCTGAGACGGCGAATAACATATAAAAACCATATCGACCCCTTCGAGTTCGACTACGAAGACTTCTATTGTTGTTACCGGCTCGATAAAGTCGCTGCTAAATTGGTTATTGATATCTTGAACATTTAAAAACCAAGCAGCAATAGAATACAATTGTCTCCTTTGCTCCGTAAAGTAGGCAAGAATTTTCAAATCAATCAGGTGTTTGTTTATGTTCTGCTTATGTCAGAGATGGGAAAATTAATCGTCGGAAAATTGTGCAATCGATTTTTTTACGCTGCCGTATGCTTTTCACAAATAGTCAACCTTCGATGTCCATTTTTAATTGCTAATAAGTGTTCAGGAAATCAAATATTGCAAAATAATTGATTACAAGATAAATCGGTATTGGCATAATTCCGAAAATCATATATGTAATACTTCTATATTGGCACTAAGCTCAAGGTACATTCGCCAACATCACAGTACAGCAATAGTGAAATATGAGCGAGAAAGCATATAAACGAATGTACCTTGACATTTGTCAAAAGTCAGGTGCGTTCAGGCGGGAAAAAAATTGACTGGGAAAAAATAAAAATTTTTCGAAATTAACTGAAATTTCTTCAACCGCCCCTGGAGCAGTTTGACAGTTGTTCATGTGTAGAAGTGCTCATGTATACACGTATAGAAATACATTCACAAAATTTCGTGTTTTCTGTCTCATCGCTTGTCTCCCTTTGATTTCCGAATGAAAACACATTGTGAAGATAGGTAAGTGCCAATATAGAAGTATTACATATATGCCGAAAATAAATTCTCATTTGTAACTTCCCATCACTAGTTTTTGTAGAGTTGCCGTTGCCGTTGCATTCGTTTGCTGTTTCAAAAAGTCGCTGCTACGTAGGACCATGTTCTAAACTGACTATCGTAATTGCAAAATTAAAGTCGACTTTATCTTTTTAGTCGTTTGCTAACTAAAGGCGGCTTTTATGCTTGACTATGATTATGCGCCTATAGCTTAAGTTAATCAGACATTTAAGGCAAAAGGAAATACGTTCCTGGGATCAATCCGCGATTCTTCCCTTTCAATTGCAGCAGGTAAAGCAGGTCTGGGTCAGCAGTCTCAAAAAGGCACAATTTCTTTGTTGGTTCCATTTGCCTCTAAAGTTACTGACAAAATTTGTCCATTAAAAACTTGCAAGTTCTCACGAAATGGTATTTCACTATGCGCTCTCAGCTTCTCTCTCGTTGCAAGAGATTTAGCGTTTACAAACCGCATCCAGTATAAAATTCGTACAAATTTTGCGCACAAACAGACCTATTATCACCCATGCTTATGGTAAACGAAAAATGATTGACGATGTAACGGCTGTATACGTGAAACCACTGTTGTCAACTTAGTGCGTTTCGCACTAAATTTCGTGCTTTTTGAAAAGCAAAATGCGGAAAATATTGAGTTTGGTGCTTGGTTTGTTATTTAGTGCTTTTATTTTATTTAAAAGACACCAAGACTTATTCTTCCTTAAAAAAATTAAGGTTTTTTTTTATATAACACTGGAATGTTGGGCTAAAAAATCATGGTTTGAATATTACATGAGAACTGAAGTGATCCTCCTAGGTTGAATTGCTACTTAGGTCACGGTTGCCACTGATCTGCAATAGATTTCTTAGTATGTTATACGGAACATTAAGCAGCTTTTACACGGTTGTTCATGTTTGCAAACATGTGCGATGGGGGAAAAAAATTGCTAGCGTTTACACGGTCAAACATGTACGCACACTTCAATTGTCGATGAAGCAACATGGCACGCGCATTCGCACCAATTTCTTTAAATTTGCATAAAAGCACCTCATATGCTGCGTTTCTTTTAATTTTATATTCTTCACTTTTTACGTTCCACAGTTTGGGATGTTGTCTGTTCACTTTAAAGAACTCCTTCCAAAACACTTCATTATTTTGCGACGCCATCCTCACTGCTCGGTGTCTACCGATAGAATGACAAAATGCACTATGTGCGTCACACAGCTGTTTACACGGTCGAACATGTGCGTCACGCCGACTGAGAAATCAAAAAATTTTGAAAACCTGCAAACATGTTGGACGACACGAATTTCTTGCGTTTACACGCTCATTCTTCTCGCCACGCCGCACATGTTTGCAAACATGGACGACCGTGAAAAGGCCGCTTCAATGCTTTCTGAGTGGAAAAACGCGGTTTTCAGACCTAGTTGAAAATGAAGAGTTGGCAACCGTGCGTGATACGCATGTCGATAAGAATGTTAAGAAGTATCGATAATAAATGATAATATCGATATTTGTTTCTTCGCAGCCAACTTCACCCGATTCCTGTCTTTTGGTTTCTCGACTTGGTGAGAAGTGGGTGTTTGCCTTTATTTTAATCCACTAAAATCGCTTAATATTAAACCTCTTTAAATAATAATCCTTCATATTATATTTTTTTAGGCTGCAAACAGGTAATTGTGGGCGGACTTAGTGATTCATTTCAAATGAGTGTTCTACATGAGGAAATTTTGCTATGCACCACTCTGAAGCTCTAAGCTTAATTGTGTGGACTTGGTCTGTCTGATTAAACTACATATTAGAAAGATATTGTATCATTCCCAATTCAAATACACTGACTGTGGCTTGTTTTGTAGAAATGGACATATCGGATGTTATTTCACTATATTGGTGGATAGACCGATGATGTGACAGTTATTTTATAATAAATAACATTTGGTTACGTTTGTTACTAGGTCTATCACCGGCCTTTAAAGATGGGTGCGTATCGTTATATGCAGGAATTGTACAGAAAGAAGCAGAGTGATGTTATGCGATATTTGCTTCGTATACGTGTCTGGCAGTACCGCCAATTGACAAAACTTCATCGGTCTCCGAGGCCTACCCGTCCAGACAAAGCTCGTCGGCTTGGATACCGCGCTAAGCAAGGCTACGTTATCTATAGGATTCGTGTACGCCGCGGAGGACGCAAGCGTCCGGTACCAAAAGGATGCACATACGGCAAACCAAAAAGCCATGGTGTAAATGAACTGAAACCCTACCGAGGCTTGCAATCCATTGCTGAGGTATGTATATGCCGTCAATCACAAGGACTAAAAGTCTTGATCCCCAAAGAGTTCGTTAGGTTAAATCAAATAGTTCCATCTCTGAACGGTGTAGCGGCACGTAAAAAGTAATTGTGTATTAACTACAGGGAACAAGTGCAGAATACCACGCCCTCTTAAATAACTTTTTTTTTATCGGAAAGGAGTCTTTTGTTAGTGTAACAAGCTTAAAATTTTGCCGCGGAAACATTCTCAGAAGGCGTAATCCGCCCCCAAAGTCCAAGTTTATATATCCTAATTTCTCAAAAAATTATCAACCGATTCTAACGATATAGGTGTCAAATGAAAGGTATCTTCTTCTTTCGAATGATGTGTAACATTAGGTATGTAATATGTACCAATAATGAGTTATAAGCAAACCACCTTCATCCATTATTGTCTGAATATGGTGACGAAGGTGATTTTGAACGTGCCCTTCGATAGTGGGAATGGGGAAAAGTTCTTTACTAAAAATATAAAACTTAAATAAACTCGTCTTTAAGTAGTAACTGGATTTGGAAAAGTAAAATAAATTGAATTTTTCAGTAGTTTAGCTCATATGAGCCTGACAGTCTCACTTCTGGGTTTACGTTACTTTTAAAATTCTGGGAATTGGGGTTAAATAAGCTACTGTCACATTACCCGAACTTGCTCTTCTTAATTCCACGTAAACGTTTATCGTTTTTGAAATCAAATATTTGTAATCAAGTTTTTCATTTTCTGCTGATGGCAGCCTAAAAATAGAAACATTTATTATTTATTTAATACTATCAGAGCCCGGCGGCTATGCACGCAAGGTTAATGTCAATGGCATCAATAAATCAAGTTTTTCATACAACACTTTAACTCATGTTTTTTTCTTTTAGACTCCAAATTTCAAAACTCCCGTCGAACTTTCAGTCGAAGGGTACAACCCAGTTTCATTATTGTGCGACTTACAGTTCCAAAGTTACGCGAAAAATTTGAGTCAGAAAATTTCTTAAGTCCTCAGATTTTACCATGACACATCTAAGGGACAGCGGTTTACAAAATTGCAATGTTGTCCGACTTATAATTCTGAAGCTATTCACACTAAAAATGTAGGTTGTGTGGGCGTGCCATGACCCCGTCCAATATCCACCCCCATTTCCACTATCGAAGGGCACGTCTAAATCGGAAGTCTACAGCAGATTGGTTTTTTGTACTGTTTTTATGCCATTTTTAATATCGGCATATGATAAGGGTAGAGAGCTCAGGGAAAGAGACCAATTAAAATAAAGGGGACAGTTCAGTTTAACATGAGCGTCACAAACGAAGTTAGAACTGGAAAACTGATGATGTAGGTAGCTTAATGTTTGCTTTTATCTGCAAAAAGTTGCTCTTCTCTGCTCTTATAACTCATTAAATTCATTAGGGGAACCTAGAGATGGAGCAGGACCAAGCGGTAGCCAACAAAGTTTTTAAAAAAATTTTGAATGTAGCCTAAGCAAATGATGAAACCACAAACCACTGGAATAAATTATGTTGACAATTTATCCTTCCTTAGATGTCTGATGGAAATACTTTAAAATTTATGTTCTTGTTAAGCCCACGTTTTATGTTGCTATTTAATATAAAATACAAATTTCAGGAACGTGTTGGACGCCGATTAGGAGGTTTGCGAGTTTTAAACTCATATTGGGTCGCTCAAGATGCCTCATACAAATATTTTGAAGTAATCCTTGTTGATATTCATCACAATGCCATTCGACGTGACCCCAAAATAAATTGGCTTTGCAAACATGTTCATAAGCACCGTGAACTGCGCGGTCTGACGTCTGCCGGGAAAAGCTCTCGTGGAATTGGTAAGGGCTATCGTTATTCACAAACTGTTGGTGGTTCTCGTCGTGCCGCGTGGAAGCGCAAGAATCGTCTCCACATGCATAGGAAGCGTTAAAATGTATAACTTTATCAAATTCTCTGTATGAGTTAAATGAAATAAAGTAAAAATCAGTCGGATATTTTTGTGCTTTTATTTTAAGTAGCTTATTATTAGTTAATTTCGATGAATTTTGATAGTTTAATTAATAGTTTATGTTGTCGAAGAACAAAAACATAGGGATGACCCCTATGAATGCGAGGCATTGCGTTGGTTCAGGAAGGGTATAAAGGTTAGGGGATAGGGTTTTGAGAGTAGTGGTTAGGGACTCGGGACTTGAATCCATCGAGATCATAAGTGCTGGGGAAAATATCCGCAGGGAGACCATTCCTCAACCGCGCTGTACGGGCCAAAAACGAACTTTCTCTGTAGTGCGTAGTGCACTGGAACATCGTTTCAACGTGGAATGCATGGACAGCAGTGTTCAAACGGGTTGACCGGGGGAATACCCGGAGTGATGGCAGCAAGCTGCTCATATCCAATGAGCAATAACCGGAAAAGTAATGGTAAAATAGGATGCCCTACTGTCCCCTATAAGCTTGATGGCAGGGTTTTGCACCCGGTCCAGGAGCTCCAAATGAGTTTTTGAAGCCCCCGCCCATAGGTGTGAGTTAAACTCCATTTTAGGTAGGATATAGGTGGTATAAATAATGCGGGGGTCAGACGGAGTGAAGTATTTTTTGCACCACTTTAGGAAGCAAAGGCACTTGGTTCCTTCGACACGCCAAAAATATGATCGTTCCACCGAAGACCGTTCTTAATGGGCACGCCCAGAACTTCCAAAAGCGCTGCCGATTCCGCAATACCCACACCACCCATAACCAGGGATGTGGGGAGACTCGTTTGTGGGAAAACAAGCAACATTGGGTCTTGCGATGATTAAAATCGACCCTGTTCGCTTGACCCCACTTGGAGATTGTTTGTAGGTCGCTATTAAGTGTGTCATTCATACGGCGCCGTTCTCTCTCAATCTCCACAGAGGTAGGGCGCTTTGTGAAGGAGTATGAATGACAAATGGTGCTGTCATCCGCAAATGAGTAGATGGAGTTCTTCGTCGACGACAATAGGTCGTTGATGAAGATAAGGAAATGGGTTGGAGAAAGGACCGAACCCTGCGGCACTCTCGCGCTAAGGGAATGCTTTTCCGAGGCTATGCCGTCTATTACAACACGAATAGAGCGATCGTAAAGGAAGCTCGTTATCCAACGAGAGAAGATACTACCGACGCCATAGGCAATCAATTTTGACACGAGTGCTTTAAGACACCCGGTCAAATATCCAATGCAACAACTTTGCTTTTACCGAGGTTTAGATGATGGCATTGCATCGATTTCTAGCCTGTTTACGCAGCTGTTCAGTGGCGGCATTTTTATTTGCCTGCCATGCTCTGAAAGCTTCCTCTTTGGACCTGACAGCAATTCTGCATGTCTCATTAAACCAGAGATTGTCCTTAGGTTTAATGCAAATTTTCTTATTAGGGATGAAGGACCGCATTCCCAATAATATTATTTCTTCAACCATTTTGGCTGCGGCATTTATGTTTCTATCAAGAAAACACAATTTCCAATTGAAGTGGGCGAAAAATTCATTAAGCCCACTCCAGTTAGCTTTATCATACATCCACATTAAGCGCTTCGGGGCTAAGGGTGAAGCATTGAGGATAGAAGAGTATGAAAAAGACGCCAAAATGGTGCAATGGTCCGAGTTTCCAAGAGGTGCGTGCATTTCAACATCATATTTTTCATGATGTGAAGTGAGAAAAAGGTCTAGAGTATTGAGAGCTTGCCCCGCAACGCAGGGGATATGCGTTGGTTCATGCACTATTTGAGTCAAGTTATTAGACTCGGCAAAGAGCTCGACAAATAAGCCTTCAGGAGTTGTGTGGCTGGAATGGCGTAGCCAATTGGAACTATGAATATTGAAATCACCAGCAACTACAATTTCACTATTCGGATACGATTCCAAAATATGAGTAATAGAATCAGAGAGAAGATCAAACTTGTTAAAAGTAAAATCTCTCCCTGAATTCGGGCTTCTGTAAAGAAAGCAGAAGTGCAGAATGTGCGACTGGATATTGAATTTAACCCACATGGAGCTAAATTCGGCATCCGTCGTGTATAGTTGCTGCTGGCACTGGTACGCAACATTACTGCACACATAAAGGGCAAGACCCCTGTGGGGAGAGAATAATGGCAGTAAGTGGTACCCTGGGATGTGAAAATCCAGTGGATCTGCATCCTCACAAACCTGGGTCTCTCCTAGTGCCATTATGTGGGGTTTATGGAGGTTAACGTACGCGTAAACTGCGAAAAAGTTCGCCCTAAGCCCGCGCACGTTACAAAAGGCTATGCGGAATTTGTCCACCACCATGGTCTGGATGGGCTAAAGATCAAGGAAAGTAGCTGGGAATGCGATCTGCCGCACCAAGAAATTGATGATGCTCTGTGCCTTTACCACAGAACAGTCAATTTCTCAATGTCGAACAGGACCGCATGTAGCGCCACTGAATACGGACGGAGGATGGAAACACGGAAAATGAACCACAAACAACACAACGCGAGCAGAGGTCATTGCGGCGGACGGCGATATCGAGTAACGGCTTTGGATGTTGTTTTATTGCGTTTCGTATTGAATTTGTAAATTTATTTCACGTTGATTCACGCAAATTTATTAAGATGGCGCACGGTGGGCTGCAGACACCGGGTAAAAAGACAAACACAACAGGCGGACGAACATTAATACACGCGCGAGACGGACAAAAACATTAAAAAACTGCGAGCACAAAAAGGCACGTCTGCCCACGCGTAACTGTGTTGACAGTTATCAATTGTTAGGTAGAGCTTGCAGACAAGGAGAAAACGGCTTTCAGTGTTGGCGATGGTTTGTGGCAGTTCACCGTCATGCCGTTTGGACTCTGCAACGCACCAGCAACATTCGAGCGGCTAATGGAACGCGTGCTAAAAGGGCTGCATTGGCGGACGTGTCTGGTGTACCTCGACGACATTATCGTGATGGGTAAAAACTTCGACGACCACCTGGGAAAGCTAAAGGAGGTATTCGAGCGGATACGAGAAGCCGGGCTTAAACTCAACCCAAAGACGTGCACGAACTCCGCAGTTTCCTGGGCCTGTGCACATACTACCGCCGATTTGTTCCGGGATTCGCGAACATAGCCAGCAGCTTGCACAAACTGACGAAAAAGAGCCAAGCTTTCGAGTGGAACGAGGAGCAGGAACAGGCTTTTGCACGTCTGAAGGAAAATCTGTGCAGTGCTCCAATTCTGGCCTTCCCCGTGCCTGGGGAGATGTTTGTGCTGGATACAGATGCAAGCGGGAATAGTATTGGCGGTGTGCTATCACTGAATTTGGGACCGAGCATCGGCCCTGTTGCCAGCCCTCCCTACTAGGAATGTTCGTGGAAAACCCATGTGCCACAACAGGGGTATAGACTGCATAATCAATGTCTAAGCAGGTTTGTATGTCCGGCCCGAGAATAGTGGAATTACCTATATCGATCCTAGACCATTTGCTTATGGCGTTTAAGCGGACAGCGGCCGACTTAGCTGACTGTCTGACCAGAAGGTCAGATGGGATCCAGTTTCGGAGAGTGTAAAGCGCCTTTGTAGGAGTGGAGCGGATAGCCCCAGTGATGTGGCCGGGGGCGAGTCTCCTGACTTTACCAAGCTGTTTCAGGTTTATTGAGCGGCTGGCCGCCGGTCACCAACAGTCCCGTAAAGGAGGACCGACTCCACTACCACTGTATATAGCCAGGAAATTACCCGTGGTTGTAACCCCATCTTGCTCCGACAGCCCTTTTACAGCAGTAGATTGCGCCGTATGCCTTCCGGACCCTTTCGATGATATTTGCGTTCCAAGTGAGCTTGGAATCGAGTATTAGCTCCAGGTATCTCACCTCGCTACTTAATTTGAGCTCGGTGCCTTCGAGGCGTGGAAGACGAAAGTCCGGGATCTTGTACTTCCTAGTGAACAGTACAAGTTCCGTCATGCTAGGGTTGGCCTTCAAGCCGCACTCCGCACACCATGCGGAGAGCGTCCCCAGTGAATAGGACATCCTCTCAAAGAGGGTGCTGAGATGTTTGCCTGCAATACCAATAGCAACATCATCAGCATAGGCCACGGCCTTGCAGCCCGAACGGGCAAGGTCCGAGAGAGTATATTTAGGGTGAGGCTCCAGAGTAGCGGCGAGAGGACCCCCCTTGCGGGGTGCCCCTGGTGACGCTCCTACGGACGATGGTCGTTCCCACAGTAGACCTGATGGAGCGGCTTCGTAGTAATTATCTCCAGCGTCTTCAGGAGAAAGGATGAGAGGCTAATGGGCCTGAAGTCCTTGGGCTTAGCGTGTGTCGTTTTTCCCGCCTTGGTTATAAAAACGACTGTAACGTCTCGCCATCTAAGGGAGACATATCCCCACACTCCAGGCAAGCCCTGAAAATCGGGCAGAGCCAAAGCACAACCCACTCCGAAGCACAGCCCTCCTGGAGCTCTGCAGGAATAATGCTATCCGGCCCTGGTGACTTAAAAGGCTGGAATGTCCCGATTGCCCAGATGACGAAGTTTTCACTAACAGTCACCCCTGAGGGAAACCTTGAAGCCGGCTCGCCTTCTACACCTTCTCCGACGGATTCGTCCGAGCTACCCGGGAAGTGAGAGTCGCAGAGAGCCTCCAAGATCTACTGATTGGACAACGCCCATCAGCCATCTGAATAGACGCGGGAATTGTGGGGGAGCGGTTTAGAATTCTGCGGAGTCGGCCGACATCATTTACGCTCGCGATGCTACCGCAGAAAGCACCGCAGGATTCTTTTTTCCTTTTCCTAACAGCGAGTTTAAAGGCCCGAAGGTCCGTCCTATACCTATCCCAGATGTTTAATCTTTTGGCAGCGTTGAAGGACCTCCTGCATGCTTGACGTAACTCCGCGATTTCCCTATTCCAGATTGCTCTAGTTAAGGTACACACCGCATACTCAATGTCTTCAGGACAACAGAGTAGCGGAGGAGAAGGGTTGAGATTGGACATGAGTGTAGAACGAAACATGTTACTGGGTATTTCGGCCCCCGGGACTGCTTTCAGTTTGGCGCCCGGCCAAACTTCACCCAGCTTGTCCACAGCCAGTCTGTAGAGAACGGCAGATCGCTGGTCAGAGCACGCAATAAGGTTCACGTGCCCAACCGGAAATTTTGTCCCTCGCCGAGAGCTCCCTCGGGGGATCCCTTCGAGCCTCCCCAAGGTCCTGAAGGCTGTCCTTCGGGTCCTGTAAGCCCGCGTAGAGGGATTGACGGAGGGAGGATTGACGCGTGAAGTGGACGGAGCTTCGTGGGGGGCAGCGGTGGAAGCGGAGGCTGGCTTATTCGCCTGAACCTTGCTACTGCTTTGCGTAACTGCGGGCCTAGGGAGCACCTTACTGCCACCCGGCAACTGCACCATTTTTGTGGGAGCTGTGCTCGAAGAAGGGTGGAAGGAAGGCTGACTTGACTTTGTCTGGCAATTGGAGCCTTAGAATTGCCAGGAGCTGATCGCACCCCTTTCGGGTAATGCGAAGGCCGCACCCCTTTCGAGCTATGCGACGAGGATGAAGAGAATTTCCCAATCCTTGCAGTTAGGTCCCCACTCACGGCCGCTATCGCCACCCGAATGCGTAGTCACTATAGGACCCCATGGTTATCTGTGCAGAAGCAGAGGCCATGCGAGGGTTGGCAACAGCCCTTATGGGGACAGATGCTCAGAGCCGGGCCCAGTGCAAGTCAGGAGTTGTCTTAACTGACGCCTACGCGGCCAACCTAATGGCGACGGGTCTTGAACGTACCGTGAGACCTGCCAGGGTTTTAACGGGACGGAGGCCACCGTGGCATTAGTCTGAAAGCCATTTCCACTGGATGTCACTAAGGTAACAGAATACCACGACAGCCAGCCCAGAGACAAACAAAACCAGACGGAGTTTGAAGAGAGTCCGAGGACGAAGCCACGGTCGTGCCAATCTTATATCGGGAGTGGGGGCCGTTAGTGTAATGAAGGTAACACCTTTTCTTAGTAACTCGTACAATGGACTCATCTTGTGTGCGAAATTAGGAATGAACAGCGAATAATAATTTAACATGCATACAAAAGCTCTTATTTCTGAACCACTTTGAGGTATTGAAGCATTCAAAACTGCATTCAATCTGTCTTTAGACATACTTGGACCATTTCGATCAATAGTCAAGCCTAAGTAGGAAATTGTATCTTTGAAAAACTCGCACTTCTTCTCGTTTAAGCGTAAGCCAACCGTTTCTAATCTTTCTTATACTCTACCAATTGTTTCAACGTGATCATTAATAACGTTTGGTGTCAGAAGTGGGATTGTGCTACTGAAAATAAAATTATAAAACGCAGACATGGTTAAACTCGAGCAGCTGAAGAAGGAGGTGGCTGTCTGGAATTTGCTGGCGGAAAAGTAGAGTTGCAGCTGCACTTGCTTATTTAACAATATTTACGTCCGTGTCAGAATTCTGGCTTCCGTCATCATGGCCTCTCTTACCGCATCCTCCAGCGTTAAGTACTCATCTTCTTCACAAAGGTGTTCAAAAATTTTGCCATCGACACCCGATACCAATTTATTAAGGATGAACGCGTCGAGTTGTTGTCCGAACTTACATTCTTTGGCTACTTTCTTGATCCGAGCAAACCATGTGGTAATCGATTCTTCAGCGGTTTTTACAGAATCAAAGAATTTTTTGCGCTCGCGAAAAATTATAATTGGCTGGGCATAATGTCACTGCAGTAAATAACACAAATCGCCATATTTCTTTGCTGAGGGCAAAACTGGATCGCAAAGATCACGTAACAATCCATAAGCCTCCAATCCTATGGTCTTCAATAATCCTCGTTGCAGGATATTGCTTCGAAAGGGGCGTCCAGGACTCCATTCCAATTCCTCCAGTTGTCCCTCGTGAATCGATGATGAAATTGATGGCGCAACCGCTTCGGAATAATTTCCAGGCATTTTGAATTTGTTAGGGGCGAAAAAAAAATTTGGAAAAATAAAATTTTTTTTCTGAAACAAAAATTGTTTGTGTAGTTTATTGAACGGCAAGTCGATGAATGATTTATTTGATATAAAAAGGATATGACAATCGATTCTAAGGAAGGCATACACACACCTCAGGGGGTCGTCCTTTCGCCTCTCGAGATCTTCGAAACCAGGAGGCTACGAGTAGTAGCATATGCGAACGACGATACTGATCCCTGGCAAAATGCTGTCAACCATCAGTGATCTCATGGAGTATGATTTAGGAGAACTCTCCAGGGCGGCAGAGCAGAATGGTCTAGGGGTTAACCCCTCGAAGACGGTTATGGTACTGTTCACCCGGAGATACAAAATACCGGAGTTTACCGGAAGCTTCTGCGAAAGTGTCTTTCTGCTTGGCATTGTGTAGGTGGGACACTGGGATACCATCTCAGGCTCTTCTATAATTCCTTTTGTTATAATTTTAACTAGCTGCACGTTAATTTTCACCTCCGATCTCTTGGTTGGACGCTTTTTAAAAAATGGTTTATTGAAAGTTGCACGCTGCGCGTTGGTTGCTCATTTTGGACCGGTTGCTAGTGCTGCGCCGGCTGCGTCGTTTGTTGCGCTAATTGCCCGCTCTGGGATGGTGGTTCCGATGTGCCGTTGTTTATTTGCTTTGCATTTGTATTAATAAAGGGATTCCTCATCTTCATGTGACGATTTAAATTGCCGATGGATCCTCCGTTGTAGCTGATGAAAGTCATACAATGCTTACAATAAGCACGCTTCCCATCCCAGTTTTTAAAGTATCTCCAAATTTCATTTCGTGGCATCTGTAACAGAGAATAGAATATTTTTTAACATAAAATATATTATATTATATTACATTATATTACAAATAATAAACTATTTTAATAAAATAGAGTAAAATTGTCACTTTTTACACAGAACAACCATCGCTTAGTTAGCCAACAAATGAACGCGGGAAATTGCAATTATTATCTTTCACCTATTATCTTTCAATTGTGTCACATGACATTCGTTTACTAATTGTCATATTCGTTGAAAGTAGTGTTGACATGAAAAATATTGGTATCAATTGTAAAACTCTGTCTCATGCATTTAATAATAGAGTCAAATGACCATTTCACTTGAATTTGAGTACAGATTAGAGAATATGTATATTATTATCATTTAAGGGGGTCGTCTACGTAGCGGCCTGATTTTCAAAACTTATTACGAAAGAACGAAAGAAGATATTCACTCACTTTTTTTTGTTTATTTAATCGTAATCTTTCAAGAGGCAAGGCCATAAAAATTATACTTCTACATATTCGAGTGCAGGATGACCTTGAACGTGCCCTCATTAGAATTTTGATATAAATTTTCCTGCAAGATTTTGGGCCAACCACGTAACCTACAACAAAAAATGAAACTAATCTATAATTTATATTACATCAGCTATGCTTAGACACGAGCTTTTTGTAAAACTCAAAAATCTCTCGAAATGGTGGACATTTTTGAAAGAAAAGTTATTTTTCCCTTTTTTTCAAATGTTTATTGCCTATTATAATAAAAAAACACAATATTTTGCTCGTGTCTAGCGACATGTTTCCTGAGCAAGTAAAAAAAGAAATCGAATCGATGCATGTAAAACTTTTCTTAAAATCGTGCAAGTAATATGGCGTTCAAACTGACGACTTAAACGAGTTTAATGTGCTTAAACAAGTTAAATGACCAAACCCAGTTCGAAAACTTGTTTATTCACATGCAATTGTTGTTGGAAATTAAACGTGTTAAACCATTTAACATGTTTTGAAACGAGTTTAACGCAGGGTTGCATCCGAAAGCTTTCTATGAAAACGCTTTTTTGTCAACTGAACACAGCGCACACACTAAACACACGCAAACAAAAAACATCCCTACAAATTCAGCTGTCATTTCATCAAAACAAAACCAAACAAAAATTGAAAATTTGTAAATTTTGAAATGAATAAAAATAATTGTTTTGCTCGCACTGCTTTCGTTCCAATCATCGCCTTTTTATGGCATCTGAATACAAGGCGTCTAATATTTGGACGAAGTTGAGTATGTTGCCGTGGATTGTGAAATATGCACCAATATTTCGCTCGGATCATGCTCCTAGCACATTAATAATAATAATTGACTGGCACGACAGCCCGCTTACCTAGGCCTAGCTTCCCGCAACCACCCGTGTTGTGCGTGTGAATTTGTACGCGGGTTGAAGGGACCTACAGTTTTATGCCGGTTCCGAACGGCAGGTTGGGAGCTTTTTCATAAGCAATTTTTACTCTTAGAGGTTTGCCATTTCCAGCTGAGAGGACAGCCACCGAAAGAGAAAACGAGTTTTCCCGTTATTTTTTTAGGTGTTATTACAGGCAGTATTTGAACCTGAGGTTGCTGCCTGCGACTCGCGGTCCAACGCACTAACCAACTGAGCCACGGCGGCTGCCGTGAATGTAATAATAATAATAAATAATTGACTGGCACGACAGCCCGCTTCCGCGAGACTAAGGCCTAGCTTCCCGCTATGTTATGAATGTAACAAACTAAAAATTTTGCCTAGGAAACGCCTACAAAAGACGTAGCACGGGGTCAAAAACCGTTATCAAAATAACTCAATCAATTTCCAATCGATTTACCCGATATGGGTATCAAACGAAAGGTATTTTTTATACCTTGATATACAACATTATATATATATATATATATTTATATGCACGAGTAAGAAATTATAACCAAAACATTGTTTTTATATAAAATTTACAAATTCCGATTTGTTCCGTTGTGGTTAATTTTTATTTCTTTTTGATTTTTTATTTAATTTTTATTTCTTATTCTGGGATTCGTTTGCAGAAAAATGAATATAAAACGCTGTTATTGCTTAAAAATTTAATAAACATGTTTGAATATGTCTTTAAAATGCCATTATTTTACTTTTCATTGGCTCCTTGGAAAAGTCTTCCCTGTATCTAGAGCAATTTTCACAGCTCACACAGATTGTGTATGTGAATTCCAAAAAATGGTCTGCAAATCGCTTCCCCTGCCACTTTCCTATCACGTTCTCTCTGGGTTTCATGTATATCCAAACTATTTTTTAACTCAACATTCCAGTGTTGTACTGTTAAATTAAATATAGTTTTGTATACCAACAAACTTAAATTTTGTAAAACAAGAATTAGTCTTGGTGTCTTTTAGAAAAAAGAAAAGCACTAAAAAACCCAACAAGCACCAAACGCAATGCTTTCTGCGTTTTGATTTTCAAAAAGGCTCTAAATTTAGTGCGAAACGCACGAAGCTGGCAACAATGGTGCTCAGTAATAAATGATGATTTTATAATCGATAATTGTTTGGTGTCTCTAAGCAAAGATGGGTAGGCGTAAATCGAAGAGGAAACCTCCGCCAAAAAGAAAGAATATTGAGCCACTGGACCAACAATTCAATTGCCCATTTTGTAATCATGAAAAGTCGTGTGAAGTCAAGATGTAAGTACTTACAATTTAATGAAAATTTTCTTTGGTATTACTGTGAAAGTTTATAGTGCTGCTTCAGATGTGATGTATTTAAGAATTATGCCGCAAGGCATCATAAATTGGATTGGCACGGTGACACAGTAAATCAGCTGTTGAGTGGCAGTATTCAATGTTACTAGCTCTGTTTGTGTTATTTTCCAGTGACAACTGGCCAAAAACTAGTTTCAGTAATTAATTTTAAAATCTCGAAAAAGAAAAGAAAACCATCATAACGTAAACCAAAATTAGCAGAAGCGGAACAAATGCAGTATAGCGAGCCCTCATGATAAAAAGGAAGGTTGGGCACGTGATGAAATTATAAAGGTGAGTTCTTAATTGACAGAAAACTGAAAAAATTGGTTGACATTCTGTCTTATAGAATCGTCGATGAAAAGAATGGGCTTAAGTGCAGAATAGCGTACCCTCGTGAAAAAAATTAATAAGTATGCTTATACAAAGAAGTTTGGCTCCTGAGTCTAACAAACTAAAAATTTTGCTGGGGAAACGCCTACCAAAGGCGTGGCACGGGGTCAAAGTTCAAAACTTTTATCAAAATAACTCATTCAATTTTCAATCGATTTATATGATATGGGTATCAAACGAAAGGTCTTTTTCATACCTTATATTTGGTACCACATTATATACTTTATATGTACGAGTAATAAATTATGAGCAACAAATTATTTTTTTTTTATAAAATTTACAAAACCCGATTTTTTTCTCGAAAAAAACCAAAATAAAGATATAATGAATTTGTTACCAAATATTCTCTACGGAATTCCCTTTACAATGAAATATAGAACATTTGAACTTTTTTGTTTTTATATTTAAATTTATATTGAGTTAAAAGAATGTGCCTGCAAGGGGATTCTACGGTTTCCGTGGCGCCGCCATTTGATGATGTTTTTAGATAGATTGACCGAAAATAAATCGAAAATGTAGAATAAAATTTTTCGATATCTCGCTTCGTTTTCGAGATATCGAGGTTCAAAGTTTTTATATTTCCATATTGTGCACACCTGACTGTTGCCTGATGTGGTGGTGACTCCCATGAGGGTTATTTTTCAAGCGCCCGGCCAAAGGCCGGCCACCTGGGAAAAACTTATGGCCAAAAAAACTATGGATTTGAACACAAAATACTGTTGCACACCTGACTGTTGCCTGATGTGGTGGTGACTCCCATGAGGGTTATTTTTCAAGCGCCCGGCCGAAGGCCGGCCACCTGGGAAAAACGTATGGCCAAAAAATCTATGTCGGAACTATGGATTTGAACAAAAAATACTGTGCACATCTAACTGTTGCCTGATGTGGTGGTGACTCCCATGAGGGTTATTTTTCAAGCGCCCCGGCCAAAGGCCGGCCACACAAAAGGTACTTGAATGCAGAAATTCTTTGCTTAGGCGCGATATTTAATTAAAACACGCATTGAAAAAAAATAAAACTGTATGTTTTTATATTTCATTGAAAAGAGAATTCTACACGCTATAATATAGTGTACATTTTTTTGTATCTTAATAACGAGGTTTTTCGAGAAAAAAATCGGGTTTTGTAACTTTTATAAAAAAAAAATAAATTTTTGCTTATAATTTTTTACTCATACATATAAAGTATATAATGTGGTACATCAAAATAAAGAAATGAAAAAGACCTTTCGTTTGATACCCATATCATATAAATCGATTGAAAATTGAATGAGTTATTTTGATAAAAGTTTTGAACTTTGACCCCGTGCCACGCCTTTGGTAGGCGTTTCCCCAGCAAAATTTTAAGTTTGTTACATTCACAAAACCAAGCTCTATACAGCCAAATTTTTTTTTTTTTTTTCACGAGGGTACGCTATTCTGCACTTGTTCCAAAGAATGTTGTATTTTTCCTTAAAAAAAAGGGGAATCAATTTCACCATGCATTTCTATAGGCAAGGCACATTAATAAGGTAGTGGTGGCAACACAGCTGCTTAAACTTTTCTTTTGATTTTTTGCGAATGGGCATGCTAATTGTCAAAAATTGGTAAAATTGTTTTTGTGTTTTGCTCAAAAGCACAAAGCACTAACAAAATACATGGGATTTTGTTTTTGCAGTAGTGCCATCACCTTATTAATACACCTTGTTTATAGGCAATACAAATAACTAAGGTGCTTTCCATTAATCGTTTTATTGACTTTGAAACGTGGTATCACTGTCATTTAAATTGTCAAAGAGATTTTTCAAACCATTGTGCAAATTTTTAAAAATGCCAAGCTCTAATTTTAAATAACAATATAAAAAATTAAATAAAATGCAAAAACAATAAACTAATCTTAACCTTTTGCTGCAATCACTGTTTATTAGTTTGTGTTTCAAAGTTTTAATTTACTTTGTCGTTATTCCCCCGTCTTTTGAGTGCGTACTAGACAACATTGGTTCTCGTTCTATAAGACAGTGTAAAAAATGAGCTGTCAAGGAAGATCTCACCTTTATAATTGCATCATGGTTGGGCATATAGAGCATCTTTTTGTGAATTTAACGAACTACAAATTTTGTTTTGGCGTCAAAAAAACTCAATTCTTAATCGATTTAGGTATTTTTCACACATTTATATTGATATACAAGGTGTTCAATAGATACTTCACACGTGAGAACTATGAATAACTTAGTAAAAAATGCAACCACTTCGATTTGCTCCGGGTTAAATTTTATTTAATTCAATACAGTTTATTAGATTAATGAGCGTAAACAATATCGAGAAGATGATTACCATTTCCAGTTACGCACATTTGGGCTTTTTCTGCATTGTTTTATAACATTTTTGAGCATTTCTGTGGATTGCTAATGGGCCAGTTACCCGAGACGTAACTTAGTTTGACGTGTCAGCTGACAAGACCTGCCATACCCGAAAGCTGTACAACTGGTTACCCAAGACGTAGAACGTAAACTTAGAACTTAACCGTAAACTTAGAAATCATTTTCGTTTGGGTTTCTAGGTTTACGTTTACGGTAAATGCAATCAGCTGATGGTTTCGCTCAGGGAAATGTTGCCACTCTGTTCTGAATGAATTGGAAAACGAAAAAATTACCAGAAATTGTTAAATGTACAGCTATGGACAGAGAAATAGCACACCATTGAGAATTCGTAAAGAAGCCCATTTTATTTAATATTTTGTTCTAGCAGCTGTCGTTTTGTGAGATTAGAAACACATTTCGAATTTACAGGATTAAAAAAATTAAAAACTGAAATAATTCTTTCACATTTTGCTTTGTTAAAAATATTTTAGTGTAGTTGGTAAGGTTTTTGTTGGATACCGGCTCAAAGTTCGTCCGCGTTTTTTAATTTTGTCTGCCCGATATTTACTTTAACGTCATTCCAAAGATTTTCAATTGGATTAAGATTCAGGTCTAGGGGATGTACTCTAACAATTGTGGGGGGCATAATAGACCAATCCTGGTCTCAGTGCAATATACCCTTTAATTTTGTCTGCCCGATATTTACTTTAACGTCATTCCAAAGATTTTCAATTGGATTAAGATTCAGGTCTAGGGGATGTACTCTAACAATTGTGGGGGGCACAATAGACCAATCCTGGTCTCAGTGCAGTATACCCTTATCAATTCTATTCTATTCTAACTTTCGTTTCGTCGCTCCAAAGCACTCTTTTCTAAAACCTGAGGTCCTTATTCACATGAGCCTTTGCAAACCATAGCCGCGCTTTGATATTTTTTTGTCAATAGTGGCTTTTGCCTACTGATTCGTCCAAACAGTGCAGCATCGTTGAATCGTCTTCCTACAAGTCTACTCGAAATACTTAATCCAAATTCCTCATTTATTTCAGTCATTATTAGCGCGAAGACTTAAAAGGATTTATCATCTAAACGATGATTCTATCGACCCGTTTGATGATTTTTCGTGGCGGAGTCTTTTGATTTTTTTTTAACAAATCTTGGTTTTTTTTTTTAATACATTTGAAAGCATTGTAAACCATTTTTCTGAAGCAATCTATTACACAGGGCAACAAATTTCGACTTTTTGTCGGCTTCTCTGGTTTTGACATCAGTTCTAGGGTAATTAGGGACCGCTGATTTCGAATCCGCAAAAAATGGGCGTGTCACTTTTTCGGATTTTTCCTGACTTTTTTCACGTTTTCGATTGTAATTTCTTAACCAATAAACCGGTTGACATGATTTTCACTTTGTGGCATTTGCAACACCTCACGGCTTCTTTTCCAAAGTAATTTATTTTTATAAGTTTTAAAAATCCGCGACAATTGGACCTCAAAGTGGAAAAATATGGAATTTCATGGCGTTTTATTTAATGTTGAAAAACATGCAAACTTTTTGTAAATCAATTAACGAGTTAGGTGTTAAATGAAAGCGGAAACATCAAGTAATACAACAAAGCCAAATTATTTGGTGTGATTCCCATTCTCATCGAAATAATAGCAAAAATGTACTTAAATAGTCATTTTCATAATATTTCATACTTTTCCCTTAAAAAATTAGGGACCTCAAAATATGCAGTTTTTAACTTTTTTTCGAGCAATTCAAAGTTTTTTGTTTTTTTGCTTGTATTTCAGACTGTAAATGGAACTTATAAAAGAGCATATTTTGAGGCCCCTAGTTACCCTAGAACAGTGATGGGCACTAACATCATCATCAGTGATGGGCGTGAAAAACACTGAAAAACACAAAATTAAGGCATACATTTGTATAGCTCTAATATTTTAACTTGAAAAATATTGCTAGCGTAAAAATATCAAAGCCGGACGGAAAAAATAATGGACAGGTATAACAGGGACTAAAAAAAAGGAAAAGAAACAAAATTTTGATTTTCCATTCAACCTTAAACATTTTCTGATTTACATGAATACTCAGTGTACACAAAACGTAAATATTCGCAGTATTCGGGCCGCAAACGAGCGTGAAGTTGCTTGCATGCAGTCTGACACGACACTGAAGCTGCGCTCGGAACTTCGCTGCTTTGTATTCGTATACGCGAGTAAGCGTCGTTGCTACTCGCGAGTAGCAGCAAGCCCATCTATGCCCTAGAAATAACGTCAAAACCTGAAAAGCCATTTTCTGTTGATCAGTGTTATTTAGCGATTTGAGATGGATTGTTTTTTCCTAATTTTCAAATAACGAGTGTATGATACTTCTGTTCTCTGGGGTGCAATGAATATTTCCTCCCATTTTTGCAAAAAATCAATTTTATTTAAAGTTCACAATGAAATTGTAGTACTTCCACCTGCACTGTTTGGTTTAAAAGCGAGTACTGATCACTTAAACTAAAGTGTGCGATTTCACTGTACAGTTTCAATACGCAATTCAACCATTCAGACAGCCACCAGCAAAAGCTTGGGATATTAACGGGACATGTTTTACCGTTAATAGTTTCAACAGTCGAACTAAGAAGCATACCTTTAATGCCTATCTCGGTACTCATCTTAAAAAAAAAAAATTCGGTGCGACTTAATTTTTTCTAACAGCCTGATTCTGTGTATTCTTGACAAATTTTTTATCAAGGGATTTTGTCAAGATTTTTATCAAGAAAAAGCTTGTTTGCATTCTGATGCAACATTGATAAAGTAAAAAGTTCATTTAAGGGAGTGTTCCCGTCTAGAATGCCGATTTTAGGCTGTTTTTCAAAAAATTATTTTGGAGCTACAAGGCAACAAAAAATTTTATTTTCTAAGTACAAATTTTCAGTGGTCAATGTGACCTTGTCACGCTGATTTTCACTGCTGGTCGATAAGAAATTTCGGGAACCAGTAATCTGAAACAGAAATGGGTATGCAATTATTATTCTGCAATAAATTCCGCGGATGCTAAACCACAGTTTTAGTCAAAATGTTGATTAGAAACAAAATGGCGGCCATATGAAAAAAAATTGTCCAGTTTTGCCACCTTTTTTTACCTTTAGAGTGCTTGAAAATATATGTAACAATAATTTTTTGATGAAAACTTTGGTTTAGCATCCAATGAAAACTATCTAGAACATTTTCCCAAAATTTCAAGTCGATACCTCTCATAGTTGCTGAGAAAAGTTATCGGCCAGTACAAAAAATGTGGTTTCGAGAAAAACGCGTTTAAAGTTTCGAAAGCGGAGCAAAAAGAGCTGAGATTACTTCAATTAACATGCAAAAAAGTGGGTACTGAGTTTGCGGATTGAAAAACGACTTTGGGGGGTGATAGTATATAGTATAAGGTACAATAAAACGCCAAAAAAAAATCGATTTTTTTCAAACTTCTACCCGGGAACACCCCCTTAATTCAACATAAGGTGAATATGCGACAGCTGTCAAATTGTCAAAAAATAAGACAACAACTTTAAGAAAAGTAAGTTTTGAAAAAAAAAGCCAGCCTTGATAGCCCAGCGGGTAGCGCGCTAGCTTCTCATACCGAGCGCCCCAGGTTCGATTCCTGGCTCGGGCTGGAAAAAACGCTCATCTATCAAGTCAGTCCATAAGTTCGTGAGTTTTTTTTTCAATAGTTTCACAATAGGCGCTTTTTGCATACAAAAAATAATTCGTGGGAGGTAACGGATTTTTTTTATTTTCTCTGATGTAAAAGTGTTAACATGCACAAATCTTCCATTTTCAATAGGCAAAATTTCAATTTGTATGCTGTTGTCAATAGCATTCAAACTTTTGACAATTTATCAAGAAAAGAGCTTTTATTTTTAGGAATAGAATACCAATTCTTGACAAATAGTAAAAAATTGACAAATAGTCAATATCATGATACAAAAATATACAGGTAGATTCAATCGAGCAAAATTAAAAGTCATTTGCGTTTTTGACAAATAAAAATAAAATTTTAAGGGTGCAAAAAAAAGTAAGAAATACAGAAACTGAATGATATACTACATAAACTAATTGCTGTGTAATTGCAGCTCTGTAGCAAAAATGAAAATAGTAGTACACAATTTGTAAGCAAATATTTTTTTCAATTGTCAATTTTATTTTTATCTGTCGCATTGAAACTACCTGTATATTTTTATATCATGGTCAATATGGTGAATTAATCAAGTGTACAGAATTGGGCTGTAAGTGTACTATTTCTTTGTCCATAGCTGTATATAATGGATTGAAATTCTTATAATTGTAGTAAATATATTAATATTTTGTCTTTGAAAAATGTGAATATTTAATTCGCTTGTGCACCCGATGGGGCGTTTACTGCTTTTTGGACCGCTTACGCTAATCGGAAGATTGGTTTTCGAAATATGTGTTCATAACTAAAATAGGAGGAAGTAAACTGGCTTCTCGAAGTTTATTTGAAAACGCTTCTAAAAAAGTGTTTCGATTTAAAGTTGCGTGTTTAGTGACCCAAAATTAGTCTAGAAAATACGTTTGTTTTTAGGTGCTCGAGTAGTGTTATTAATTGTCATACAATCAACCTAACCTGTATCAACGTACACGCGTACGCGTGAAGCATGTTCGTCCGATTTGTGTTTTTGGATTGAATTTGTGCGACTTCCATTACATGATTGTATACTCGTATTTAGCAATTTCAAAATATATTTGCCAAATAGTCCACAGAATTGTTAATTTTTTACTTTTCTAGGATAATGATTTTGATTTTAGTGATTCCTTATTGCTGCTGCCATTTAATCAAGCAAATTTTATGTTCATATGACCAGTATACTCACAATTTTTTGTATTACCTTTTCAGGGATAAAAGTCGAAATACGGCAAAAATAATGTGTCGTGTTTGCCTCGAAGAATATCAAACGAGCATCAACTTCCTGTCAGAGCCTATTGACGTATACAATGATTGGGTGGATGCATGCGAAACAGCCAACTAAAGTTTATAAGTTTACAAAGCATTTTCATTAAATATATAATAAATATATATGTAATATTCTGTGTTTTTATCAAAACGCATTGGGTGCCTAGGTATGTAACAAAAACAAATATATATTGAGATAGTTGAGTCAAGCAATATGTTAGTGCGGGTATGGCGGGTTCCAACATTGGAACCCGCACGCTCTGTTCTCACAGATCACGCATGTAGTGAGAGCTTTGCTTTGGAAGGTGAAGACGATGTTCTGTTGTTGCACTGGGAACAAGCTGAAATTATAACACGATTTGTATTTTCTGGCTCCAATATTGCTCGTAAGCTTAGTGCCGACTGTAGTGTGCGCAAAATTATAGTTAAATTAATAAAGTGTACCAGGTAGATGACGTACACTTGTTTCTCTGAGCAGCAATTGCCGATTTACTTGTGTCAGCTCGATTAACCTTTATTTTTGTTGTCCCCAACATAGCACACAATTTAGAATTTACATTCACTCGACAGTTTTTTTTCGAAAAGTTTTTCGTTGGAACAGCACTTGCATCAAGTCGCTACCTTTAAGTGTTGCCCCTAAAGGCTTCTATATCAAAATTAAGCGCGTAGATGAAGGAAGGATTGCCTAGCTTTCGTTTGCAGGCTACTTCCTAAACATAGGAAACATTGAAACTGCTTTGCCCTCTTTTTTTTTGCAAAGACAAATGATGACGACGGTGTGCAAGTGCCATCGCCCAGCTATGACGAGGTCCGGGTCGTTATCCAGCGACTCAAGAGCAATAAAGCTGCTCGTCTGTAAAATATGGCTAGAGGAATGTATGCCCAACGATTGGAACCTCAGTGCCCTTTTCCCTGTGTTAAAAAAAGGCAACCCAACAATTTGCAGAGGTATCAGCCTACTTCCCAGCGTGTATAAGATCCTGACGAGCGTATTGTGTGAAAAATTGAAGCCACTCGCCAAGGCGCTGATTGGACCCTATTCGAGCGGCTTTAGACCTGGTAAGTCCACCATCGACCAGATATTCACATTACGCCAAGTCCTGGAGAAGACTTATGAGAGCCAAATCGATACCCAACATCTCTTTATCGATTAGAAGGCAGCATTCGATAGCCCGATAAGGGATCGCCTATATGCCGCATTGTCTGAACTTGGTATCCCTTCAAAGCTCGTGAGACTTTGCAGAGCGACGTTGAGCAATACGCACAGCTCCGTCAAGTTTGGAAGTGACCTCTCCAACCCAGTTGATACCGTTCGAGGCTTCAGACAGGACGATCCTTTGTCATGCGACCTCTTCAACTTCACCATGGAAAGTATTCTCTTTAACAAAAGTGTCCAGCTCCTTGCCTAATAAGCAAGCCTTGCCCCTGCCATTGCGGCAATCAAAAGAGAATCTGCCAAAATTGGTCTGGTGGTAAATGAGGGCAAGACGAAGTATATGCTGTCTACATGCAAGGACTCGCAGCGACTAGGGTCTCACGTCAGGACTGACAGGTATACTTTTGAACTTGCCAAAGAATTCGTCTACCTTGGCACCGCCGTAAACAGCAGTAATGATGTCAGCCCGGAGATAAAGCGAAGGATTACACTTGCCAATAGGTCGTACTACGGTCTCGGTAGGCAACTGAGTAACGGAGACCTCTCTCGACCGACAAAACTTGCATTCTATAGGACGTTTAGCCTTAGGACATGTTTCGTATTCATTCCATAGACCCAGTAATATGAGTTCTTTGTCTGAATCGGACTTTGAAATTGAACCTATATAATATGGGTGTAATATGGACTGTCCCCGCACTTTTTCAATTAGTTTTCCAATTTTTGCAAGAGAACGTGTAGACTCGCACAGAAAACTGTATTTCGACTACAACGCGACGCAGCTCTATGCATGTGCGTCCCTGCGCCACACGCGTCTGTGTCGCTGTTATATGGTACTGCACTATTTACAAAAAACTGCGCTGTACTGAACTGTGTTGCTTGTGCGGCCTTCGTTTCCGTATACGCTTAGGCTTATTGTGCACGTGCTCTTTTATGGCGCAGAAGCATGGATGCTGTCGCGTAGCGATTTAGTGATCGAGAGGAAGGAACTTCGTAAAATCTTCGGCCCTGTTCGTATTGGCGACGACAATCATATACGAACCTACAACGAGCTGTATGAGCAGTATAAAAACATGGACATTGCATAACGAATTAACATCTAGCGGTGACGCGAAGAAAGAGGCTGTATCTCCTGTGGAAGGAACAAGTTGAGGAGGCCCTACCTTCTCTTGGTGTGACCAACTGGAGAAGACGGGCGCCTGGAGAGAGCTTTTGCGGCAGGCCGTAACCCGATAACGGGTTGTTATGGCCAGTTAAGTAAGATGTTATTAGGGTAATGATGCACAGAGACCAATTGATGATCTATTGGGCCTCCGTATTACTGACCGTAAACATACAGGCTTTTCTGATATTTTTCCAAAAAAAAATATATTCACGCTAAATTAAACGTCACTGCAAAACAGTTGATTTCGAAATTATCTCTTCCTCATTTAGAATTTGAAGATTCTATCTTTAGAAAAATTAAATCTGCGAAAAATTAACTTCCGGGGAATATTCAGAATTGAGCTGTATATACTCGTAAAATGAAAAAATTGACGTTGGGACTATTCTGTTTAACACAACTACATTGCTTTGCTTTCGCTTCGCACAAAGGGCAAACGCGCTGTGAGATGACGCATTTCTGTGCTCAAAAACAATAATTGCAACGAACAAATTTTAATTTAAAAAAGTTATGAAGCAACATAAAACAAATCATACACATATACAAGTTTTCCAAAAATAGTACTTTGTGACAGAAAAAAAATGTTTGCAACAGTAAGTAAAAAACCTGATTTCGGTTGAATTGGGCCTGCTGAACATAAATATGTAAACAGAATACATAAATTCACGTCACATTGTAAAGTTATGATAAAAGTAATTTTCAAATGTTAATAAGGACAATACGGCACAATATGACAAATTTCAAATCAAGCTTAAACATGTTTATTTATCTGTATTTTCAATTTTAATGTAAATATTGTAATACTATACACTTACAGCCTATTTACACGAAGGCTTTTCCCTGCGTTTTTTTTTTTCAATTCTCTTTTGAAGTTGCTGCATAAATCTTCATGCATTTATATGAAGACTTTTTACTTGCAACTCGCCTTGACTTTTTTTTACGTTTAAGCGGCCACTCTTCTTTCATTCACATTTTCGCCTAGTTTTTGATATTCTCATTATTTAAAGAAAAACGGATTGAAGATGTGAATATAATTGTTAGCAAAACGTCCGGCCGGTTTGAATTTTTTTAAAATTTATTTATTTTATTTATTTATTTATTTTCGTGTAAATAGGCTCTAATACATGTATTTTGAAAGAACATAGCTCAGGTTTAATAAATTAATAGAAAAATGAACCATATGTATATTATGAAAGAAAATTACAAAAAATTATCTTTTCCTTTTGTGAATTGTTCAATCCTTTTGAATTTTTGTAGTAAGTCGTTTACTAAAAACTTAGCATCCTCAGCTTTATGATTGCCTAAAAATGTCAAGAAATACATATATCGTGTGAAGGAGCAGACTGATCTCTCCCTCTAAAAGGAGCAGACTGATCACCGCAAGCTGGAAAGCGTTGTGCCATATTCAATTTAACAGAAATAGGTATAGGTACAGGTATTTTACTCAATGTTAGAAAAATTTATTTTTGTCACACAGTGTAGTTGTTATCAGCGACACGACATCACTCATTCCAGCCCGAGCAGTGTTCGGCACAGAGTTGGGGTTGCCCGCTGACTTAAAGTTCGGAGTGGTCAGCACGACGGAAGGCGCTAGGGCTGACTACGTGGTCAATAAGCGGTCGGAACTGGAAGAAATCCACCAGTTTATAAGCAGCCGCACCCACCTGGTTAGCGATAAGATGAAAAATGAAATATGTCAGATATGATCTACGGGCTAACACAGCAGGGTTTCAAGAAGGCGATCTGGTAATGCTCTACAACCCGCAGCGGAGGAAAGGCTTGTCTCCAAAACTTCAAACGTCATGGGAAGGACCGTACAAAGTCGTGACCACGATTAATTACGTGGTATACGAGATTCATCGTTGCAGCAATAGAGGCGCTAGGGTGAAGGTAGTCCATTTGAAGCACCTGGCACCTTACTACGACGCAGCTTCGGCACTAGTCTAAGTGGTGGGCAGTGTAACGATAAGGAACGCTATCGCTGTGCTATGCACTAGAATGCTTTTTACGGGCATTCTTTAACACTCCGATGCCCAACAAGGTCCATAGGGACCTATGTCGTTTTTAAAAGCAATTATTTTGTATTTTATACGTTTTTGCCATCTGTCTGTAGTAAAAAATACATATATGTTTACTAAAAAATATACACGAAGCTTAGCCTTTTGGCTTTCCAAACACATCTACACACATTATGTAACACTACATTACACAATTACAAGCCTTATATGCAATATTACAAAAGAGGTCCCTGGGGACCTTGTTGGGCTTTGGCCGTTTAAAAAGTTGTCGGTTATCGGAGTGTTAAGGCACGCGCTTTTAGAATACGGCCGATATGGCAAGGATGGCTTGCGATGGTAGTGGAAATTTTTAGTCCAATTGGAATTTGCGAGAACGATCGGCGCGACAAGCAGACAAGTAAAAAGGCAGTCGGGTACAGCGCAGAAAAACATAGCCCTGTTCCAGTATCCGAATCGGATTCGAATCGAAATGAAATCCGATTCCGATTTGAATAGGTGTTCTGCAATCCGAACGGAATTGTCACATTCGAAGTTTATTTCGAATCCGATTGTTAGCAAACTAAACAAACCTTCAATCAGCTGTTTGCTTGAAATGTTCAAATGAAAATGTCAGTTGTAAAATTTTATGAGATTTTTAATTTTATTAAATGAGGTCGGTTATTTTATTGGCAGTATTGCTTGAGAACGAACAGTCTGCCGTTGAAAAAGTGAAGCGCAGAATTTCGCGAGACCACTACAATCCGATGAAATTGCCAGAAGGGTTTTTGCTCAGTATCGCCTTAACAAAGCAGCATTCAACATGATCTTGACCGAAGTGAAACCTTTTCTTCGGCAATGCTCCATCCTGCCAGAATTGAAATTGGCGACGGCTTTGCGATTTTTTGCCGAAGGAGGCTATCAACGATCGGTAAGAAAGGCAACCGCCTCTTCCATTTCGGAAAGTGTGTACTTAAAAGGTCCACCACCGGTCGCTAAAGCTTCTCCTATTATGCGCCAGCTTCCTTCTTACCAAGGCGAATTAATACAGGTGACCTCGTTGGATGAAGCGAATTGATTTTTTTTCTGGTGGAAAAGGTCTAGATTGTCAAAATGCCTGTGTAAATCTTTGACAGTTTAAAAATGAAAAACGCAAGCTTTGTTCTGATTGGCTGATTTTGACAATCTTAACCCAGAAAACAAAATACATTGAAATTTTGTTGTTGCCCTTACGCTATCACCTGTATCAATTCGCCTTGCTTCTTACCAAGGCACATTAATAAGGTAGTGGTGGCAACACAGCTGATTAAACTTTTTTCTTCTCATTTTCTTTTGCTTTCTTCTCATTTTCTTTTGATTTTTCGCGAATGGGCATGCTAATTGTCAAAAATTGGTAAAATTGTTTTTGTGTTGCTTATGTTTCGATTTGATTTAGACAATCAGCATGCCCAAAAGCACTAACAAAATACATGGGAATTTTGTTTTTGCAGTAGTGCCATCACCTTATTAATACACCTTGCTTCTTACCTCACTTTTCCAATCAACCCAGGTCTATGATTAAAGAAAATTTTATAAAATTGATTTAATTTACTTTGCACATTTTTCCACTCCACTCCACTCTAAGGCAGACAGTAAAGAGTGAATTTATAAATAAACTGATTGCTGGTTTAAGAATTAAAGTGTGTTTAACTTTGAATCACAATCCAGCGATACGCATAAGCCTACAGAACTAATTTTCGTAAAATATGTTTGAAGACGAATTTAAAAAAAAACGAATCTGGATCACGAAATGGCAGAGTGCAGTTATTTATCGTGAGCTTTTAGGTGAACTAAAAAATAGTGATGCAGCGGCGTATTTTGAAGCATTGCTACAAATAGTGGCCCCGGTAATACACATACATACATGTGTATGGGTATACAATACAAGTGCAAAGCACTGAAAAACTCCCAACGGGCTCGCCAGATCCAGATCCACTTTTCTTTTGTTTGATTTTTCTTATTTCGCCGTTACATTGGCATTAGTCCAAACATCACCGAATTTTGGGTGTAAATTCCTCCCACATTGTAGAATAAAACAGTAATACACCTAATTCTTTTTTTACACGGTTTTGATTTAACACAGTTTGAAAATAAAAAATGTTAAATTTTTTTACACGATTTTATTCCATTTAGCACCATTCAAACTCTTTTGGGCTTAAATTTTTGTTGTCAAATTTAATTTTTGCGAAATATGTACATATCACAAATTTAGGGAAATTACCTTTTTGTGGAAACAAGCAAATTTACTTGTCAGAGCACTTGAAATGTGTTAATATTTTGTGAACTATCAATGCAATCAGACGTGTTTGGTAAAGACATTTTTTATAGGCAAATTAGTTTTTCCAACCTTACATTTATTTTAATTTAAAATAAACATTAATACTTGTTCTTAAAAAATCCTTGTTTTAATTTTTATTGTCTTGTCTAATTTTAATAGGTTTTAGAGTTAAGGAACCAATCACCTATTTTTGCATACGATCAATGTCTTTTTTTACACGGTTTTTCCTGGAACCAATCTACCGTGTAAAAACAGAATTAGGTGTACACACTAAAACTCAGTAGCAAAAAACAAAAGAGAAATACTACAAATTCTCAAACAACTTCATACAGTACAGGTTTGCCCGTTACGAAATGGATTTGTTGCTCTTACTTTCAGTATTTCGTTCACAGATTTACTTTTAATAGCACTTTTTACACGTTTTGGCATATTTTCAACCACATTTTCGATTCGATTTCCTTGAGCTGTGGTCCATATGTCGTCCTCGTTGCTAGATGCACTTTTGTATTTCCACTAACAAAATCCCTTATATGTTCTATCGGTTGTGTTCGGGGCCTTATGCTGATAACGTTACCTATGGAACTAGCTACTATCAATTTCGGTTATGTACTTTGCGTCGTTGTCCTGTTAGAAAACGGCTTCGTCATCGCGATAAGGACTTTGGTCCATATAAACATGTAAGTTCGTCTTAAGAATATGTTAGTATTTTTTTCTTTATAATTCCACAATAATAGTTCAACATGCCATGATTGGAATTGGTTTGCTCTTGTAATTCGACTTTTTTCCAATCTTCAACGCTCCAAATTTTTGTGCTTTATAAAATATTTATCGGCTATTTAATTATTATATTATTTTATCCACACAACCATTTCTCCTAAGCGACCTCCGAAAGGTCCACCTACTGACATCTTTATTTATTGCGGTCGCAGGTTCTTTGGTGGCTTATAATTTGTTTTAGGCAGGCTTCGCACCATTTGTCTAGCATCAGAGCGTTCATCTACGACCGTGGACGTCTTCCAACGTTCAATGCAGAAAGACTCGTCGTTTACTTAAACTTTCTTGTGCAAAAGCTGTTGCACAAGTATAGTACTACTGTCACAGTAAAAGTTATCCCTAAATAAACAACTTAAACATTCGTATACACATACTATGGAAATACGTTGGCATATATTTTTTTTTAATAAATATTAAGTCTTTTATTGAGTCTTGTGAAAATTTTCAAATAGATTTCGAAGCAACTGCCTGAATATATTTGAACTTTCAAAGAAACATACTTTAAACAGTAGTTTTGTGGTTTCAAAAATTATAACTCATCGTGATCATTTGATTGTTCACTATCTGTAGCGTCTCCCTTATCCTCATCATCTTCGTCTTCTTCTTTGTCGGCGTTTTTCTGTACTTCACTTTCATCCTTCTTTCGCTGTTCCTCATCTTGTGCTTCTTTCATTTTCTTTTCACCAGCTTGGGTGTCTTTGACGGCCGCCGCAATTTTAGCAGCCAATGCGACATCATCAGTTAACAGAACATTGTCGAAAATCGTTCCAGATTTTACTTGCCACAAATCGAAACCGATAGTACACAACTCTTTTCGTAAATACAGTTTGTCATCCGGTGTGTACTCAGGATTGTCAATTTCTGGATGTTCCCAATTACCCTTATAGTTAGGATTATCTAACTGTTTGGGTTGCCAATCGCCTTTATATTCAGGGTTATCTACCATAGGTGGCTCCCATTCACCATCCATTTCATCATCCCAATCCTCTGGCTTTGTAGCATCAGGGTCAGGGATGTGCTCTGGTTTATCCCAATCTTCTGGTTTTTTATCATCCGGATCAGGAATGGTTGGCTGAAAAAGAATTGGTTCGTGAAATGGAACAAAATAATAAATAAATCTTCTAAGCTTTGACTCGAAAGGATTACAGGTATTAGGCAATAACAAATATTTACCCTATCATCCCAGTCCGCAGGTTTCTTTGCGTTTGGATCTTTAATCTTCTTTGGTGGCAAAAAGTCCCAGTCGTCTTCTAAATTTCCTGACTCCACTTTTTCGTTATCAATCAACACTTCGTAGGTATTATCCGGTTTAACGATTAATGTGTAAAAATGAGTGTACACATCGTCTTTACATCTAATTTCCTTATTAATAAGATGATTTTTGCCCTTATAACTGAAAATAACGTGGACTTTCTTTGTTCCAGGTCCGCATATATCAGGGCCAAACATAATTTCGTAAGGAGATTCTCCATGCATGTCAGTTTGATCCAAAGTGCAATCAAATATTTTTACATAACCGCCTCCACAATCGATGTTTTGTTCATGCTTGACGGAAAATTGCATAACTAAAGGCTTGCCCTCATTGTTAAAAGGATTAAATTTCCGCGATATGGCGTAAAATCGTGCGTCCTGGGACGTTTGAATACCTAAAAAGAAACAAATATGATTACTTAAAAATATAACATTAATAATACTGGAATCATGAACCATAAACTAATTTATATAGAACTGTAGAACCTTTTCCTATTACTCTTGATTTATTTATACTATTATACAAAACCAATGTGACGGGGGTTTTTTTTAGCTGCATCAGGCAAAAATCTTAGAACCGATTTAAATGAAAAAGTACCAAACAATTTTTTTCTTTCTGTAAAATTTTTTGGCGGGCCGCACATAAAGTAACACGTATTAATAATTAACAAAACTTTATTTATAATAAACATTAGAACAAAATCGATAAAATAAATTCAATTTTAGAAATGCTTGGCGCGCCGCATAAACATGTTTAACGGGCCGCATGTTGCTCATCCCTGCTCTAAAGAGATTCAGAATTGTTCACCCTATAGAGTACTCAATGTAAAAATTTTGATGTTCACTCTATCGGGGTAGTCGTACCGGGGGTTCACTCCACCCAGATTACACTGTATTTACAAACAAGAACAAGAAGGCAGGCGAAATTTGCTAACGAAAAATAGATTGCGCGTTCGCTTTGCAACAACAACCACCATTTCAAAGCCAAGGCTTGCTGCAAAAAACAGCAAAATTGCTTGTTGTTGTCGAAATGAGAATGAAGCACTAATGCTTGGTAACTTGCAGCAATAGCAGCATTTTCAAATTTAAGCACTCCCGCTGTGAGCAATGTTCTGATCTACAAGAGCGTAGAAAAGGTTAGCGCTCAGCTATAGTAAAATACCTGCTATGTCGGTCAGACAATTTTATTCATTTTCAATGTATGGCATGCAGCATCATTGTAATTATTTTATCTTTGGTCCAACGGCCTAGTCCTGCAACTATTCATAAATGAGTTAGTTCGCACACTAGTGACAATGTTATGCCGAAAAGGACTAGTGCTGGTTACAAGCTAGGGCAATGTTATGCGAGAATGCATCATTTCGGGGGATTAATACCCCTTGAATTGATTACTTGGGTAAATCGGTCGGTCATCATCGGCTAGCCGCGCTAATAGGTGACTGAATAACGAATATGTCATTGCATTGCAATGCATATGCCTAAGTGAAGTTACGAAATAATAAGTAGAAAGCAAAAAACAGGAAATTGAATTAATTTTAACTTTTGTTTATTTTATATTTTTATTTTATTTTTTATTACTTTGTATGCATTTTTTTAGTCATGAATAATTAATAATTGACAGGAACGACAGCCCGATTACGAGACTAAGGCCTAGCTACCCACAACCATCGGAGTTGTGCGTGCGAATTTGAACAGGGTTGGAAGGGACCTATAGTTTTATGCCGATTTCGAACGGCGAGTTGGGAGCTTTTTCATAGGCAATTTTACTCTCAGAGGTTTGCCATTTCCTGCTGAGGACAGCCGCCGAAAGAAAAATTGTTGTTTTCCTTTTTTCCGTGTTAGCAGCAACGGAGTCTTGAACCTGGGTTCGACCGTCGCATTTAACTCGCGGTCCAACGCACCAGCTGAGCTGCGGCGGCTACTAGTGTCCCTACTCGCCAGTTTTGCACGTGAACAACAATTTTACAGTTCTTGTCATACAGAACCGACGTCTGGTTGTCAAAGAGTTTCGTTACTTAAGGCTGCGGCCCATAGAATCCGTTACGTACGTGAGAGTGAAGTATTCAACTGACAACTAAGTTAAATGCATAGTGAAATAAATAAAGTGAACCAGATACTGACAACTCTCTTGAATCGGCATGCTTATTTTATGTCACTATGAACAAATTTGTCAAATACTTAACTCTTTTTGTTCAAAAAATATTTGTTTTTCCAAGAGGCAGAACGTCTGCAGCATAGCAAAATAAAAATTGCTGAAATACCGAAGGAATCGTGCGCATTAGCTGGTTCACTTTATTTATTTCACTATGAGTTAAATGTATGAAATTGTGTCTGGTGTGACCCATACGAAACGGATACATTGAAGTAACGCAGAAAGTTGAGCAACTCTCAATTTTTGCCGTACGTTGAACACTTTGACAGATATGAATTGAAAATCGATTTTCTGTGGAAATTGTGTGTAAGAAAAGAAAAGTTTGTAATTTAATATGTTTTATACATAAAAATGGTCGAACATCAATTCATTAAAGCTGTGTAGCAGCATCCGTGCATTTTTGACAAGTCTGCACAAGCTTACAGGAACAAAATCGTAAAAAAAATTAAAAAAAAAACTTGGCTCTCAGTGGCGGCTGCTGATTTTGTATCCGTAGACAAGGTATTCATTGGGTCGATCCGCTCCGTCATTCCGTCGCTGTCAGTTGAACACTTTTACGCAACGGATGCAAAGTATTCTATGGGCCCGAGCCTTTAGGGTTTACTTTGCTGAGGTATGGACAACTTTTTATTGCTGTATTCAAAATGGCGATCGAAGCACCCGGTGTCACCCGGGTGGGTATTTGGTAAACGACATATGTATACAAAAACCTTTGATAAGGTGGTGCAGGTTGTGTTCTCAAAATTGTTTTTAATATAAATTTATACGAGATCCTTAAGTATCTTTCACCCCGCATTATTAGATTTTCTCTAAACGATCAGAAACGGAAAAATATGGGAGCGTCTATAGTTTATGCTCTCCAGTGCATTGTCGTATATGAGCGCGAGCAAAACTTTTTTTATACACATTTTTACAAGTTCAAGTTCTTTTCTAGGGTGCAAATACGTGTCCTATTTTTACTGCAAAGTTCGTAAACATATTTATCTGGGACCGTAATACATGATTTCCACAAATTTTACCAAGAATGATAAGAATTAGTACTCCTTGATTTATATTCTCTGCCAAGGAACCATGCAATTTCTTGATTTTTATTCTTTTATAGATCGTTAATGCCATATTTGGAATCAACAAATTTAATATTTCTTGGTACTGCATATGACTGGGATCCCTGGATTTTATAAATCCCCTATTATGTTGTAGTTTACCGTATCTAAGTTAATTGAAAAACTATACGATTATGTGTATACTAAATGAGTATGCCCTGGATTACACCTTTATAATCTATCTTTCAAAGGCGTTACCAAACACTGTATTTGAAGAATGAACTAGTAAAATCTTACCTTTATCTTTTTCATCATCACTAAAGAAAGTTCCAGAGCTTCTGACGAACTTCCCAAATTCTTTCCCCGGATGCTTGCTATACACCCAAGAACTTTTCCAAGTATCTGTAAAACTTAAAACTTTGAAACCTTACTTACTCGCACTTAATTTTACAAACATACCATCCTCGAATTTTTCTTCGAAAAAAACTTCGCATCTTACAGCAACAAGAAATATCACCAACGTGATTCCCACGGATTTTAAATACATTTTGTATTCCTGTATCGAACAGAATACTGTCCTGCAGAGTGCTCTTCAAATTAAATGAAATTAATCCCAACCACCAAACTGGACTTTAGGCAACTGACTGAAAAAATGTGGTAAAATTGCCAAACAAAAACCGGCAACCGAATGCTGAAACTAGAAATCTCTCTTACCTTTTCTCATTTAATGTAATTGGTGTAAGAGCAACAAGGATGACCAAATTTATTTTTCATACAGATGGACGTTGCTGATTGGTCGGCAAATATCCAATACAAATTCAACAGCTCGAACGTGAAGTGTCAAACGTTGCAAGTATCGTTAAGAATGTGCGCTATTACATTTTAAATATTGTTACGATAAGTTTCTACTTAGGCTAAAAACACACCGGATCAGGCAAAAGGTTTTTGATTCATAGGGCGATAAACCTTTTTTTAATCTAGCATGCATCAAACCATAGCCTAATAACAAAGTTGAATGGATAGTGACGTTACCCATAAAATAAAAATAGTTGTCAATGATTTGCTCAGTAAATAAACGAAATATCTTCTCAATCCATTTTCTGTAATTTTAACTCATTTAAATGTAGGTACTGTTTCTAAAACGATACGATATAAACAAAAATACGATTTGTATTTTTGTTGTATTAAGGCTAAGCTTCCCGCAACCACTCGCCTTGTAGAATGCACCTACTGTTTTATGTTGATTCCGAACGGGGAGTTAGGGACTTTTTATAAACATATCACTTTCAAAAATATGCAATTTATTGCTGAATGTAAAAATTGTTTTCTTTTTCACATCTGAATTGCCTATATATTTTCTATATATTTTCTTGAAATGGGAGGACACGAATGGGTTAATAGGTGATTGTTATTTTGAGAATTAAACTTCAAGTACAAAAGAGTATTAATGTAAGAATGCCAAAATATGGGTATGGAAAGAGGCTGTCATTGCTACCCATCCGACTTTGTTATTAGACCATCCCAGTCCGCCACGTCTCCAAGACGTCCCCAATGATGTCTGCAAGACAAATTCGCATCACACATGGCGACCGACATTTGTATAGCGAGCATGGCGATGACATTTTCATACAAGTGTCCAAATTTTCGTCAATGACCCCACGAGCGACCTGTCGCTCAAGCAGTTACTATATGACACGAAACTGAGAGAGGAAATGATTTTCAGACCATTTTTTGCATTTTCCGATCGTCCGATAGTGCAGAGGTTTTAGTACCCAAACATTCGGACAGCACCGGTTACCAGTAAATTCTTTGCATCTTAAAGTGCTAACTTTTCTTATTTGCTTATTAGCATTGCAAACCACCTTGTTTTACTGGTCTAAGTAATTTTGATTCCAACGCGCACCAGAAAAAAACATAAATAAATAATTTCAGGTCAGTTCATGTCTCAGAGTAGAGCTGCAACTCAAGCAATTCAAACGTTAGGGCTTTGAGGGCAGTCAGCAAAAACTGAAGTAAAATCATATTAACTCGTAGCGCTCCGTTGGCCCCGCTACGGAGTCATCCGTCATATGTTCCGTAACTCCGTAGGCTCCTCTGCGGAGCCCAATGTTTTTATAATGATTACGCTTAAGATGTTACGGAATCGTTGGCGTTGGCAATTGTTATCTGTTGTTAAAACGTGCTCAGTCTTTGTACTGAAGAAACTGCATATGTATAAAATAAATAAAATGAAAAACATTCACAACCACGTGTAATTCTTCTCACTTAAAATAAGACTCCTTCTTTTCACTCGTTCCGCTGCGAAAATGTGCCGGAGTTGCTGGTGGGCAATGGTACAAAAACGTGCGGAGCGCTAAAGGTTAAAACACGTTTTAACATATTTATGTTGAGATTTTCAACAACAACGTTTTTGGCAATCAATTTGCTGTAAGCGTACTACGGAATGAAAGAAAAAAAACCAAATGATTTTATATGCAAATTAACTTCAAACGCACCAGCAGCCCTTTCCCTGGCTTTTGTATGGGGAATTTTTCTGTGGCCTAGTTTGACCGAATTTGCGACTTTGGGGCCTGGTTTGACCGAATTAGCAACCGTGACTCCACTCAGTTTCGCGTCACATTGTTGTTGAGTGTCAAGTGTTACGTGTGGGCAGACGTGCCGTTTTGTGCTCCGTGGTTTTTTATTGTTTCTGTACGTCCCTCGCGTGTTTAATGTTCGTCCGCCTGATATGTCTCGTTCGATGCTACGCCGCGTGTGCCTAATAAATAACTAATAATATTTTTTTTTATTTAACAGAGTATACAGGCATATAAGATACAATCTTTTGCATGCCAATTAGAAACATATTCATTTTAAGCATTACACAATAAAAACTATATTATTACAATGTTTTAAAAATTTACAAAGAAAAATCTTAATTATGTGTAAGTGAAAGTAGAAAGGGTAAAGAGTGAGAGAAAAGTTTGAAATGTCATGAGAAATGTTTGAAGAGTAGATACTTAAAATTACCACTACCCGAAATACATTTGATAGCACTAGGAAGCGAGTTCCAAGACCTAATGGCGCTAACGAAAAATAGCCTACTGGAGTTTTTGAAATTATGGTTAGGAATTAGGAGATTGTAGTTTCGACTTGACTTGCAAAACACAAGTTTTTCAAAAAGGTACCTGGGACGCTTCGTGTGTATAAGTTTATGTAAGAACATGCAGTTTCGTGCTTCTAAGTAGCTTTTGAGGTCAAGGCCAAGCAACTGTCTACTATAAGAAGAAACGTGGTCCCCTTTCTTTAAACCATAGACGTAACGTGCAGCATTGTTGAAGGCAATAAGCAGTTTATGTTCCGACCTAGAATCAAGTTTGGTGTAGACAACTGCCGAATATGTAATTATGGGTAAAACTAGCTGTAGAACTAGTTTTCGTCTTGTCTCACATGGTACGAATGCAGCAGTCATTCTAAGATTTCGTAATGTCAAGAATATTTTGCTTACGACCGAGTTTATGTGGTCTTCACAAGACAACGAGGAATTGATCCTGAATCCAAGGTTAGTGATCCGGTCCACGAACTGCAGCTGAGAACCATTTAGAGAAATTGGAGGAATATCACAAAGCGAGAGCGGTGACTTGGAAATCGGAAGAACATAAGACTTTAGTGGATTAAGCTTGAGCTGGTTCTCGCAGGCCCATCTTTAAATGGCGCATAGGTCTTCATTTACCCTCACACATAAGTCCTCAACAAGACCTACAGGCCTAGACAGATAGAGTTGGATGTCATCCGCATATGCATGCATAGACACATGGCTACACACACTGAAAATGTCATTTATAAACATAGTAAAAAGGAGTGGACCAAGTACTGAGCCTTGAGGGACCCCAGTATTCACTAAATTATAAGAGGAAAAGTTACACCCAACCCTAACCCTCTGAGATCGACCATGTAAATAACTTTCCAAAAGTCTTACCGCACTATCCGCAAACCCAAAGTAACATTTGAGCTTTTGACACAATATTGAATGATTTACACAGTCAAATGCCTTAGAAAAATCTAACAAACACAGTAAGGTAACCTTGCCAAGGTCGTATGGTATTCTTATGTCGTCCAGGACTTTGATAATAGCTGTGGAACAACTATGCGCAGGACGGAAACCTGACTGATGGGGTGACATTAGTGCAAACATGTCAATGTGACTAGAGATCTGCTCAGCTATGAGAGATTCGAAGACTTTGGACAGTGAGGACAATATGCTGATAGGTCGGAAGTCAGCCGGATATGAAGCAGCTGATTTCTTCGCCACAGGAACAATTGTAGCCACCTTCCAAATTTCCGGGAAACACGAACTTGTGAAGCAGTGATTTATTATATGCGTGAGGGCACCAAGCACATAGGGAAGTATGAGCTTAATAAATTTGATGGCAATCCCATCCTCACCAACAGCATTTGATTTTATTTTACTAATGCAGCGAGTCACATCAAGTTCACTAACAGTGTCAAACTGAAAGCTACAAGGGGAGACGGCAAGTCTATCTATTGAACACAGGCTAAGCTTGCAGCAAAGCAAGCTAGACACAGAACTAGCAACAAAGTAATCATTTAGTACATCAGGGTCAAGACAGCAGGTATCCGAATTTTTACTGCACACTCCGACACTTTTCAGGTTATTCCAAAGCTGTTTGGGCGGTAGAGAAGGACGTAGTTTAGAGATAAAGAAATTCTTTTTGGACTTTCTGAATATAGAGACAGCTTCATTCCTAGCCCTACGGTGCATCTCCCAATTGTAGTCAGTTGGATTTCTCTTCCATTTGCTGTAGGTTTTATGACGCTTCTTTAGGGCCAGTTTAACTGCAGCAGTAAACCAAGGACAGCTGCCATTGATAACACGACGTGTACGTACACATGAGGCACATGAGTGTCAAACAATCTGGAAATATTATCAATCAGGATATTCAATTTATCATCAACTGAAGAGTACCACCAGCATTCAGACCAATCTACAAGTGACAAGTCATTCAACAAACAAACAGGATCAATGGACCTATAATCACGGAAGGAGAGAGTATTTTCAACAGTAACAGTATTAAACATAATATTCAGAGTAAAAAAAATGAGATCATGATCAGAGATAAATGATATTTGGTCACACAACAACAGCGAGGAAGTATCAGAGACAACAAACATATCCAACAGGCTAGGACAGGCATTGACCGCAAACCTGGTTGGCATCACAGTATTAACTACACTAAGGCCTACCTCAGCCACGCTATCAAGAAACTTGCAGGCAAGGCTCTCATTGGCAAGAGTATTAATGTTAAAATCACCACATAAAACAAAATGATCATAATCAATCGCACAACAGGATAATGAAGCAAACAAGGGGTCCAAGCTGCAGTTACGGCTAGGATTATAGACACAAGAGAGAAACACTTTAGTTTTATTGTCAAAGATTTCAATGTTCAGAAACTCAACCTCCGATCCACAAGACTTACTCAGTACATTGACCTTCAAGTCAGCTTTGCAATATATAGCAACTCCTCCCCCTCTCTTGCCTGATCTATCATTACGGAAAAGTTTATAATTTTTTAACATTAGGTAAGAATCATTCTGAAACCAAGTTTCAGAGACACATATAACATCAACAGAGGAGTTCTCAAAGGTGTACCTAACACAGTCAAGTTTGAAATCATTTAAACTGCGTGCATTAAAGTGAACGATTTTTAGCCCCGAGTGCTGCTTGCTCAAAATATTGATTAACGTTTTGTAATTATCGCTAGCGCCAAAGTCAGAACTATTAATATTCTTATTACTTAACCTTGCTTCCATTTTTGTTTTGAATACATCTTTTGAATGCTGGGCAATCTCTGCTGAATACCGAGTGATCTACATTGACATCCAATAATCTTTTCTGTACCAATTCATGACAATTTACACACTTAACAGAATCAGATTTACAGTCTTTTACATCATGATTTCCCGCACATTTACTACATGCCTTTTTGTTTATACATTCGCTAGCTTTATGGTTATAACCAAAACATTTGTAACATCTCAATATACTAACATGCTCAAATACCAGACAAGAATCCCATTCTATATTAATTCTTTTTTGTGCTAAGATGCTATCATAAGTGACCGCATCAGTTTCAATTATAGCATTGTAGCATTCTTCCCTTCTATTTACATTTGTATAAACTTTTATAATTTTAAATTCTTTGCCAAAACAAGCATCAGTTTGTTTATTTATACATTCCACAATACGATCATTATCGAGTCTCTCCGATAGGCCAATAACTTTGAACAGCTTCTTGATCATGCTTCGCTCCTTCGATTTCTCCAGCTCATAATCTTTACCAATTCGCTCATTGATTTGCTGTTGCACTTGCTCACAAGCCTTCTTGTTCTTACATTGCACGATTAGACCGCCACTATTTAGCTCTCGCACAGATATTAATAATAACTAATAATCCTAAATAATTACGAAATAATAACTAAACGCAAATATAAAACAAAATAACAAATTGCCGTTAACCCGTTCTCGCTGTCCGCCGCATTGATCTCTACTCACGTTGTGTTTGTTGTGGTTCACTTTCCATGTCTCCCTCCTCCGTCCGAATTCATTGGCGCTACATGCGGTCTTGTTCGACACTGAGAAATTGACTGTTCTGTGGTAAAGGCATAACACTTACCACAGAGCATAATCAATTTCTTATTGCGTCAGAACGCATTCCCGGCTACTTTCCTTGTCCTTTAACCCACCCAGGCCATGGTGCTAGACAAATTTTGCATAGCCTTCCGCAACGTGCGCGGGCTCAGGGCGAACTTTTTCGCTGTATACGCGTTTGTTTATCTTCACAAACCCCATGTAATGGCACTAGGTGAGACCCAGGTGTGTGAGGATGCAGATCCACTAGATTTTCACATCCCGGGGTACCACTTACTGCCATTATTCTCTCCTCATAGGGGTCTTGCCCTTTATGTTTGCAGTAATGTTGCGTACCAGTGCCAGCAAGAACTATACACGACGTCGACTACATGTGGGTTAAATTCAATATCCAGTCGCACATTCTGCACTTTTGCTTTCTTTACAGAAGCCCGAATTCAGGGAGAGATTTTACTTATAACAAGTTTGATCTTCTCTCTGATTCTATTTCTCATATTTTGGAATCGTATCCGAATAGTGAAATTGTAGTTGCTGGTGATTTCAATATTCATAATTCCAATTGGCTACGCCATTCCAGCCACACAACTCCTGAAGGCTTATTTGTCGAGCACTTTGCCGAGTCTAATAACTTGACTCAAATAGTGCATGAACCAACGCATATCCCCTGCGTTGCGGGGCAAGCTCTCAATACTCTAGACCTTTTTCTCACTTCACATCATGAAAAATATGATGTTGAAATGCACGCACTTCTTGGAAACTCGGACCATTGCACCATTTTGGCGTATTTTTCATACTCTTCTATCCTCAATGCTTCACCCTTAGCCCCGAAGCGCTTAATGTGGATGTATGATAAAGCTAACTGGAGTGGGCTCAACGATTTTTTCGCCCACTTCAATTGGAAATTGTGTTTTCTTGATGGAAACATAAATGCCGCAGCCAAAATGGTTGAAGAAATAATATTATTGGGAATGCGGTCCTTCATCCCTAATAAGAAAATTTGCATTAAACCTAAGGACAATCTCTAGTTTAATGAGACATGCAGAATTGGTGTCAGGTCCAAAGAGGAAGCTTTCAGAGCATGGCAGGCAAATAAAAATGCCGCCACTGAACAGCTGCGTAAACAGGCTAGAAATCGATGCAATGCCATCCTAAGGCGCCAAAAGTTTCTGCACGAACAGCGCCAAAGAAAAAAAGTTCTTCAATGCCAGCGTGGTAGTAAGAACTTTTGGTCATTCGTTAAGAAGGTGAAGAACCAAACATCGTCTTCAATTCCAACTCTTCTTAACAATGATCAAATCATCACTCACTCGGTTGATAAAGCTAACTTGTTGGCTAAAATTTTCGCAGAGAATTCCTCTCTGTCTCCCAGCGATCAACCACTGCCCGTAGTCAAAAACGTATCTTGCTCTATGCCAGAAATTCATTTTCGGGCACGGGTAGTTAAAAGAGTGCTTGCAAATCTCGATGTAAATAAGGCTTCAGGGCCGGACGGCATTCCAGCCCTTGTTTTGAAAAAGTGCGCTACTTCGCTGGCTTGTCCATTACGCAAACTTTTCAACATGTCATACACCACCGGTGTTTTTCCGACATGTTGGAAGGTAGCAAATGTTCAACCAGGCAAGACTACTGACCCTGCGAACTACCGACCTATAGCAATTTGCTCGGTGCTTTCCAAAGCAATGGAAAGCATTGTAAACTTTAACCTTGTGAAATATCTGGAGCACAATAGACTGCTAAGTGACCGCCAATACGGCTTCCGAAGACAGCGATCGACGGGAGACCTTATGGCGGTCCTCACCGAGAAATGGAACCATAGCATTCTAAACCTCGGTGAAAGCAAGGTTGTTGCATTGGATATTTCCAAGGCTTTTGACCGGGTGGGGCATAAAGCACTCGTGTCAAAATTGATTGCCTATGGTGTTGGTAGTATCTTCTCTCGTTGGATAACGAGCTTCCTCCATGATGGCTCTATTCGTGTTGTAATAGACGGCATAGCCTCGGAAAAACATTCCCTTAGCGCGGGAGTGCCGCAGGGTTCGGTCCTTTCTCCAACCCTTTTCCTTATCTTCATCAACGACCTATTGTCGTCGACGAAGAATCCCATCTACTCGTTTGCGGATGACAGCACCATTTGTCATTCATACTCCTTCACAAAGCGTTCCAGCTCTGTGGAGATTGAGAGAGAACGGCCCCGTATGAATGACACACTTAATAGCGACCTTCAAACAATCTCCAAGTGGGGGCAAGCGAACAGGGTCGATTTTAACCCCCGCAAGACCAAATGTTGCCTGTTATCCCACAAACGAGTCTCGCCACATCCCAACACATCCCTGGTTATGGGTGGTGTGGGTATTGCGGAATCGGCAACTCTTGATGTTCTGGGCATGTCCATTAAGAACAATCTTCGTTGGAACGATCATATCTTTGGCGTGTCGAAAGAAGCAGCCAAGTGCCTCGGCTTCCTAAAGCGGTGCAAAAAATATTTCACTCCGTCTGATCTCCGCATTATTTCCACTACCTATATCCGACCCAAAATGGAGTTTAACTCGCACCTCTGGGCGGGGGCTTCAAAAACCCATTTGGAGCTCCTCGATCGGGTGCAAAACCGTGCGATTAAACTTATAGGGGACAGTAGGGCATCCAGCTCTATTGACTCCTTGGAGCATCGTCGAAACGTGGCATGTGTGGTGTTATTATACCGATACTTTTTCGGTAATTGCTCAGTGGAGATGAGCAGCTTGATGCCATCACTCCGAGTATTCCCCGGGCAACCCGTTTGAACACTGGCGCCCATGCATTCCACGTCGAAACGATGTTCCAGCGCACTACGCACTACAGAGAGAGTTCGTTTCTGGCCCGTACAGCGCGGTTGTGGAATGGTCTCCCTGCGGATATTTTCCCCAGCACATATGATCTCGATGGGTTCAAGGCAAGAGTCCACAACCACTTCACTCATAACCCTATCTCCTAACCTTTATATCCTTCCTGAACCAACGCAATGCTTCGCATTAATAGGGGTCATCCCCTGCGCGTGTGTTCGTGTTAAAAAAAAAAAACATAGTCATTGGATCAAGCGTTCACCGGCAGGGTTACCGTTGAGAATTTTGAAAAAGTCGCACAAAAGGTCGTTTTTTTTAAAAAAAAAAAGGTCGCACGAAAAAGTCGTTTTTTTATTAAACCAAAGCACAACTAATAAAACAAAAATGACTTAACAATTCAAACGATATAAATACCTTAGAAATAATTCATCAAAAATGTGTTTACATACACTTTTGCGTATCTATTTTACATTTAATTTTTAATAAAGTGTTTGTATACACTTTAATATATTAATCATAAATTCTATTTTTTGTAACTGCACCTCTGTATTTTCGCACAAGTTCATTACTGGGCATCCAGTCTTCTATTTCGGTATCTAGCGAATTTAGAGCTGATAGCATGGACTAACAAGTTCCTACAATTAACCTGTTGGTTAATTTAATTTTCATTAATCCTAATTTTGAAAAAATACTTTCCGCACACGCACTGCTGTGACTTAGAGTTAATACATGCGCTGCCATTTAAAACTTTTTTTGAGCTTCCTACTGTATGCCAAAAATGTTCAATTAAATGCTCAATAATGAGCTGATCAATCGAATGAGGTTACCATATTGCGAGGAATGTCGTAAACTTAATATATTTTTTAAGGGCAAATATGTGTGATTTTGCAGTGTATGGCTATAAAAAGAGGAAGAAGGATTTCACTTAACAAAAAGGGGGAAAAGGTCGCACAAAGATGGAAAAAGTTGCAAAATTATACAAGTTTGAAAAAGTCTCAGAGCGTAAAAAAGGTTGCACAATGCAACTAAAGTCGCACAACGGTAACCCTGTTCACCGGTGACCAAATGACAGACATGTCGTTAAAGCGTTCACCGATGACCGCACGTCAAGCGTCAGTCACAAGTTCATCATCTGCTTCTAACATGTTGAGCAACACTAAAAAACAGTCGTTAATTTAATTTGGTTTTATTTCTATGCACACCAAGCATAACAAGAAAACGACCCTGCAAGAACACTATAGGTAAAATGATTAATCATTTAACCTATATTGCTGATAGGAATTTTCACCAGAATTCCCATCAGTTTCTGAAGAGCCGTGTGAAAAGTTTTTTGAGTTCTGGCACAGATATACAGCTGTCTAGCTCGCACCTACTATGGCAAAAGATTCAATAGGCAGCTGTTCGCTCGCACCTTCTATCATTGTGGTTTGAATACCTTATGATTATCAAGCTGTCTCGCTCCCTCACACCAGCCTTCAACAGAGTTTCTGTCAGTTCTGATTAATCAGCCCTGATAGAAACTTCATTGATTACTGGTGTATAAACCTATCAGCACTGATTAAAAGTCATTTTTCGTTGTTTAATTTTTTAATTAGCTATATAATAATAATTCATTTATTTGCACAAAATGGAATTGAAATGAATAAAACTAAAATAAATGAAAATTGTTAGTTTAATTATTAATTAATTAATTTAAATCATAGAAGAAAAAACTGAAATTAATTATTAGTTTCTCTGCAAACATTTTCTTTATTACGATGCTGATGTCACCATCTTCAGGTGAACCTTTGATTTTATGCAAGTTCGTGGTCTAAAATAAGGGGTTAAGGAAGAGGTTTACATTTAGTTAAAAATTTTTCAGATGATTTTTCCACATATTCCATTGCTTGAGCGGATTCCCGAAATTTCGTAAGTTTCGAGACATTGGATTCGTAAATACTTTTCTCTCTGCTCAAGCAATTTTCCACTTTCTTTTTTTAATTTTATTAACTTAATTCACTAAACTCAAATTCTTTTTTCCGTTTTTCGCCTTTTTCCTTCCTTTTTTTTTCTTTTTCAGATTCCAGCGCCCGTCCGCAAGCACACAAAACGCACAAACTTCACAAAATTCCACGATTTTTGCGCGCCATGTAAACGAGCTCCTGCCATGTTCACGAGCCAATGTTAGCTATCTCGTTCTCTCATATATAACCTCAGGTTTGTAACAAATGTAGCCGAACTATCTCTTGTATTATCATTGGATTAATAGCAGAGGACATTTTTTTTTAATTCAGAATTTTCTTTAATTCAAAGGTAATACGTAAATGTGTTAGTTTCAGCGAGAATTTTTATGGATGTGTTGCAGTTTCCATCAGTCATGTCTTGCAGGGGAAATGTTTAGTTTTGTTACGTTGCCACGTTGGGAAAAAACAGGCAAAAACGCTCGCATTGGACCAAATTCAAAAGTTGCGAATCTGAACTTTTTTTTACTTATCGTAATATAGATACATTAGCGATATAGAAAATCAATTCTTCAAGTCCTTTATCTCATAACCGGGGCTTTCAGGGCTTTCAAAGTTGAGCGTTTTATTATATTAATTTTCACTTCTAGCAAAATATCGTTACAATACTTTCTTCAGATGCCCGTAGAATCTATATTTTTGAATGAAATCCTATAAGTTTTCCCATGTGGGGTTACGACATTTAAGCAAATAATATTAAACAAAATTTTATTTCAAAAATGTTTATTTCGACAGAAAAATTTATATCTATCCTATGCTTAATTTTTTTATAAAAATGAAAAAATCGTGATTTTCTAGGGACTATAACTTTTGAGGTTCCACAGCATTCCTCGAAATACTTATACACTGATTAGGTGGTACATTTAACTAAATGATAGTACCAAACTTAAATGCGAGCAATTTTCGCATGCCAACTCAAGCATTTTCAGTACTCAGCATTCAGTAAGCAACGATATCTTTGTAATTGTTGAGCAAAACTACTATAACGTATGGAAAACAGCAATGCTGGTATTGAAAGGAATAAATATGAATTTAAATATATAGAATCGAGACGTGTACATATATAGTGAATTGATTAAGTTATGTCCGTCCGTTAAAATGTCTTCCAGCCAGCCTGTCTAATGAAAGGTATTCATAATAGGTTTTGAAAAATTTGAGACACCAAACTGAAATTTCGTACAAAAACTTTGTAAATCATGAGAACATATTGCCTAATATGGGCGTGGTTTGCCCATTTTTTAACAGGATTGCCATATAAAGATATTTTTCAAAATATGAACTTTCAAATATTTACCTCCGTTTAGGGATATTTTTGTCTGGAAATATGTGTGAACTGCCTCTTTAACCCCGTATGATACATAATAGGTCATTATTTTAACTTTTAGTGAGCAAACTTATACTTGTCAGTTAACCTCTTCAGTGCTTTATAAAAGTAAATGAGTAGTCTAGATTTTTAATTTTTTTTTAAGAAAGAGTTTGCCTCCTTTTATAAAAGTGGGCTAAGTGTCTCTAAAGAGGATTTTAATGCAATGTAATGAAATTTTAGCCTATTTTAATATTGTTAAAAAGAAAGTCTGTATGAGTGGAGTGGGCGTAACCATAAGCGATTTTTTTTTAATTTTTGGAAAAAATCATCTTCTACTTATGGGAAACCATTATGCGAAACTTCAATCTTTTATCTGTACTATTTCCGAAGTTGCAACATTATTCGTTATATGTACATTCGGAAACCATAAACCTTGTGTTGCGAAAAAGTGCTAAAATTCAAATACGCTAAAACACGAGGCATAAGTGCAGTATAGCGTACCCTCGTGAAAAAAATAAATAAGTATATTTTTACAAAGAAGTTTGGCTCCTGAATCTTACTTAACTTAACTGGCCATAAAAACCCGTTATCGGGTTACGGCCTGCCGCAAAACTTCTCTCCAGGCGCCTCTGCTGTGCGCGCGCCTTCTCCAGTTGGTCACACCAAGAGATAACAGGGCCTCTTCAACTTGGTCCTTCCACCGGAGACACGGCCTCCCTCTTCGCCGTCGATCTCCAACCACCGGAGCTTAGTCGTCCATACGGCAGATATGACCGAGCCAGCGCAGCCACTGGATGTTAATTCGGTGTGCTACGTCCATGTCTTTATACAGCTCATACAACTCGTTATTGGTTCGTATACAATAGTCGTCGCCAATATAAACAGGGCCGAAGATTTTACGAAGTACCTTCCTCTCGAACACTCCGAGGGCCGATATGTCGCACAGTGCTCCGACACCATACAAAATTGGGACAAAAATAGAAGGAGTGCTCTAAATTCGTTGAAAATTGGCAATTTGAATTATTTGGGGCTACTGACTTCAAAAATGATGTTTGTTTTCCAAAAAAATATATAGTTAAAAAAAAATCGAATATATATAACCAAGTATGCAATCACCACCGAGCCTAAACCGCTGGAACTATAATGATGAAATTTGGTCAATAGTTGTATTTTAAAAATTAGCGATTTTAAAAAATTCGATTATATAGACGCACTCTGTTTTTTGGTCGGATTGCTTTAAAATTTAGTATATATATACTTAAAGAAAAATAACGAAATACGTACTTTAGCGTTTTTTTAAATTCGACTTTCAAAGGGTGGAAAGCTTGAAAGAAACAATTTTTGGTTTTATTTCCGTAGAGCTTAACATAGAGATGACACAGCTATGAAGATGCAATGGTATGTTAAAATTTACAGGATGAAAGAAAATAAATGCCATTTTTCAGACCGTTCAGTTTATTCAGTTTCACTATCATCAATAATGATGTTTTTACTCCCACACAAACAGTTCAATTGAAATAAAACTATTTTACAAATAGCTTTCTCTCATAGCTTTCTTCTTTATTGTAAACAAGTGTAAATAACGCAACGTAATTTTAACAAAATTGCCTTCCTTAACTTTCCTCATTATTCTCTGAAAATATGAGCATTAAATCACATTTTAGCAAAAAATTTCATAATAAAACAAACAAAAGTTGGATAAAATGGCTCTAAACGGGTAAGCAAAACCATTTTTTTTATAAAACGATCATAATTTGTGGCATTGGCTTTATTAATATAGAAGTTTTCATATTTTATGAAGACTTCCGTATGGCAACTCTGCCTTTAGTGGGCGGACCATGCCCATTTTAAATAGCGACAGTGCTACTATACTTTGTCTTTCTAGTTACATCACTTTCTAGGCGTTACAAGCTCCGTACCAAAGTGAATGTACCGGTGGGCACCTCAAAGTAGGGTATAAAAATCCTATTTTTTTAGTTAGAATAGTTTACAAAAATTCTATTATTTTCCAAGATCGTAGGAAATCGCAGAATTTTTTTTATTGATCCAAAAGAATAAAGTCCATTCTATAGGATTGCGTAAAAAATAGGTGTGATAATGCGCGATTCGACATTTGCGATGTACATACAACGAAATATAAAAATGTATACTTTTATGTTTTCTGAATAAATTCTTTAAATTTTTTCTAGCTTGACTCTGGGTCCAAAGCCATTTGATATTCACCTTCGCCATCACTTTCGGCAATGAGGGCTGAAGGGGGTTGTACAAACTTTGTACTTTGCTACTGTAGCTCGTAGGGAATAATTTGTATTAAATATTTTCAGTTTATTAGCCTATTTCCATCAGGCCTTAAATGCATTTAACATCGCAGTTAACCCTTAAATGCATGGCGTACCATATATGGTAAAATTCCTAAATCCTTCGTAATTCTATTGAATCAATTTAAATCATGTTTGTGCTTGCTTGGTCGGCCTCGATAGCGGGTAGCGCGCTGGCTTCTCATACCGAGCGCCCCGGGTTCGATTCCTGGCTTGGGCTGGAAAAAACACTCATCTACTTCTATCGCTATCCATATGAAGGGAATGAGAATTACAAGAATCGCACAAGTGCGCTCTTGGCAGGCAATGGCAAACCTCCAAGTGTGAAAGAAAAACTGCCCATCGCCGTTCGGATTCGGCGTTAAACTGTAGGTCCCCTCCCCTCCCTTTCCCCATCCGTTTGAAATGTGTGTTGTATCACATGTTGAAAAAAACAGTGTTGCATACGCATTTCAAACGGGCGGGCCCGTTAAGAGGCCTAAGTGTGTCTCATACAGAGGCACCCACCCCAACCTAACCTAACCTTGTGCTTGCTCTAGATTGATTCGAAAATAATTGCCGTTATTTTAAATGTCGCAACAGCTTGCTGAAATTTATATTCAGTTGACTGTTAGCTACCGAAGTCGCCAGTCGTAAATTTTGCGAAAAAGTGAAAGTGTGAATTTTATTCGTGAATAAAATATCAATTGTGGTATTGTTTTTCTAATAAATGTTACAAGTAAGTACATTTGTGTTTATTTTAGCCAAATAAAATCGAATGTTATGAAATACAATCATTTGATATACTTTTTTTGTTTTTTTCGCATGTACCATTTATGGTACTTCATCAAATCTCTTTCCTTGGAAGTTCAGCTTTAAAGCCAGATCCAGAAGATGATTTCGTCAGTCCATTTGGTTGTTTCAAATATTTTTTAAGATAGTGGAAAAGATAGTAGCCGAAACCATTCACTACGGTAAAGTGGTAAAAATGATCAACAAATCTTTTTTGATATTTTTGAACTCGGTAAATTCATTGGTATTGTTACGAATACCAGTTCTAGTGGGCTAGTACGAATCACTGGATTGTGCAATTTGAAATAAACAAACACACTTAGTTCCTCAAACGCAGTCAATAAAACCCAACAGTCACTTTATTTCACAAAGATTTACACTTCACTTTCTTTACACTTAAATATTTGCTTAGTTATTCCGCGTGGCAACTCCGCTAGTCAAAATCAGACTGACTCGCTGCGCCGCACCCGGCTGCCTTTTATACCTGTCTGGCCATCGCGCAGATCGTTCTCGCTCATTCCGGAGTGGACTGACGGTTTCCATGACGATCGCGACCATCACTGCTAGGTTAGACTAGAAGTTTCCATCATTGCCAGGTTGGACTAAAAGTTGCCATCATTGCCAGGTTGGCCTAAAAGTTTCCCTTATTATCGCGGCCGTCGTTTCCAGATTGAATTACAACACGGCGCGTAGCGACAGGGTTGCTTTGCACAGCGACAGACCGTCTTATCGTTACACTGCCCACCACTTAGACTTGTTCGACCCGAACAAGTGCCGAGGTTCCGCTGTGATAAGGCGCCAGGCGCTCCAAATGGACTACCTTCAGCTTAGCGCCTTTATTGCTGCAACGTTGAATCCTGTAGACCACGTCGTTAATCCTAGTCACGACTTTGTAAGGTCCTTCCCATGACGTTTGCAGTTTCGGAGACAAACCTTTCCTCCGCTGCGGGTTGTAGAGCATTACCAGATCGCCTCCTTGGAACCCTGCTGAGTTGGCCCGTAGATCATATCGGGCTTTCGCCTTATCGCTGACCAGTTTGGTGCGGCTCCTTATAAACTGGTGAATTTCCTCGAGTTCCGCCCGCTTATTGACCACGTAGTCCGTCTTAGCGCCTCCCGTCGTGCTGACTACCCCGAACTTCAAGTCGGCGGGTAACCGCAACTCTGTGCCGAACACTGCTCGGGCTGGAGTGAGTGATGTCGTGTCGTGCGGGGCTGACCTATACGCCATCAGGAACAGGGGAATATGCGTGTCCCAATCCTTTTGATTCCCGCCTACCACTTTCCGCAGGTATTTCTCCAGCGTCCGGTTAAAGCGTTCCACCATGCCGTCGGACTGTGGGTGCAAAGGCGTGGTACGAGTTTTCTTTATCCCCAGTAGCTCACACACTTCCTTGAATACCGCAGACTCGAAATTCCGGCCTTGATCTGAATGCAACTCCAACGGAACTCCGAACCTGGCTACCCAGTTGTTTACCAGCTTTTCCGAGATCGTAGTGGCCTCTTGGTTAGGAATAGGGTACACTTCGGGCCATTTGCTGAAGTAATCCATTACCACCAGCACATATTTGTTGCCTTGAGTGCTAGTTGGGAATGGGCCGGCGACGTCAATAGCTGCATGCGGCCCCGAGACCTTCTTGTTGGACCTTTCGCGGCTGAACATCGGTCACAGCTCTTAATCCATTCGGCTACAGACTCCTGGCATCCTACCCAGTAGAATCGTCTTTTTATCTTGGCGACGGTTTTGGTGATGCCAAGGTGCCCTCCACTGGAGTCGTTATGGTATGCCTCGATGACCTCGTTGATTCTGCATTTCGGCACTACCATTAGGGAGTTGCTGGTCCGACCATCCGCGCTCTCCCATTCGCGATACAGGCATCCTTCCTTCAGCCGCAGGCTTTCCCACTGCGCCCAGTAAGCCTTAGCAATCGGGCTTTCACCGGCCATCCCCTGCCAGTCCGGACGTGCGCCTTGCTCCTTGCCTTCGATGATTTTTGCAAGATCCCCATCCTCACGCTGGTCCTTTTACCATAACGCATAACGCTTACCAACCGGACGTCCACTATCTGTTCTTTGCTTTCGGCTCGCGAGCACTGCCTGCATTCGACTTTGCACGGACGGCGTGACAAGGCATCGGCATTTCCATGGCTACTGCCCTTGCGATGCTCTATCGTGTAGTCGTAGCTCTGCAGTCGCTCGATCCACCGCGCCAATTGCCCTTCAGGATCTTTAAAGTTCAGGAGCCATCTCAATGCCGCATGATCTGTGCGCAGGCGAAACCTTCGTCCATACAGATATTTGTGGAAGTGTTTTACGCAGTCCAATACCGCCAGCAGTTCTCTCCGTGTCACACAGTAGTTGCGCTCCGGTTTCGACAGAATCCTACTGTAGTACGCTATCACTTGTTCTTGGCCGTCTATTATCTGTGATAGCACACCGCCAATACTATGCCCGCTTGCATCCGTATCCAGCACAAACATCTCTCCAGGCACGGGGAAGGCCAGAATTGGAGCAGTGCACAGTTTTTCCTTCAGCCGTGCAAAAGCCTGCTCCTGCTCTTCGTTCCACTCGAAAGCTCGGCTCTTTTTCGTCAGTTTGTGCAAGCTGCTGGCTATGTTCGCGAATCCCGGAACAAATCGGCGGTAGTATGTGCACAGGCCCAAGAAACTGCGGAGTTCGTGTAGATTGCGTGGCCGGGGCCACTCCTTCACCGCCGTGATTTTGTCTTCATCCGTATGTACTCCGCGGGCGGAAACCGTATGACCCAGATACTTGACCTCCTTTTGGAACAGCGAGCACTTCTTTGTGTTGAGTTTAAGCCCAGCTTTTTGTATCCGCTCGAATACCTCCTCCAGCTTTCCCAGGTGGTCGTCGAAGTTTTTACCCATCACGATTATGTCGTCGAGGTACACCAGGCACGTCCGCCAATGCAGCCCTTTTAGCACGCGTTCCATTAGCCGCTCGAATGTTGCTGGTGCGTTGCAGAGTCCGAACGGCATGACGGTGAACTGCCACAAACCATCGCCAACACTGAAAGCCGTTTTCTCCTTGTCCTTGTCTGCAAGCTCTACCTGCCAATAGCCGCTGCGTAAGTCGAGCGTGGAGAACCACTGTGTGCCTGACAGCGTGTCCAGGGTGTCATCGATCCGAGGTAGTGGATAACTGTCCTTCTTGGTCATATCATTGAGCTTCCGATAGTCCACACAAAACCGGGTACTGCCATCCTTTTTCTTGACTAGCACGACCGGTGAGCACCAGGGGCCCGAAGAAGGCTCTATGACCTTTTCTTTCCGCATGTTTTCGATCAAATTTGCGACCTCTTCCCTCTTGGCCAGCGGAACTCGTCTGGGCGGTTGGCGAATCGGTTTTGCACTTCCGGTGTCGATGTTGTGCTTCACTATGGCTGTTCTTCCGCCTGCTTCTGCCGCAAATATTGACCCATAGTGCTGCAAGAGAGACCTCGCCTTCTGTTTCTGCTTGGCCGTCAACTCGCTGCTCCACTGGTTCTCCTGCGGTATGACGTCCATGTTGAAACCGTTCTTCCTATTACCTCCAGGTGGGCTACTCTCGCAATTGACCACGGCTACAGCTTCGTTACACTCGCCAATTACCTCGTCTTTACCGACATATCTGGGTGCATTCAGGGGGTTCAGTATTCTAACTGGTATTCTGCCATTCTTAGGTTCCACTAATGTACGTGCGATGATGATGTTGTTGTGTCCTTGTTTCGGTGCTTCCACAACCCACAGCCGACTCGTCCCATCGTCCTCGTCCACCTTCGCCCACACAATCGCCTCAGAATTCGCTGGTATCCTCCGGTGTTGACACGATACAACCTTCCTTACCGCCACGCTTCGCTCATAGCCGGTGTGCAGCGGGAATTCAACGTTGGCACACCTCAGCACATTTTCTTTCAGGTCCAGCGTAAAACCGTGCCTAATCATGAAATCCACGCCGATAATCACGTCGTCCATTATATCCGCGACGATGAACTCATGTTCCAGGCTGCTGGTGCCGATAGCAATCGTTTTTGTAACTTTTCCTCTTACCGGCGCACGCTCGCCAGTCGCAGTCCGCAGCTGTATGCCATGCAGCGGTTCCCAGCTCTTCAGCAGCTTCCTTTTTATGATCGAATATGACGCTCCAGTATCCAGTGTCAACATGAACAACTTTCCATCTATCCTTCCTTCAATCGTCAAGCTGCTGGGCTGTCGTTTCAGCTGTGAGACGAGGACGGTGGGGCAGCAGATTGTGGGGATCAGCTCACGCCCCTTTGGGCTGACCCGTTTTAGTTTAACGGCTCCTCATCCTCAGCCCTGCGCTTGTAGGCTGAGCCTCGATTGTCAGTATTCCTCTCTTGAGGCGATTGCGATCGAGAACGGGAACGCCTCTTTCGTTGGCGACAGTCTCGTGATATGTGGCCCTGCTTGCCACATACCCAGCAAACAACTTTAGAGGAGACCACCCGTGGCCTGTCCGGTGGCTCCGAACTTATGGCCTGGATCGTAATGTCGTTGTCTGGCTGGATCTGGCGTATCCTTGCAGGTGCATACCGAGCGCTCCCAATCCATGTCGCCTCATATGTCATCGCGCTGGTCACCGTCTCCCTAAATGTCAGCTTGCCCATCATCAACGCACTGCGACGTGTCTCCGGATCACGAAGACCTTCAATAAACGCCTCAATCTTCATCCTTTCGAGATCATCAGCGCCGAAGGACGGGTAGCACAGCTGCACGAGCCGCTCAATGTCTGCTGCATATGTCTGCAGCGCCTCGTTGGATCTTTGCCTGCGGTTCTTCAGCTCACAGTAGTACAGCGTTCTGTTGTGCTCGTCGCTATATTTGGCCGCCAGCGCCCTCATGACGGTCTCGTACTCACTTCGTAAACATTCTGGAACTGATTTTATTACCTCAGCCGCAGCACCTTTAAGAGCCAGCGCCAATCTCCGACCTTTCCTTACATCGGTCCACTGATTTTCCAGAGCAGCCAGGTCGAATTGCAGCTTGAAGGTATCGAACGGCGTAGTCCCATCATAAGTGGGCACTTCTGCTCGGGTGGCAACACTTTCCGAAACCGGCGGCAACCATTCTCGAGGCTGTACCTCCCTAAGCCGCTCGACCATCTTTCTGTTCATCGAATCTTCCAGACTATCAACTCGTTTGTTCAGGGAATCATCAAGATCGTCAACACGTTTGTTCAGGGAATCATCCAGGTCGCCAACTCGCTTGTTCAGGGAATCATCCAGGTCGTCGACTCGTTTATCTAAGTGCTCTACCCGCGTCTCCAGGTGCTCGACTTTCCCATTAATCCTGTCTGAGATTTCCTCCACTTTCTGCTCCAAGCGCGCAGAATTTTCCTGAAGCTTGACTTCCATTCGCTCCGCCACTTGCGCCGATATTTCCTGGGTCGCCGTTTCCATTTTTGCCGAAATTTCGAGATTCGTAGTTTCCAGCTTTGCTACCATTTCACGGTTGGAAGTCTCGAACATGCCTTTCATTGCAACCATTAGCTCGCTCATGTCCATTGCTTGCGGTGGCGCAGCCGTACTTTGCGTCGACGCGGCACCCGCAGGCGATTCCTCCACTTTGTCCGACGCCTCTAGCTCCTGCGTTCCGAACTCGTGCGCAGCCCAATCGATGCCTCGTGATTCACACGCCTCTCGCAAGCGCAGCTGCAACTCCACCTTTCCGCCAGCAGTCGGCAAATTCCAGGCAGCCAGCTCCTTTTTCAGCTGGTCCACCTTCAGTTGCTCGAGTTTAACCATGTCTGCGTTTTATAATTTTATTTAATTTTTTTTTTGTCCTTTATTTATTCAGTAGCACAATCCCACTTCTGACACCAAATGTTACGAATACCAGTTCTAGTGGGCTAGTACGAATCACTGGATTGTGCAATTTGAAATAAACAAACACACTTAGTTCCTCAAACGCAGTCAATAAAACCCAACAGTCACTTTATTTCACAAAGATTTACACTTCACTTTCTTTACACTTAAATATTTGCTTAGTTATTCCGCGTGGCAACTCCGCTAGTCAAAATCAGACTGACTCGCTGCGCCGCACCCGGCTGCCTTTTATACCTGTCTGGCCATCGCGCAGATCGTTCTCGCTCATTTCGGAGTGGACTGACGGTTTCCATGACGATCGCGACCATCACTGCCAGGTTAGACTAGAAGTTTCCATCATTGCCAGGTTGGACTAAAAGTTGCCATCATTGCCAGGTTGGCCTAAAAGTTTCCCTTATTATCGCGGCCGTCGTTTCCAGATTGAATTACAGCACGGCGCGTAGCGACAGGGTTGCTTTGCACAGCGACAGACCGTCTTATCGTTACAGTATTATATATTATATGTAAGAAGAATCCACTTCATCCGAAGTCCTTCAGGCCAATTTGCCAAACTTCATTTGTACTAAAAACTCTAGAGAAAGTTGTGGACAACTATATAAGGACGACAATCCTATTAGACAACCCTCTGCACACTTGTCAACATGCCTATAGGGCAGGTCGTTCCACCGAGACTGCTCTGTACCAGCTGACAAGTGTGTTGCAGGAAATTCTGGAACAGAAGGAAATGGCACTATGTGCCTTCGTGGATATAGAGGGGGCCTTCGACAATACCTCTCATGAAGTCATAGACAATTCTTTAACCAGCAGGGGCTTGGCTAACACCCTAAGAGGCTGGATACATAGTATGCTCGCTACTAGGTCGGTGGAGGTACAGACTAGTACGGGTGGCCTAGTATTAGCAAACACAACCCGAGGCTGTCCACAGGGGGGAGTACTATCCCCTCTTCTGTGGAGCCTCGTGGTTGATGATCTTTTACAGGAGCTAACTAATGCTGGCCTAACGGTTCAGGGTTATGCGGATGATATCGTAATCCTATGCAGGGAGAAATTTGAAGATACCCTGCGGGAAAGGATAACTTTAGGACTAAAGTTAACCAAGAAATGGTGCACAAAGGTGGGGCTGAATATAAATCCGGCGAAGACCACCGTTGTACCCTTCACAAGAAAATATAAACTTGATGCTGTGAGACCCATACGTCTGGATGGGGCAAAGATATAATTCCAGAAGGAGGTGAAATATCTAGGTGTTATACTAGATCAGAACCTTCTCTGGAAAGGGCACTTAGAGGCAACGTTAAGGAAGGCCACTAGGGCTTTCATGACCTGTAGGTCCATAGCAGGTAAAAGTTGGGGCTGCACTCCGACTATACTGAGATGGATCTACACGGCGATTGTAAGACCCATGATCACGTATGGTTCGGCTGTCTGGGTATGCAAGATCAGCCAGGCGACCACTATCAAGGCGCTCAGTAAGCTACAAAGACAGGCATGCGTTTGCATAACAGGGGCTATGAGAACGTGTCCAACAGCATCCTTGGAGGTTCTTCTTGAACTCACACCTCTTCACTTGCACATACAGACGCAGGCGAAGAGGGCTCCCCTACGGATGACTGATGTTAATATCGGAGCTGAGGTCGTAAGAGGATTGATAATCTCACGCATCAGCATCCCAAAATCGCAATACCGAGGGACACAATCGCACCGAAGTTCAGCTTTGTCAAACGGTTCAAAACTGAACTTAGTAACAAAAAGAAATGGGTAGGTATATCGGAGACATATCTGATCACAGATCAGACCAGCACATGATATCCTGGTACACAGATGGCTCCTTAATAGGCAGGCACCGGAATAGGAGTATATGGGCCGAGGATAAGATACTCAGAACCGATGGGAAAGCACACGCCATTGAAATATACGCCATTGAAAGGTGTGCTCACTTCAATCTGGGGAAGAACTACCGGAACCGGAAGAATGACATTCTTTCTGACAGCCAAGCGGCAATCAAGGCTCTTAGATCTTAGCAGGTGTCCTCGAAACTGGTATTGGAGTGCCTTGAGAAGCTGAATAAACTTGGCCGTTACAACAAGGTCTGGGTACTTTCGGTTCCGGGCCACACCGGCATTGAAGGGAACGAACGGGCTGACGAGCTGGCAAGGAAGGGAGATTCCACACCCTTTGTCGGCCCAGAACCTTTTTGTGGGTTGTGAAAAGGAGCTTGACCCATCCTACTGAAAAAGGACGAGACAACCAGAAGGAATCAATACTGGGGAAAATCAACCAGGTCTAGAGCATTCGAAGCTGGTTATCGGATCCTATAATAGGAAACGATTCCAAGAATGTATGACTTTATCAAAAAATAATCGTACGATTATCACGGGAATGCTTACAGGGCATTGTAGATTGATGATAGTTCATCTAACTAAACTAGGAATCCGTGAAAACGAGTATTGCAGGTTCTGCTTGCAGCAAAACGAGACTGCAATACATATACTAGGAAAATGCCGTGTACTCATGCATAAGACAAAGAAGCACCTGGGGGACCATCTCATATCTCGTGCAGACTGGGTATCCAAAGGTTTAGGAAACATACTAAAATTCCTCTCGGATACTGGACCCACTGACAGTCTTTGAGGTCCAAGAAGGGGGCACAATAGATCTACTAGGTCGCAGTGCATTATCCCCATCAATAATAATAATAATAATAATAATATATTATATGACCTATTACAAACTTCCATGCGTGAGAGATTATTGGAATAAGGACAATGGAGTTGATGCTGTGCGTAACGTAATGACGGTAAACAGATTTGAGAAAATAAAGGAACACCTTTACCTACACCTGCACATGAATAACAACGATGATTACCATGCGAAAAATCCTGATCGTTTATTCAAATTGCGACCTGTGCTGAATTCTTTGAATGACCGCTTTCAATCTATTCCTATGCAATATCGTCTATCAATAGATGAGCAGATGTGCTCAACAAAATTTCGCGCCAGAAATACAACGTTCTACTTCAAAAATGCAGCTAAGGGAATTGCCTCTTCGAACGCTGAAGCAACACATGGCTGCTTCATGTTTACTCTCACGACCCGTGTGTCCGATCCCACGCTCTCCGCCTTGGTACATATTCTGAATAACATAACCTCGAATCTTCCTATAGCAACAATCAAAATTTACTCTGAGGAGCAACTTCATGGACTTGAACTGGCTGACCCAACATTCAACATTTCAACATCAGTAGACATCTTATTAGGAGCACAACACGTTTGGGATGTGCTCTCAGGCAACAAATTAGCCGACGTTAGCGGCAACTACATTGCTGCTTCTTCAATTTGCGGTTGGATCGTCACCTCTAAGCAGGTTGGGAAGAAACCTCTTCCATCAAATCGAAGAGCCTATTGGTCTTCTTTGCGCTCAAGTAATGTATTTTATAAAAAATACAAAATGAACAAACGTAGCGCAAATTATTCGCCTCGGGAAATCGAATATCTTCTTGTACTTGTGGGTAAAAATAAACAAGTGTAGGATGCCTTACTTTAGGACCGCTGAGCTTTAAAATTTTATAAGCTAAACTTTGCACATGCGGCACCGATCGTAAAAGTCTTTGTCTTCAAATAGATGGAAGTGGTCTGGCCGCATTCTCACAATTCATTCTCTCAATTTACAATTTTTGATCTCATCACCGTAATATTTAACACATCAAATATTTCTGCATCACCATGATCTTCCTCGTTCGAAGAAACACTGAAAAAGTGGCCCTAAGTCCCATAGTCCTGTCCCTTCCTTCTATGAGAAACATAACTCACTCTTGACTACCGCTAAAAAATTTCGTGACCTTGGAGTGATTTTTGACGCTTAATATACATTTGTGCCACATGTGAACTACATCATTCCGAAAGCATATTCACTTTTAGCATTTATCCGGCGGTATGGTCAGGAGTTCATGGATCCCTTTACGCGTAATCTTCTGTTTACATCTCTCGTTCGTCCTAAACTCAAGTACGCCAAACGCTCAAACCTACTTCGCACTCTCCCCGGCTTGAAAGAATTAAACGTAGGTTTCTTCGTTTCACTCGACAACCGCTTCATTTCTCTGATCCTTTTCCTTTATATTGTTACGAAAATTAGTTCTACAGGCAGGAATATTAGTTCGGCGTGTACGTACTACTGTGTACAAAGAATACCCGGAATTCGATTTCTTCGATTATCGTGGTGTTGTGCATTATGAGTTCCTTCCGCCGGGCCAAACTGTCAACAAGGAATATTACTTGAGCGTTATGCGTCGTTTGCGTGAAGCTATTCGCAAAAAGAGGCCGGATTTATGGAGAGACAACTCTTGGTTTTTGCATCACGATAATGCACCATCTCACACGGCATTGGTTCATCGTGAGCATTTCGCCAACTCTTATCGTTCCACAGCCCCCGTATTCGCCTGATTTAGCTCCTTGTGACTTCTGGCTATTCTCCAAACTCAAAAGACCACTTCGAGGACACCGTTTTGAATCGATTGAAGAGATTCAACGTGAATCGGCACGCGCATTGAAGGCCATACCGGAAGGTGACTATTTGGCATGCTTCGAAGATTGGAAAGTCCGTTGGCATAAGTGCATTGCATCGGGGGGGGGGGGGACTACTTTGAAGGCGATGAAATTGATTTGGAAGAATAAATAAAGATTTTTTGAATTATAAACAAATTCTTTGGGTATTCTTTGTACACAGTAGTATCTCTGGATCGTGTTTAGAATAAAACAATGCGCTTTACTTTACGCAGTTTACTATTACCACAACTGTATTATTACAACTGTTCGCTTTACACATCACTGAATTAGGTTAGCTTAGGGTGGCAGCTAAGGAGCCCACATAGGCCCGTTGTGTTACCACAGTGAAAAAGTGGCTCCTCACAGAAGACCCCACAGCTAGTCAGCGCCCCGGGAGGTGGAGGGAATCCACCGTGATTCCCTAATGAAGCGGGCTATGCCGCTAATATGGATGGTCGACAGATCTAGTAGATCAACCAGAAATGGGACGCCTAGGTGGCGAAGCCTCGTCTTGGCTAAGGCCGGGCAGTGGCACAAAAGGTGTACAACGCTCTCCTCCGTATCAACCGAATTGCAGCTACGGCAGTGTTCGTTGAATGGGAGACCCACTCGCTGGGCATGTCTGCTAAACGGTCCAGGCACCTGTTAGAACCGTCACAGTGTAAGCGATAGCACCGCGCCCTAGTCGCAGGAGTTGTCTGGTTCGGTTGCGGTTTAGCGAAGGCCAGATTTCCCGGGGGATCCCGCAAGCGCTTTCTTCCGCCCATGACCAGTTTGACAGGCGTAGATAAGCCTGGTTGATACTCAATTTGACCGACGCTAACGCTGCACCTACGGATTCAATTGCGTCCGGCTGCGTGGTGCCATTTCTGGCCAGCTCTTCTGCCTCGCAATTACCGGTGATACCTCTGTGACCAGGGACCCATTGTATGTGAACCTCCTTGTGCTCCGAAATGTTGTTGAGAGCGAACAATGTAGATACATAAAGAATCGAAACTAAGCTCACGTAACCGCTCAGCTGACATCAGTATCGCCATAGTTTCCGCCTGAAAGACGCTACAGTGGTCGGACAGGCGAGCTGCTACCCTAATGCCTAGCTCCTCACAGAAGACACCACAGCCGACCTTATTGTCCAGTTTCGAGCCGTCGGTAAGACTTCCACTGATTTGGGACCGAACGTCGGCCCTCTTGCCAGTCCTCCCTTCTGAGATTTTTCGTGGAAAACCCATGTGCAACAATAGGGGTATAGACTGCATAATCAATGTCTGAGGAGGTTTGTATATCCTGCCCGAGAATAGTGGAATGACCTATATCGATCCTAGACCATTTGATTATGGCGTTTAAGTGGAAAGCAGCCATCTTAGCTGACTGTCTGTTCAGAAGGTCAGATGGGATCCAGTTAAGGAGAGTGTAAAGCGCCCTTGTAGGAGTGGAGCGGATAGCCCCAGTGATGAGGACGGAGGCAAGTCTCCTAACTTTATCAAGCTTTTTCAGGTTTATTGAGCGGCTGGCCGCCGGTCACCATACAACAACCTCGTAAAGGAGGACCGGCTCCACTACCGCTGCATATAGCCAGGAAACGACGCGTGGTTGTAAACCTCATCTTGCTCCGACAGTCCTCTTACAGCAGTAGATTGCGCCGTTTGCCTTCCGGACCCTTTCGATGATATTTGCGTTCGCTACTTAATTTGAGCTCGGTGCCTTCGAGGCGTGGAAGACGAAAGACTTCCCAGTGAACAGAACAAGTTCCGTCTTGTTAGGGTTGGCCATCAAGTAGCGTTGATCAGAGCACGCTATCCTAACACCTGGGGGGCGGGCCTGGATTGGCGGCCAAAACGTCATCATAGACCCTCAAGAGGGCCATTTTCACCACCTTCCAGTTCTCCGGAGAGATGGTCATCGACTCCATTGCTAGAGTCGATGACCGCCCACACCAGGATATCTTTGACGGTCTCGCTAAATGACCGTGCAGGTCTTGCCACCGAGACCGTCAGTCTCGGCTTCTTGGTGGCCTGAGACGCTGACTGCTGAAGCTCCTTCCACCTCTGCCGATTAGGAGCCTGTAGGGAGACCTGTGGTGATGTGTTTCTCACATCAATGCTCCTCCTGGCCCATTCCAGGGAAATTTTGTCCCTCGCCGAGAGCTCACTCGGAAGGATCAATTCGAACCTCCTTAAGGTCCTGAAGGCTGTTCTTCGGGTCCTGTAGGCCCGCGTAGAGGGTTTGACGGAGAGAGGATGGACACGTGAAGTGGACGGACCGTCCTGAGAGGCAGCGGATCCTGGCTTATTCGCCTGAACCTTGCTACCGCTTCGTGCAACTGCGGGCCTAGGGAGCACCCTACTTCCGCCCGGACACTGGGCATTTGTGGTGGAAGCTGGTCGAAGATGGGAGAGGAAGGCTGACTTGACTTTGCCTGACCCATTTCGGGTAATGCGAATGCCGCACTCCTTTCGGGCTATGCGACGAGGAAGAAGAGGATTTCCTATTCATTGCGAGTGGGTCAACACTCACGGCCGCTATCGCCACCCGATACACATCACTAAGTCACATACAAATGTTCCACTTGATTGTTTTACTTTCACTTCGTGTTTCTCCCTGTTGCAGCGGATCAAAATCAGACTCACTCCTGCGCCGCACCCGGTGTCCTTTTATATCCGCCTGACCGCCGCACGGCTAGTTCTCGAACCCTCCTGCATTGACTTGAATCGCCTCTGCCCTGTCACAGCTCCGTAAAAATGTCCATGCTGCTGTTGTTGTTGTGCTATGAGCGACATGGATCATCGCGCCAGCCGTGTAGTATGTGTTAGGCAGAGCGAGAAGCATGATTGTTACTCTGCGCCAATAACTAGGGCCATGTCTAATTTTAACAAGCTTTTAAATCAATTGTGTTGGATCTGTCTTTTAACCCTCATCGGTCCCTCGAGAAATACATCTAATCGGTCCCATTGTATGCGCGCATACACATATATTTTTAATTGTAAAAAAGCTAAAAAAAATTAACAACCATTTATGTTTTGTGATTTTTATGTTTATTATATTGTTTACTATCGTATTAATACATTTGAACTTCATAAAGGTAGATTAAGAATGAAATTAAAATTAGAATATTACATATATTTGAAAAAAAATTGAATTTTTAACTTTTGTCAATTATTTGTACGGGGCGTGGTCCGCCCCCAAAGACCCATTTATATATACGAATTTCTCAAGAAACTATCAACCGATTCTTACGATATAGGTGCTATATGAAAGGTATTTTCTTCCTCTTTCAAATAATGCATAATATAAGGTATATATTATGTACTAATAATGAGTTATAAGCGAAACAACTTTTTTTTACAAAAATTGTTTAAAAACTAATTTTTCCTCGAAAAAAATTGTTATTAAGCTATTATAAGTTTAATTTCATATCATAGTCGGTGAAATTCCCTTTACAATGAAATATAAAACATTCAGAAACTGTGCTATTTTGCAATAATATTTAAATTTAAGATGAGTTAAAAGCACCTGTTTGCCGAATTGAAAAGGAGGTTATGAAGATTATGCTTAGGAACGATCTCCTGCAATCAAAGGATTTGAACAAACAAATATTGTTAACAATTTACTGGCCCCAATATGGTAGAAACTCCCATTAGGGTTATTTTTTTTGAGTCCGGCCGAAGGCCGCCCACACAAAAGGTATTTGAATGCAGAGATACTGTTTGCTGCGAAGCTGAAGTTATGTTTATGAAGATTATTGATTAAGAACGACCGACCGCACACAAAGGTGTTGAATACAAAAATACTGTAAACACCTGACTGTTTCTGATGTGGTAGGGACTCCAATGAGGGTTATTTTTTTGAAGCCCGGCCGAAGGCCGGCCACCCGAAAAAAACGTATTGCCAAGAAAACTATGGCCTTCAGTACTTTGTACAACCCCTTTCATCCTTAATTGTCTAAATGTGGTGACGACGGTGGTTTTGAAATTGTTTTTTAAAAAAAATTAAAAAACCATACTTATAAAACATAAAATTATACGGTTTTATATTTCATTGTAACGGGAATTTAAATTTCAAGGCTATAATGTGGTAGCAAACTTATGGTAGCTTAATAATAGTTTTTTCGAGAAAAAAATCCGTTTTAAAAAATTGTCGAAAAAAAATAAATTGTTTCGGTCGATAATTTCTTGAGAAATTCGGATATATAACTGGTAGTTTGGGGGCGGACCACGCCCTCTGTGAATGTTTCTGCGGCAAAATTTTAAGGTTATTAGACTCCTCTTTCCGATAAAAACAAAAATTTAAAGAGGGTGTGGTATGCTGCATTTTTTCCCCATTTTTTGAATTGACAAATTTCAGACATCAAAATTTAAGCAATTTCAAAAAAGTTTGTTTTCTTTAAGCGGGAGATGGGACAATGAGCATGCCTAAAGGCACTAAGAAAATACATTGAATTTTTGTTGCTGCCTTAGTGCTATCACCGTATTAATACGTCTTGCCGTGGTGCTATAGCTTGGCTCAAGGCCAATTAATACAGGTGACCTCGTTGGATGAGGCGAATTGATTTTTTTCTGGTGGAAAAGGTCTAGATTGTCAAAATGCCTGTGTAAAACTTTGACAGTTTAAAAATGAAAAATGCAAGATTTGTTCTGATTGGCTGATTTTGACAATCTAAACCCAGAAAACAAAAACAAAATACATTGAAATTTTGTTGTTGCCCTTACGCTATCACCTGTATCAATTCGCCTTGGCTTGGCTGCAGGTTACGATGGAGATGATACCTAACTTATCGATAACAGCGTTAAAGTCTGGTGCTACTTCATAATTTTTATCAGCCACAGTTCATAGTAATTTCGAAGAGTGTTGGTTTGTAGAGAAAGAAAAACGAAGATGCAAGGTCTTGGGCTTCAAAGTTTAAAGAAAAACCCAGCTGTAAGTTAACGTAATAGAAAGGGTGTTTGCGTTGTTCGTAAACTGCTTAGCATGATTGCGTATTTCTGCTACTGCGTATAGCAGAAAACGATTAAATTTTTTAACTTACATAACCAATGTACGTCTCAGTTGATTCCGCTATACATATGTGTGGCTGCTGGAGCTCTAGGCGCTGTTTATTACATGGGTCGATTGGCTACCAGGAATCCGGATGTAACGTGGAATCGTAGCTCAAATCCAGAGCCATGGCAAGATTATAAGGACAAGCAATATAAGGTATGCAGTTTTAGCAATGTTTCGTTGTTCTAATCTGTGTTTCTTCCCTAGTTTTACTCTCCAATAAGGGACTACAGCAAAACTAAGAGCCCTGCTCCAAGTTTCGAAGAATAAGCTTCTACTGTATTGAATTAAGAATGCTTCAAATAAATTAAGCAAGTAATAAATGAGATTTTTGAGTGGGAAATGGAAACGTATTTGAACAGAGTTAACTGGTTTGACGTTGCGAGCTATGGGAAAAACGGATATGACTACGGGCATTGTGGTATAGCAGGTTTCTCAAAAACCAAAGACTAGTAACTATCATTTTGACGATGTACATAATAAGTAATCTTGTATCAACACGCTTTTCGCAAGCAATCCATTTGGTCAGTTTAATAATTGCATCTGCAATTATTAACTACTACACCTTTTCAACGTCAACATGAGAATGCTTAAATTCATAATTAGAATGCGGAAGTTCATAATGAGAAGTATAAATTCATAATGCGAATGCGTTAATTCAAAATGAGAAAAGGAAAATTTAATTTGGAAAATTTGAAATGAATATTATTACAGTATATTCCGTTTAGCTGCCTATTCGCTCAGGTGCATTTTCTGCTTAGCTGCATGATTTTTGAGCAAGTTTTCTATGATTTGTATGAAAAATACCATGATACAATTGTGTTTATTGTGCCATGGAAAAATACTTCATTTAGCAGCACTGGAAAATTTTTACGAGTTCAATTTTATTAGCATTCTTGCATGTGGTGGCACAGTTGCCAACTTTTCTATTTCAGAAAATTTTCAAAAATGACTAAATTTAGTGCGAAAAGCACTAAGTTGGCGACAGTGGTTGCTATGTCCCAAATTTTGCATTTTTATGTTTTGTTTTGATCACGTTATTCTTAAGTCCAATTCAAATCTTACAAAAATGTAGTTAGAGTCAGCGTTGCCGTTTTGGTTAAATTTAACCAAAATTGGTTATTTTCTCTTTCGTATGGTTAGATGGTAACATGCTTCAGATTTTGGTTCTTTTTTTAGCAAGTCAATACAGGTCTGCTTTAGGATTTATAATCTGTTACTTTAACATCTCGCTGCAAGAACATCATAACTAAAAAAACCAGTTTATAGCAACCCTGTGTGTAGCTGCATATGATCTTTAATCTGTCAAAACCACTTTGTAAAATATTCAATACTTTGCTCACAAGACGACATGAAAAATTTTTTGATACCTTGAACTCCCTGTAATGGTAAACTTTAAAATTGAATTTTCTCGGAATGATGTAGTTTTGAGTTATGACGTTCTTGCAGCGAAGGAGCGATATGTGTAAAATTAACCACATCGATGGCTTGACCAGTGCATGTTCACATTGTAAAGCCAAGCATTTTGTATCCGATGTGAGGTAAAAAGTTGTTGTTCCGCTAGCGAACGGCAAAAATTGTAGAACGATTTCTATTTTTTGGCAAGCTTTTGTTCTTCTTTAAGGCTAGCCAGTGCTTCTATGTTCCAAATTTTGCATTTTTATGTTTTGTTTTGATCATTATTATTCGTACGTTATACTTAAGAGTCCAATTCAAGTTTTACAAAAAAGCCCATGTGAACGCAGACGGCGAATGTAGGATTTCAAGAAGTACTCTAATGCAAAAAATATACATTAAATTTTAATAACATAAACCAAATGGTAGTTTTTTGATTACACCCGAATTTCGGTAGTTACAACTAGTTCAATATATTCGTTCATGCAAAATTTTGTTATATATAATATATCAATATTGAAAACAAATATATATATATATATATGTATATTTTTATATAGATCCTTACCATCAAAAAAATGTAGCTGTTTCCAAAAACTTTTTTAGATATTCCGCTTAGCTGCATTTTTAGCTTAAGTGCCCCAAATCATATGCATCGAAGGTGAATGCAGCTAAACGGAATGTACTGTATGTGACTCCACCCAACCCAGGTGCTTATGGAAGACGGGCCGAATGACGCAGGTGTTCCCCAGGTGTTGCGTAGACCTGCTTCGAAGCTAGCCGCCTTGCAGTTTGGTGAACCCCTTTTGGGTTCACGGCGGCTAGTCGGCGCCTAGTCGCCGGGCGAAACAAGGTGGTACATAGTACATAGTCTCTCAAAGCGATATCCACCATTTGCCTGTAGTGGAAAAGGGAGCACTAGAAAACGTAATATATGTATGTTAGCAGCATTGTCACAGAGCAGAGAAACGAGTGCTGAAATTACTGTATGTGTAGGTGCGTTTCGCTTCTCATTTGTTCGCAGCGATTTTGGTAAAACAGATTTACAATCGCTGTTTTCGTTGCCAGTCAATCGCAGTGTGACACTGTGAATACAAAATCACAGTGAAAAAATAACCTTTTGCGATTTTTTGCTCAACACTACTGTTCTCCATCTTCGCGAGCGAAGTCAGTGAGACACAAGCCGCCGCCGGAGCAACACAAATTGAAACGTGCGAACCAACCGAAGCCAATTCTTTGACATCGCCGCCACGCGAACCAAACCAAAAGGAATCGCCGCCATACATTCATTCGTCGCCACAACACTTGCCAACACATTTGTCATAATTTTATTAAATAAACATTCACATTAATTCATTCACACGCCGCCCGCGTTTTAATCCACATTTCCACAGCTCTCATCATGGTGTCTTACATCAAGACCCTGATACTGGCCACAGTTTGCATCGTATTGAGGGTAGTCTCTTTCGTTTATAACGTCATCATCAGGCATAGAGTCTGGAACTGTCTTTTAACCGGTCTGTTTTGGTAGTTAAACTCTAAAGGTCCTGTTCAGTCTAAGTCTGTTTTTTTGGTCAAATCCTGAATGTCAGGTTGGATATAAAGGTCTGTTTTGTTGATTTGGTCCTGAGAGCCCTAGTTGGTCAGTATTAAACAGAAGTCTGTTTCGATTTGTGAAAGGACCCCGTCCGAGGGAGTTCTTCCCAGTTGGTGAGTAGGGCCTTGCGTAGCTGGCGTGTTTAGCCGAAACCGGGACGTTGCTCCACCTATTTCCATAGGCACTGGGCGCTGCCGCATCTGCTCGTCGGAAATTCTCCGATACTGTGGCGAATTTTATATTGGGTTGTGGCTATGCTCTAACCTACTGATAAAGGCATTAGCAAAAAATGATGAAATAAGATGTTGTTTGCCGTACATCATTATTGTCTTGTTGACAATTACGGTCAGTTTTCGTTCCACTTCATAATAAAACTTGAATACAGAATTTCGACCCTGCCGTAAGGTGGACATCTCTTGCTCTACCAACCGAGGTATTATAGCTCTGAAATTGAGCACTGTATTAAAGGAGGACAGTACCTTGTCCGATGAGCCAACCACTTTATTCCTTATCGCCAACTCCTGCTAGTGCTTAAAGCTACCACCAAAATCTTCAAAGATACGATAAGCGACGTGTGCGACTTGTCTACATGAGACGTACCTTGCTGGATTTCAGTCGAACTCGGGCAGCGACTTCACTAAGTCCAGCGACTCTTCACACACCCTACCAGGCACGATTGCCACCTGCGCAGGAGTTTCTATCCTAGCAATCCGGTTAGTCAAATCGTCTATTATGTTTTGGATGTTCTGCCAGGTCTGGTCGGTAGCTGCTCTAACCGTAGTATTTAAGTATTCAATAGGGCCTAAACAGTCTGAGGGTCCATTTTCTAAAGTGTGTTTTTTTTAATTTGATGTTTTTTATTTCACTGATTGATAGGTTACTGACAAATAAAGGTTTTCTTATTTTTTTTTTCAATAGTAACTAAAAAGATTTAAAACGCTTATACTTACAAATTTCTCCAACTTAATATACAGGGTTATTCATTTAGTGGTTTCAAAACCGCCGGTCTGGCAAGGCTGTCAGCTATTCAATATCTGTCATCTGAAGTGTCATTTATCTATTGAAAGGTTTGCCTTTTACAAATATGGATCGTTTAACAACTGAAGAACGCTTAAAAATAGTTAAAACTTACTACAAAAGTGGTGGTTCAAATGTGGCCACTTTTCGAGCATTACCGCATAAAATGAGAGGTTCTTCATCACCGCAATCGAGAAATTTTGCAATAAATCATGTCTAATCCGCATCCAGGTTAAATACTTTAGGCTCAGCCTAATTTGCGCGCGCGCGCTGACGGAAGAGGACGTCCTTGGGGACTTCAATGCAAAGGTCAGGCGAAAAAGGTATATTTGGTCACACAGTCGGGCAGTTCAGCCTCCTTGCAACCACTTCGAACGACGGTCCGAGGCTGATCGATTTCACCGCGGCACGAAACATGGTAGTAAGTAGCACCAGATTCAATTACTCGACATCTATAAGGCCACCTGGTTATCCTCGATCAACACAACCGCAACCAGTTTGTTCACGTTGAATGAAAAGGCATGCTTCTAGCATTCTACGTGGGCAGTCCGATAAGTACTTAGCCCCACCGCACGATGGTGCCACTATCGTAAGAGAAATTTACTATCATGTAGTACATCCTCGTAGACGGCTACTGTCAAAATTTCAGCCATATTGGATTTTTAGTTTTGTTTTGACCGCGTGTGGAAACGAACGTGTCCGCGGATTTTAGAAAAATGGAAAAAGAGCAATATCGGTCGGTGATTCGCCAAATTGGTCGCATTAGGCTGCGAACAGCTGCCCCATCCACCGTATTCTCCAGATTTGGCCCCGTGTGACTTCTCTTTCTTTCCAAACTTGAAAAAGTCACTCGCCGGGCAGAGATTTGAGTCGAATGAGGAGGTTATCGCCGCCAAGGAGGTCTCCAGAAAACGTATTTTTCAGACGGGTTAAAGAAGTTGGAGCATCGCTGGGTCAAGTGTATCGAGTTGAAAGGAGACTACGTTGAGAAATAAATCGCCACTTTTCCAAAATTTTCGTTTTTCTTTTGTAGGCTAAGTACTTATCGGACCACCCACGTAGATGTGTGCACATGCCGTAGGACGAACATCGACTTGGGTCACTACTAGCCAAGGTACGTATGCGTATTTGCGCAACCTAGTTTGCAAAGAAAGCTGGACATCAGTTAGCTGCGATCACAATGGATAGCCGAGGCTACTCTGCTCAACCTCTAATCAGCTCAGCTCCAACTTCTCCACCTGATGATATCGGCGGATTATGGGCTCACATATCCCACTCTAAGTGCGCCGCCGCAGAAAATGTCGTTGGTTTTTCGGCGCCCGCCACCCAAAAACCAATGATACATCGAAGGGTGTTGCGCAGCTACTGCAGCGAAGAATACTGCCTACAAAAAGACCCTGGAATCAGCTGCTACGCGAGCGGTATGGGAAAAATACCGGGAGGAGAAGGCGAGGTGTCTTTTTAGATGGAAGAAAATAGGACAAGAAATGCGCGAGCGTGAGAAAATCGAAGAATGGAGGAACAGGAACGACGCCCGAAATTTCGTCCAAAGAAACAAGCATCTCCAGAAGGTTTTAAGCCCGGGGGATTTTCCTGCAGACGAAAACGGAGATCCGGTTACAGATGCGCAGGCTGTACTGAGGTGGAAGGATCACTTCACCAAGCTGCTCGCAGGCGAGGAAGAAAACAATTCCGCCAGTTGTGAAGATGTTGTGTGGTAGGGCCACCGCCCACCTATGACGAGGTCCGGGTTGCTATCCACCGATTCAGGAACAATATTGCTGCAGGGCCGGATGGGCTACCAGCAGAATTGTTCAAGGCCTGCTGTGGTGAGCTAAACTTTATCAGTAAGGCTTTAGATCCGGTTAGTCCATCCTCGACCAGATATTTACATTACGCCTAATCATGAAAGAGCTTGGTATCCAGACAAGAGCGACGCTGAGCAATATCCCCAGCGTCGTCAAGATTGGAAATGACCTCTCCGACCCATTTGATATCGTTCGAGGCTTCAGACAGGGCGATTCTTTGTCATGCGACCTGTGAAGTTGAACACCATTGAGCATTTTGAACATCCAGCTCCTTGCCTACGCCGATGACATTGACGTCATCGGGGATAAAAAGCGGGTGTGTGCGTTTGCGGCAATCGAAAGAGAATCTGCTAAAATGGGTCTGGTGGTAAATGAGGGAAAGACAAGCATATGAGTCTACACGCAAGTCAAAGAATTCATCTACCACTGAAATAAATCGGTGTTGCTATAGCCTCGGGAGCCGGCCTCGAGGCCCTAGGTTCGAATCCTATCCACATGAAGCAGATGAGAATTACAAGAATCGCACAAGGTAGGCAATGGCAAACCTCCAAGTGTGAAAGGACAATTGCCAAAAAACCCGCCGTTCGGATTCGGCGTTAAACTGTAGGTCCCCTCCCTCCCTTCCGTTTGAAATGTGTTGTAATACATGTTGAGAAAACAGTGTTGCATACACATTTCAAACGGGTAAAATTTGTGGTATCACAATGGGCCCATATAGAGGCCTAAGTGGTCTCATACAGAGGCAGCCACTACAATCTACCTACGAGTAGCAGACCTCTCCCGACCGATGAAATTTGCACTCTATAGAACGTTTCGCAAAATCTTCCGGCCTGCGAACAAGGTATTCGACGCGGTAGTTGGAAATCGACCAGGGGAGGGGGAGGCCGTGTCTCCGTTAGAAGGACCAAGTTGAGGTCGTCCTACCATCTATTGGTTGACCTATTAAACTAAAGCAAAATTTTACAGGGCTATTCTGGCTACTATCTTTCAACTCACCTCAATCTTTCGAAGTACAAAAATCTTTCGAAAAACAATCTGTTATTCTAGCAATTATCTTGAAAGTTTTTTCCGTAACATGAAAGACTGTTTGAAAGTTGTGCTTTTGGGATCGTCTTTCAGTTTGAAAAAAGTACGTTACGTTGTGTTTTGTGAGATGAAACGAAAATATAACTTATTTTTCGAAGACTAAAAATGGCACAGCAAAAGCATGACATAAATAAATGAATATAGCAGTTATTTTTGTTTATTAGCGATGTAACAGTTTGGCTTCAACCCTTTCCGGGCAATTTCCACATTTGTTGAGTTAAAAATTTTTCCTTCAAAATATTGACTCTTATTTATGGTATTCACAGTTTGCGGGAACATTTTATTTCGGGCAATTTTCCCTAAAAATAACAATCTAATCTATACCCATTGTATATCTTTCAAACAATTGTGGAAAAATTATCAAAATAAAAATGCCTCGCTCAAATGGCAAACAAACGTTGAACATCAAATAAAGAAATCGTTCCGATAGTGGCATAAAGTACTCAAAAAATTCGCTCCGGAGATTGTGTCAAAAAATTAATTTGAATTTGCTTTTTGACTATTTCAATAAACATGCTCAGCAGTGCGGCAAATTTTGAAACTACCGGTATCTGTGTTTTTCATACAAAGCAAAAACAATTGAGATACCATATGGGAAAATTCGGGAAAATTGCCAGGTGGGAAATTTAACATGCTAGATACCGCTGAACTGTGAACACCATAATTGAACATTTTAGCAATAAAATACATAAAAATTTCAAAAAAATCATTTTGGTTGAGAATTACAGCTTCATCAATTTTGTACGATATATTGTACAATGGTCCGCAAAGGAATAAAAATTAATGAATTTTTGGTTTCGGTTTTTTAAGTTTTATGAACAATTCATTGATTTTTTGATAGAAAACATAAATTATAACAACAAAAAATGAAAACGTGATTTCATTTTGATCGAAAGTTACCTATATAAATTTTATATATAAACAATTGATTCACATTTATTCGGCCTTATATAACCATTGTTGTTGTTGCAAATCCTTTTTCCTCTCAATAAAACACAGAATAAACTAAAATTCATACGGTTTTACAGAAAGGCACTGAATATAGCCGATTCCTCTTATAGTAGTGGGAGTGGCAGTACGCATGTCTAATCTTACACAACCCGTGTCTGCCCAGTAAAACACAAAATCGTCTAGTCCTTTTTATTTTTCATCGAAAATTGCCGAATAGTCGAATTTTATTAGCCACGTGGTTTACAGATGGGCGTGGCAGGCATAATTTTAATAATTGACTGGCACGACAGCCCGCTTACGCGAGACTAAGGCCTAGCTTCCCGCAACCACCCGTGTTGTGCGTGTGAATTTGTACGCGGGTAGAAGGGACCTACAGTTTTTATGCCGGTTCCGAACGGCAGGTTGGGAGCTTTATCATAGGCAATTTTTACTCTCAGAGGTTTGCCATTTCCAGCTGAGAGGACAGCCACCGAAAGAGAAAACGAATTTTCCCGTTATTTTTTTTTAGGTGTTATTACGGGCAGTATTTGAACCTGCGGTTTGCTGCCTTCGACACGCGGTCCAACGCACTAACCAACTGAGCCACGGCGGCTCAGTTTGTATGCCTGCCACTGAGCGTGGCAGGCATACAAAAGCAAAAAATCTGTTACCAAACCTATAACTTTAAAAAAATGCAAACATAACTTGCAAACTTTGCTTTCCATTTGTACGATATATCGTACAAATTTAAATTTGTACGATATATCGTACATTTGATTTAAGTGCCATTGTACGATATATCGTACAATTTTTTTAAAGACTCGGGAAAAATGTTTAAACTCAAAAAATGTTAAATTTATTAACTTTTATAAATCAGTTGATTTTTAAACTTTTAAATGTTTATGTTTTTTGTTACCGAAAAATATTAAAAACCTGAAATTTTCCCTGCAGAAGCTTCGTCACTTGTTGCTCAACTTCTTGCAAAGATCGTTTTACAAAACAAACAAATACTGTGTAACCACCACCACTATGATTTATTTTTCTAAACAGAATGATACAGCACAGCCTACTTAACAAATATGAAAAAAACCGTTTCATGAAATGTGCGCTCGCTGTCAAATGAAATTTCCTAGAAAAATGTTATTTTAATTGTACGATATATCGACCAAATTTCCGGAAAGGGTTAATTGAGTCTCAATATTTAACTCCTCTATACGTTGGCGTTAACAGATTCGCGCAAAGGTAAAAGAACTTCGGCATCCATATCAACGCGCTTGCGTTTTAATGAGGATTGCGCCATCGTCACAGGTGACGATGCCGAATTCCATTTATGAAGACTCCAGCCTTGTCACCTGTGGTGATAACGAATTATCCGCCATAAAACCTCCTGTCGGCCAACCACAGCAGTTTCCCCGAAGACACACATTGCCCTTACCTCCAGATCGCTCAATATAGCCGCTGTTCGTGGCCCACCACCCGTCGCTTTTGACTCGACACACCACGACTTGCCGTGCATGCGATCACACCATATACCTCCAATGCCCTAATGTCTAGAATTGAGGTTGGGATAAGAAAACAAAAACAAGAAAATTAGTACAATTTCTTTCCATTGCGCATCCGTTTTGGTTGACCCTCTCATAACGTTGAGAGCGCCAGCCAATTTGTCCCATAACTGTTGAATTCCATTGGGCGCCCGCGGATTGTTGCGTCCTATCGTCATCAAAGGGTTTTCAGCCTCAATCCGCGATGTATTTGAGTTGTTCGGGAGTCGTCCGCTTAGCCTTTGTATGCCTATGAAATACATGAAGCATGCGAGTTAGTGTGAAATCTTTATTTCTTGCTGAATTTTAAGTTGAAAGTTACAAAAAACGTGGTTTCCTCCGAATGGCGTGATGGCGAAGAACGAACAGGAGCAAAGTGGAAGCGAAGATCAGCAGGGTTGCACTTGCCTGCTTTCTTGCCACTGTCCGCAGGCTTGCATGTCAATGTGCGGAAGTATGTGGTTGCCACATGGCTTCCCTTCCCGAAAAAGAAAAAAATTTTTTAGGCTGCAAAACGTACGACCTTTTTGGGTTTCGAAGCTGTACCGCTCTCCACCCTCGTCGCAGCACTATTGTCGCAGCCCGGATTGTCTACAATGTTCATCTCGACGTACGCAGGCTTCAGTCGATCGACGGAAACGTTACAGGCTTTTCCGTTGAGGAGGATGGTGAAGTACTTGCTATGCCTGTTAAAGACTTTATAGGGTCCGTCATATGGGTGAGAATGAAGGCCCTATTTGCCCGCGGCGGACGAAGACGTGGCTGGTGTGCTTCAAATCCTTGATTTTAAAAACGGGATGCTTCGCGTGGCGCGACATCCGTTCAGGGGTCAAGCCCTGAAATTGATTTCGTAAAATTTGTACCAGGTCGGGTGCGTTAGTTTCTTGTGAGGACGGAGCGAGGAACTCTCCAGGTAAACGAATTATTTCTCCATAAACTAGTTCGGATGGAGTAGCGTTGATATCTTCTTTCCAAGACGATCGCAAGCCTAGAAGAACGGCCGGCAGGGCGTCGTACCATGATTCGTTGTGGCAGAGCAGAGCCGCCTTGAGCTGTCGATGAAGCCTTTCAACAAGGCCATTTGCCTGTGGGTGATACGCTGTGGTTGTGATATGCTTTGAACCCAAGAGCTCATTAAGTTTTTTGAAAATATCTGACTGGAATTGTACACCCTGGTCCGAAGTGATCTTAGCTGGTATACCGTATCGAGCGATCCAATTAAGCATGAACGCACGCGCAACCGTGTCTGCCCTTGCATCTTCCAAGGGAATTGCTTCGGGGAAGCGCGTGAAGCGATCGATGATTGTGAGACATTGTCGACATCCTCTTGAAGGGGGCAGCGTTACTAAGTCGATGCGGATGTGCTGGAAGCGTTGGGTTGGAGGTTGAAAATCCAATTGGAGAGACGTTGTGTCTGGTGATTTTATTGCGTTGGCAGGGAATGCAAGTTTTGGCCCAGCTGCGGCAGTCTTTGTTAATAGATGGCCACACGTAGCGCTCCGCAACGAGCTTCCTCGAACCGCGTTGTCCGGGGTGAGAAAGGAAATGGAAAACTTGCTTTCTTAAGGTTTTGGGTACGTAAGGGCGTATTCTCCCAGTTGAGACGTCACAGTATATTGTAATATTTGAATCCTTGTACAGGACGCGTTGGAGGTTTAATGAGCAGCTTGGATTCTTGAGCAAGCTTTGAAGTTCGTCGTCGTTTTGCTGTTGAGAGGCGAGTTCATTGAGTTAGATCGCGGATGATATGGCATCAAGGCGGGACAAGGTGTCTGCCACGATGCTATCGCTGCCTGCGATGTGTTTAATTTCAGTTGAGAACTATCCGATGAAATCTAATCTGCGAAATTGCCACGGTGAGGCTTTGTCTAGTCGCTGCTTGAACGCATGGATAAACGGCTTGTGATCTGTGTAAATTGTAATGTGCCTACCTTCGAAAACATGCCTGAAATGTTTGAGCGCCTCGTATATTGCGAGCAGTTCTCGGTCGTATGTTGATAACTCAGACGAACGTTCGGTTAACTGTTTGCTGAAAAATGCTAGTGGTTGCCAAGCATTTTTAATTCGTTGCTGTAGGACAGCACCTACTGCATGCTGGGATGCGTCAGTGAAGATTGCCCATTCAGCGTCGCTTTTAGGGTGGGCCAGGTGTGTCGCATTTACTAGCGCTTGCTTGCAATGCACGAATGCCGACTCAAGTTCGGATGTCCAAACGACGGGGTGTGTACTTTTGATGGTTGGCCCTTCCAATAGTTTGTTGAACGGGGCTAGCAGCTGCGCGGCGTTTTTTATGAATTTTCGGTAGAAGTTAAAAGTGCCTAGGAAGGAACGCAATGTTTTTATTATCGATGGCTTAGGATATTCTAAAATTGCTGAGACTCGTTCTGCTAATGGTTTAATACCTGAGTTGGAGCCGGTATGTCCCAAAAATGTTACCACCTTTTGTGCAAGTGTCGTTTTTGCCGCGTTTATCGTAAGGCCTACATCTTCGTAAATGTTCCATGTGTTGACTTTCATTGTCCGATGCTACGAGTATGTCGTCGATGTACGTGTATGCGAATGGCAAATCTCGGGTGGTTTCATCCATGAAACGTTGGAACGTTTCGAAGCCCAAAGGTCAAGAACGGGAACTCGAAGAGTCCAAACGTTATTATAGCTGTTTTTTGGACATCTTCCGGCGCTACGGGTATTTGATTCAAAGCGCGCACGAGGTCGATGGTGGAAAACACTGTTTTTCCATGTAGATTAGCGACGAAATCCTCTAGGTATCTTACAGGGTACCTATCTGGTATTGTGCGGTCATTCAGGCGCCGTTAGTCTCCGCAGGGTCTCCAGTCGCCCGATTTCTTTGGAGCTAGGTGTAGTGGTGAGGACCATGGGCTGTTAGATCGCCGAGCAATCCCAAGTGTGGTCATTTTTTCAAACTCAGCCTTGGCGATTGCAAGCCTGTCGGGTGCCAGCCTTCGCGCCTTACTTGTGACAGGTGGTTCCTCTGTGGTCTTTATGAAGTGTTGAGTTTTATGCTTGGCGTTCTTTAACGCCCCACTTGGTTTGGTTATCTCTGGGAATTGCGAGAGTAGTTTCCAGAATGGAGATGATTCGTTGAGATGCATGGTCTTTATGGAGCAAGGAGTAACAAAAAGAGTGGTCCCGCTAGAATAAAGCTGGGTGTGTTGGTCAATTATACGTTTGTGTTTTAAATCAACGACAAGCCCGAAATGGCTTAGAAAGTCAGCACCTATGATTGGTCGTGAAACATCTGTTAGAACGAAACGCCAAGTCAAATCCCTGCGTAGCCCGAAGTTCGGTGTTTGGACAGTGCAGCCGTATGTGTTAATCACAGTACCATTAGCTGCGTACAGTTGATAGCCGATGGACTTCCCTGCGCACGTTGACTTGTCGTATGGAAAAACTGAGAGGTCAGAGCCTGTATCAATCAAGAATTGGATGTCTGTCAGATCTTTTATATAGAGGCGGCGTGAGGTTGTAGGAGAGTCGTGATCTGCTTCTAGCGACTCTCGTTGGGGTTTTCCTGAAATCTGCACCCGGTGGTACACTTATTGGCGTTCTGCCCGAATTTTGCGTGGTACCAGCACAACCCCGTTGATGGTGAAATGGATGGCGTGCGCGGTCGGCTGCGAGACCTGCGCGTGTATCGAGGGGATGCTGATCGCTCGCGGCTATGTGCTACGATAGCTGAAAGTTCGTCTAAAATTTTTGCTAAAGTTGCTACCTGCGCTTCAATGCTTGATATTGCTGCTACTCCCTGTGGAGTGAGGACTTCGTGCAGTTTGTCTGCTGCTGCTGCGAGTTTGTTGAGGTCAGCTTGATCTTGAATGACAAGACAAGTTCGCGTTTGGGATGGTAGATGCGACAGCCAACGAGCTTTAAGCACTTCTTCGTCGATGTCTGGAACTAAGCCACGCAGGTGTCGCAGTGTTGTGATGGCATTTTGTCGCCGTCTAAGAGTTGAAGAAGGTTCGCTTCTTTGGACTTGGAAAAACGAGCGATGAGGCTTCCTTAAGCGTCCGGTAGGCATTTGCAGTTGGAGGTGATAATTATTTCCTCCACCATAGATACTGACCGTGTGTCAATCAGGGGTACCGCGATATGGAATTGGTCGATGTCTGCTGTTATGTTGCGAATTCGGAATTGTGATTCGAGTTGTGCGAACCAGAGTGCCGGTTTTTCGCTACTGAATGCCGGTGTTTTGATGTTAATTTCACGAGCAATGTGAATGTTCGATTGCGATGGAACGTTAATTGACTCGTCCAGAGACATTTTGGCCGCTGTGTTCGTCGGGGTCACCAATGAAGCCTGCGAGTTAGTGTGAAATCTTTATTTCTTGCTGAATTTTAAGTTGAAAGTTACAAAAAACGTGATTTCCTCCGAATGGCGTGATGGCGAAAAACGAACAGGAGCAAAGTGGAAGCGAAGATCAGCAGGGTTGCACTTGCCTGCTTTCTTGCCACTGTCCGGAGGCTTGCATGTCAATGTGCGGGAGTATGTGGTTGCCACATACATATCTACATATTTTATAAAAGAATGCAATTACTTTTTTTGATTTCTTTTGCCGTTGATTGATTTTGCAGCTTTTCGTTTGATTTTTGTTTTATTTATTGAAATTTTGTCAAACAGCTTTTCAACTCGAGCGGGTAATTTCAGAGCTTTTTCCGAAAGATTTTTTCGTTGGAAGAACTAAAAATCTTTCATTCAGTCTTTCGAACTATCTTTCAGAAGTCTTTCAACTATATTTGACGGAATAGCCCTGTAAATTTACATTATCACACTTTTATAATTGACGCATAAAAATGGAGTTGTACAATTTTCATATCACATTTTTCCCAGCTGTGTGGTGTTCTGAACAGGGCTCTATAGTTAGCTGTTAAAGAATCAAGCGATTGTTTAATAATTTACTATAAAAATAGTTTTATTTGTTAAAATATGATACACATTACAATAAATGAAAAATTTTTTTATAACTTTGGGTTTTCAAAGAGTGGTCCACGTGATACTATAATGTCTGAGTACGGCATGGATTGTGAAATATTAAGTGCTCTAAACTTTTTCAATACAAGTAGTGAATAAAACTTTTGCGCCGCCTGAAAAAAGATTACAATTTAAATATAAATAAATGTAAAATAATTTGAACTATGCGCTAGTGTGTTTTTGAATTCTTTCATTTCACCAAATACAAGGTATCGTTTTTTATATGAAAGTAGTGTACACTGGTGGCAATTCCCAAAAACTCACTTTGAATAGGCATGAAAAGTCTTGTAACATTGGAGGAGAGGATTTAATAAAAAGAAGAGTAGTACATTACATGTCCATTGTTTGCTGTAAATAACGGCAGGCCTACTGTTATGTACTCACTTATAGTTTGTGTGATCGTGCAAAACATTCAGTGCCGCTAGTATTTGAAACGTGGCAGTTCACATAAATTCCGCGATTTAAGGAGGTGTTCCCGGGTAGAAGTTTGAAAAAATCGATGTTTTTGTTGGCGTTTTATTGTACCTTATACTATATAATATCACCCCCCAAAGTCGTTTTTCAATCCGCAAACTCAGTACCCACTTTTTTGCATGTTAATTGAAGTAATCTCAGCTCTTTTTGCTCCGCTTTCGAAACTTTAAACGCGTTTTTCTCGAAACCACATTTTTTGTACTGGCCGATAACTTTTCTCAGCAACTATGAGAGGTATCGACTTGAAATTTTGGGAAAATGTTCTAGATAGTTTTCATTGGATGCTAAACCAAAGTTTTCATCAAAAAATTATTGTTAAATATATTTTCAAGCACTCTAAAGATAAAAAAAGGTGGCAAAACTGGACAATTTTTTTTCATATGGCCGCCATTTTGTTTCTAATCAACATTTTGACTAAAACTGTGGTTTAGCATCCGCGGAATTTATTGCAGATTAATAATTGCATACCCATTTCTGTTTCAGATTACTGGTTCCCGAAATTTCTTATCGGCCAGCAGTGAAAATCAGCGTGACAAGGTCACATTGACCACTGAAAATTTGTACTTAGAAAATAAAATTTTTTGACACAAATATGAGTTTCTGTTCTCCAAATAATAAGGAACAACAAGCAAAAAACCAGAATATTGCATGTTGCCTTGTAGCTCCAAAATAATTTTTTGAAAAACAGCCTAAAATCGGCATTCTAGACGGGAACACTCCCTTAAATTAATGAGTGAAACCCAAAATATAATCTGTGGGATGTTATGCCTAAACAAGCTGGAATAGTAGATTTTTGTACTATTGAAAAAGATGCATTTTTATTTTCATTAGAACTGTGAAAATGCCAAGAGTAAGGTTATTGTCACCTGAAGAAAAAGGAAACATTTATGCATCCAATCAATAAGGGTAATCTACGCGGTGCATAGCGAATAAAATAGGTCGATCTAAGACACTAGTGTGTCTTTATTTAAAATCACACGAATCTTATGGCAAAAATGTAAGGTATGACCGGAACACGAAAATTATCTTAAGGCAAAAACGTGTGATAATGGCATTGTAATCAAAGACAACTTAAAGTCGACTGAATTTGTGCGCAGAATCGATTTGCCTATAAAGCCCCGATGTGTTCGACAATTTTTACAAAATTCAAACCGCGTTGTTTATACTACAAACCTCAAAAAATCCCCCTTAAAATGATTGTCATAAACACAAAAGCTTGAAATTCGCGAAGAAGTATATTCAGTATGGTGAACAGTTGCCAATAGTATTGTTTAGTGACGAAAAACGGTTCAATTTTGATGGTACTGACGGTTTTCAAGACTATCGGGAAATTTGCACGGAGGAAACGTTGTAATGGGCGGTGAACACCTCAAATCACCTGGATGCGCTGGAATTTTTTCGGGCCTTTTACAAAAGGGGATGGATTCTATCAAAAGTCATCTCCTGAAAATAACTGGTCTGGCACTGGGGCATAGACCAGAAACCTGGAGAAGGGCAAAGGCAGTCTTTATTGCGAAGGTCGGGAAGACTTAACTTCTTTTGTACTGCAAATTCTAGAGAAAGTTGTAGATAACCACGTGAGGATGACAGTTCTTATAGACAATCCTTTACACACGTGCTAGCATGCCTATAGGGCAGGACGCCCCACCGCAACTGCTCTGTACCAGCTGGCAAGGGAAATACCGGAATGTCTTACTGAAAAGGAAATGGCACAATGTGCCTTTCTAGATGTTGAGGGGGTGGTTGACAACACGTCTCATAAAGTCATATACAGTGTTCTAACCATTAGAGGGGACAATTCTGGACAAACAGTATTCTCGCTACTCGGAAGATGGAGATACAGGCTAGTACGGGCGGTTTGGTAATAGCACAGAATAAACAGTACAGAAGGCGCATCTGAAATAATTTTGCGCTTTCATTTCAGACGCGGGCGGGAAGCAACAAAGGTGAGGAAAATGTAAACGGAACCGAAACCATAAGCGCGAATTGATGTGCACGCATAGATTCGATGGATTTTTGCTTTATTCTCATTTCGACAACAACAAGCAATGTTGTTTTTTTCCGCAGCAAACCAGATTGGCTTTACTCGTGCACATTGAAATGGTGGTTGATTTGGCAGAGCGATCGCCAAGGCAAATTCAATAGGTAGTTGCAGCACCAGAACTGATTAAACTTTTTTCTTTGATAATTGGCACGACATTGTAACAATAGTTTTCCACTTATTATTACTTTCTTAACCCATTTTCGCGGTTTTTGCGATAAAAATTATTATTCAAGTAAAATCGATATATATGCTATCAGATATTCTTAAAAAACTTATCGAAATCGAAATCATCGAAAATCGAATTCATTTGTCGAACTACGCGCCAACTTTGCGTACACGCAACACAGATTCGAGACTTATCTAGAACACGCATAATGACACCCAGATAATTCACACACCAATTATAATTTTTCCTTGCCTTTATGTGAACGTATTTTCATGTCCACCAAAAAAAGAATTAACGTTTGACAATTTTTAGTGTGCGATTCAAAATTTGTCTGAAAAACATGTGTCTACAATGCGTAGCAGCGTGCCCATCTGTGGTCTACACATACAAGTGTGTGTGTCAGTGTGTGTTTTGTAGGTGGTTGAGATATGGAGGAGAAGAAAGCCTAAGGATATACCTTCCGAACAAAAAAAAATTTATCGCAATACCTCACACACACTGCACATACGAATTTTTTAAATAGTAACGTTGCGTATACGCAACAGAGGAAGGAAATCGGTTAATGCGCCTTGGTTGTTACAATATTTTTACACATATATTTATTGTCATTGTAGCCATTTTTACTTTTTACAACTTCTTTTTTACAAGCAAAACAAATAACTAATAAAATCCATTGAATTTTTTTCCCGTAGTGCTACCACCTTATTTATGCGCTTAGGCGGTCGTTCAATCATTTTTTCTATACAAACATTACCTGTCCACTTCTTGTTCCTGTTGTAAAAAAGAAAGCGCAGAGCAAGCACGAGTCAACACCAACATGCAAGCGGCACATCGCTTTGTTGCCCAACAACAACAACCACAGTGTGTGGTGCGTCACTGTTTCATACACCGGCATACGATCAATAGTTTTATCTGTTTTCTCTCCGTAAATTTGATTTTGCGCTTTCACAGCTTCGCATTTTACGCTCTCGCGCTCTGTGCGTTCCCGTCCCCTTTACCTTTACTGGAACCCACAAAGAAAATTTTCTTTACACCAGATGCGCATTCTGTATACTGTTTGTTCTGTGGTAATAGCCAGTACAACCTGGGGATGTCCACAGAGTGGGGTATTATCCTCAATGCTGTGGAGTTTTGTGGTTGAAGATCTGCTGCAGGAGCTAACTAATTCTGGCCTAACGGTCCAGGGTTATGCGGACGACACTGGAGTTTTATTCATGGGGAAACCCTGCAGAAGATACCCTATGGGATAGGATAACCTTAGGATTAAGGCTAACACAGAAATGGTGCGCAAAGGTGGGGCTAAATATTAATCCGGCAATCCCCATAGTACCCTTAACAAGGAAGTATAAACTTGATGCTCTTAGACCAATCTGTTGGGATGGGACAGGGATAGAATTCCAGAAAGAGATGAAGTATCTGGGTGTTATACCCGTGACAGACATCATTATAGTACAAAAAACTAATGTCTGTCACCGGTTTTTTCACATTTAATTTGAAAGCAACTGGATGTTTGTAATACAATCATAGTACAAAAATCCAGTAGAATACCATGAACATGAATAGGATTTTTCAGTTTACTACAAAGGGATTCAACTGAACATACTTCAAAGCTTAAAGCTTTTTGTAAAAAACACTCACTGAACGAACTCACTTGAGACTGTAGGAATGAAGAAAAAACGAAAATAAATTTACTTTACTGAGTTTACTGCATTCACTGCCAGCATGCCTCGACCATGAAGGGGCCTTTAGTCGAAGGGGTCGTTAGTTCGGTCATGAGGGGAACGCCGCAAGGCGGTGTGTTCTCTCCTCGATCTGGAACTTGGCAGTGAACTCTCTACTTAATCGAATAGACCAAGGGTGAGCAACCTTTTTAATCAACGGGCCAATTTAAATTGTAAAATTTTTTGGCGGGCCGCACATAAAGTAACACTTATTAATAATTTACAAAACTTTATTTATTATAAACATTAGAACAAAATCGATACAATAAATTCAATTTTAGAAATGCTTGGCGGGCCGCATAAACATGTTTAACGGGCCGCGTGTTGCTCATCCCCGGACTAGACAATACTGGTTGCAGAAATGTTGCATATGCGGTTGACATTGCGATAGCAGTCTCCGGCAAATATCTCTCCACCCTTTCTGAGAAACTCAATTATGCAATTGGGATTCGATCTCAATGGTGCCAAGAATTCGGCCTCGATGTCAATCCATCTAAGACTGAGGTTATGCTTTTTAGTAGGAAGTTAAGATACCTCAGCGTAGTACGGCAAACTGAACGGCGTTTGACTTAGTCTCATCAACAATGTTAGGTACTTAGGTCTAATCCTCGACTCCAAACTAAATTGGTAGGCTAACATTGCTGAAAGGGCACGGAAAGCCTCATGTGTTCGGACTCGATGTCAATCCATCTAAGGGTAGAAACATGGTGAGCAGGTCGAGGTGACTAACAAGCTGACTAGTAAGCTGACTGACGAAACAAACATAGGAAACAATACGAGAGCGCACATCATGCTCAGCTAGCTACTCAGCTAACTAATCACCTAACTAGAAAGTTTTGCTGACTTTCTACATGTTTGTTTTTGTCAATCAGGTAGTCAGCTAAATTTCTCAAATAGTGAACAGTTTTTGAACTCAAGCATTGTATGTGTGAAGAAAATGTGCGCAAATAAAAAAGAAAAACTGATAATTGCTGTCCATGAAAGGTCCCTATTTGGGATGCCAAAAATAAGGACCATCTGAATAGGTTCTTGATGGACAAATACTGGAAGGAAGTTGGAGAAATTGTTGATTTGCTTTATAATTTTGGGGTAATGATGTCCAAAATAGATTTGAATGTATCGGGAGTCATCCTCAGGTATTCGTAAAATTTGTCCGGGTGCTCTTTTATTTCTTTATATAAATGATGGAACTCGCCATAACTTAGTCGGTCTGCATTTAGTGGATGTACTGAATATTGTCTTCTTCCAATGTTTGCCAATAGCCACCAACTAGTAACTGCGCTTTCGTTTTCGCTTTTTCGCTTTCAGAACTATCTTGATTCATTTTTAAAGCTTTATATAGCTTGATGCCTTTACAAAATTTCTTGACTAACAAATAATAACCTACTCCGTTATGTGCACATGACCTCGAGCAGAACCTGATAGTCAGCTTACTAGTTAGCTTGCTAGTCAGCTTGTTAGTCACCTCGACCTGCTCACCATGTTTCTACCCTAAGACCGAGGTTATGCTTTTTAGTAGAAAGTATAAGATACCTCAGCGTAGTACGGCAAACTGGACGGCGTTAGACTTAGTCTCAGCAACAATGTTAGGTATTTAGGTCTAATCCTCGACTCCAAACTAAATTGGTAGGCTAACACTGCTGAAAGGGCACGGAAAGCCTCATGTACTCTCTACTGCTGTAAACGGGCCCTAGGCGCTAGGTGGGGGACTTCAACACCGGACTTGGTCATTCCAGGATTCTTATTCAAGACTGTTCGATGCCAAACGTCATCGATCATATCTGCACCCTCACTCAGTTAGACCACGGACTCACTGTCCGTATCCCTAGTAGTGAAGTATGAACCGGGGGCGAGTTATCTACTGCAAACTGCATCAACATCTACACCGACGGCTCCAAATTTGAGAACAAGATGGGCTGTGGGATCTTCTGCAGACAACTCGTATTAAAACAATTCTATCAAAAAGAAGAAACGAATTGTGGTCTGAGGAACAGACCTGCAAGATCTCCCGATTAACTTGGCCTTCCTATAACATGAAACGGACTAACCAGCTGCTTAACCTCAGCCGTCACTCAACAACGGTCCACGGTGCTCACGGGTCACTGTCTTATGGGTAAGCATGCGAAAAGACTGAGACTGCATTCCAACGACTACTGTCGAGGTTGCGGCTCCGAGGAGGAGGAGACCGTTCTCCACCTGTTGTCAGTGTCCTTCATTAGCCAGAAGACTTAAGCCTCTCGACTCAGCTTTCTTCACTTATTCTTCACCGAACTACCGCCTCTCAGAGATGTAGCCAGGTTCACAACGGAATCTTAATGGTTCTCAGCGCTGTAAGGGAGAGTTGCGCCATCCACTGTGATATCAGAATGTGCCATAAAATGTGCTTAACCCTTTCAGGACTACTGGGATAATAAGTCCCACCAAGTTTTTAATACACCTCAAAACCACTAATCAAATCGTATGACCCACGGAAATTTTTTTTATAGAATTATATGTCACCGGATAGAAGGATAACTTTTATAGCGTGGGAACATTTCTACCAGAAGTATTTTGGCTTTCAAAATTAAACTCCGTCCCGAAAGGGTTAAGTGAACTTTTCACTTTTAACACTTGGCAGAGGAGTTGTCACGTTTGTAGAAGGAGCTATTTCATATTCTGCAATGGAAGAGCAACTATTACACTGTGTGACAAAAAAAATGTTTCTAACATTGAGTAAACATTTTAAAGTTCTGATAAATTTAATTTCCATAAGTGAACAAGGACAATATGGTTTAATATGACAAATTCCAAATCAAATCTAAACATGTTTATATACCTGTAAATATAGTAATAATATACACTTATAAATGTATTGTGAACAAAAATAGCTCAGGTTTAATGAATACAAAAATGAATGAATGAAATGGTTCATATGTTATAACATATGGTTGATTTTTCTATGCATAACAGGGACTGTGAGAACGAGTCCAACAGCACCCATGGAGGTTCTTCTTCTTGAACCTACACAAACCCAGACGAAGAGGGCTAACCTGCGGATGACTTTCGTTAATATAGTAAATATATAATAAAGATTGATATTCTTTAGAACCAGTATCCCGAGATTGCAATACCGAGGGACACACAAGTTTAGTTTTATTAAAAAAATTCAAAACAGAACTTAGTAATAAGAACTGATTGCAATCCTCTCTGACAGCCAAGCGGCAATAAAGGCTTTAAGATTAGTGCTTCAAACTGTCCGGACTTCCGGACTTCCGGACTGCGCTATGTGGCAAAGAGTTGAGGAAAAATATGCAAATTTGCGATTTTGTATAGGAACGTCAGACGTCCGAACGTTCAATGCATTGCAGAAAATTCATATGAACGCATACAAAATTTGTAATTTTACATGGAGTCAACTGTTCGAAAGTTTTCCTTGAAACTGGTTTCGGAGTGCCTTGAGAAGCCAAATGAGCTTCAGATATGGGTCCTCTGGGTTCCACGCTGGTATTGAAGGGAATGGTTAGGTTAGGTAGAGAAGGGTGTGTGCGGCCGGAGGCCGCACTTCCACTCGGAGGCCAAAATGGCCCATTGTGAATCCCTTCTTGGAAGGTTCTGGAGCTAGCCAGCGGCTCTCATTCCGGGGCAAACCAGTTTGACCTCTTGATGAAGGAGAGTAGATCCGAAATTTCGACTATTGCCGCGCCAGCCAAGTCTGCCAGGAACCTTGACCCCAGGGTACGGAGACGGCGTTCCTGCAGAGCCGGGCAGTGGCACAGGTACTGTTGGATCGTTTCCACTGGACGAGAGGCACCATTTGACAAGCATGGATCCAATGGCGCAGTGTCCAGTGATGACTCCAACAAGCTGCCTAATAGAGGTTCGACTCAAGGACAGTACAAATTGTGTTTTCCTCACGGAAAGGGAAGGGCATACTTATTGCCCGGCAGGTACTGCTATCAGTTCTGCTCCGCCATGAGGACTCGATGGAGGTTTTGCTCAACCTGTCAATATGCATATACAGGGCAGATATCGGAGGGGGCACAGAGTTGTCCCCTTCGGTGAGAGGCAGGGCGACCCCCTTTCTTGCCATCTCATCCGCTGCCTCGTTTCCTGCCACTCCAGAGTGGCCCGGAACCCAGCAGAGAGTGACTCGGTGAAGACCGATGCCGCGAAGTGCAGTGCGACAACTCTGCACTACCTTTGATTTCACAGTAGCTGATTCCAGCGCTTTAAGGGCTGCCTGACTATCCACACAGATTGTGATATCCGTGGGTGATAATCCGCTGTCGCGGATTAATTCAGCAGCTTTCCAGATTGCATAAATCTCCTCCTGAAAGATGCTACAGAGGTCCGGGAGTCTGAAAGACCGTTGAGCCCCTAGTACATCTGAGTGGAGACCAGCTCCTGTACCTTCCTCCATCTTAGAACCATCTGTAAAGATGGTGATGGAGGCGTCTCTTGTCACACTTGTAAGTCCCCATTCTTCCCTTGAGGGAAAGGAGGTAAGTGCGCGCGAATCAAAATCCAGGTATGGGATCAGATAGTCCGTGCAGGAGTCTAATTGATGTTCTGTACCTGGCCTCGTAAATGACCTTAGAATCCCAGAGTGTCCATGAGCGTGCTCTTTCCACGAGTTGGCCTCTCTCAGCCTGAGAGCGCCTTTTGCGGCACAGCACTTAATGAACTGCTCTATTGGGTGGAGATGTAGAATCATCTCTAGGCCTGCCTGGGGGGTGCTTTTGACGGTTCCTGCTATTCCCATAGCCGCCAGTCTCTGCACCTTCGTCAGTTGCGTCGTCAAGGACCTGGTGTCCGTGGCCGGCCACCAGACAATGGCTCCGTAACATAAGATCGGCCGAATGATCGCTGTATACATCCAGTGGACAATGCTCGGCCGCAATCCCCACTTTTTCCCGAAGGCCTTCTGACAAACGAAGAAGGCATTCAAGCTCTTCCTCACCCGCTCTTCCACGTTGCGCCTCCAAGAAAGCTTGGAGTCGAGTATGGTGCCAAGGTATTTCACCGCGGGTGAGAGGGTGATAGTGATGCCGCTAAGTTTTGGCAGTCTAAACTCCGGTATTTTGTATCTCCGGGCGAACAGTACCATAACCGTCTTTGAGGGGTTAACCCCTAGACCGTTCTGCTCTGCCCACCTAGAGAGTTCTCCTAAAGCGGACTCCATGAGATCACTGATGGTGGACAGAAATTTTCCAGAGATCAGGATAGTGACGTCGTCCGCATATGCTACTACTCGTAGCCTCCTGGATTCGAAGATCTCGAGGATGTTATTTATCACCAGCAGCCACAACAGAGGAGACAGTACGCCCCCCTGAGGTGTGCCTCTTGTGGTTAACCTCCTTACCGAGCACGAGCCTAGGCTGGAGTGAACCCTTCTGCTACTAAGCATGTCACTGGTCCACCCCACCACTTTCTCGTCTACTTCGAGTTTTCTAAGTGCACTGGTTATTGCCTCTGAAGTGACGTTATTGAAGGCTCCCTCAATATCGACGAAAGCGGCTAACGTATACTCCTTGACGTTCAGCGATTTTCCGATCGTCTGAACAACCTCATGCAAGGCGCTGTCTACAGATTTTCCCCTGCAATACGCATGTTGCGTCCTGCAGAGTCCCCTGGACTGTGCCACTCCCCTAACATAGACATCAACCAGCCTCTCCAAAGTCTTAAGAAAGAACGATGACAGGCTGATCGGTCTGTAGTCTTTAGCAGTGATGTGGTTCGGCTTCCCCGCCTTGGGGATGAACACCACCCTAACCTCCTTCCAGGCACGTGGTACATAGCCTTGTTGGAGAGATTCCCGAAAGATTCGCACCAAGACTTTGACCACTGCCTCCTTAGACCATTGTAGCATAGCCGGAATGACACCATCGGGACCCGGGGATTTATACGGGTTGAAGGTGTCTATCGCCCATGCCACTTTGACCTCATCGATAATCCCCTGAACTAAACCATCTGGTCGTGACGAGTGCTGTCTATGAGGCGTGGCCGCGTCAACAACACTCGTGCATCCAGGAAAGTGGGTGTTCATGAGAGTCTCTAGAAGCTCCTCTCTCGATTCTGTCCACGAGCCGTCAGGTTTCCTAATGCTGCCAGGGGTGTGCGATGCCCCAGCTAGCACCTTGCGAAGTCTGGCGGCCTCGTTAACATTGTCAAGGGATTCGCAGTAATTCCTCCAATCATCCCGCTTGGCCGCCCTAATAGTCTTCTTAAACTTATTAAAGCTAGCCTTGTAGGCTCCCAGTCTTCTTCAGTTCGGCTAAGTTTAGCCTTGTTGAAGAGACGTCTAGTATCTGTCCTAAGTTGTCTTAACTCTGGGTTCCACCACACCGCGTTGGTTTTCCGTGGAGCTCGACTTTTAAGACAAGATTCGTTAAAAGACTTTTTAAGTACTTTCGTTCGAAGATTTACTGACCTGTCAATGTTGTTCCTCCCGAATGTAGCTCTCGCTTTGCGCGATGCCAGTTTCTGAGAAACTAGTTCACTGAATCTAGGCCAGTTAATCTTCCTCGGATTCCTATAGGTTTGTGGACTTCCAACTTCTATGGCCACTGAAAAGACTATACGGTTGTGGTCCGAGAACGAACATTCCGTCAGTACCTTCCAGTCGACCACAGAGATAGTGTTGGAGTCGGTAACTAAGGTAATATCTATTACTTCCTCCCTAATCCTGTTGTGGAAAGTCGGCGTATTGCCTCTATTACACAGCACAAGGTTAGAGCTAAGAAGAAATTCAAAAATGGACTCACCCCTACTATTGAAGGGAATGAACAGGCCGACAAGCTTGCAAGGAGGGACACTTCGACCCCCTTCGTCGGCCCAGCTTTAACTATCCTAACCAGAAAAGACGAGATAATAAACAGGAATCAATACTGGGACACCAAACCACGTCTAGATCATTTTAAGGGGATGATGGGGTCATATAACAAGAAAAAATTCGAAAAACGTATGGGTTTTTTAAAGAATAACCCAATTATTATTATAGGCATTATTTAATAATTTTGTTTTGGTTAATTCGCCTTGAAATAGGTGTGGTTTAAAAACTTAAACATTGGAATTTGACGAACGTTGGACAAGGGGTATAGCAATTTTTTACGGCTCAAATTTTCTGCGTAACTTTGGAACTGTAATTCGCACATCAATGCAATTTTTTACGATCGACAATTCGACTGGAAGAATTTTGTGGGCATGGGACAAGGGACTTCGTACCGCCCACACAATTGAGATTTTCAATATAGAACCACTTCGAAATTATATTAGCAATGAAATTTGGTATAAAGTCGTCTCATAAATGTATCGTTCTACTGCGTGGCACATTTTTTGCAACTCAAACTTTTCGCATAATTTTAATTAATTTTTATTGCACTTAAGGGGGTCCTCTCTCTCGCGGTTTCGAAAAATCGATTTTTTTTTTGCATAATTTCAATCTATATGTATCTGAAAATACGCCACAGAAAGGATTCCGTGAAAATCACATTTCTTTGCATGTTGCTGGGACCCGAAAGGTACCCGTCCCCTGCAAGTTATACAACGTAATTTATCTTAAAACGCGTTTTCCCGAAAGTAGTGTTTTTTTGGCTTTTTGGCGAGTAAGGCTTTTTATAAAAATTTTCAAAATTGTATTTTGTTCCGTTTTTATAGCGCCTAATAGGTCAAAAAAAGAGGTGAAAATTCGAATTTTTTACAAATTGTTGCATAACTTTTACAATAATAATAATAATAATTGACTGGCACGACAGCCCGCTTACGCGAGACTTAGGCCTAGCTTCCCGCAACCACCCGTGTTGTGCGTGTGAATTTGTACGCGGGTGGAAGGGACCCTTTTACACAGTGCAAAATAAAAAAATTCTGTCTCGGGAAAAATAGTCAACGTTACTATGATTGTAACGAATATCAATTTTCTGATTTCAGATCACCCCATTGGCCACAACGTTGCTTAAGCGGGACCATTGCAGTTTTAAAATCCATGTCATCAATGACATTTCAAGGTCGCGGGAGTTTTTTTTTCCTCTTCAAAAATGAAAATTTAAAGTCAAAACATGTATTTCTAAAAATTAAAAAAAAAAATTTTTAATTGTATGCAGTAGATCTTTCGTAATTAATTCCCCAAATAACAGCTCAATTTCTTGCCTGAAGAGTAGAGGACCCCCTTAACATAAACGGTCTTCACACCGAGGCTGTTAATTTGTTAGTCGTTAGTTGGTAATATTTAACGTATATTTCGCTTTTTTTATAATAAAGAATACCACTTTAACGAGCAACCATGTGCCAGTTTAGTAGGCTTGACAATTTGTTCGTTACTTGGTAACATTCAAAACATCTGTTTAAATTTTTTAATTTTCTGAAAATCTTTTGCGCTGGTGGAACTTTTACGACCGATATTCTATCTCTTTTTTCCAAATTTAATTGCTTACCTGTAATCATCACGATTGGCTAGACGGCATTAGAAACTAAATGCTGAAAGATTTTAGATTTTGTGCTTTCTCGCGGCATTTTTGCATTTGTAATAATAAAATGTTTTGAATAAAAATACTGGATCAGCTGTTTGTGAAATACAACTTACCAGATTACCGAAAATATGCGGAAGGGGTTGTTCACAGTTAAGAACTTTAACAAATTACCAATTATCGAACTACCAAACTAGAAGCCTCGGTGTGAAGCCCACTATAGTTTTTCCTAAAATAGTAGCGTGTTTTGAGAATAGATTTGATTAAAGCGAGTTTAATTGCATTTTACGAACATTCATTTTGATCAGGAAAATTGAGTTTGCAGGCTTAAACTACGAGTCGGGATTTTATAAAGATCTCAAGAAAAGTTCGACAGAATTGTTGTTTTACAGTTTGCATTGCAATACTGTGGAGTTAAAATTAAATCAATTTGAAGTGGTACGGTGTTCACTGGGTGATCTAGTATGCTTTAAAATATCATGCAACCTTCAGAAATAGTAGTGAGTTTTCATGAAAAAGCAACCAAGTACACCTCAATATTGTAAATGGTGATTTTGACGTGGAGGAAAATCCCAGCGTATTATATTTCTATTTTAAAAAAAGACATACCTGTTTTCTTGAGTTCCGTAAGGTTAATTCCGATAGTAGCAAGCAATCCTGTTTTACCATACGAGATTTTACAGCATAAAAAAGTTGGGCAGCTCGCTTATTTAACACTCTTTCTTCAAACTGCTCGTTTGTTTCATTCTCCATTTGCTCGTCAGCGGAATTCTAAGAAAATTCAAAAATTATTTGTTTGCTGAAAGCTTATAGCATGACATTATGTATAATGACCAGATTCTTTAAATATACGTAAGTTACCTGCATTCCTATTGACGGACCAAAGTCGTAATCATTCCAATCTGATGCGATTTCACAAGAGTGATTAAATCGGGTTAGATCTGTATTCGGCATATTCTCAGCTTCATTTATAATTGATGATATTTGGTCAGCTGGTAGATTAGGTATAGATTCAATTGATTCTATCCCTGAATGGTGTGGTGTATGCTGACCATGGTGTAATTCTGCTGGCGTTAGATCTCCTTGATTAAAGTCATCAGAAGCATCCATGCCATGATGAATATTTCCTGGTGTTAATGGGATGCTGCCAAGTGCAGTTAAATGGTCCAGGCCATTTATATCGTTTATAGCAAACATGGGTTCTGGACTACGCATATTTTCGAAGATGGTAGCATCAACAGTAGGCACTGAACTCTCATGGGGAGCATCACCGATATTTAAAGAAACTTGGGACAATCCTATTGAACCTTCTGGCTCTCTTATAGGTTCGGGGAGGGCGAGGCTCTGGATAGTAGCATCCTTAATAGAGTCCGAAGTATTCTGTATTGTAGAGACCAATATCTCAAGTTTTCGTTTGCGTCCTCTCTTGTTGTGAATTATTGAAGGAGATTCACTTTCATTTTGAATATGGTCTAACGCTAAGAGATCAGATGGCCCGAGGCAAGAAAAATCTTCAAGCTGGGTAAGATGTGATATAAGGTGACGATGATAATTAATAAATAGAGCACGAGCAGGTATTGATCTCGATGGCAGTGAAAATAATTTTTCAACACCTCCTGTTTCTTTCCAATACATTAGCCTTAAAAAAAGAAAACATGAATTTATAACGCTCGTTAAACACTATAACATTAGAGTATTCACCACCTCTTTGTTGGAGGAGCTAAGTCCAATGTCGTTATTATATCAGAGGTGTTTGCCAGTTGCGCTTTCATTTCTTCACCAGAAATATTTTTTACTTCATCAACAATTAACTTTCGCTTGCGTTTTGTTTTTGTAACACCTTTATAGGCTGATGCATCTATAGGCGCAAGTGCGAAGCTTTCATCCTCATTTTGTAATAATGTAGATTGGCCTAAATGTTCTTCGCTTTTGTCATTTTTTTGGACCACACAGGAGTCATTTTTTTGGGGGTCATCTGTTAAAAAAAGATAAGCAACGTCAGGCGTAGACATACTAATTAATTTATAATACCCTCAATGTCATTGGGTAAAGGTGAATGTTTGCAACTAGATTCAGGAGATGGAGCCTGAGCATCAAAGTGGTCTACGTCGTCTTCGTCAGATTCCTCGGCAGCAACAATAGCAGATTTCACCTTATTTTCGCTTGTATCTAATGGTGGTTCGCCGAAGAGGTCATCTTCAAAAAGCTCAGGTTCTAGAAATCAAAGAGAGAGTTCCCGTTAATTGTGGCGAAGGAAGGGAGATACAAAGTTATCACCATAACGTATACACCCCGTCTCAAAATGATAACCGCACTCGATTTTTACTAATATCTTTTGTTGTGGGCATCAGAACATGTTTCTACTTTTACCGTTAGATAAGTGTGTTGTGAACAATTGTTGTATAAGGAGTGCGTCGTTAAAAATTGTGACATGCAGTTTTGCTAATAACTTCGTTAATACAAATTCAAATTAAACTTTCTTTGATCAGGTGAGCCATGAAAACTCTGTAATTGAATAGTTTATGCCCATTTATAGCATTGAATGAATATTTAATGATAAAATGATGATGATGATGATGGGGATGATGCACTGCGACCTGTAGATCTATTGTGCCCTAAATTGTCATACGGGCATTCTTTTAGGCACGTACTTTAGGGAACGGCCGGCTTGCTATAATTTCGATATGGCAAGAATGGCTCGCGATGGTGATGGGATGTGCGAGAATGATCGAGAGATAGTCCAATTGGAATTTGCGAGAACAATCGGCGCGATAAGCAGACAAGTATAAAAGGCAACCGGGTACAGCGCAGAGTCTTATTTGAGCAAGTAAAGTAGTAGCAAGTGTAAATACAAGCAACATGTAAATTTGTGAATAAAGTGATTGTTGGGTTTTGACTGCGTTTTGCGTTGAGTAATTGAAATGTGTTTTATTTTTCAAGCACAATCCAGAGAGACGAATAAGCCTAGAGAACTTATTTTCGTAACGGTATTTTCAAAAATTTTAGTTGACTTCATCCCATGCCGACTAGATGTGTACTAGGCTTAGAAACTATGAACTTGACACGATAAAAATACACCTGAACATGAAAAATGGACAAAAATGGACAACAAATTTTAGTTTTTTTTTCAAATGAGCTTCTGAGGCTCACTTCTGGGATTTCGTTGCATTTTTAAAAAATTGTTTAAAAAACGTACAGAAACTATCTAAAATGTTAAATTTATAAATGTAATATAATTCTAACATTCCATTAGAGGATTACATAAAATATTGGAATCGAAAATCTTTTGGTATAGGATTTATCATCATTTGAAATCTTTAGTGAGACTGTGAGGCTCACTTCTGGGAATTATGGTTAAATCGTTCCACCGTGCCGTCGGACTGTGGATGCAAAGGACTGGTGCGAGTTTTTCTTATTCCCAGTAGTTCACACACTTCCATGAATACCGCAGATTCGAAATTCTGGCCTCGACCCGAGTGCAACCCCAACGGAACTCCGAACCTGGCCACCCAGTTGTTTACCAGAATTTCCGCGAACGTAGTGGCCTCCTGGTTAGGAATAGGATACACTGCGTTCCATTTGCTAATATAGTCCATTACCACCAGCACATATTTGTTGCTTTGAGTGCTAATCGGGAATGGGTCGGCGATGTCCATGGCAATCCGCTCGAAGGGTCCTCCCACGTTGTACTGCTGCATGCGACCCCGAGATCTTCTTGTTGGCCCTTTCGCAGCCGGACATCGGTCACAGCTCTTAATCTAATCGGCTACAGATTCCTGGAATCCTACCCAATAGAATCGTCTTTTTATTTCGCCGACAGTTTTCCTGATGCCTAGGTGCCCTCCACTGGAGTCGTTATGGTACGCCTCGATGACCTCGTTGATTCTGCATTCCGGGACCACTATTATGGAGTTTCTGGTCCTGGCATCTTCACTCTCCCACTCGCGACATAGGCGGCCATCCTGCAGTCGTAGACTTTGGCACTGTGCCCAGTAAGCCTCCGCGATCGGGCTTTCACCAGCTGTCTCCTGCCAGTCCGGCCGTACTCCCTGCACCTTGCCGTTGATGATTTTTACGAGATCCGTATCGTCACGCTGGTCCTTCTGTAGCCTTTCCGCAAACCAATCTTAATCTTGCAGAACACTTATTGACCAAATATTCACAATCTGTCTCTTGCTTTCGGTTTGCGAATGATGCCTGCACTCGTGGCAGTCTCGTGCTGTGGCCTTGCTTGACACATAGCCAGCAACCGACTCTAGACGAAACTGCCCGCAACCTCGCTGGTGCCTCGAAGCTTACTGTCTGATTTTGCGTGTCACGTCCACGTTGGGCTCGTCGCTTTTCCGCAGATGAATGTCGAGAACTTCCCATCCTTTCCGCCTCATACGTCAATGCGTCAGTGTGCGGACACGTGTCTCCGGGTCAAGAATGCCTTCGATAAACGCCTCGATCTTCGGTCTTTCCACAACCTCCCCGCTGACCTCCGGCTAGGACTGTTGTACCAGCCGCATATGCAGCGTCCCGTTGGCTTTTTGTCTACGGCTCTTCAGCTCGCAGTAGTACAGCATTTTGTTGTACTCGTCGATGTATTTGGCCGTCAACGCCCTTATGACGGAACTGATTTTATTACCACAGCCGCAGGACCTCTAAGAACCAGTATCAGTCTCCGACCTTTCCTAACATCGGTACACTGACTTTCCAAAGCAGCCATATCGAATTGTAATTTGAAGGTGTCAAAGGGCGTAGTACCATCGTAAGTAGGTATTTCTGTTCTGGTAGCCGAACTCTCTCGAACTGGCGGAAACCATTCTCGCGGCTGTACCTCCTTAAGCCATGCCCACACCCATAAGTGATACCCATTCATTGCTCAAACGCACTATATAGGTACATACATATATAAAAATAATTTGCCGTGCGTTAGTCTCGCTAAAACCAAAAAAACGGCTTGACCGATTTTAATAATTTTTTTGGAGGTTTTGTTCGCCTTGAATCAGGGGTGGTTTAAAAACTAAAAAACAAAAAAAAATGGAATTTGACGGACGTTGGAGAAGGGGCGTGGTACTTATTTTGTGATCCAAATATTCCGCGTAACTTTGGAGCCATAAGACGCACATAAATGAAACTTGGTCCGAGCTTACGAGTTAGTTGTGCCTTTCGACTGGAAGAATGAGGTAGGTATTGGATAAGGGGGTGTGGTATCGCCCATACAACTAAAATGTTTAATATGGAGAATAACATCAAATTTATAAGTCGCAATATATTGTAGTCTTGAAGGAAAGTTTGACAGATTTGAGAGGTTGTGAAAACAATTCCGTGGCGGTTTACGGTATCCGCTAAAATGGCGTGAGAAGACGAGCTAACATAGGTTATCGGGGTAAGTCAAATGTGGAGCTCTTGAACAAGGGCCGCCGGGATGTGGCAAGACTAACGGCAGTCATCACTGGCCACTGGCCCATTGGAGAGCATGCGGCAAAAATGGGGATTCCATACAACACCAGCTGTCATAGCTGTGAAAACTCGGACGAGAAGGAAACCGTATACCACTTCCTCTGCAACTGCCCGGCGCTATCAAGGAGATGGAAAACGCTGGGAAAACCGATATTTCAGACTTTCGAAGAGATAGCAAAGTGCAGTGTAAACTCGCTACTCTCATTCCATTAGAGGATTACATAAAATATTGGAATCGAAAATCTTTTGGTATAGGATTTATCATCATTTGAAATCTTTAGTGAGACTGTGAGGCTCACTTCTGGGAATTATGGTTAAATCGTTCCACCATGCCGTCGGACTGTGGATGCAAAGGACTGGTGCGAGTTTTTCTTATTCCCAGTAGTTCACACACTTCCATGAATACCGCAGATTCGAAATTCTGGCCTCGACCCGAGTGCAACCCCAACGGAACTCCGAACCTGGCCACCCAGTTGTTTACCAGAATTTCCGCGAACGTAGTGGCCTCCTGGTTAGGAATAGGATACACTGCGTTCCATTTGCTAATATAGTCCATTACCACCAGCACATATTTGTTGCTTTGAGTGCTAATCGGGAATGGGTCGGCGATGTCCATGGCAATCCGCTCGAAGGGTCCTCCCACGTTGTACTGCTGCATGCGACCCCGAGATCTTCTTGTTGGCCCTTTCGCAGCCGGACATCGGTCACAGCTCTTAATCTAATCGGCTACAGATTCCTGGAATCCTACCCAATAGAATCGTCTTTTTATTTCGCCGACAGTTTTCCTGATGCCTAGGTGCCCTCCACTGGAGTCGTTATGGTACGCCTCGATGACCTCGTTGATTCTGCATTCCGGGACCACTATTATGGAGTTTCTGGTCCTGGCATCTTCACTCTCCCACTCGCGACATAGGCGGCCATCCTGCAGTCGTAGACTTTGGCACTGTGCCCAGTAAGCCTCCGCGATCGGGCTTTCACCAGCTGTCTCCTGCCAGTCCGGCCGTACTCCCTGCACCTTGCCGTTGATGATTTTTACGAGATCCGTATCGTCACGCTGGTCCTTCTGTAGCCTTTCCGCAAACCAATCTTAATCTTGCAGAACACTTATTGACCAAATATTCACAATCTGTCTCTTGCTTTCGGTTTGCGAATGATGCCTGCACTCGTGGCAGTCTCGTGCTGTGGCCTTGCTTGACACATAGCCAGCAACCGACTCTAGACGAAACTGCCCGCAACCTCGCTGGTGCCTCGAAGCTTACTGTCTGATTTTGCGTGTCACGTCCACGTTGGGCTCGTCGCTTTTCCGCAGATGAATGTCGAGAACTTCCCATCCTTTCCGCCTCATACGTCAATGCGTCAGTGTGCGGACACGTGTCTCCGGGTCAAGAATGCCTTCGATAAACGCCTCGATCTTCGGTCTTTCCACAACCTCCCCGCTGACCTCCGGCTAGGACTGTTGTACCAGCCGCATATGCAGCGTCCCGTTGGCTTTTTGTCTACGGCTCTTCAGCTCGCAGTAGTACAGCATTTTGTTGTACTCGTCGATGTATTTGGCCGTCAACGCCCTTATGACGGAACTGATTTTATTACCACAGCCGCAGGACCTCTAAGAACCAGTATCAGTCTCCGACCTTTCCTAACATCGGTACACTGACTTTCCAAAGCAGCCATATCGAATTGTAATTTGAAGGTGTCAAAGGGCGTAGTACCATCGTAAGTAGGTATTTCTGTTCTGGTAGCCGAACTCTCTCGAACTGGCGGAAACCATTCTCGCGGCTGTACCTCCTTAAGCCATGCCCACACCCATAAGTGATACCCATTCATTGCTCAAACGCACTATATAGGTACATACATATATAAAAATAATTTGCCGTGCGTTAGTCTCGCTAAAACCAAAAAAACGGCTTGACCGATTTTAATAATTTTTTTGGAGGTTTTGTTCGCCTTGAATCAGGGGTGGTTTAAAAACTAAAAAACAAAAAAAAATGGAATTTGACGGACGTTGGAGAAGGGGCGTGGTACTTATTTTGTGATCCAAATATTCCGCGTAACTTTGGAGCCATAAGACGCACATAAATGAAACTTGGTCCGAGCTTACGAGTTAGTTGTGCCTTTCGACTGGAAGAATGAGGTAGGTATTGGATAAGGGGGTGTGGTATCGCCCATACAACTAAAATGTTTAATATGGAGAATAACATCAAATTTATAAGTCGCAATATATTGTAGTCTTGAAGGAAAGTTTGACAGATTTGAGAGGTTGTGAAAACAATTCCGTGGCGGTTTACGGTATCCGCTAAAATGGCGTGAGAAGACGAGCTAACATAGGTTATCGGGGTAAGTCAAATGTGGAGCTCTTGAACAAGGGCCGCCGGGATGTGGCAAGACTAACGGCAGTCATCACTGGCCACTGGCCCATTGGAGAGCATGCGGCAAAAATGGGGATTCCATACAACACCAGCTGTCATAGCTGTGAAAACTCGGACGAGAAGGAAACCGTATACCACTTCCTCTGCAACTGCCCGGCGCTATCAAGGAGATGGAAAACGCTGGGAAAACCGATATTTCAGACTTTCGAAGAGATAGCAAAGTGCAGTGTAAACTCGCTACTCTCATTCCATTAGAGGATTACATAAAATATTGGAATCGAAAATCTTTTGGTATAGGATTTATCATCATTTGAAATCTTTAGTGAGACTGTGAGGCTCACTTCTGGGAATTATGGTTAAATCGTTCCACCATGCCGTCGGACTGTGGATGCAAAGGACTGGTGCGAGTTTTTCTTATTCCCAGTAGTTCACACACTTCCATGAATACCGCAGATTCGAAATTCTGGCCTCGACCCGAGTGCAACCCCAACGGAACTCCGAACCTGGCCACCCAGTTGTTTACCAGAATTTCCGCGAACGTAGTGGCCTCCTGGTTAGGAATAGGATACACTGCGTTCCATTTGCTAATATAGTCCATTACCACCAGCACATATTTGTTGCTTTGAGTGCTAATCGGGAATGGGTCGGCGATGTCCATGGCAATCCGCTCGAAGGGTCCTCCCACGTTGTACTGCTGCATGCGACCCCGAGATCTTCTTGTTGGCCCTTTCGCAGCCGGACATCGGTCACAGCTCTTAATCTAATCGGCTACAGATTCCTGGAATCCTACCCAATAGAATCGTCTTTTTATTTCGCCGACAGTTTTCCTGATGCCTAGGTGCCCTCCACTGGAGTCGTTATGGTACGCCTCGATGACCTCGTTGATTCTGCATTCCGGGACCACTATTATGGAGTTTCTGGTCCTGGCATCTTCACTCTCCCACTCGCGACATAGGCGGCCATCCTGCAGTCGTAGACTTTGGCACTGTGCCCAGTAAGCCTCCGCGATCGGGCTTTCACCAGCTGTCTCCTGCCAGTCCGGCCGTACTCCCTGCACCTTGCCGTTGATGATTTTTACGAGATCCGTATCGTCACGCTGGTCCTTCTGTAGCCTTTCCGCAAACCAATCTTAATCTTGCAGAACACTTATTGACCAAATATTCACAATCTGTCTCTTGCTTTCGGTTTGCGAATGATGCCTGCACTCGTGGCAGTCTCGTGCTGTGGCCTTGCTTGACACATAGCCAGCAACCGACTCTAGACGAAACTGCCCGCAACCTCGCTGGTGCCTCGAAGCTTACTGTCTGATTTTGCGTGTCACGTCCACGTTGGGCTCGTCGCTTTTCCGCAAATGAATGTCGAGAACTTCCCATCCTTTCCGCCTCATACGTCAATGCGTCAGTGTGCGGACACGTGTCTCCGGGTCAAGAATGCCTTCGATAAACGCCTCGATCTTCGGTCTTTCCACAACCTCCCCGCTGACCTCCGGCTAGGACTGTTGTACCAGCCGCATATGCAGCGTCCCGTTGGCTTTTTGTCTACGGCTCTTCAGCTCGCAGTAGTACAGCATTTTGTTGTACTCGTCGATGTATTTGGCCGTCAACGCCCTTATGACGGAACTGATTTTATTACCACAGCCGCAGGACCTCTAAGAACCAGTATCAGTCTCCGACCTTTCCTAACATCGGTACACTGACTTTCCAAAGCAGCCATATCGAATCGGTGTCAAAGGGCGTAGTACCATCGTAAGGAGGTATTTTTGTTCTGGTAGCCGAACTCTCTCGAACTGGCGGAAACCATTCTCGCGGCTGTACCTCCTTAAGCCATGCCCACACCCATAAGTGATACCCATTCATTGCTCAAACGCACTATATAGGTACATACATATATAAAAATAATTTGCCGTGCGTTAGTCTCGCTAAAACCAAAAAAACGGCTTGACCGATTTTAATAATTTTTTTGGAGGTTTTGTTCGCCTTGAATCAGGGGTGGTTTAAAAACTAAAAAACAAAAAAAATGGAATTTGACGGACGTTGGAGAAGGGGCGTGGTACTTATTTTGTGATCCAAATATTCCGCGTAACTTTGGAGCCATAAGACGCACATAAATGAAACTTGGTCCGAGCTTACGAGTTAGTTGTGCCTTTCGACTGGAAGAATGAGGTAGGTATTGGATAAGGGGGTGTGGTATCGCCCATACAACTAAAATGTTTAATATGGAGAATAACATCAAATTTATAAGTCGCAATATATTGTAGTCTTGAAGGAAAGTTTGACAGATTTGAGAGGTTGTGAAAACAATTCCGTGGCGGTTTACGGTATCCGTTAAAATGGCGTGAGAAGACGAGCTAACATAGGTTATCGGGGTAAGTCAAATGTGGAGCTCTTGAACAAGGGCCGCCGGGATGTGGCAAGACTAACGGCAGTCATCACTGGCCACTGGCCCATTGGAGTGCATGCGGCAAAAATGGGGATTCCATACAACACCAGCTGTCATAGCTGTGAAAACTCGGACGAGAAGGAAACCGTATACCACTTCCTCTGCAACTGCCCGGCGCTATCAAGGAGATGGAAAACGCTGGGAAAACCGATATTTCAGACTTTCGAAGAGATAGCAAAGTGCAGTGTAAACTCGCTACTCTCTTTCATTAACCTCTCCGACTGGATATAAGTATATATATGGATATATAAATATATAGTCCTGAAGACATCACACAGTATACCCTAGTGTACCTACCGGGAATAGTGGTATCAAAACGGCGCCAACGCGCTAATTGGATGATGGAACATCGCCACTTGAACCAACCAACCAACCAAGTCAAATGTGCGGCGAGCTACTTCACGGGAATACCGCACTGATGACCAGCAAGCACCGACTAAAGAAAATACCGTGAGGCTCAAATCGTACATCATGCGCCCAATATTAACGATCTCAATGAAGGTTGAAAATTTTATAAGGATTAACAATCTCTAATGAAAGTTACAGTTGGATTGTCCAACGTTCACCGGGTCATCAAGTTTTAATACATTTTTATCTGTATGAGAAATTGAGTATGCCAGGTTACAACGAATTCCCTCTAGTTTCAGGCCTATAACAACTTTTGGATTAGTCTCAACAAAAGTGGTTTCTCAGCGCACGGTGTTATCAAGCATTTATAACACTGTGCGACAGCATTTTTCACACTGGAAAAAGTCCATATGGGCGTGAAACTAGAGACCTACCATAGTAATGCTGCGTACTCAGTTTTTCATTTCTACATCCTTTGTCCTTTTAAAAGGACTTCAAAATTTTGAAAGGAATAAAAAAGAAAACAAATATAAAAAATACTTAACCTCGTTAGAATATGGCGATTTGTATATCAAATCAAAAAGGAAAGGCTCAAGAATTTAAATAAAATTGATGATTTTTTATATATTTGTAAAAAATGGATATGAAAAAGGTCCTTTGAAAATTTTATTCCTTTATATCCTTGAAAATTCATATAGAATTGTCTTGAAAAATAAGTATGTTATAGCTCAAAATCTCTTTTATCACGTGTCAAAATTTCATTACCCTAATTTTTTTGGTCGAAAGTTATTAAAAAAAAAGGCGGAAGTTGCAATTCAATGAAGTAAAAAAATTCTACTTTAATTTAGTATTTTAAATAATAAAAAAAATAATAATAATTCTAATTGAAATGTACTCGTTTGCTTTGCCTCTTATGTTTTCCAGCGGTATCGCGACATATCGACCAACAGTATTCTGCCAACATGTGGCAGGTCTTTTTTCCTTTAAAGCGATTTTCAATAGTCGCTAAGTCCTGGTGGAACCGCTCGCCGTGTTCATCACTGAAATCTTACAGGTTTTCGGGGAAGAAATCCAGATGGTTGTCCAAAAAGTGTATTTTTAGGTACATATTTACGCCCATCTCTCCGAAATTTTTTATTAACTTTTTTACTATTTGTTCATAATTTCCTGCCTTCTTATTTCCCAAAAAACCTTCTATGACTGCCTCCAAACTAGTCCACGCGTTTTGTTCTGTTGCTGTCAGTAAATTTACAAAATCCTTACGCTTGAGTAATTCTTTCAGCTGGGGTCCACTGAGAACGCCTAAAAATATGAATCTTACTTAAGTTTTGTTATGTCAGTCATGCAAATTTATTTATATACCGGCGTCAATCTTTACGTCGCTTAATTTCGGGAAAACTTTCCTTACAAATTCCATGGAGGCGCCATCAGAGTCAAGCGCGCGTATAAAGTTGCTTATAAGCCCCAACTTAATATGCAGAGGCGGCAAAATAATGTTAGATGACGGTACGAGTGGCATGTGATCGATGCTATCACTCCCAATTTTGTGAGTAATTCGAGCTGGCCATTGGTAGTCTGTATAATGTAGTTCTCGACGCCGTCCTTCCCAAAGGCAAAGAAAGCATTGGTGCTAAGAAAACCCTTTTTTCAAGCCAGTGAGAATGGCTATAATTTTTAAATCGCAGCAAATAACCCAGCGATGAAGTTCATAGTCAATTAGTTTTAATACAGCGCTCATGGTATCGTAAGTTTCTGCCACATTCGTTCCATAAATAATAGGAACGGATGGATAAACATTACCATTGTGCAAAAAGACACCCTTTAGACTTTTAACGGAACCATCTATAAAAAGGCGCCATTCATCAGGGATGTGTGGATGACCGATAGTGGTGAAAAGTTTGTCTATATCACAAGCGTACGTTATCCCAGTCTGGTCGTCTATAGTGTAGCAATCATCAAGAGATTCCGTGTTTGCTCGCTTTCACGCTGACGTTATGCGAAAATTGTGTGACACTAACTTCCACTGCTGCAAACGGGATGCTAATATTTCAGCGCTTCTCTGCGATAAGTTTGTATCTCGCACGAGATCGTTGAAATCTTCCGGAGTTATTAAGTGAGGCGTTGCGTATCCCATCTCACTTTCATTGGGTTGAAATTCAGAAAACATTTCAAAATTGCTTCCGCTGCCTAATGTCTCTACATCTTCATTTTCCCCTGCCATTTGTACTTCTTCACAAGGAGCTGAATTTGAAGCAGATCGTACTATAGCTGGCTTAACCCATTCACAAGCGTAATAAGGGATGTTGTCTCGGGACTCATATCTAACTTTTTCGGTATGAGGCTGTGTTTGGCAGAAGTAGCAAAAATTGGCGCAGTGTTCACTACGGCGCAACCATATGACCGGGTAGACGTATTTCATGGGATGCTTATTTTGGCTGTCATTCTTGGATCCAATAAAACTTCGATAGCAATAGTCGCACACAACTTCAGGCACGTACCACAAGTTTGGTGTGAAATTTATTAAAAAATATTGTTCGTAACATTGAATGAACAGTTTTGAAATTTGGCGCGATTTATTTAAAGGCACAAATAAACCGCATGCAGCACAAAACATATTACGATTAGGACACTGCATTGTTAGTTTTAAGGTTCTGCTTTTCTTAACTTTTGAACACTTTTAAACACTTTTACAACAACAAGTTTCAATAAGAAGGGAGCGGTTACACTTTTGAACACTTTTCTTATAATTCTGTTTCAAACTATGGAAAATCGCTTTAAAGGAAAAAATACCTGCCACATGTTGGCAGAATACTGTTGGTCTACATGTCGCGATACTGATACTCAATTAAAGTAGAATTTTTGTACTTCATTGAATTGCAGCTTCCGCCTTTTTGTTAATAACTTTCGAACCAAAAAAGTTAGGGTAATGAAATTTTGACACGTGATAAAGGAGCTTTTGAGTTATAACATACTTACTTTTCAAAACAATTCTATATGAATTTTCAAGGATATAAAGGATTAAAATTTTCAAAGGACCTTTTTCATATCCATTTTTTACAAATATATAAAAAATCAATTTTATTTAAATTCTTGAGCCTTTCCTTTTTCATTTGATATACATATCGCCATATTCTAACGAGGTTAAGTATTTTTTATATTTTTTTATTTTTTATCCCTTTCAAAATTTTGAAGTCCTTTTAAAAGGACAAAGGATGTAGAAATGAAAAACTGAATACGCAGCATTACTATGGCAGGTCTCTAGTTTCACGCCCATATGGATTTTTTCCAGTGTGAAAAAATTTTTTCATTTTTGTCGCACGGTGTAAGACATACATAGTACTATATGTTAAAGCAACTTACGTCCGAACTCGTCACCAAATCCATCGCCATCCAAACGTGAACTAGATATATCCGCATCATTTAAGCTTGTCCTTGGTTCTTGAGCTTTGGTCACATCTGCTGCAACCTCATCTTCGAAAAGTTGGTCCTAAAACGCAAAATGTATACGACAAAAGAATTAATATGAATATTCTGTGAATTGATTAGATATTATTGTTGCGACTCTTATTACTAATGCAACATATACAGGTAGCGCCCTGGTTAAAACAAAGCAATTTAATTCAACGTGAATCGAAACTTACAACCAAAGATAATGTAACGATAAGGGACCCTGTCGCTGTGCTATGCACTAGAATGCTTTTTACGGGCATACTTTTAGGCACGCGCTTTTAGAATACGGCCGGCTTGCTATAATTTCGATATGGCAAGGATGGTTCGCGATGGTAATGCAAATTTGTAGTCCAATTAGAATGTGCGAGAACGATCTGCGCGACAAGCGGACAAGTATAAAAGGCAGCCAGGTACAGCGCAGAGGAACAGTTGTGTTTTAGCAAGCAAATAACACGGAATAGTCCAAGAAGCAACAAGTGCAAAGACAGTAAATTGTGAACTTGTAAATAAAGCGTTTCTTGGTTTTAGGAAAACACATTTTTTTTGGCAAAATTCGATTTTATTATTCAACATAGTTGCCATCGAGGGCGATACACCGATTATAGCGATCTTCCAACTTTTCAATATAATTTTTGTAGTACGATTTGTGTTTAGCCTCAAAATAGGCCTCTGTTTCGGCGATTACTTCCTCATCGGCTTTAAATTTCTTTCCAGCGAGCATTCTCTTGAGATCTGAGAACAGGAAATAGTCGCTGGGGGCAAATCTGGAGAATACGGTGGATGTGACACGGTGCATTGTCTTGATGAAACAACACTTTCTTCTTCTTCAAAAGGGGCCGTTTTTTCGCGATTTCATCCTTCAAACGCTCCAATAACGCTATACATATAATAGTCGCTGTTGATGGTTTTTCCCTTTCCAAGATAGTCGATGAAAATTATTCCATGTGCATCCCAAAATACGGACGCCATAACCTTACCGGCCGACTGTTGAGTTTTTCCACGCTTTGGATTCGGTTCATTGCGTGCAGACCACTCAGATGACTGCCGACTGGACTCCGGAGTGTGGTGGTGGATCCATGTTTCATCGATTGTCACATATCGACGCAAAAATTCACTTCTATTGCGGTTGAACAGCTCCAAACATTGCTCTGAAGCATCGACACATTCTTGTTTTTGGTCGATTGTGAGCTCGCGCGGCACCCACTTTGCACATAGCTTTCGCATACCCAAATATTCATGAACGATATGTCCAACACGTTCCTTTGATATCTTAAGGAGGGAGGGATGTAGTGCAGGTCGCCTCCTCGTGGTGCATCCTGGGTAACGCTACACTCTTTACTTCTTTTTGGACATTGTCGCCTTGGGCTGGTGGTCGTGGTATTCTGTTTCCTGAGTACACTGGAGTGATACCCAGTGGAAATGGCTTTCAGGCTAATGCCACGACTGCCTCCGTCCCGTTAAAACCCTGGCAGGCCTCGTGGTACGTTCAATGCCCGTCGCCATTAAGTTGGCGGCGTAGGCGTCAGTTGAGTTTACTCCTGACTTGCACTGGATCTGGCTCTGAGCCGCTGACCCCATAAGGGCAGCTGCCAACCCTTCGCATGGCCTCACTGCTTGCAAAGATAACCATGGGATCCTATAGTGACTACGCATTCGGGTGGCGATAGCGGCCACGAGTGGGGACCCAAAAGCAATGAACACGTCAAAACCCCCAAACCCTCAAACTGCGCCCAACCCACAGGGGACGCGCGCGCCTATCCTGAAAGGGAGGCGCACGACCGCCCCCCCAGGGGACGCGCCCGCTTATTCCGCGTGTGGAGCGGAAACCCGCCACTGCTGCTAGGGCTCCTATAGCTAGGCAGCAGCAGGTGGGTACACAGAACCCTCCTTCTTCGAGCAGCGCGACCGCTTCCAGGCAAAAACTGCCGGGCGGCCGTGTCCTGCCTCAAAAGCCCGTTGTTGCTCAGGGCGGCCGTCCCTTGGTGAATGAACCGGTTCAGCCTGCCCCTGCAGCCCCTCGTAGCGCCACCTCCACTTCAGGCGCTGGTTCCAAAGTCGCCCCCTCTACACGGGCCTACAGGACCAGAAAAGCAGCCCACAAGGTCTTGCAGAGGCTAGAGAAGATCCCTCCGAGTGAACTCACGGAGAGGGACAAAGCCTCCTTAGGGTGGGCGAGGCGCAATATAAACACAAAAAACATCTCGCCTCAAGCCCTTGACTTTGCCTCCAAGCGACAGAGGTCGCAGGAGCAGCAACAGCCTGCGCAAACGGCTCAGGCCTCTAAGAAACCGCGACTAGCGGCTCCGACTCCGGCATCTGGTCGGACTTTTAGCGAGATTGCCAAGGGCAGCCTGGTGATGGCTATCGTTGACGCTAACAATGCGAACGGAGCGATCTCGGCTGAGAAATGGCGGACAGTCAGGTCGGCCCTACTGTCCGTCTACGATGAGGTACTTGCTGCGAATCCGGGTTTACCTCCCAAGTGCAGGGACGCAGGCTGGCACCAGGGCCACGTAAAGCTGATGGCTTGTGCCGACCAACGCTCTGCGGACCTGTTCCGTATGGCGGTTGGAAAGCTGGGCGAAGTGTGGCCTGGCGCCAGTCTGCGAGCAGTGCCCCGGGATGAAATCCCCAGCAAACCGCGTGCCAAAACCTGGGTTCCGGCTGTACCATCGGACCCGGCGGCCATCCTCCATTACCTTAAGACCGGTAATCCTGAGCTCGCCACCCATAATTGGAAGGTAGCTTGGGTCAGCGAACCGCGGGGCTCTCTGAGGGAGGCCTTGGTCTTTCTAAACAAAGAATCCCTCCAACCACTTGCTGCTACCGGGGGCGTAGTTAGCTATGGGTTTGACTCCGTCACACTGCGGGTTTACCGAGGTGACCCGTCCTCTTCCGGGCAGTAGAACCTAACAGGTGCAACACCGAGGCCTTCTGCTGTGCCCCCCGTCCGGGACTCCGCTTCCGAGGATGGCACCGACAGTGTCGTCTCCGCCTCGGAACTTATCGGTGACTTCTTCGAGGGTCTTGAAGTAAGGACCGAAGGAGACCCCGAGGACGACAATATCTCGCTGTCCGACCTGGACGATATATTCGTCGGGAAGGAGGACGGCGACATCACGGTGGTCGACGCTCCTAGAGATGGTGGGGATTCTTCAGATTAATCTCCACCACTCTAAGGCGGCCTCGGCTGCCCTCCTCCTCCGTCTGTCGGCTAGCAGGGAGGACTTCGTGCTCGTCCAAGAGCCATGGATCTTCGAGGATCGGGTTCGCGGGCTGAGCCTCAACGGATACAGAACTGTATCCCACCATGGCGCAGGTAAAATCAGGGCCTGCACCCTTGTGAAGGACTCTATTAATGTCTCTCTTCTCCCTAGGTTCTGCGACGGGGACTGCGTGGTCATAGCCGCTGAGTTGCAATGCCAGGTCCACTGGATTGTGTCCAGTTACATGGCGCACGACCACGGGCCCACACCTCCTTACGGGCCACTGCGGGAGATCGCTGCAGCAGCCAACGCACAGGGCATTCCGCTGATCGTCGGGGCGGACGCTAACGCCCACCATGACGCCTGGGGTAGCAGCGACACAAATGAACGGGGTGAGTCGCTCTTTCAATTTATTCTAGATTATAACCTAGCTATAGCGAATAGAGGGACGGAACCAACGTTCCTTACCGCTACTCGGAGGGAGGTCCTGGACGTCACTCTGACCAACGCGCTCTCTGGGCACCTGGTCAGGGACTGGCGTGTTCTGGAGGAGTGCTCCTTCTCCGACCACCCGTACATCAGCTTCTGTCTGGACCTGAGTGTGCCGGCCAGGTTCCCTTCCGCAATAAACGTAGGACGAATTGGGAAATTTTCTGTTCGATCCTATCTTCTAATCTTAACGCATCTCCTCCGCGTCTCTTGTGTCCAGGGGACATCGAGACCGCGGTGGCAGCACTTACCAATTCGCTTAGTCATGCTTCAACTGCCGCTTGCAAGCCTAGGGTCCACCGGGGAAAACCAAGGCCACCCTGGTGGAACACCACAATTGCTAGCTTGCGGCGAGCATGCAGGCTCTCTTTCAACGCGGCCAAGAGGTATAACACCTGGGACGCGTACAGATCCGACCTTAGAGCCTTTAAGCACGAGGCGGCCAAGAGGTATAACACCTGGGACGCGTACAGATCCGACCTTAGAGCCTTTAAGCACGAGGTCAGAAAGGCAAAGAGGGAATCGTGGGAATCCTTCTGCGGCGGTATCGAAAAAGTCTCGGACATCGGCCGTCTCCGCAGGATCCTCAGTAACTCTCCATCTATTCCCACCACCATCCAGAAGGCAAACGGTGTCTGGACGGAGTCCAGTGGGGTAACCCTGGAGGTGTTGGGTGACGTGCACTTTCCGGGGAGTATCCCCACCTCCGCTGAAGCGGTAGTTCCGGAGGAACCACTTTCCTGGTCCTTAACGGACGTCCGCATCGATAGCACCATGGTCACGTGGGCCATTAACTCCTTCGAGCCTTATAAATCTCCGGGACCGGACGGCGTCATTCCAGCCGAGCTACAGCAAAGCGCGGAATTGACGGTGCCATGGCTTGTCGCGATCTTCAGGGCATGTTTGGAATGGGGACACATCCCCCTCCCATGGCGGGAGGTGGATGTTGTCTTCATTCCCAAAGCTGGCAAGACCTCGCACGCCAGGGCCAAGGACTTTAGGCCAATAAGTCTGACATCTTTTCTCCTAAAGACCCTCGAGAGGATACTCGACGTCCATATTAGGAGCCTCATTGACCCAGTTCTTCTCTCGGATTCGCAACATGCCTACACAAGGGGCAGGTCAGTCGAATCCGCGCTGCACTCTCTGGTCGACTATATAGACAAGTCGCTGGCATCCAAGGAGTACACCCTAGTGTCTTTTATAGACATAGAGGGCGCATTTAACAATGTCTGCCCTCGAGCAATAGGGGTGGCTCTCTCTGAACTTGGCGTTGGTCGTAAACTGACAGATTTCATCAGCGCCCTTCTTAGCAGCCGTTTCATAAACTCTACGTTAGGGACGGCATGTATTCGCAGGTCAGTCACTAGGGGTACCCCTCAGGGGGGCGTCCTGTCGCCGCTCCTGTGGAATCTAACCCTGAACAGACTGCTTGTCAAGTTAGAGGCTGTTGGCTGCAGGGTCGTCGCCTACGACGATGTTGCAATGGCCATAGCTGGAAAATTTCCAACTGTACTCTCCGAGCGGATGAATCACTTCTTGGACATCCTCTCCTCATGGAGCAACTCCTGTGGCCTTACGGCCAAACGGAAAAGACGGATTTTGTTCTCTTCACAAGGAAGTACAAGGTTCCGGATTTCAGACTCCCCGCCCTGAATGGAACCCAGCTCAATTTGAGTAAGGAGGTTAAATACCTGGGGCTGATATTAGACTCCAAGCTAACCTGGAGCGCAAACATCGCTGAGAGGGCAACAAGAGCCTCCAGGGCCATCTACTGCTGTAGGCGGGCGGTAGGTGCCAGATGGTCGTCGTTTCCTGGCTATATGAGGCAGTGGTTGAGCCTATCCTTCTCTATGGCGCTGTTGTCTGGTGGCCCGCGGCAGCCAGCCGAGTCAACCTGAAGCAGCTCGATAGAGTCAGGAGACTTGCTGCCACCCTCATAACTGGAGCCATTCGTTCTACGCCTACTAAGGCGCTTTTCGCTATCCTTAATTGGATCCCCTCGAGTCTTCTAGTTAGGCAGTCCGCCAAGATTGCCGCTGTGCTAAATGCCATATGCAGTTGGGCACGAACGGACCTAGGCCACACTATAATACTAGGGTTGGATCTTCCAACCCCGACGAATATCGACTATATAGTCCTTCCCCCTAGCTTTGAGAGTAAGTTCACTATAGGGATCCCCAGCAGGTGCGACTGGACGGAAGGCCGTCGCCCGCTGCTAAACGCTATCGAAATCTTCACGGACGGCTCTAAACTTGATAACAGGGTCGGATGTGGGGTTTCCTGTGATCAATTAGGGGCCAGTATTACTGCTCGTCTCCCTGACCACTGTAGCGTCTTCCAAGCGGAGACCATGGCTATACTGCTAGCAGTGGGTCGGTTGCAATCGCAACCCTCTCTTCCCTCGGCTATATGTATTTTCTCAGATAGCCAGGCAGCAATAAAATCTTTGATAGGTACATATACCTCTTCTAAACTGGTTGCAGAGTGCAGAGCAGCTCTGAATGACATAGCGGAGCATGGCAGGGTTCACCTGAGTTGGGTCCCGGGGCATAGCGGAATCGCTGGCAATTGTGCGGCTGAAGAGTTAGCCAGAAAAGGCTAACTCTGCGTCCAGCTCCTACTACGTTGTGTAGCACCCCCCTTGCGACCGTCAAATTGATGGTCAAGCAGGCCTATTCCCGCCTGGCTAACCGACTCTGGGCGGAGGAGAACCTATGTAGGATCTCCAAAGAAACCTGGCCGTCGGTGAAGCCAGCCGTGGTCTCCGACTGAATCGGAATTCCATTTATTCCACAGTTTCTGTGCTAACGGGACACTGGACGATCGGCGCACACGCCAGGAGACTCGGTCTTCCGTTCAATGACTTCTGCCGCAGCTGTGACGATGCGAGCGAGGAGGAGAGCGTCGAGCACCTGATGTGCCACTGCCCAGCACTATCGAGGAGACGTCTCCGGGTGCTGGGTGCGCCGTTCTTCAGCAGCTTGGCCGACCTAACAGGACCCAGCATCGGCCGCATCGCCCGATTCATTGTAGAATCGGGATGGCTCCTGCCTAACACCCGGCGGGGTGTGCAAGACTGAAGGGCAGCCACGTCCTTCACGTGGTACCACAACGGGCCGCAACGTGGCCTACGTGAGCTCTTCAAGCTGCCACCCTAACCTAACCTAACCTATCTTTAGAGTGTCAGCTATACAAATCAACCTCAATTTACGATCTTCCAAAATCATTTTGTGGATTTTTTTTATGTTTTCGTACGTAACAGCCTCTTTTGGACGTCCACTGCGTTCATCGTCTTCGGTGCTCATATGGCCTGTAAGCAAACCACTTACGAATGGTTGCTTCACCCGGCGCAGAGTCCGGATAACACTCATCAAACCACTTTTTGGTATCAGTAGCACTTTTTTTCATCAAAAAATAGTGTTTCATTAAAACACGAAATTCCTTTTTATCCATTTTTTTTACAAAATAACAAAAGTTGCTTCACTCAAAATGCTGTATCTGACAAACTAATAATCAGACAGCTGTCAAATGTATACACGTTTCTTTTGAAGGTTGGTACTACGTAAAAATTATATGGATTTTATTCCAGTAGTGCCATGTCATAGAAACGATACGAACTTTTCAGCCCAACTGTTATTTGCATATTTTGCATATTTTTGAATTTTTTGCATATAAATCCGATACCTACTGATGACATTTCAGTGGTGGTGGTAGTGAAAACGCTGACAGATGTCACTCGAATAGCAGAAAGTGCAATTACGGCAGCTCAAGAATGGCTGCACAGTCCCTGGTGCTTGCAACCAACAAGACGGAAGCCGTGATTAGCAGCCGCAAGAAAATGGAAAAAATTAACATCAACGTGGGTGGCAGTGTGATAGAGTGTAAACCCTACATAAAATACCTCGGCGTCATACTTGACCACCGACTGTGACGATCCGTGACCATCTGGAATACGCGAACAACACGGCTGCAAGGGCGCCGACCGCACTGGCACAGAATAATGACAAATCTGCAGCAGTGCAGGCATTTACTGATTAGCGTGGTGGTGCGTTCAAGTACCCATCATATACGTACGCGGCGTCAAAAGTACTTACCGCCCGTGTGCGCTCCGAGTGTGCTCGACTTTTAGAACTGAATCCGAAGACGCGGCTATGGTCATCGCGGGCATGTCGCCACTTGATTTAGGCGAGCAGAGGCTGGAACAGGAAGCAGCGCACTCAAGGACGCGCTGCTAAGAGACAGCATAGTTCAGTGGCAGAAGCGGTGGAGCGACTCAACCAACGGCAGGTGGACGCACCGGCTTATTGATAGAAAGCACGGAGAGGCCGAGTTTTATTTGACGCAGATTCTCAGCGGCCATGGGTGCTTCAAGGCATACCCTTACCGCTTTGGGCACGAGCGTTTTTTGTATGCCCCCGCTTCGACAGCCAGAGGCGCGCTGGGCTCTACCGCCACGCCAGGGAACGTAGTCGAGCTGATGACGACTACCAGGGAGCGTTGGAGCGCGGCATGCTGCATGGCTGCTGAAGTGATAGATCAGCTTCGCATTAGCGAACAAAATAGGCGGAGACTCGAGCGCCACACAAAAACCGGAGAAAGGTAAGGAAACTGACAAATCTCTATGACTGAGACAAACAGATAAATAAGAGAACTGTGACAACTGACAAAACAGACTTTCGAGCTAACGCTCAATTCCGCCTCCCGAGGAAATGCCTGGAGGTATTACCGGGGGGATAAACCGGCCATGTGGGAGATGGTTTTAGTGAGGTTCAAGTCCCACACTGACGGGGTTTTGGCTTTCGAAGCTTTCCATCTCTATAAAAAAAACACGTGTTCTTAAGAGTGGTTGCAAGTCTCGATGTAAATAAGGCTTCAAGGCCGTACGGCATTCCAGCCATTGTTTTGCAGTGGCCTGTCCATTACGCAATCTTTTCAAAATGTCACACACCGCAGGTGTATTTCCGGCATGTTGGAAGATTGCAAATGTTCAACCAGTTCCCAAAAAAGTAAGACCACTGAAGCTGCGAACTACCGACCCATAACCGATTTGTGAGGTGTTTTCCAAAGGCATGCAAAGCATTGTAAACTTTAGCCTTGTGAACTACTTTATTTAGAGCACAATAGACTACTAAGTGACCGCCAATAGTGGGCAAATTTTAAACTTTCCACGTCCCCAAATCGATGAATTGAATGTTTAAATGCATTATATTGGTGTTTGAGCAAAATACTACTCCAACTATTTGAGTACCTACTTAAATTGAAATCACCCAGCACGTACCGATGATTGTTGCCGAGCTTACTCGAAACCAGTGACATTACATTATCGACATGCGCTTTATACAGGCTGTCAGCACTATTCGGTGGGATGTACGATGCATAAATTAAGAGCGACCCCGACGAGCCTTGCATACGAAGTTGGTTCTCTTGATTGTCAAGAGAGAAAGCAAAACGGCGGTGGGAATTCGGTGGGACCTGATTGTTGAGGATCCTACCAGATCTCTGTAGAGTATTTCAGGCGGAAGTTTTTGCAATAAGGGAAGCCTGGAGGATTCTCCTACAGCAAAACGTCCGAGGTAGGGATGTTTACATCTTTTCTGATAGTCGGACGGCCATTAAAGCACTAACCAGGCCTATAGAAAAATCCAAAACCAAAACCAATCCCCGGGCATCCTCGGGAATGAGTCAGCTGTTGAGCTGTCTGCTATGGACTCACAACCCGAGCAAGTGACACCGCCTTTAAGTGCTAACATCATATTAACATCAGTCATCCGCAGGATAGCCCTCTTCTCCTGGGTTTGTATATGTACGTGAAGAGGTATGAGTTCAAGAAGAACCTCCATGGATGCTTTTGGACACGTTCTCATAGCCCCTGTTATGCATACGCATGCCAGTCCTGTCATAAGCTTATTGAGCACCTTAACACGTTCTACCCGGCGCATTTTTCGAAGTTTCTATGCACTGCGTGCACAAGATGACAAGTTGTTCGTATAGCGGCACTTTTTTACTGCGCATCGCACATTTGTCGACCACCAGTGGTCCACGCCGCCAGATAAGCGCAGTGCCCGTGGACCACCGTTGGTCCACGCCGGCTAGAACGTGTTAATAATGGTTAGTTGGCTGGTTTTGTTTACCCAGACAACTGATCCATACGTTATCATGGGTCTCACGAACATATTTATCCATACTTTGGTTCGATACCATTTTTCAATGTACTGGAAAATGTCTTACTTATTTGGAAAAATTGCTTTACCTTGGAAGCTTGACAAAAGAATTTTTAACATAAGTGCACTTCTAAAATACTTTGCATGTATTTAGTACAAACCTGTTTCAAAAACATATTAGTGAAATTCATAAGATACGTAATAGGGGTACCGGTTAATTCGTGCGGTTTTTTGGGGGGGGAAATTGAAGATTTATTGTGAAAAAATGGTTACAGATTTAATATTCAAAGTATTGTCCATCATTAGCTATAATAATAATAATTGATCGGCACGACAGCCCGCTTACGCGAGACTAAGGCCTAGCTTCCCGCAACTACTCGTGTTGTGCGTGTGAATTTGTTCGCGGGTTGGAGGGACCTACAGTTTTATGCCGGTTCCGAACGGCAGGTTGGGAGCTTTTTCATAAGCAATTTTTACTCTCAGAGGTTTGCCATTTCCAGCTGAGAGGACAGCCACCGAAAGAGAAAACGAGTTTTCCCGTTATTTTTTTTAGGTGTTATTACAGGCAGTATTTGAACCTGAGGTTGCTGCCTGCGACTCGCGGTCCAACGCACTAACCAACTGAGCCACGGCGGCTGCCACTAGCTATAACTTTTTCCCATTTTTCTGACAATTCACGAATACCCTTTCTGAAAAATTCGGCCGGCTTTTCCGCTATCCACGAATCGATCCAATTTTTGACTTCTTCATAATTGGAGAAGTGCTGGTCAGCCAGGCCATGTTGCATTGATCGGAAGAGATAGTAATCGGATGGCGCAAGGTCTGGACTATACGGCGGGTGGGGTAGGACAACCCATTTGAGCGTTTCAAGATAGGTTTTGACGACCTGTGCAACATGTGGCCGAGCATTGTCATGTTTCAAAATTACCTTGCCGTGCCTTTGTGCATATTCCGGCCGTTTTTCGCGCAGTGCTCGGCTCAAACGCATCAATTTTCGTCGGTAGACTTCCCCTGTGATCGTTTCATTCGGTTGCAACAGCTCATAATAGATCACAGCCAGCTGGTCCCACCAAATACACAGCATAACCTTCATTCCATGAATATTCTGAACGGCCGTCGATGATGATGCATGGCCGGGGTATCCATACGTTGCTCGACGTTTTGGATTATCGTAATGGACCCACTTTTCATCGCCAGCGACAATTCGATGCAAAAAACTTTTTCTTTTGTGCCGTTGAAGCAGTTGTTCACACGTGAAAAATCGGCGTTCGACGTCTCTTGGCTTCAATTCATACGGCACCTAATGGCCTACCTTCCGGATCATTCCCATTGCTTTTAGACGATCGGAAATGGTTTGTTGAGCGACGCCAAGTGATTTTGCAAGTTCTTCTTGCGTTTGGGATGGATCTTGGTCGAGCAATGTCTCCAATTCGTGATCTTCAAACTGTTTTGGCTGTCCGGGCCGTTCATCGACCTCCAAGTCAAAATTTCCTCCTCCAAGTCAAAATTTCAAAATTTTCTTTTGAACCGTGCAAACCACTTCTGGCACGTACGCTCAGCTGGGCATGCACACCATACACTTCCACCAAAATACGATGACTTTCGGCAGCCTTTTTCTTCATATTGAAGTAATGAAGAAGTACTCCCCGAAAAACACTTTATTCGGCACAAAATTCGACATTTTCAGAGTAAAAAAAAGTATTGTAGTTTACGCTTCAACTAAATGACACATACTGATTCTGAAACTATATGACAATAGCTTTTCAACACATATTTGGAAAGATGAATCACTGTTCACAAAATCAAGTTACGCCATCTGTTAGAAAACCGCATGAGTTAACCGGTAAACAAGTATTGTTGTTTACGCTTCAGCTAAATGACACATACTGATTCTGAAACTATATGACAATAGCTTTTCAACACATATTTGGCAAGATGAATCACTGTTCACAAAATCAAGTTACGCCATCTGTTAGAAAACCGCATGAGTTAACGGGTACCCCTATTAAATCCAAATATTAGCGGAGCTCACTTTTCATAGCATTTTAGGTGTAAAGTTGCTTTCGTAGCAATTTGTCGCTACAACTGCTTTCGAAAACATTGCGAAAATTCAAAAATTGCTACGATAGCAACTTTACACCTAAAATGCTATGAAGAGTGAGCTCCGCTAATATTTGAATTTACATATTTTATGTTTGAAAAACATGAAATGAATATTTTCCAAAAGCGCAAAAAGACGCAGAATTTTTTTTTCGGTCGACTTTAATTTTTCAGTTACCATAGTCAGTTTAGAACATGCTTCTGCGTAGCAGCGACTTTTTGAAACAACAAACGAAAGCAACGGCAACTCTACAAAAACTAGCGATTCGGAGTTATAAATGAGAATTTATTTCCGGGTAAAGAAAACAATTGTATTCTATTGCCGCTTGGTTCTTGAATGTTCAAAACTAAATTACAAACTGAGCAGCAACTTTATCGAGCCGGTAACGACTATAGAAGTCCTCGTCATCGAACTCGAAGGGATCGATCCGGCTTTTATATACTTTTCGCCGTCTCAGCGCAATGTCGTCGTTCCTAATATTGGAATATCTTTCAATTTCCTCGAAATGAAACATTTCACTTTGATTTATTTCGTTTTTTGAATTTAGAGTATTTTGAAGTGACGTTTCTGCTCATTTTGAATCATTGCTAACTGGTTTAGCAACCGCTTTTTCTTGTTTTAAAGTTAGACTATACTTTAAGCGTTAAAGTATGCTCTAAATCGACTATGATTGACTTAGAGCCTACTTTATTTAAAAGTATACTTTATTGATTTTAAATTGTACTTTATTTCGACTATGAGTATGCGCCAATGAGTTTAAGTAACGGTAAATCACAGCAAGCATACCGAGTGAAGTAGAACTTCTACTTCACACTGAGTGAAGCAGAACTTCTACTTCACACCGATTGAAACAGAACTTCTACTCCACACCAAGTGAAACAGACTTAAATAAATATCGAAAAAACATGTTTTAAACCTGTTTTTTTTACATGAACAGCCGAAATGAAATGCAGCCCAGATTCCATACAAAATACCAAAAACAAACATCAGGTAATCCGATCGTGCAAAACAAAAAACCGCATACTTCAAAAAGTTCTACTTCAGTGTTTCACTTCAGTCTTGGTCTACTGCAGTATTGTTCTACTTCAATGTTGTTCTACTTCAATGTTATTCTACATATACTTCAAGTTGCTTAAAGTTCTATTGTCGTTTCGTGCGGTATTCGTATGAATATCAAAAGCTTTCTTCACTGCAGTGTTTGTTTTGTAGTGAAAGTGAAGAGCACAGTATTTGAAAGCACAGCGATGTCTTGCAAGTCATTTTTATAGTGCTTGCGCCGCTCTTTAGTATTTAATTAATAATATTTGCAAAAAACCAGCGAACGACTGAAATTTATGTTGTACTTACATTTATATTGGATTCCAATGTTCCACGCATTAAATCTGGTGTATCGCCTTCAAAGCCGATATCACCGAATCCATCATCATGCAGCGACAACGATAAGCTTCCGTAGTCTTCGCGCATTGTAATTTCATCGGCTCGTGATTGATTAATGGAGAATTGCGCTTCAATATCAATGTCGTTCAATTCTGGGAGTGCCGTATCAAAATCATGAAACACTTCTGGCAAAGTGATGGCATTAACGTTAGCTTCTCTGTGACCTTCTGGCAGGTCCACCATTCCAGGACGAAAGGCCATCTACAAACCAATTTACATTATTACATCAAAATTATATACAATTGAATAATGATAATTTTGGGAAATAGGGGTAGTGAATATTCCATTCTAATAGACTCTAACTAGTATGTATAAATAGGCTTGGATACGTATAAACTGTCTTAACCGCACCTGTATTAACATTCCAACATAAGTTAAATTTCGCAGCGTTGGCGATACTGGTTTTTTGCAATCGGGTGATATAAAAATGTGATTTTAGGGTCATGTGGATGGCGCGACTTCACCTTACAGCGCTGAGAACCAAGAGGATTCCATTATGAACCTGGCTACATCCGTGATATTCAAAGGCGATAGTTCGGTTACACTTTGAAGAAAGCTGAGCCGAGAAGCTTATATCAAAGATAAAATAAATACAAAGATGCGGCACGCCATACATTGAGAATGTACAACTTTCTGACAGGCAAAGCAGTTTTTTATTACAGTTTAGCGCCAACCTTTTTACGCTCTTGTAAATCAGAGCATTACTCACAGCAAGAGTGCTTCAAATTGAAAATGCTACCATTGTTGCAATACCAAGCATTGGTGCTTCATTCTCATTCCGACAACAACACGCAATGTTGTAGTGTTCCGCAGCAAGCCAGCTTGGCCTTATACTACGTTGAGTCCAAATGCGTAATTTCAAATGAATAATTTCAAAATATTTACTTTGTCTCATTGGCATTTTGTTTGGCAGGTAATGTCAAATGCTCAGCTCTTTTCCGGCTTCTGACTAAATCAATTTGAATACAAATATATTACATACCATGCATACTAAGAATATTCCATAGTATAATAATAAAGTAGTCTAATTAAAGAGAGTACCCCTAATGTACCTCTATTTTGATTGACAAATATTGTCAAAAAAGTCATCAGCAGAGTAAACAAAGGTGAATTAAAATATACCTAATCATTTTTCTTTTGCTTTTAGTACGATTTTATTTGAATGAAGTTGCGACTGTGGTTGAACATTTTTTTGAACTGACAAATTTCAGACATCAAAATTGACGTCATTTCAAAATATTTTGTTTATTTTGAGCGGGAGAGTTTTGATTAGACTACTTTATTATTATACTATGGAATATTCTACATATTTCAAGGAGACGAAAATTTCAATTCGAAAATTCCATGGCTCAATAATAAGGTTGTAGCTAGCCACCGGCTGATTGTTTATCGTTTCTGTCAAAATCGTCGGTGTCAGCTGTGTTGCCGTATCGGTTCAAATGAAAACACCTGACCTGAACACTTTTTCTGTTTTTTCACTCGAAATACAACGCCGCTGGCAAGAAGCACGTTTGTTTGTTTCTCGCTCTTTCGTCGGAAAAGATCAGCTGATTTTGACAGTAGCGATAAACAATCCTACCAACAAAATACATGTGGTTTTTTGGTGTTGCCGGGATGCTACAACCTTATTATTGAGCCATGGAAATTTCAATTTTGATCATTTTCGTTTGTTGTGATTTTGAACTGTCAAAAAGAGGTAAACGCTTTTGAAAGCGCTTTCATTTTGTGATGTGTTCGATAAAAGTGGTCATGTTTTATCGCATTTGCTTCGTCGTTTTGTTGAAATGAGTCATTAAGTAGATTTGAATTTGTATGAGAATTTTTGCCCAAATAATGCATTTGGGCTCAATGTAAACGTAGTATTACCCGTGTACGATTTTTTTTATTTTGAAAATTTTCAAAACTAGGTGGTTTTTTGTAAAAAGTTTGATTTTCGACCATGTTTTTTGGTCTATTGGTGAGTGTAAAAATGGAACAAAATAAAAATTTCAAAATCGTACTCGGGAAAACATAGCCATATGTCTCCTGAATAACTGAAAAAAAAATTTATCGAATTCGATTAATATTTCTTGAAGAAGTCTTACCAACAAGTTTGAAAAAAGCAACAACCTCAAGGTCGTTCTAAAGTCGCGAGTGGGATGACTTTTAATTTCCATTTATCTTTATAGATAAATAAAGCATGTATCAATAAATTTAAAAAAAAATTACTGGATTATCTCAAGTAGTTCCTTCGCAATTTACTCCGAAAAATAGACTTAAATTTTCAGCTCGTAACCAGAAGACCCCCTTAATGTGTTTATATGTAGGGATGGAAACCCTGGCCCGCGACCGGCGGGCACTCAACGTACGAACTCCGGCGAATTAACATCCGACCTACACACAAAAGTGAACATATATAACACTTTATATAAACATTCAACATATAATAAAATTATTACACAGAAAACCTGACACAAAACCTTTTATCGTTTGATTTTTATTTCAACGCGTGTGCGCGGATTTAGCTCTTCTGAGCTTTAAACATGGCCCTTCGAGCAAATGTGATTTGAAACTGGCACATAAATGAAAACACAGTGACAAAACACAACCAAACAAACAAAGTGTAAAGTGACAACACAAGAGTGCAAAAGTGTGCAGTGCAAAATAGTGCAAAATACAAAACGAAGAAGCACAAGTGCATAAGCCAAATTATTAATCACATAGAAAACAATTGAAAACACACCACACACTGATTAAAACAATAACAATAACCACACACAAAATCCATTTAAACGCACAAACCTAAAATAGCAACAAACACATACACGCAGTCGCAAGATTACAAGAACCACAGCGAACAACGATAACACGAGCAACAACTACCACAAGGGGAACAGCAGAGCAACGGTCAGCAGCGTGGAAGAAGCGGCACGGCAGAAGCGAGCGCTACGTGGGAGCCCCTTACGTTAAGTATTGTCTGTCCCTGCGACAATACCGGCTGTAAGTTGCTTTGTTTCATTTTTTATAACGAGCGGTTGGATCCCTTCCCTGTATATAACCTATATACAGAACCAACCAGCTTGGTTGTAGTCGCACTGGTAGTCGCAACATACCTTGCATGTGTACATTATCCCATGGATGGATGGATGGATGTGAGGGTGGGCAAGAAGGCTACAAGCCTTCCATACCACTCACTCCATTTCAGACCATTGTACTATACCCATGGGAGAAAGGGAAGGAAAATGAGTAATATCTCATATTTCACCCGTTTTTGAAAATGCGTATACAACACTGTCTTTCCAACATATGTTACAGCACACATTTCAAGCGGATTGGGAATGGGAGGGGGAGGGGACCTACAGTTTAACGCCGATTGGCAGTTTTTCGTTCACACTTGGAGGTTTTGCCATTGCCTGCCAAGAGCGCACTTGTGCGATTCTTGTAATTCTCATCTGCTTCATGTGGATAGCGACAGAAGTAGACGAGTTTTTCACCAGCCCAAGACAGGAATCGAACCTGGGGCCTTTGGTATGAGAAGCCAGCGCGCTACCCGCTGGACTATCGAGGCCGACTACACATTATCCCATATGTACATATGTAAATAGTGTCGCTGACCTCTCAGTGCAGTTCCACATACTTATAGTGGCACTACATGAATCTCTTTATGTAGTACACTGGAGAAAAAATTAAGTTGTGGAATAATTTTGCTAACACATTATAATTTCTTAACGTTTTTAAGAAAATTAGCCTTAAGCTTTTGCATTCCAATGCCTTTGGGAAAATTTGTTCGTTTCTCTGCGCAAAAACGCACACTAGATTTTTCCCCCAAAATCCTTACAATTTCTTCCCATCAGAAAATTCTTTCGTGTGTTCACTCAAAACCCCTTTGAGGTGATACACTTCGAAAAATTTCTTGCACTTTTCGTGAATGTGCTCCACCTTGCGACATTCCTAGTCGGTTTTGTGCAACATTTGTTGACAATTCGAATATCTTTCGAATTCTGTTGGAGTTTTTTCCCGACTCTTGCCTCCTGTATCTCTTAACCATCGATTTATTTGTTTATTTTAATTCGAAATAATTCTGTATTTCGACATGCCAATTCAAAAATCATTCGAACAGTCTCATGTTCTCTCCGCGAGCATTTTTAATTTCGAAGCGGACAATTTGGTCCACTTTTGTTCCAAATTCTCGTCTGTTCCTATCGAAGAGTTAACGCCCGCAATCCTCAAAGCGTATTCAGCCGATCTCAATGGCTATTATGCGGATCTAAAGGCAGCTTTTTCGCAAGTCGGTATCACCCCCGATGACGACCTGCCTAAAACTTTCAAGTTGATCGCTCGCTCCAAAATGGAACTGTGCCGAGAACGAGTCTATGAAACCATGGCCCAGATTTCGGACCTCATGGACGCTCAGCAACCTCCTCGCTGAAACCAGCAGAAATCCCCCTCCCTTCTGCAACAGAGCAGGCAAGTAATTCTATTTGCCTGAGTGTCCCTCCTTGCGACACCGAAATTTTCTCCGGCGGGTATGAAGAGTGGCCGTCCTTCCGCGACATGTTTTCGGCGGTTTATATTAACCATCCGAAACTCACCTCTGCCCAAAAATTATATCACCTTCGATATAAAACGACCGGAAAGGCTGGCGCCATCGTTAACAAGTATCTATTGAGCGATTCCAACTTCGAATTGGCATGGAATGCGCTGAAGTCCCGATTCGAAAATCGGCGCATTCTGGTTGATAAACAGGTCAACACGCTCTTGAGCCTCCCTCAAGTAGCTGTTGAAGACAGTGAAACGCTGCAAAGCCTTCAAAATGCAATAAACAATTCTCTGTCCGTCTTATCTTCTCAAGGCGTCTCGACAGAGAGTTGGGACCCGATCCTGGTCTATATTTGTTCAACGAAACTCCCGGAAGAGACTTTATCCTTTGGAAACAGTCCCTTAGTTCCCGAAAAGATCTTCCAACTTGGGAGCAAATTAACACTTTCTTGACCAGCAGTCCGTGTTTTCTCACAACCGGGGTTTCAACAGAACACAGAACTTTTTGGTGGAAAGTGAGCGGACTTTCTCATGTCCGATTTGCTGCGCTCCTCACGCGCTCAAATTCTGTGCCACCTTTAAAAAGTTGTGTTCGAGACCGAGTGAAGGCAGTACGAACACATAACTTGTGCGAAAACTGCTTGTCATACACTCACTTGAAGCGGTATTGCACAAGTAAACACACTTGTTCGCAATGTCAGAAGCAGCATCATTCTATGCTTCACTTCGCTTCTGGCACAATCCCAAACCGGCAAAGAGACACCATCTCACCAATTTTCACGACTCTGCCTCGGAGTCCATCAAACAACTCATTCTTTTCGAAAAAATCCCGGAGTTCTCAAGATGAGTCCTCTTCGTCCACAACGGTTAAGGAAACAGCCTCCCGCCCCATGTCTAAATCTAGACAGTTTGGGCGCACCGCAGCCGAAGCGTAACCCCCGCGCAACATTCATTCCGACTCAGCTGCAAGACGCAGACGACGACTGCAGGAATCCCGTTGGACTCACTCGCCTGGCTTTGACAGCGCATTCCGTCCGCATGCGAATCAGCCTCACCCTTGCGACAGCAGCTACAGCCAACGGTAATCTGAGCCAAGGCTCCAGACTAGGAAGTTGTGCGGACGCCGAATTCGGACCCTTCCAACCCGAGCCATCCAAGCCCTACTGGAGCTCCGGGGGGTCCCACCAATGCACGAGTGCATCCGGCCCCAGGATGTTTAGATCGCTAACGCAGCGGCCACGCAGCGATCACTACATTGTCGCAATGTACACCGACGCAAAGGATAGACCTGCTGGCGCCGCAGCTATTGGCAATGCGTACCACATATTGTCGCCTTGGCAACGATGTGTATGTATCATACCAAAGAAAATAAAGTCCACATATTCGTTGATCATACACAAGAATAATTTGTGTGCTGAAATATTGTTAGAGTCGATTTATTTATGTCAATATTTTTTAATACTGCAACGATGAGGCACTCAAGGTGCATGAATGCTTTCCAAGCATACTTTTAGGCATGCACTTTGGAGTACGGCCGTTTGGCTATAATTCCGATATGGCAAGGATGGCTCGCGAAGGTGATGGGCTGTGCTAGAACAATAGAGAGTACAACTAGAATGTGCAAGAAACATCGGCGCGATAAGAAAACAAGTATAAAAAGCAGCAGTGGCAGCGCAGAGGGGGCGAGTCTGTGTTGAGCAAGCAAAGGGGAAACATGCAATAGTAGTAATGTAAAGTAGTAACAAGTGTAAATTGGTAAATAAAGCGATTGTTGGTTTTTGACGCCGTTTGCGCTGAATAACTGAAGTCGTTTTATTTTCAAGCACAATCCAAAACGAACTTAGAGAAGTCATTTTCGTAACAATACATTATTAATTTCAGGTATACCAGATTAAAAATTTTTATAAAATAAACAACATCAACATATGTCAACATACATACATGGCCGGATATCGTTTTCCATGTCGCTTTCGTCGTCGCTATCTTCACATTGAACTATCTAAACGACCATTTTTTCTATCAGTATCAGAAGCTTCGGTTTGTTCAGGGCCAAATGAAAGCGTAAAATTGGCAGCTCCGTTATTATTACCTCTTTAATAATTTAATTGACTGGCACGACAGCCCGCTTACGCGAGACTAAGGCCTAGCTTCCCGCAACCACCCGTGTTGTGCGTGTGAATTTGTACGCGGGTGGAGGGACCTACAGTTTTATGCCGGTTCCGAACGGCAGGTTGGGAGCTTTTTCATAAGCAATTTTTACTCTCAGAGGTTTGCCATTTCCAGCTGAGAGGACAGCCACCGAAAGAGAAAACGAGTTTTCCCGTTATTTTTTTAGGTGTTATTATAGGCAGTATTGAACCTGGGGTTGCTGCCTTCGACTCGCGGTCCAACGCACTAACCAACTGAGCCACGGCGGCTGCCGTTACCTCTTATTACCTCTAGCAGCAAATTAATCTATATATATAAAAAAAAGTTCACTTCTTGTGTGTAGCCAGTGTTTGCGAAAACGGTTCATTCTTTTGGGAAAATTTTTTTCGTATGTGATAGAAGATGTTAATGCGGTGGTTTATAGCGATATTACATGTTTGTACGGCAGGTGGGCGTGGCACCTCCCATACAACCTAAATTTTTAATATGGTATATCTTCGGAATTATAAATCGGACAGCATTGAAATTTGGTACAGAGTCGTGGCGTAAACATGTCGTTCCACCGGCAAAATTTTATGGGCGTTGGACAAGGGGCGTGGCACTTTTGAAATTCCGGTTTAACTTTGGAACTAGAGCGTTCACATCAATGACAATCGGTACAAACTAACGATTTGGTCGTGTCCTTCGACAGGGGGAAAAGGATGGGTTTTGACAATGGGCGTGGCACCGCCCATACAATTAATTAATTAATTGACTGGCACGACAGCCCGCTTACGCGAGACTAAGGCCTAGCTTCCCGCAACCACCCGTGTTGTGCGTGTGAATTTGTACACGGGTTGGAGGGACCTACAGTTTTATGCCGGTTCCGAACGGCAGGTTGGGAGCTTTTTCATAAGCAATTTTTACTCTCAGAGGTTTGCCATTTCCAGCTGAGAGGACAGCCACCGAAAGAGAAAACGAGTTTTTCCCGTTATTTTTTTTAGGTGTTATTACAGGCAGTATTTGAACCTGAGGTTGCTGCCTGCGACTCGCGGTCCAACGCACTAACCAACTGAGCCACGGCGGCTCACACTCACATCACTCACACCGCCCATACAACCCAACTTTTTAATATGGAATATCTTCAGAATTATAAGTGGTACAGCATTGAAATTTGGTACAGTGTAATGGCGTATACATGTCGTTCCACCGGTAAAATTTAATGGGCATTGGACAAGGGGCGTGGCACTTTTTAAATTCCGGTGTAACTTTGGAACTAGAGCGTTCACATCAATGACACTTGGTACAAACTAACGATTTAGTCGTGTCCTTCGACAGGAGGAATGGGGTGGGTTTTTGACACGGGGGCGTGGTACCGCCTCCATTTTTTTATACATAGATTGTTTATTCTGACTGACTGACTGATTGATTGGTTGATTTATCATCGCCCAGCCCAAATCGCTGAAGCTACAAACATGAATTTTGGACTGTAGGTACATCTTGAAGAATTAACCTTCGCCAAGAAGGGATTTTTTGAAATTCGGGGTCTAAAAAGGCAAAACATGGGTTACAGTGTGGTATCAAGAAACGTGATTTAATAAACATATTGAATTTGAACTTCCTGAAAATATTCTAGATCAAATCATATTCGACACTTATGTTATAATTTTTCGAAAATCAAAATTTAACTGGCCCAACAATGGGTTAAGTTTTATTTACGGAAAGACTCCGAAACAAACAACACGAACCGATGGGCCTATTGACTTCAACAATTGTAAAAATAATTGAAATAAATAAAATTCGACACGTGTTTTTCATTATTTTCAAAATCGAAGTCTAACTGGATCAACGACGGGTTAAAAGTATGTATGTATGGAGAAAGAAATTTTGCTGAGCCCTTTCGACTTCAAACTTTGTGAAAGTACTTCAAATGTAAAATAACTCGATACGCAATTTTTCCGAATATTAAAATTGGACGGGGTCAGCGACGGGTTAAAAGTTTGTATGGAGAAACTGTGAAATGAAAAATATGAATTAATGGGCCCATTGACATCAAACTTGGCGAAAGTACTCTTTGTGAGAAATAATTTGACACGTGTTTCTCACTTTTTTGAAAATCAAAATCTAACGGGGTCAACAATGGGTTAACAATTTGTATGGAGAAACAAGATTTATTGGGCGTTCTGACTTCAAACTTATCAAAAGCAGTTCAATCGGGAAATAATAAAAACGTGCTTTTAATTTTTTTTTAAATCTAAATCTACCATGGTAAACCAAGGGTTAAGAATTTGTTTGGAGTAAATGTGAAAACATATGATTTAAAGGGCCTTCTGACTTTAAAATTTTTAAAACACTCGAAATCAAAGATAGACACATGTTTTTTTTTAAATCAAAATCTGATGGGCTCAACAATGGGTTAAGAATTCGTATCGGGGAAACAGGAGAGCTTGCGTGCAAAGCCGCAGGGCCCAGCTAGTTAATATCTAAATTTTGTTGCTCTAAAACATTAGTTTTCGCTATTGCTTAGACAGTTTTTTCAGAGAAATTGTCCTCTCTGATTTAACTCCAGCGTCGAAAAATCAATGTCCACGAGATCCTCAAAATAGAATTCCCTTCCTTCCATCTTTGCCACAGAAAGTGTCCAATCGAATTGATAAAAAACCAGACACGACAAGCCCACAAATACTTCCTTCACTTCAGGAATGTAATTAAATTGACACCAAAACACGGACATAACCATGAAAACAATGGCTAAATATTAATTTTGAATATGTTCCGACATTATTTTCCAACAAATATTATAATTTACTAACCCAAAAAAATAAAAGCCAAGGCGAGTGAAAAACACTTGGATCCGGTAGATTTTACGCCAATTAACTTATGTCAAGCGAAAAAAATTCTAGCTAACTGGCAAATTTGTATGAAAATACACCATAGCCTGGCCAGGCCATGGTTTTGGTGTTTGTGCTTAGAAAGGCTCTGTTGAGGATATCATGAAATATGAGCTCGATAGCTTAACTACAGCATTACTAAAGTGGATCTAAGGTTCGATATGGTCTGGCCAAAACCGCCTGCCCGCAGAAGGGTTGAGAATAAATGAATACAAAAATCAGTATTGCATTTGTTCTCGCAGAATAGTTGTATTTTCAGTGTTCCCAAAAGTATCGACTATTTACCAAAGTAGTAGTCAAACGCAGGCTTCATGCCAACCTTGCATCAGCTGTTCAAATGTGAAACAAAAAATTCAGTTACATTTGTTTGATGAATTCAGTTAAATTTGTTTGAACATGGAAACATAATTAAATTTCAGAACGCCATACATTTTATAAATGTTGGATTTCTCTTACATAGCTGGTGTGTTATGCTTTTTAAAATATGTCTCTTGGGTTTTTCGTAATTCTATTAGGAGTTTTCAAAATGTCATAACTTAGACGTGAATTTTTTAGTTGGGATTTTATTAGTTAAAAATACATGTCACTTGAATTTTTCGTTTTAAGAATTTTATGTTAGTATATGTATACATATAGCATAGCAGCCGCCGTAGCTCAGCTGGCTAGTGCGTTGGGCCGCGAGTCAAATGCGACGCTCGAACCCAGGTTCAAGACTCCGTTGCTGCTAACACCGAAAAAAGTAAAACAATTTTTCTTTCGGCGGCTGTCCTCAGCAGGAAATGGCAAACCTCTGAGAGTAAAATTGCCTATGAAAAAGCTCCCAACTCGCCGTTCGGAATCGGCATAAAACTGTAGGTCCCTTCCAACCTTGTAAAAATTCGCACGCACAACACGGATGGTTGCGGGTGGCTAGGCCTAAGTCGCGGTATCGGGCTGTCGTGCCAGTCAATTTATTATTATTAATTATTATTATATGTATACATATATGTATGTATGTACATATGTACAATTTTATGCAACATATATTAAACTGTTGTTTTTTGCATATCCCCCCTCCTGAAATTCTGGGACGCCAGTGCCTCTTTCTGATAAAAATAAAAAACAAATTTTTTAAGAGGGTGTGGTATTCTACACTTGTTCCCTATCATTTTCCTCGCCCAAAAATGACTGCATACAAATGACTGCTTATGACTTATGACTGCTTATGACTTATTTTCAACTTTCATACTTAAGAAATTTAATGTGAAATAGAATTTAGAAATAGTATAACCATGATACAGTATAATAATAGTATAACCATGATACATGATACATTCTCCGACCTCAGAGCCTTTAAGCAGAAGGTCCGGCGGGCAAAGAGGGATTCGTGGGAATCCTTTTGCGGCGGTATCGAAAAAGTCTCTGACACCGGCCGACTCAGCAAGATTCTCAGCAGCTCTTCGTCCATTCCCACCACCATTCAGAAGGCAAGCAGTGACTGGACGGAGTGCAGTGGGGAAACCCTAGAAGTGTTAGTAGACGCGCACTTTCCGGGGAGTACCCCCCTTTCTGCCGAAGCGGTAATTCCGTAGGAATCACACTCATGGTCCTTAACGGGCGTCCGCATTGATAACACCATGGTTACGTGGGCTATTAACTCCTTCGAGCCTTTCAAATCTCCGGGACCGGACGGCGTCATTCCAGCTGAATTACAGCAAACCACGGAATCGACGGTGCCGTGGCTCGTTGCGATCTTCAGGGCATGCTTGGAATGGTGTTACATCCCCCTCCCATGGCGGGAGGTGGATGTCGTCTTCATTCCCAAGGCCGGGAAGACCTCGCACGTCAAGGCAAAGGACTTCAGGCCAATAAGCCTGACATCGTTTCTCCTGAAGACCCTCGAGAGGATACTCGACGTCCATATTAGGAGCTTTATTGACCCAGTTCTTCTCTCTGAGTCGCAACATGCACAAGGGGTAGGTCGGTTGAGTCTGCGTTGCACTCCCTAGTCGACTACATTGACAAGTCGCTAACATACAAGGAGTACACCCTGGTGTCTTTTATAGACATAGAGGGCGCATTTAATAATGTCTGCCCTCTTGTGATAGGGGTGGCTCTTTCGGATCTCGGCGTTGATAGTAAATTGGCATTAACTCCACGTTGGGGACGGCGCATCTTCGCAAGTCAGTCACCAGGGGAACCCCCCAGGGGGGCGTTTTGTCGCCACTCCTGTGGAATCTCACCCTGAACAGATTGCTTGTCGAGTTAGCGGCTGTTGGCTGCAAGGTCGTTGCCTACGCCGACGATGTTGCAATGGCCATAGCTGGCAAATTTCCGAGTGTGCTCTCTGAGCGGATGAATCACTTCCTGGACATCCTCTCAACATGGATCAACTCCTGCGGCCTTACGGCCAACTCGGAAAAGACGGATCTTGTTCTATTCACAAAGAAATATAAGGTCCCGTCTTTCAGACTTCCCGCCCTAAATGGAACCCCGCTCAAACTGAGTAAGGAGGTGAAATACCTGGGGCTCATACTAGACTCCAGGCTAACCTGGAGCGCAAACATTGCCGATAGGGCGAAACGAGCCACCAGGGCCATCTACTGTTGTAAACGGGCAGTGGGTGCAAGATGGGGGCTTCAGCCTCGCGTTGTTACGTGGCTTTACGAGGCAGTGGTAAAGCCCATCCTCCTCTACGGCGCTGTTGTACCATATGGTGGTGGAAAGGTACATATACCTCTTCCAAACTGGTAGCAAAGTGCCGGCCGCTCTAAATGATTTAGCGGAGCATGCCAGGGTTCACCTGAGCTGGGTCCCTGGGCATAACGGCATCTCTGGCAACTGCGTGGCGGACGAGTTGGCACTCTACTTCCAGCACCCACTACGTAATGTAGCATCCCCCTTGCGACCGTCAAATTGATGGTCAGGCAGACGTATCTCCGCCTGGCTAATCGACTCTGGGCGGAGGAGAGCCTTTGCAGGATCTCCAGAGAAACCTGGCCGTCGCTTAACCATGGCAGAACACGCGAATTGCTGCGACTAAAGCGGAATTCCATCTACTCCACAGTTTCTGTGCTGACGGGACACTGGACGAACGGCGAACACGCCAGGAGACTCGGTGTCCCCTTCAACGACCATTGCCGCAGCTGCGACGATGTGGGCGAGGAGGAGAGCGTCGAGCACCTGATGTGCCACTGCCCAGCACTAGCGAGGAGACGACTCCGGGTGCTGGGAGCGCCGTACTTCAGCGGTCTGGCCGACCTTACAGGACCCACCATCGGCCGCATCGCCCGATTCATTACGGAATCGGGATGGCTCCTGCCTGACACCCGGGGGGGTGTGTAAGCCGAAGGGCGGCCACGTCCTTCTCGTGGTACCACATCGGGCCGTATTATGGCCTAAGTGAGCTCTTCTAGCTGCCACCCTAACCTAACCTAACCTATGATACAGTGATTGTATCATTCAATGTAAAAAATAAACTACTCACTGAAGAAGCGATTGGACCTTATTAGATATTCAAATTGCTCCCGAACACACTATCCTTGCAAAGCTCATGATTTTGTAGGGTGACATTGAGACACGTGCATCTTCGTCAAGGTTGGAAGCTTCGATACCTCTCGAGGATTCTTGCGGTGTGGCATCTTCAATTTCACCATGGAATACGTTTTTTCGTACGCGAGAATCTCCCAATATGGGCCTGGTGGTAAATGGGTACAAAACCAAGTGATGTCTTTGAGCAAGGACTCACAGCAGCTATGGTCTCAAGTCGAGACCAACAGGTTAATTTTTGAAGGTGTCAAGTATTTCGTTTACATTGTCACAACAACAGATACCTCTAGGAGAAACCTGGCACTCTACAGTGTTCCATCACTGCGCGATGCTTTTATTAGCCCGAACCACGAGCTGTTTATGCTGGGTAATTATATGGACGAAGTACAACAAATACACTGGTGGTAATTCCCATAAACTCACTTTGAGCTGAGGTATGAAAAGTCTTGTAGGAGTAGAGGAGATGATTTTATAAACAAATAAAGGTTGTTAAACATTTCCATAGTTTGCTGTAAGAAACGGCAGGTGTAGCGTTATGCACTCTTTTATAGTTTACGTGATCGTGCAAAACATTAAGAGCGACTATTGTTTTTTCAGAGTTGAAATTAGGCAGTTCACATAAACTCAGCGATTTAAATTGAAAAGTGAAACAAAAATATAAGTAATTTGAGGTAAGTTATGCCTTTATAAACTGATTTAGTCGATTGATGTACTATTAAAAAAGTAAAATTTCTATTTTCTTCAGACCTGTGAAAATGCCAATAGGAAAGTAATTGCCACTTGAAGAAAAGGGAAAAAATAATGCATTCAATCAATAAGAATTTTCCATACGGGAATAGCGAATACATTAGGCAGGTCTGAGACACCAGTGTGCCATTATTTAAAATTACGCAGATTTTATGGGAAAAACGTATCGTAAGGCGAAAACGTGTGATAATGGCATTAGGAATAAAAGAAAACCTAATGTCGACGGAGTTTGTTCGCAGAATCGATCTGTCTATAAACTTAATAGTATAAAGCCCCGACATATTCGAAAAATTTTACAAAATTCAAACCGCGATGTTTACACTAAACGCCCCCCCAAAAACCCTCTTTTACTGTGTCTTAAACCCAAAATAATGGAACTCGCGGAGAAGCTATTTAGAGGCGTGAACAGTTGTAATCAGTTTTGTTAAGTAGCAAAAACGGTTCATTTTAGGTAGTACTGACGGCTTTTAATACCTTTAGCTCGATAAGTTGGTTGATCTATATGAGCCGGACATTATCAGGTGGTGATATAATAGTTTGGGAAGATATTGCCATGTATGGTACGACTTAATTTGCGTGGGTTCCTGAAAAAATTAAGTTCTACATTTACTGCGAACTTTTAAACGTAATTATAATAGAATAATCAGAAGAATTTATTTTTCAGCAGGAAAATGCTGCAATTCACAGTTCTAGAAAAACAATGAACTTTTTCAAGGACAAAAATATTCAAGTTGTTGATTGGCCAGTTCGAATTCTTGACTTAAATCACATTGAGCACCTTTGGGTTCTTGCTCAGGTGTTTACGCAAAAGAAAGACAGCTTTATTCAAAGCTTGACTCCAAAAAAGCGATTAAATAGGTTGGGCCTTGCATACCGGCACAAACTCTTCAGAATCATTTTTTATTTGTGCCTAAAATATTATGAACCGTAATGGGAAATGGCCAAATTACACAGGGCAACAAATTTCGCAAATGCGAAATATGCAAAGTTTTTAATTTTGTTTTGTTTGAGGCAATTCAAAATTATGTTGTTTTTCGCTTGTATTCCAGACAGTGAATGGAATATATAAAAGAGCATATTTTGAGGCCCTTAATTTTTTAAGGAAATAGTATCAAAAATTATGAAAATGACTATGGTACATTTTTGCTATTATTTCGATGAGAATGGGACTCACGCCAAAAAATTTGGCTGTGTTGTATAATTTCATGTTTCCGCTTTCGTGTTATACATAACTCGATAATTGATTTACGAAAAATGTGTTTGTTTTTTAACATCAAAGAAAACGCCTTGAAATTCCATATTTTCCGACTTTGAGGTCCAATTGCCGCGGATTTTTAAAACTTATACAAATAAATTACATTGGATAAGAGGCCGTGAGGTGTTGTAAATGCCACAAAGTGAAAATCATGTCAACCGGTTTATTGGTTTTGAAATTACAATCCCAAACGTGAAAAAAGCCAGGGAAAACCCAAAAAATGAAACGCCCATTTTTTGCGAAAACGGAAACTAAGTTTTCAAAACGGTTTGCGGATTCGAAATCAGCGGTCCCTTATTACCCTAGAACTGATGTCAGAACCAGAAAAGCCATTTTGCTGTTGATCAGTGTTATTAAAGAAAAACTATTTAGAGTACCTTGAGCTATGAAAACATTTTTACTCTGCATTTTTATATGTACTGAGTGTACTGAGAATTGCCACCTCAAATTGCGCCATTTTTATGAAAACAATAAATTGGCAGAAGTTATTTAATTGCGATTTCTTCTTTTACTTCTTATGGACTATATTTTACAGTAAATATTTCAGTAATACTATTTTAACTGCATCAATTTTTTAAAGAAAATGTAACAAAATCAAAGCAGATTTAGGTTGGTTTATGGGAATTTCCACCAGTGTATATGTTTACAATGGAAGTCAACGGCAAGGGGGAAGCTAGCCGCATTTTATCATGTAAAAGCCCTGTGAAAAAGGCGAGCTCGAAGCAGACACCTGGTGGGAGGGTTTTCAACTGGCTTAAAAAGTAATCGTGGCCGTATCCATAATAAATATATTTTTTTTCATAAACAAATTTGATCTTTATATCTATATATAACCACAAGTTGACCTACTGTATTTATGTGATCGTACCTTAATTTTAACAAATGCTTCATTGCAATCCGCTAGAAGATATTTAGCTTTTCTTGAATAAATCCGCACGACTCCTAAAAGAAGATGTCCTGACGTTCGCAACGCAAGCTTCACCTTAGGTTGCATTATTCCTTCAACAGACTTTTCGATATTGGTCTCAAACACATGAGCTTTGGTTATTTTCTTGTCCCAATGTGCAGCGAGCCAAACTCTTGCAAGTGGCCCTTTTTTGGCCAATATAAGATGCGCGTAAAACATTTCAAAAAGCTAAAACAAATAAAGTGTAAAATGGCTACACATACTAAACAATTTGTCGATTATAAAGAAAACATTCACCATTCACACCGATTACCTCTCCCTTTTTATCGATATCATTCAGAAAAATATTTTTACATATATTTCTGATTAATAAATACCCGGAATTTCCAGTTCAAACCATGGCTCAACTATAACCGTAGGAACACAATTGGAGCGTATACACGTATGGGCGCACGGCGTACGGCGTAAATACGCTGTCGAAATACGTTCAAACGTTGCCTTGCTCACAATTCCAGCGTGAGCAGCAACATATAAAATACTCAAAATACGTTTTTCAACGGTCGAAATTGAATTGAATTGAAATTGCTCACAATTCTAGCGTGAGCAGCAACGTATAAAATACTTATAATTTTCAATTGTCGAAAAATTAATAATACGCCCATACGCGGCGTAAAAATAGAAAAAAGATCTAAGTGAGCGTACGACGCTTTGACGTTCATACGCTTGCGTCGTCAATTGTGTGCGCTTTCATAGAAATACATGAAATTTAATTTGACAACGCAATACGTCGAACGTAAATACGCTCATACGCTCCAATTGTGTTCCTACGGTAAGGTTGTAGCAAGCCACTGGCTGATTGTTTATCGCTTTTGTCAAAATCGTCGGTGTGCTGTGTTGCCGCATTTGACTGAAAACAACTGACCTGAGCACTTTTCCCGTTTTTCACTTAAATACAGCACCGTCTGGCAACAATCACTGTTGTTTGTTTTCAGTTTCTCTCTGTTACGTCGGAAAATATCAACTCATTTTGACAATAGCGATAAACGATCCTACCAACAAAATACATGTGGTTTTTCGTATTGCGGGGATGCTATAACCTTATTATTGAGCCATGGTTCAAACAAATCGCGTTAGAGGTAGAATCAACGAACATGATGTAATTATTATATCGTTAAATGATATACACCCATACCTCGCTATACGGCCTAGATACGTTCCACGAAACTTGGCCGCAAAGCGAAAAGCCGTATAAGGAATCAATTATTTTAATACAAATTCATACAAATTCAATGGGATCGGTTCCAAATTTATTTTTTTTATTTTTATAACAATGTTATAATTTATTTTTATAATAATAACAAAAATATAGAAACAAAAATGAACGAACTTCATGTTACGTAAAAATATTTTTTACGTCTGTTATGAGAGAAAAATATTTTTTACGTTGCTCGGTAACGTTTGAATCTGTTATTCCACCGGTGAGTCTGCTCGTGATTTAGAACTTGAGTGGTTCAGAACTTGGATAAGTTTTGCATACAAAATGCATTGGTGCCGGTATTTTCAACGTAAAAAATATATATTGCAAAATAATAGTTATCATTCAACGGAAAAAAAAAATCCAATTCACAATAGTTACTGCCAACGGAAAAAATATTTCCCACAAAATAAACGTTACCGAGAAACGTGATATATCGACATCGAAAAAATTTTTTTTTGGCCGTTATAGCGAAACATTTTAGGCCGTAAATCGAAAACGTGCCTTAATTGAAGAAGGCCGTTATAGCGAAAGGCCGTATAAAGAGCGGCCGTATAGCGAGGTATGGGTGTATATGTATATTACATAGTTCCATATTACATTGCAATAAAAAACGCCCATCTCATACAAGCAAGCGTATTCTATGGCGGGTAATGCTGGTAGTACCCTCTGTTATGGTGCAATTCCTTTCCCTTCTGCCTGTCCCTCGATAAAAATTGCCTTCGCTGTCCTTTGAGGTCAGGATGGCCCCAACCAAACGGTTATATAATTCACTGACAAAACATAAAGAACTGTTACACATAAATCACACAAGAAAAGGGGAAAGCCCCGAAAAGTGTTTTTCTCGATTTGTTATTGGGTTGTAAGGGCGATTAACACTAAATAACACAAGTCGAAGAGCGAACAAAACCGCTTAATTGTTTTTTTTAATTCCGCCTGGGGTCAAATAGACCCCAAGGGACAGGCAGAAGGTTAAGGGCGATGTTATGCTGTCGGTCACGGGCACGATTACGAATAAAATTGTTGTTGTTTCAATGTAAAAGAGAAAATTGGGAAAGCGAGCGAGAGAGTAAAACTTGACCGCAACGGTGACCGGTTAATGAGGCCTTCGACGCCAAATCAAACAATCAAATCAGTGTTGCGTCGTGAGATTATTCACAATAGTTGTGTTTTGGGAACAAATTTGTTCCCTTTTGGTGAAAATGTGTATGATATGAGCAAGGAAATGGTTGGAAGCAACCCTCATCACAAGCTTGTGTTTATAGTTGTGTTATCGGTGATAAAGAAGATAGAAACATGTAAATTTAAATGGTAAACAAATATTGTGATACTTTCACACACATATATTTATTTCATTTATAAATTATTAACTCAGAATGCCAGAAATGTCGGCCCAATCAAATACAGAGGCGCTGATAACAATGTTCCAGGAACAGGAATCCCTTTAGAAATGTGTGCTACTAAGACCGATGCAAGCGCGAAAATGACTTACATTTTAATTGAAAATTTTATTTGAAAAAAATAAAAACTGCGGAAAAAGTAGTAAAAGTAAGCGAAAATCGTAGTGGTGACCCGCGATCAAATGACCATCAGCATAACATGCTTTCGGTACGGAGCAGAGAAATCCAAACGAGAGCGTAAAAAGTGACGTGACCGACGATCATTTGACCGTCTGCATAACATCGCCCTGTATGCAGCAAGGATAATTTCGCTTGTCTTAATTTCGACGTATAGATAGATAGATAGATAGACATCGATAGATTTCACACTTTCACACTAAAGCATCGTCTAATTAGCTGACAGAAACAATTTGAGGTGGGAAAACAGCACAAATTGACGACAATGGAGAAGGAATTTGGGAATTTTATCATCACGTACAAGCAAAAATTTGAATGCGGGTCATGATATGGCAACCCAACTTCATGTTGCGGGGGGTAGGCAACAAGCGGGAACATTTGAAATGAGAGCACAATGCTCTGAGCGCAAATCATACATTTGGGGATTAAAACCCTCTCAAATACAAGAATTAGTAATGAAACATCCCTCCAAAATGAAGTCCTGAGTGTGCCACTGATTTCAACGCGTGTCAAGTGAGCACACCGAATTTTGCTTTTGCTTGGCAGCGTTTGGAGCCGTTGTGCTTTGTGTAAGCAAAACAGAGAGCGTTAATATTATTACGTTCTCACTGTGCCGACGCTTGCTTTTTTCTCGATAATGAAAATATTGCAAATTCGAGCTCGCCATATGCCATTCGGTTGTAGGAACGTAACCGAATGGCAACAAACACGCTCCTCCGCGTCAACAAACACGCTTGCAAAATGTTTGAAGATGCGTATTCTTTATATTGTATATTCATTGCTACTATGCAATTTTCGTTTATGGGAGAATTGCACATAATAATTTTATTGAACGCATTTATTCATTGAAATATTTGTAAAATTTGGTAAGAATATCTGCTTTGTTTAAAACCATTTTTAGCACTAAAACTGAAAGAAATTATTCACGAGAAACAGCTATTTGTCAATAACATTTAGAACGAAATATAAATTTACCACCCGTGGTTGTCGCAATCAGCTGGCCTGTTCGAACGATTCGAGCAAAGCGTCAGAAAGTAGAAAGTTGGGCTACTTTCAGTTCTTTTTCACATGATGGCATCCGACGCTTTGTGCTATGTAACTCGTTCCATACAAACACACTGATTTTAGTTTTTTGACAGATGCAATGAAAACGTTGCTGAAAACAAAGTGTGTTATGGAGTTGCACCATTATGGACAGCACAACCCTCTATTACTAAGAGCAGAATTCTCTGTAACTTCAGCGTATTATACAAGTAGAAGTTGCTTCTGTACTCATTCATATTCTCGCTGCTGTTGCGTCAGCTGATAAATATGACGATAAACGCTGCCTTTGTTATTGGGTTGAATAGCAAATGAGAATAAAGTCGGTGACATTTTTGAAATAGCATGAATGTTTGTGGTATTTGTTGCGTCGCACAATAAAATTTACAATTACTATAGCAAAGAAAATCATGAACTTAGTGTAAACAAATATGTGTTAAAACCATTTTACAGAAACAAGTTTATAATTCTTACACAAAAAATTTTAAGATTTCATGTTGTTTTCGTTTACTTTTCAATTACTTTTTCTTTACTTTTCGTTTACGTTTCAATTTATCAGTTATAAAATGCATAACATAGGAAGGGCCGATGGCTTTACAAGTAAGTTTCACACAACAACCATCATTTCAATGTCAGTGTCTGTTTTGTTCTCCGAATTTTGCAATGTCGAAGTTGCTTGACTAAAGACTTTGCCTCAATTTTTGTTTTTCTAACAAAGTGTAAAAGCGTTTGAGGGGGTAAATACTCGCAGCAAGAGGCTAGAAGTGTGAACAGAAAACTTGTGGTTTCTTCATCTTCACATCACACCTTTTACGCGACTATTTGACCAAAAACAACGTTTATACTGTTCTGCAAGTTCCGTATTCAACCGACATGGTTCCTTGTGACCTTTTCCTATTCCCACAATTCAAGTTCCCATTTCGCGAAAGGCGAAGGCGATCTCAAAATCCACACATGAAGAGTGTTTTCTATATAGATACTTCTTTAAAGGGAATAAAATTATTAAAGAATTCCGGGATAAATTTTTTTAAAATTTGATCAAACGCTCAAAGGATGACCCCTATTAATGCGAGACAATGCGTTGGTTCTGGAGGGCAGGCTACAGAGGGGTTTAGAGTGAAGTGTTTATGGACTCTTGTCTTGAACCCATTAAGATCATAGGTGCTGGGAAAATATCTGTAGCGAGACCATCCCACAATCGTGCAGTGCGTTCCAGAAACGAATTCTCTCTGTAATCCGTAGTGCGCTAGAACATCGGTTCAACGAACGAAGGGTAGCCCGGGCGAATACCTGGAGTGATGGCATCAGACTGCTCATCTTCTCTGAACAATTACCGAAAAAGTATCGGTAGAACAAGACCACACATGTCACATTTCGACAATGTTCTAAGGAATCAATAGATCTGGATACCCTACTGTCCCCTATGAGCTTAACCGGAAGGTTTTGCACACGGTGCAGGAGCTCCAAATAGGCTTTTAAATACCCCGCCCACAGGTATGAGTTAAACTCTATTTTTGGCCGGATACAACCGGTGTAAATTATGCGGAGATCAGACGAAGTGAAAAATTTTTTGCACCGTTTTAGAAAGCCGAGGCACTTGGCTTTCTATTTTCTCCCTCTGTGTATACCCTCTTGTGATTATGTATTCATCATCTTATATCTTATATCAGGGGCGTAGCCAGAACTTGGTCATGGGGGGGGTTTTAAAAAAATTGTTTGCCAGTTTAGTATTACATGTTTTTCAAAAGTGCACTTTCCAAATAGGGCATTTTGTTGTGGCTTATGTGACTTAATGCATTAAAAACGAAATTTTTTCCTGATTTTTAGTAAAAATGTCATGAAATTTGGTACACTGGAAGCAAAGTTATAGCATCTGAATTGAAGGTATGTTTGTGTCATCGTACAAAAATGTGCATCGAACAAAGATCCAATATTAATTATTGTTTTAAAAATGTTTAAACTTTAACCGAAGCATTTAAATTGATGGACCAAGTTTATGGTGTTTTTGTTTTTACCGTGGTGGAGTTCATAAGTGGTAAACGCGATTTAAAAACGATTGTCAGAACATAAATGAAAACCAAAGTGTTAGCCAACTGAATCCGCGATCACCGTAGATCAAAACTGGGCGGTAATTCATAAAAGATAAGCCAAAATCTTCATTGAAATTCTTGAAATTGGATTTAACCTTCGCTTTACCTATACCCACCCGGGTGATCTTTTTAATATTCATGTTTAATATCTGCACAAATTGTAAGGTAATTTTCAATAACATGAACAAATATTTTTTTTTAATTTTGTTCATGTTTAAACTTGAATTTTGTCATTTTTTATACAAATGTATCTGGGTGATCCCAGGCGCTTTCGCTACCATTTTGATTAAGACTCACGATACATTTTTTATGCGTACCTCATTATCTATGTGTTCAATAAACCCTCTGGAAAGAAATCTTCTAATATTTTCCATAGTCTCAAAATAAATTAATAAAGTTAGGCCTTTCTTCGAAATACGAACTATCGCCAGAGGAAGATACTAAATACTGAAGTATGACAAACATTTATAAATTATTATACTGATTATTATATTGAGTTTTACTCAAAATAGCGGCGGAAGTGCCTGGGATCATATTTAGTAAGGCGAAGGTTAAGCATCTCAATAGCATAAATTAATTGCATTTTAACTGAACATTTGGCTATCGAAGGATGCCATCCCATCTATTGATACTTGTTTTGACCGTTTTTTTGTTTTCACATGATGTGGCACCGTGTGAATTTCACCTTTTCAAAGAATGCATTTGCCGCTGAAAACAAGCGTTTTGAGAACGTAGAAACCATCCAAAAGTCTTGTACCGGCAGCCTGAAAGACATTCCGGTCGACGAAGCGGTCTTTAGGCATATTTTTAGAACATGCAAATCGCTGCATTAAGCCTAAACGTGACTATTAAAAAAAACAAATTAGTTTCGGTAAAAAAGGGGTTTGTTAATATTCTTTTAAATATTTAAAGATGAAAAGACCTTTTTGCTAATGTGGGAACGTACATACGATGCACAGTGATTGAAAATGTTTACAAAATGTAGGCTATGGGGGGGTTCTGACACCCTAACCCCCCACCCCCCTTGGCTACGCCCCTGTCTTATATATACTATATCTTATCTTTATACTTTACTTCAAATTTCTGAGCTTTCAATTTAAATTTTCCTTTTTCTGTTTGTAACTTTATTGTATTAATTTAAGCTAAAATTGCTATTATTCACATTTAATTTACTCAAACTGGTGTACTATAAAAGACTCAGTCTTACTTGTACAAATACTATTAAATAAATTAAACTAAATTAATAAATTATAAAAGGTACTCACCTCTTTGATTCGTGTCGCTGCCCCCCAGGCTTCGCTGTGCACATTCGCATTGCAACCCAGTATACGTGGCAGCTTCTTCAGCTCACAGTACTTCACCAGTTTAGAGACTGCCCCTGGCGGAGCCAGGGTGTCCTCTCCGGGGAAGTAACCTGTGGCGATCACGATGTCCTGCGCAGTCCCGTGTATTTGCAACGGTATCAGTACCGTAACCAGATCCCTGGAAAGGAAGTCTGGAAGACATATAAAATTCAAACCATTGGTTATTAACATGCAGGCGCTCGGGTTGTTACACCTGATATCCCAAATTAACGGTATGTGCTTTTCTGCCAAACCTTTGATTTGGCCCCTGCACACCCAGGGTTCTTGGAACAGCAATACGCTCAGTTTAGCCCTGAGGGTTGCCCTCGCAATGGCAGAAGCGGCCTTCGCGTGGTGCAGATGCTAGTCATAGCGGACTTAGTATTTTCCGCCGCCGCCTTCATCCTCCGTCAGACCGCTCTCCTTGTCCAAGTCTGACGGGGTGACTCTATCGGAGTCTTCGTCACCAGCGGTCATGCTCAGCCTCGAGAGGTCGATCGCATCGACTTCGTGAGGTAGGAGCCTAATCTCCTCGACGCCCTCACTGCTACCCGCCTCCTTCTCTACCAGGATAGCCAACTCCTTTTGAATCTCGCCCACGCCTTTCGCAGGAATTTTTGTGGCTGGCGTGTCAGCCACCATCGCCTGCTCACGGCGCTTGTGCACGTGCACTGGTACAGTGCCAAACCTGTACCGCAGGACACACTTGCACTTCTTGATGGCCTCTATCGATCGGTCGTTGATCCCGATCGTCAGAACCTTGCCATCCTTCTCGTCCTTTGAACGGAAGATTTTCCACAGGTTAGTGTGTAGCCCCCCGTTTTGGGCGATGAGCAAATCGAGGAGCTGTTGGTTGTCCTTCCCTGCAGCCTTCGGGAGGTAAACAGTCCCCGTCACACGTTGCCAACTTTACCCCCTTCCAGCCAGGTAGAATGGGGACTTGGCTCTTAAGCCATTCCGCTGTCTCCGCACTTGCACAGTCTACCAGTATGAGTCCTGGCCGAAAGTGTATACCTTCGAACCGGAGTTTAGCCCTCCAGCCCTTGCACATTTCCGTCACGAGTGCATCTTCAATCTGACCCTGTTCCTCTCTAGAGAGTATGCTCGCAGTCTAACGCCCTTGCCAGCACTGGCATAGGTGCTACCTGGTCTCCTGACTCCCATCTTCTGTCTTTGTACAGTCAGAGTTGGCACCTCAGTCTTTGTTTTCTTCGCCGTATTGCCCTCTTTAGGGCTGATCTCGGCAGCGCCCCTCTTCTTCGCGTCAAGCGAGGTAGGTTTTGCTGTAGCGTTAAGCCCTCATTGAGATAGCACAAGTACCACTTGACACCTGCGCCACTCAACCCAGTCTCTCATGGTCTCCGCAAGCTTGCCGGGCTCGAGAGTTTGTCCGGATGTCAGGCCAGTACTCGTCGAGGTTTGTAGTATCGTGTCCTTGGGAGCCGAAGCACCCGCAGACCCCACTACCACCCGACTTTCCTTCCGTTTGTCCTTAGTCCCGGTCCTTTCTGGCTTTGGCCCAAATTTACCAACTGGCACCAAAGTAACGTACATCTAGCCGTCTTCTTACTCCTAGGAGTAGAAATCTGGGTGTCAGTATTCTAGATATGCTCCACCTGACGCGCCAGTTGTGTTGCGGTATAAGAACCCGCTGCTGAGTTTAAGTTCCTCAAGTTTTTCTCCCATCTGATTCTGATTCGTGCCATAGCCCCCGATAGCACGGTAAGCCCACAGTTACTCTCTGAGGCGGTCAGGTATCAGAGAGGTTTCGTTAGAATACAGCCGATATTACCCCTGGCTGCAAACCAATCCAATAGGCACGGATCACGTGACACCTTGCATTAGGGGGAGGATGGGGAAAGAGGGTAGTGTAAAAGAAAAAGGTGGGAAAGTGGAAATTAAGGAGAATGAACTAGTTAGCTAGCCACTATCGGGCAGAGACAGGACCGGCGGCCACCACGAGGAGGTCTAGTCTAGTTTCCGCTCTAGTCCTTCTCCCCCACCGACCGGTATAAGGACCCGGGTTGATGGCTGAGAAAAGCAGGCGGCAGACCACTTGTCGACTGGATGTTTCCAGCGATGATTCGGCCGATCTTATGTTACGGAGCCATCGTCTGGTGGCCGGCCACGGACCGATCAATCCACCCGCAACCAGCATGTTTCTAGCATTCTAGATGTGCGCACGTTCCGACGACCCAAATCGACTCGGACCACTACCTTGTTGCAGCCAAGGTACGCATGCGTCTTTGCGCAGCGAAGACTGCGCAACCTAGCTTGCAGCTCACAGTACTTCACCAGTTTAGAGACTGCCCCTGGCGGAGCCAGGGTGTCCTCTCCGGGGAAGTAACCTGTGGCGATCACGATGTCCTGCGCAGTCCCGTGTATTTGCAACGGTATCAGTACCGTAACCAGATCCCTGGAAAGGAAGTCTGGAAGACATATAAAATTCAAACCATTGGTTATTAACATGCAGGCTCTCGGGTTGTTACACCTGATATCCCAAATTAACGGTATGTGCTTTTCTGCCAAACCTCTGATTTGGCCCCTGCACACCCAGGGTTCTTGGAACAGCAATACGCTCAGTTTAGCCCTGAGGGTTGCCCTCGCAATGGCAGAAGCGGCCTTCGCGTGGTGCAGATGCTAGTCATAGCGGACTTAGTATTTTCCGCCGCCGCCTTCATCCTCCGTCAGACCGCTCTCCTTGTCCAAGTCTGACGGGGTGACTCTATCGGAGTCTTCGTCACCAGCGGCCATGCTCAGCCTCGAGAGGTCGATCGCATCGACTTCGTGAGGTAGGAGCCTAATCTCCTCGACGCCCTCACTGCTACCCGCCTCCTTCTCTACCAGGGTAGCCACCTCCTTTTGAATCTCGCCCACGCCTTTCGCAGGAATTTTTGTGGCTGGCGTGTCAGCCACCATCGCCTGCTCACGGCGCTTGTGCACGTGCACTGGTACAGTGCCAAACCTGTACCGCAGGACACACTTGCACTTCTTGATGGCCTCTATCGATCGGTCGTCGATCCCGATCGTCAGAACCTTGCCATCCTTCTCGTCCTTTGAACGGAAGATTTTCCACAGGTTAGTGTGTAGCCCCCCGTTTTGGGCGATGAGCAAATCGAGGAGCTGTTGGTTGTCCTTCCCTGCAGCCTTCGGGAGGTAAACAGTCCCCGTCACACGTTGCCAACTTTACCCCCTTCCAGCCAGGTAGAATGGGGACTTGGCTCTTAAGCCATTCCGCTGTCTCCGCACTTGCACAGTCTACCAGTATGAGTCCTGGCCGAAAGTGTATACCTTCGAACCGGAGTTTAGCCCTCCAGCCCTTGCACATTTCCGTCACGAGTGCATCTTCAATCTGACCCTGTTCCTCTCTAGAGAGTATGCTCGCAGTCTAACGCCCTTGCCAGCACTGGCATAGGTGCTACCTGGTCTCCTGACTCCCATCTTCTGTCTTTGTACAGTCAGAGTTGGCACCTCAGTCTTTGTTTTCTTCGCCGTATTGCCCTCTTTAGGGCTGATCTCGGCAGCGCCCCTCTTCTTCGCGTCAAGCGAGGTAGGTTTTGCTGTAGCGTTAAGCCCTCATTGAGATAGCACAAGTACCACTTGACACCTGCGCCACTCAACCCAGTCTCTCATGGTCTCCGCAAGCTTGCCGGGCTCGAGAGTTTGTCCGGATGTCAGGCCAGTACTCGTCGAGGTTTGTAGTATCGTGTCCTTGGGAGCCGAAGCACCCGCAGACCCCACTACCACCCGACTTTCCTTCCGTTTGTCCTTAGTCCCGGTCCTTTCTGGCTTTGGCCCAAATTTACCAACTGGCACCAAAGTAACGTACATCTAGCCGTCTTCTTACTCCTAGGAGTAGAAATCTGGGTGTCAGTATTCTAGATATGCTCCACCTGACGCGCCAGTTGTGTTGCGGTATAAGAACCCGCTGCTGAGTTTAAGTTCCTCAAGTTTTTCTCCCATCTGATTCTGATTCGTGCCATAGCCCCCGATAGCACGGTAAGCCCACAGTTACTCTCTGAGGCGGTCAGGTATCAGAGAGGTTTCGTTAGAATACAGCCGATATTACCCCTGGCTGCAAACCAATCCAATAGGCACGGATCACGTGACACCTTGCATTAGGGGGAGGATGGGGAAAGAGGGTAGTGTAAAAGAAAAAGGTGGGAAAGTGGAAATTAAGGAGAATGAACTAGTTAGCTAGCCACTATCGGGCAGAGACAGGACCGGCGGCCACCACGAGGAGGTCTAGTCTAGTTTCCGCTCTAGTCCTTCTCCCCCACCGACCGGTATAAGGACCCGGGTTGATGGCTGAGAAAAGCAGGCGGCAGACCACTTGTCGACTGGATGTTTCCAGCGATGATTCGGCCGATCTTATGTTACGGAGCCATCGTCTGGTGGCCGGCCACGGACCGATCAATCCACCCGCAACCAGCATGTTTCTAGCATTCTAGATGTGCGCACGTTCCGACGACCCAAATCGACTCGGACCACTACCTTGTTGCAGCCAAGGTACGCATGCGTCTTTGCGCAGCGAAGACTGCGCAACCTAGCTTGCAAAGAGAGCTGGACATCAGTAAGCTGCGATCACAAGGGGTAGCTGAAGCCTACTCCGCTCAACTCTCCAACCAGCGCGGTTGCTCTCCCTCTCCACCTGATGACATCGGCGGATTATGGGCTCACATATCCCACTCCATGCGCGCCGCCGCAGAAAATGTCCTTGGTTTTCGACGTAATTTAATAATTGACTGGCACGACAGCCCGCTTTCGCGAGACTAAGGCCTAGCTTCCCGCAACTACCCGTGTTGTGCGTGTGAATTTGTACGCGGGTTGAAGGGACCTACAGTTTAATGCCGGTTCCGAACGGCAGGTTGGGAGCTTTTTCATAAGCAATTTTTACTCTCAGAGGTTTGCCATTTCCAGCTGAGAGGACAGCCACCGAAAGAGAAAACGAGTTTTCCCGTTATTTTTTTAGGTGTTATTACAGGCAGTATTTGAACCTGAGGTTGCTGCCTGCGACTCGCGGTCCAGCGCACTAACCAACTGAGCCACGGCGGCTGGTTTTCGACGTCCACCACAAAAAAAACCAATGGTACGAAGAATGCGAAGAATGCTGCCTACAAGAAGACCCTGCAGTCGGCTGCCACGCGAGCCGTGAGAGAAAAATACCGGGAGGAGAGGAAGAAAGAGAGGTGCCTTTTTAGACGCAAGAAACGGGAACAAGAAAGGCGTGAGCGTGAGGAAATCGAGGAGTGCAGGAGCAGAAATGACGCCCGAAAATTCTTCCAAAAAGTTAAGCGTGTCACGGAAGGATTTAAGACCGGGGCATCCTCTGGCGATTGGAACCAACTCCTAGTGTCCAGCTCCTACGCCGATGATATTGCCGTTATCGGGCGTAGCAAGCGAGATGTCACCGCTACCTTTGCGGCAATCGAAAGAAAATCTGCCAAAATAGGCTGATGGTAAATGAGGGCAAGACGAAATACACGCAGAGACTCGCAGCGGCTAGGGCACCGCCGTTAACAGCAGCAATGATGTCAGCCTGGACATAAAGCGAAGGATTACTCTTGCCAACAGGTGCTACTACGGTCTCGGTAGGCAATTGAGAATTAGAGACTTCTCTCGACCGACAAAACTTGCACTCTATAGGACGCTTATCTTGCCCATGCTCCTCTGTGGCGCAGAAGCATGGACAATGACACGAAACGACATAGCGGCCCTTGGAGTGTTCGAGAGGAAGGTACTTCGTAAAATCTTCGGCCCTGTTCGTGTTGGTGACGACTATCGTATACGAACCAATAACGAGCTGTATGAGCTGTATAAGGACATGGACGTAGCACAGCGGATTAACATCCAGCGGTTACGCTGGCTCGGTCATGTCTGCCGTATGGGCGACGAAGCTCCGGCGAAAAAGGTGTTCGATGCGATGGTTGGAGGTCGACAGCGAAGAGGGAGGCCGTGTCTCCAGTGGAAGGACCAAGTTGAAGAGGCCCTGTTGTCTCTTGGTGTGACCAACTGGAGAAGACGCGCGCAAAGCAGAGGCGCCTGGAGAGAAGTTTTGCGGCAGGCCGTAACCCGATAACGGGTTGTTATGGCCAGTTAAGTATGTAAGCCTAGGCTTATACGGAGACGCAGGCTGCGCAACACAGCACAAGGCAGCGCAGCGAAAATTAAACTTTGTGAGGCAGAAAATATGTGAACTGCGTATACGAATCTCGTAAATCCAGCACACGTGTTCCGTATTCATTCCATAAACCCAGCAATACGAGTTATTTATCTGAATTAGACTTTGAAATAGAACCTATATAATATAATATGGGTGTATTATCGGCTGTTCACGCACTTTTTCATAGTTCTTCAATTTTTGCAAGCTAACGTGTCGGCTGCGCGTAGGAAACTGTATTTCAACTACAACGCGACGCAGTTGTGCGCAGGCACGTCTCTCCGCCGCACGCGGCTATTTCGCTGTATACGCCGTTATACGGTACTGCGTTATTTACAAAAAACTAAACTGCGTTGAGTTGTGCTGCGTGTGCGGCCTGCGTCTCCGTATACGCCTAGGCTAAGTAAGTAAATGGTCGAGGTTAACATGTTTATCAATTAAACAAAAAATTCAAATTCTTAATTTAGTTGAAAATAGCGAATAAACAAAAATTAGATTAACCTTCACTTTTTGATATTTCAATAATAAATGGGATTCCGATTCTTTATTTTATTTTTATGAAATAAAGTTCATCTTTACATTTTTATGAGTGAGATTAAAGCGTGATTCAAGATATTTATTGAAGATAAGGTACTTAACGGCGGTCTGCCGCCTGCTCTTCTCACCCGTCAATCGGGCTCTTATACCAGTTGGTGGGGGAGGACTAGTACGGAAACTCGACTAGACCTCCTCGTGGTGGCCGCCCCGGTAACAGCCACTTTGGGTAGGGTCCTGTCTCTGCCCGATAGTGGCTGGCTAACTAGTCAATTCCTCTATAATCCCATTTTCCCACCATTATTTACTTTTACACTACCCTCTCTCCCCTTCCCCCCCTAATCCAAGGTGTCACGCGACCCGTGCCTATTGGATGGTTTGCAGCCAGGGGGTAATACCGGCTGTATTATAACGGAGCCTCTCTGATACCTGCCCGCCTTAGAGAGTAACTGTGGGCTTACCGTGCTATCGGGGGCTATGGCACGGCGGACCTTCAGACCCCCACACTCGTGGGAACAGAATATGGAGAAAAAACTGAGGAATTTAAACTCACTAGCGGGTTCTTATACCGCAACTCAACTGGCGAGTCAGGTGGAGCGAAGCGTCCAAAATACTGACTCCCAGGTAACTACTCCTCGGAGTATGAAACGTGCAAACGTAAACTGTCTGGCAAGTTTGGCGCCAAAGTCGGCAAATTTTGGGCCAAAGCCAGATAGGACCGTGGCTAAAGAAACACGGAAGGAAAGCCGAGTGGAAGTGGGGTCTGCGGGCGCTTCGGCGCCCAAGGACGCGACACCACTTCCCTCGACTAGTACTGGTCTGACTTCCGGACAGACTCTCAGGCTTGGGGAGGTAAGGAAGTCAATCGGCTTGAGTGGTGCAGATGCCAAATGGTATCGGCGCTACTTAAAAGAAGGCCTCACACCAGAGCAGGCAAAGCAGAAGGTCTTGGACCGCACGAAACCCACTTCGCCTGAGGCGAAAAAGAGGGGTGCGGTCGAGATCACTCCTCAGGAGGGCAACACTGCAAAGAAGCCCAAGACTGAGACGCGTACGCGGCCTGCACTGGAGCAGAAAACCGGGTTCAGGAAGCCAGGCAGCACGTATGCCAGTGCTGCTATAGGCATCAGACTGGCGATACTCCCGGAATCTTTCCCCGTTAAGATACTCTCTAGGGAGGAGCAGGGAGAGATTGAAGACGCGCTTGTCGCGGAAATGTGTAAAGGCTGGTGAGCAAAACTCCAATTTGATGGTATCCACTTCAGGCCAGGACTTATACTGGTGGACTGCGTGGGTGTTGAGACGGCGGAGTGGCTCAAAGGCCTTGTCCCTATACTGCCTGGCTGGAAGGGAGTAAAGTTGACGACGTGCGACGGGGACCGTATACCCGGAGTACACCTGTTGACGGTATACCTCCCAAAGGCGGCAGGGAAGGACAACAAGCAGCTCCTCGACCTCCTCATTGCCCAGAACGAGGGGCTGTATACAAACCTGTGGAGGATCTTCCGTTCTAGCGACGAGAAGATGGGCAAGGTTTTAACGATTGGGGTCGGCGACCAATCGCTTGAAGCAATAAAAAAATGCAATGGCGTCCTGAGGTACCTGTTCGGTACAGTTCCGGTGCACGTGCACAAGCGCCGAGAACCGCCAGACGCGACAGTTGCACCAGAAGCCAATACTCCGGCGGAAGTTACAGAGAAGGAGGTGGCTACTCTGGTCGAAAAGGAGGCTGCCAGCAATGAAGTCATCGAGGAAATTAGCCTTCTACCTCACGAAGCTGAACGGATCGGCTCGATTGACCAATGCTGAGCATGGCCGCCGAGGAGGAAGACTCAGACAGAGTCACCCTGTCGGACCTGGACAAAGAAGGCGGTCTGACAGAGGATGAAGGCGTAGCCGATAGATCCTGAGGCGGAGATGACCAGCACTAAAGTTGCGCAGATCAATCTGCACCACGCGAAGGCTGCCTCGGCAGTCATCGCGAGGGCAACCCTCAGGTCTAGACTGAGTGTAGTGCTGGTCCAGGAACCCTGGTGTGCAGGGGCCAAATTAAAGGTTTGGGAGAAAAGAACATACAGGTAATTTGGGACATTAGGTGTACTAACCCAAGAGCCTGCATGGTTATAATGGTTTGAATTATCTTTGTCTTGCAGACTTCCTTTCTAGGGATCTGGTTGCGGTACAAATACCGGTTCAAATACACGGGACCGCGCAGGACATTGTGATGGCCACAGGCTACTTCCCAGGAGAGGACACCCTGGCTCCGCCAGAGGCTGTCTCTAAACTGGTGAAGTACTGTGAGCAGAGAAAGCTGTCACTGATACTAGGCCTGGGGTAGCAGCGATACAAATCAAAGGGGTGAGTAAATTTTAGAATTTATTGTTAGTAATAAACTAGAAATTTTTTACGTGGGGAATATACCAACGTTTGTAACCAGTTCGAGAGAGGAGGTCCTAGATATTACCCTAGGAAATACTCTAAGCTCCGAACTGGTTAAAAACTGGAGAGCCTTCAATGTCGGATCATAGAATAATACGATTTGACATTGAAGGCTCTGCTTCGGTTAGGAAGATTCTAAGAAAACCCAGGAAAACAGACTGGGAAAGGTTCCACGAGACACTGAGCTTAAACTCCACCAATTCTGGGTTGGGGGACAACATCAGGAACTCCATGGAACTAGAAACATTTGCGAATTGGCTCAATAAAACGATTATTGATGCATATGAGGACAGCTGTCCAGTCAGCAAGATTGTTTCCTCTAGGGATGTGCCCTGGTGGAGCAAGGACCTGAGCACACTGCGAAGTAAGGTTCGCAGGCTTTTCAACCGGGCTAAACGTACCGGGAACTGGTCTGAGTACAGGAGCACACTGACCCTCTATAATAAGGAGATCAGGGAAGCCAAGCGCAGGAATTTTAGGAACTTCTGCGAGAATATTGAGCAAACCTGTGAGGCATCTAGACTGTACAAGGTTATGGCAAAGGGGCACAGCCGGTCCTCTAAAAACCTCAGGAAAAGCAATGGGGAATATACCGAGGGTGAGGAAGAGAAGGTTCAACTACTTCTAGATACTCACTTCCCGGGCTCTATTGCTTGGAGAGGGGCGGGACAGGATGATGCACTACGCTGGATCTCAAGAAGAGATTGGATAGTGGCAAAGGAAATTTGCACGGAGGAAAGGGTGCAGTGGGCGGTAAATACCTTTACACCACTGAAGTCACCTGGACCGGATGGCATCTTTCCGGCCCTACTACCCTACCCTAGAAAAGGATGGGTTTTATCAGGCACCATCTCGTGAAGATAACTAGAGCCAGCCTGGCGCTGGGATATATACCGGAAGCCTGGAGAAAGGCAAAGGTGGTCTTTATACCGAAGGCCGGGAAGAAGGATCCGCTTCACCCGAAATTTTTCAGACCAATTTGCCTTACTTCATTTGTACTGAAAACTCTAGAGAAGGTTGCGGACAACTATGTAAGGACGACAGTCCTATTAGACAGTCCTCTTCACACTTGTCAGCATGCATATCGGGCAGGACGCTCCACCGAAACTGCTCTATACCAGCTGACAAGTGAGATACAGGAAAGTCTAGAAGAGAAGGAAATGGCTCTATGTGCCTTTCTGGATATAGAGGGGGGCTTTCGACAACACCTTTCATGAAGTTATAGACAATTCTCTAACCAGAAGGGGCCTTACAAACCCTCTAAGAGGTTGGATACACAGTATGCTCGCTACTAGGCTGGTGGAGATACAGACTAGCACGGGCGGCCTAGTAATAGCTAACACAACCAGGGGCTGTCCACAGGGAGGAGTACTATCCTCGCTTCTGTGGAGCGTTACAGGAGCTGACTAACGCTGGCCTAACGGTCCAGGGTTATGCGGATGACATTGTAATCCTGTGCAGGGGGAAATTTGAAGATACCCTGTGAGATAAGATAACCTTAGGACTAAGGTTAACCAAGAAATGGTGCACAAAGGTGGGGATGAATATAAATCGGCGAAGACCACCATTGTACCATTCACTAGAAGATATAAACTTGACGCTCTTAGACCAATCCGTCTGGATGGGACAGAGCTAGAAATCCAGAAGGAGGTGAAATATCTAGGAGCCATACTAGATCAGAAACTACTCTCGAAAGGACATTTGGAGGAAACGATAAGGAAGGCCACCAGGGTCTTCATGACCTGTAGGTGCATAGCAGGCAAAAGTTGGGGCTGCTCTCCGACTATTCTGAGGGATCTACACGGCGATCGTGAGTCCTATGATAACGTATGGTTCAGCTGCCTGGGTAAACAAGAACAGCCAACTAACCACTATCAAGGCGCTCAGCAAGCTACAAAGACTGGCATGCGTATGCATAACAGGAGCTATGAGAACGTGTCCAACAGCATCCATAGAGGTTCTCCTTGAACTAAGACCTCTTCACTTACACATACAGACCCAGGCGAAGAGGGCTCTTCTATGGATGACTGACATAAATATCGGGAATGAGGGCTTCCTGAGCCGTAAGAGGATTGCCACTCTTACTAATCAGTATCCTGACATTGCAATACCGAGGGACACAATCTCACTAAAGTTCAGTTTTGTCAAAAGATTTAAAACTGAACTTAGTAACAAAAGGAAGGAAGGTAGGTATATCGGAAACGTATCTGATAGACCAGCATATGATATCCTGGTACACAGATGGCTCCTTAACGGAGGAGGGTACCGGGATAGGCGTATACGGGCCGAGGATAAGATGCTCGGACCCTACGGGAAAACACACCACTATCTTCCAGGCGGAAATATACGCCATTGAAAGGTGTGCTTATTTCAATCTGGCGAGGAGATACCGGAACCGTAAGATTGCTATCCTCTCCCTCAGCCAAGCGGCAATCAAGGCTCTTAGATTCTACCAGGTGTCCTCGAAACTGGTTTTGGAGTGCCGTGAGAAGCTTAACGAACTTGGCCGTTACAACCAGGTCTGGGTACTTTGGGTTCCGGGCCACGCTGGCATTGAGGGAAACGAACGGGCCGACGAACTGGCAAGGAGGGGAGCTTCCACACCTTTTGTCGGCCCTGAACCCTTTTTTGGTTTGGGAAAAGGATCTTCTTCTATCCTAACGAGAAAGGACGAGATAACCAGAAGTACTCAATACTGGGAAAATCTACCAGGTCTAGAGCATTCCAAGATGGTTATCGGGTCCTACGATAGGAAAAGATGCGAGGATTGCATGACCCTATCAAAGAATAATCTAAGGATTGTCACGGGAATGCTAACAAGGCACTGCAGACTGAATTATCATCTGGCAAAACTAGGAATCCGTGAAAACGGGTATTGCAGGTTCTGCTTGCAGGAAAGCGAGACTGCATTACATATACTAGGAGAGTGCCCTGTACTCAGACATAAAAGAAAGAAAGAAAGGGACCATCTTATACCAGGTACGGACTGGGTATCCAGAGGTGTAGGAAGTATACTAAAATTCCTCCTGGATACCGGACTCACTGACAGTCTGTGAAGTCCAAGAAGGGGGCACAATAGATCTACAGGTCGCAGTGCATCACCCCCATCAATAATAATACGTACTTAACGGACTCGTTTATTAGGGTACTTAGGCGATATGCTTAGATACCCACCTCGAGGTACTTATCTGGTTCGCTTAAGCACCTCCGCGCTTAAGTAACTGAAAAATCTTGTATTTTGAGGTGAGGTACTTAAGCGGGTTTTACTGTACAATTTCCTGGTCGATTTCGCGCGCCATCTTCCCTGTACAGGACAATCAAGTCCTCACACGACACAATCCGATTGCCCTGCATGACAAATAAATCGAAAAATATTACATACGCAAACATTTTCATGATTGACGACAACTGACAAGGCAAATTCAATAGGTAGTGGGCAGCACCATTGACAACTAATAGATCGTGTAAGGGCCGCATTACTCGAAATATCGAATAGAATCTTACGATGCTGTGTTATTTAGGTGAGAATTTGTAATACTACGTTTACATTGAACCCAAATGCGTAATTTCAAATGAGTCATTTCAAAGTGTTTACATTACCTCATTTGTATTTCGTTTGGCAGCAATGTCAAACGCTCAATGCTCATGTCCGCATGCTGCAGCTCACGCAGCTGAAGAACTGAAGACCTTGCTGTTTTTTTGCTGTCTCTATCTTCTACACGCTGCAATACTAAATACCGTACATGTTAAGAATATCCTACAAATTTCAAACAAACGACAATTTCAATTCAAAATGTTAATTTTGATAATTTTTGTTTGTTATAATTTTGAACTATCAGAAACAGGCAGATGCTTCTATAGCTTTAATAAACGCCCTCATTTTGTAATGCGTTTGAAAAAATGTGTCATGTTTTTTTGCATATGTTGAAATGAGTGATTTCGTAGAGTTCAATTTGTATGGAGAAATGCGTGGTATGGCTTCGCATTTAACAATTTTTTCCGAATCACGCATTTGGCTCAATGTAAACGTGGTATAAGGCGCTTTGGCTTATATTGTTAAAGTAAAACTCCATAACACGTTTGGTACGCAGCAACGCATCTGTCAAAAAAGTAGAATCAGTGTAGCCCAATCAATTAGCCCAACTTTCTACTTTTCGACACATCGTTTAAACAGGCCAGCAGATTGCGATTCGTTCTAAATGTTATCAACAAATAACTTTCTCTCGTGAATAACTTAAAAAAGACAGAACAAAAGTTTTCCTGATAACTTGCAGCACAAGCAATTATTCGAACAAAGTCAATTAAGTCAATACATTTTTTAAAATCTGCAAATTTTTTGTCCATTGTACAGTGGCGGATCCAGGGGGGGCGGTTGAAACCCCCCCGAAATATGTGGATCGACTATAAAACTACATACATATTAAAATACATTTTATAAATATTAAAGAATTACATTTTAAAACCCCCCCCGAAATATTTTTCTGGATCCGCGCCTGCCATTGTAGTTCAGGTTTTTTGTTTTAACACCACAAAATGTTATTGGCAGCTGATTAGACGATGTTTCAAAAGCGCATTGTGTAACTTAAAACGTCTAAAGCGAGACATGCGAAACAAGCGTTGCTGCGAATAAAGCGTGCCATAGACCCCTTCCAACAACAAAGTATATCCCGCAATAATAAAAACGATTTCCTGGTGCGAAATAACTGAATGTAAAGATTTTGCAAGTATGATTTTATTGTAAAAAATACTTCTTTAAGTTATTTTTAACTCAATAGAAAAAATTAATGTACACACATCTACTAGTACATCGTACTATTTTGAAAAATTTGTAAATAAAGCCGTGAACCTGATATCACAACACGTACCGCAACATTTTTATCGTGTGTTTGCATGTATGCGCACACTAAGAGAATATTGATTTCCTCACATTTATTGCGCAGAATCAGTGCAAGTGTACTAGAAAGAATACAAATTACGAAAGGTTGAACTGTGTGCAGAAAATAAATTTTTGAATTGGAATTTAACAGAATATTATAAATATTGAAAGTGAGTAAATACATGTATTCTTTAAAAAAAAAAATTAAATAGCATGATTTTTTTTAATTTCATCTACATCAATTATTATGAAAATGCATCTTTGAATTCTATTTCTGAAAGTATTCTTGTCCACGATTTTTATCTAAAGAATAACAATACTTACTAAATACAGGTTTCTAATGACAACCATAGTATCAGTGATTGTATTTGTTGTGCTTATTATATGATATATTTATATATTATATACAATCAAGGCGAGCAGTCTTGTTAATACTACTTGTATAACATTGTATAATAATACTAATAATATAATAATATTATTTGTATATTTGTATACAAATCAAAACTGCTTTAAGTTATAAGCCGAACTGAAACAGAAGGATTTGAAGCTTTTTATGATAGTTACATTACTTTCACTGGTCTTTTCATTAGAAAAAATAGAGCTGCATGGAGTAACCGGAAACTGATGAGACCATTCTGGACTGAAGGCAAAATGTATTTCAATTAGTACTCCTCGTTACATTTTTATCCTTTATCGTGTTAGAGCAGCCGCCACACAGTGGCCCACTCTGCCGACGCAGGTTGCAAAAATTAATTTAGTCGTATATTTTTCGGACCTAAGAAAATCAAAAACCTAAACTAAATTGGACAAATAGTTTTGCTTATGGAGCCAGCCAAACTTAGGCAGTATTTCGATAGTTAACTAAAATCGATTGTCGCACTTTAAAGGTGAAGCTCAAATTTAAAAAATTGGGAAGGATCAGATAATTTAAAAATTTGTCCACCATTTTTGTTGTTGTTATTGTCTTTTCATAGGCACTTTATGAAGCATTGTATTTATCACATTTTTTGAACTTTCGACGAAGTTAAAAAAGGTCATTTTTGCCAGACTTCATCCTTTGGGAAAATTATTTATTAGTTCTCTTTTTTGCAACCACCTCGAACAAATTTGTGCTTCTGAACACGTGCTTTTTTACAAATTTTTTTGTATTAGGGCTACATTTTAAACAAAGGAGATTAACATGTTTACGGACAGTAAAACTTTTAGTGAGCTATATACAAAGTAGGCATTTGTATTAACTAGTTGTGCTATCTGAATTCTGATTAGACATGTGTATATTGTTGGAGTAGTCATACTTCTTAGTTCTAATTTCTGATTTTCGCTTCATATTTCCCCGGCAAAGTAAACGAATTTTTAGTAGTGCAGTGACGGCTTAAGGTGTTTAGGGCCCCGGGGTCGGCGACGGCTAAGAGGCCCACCCTAAATTCTTCAAATTTATGAAATTAAAAAAATTAATATAACACTAATTTTTTTATTCGAAAGTATGCAAATTAAGTAGCATAAAAATGCACATATAAAAAGAAAACAAACCTGTAGGACCACAGCAATTGTAAACTAACAAAAGATAACATTTCATATCAATACATAACGTCTAAAAAACAAAAAGGAACATTCATTTTCAATCATTTTTCTAATTCTTATTTGCATTCGACATACGAATTCTTGGCAGTCTTGTGCATATTAAAAGGTATGCACACAAATAAACATAACAATTCATATACTAACAAAAACAAACTTGTTACGATCAGGGACATAACAGTTTTAGAAAACGTTTTTGGAAAAACGTTGGAAAATAACTTTCGTTGTAACAAATATTTTAATTGTAACTTATAATTATTATTTTGAAATAATTACTTTTACATCCATGTATAACTATTATTCGTGACAAGTATTTTTTCTGTTGCCTAATAACTATTATCAGCAAGCAATATTTTTTACGTCGCCGATAACGTTTATTTTTTGAAAAATATTTTTTGCGTCATCACATAACTGTTATGAGTGTAAAATATCACTGATCAACAGCAAAATGGCTTTTCTGGTTTTGACATCAGTTCTAGGGTAATTAGGGACCGCTGATTTCGAATCCGCAAACCGATTTTAAAACTTAGTTTACGTTTTCGCAAAAAAATGGGCGTGTCACTTTTTAGGATTTTCCCTGACTTTTTTCACGTTTGGGATTGTAATTTCTTAACCAATAAACCGGTTGACATGATTTTCGCTTTGTGTCATTTATAACACCCCACGGCTTCTTTTCCAATGTAATTTATTTTTATAAGTTTTAAAAATCCGCGATAATTGGACCTCAAAGTCGGAAAATATGAAATTTCATTTTCAAAACATGCACATTTTTCGTAAATCAATTAACGAGTTAGGTGTTAAATGAAACCGGAAACATCAAGTAATACAACACAGCACAAATAATTGGTGTGATTCCCATTCTCATCGATATAATAGCAAAAATGTACCATAGTAATTTTCATCACTTTTCATACTTTTTCCTTAAAAAATTAGGGGTCTTAAAATATGCTCTTATATATGTTCCATTTATAGTCTGGAATACAAGCAAAAACAAAAAGATTTTGAATTGCTCGAAACAAACAAAAATTAAAAACTTTGCATATTTGGAATCTTAACAAGATTTCAGTGCAGGACAGAGCTTACTTCTGCTGGGTGCCTGGGCACAAGGACATAGAGGGTAATTGTATAGCAGATGAACTGGCAAGAGCAGGCACGGAACTACCATCCAATAGCGCGGTGGAGGCAGTGGGTATCCCACTCTCCACATGCAAGTTACATCTTGGAAAGGTATACTCGAACAGAGCAAGCACTATATGGCTCAACCAACAAACGTGCACCTCAGCTAGACAGATCTGGCCTGTGACCAACCAGAGCAGATCCAAGGAACTGATCCTGCTGAACAAACCCTTTATAGGGATTGTTGTGGGAGTCATCACTGGACACTGCCTCATTGGCCTACATGCTAGCAGACTTCGTCTGCCTTCCAACGATTTCTGTAGAAGCTGCAGGGACGAAGACTGCGAGGAGACCGCCGAACACCTCTTCTGCACGTGTCCAGCGCTTGCGAGAACGCGCTTCCGACAGCTGGGCAGGCACTTCCTGAGCTGCTTAGCCGACCTCGAAAAGACGTCACCGAGCGCCATCTACAAATTCATCAGAGCCTCCAAGTGGCTCCCACAAATACTGGAATCGGATAGGTGAAGCCCTCCCCCATCACGTGGTAACACAATGACCTAAGTCATGCCCTAGAGGCGGCCACTAAACCTACCTACATTCCTAACCCCGCGGTGAATTTTAGGCTTGTTTACACCAGCAAAAGAAACACGTGGAAGCACGTAAGAAGAAGAGTAGAGAACAGTGTGAAATTTTCTGATGTGGCAGTGGATCTAAACCGCAATATCGAGAGCAAACGTCCGCACACGACGGGTTTAGTCGATGACTGATTCTATTTATTTATATTTACATTGATAATATGTAAAGTTATAAACAATTTTTTTTGCCAGTTTGAATACTAATATACCAACTCCGTAATACGAGGGTTGCCTTTTATGTTTCGGGATTTGGCAACTCTGGTGGTGCAATCTGGAAACTGACAGCTGTATCGTAAAGTTGGACATTTTTGAGGTTATAAGTACTCAGAACATTTTGACATACGAGCGCTATTTATATTATTTACAGTGAGTTGAAAAATTCATCTCGGCCCAAAAATGGAATTAAATCGCGAACATTTTCGTGCGATTATTTTTTACAACTTTCGACGTGGATTAACTCAGCAACAGTGCATAGATGAACTTAATTTAATTTTTGGTGATGAAGCTCCATCAAGAACCAGTGTTTATCGATGGTATGGTGAATTCAATCGTGGTCGTAGTTCACTCCAAGACGAATTTCGTGAAGGTCGTCCAAAATCAGTTGTTGTTCCGAAAACGATTGATGCTGTGCGCGAACTGATATTGCAAGATCGTCATGTGACCTATCGTGAGATTGAGACAACTTTAGGCATTAGTGGGACCAGCAGACATTCAATATTGCATGAACATTTGACTGTAAAAAAAATTTGTTCGCGTTGGATCCCACACAATTTGTCAACTGCTCAAAAAAAGACTCGTGTCGTTTGGTCGACAGAAATGCTCAAAAAATACGATCGCGGTGCTTCGAAACACGTCTATGACATCGTGACAGGTGATGAATCATGGATTTACGCATATGAGCCCGAAAGTAAACAGCAGTCGACTGTATGGGTGTTTCAAGATGAGCCAAATCCAACAAAAGTTGTTCGCGCACGAAGCACTTCCAAGCAAATGGTCGCCTGTTTTTTCGGAAAAACTGGACATATCGCAACCGTACCACTAGAACAACGCAGAACAGTCAATTCTGAGTGGTACACAACCGTTTGTTTGCCAGTTGTCTTCCAAGAAATCAGGAAAACCAACCGCCGAAGACGGATCACTTTTCACCACGATAATGCGAGCTCTCACACATCGGCTCAAACAACTGAATTTGTATGCACCCAAAACATCGATTTGATGAGTCATCCGCCGTATAGTCCTGACTTGGCACCGAATGACTTCTTTTTATTCCCGTACATAAAAAACAAACTGAGAGGTCAACGTTTTTCGACACCTGAAGAAGCGGTTGCAAAAGTGCTTCGACAATTGATTCAAACGCATGCAAAAGTGTATAGATCTTCATGGGGAATATTTTGAAAAACAATAAAGTGATTTTCGATGATTAATATTTGTTTTTCTTCTCTAATCCCGAAATAAAAAAGGCAACCCTCGTATTTATTAACTCGGATCGATCAAATTTAGATTAATTCCTAGGAACACGTTGTACACAATTGTAGCTAAAAAAAATTATCGAATTAACATAATATACATAAATATTATAAATATACTGCTTAGTTTATAATTTAATATTAATGCATTATTAAAATTAATGTACTTTCAGGATGCCGTCTATAGAACCAACTGAAGAGGCGTCAGCGCCCCAAGTTCCTAAGACGGAATTAGAGGAACTGCAAATCAAAGCAACTAATGTGGCAGATGAGGTATGTTATTTATCTATATACTACTCCAAAAAATACCAGGAATCTGCCGATTTAAACTACGCGGGTAATTATGTTTGCCGAAATATTTTTTCTTAGGTTGGCTACACTGTTACAAACATCCATGTCAAATTTCAAGTCATAAATGTCATTAGTGTTTGAGTTGCGCTTATTATAGGCAGTATATGTGTATTTAATAACACAGCACAACAAAAAACACTTTTTTTCTGTTGCATGGAGTTTTTCTACTGTTTCTTACTAATTTGGGTGCGCTGATTTCGAATCTATCCTCAGATTTTCTCTAGCAGCTCTAGTTAGTGAGATATAGGTGTCATTTTGGACACAATTGGACCTCAAACTCGGAAAATATCGAATTTTAAGGCGTTTTCTTTGATGATCAAAAACCTACACATTTTTTGTAAATCAATTAACGAGTTAGGTGTATAAGAAAGCCGACACATCAAGCAATACAACACAGCCAAATGATTTGGCGGAATACACATTCGCATCGAAATAATAGCAAAAATGTACCATAGTCATTTTCAGTCTTTTTCCTTAAAAAATTAAGGGCCGAAAAAAGTCGAAGAAAATTCGAAAAAGTGACACGCCCATTTTTTGCGAAAACTAGAGCTGTTACATAAAAACTGAGTACGGTTTTGAAAACAGCGTGAAAAAACGATTCAGATTCATGTAAAAAACTACATGCAACAGACATGCTGTTGTGCAGTGTAATATATAGTAAATATTTAGTTACCAATAAATTGGATATGTAGCCAAATTATATGAAGGGTAGCTTCAATTTTCTACACCCTCTGCGCCGGGTATGACAGACGATATCTCTAGAGCAGAGGTTCCCATGTCCTATGCTCTTGTTGCTCATTTGTTTTTGTAAATTCTCTTCGGCATAGGCTGAGCATTCTAGTAGAGTCCGACCAAAACCAAATTTTTTGGCCGATGCCGATTAATCGGCATTATGAAATTTCACAATGTGTTGGTGCATGGTAAGAGTTTTATAATATATTTTTTTCAAATTTTTTTGTAGAAAAACTTCCAGGATAATTAAGGATACATTCTTTAAAGGACATTTTTATATCCTTTCGCCAGGATAATTACAAAAAAATTATTTGATTTGAGTTGGAGACATAATTCTCTTTCTTTTGATACCAATATTGTTAGACTAGGATAAGTTCAACCATTTAAATTAATTTTTTTAATTGGGGTGTAGCTTGTAACTTCAAGACCCTGTAAAACCCAAACTAGAGGTGACCCGAAAAAAATAATTACATACATATTCGTGATCAGCGACTCCGAAAATATAAGGAACAGTTGAGAAACTCCGCCGGTTTTTTGAAAACCGCAAAATTGTTGTACTGTGTAATTAATAACACTGATCAACAGCAAAATGGCTTTTCTGGGTTTGACATCAGTTCTAGGGTAATTAGGGAGCGCTGATTTCGAATCCGCAAACCGTTTTTAAAACTTAGTTTCCGTTTTCGCAAAAAATGGGCGTGTCACTTTTTCGGATTTTCCCTGACTTTTGTCACGTTTTCAATTGTAATTTCTAAACCAATCGACCGGTTGATATGATTTTCACTTTGTGTCATTTACAACACCTCACGTCTTCTTTTCCAATGTAATTTATTTGTATCAGTTTTAAAAATCCACGGCAATTGGACCTCAAAGTCGGAAAATAGGGAATTTCATGGCGTTTTATTTAATGTTGAAAATCATGCACATTTTTCGTAAATCAATTAACGAGTTATGTATAACACGAAAGCGGAAACATGAAATTATACAACACAGCCAAATTATTTGGCGGAATACACATTCGCATCGAAATAATAGCAAAAATGTACCATAGTCATTTTCATCTTTTTTGATACTTCTTCCTTAAAAAATTAGGGGCCTCAAAATATGCTCTTTTATATGTTCCATTTATAGTCTGAAATACAAGAAAAAACAAAAATATTTTGAATTGCTCGAAACAAAAAAAAAATTAAAAACTTTGCATATTTTGAGGCTCTTATTTTTTTAAGGAATAAGTATGAAAAAACATTAAAATGACTATGGTACATTCTTGCTATTATTTCGATGAGAATGGAAACCACACCAAATAATTTGGCCGTGTTGTATTATTTGATGTTTCCGCTTTTATTCAACACCTAACTCGTTAATTGATTTACGAAAAATGTGCATGATTTTCAACATTAAATAAAACGCCATGAAATTCCCTATTTTCCGACTTTGAGGTCCAATTGCCGTGGATTTTTAAAACTTATACAAATAAATTACATTGGAAAAGAAGACGTGAGGTGTTGTAAATGACACAAAGTGAAAATCATATCAACCGGTCTATTGGTTTAGAAATTACAATTGAAAACGTGACAAAAGTCAGGGAAAATCCGAAAAAGTGACACGCCCATTTTTTGCGAAAAGGGAAACTAAGTTTTAAAAACGGTTTGCGGATTCGAAATCAGCGCTCCCTAATTACCCTAGAACTGATGTCAAACCCAGAAAAGCCATTTTGCTGTTGATCAGTGTTATTAATTACACAGTACAACAATTTTGCGGTTTTCAAAAAACCGGCGGAGTTTCTCAACTGTTCCTTATATTTTCGGAGTCGCTGATCACGAATATGTATGTAATTGTTTTTTTCGGGTCACCTCTAGTTTGGGTTTTACAGGGTCTTGAAGTTACAAGCTACACCCCAATTAAAAAAATTAATTTAAATGGTTGAACTTATCCTAGTCTAACAATATTGGTATCAAAAGAAAGAGAATTATGTCTCCAACTCAAATCAAATAATTTTTTTGTAATTATCCTGGCGAAAGGATATAAAAATGTCCTTTAAAGAATGTATCCTTAATTATCCTGGAAGTTTTTCTACAAAAAAATTTGAAAAAAATATATTATAAAACTCTTACCATGCACCAACACATTGTGAAATTTCATAATGCCGATTAATCGGCATCGGCCAAAAAATTTGGTTTTGGTCGGACTCTACTAGAATGCTCAGCCTATGCCGAAGAGAATTTACAAAAACAAATGAGCAACAAGAGCATAGGACATGGGAACCTCTGCTCTAGAGATATCGTCTGTCATACCCGGCGCAGAAGGTGTAGAAAATTGAAGCTACACTTCATATAATTTGGCTACATATCCAATTTATTGGTAACTAAATATTTACTATATATTACACTGCACAACAGCATGTCTGTTGCATGTAGTTTTTTACATGAATCTGAATCGTTTTTTCACGCTGTTTTCAAAACCGTACTCAGTTTTTATGTAACAGCTCTAGTTTTCGCAAAAAATGGGCGTGTCACTTTTTCGAATTTTCTTCGACTTTTTTCGGCCCTTAATTTTTTAAGGAAAAAGACTGAAAATGACTATGGTACATTTTTGCTATTATTTCGATGCGAATGTGTATTCCGCCAAATCATTTGGCTGTGTTGTATTGCTTGATGTGTCGGCTTTCTTATACACCTAACTCGTTAATTGATTTACAAAAAATGTGTAGGTTTTTGACCATCTAAGAAAACGCCTTAAAATTCCATATTTTCCGACTTTGAGGTCCAATTGCCGCGGATTTTTAAAACTTATACAAATAAAATACATTGGTAAAGAAGCCGTGAGGTGTTGTAAATGACACAAAGTGAAAATCATATCAACCGGTCTATTGGTTTAGAAATTACAATTGAAAACGTGACAAAAGTCAGGGAAAATCCGAAAAAGTGACACGCCCATTTTTTGCGAAAACGGAAACTAAGTTTTCAAAACGGTTTGCGGATTCGAAATCAGCGCTCCTTAATTACCCTAGAACTGATGTCAAACCCAGAAAAGCCGACCAAAAGTCGAAATTTGTTGCCCTGTGTAATTGACTGACACGACAGCCCGCTTACGCGAGACTAAGGCCTAGCTTCCCGCAACCACCCGTGTTGTGCGTGTGAATTTGAACGCGGGTGGAAGGGACCTACAGTTGTATGCCGGTTCCGAACGGCAGGTTGGGAGCTTTTTCATAAGCAATTTTTACTTTCAGAGGTTTGCCATTTCCAGCTGAGAGGACAGCCACCGAAAGAGAAAACGAGTTTTCCCGTTATTTTTGTTTAGGTGTTATTACAGGCAGTATTTGAACCTGATACTACGTTTACACAGACGAGATTATCTCGATTTGCGCGATTAAGTCGTTAATCTCGTATCAAAATGCGCGATTACCCATACAAAGTTAACCTCGCAAAAAGGGCGATTAAAAGTTAATCTCACAAAGTAATTTCGTATTTCCCCAAAGCAACTCTGCAAATTTGGCTGAAATCGATTATTTTTGTATCATCACTAAGCGAAGTCATGCAAAAATAAACAAAAAAATGAGTTGTAACTCGAAAAGGTTTGTGTGTTGGATTAATCATTGCAAGGAATAATGCGTTTCTTTGTTGGCGAAGGGCATGTAGCACGAAAAGGTTTGTGTGTTGGATTAATCTTATTCAAGTTAATCTCTATGTAAACGGGCAACGAGATTATCTTAATCTCGATGAGTTAATCTCGCTGTGTAAACGTAGTATGAGGTTGCTGCCTTCGACTCGCGGTCCAACGCACTAACCAACTGAGCCACGGCGGCTGCCGTGTTTACTTTTGTATAATGGTGGTTAAGGCTGGACCACTCAAGTTCTTGTTCCTCGCTAATAAGTCGCGCTATTTCTTTGTGTACGTAAATTTTTGCAATTGCAATTTTTCTCTCGATGCCAACTTAGCCCCTTCGTTCGCCAGTTCATTACCTGCAATGCCTGTATGACCGGGGATCCACATCAGTTTAATTTTGGATGCGTTTTCGATTAACAGGTCTCTTATTGTTGAGATGATGTTGTCATCGTTAAGCATATTGCGAACTGCGTTGATGGTTGATTTGCTATCCGTGCAAATGATGTGTCTGGTTTTTGATTTTGCCGCGAAAGATATCGCTTGGTGCACTGCTAGGGCTTCAGCTGTGAATACAGAGCACGGATGTGTAGCTATTCCATTTGTTATTACAGCGCCACAGCTGTCGACAATAGCAAACGATGTAACGTGCGTGGATTTTGATGAATCTGACTTCCAGCTCTTTGTGGACAGTAAGTTTATCGTTTCTAAAAATATTTGTTTGAATTATGCGGGGCATGTGCCTTTTTTGGCATGCTGTTCTAATTGTTCTAGAAACGAATTCTCGGCTAGCAACCACGGTGGGGATTTTGGTGGTTTGATGTACAGAGGTTTATGCGCAAGTCCGTACAATTTTGCGTAGCCTAAGCACGGGTAGGTGCGGGAAGCTAGGCCTAAGTCTCGCGTAAGCGGGCTGTCGTGCCAGTCAATTAAATTATTATTAAGCACCTCGTGACTTAACTGTCGTTTGTGCATAGACGCTTTTACAATCGTCTCCCATAATATTTTATTGCGACATGGGAATAGTTTTGGGATCAGCTTAAGGGTGTTGTGTTTAAGACGCTGTTCGATAGTAGGAAAGCCAGCCTCTGCCAATATAATATATAATTTACTGGAGACGTCCGAAACGTCCGATATGGGCCGCGTAAAGTATTTACAATACTTTAGTAAGTAGTAGGGAGTAAATTTTCTGAAGCCATTTCGGCCTCAGACCCCAGTTTTTCCCACAGATCCTCTTGCAGCTCCAGAGAGCATTACCTGCTCTCGTAAGCATGCGATCTACGTGAGGTCTCCAGTTCAGTTTACTGTCTAGAGTGACCCCTAGGTACTTAACCTCCTTCGAGTAGTTAAGTTCTTTACCAAAGATCCTGACCTGTCTTAAGTTTAATTTCCTTTTAAGAGTGAAAGGCACTACAATGGTCTTGTCTGGATTCACAGACAGTTTCTGTCTGACACACCAGCACTCCACTGTGTTCAACGCGTTCTGGAGCAAGTCCGAGACGGTGTGTCCATCTCTGCCCCTGACTGCGATTACTAGGTCGTCTGCATATGCAATGACTTCATGTCCCTGCTCTGTAAGAGAGCGGATTAGTCCGTCAACGACCACAGACCACAGCAGCGGAGATAGGACCCCTCCTTGAGGACATCCCCTTGCTGTTTTCGCAGAGAGCTCTACCCCCCCTAAGCTGGACCGAATCACCCTGCTTTCGAGCATTGATGATATCCATCTAATGAGAGTGGTAGGCACCTGGAAGTCTTCTAGCGCTGTTTCGATCGCTTCGAAGGTTGTGTAGTTTAAGGCCCCTTCAATGTCTAGAAAGCCTGCCAGGCAGATCTCCTTCACTTCCAGGGACTTCTCTATCTTGCCTACCAGCGCTGATAGGGCCGTTTCGGTGGATCTACCTTTCTGGTAGGCATGTTGATTCGTGCTAAGGGGACACCGGGTTAGAATTTCTTCCCTCAGGAAGTGGTCAACAACCTTCTCCAGACCCTTTAGCACGAAAGACATTAGGCTTATTGGCCTGAAGGATTTTGGGTCCTTCTTGTTGGATCTTCCAGGTTTTGGTAGATAGATCACATTTACTGCTCTCCAGGCCTCTGGAATATATCCATATGCTAAACTGCATGAGTAGATCTTTGTTAAAATAGGCGCTAGTGTGTTCATTCCCTTCTGCAAAAGTGCCGGGAAAATTCCATCTCTTCCCGGTGCTATGTACGGGGCGAATGATCCTAGCGCCCATTTCACAATTTGTGCATTACACACGGCTTTGGCCGTTCTCCAATCTTCCCTACTTGGACAATACGACTGTCCCGTACTGTCAATCAGAAGATCGGCTGTAAATATGTCCGCTCCCGGGAAGTTTGTATTAGTGAGAAGGGCGAGTGATTCCATCTCACTTCTTGTGGAGGACCCGTCTACATCCACCAGAGTTCCGATTGGACAGGATTTTTCCATCGAGAGGATCTTCTATAGCCTGCAGCTGGAGGACATATCCGATACGTCCTCACAAAACCGCCTAAAAGATTCTCTCTTGGCCTTCCTGATCTCCTGATTGTATTTAGTGAGGGTGTGGGAGTAGGTCTGCCAGTCGTTATTGCGCTTGGCCCTGTTGAACAGTTTCCTTACTTCCTTCCTTAGCTTGCTAAGGTGACCGTTCCACGATGGCGTCTGCCTCTTAAAGGTCTTAGTCTTTAGGGGACAGTTTTCTTCATAGGCATTGAGGATGGATCCCTTGAGCGTTGTCGAGGCCCTTTCCAATCTGTCTATGGTGTCTATCCTATTCTCTATTCGAGACGGAATAAGCTGTTCCAACTGGCTGCAGTAACTGCCCCAGTCGGTCTGTCTTTTCGGTCTAAATGACACTTTAGCAAGCTCCCGATTCCCTAATGTGAACCTGATCTGCCTGTGATCTGAGCATGACGGCTCATCGGATACCCGCCAATTACTGACAAGGTCCATTGTTATTGAGGTTGTCAAGGTCATATCCAAGACTTCCTCTCTGACCCTAGTTACAAACGTAGGACTGCCACCAACGTTACATATATTTAAGTCTAAAGCGAGTATAAAGTTGAAAAGTGACTCACCTCTAGCGTTCACGTCGGAGCTGCCCCACTTGGTGTGATGGGCGTTCGCATCACAGCCAAGTACCAGCTCTATATTTGTTGCCCCTAGCATAGGCAACTAACTGTTCTGCTAGTCTTGGAGGGCAGTGTTCGTCATCCCCAGGGAAGTACGCGGACGCTATGATGACCTCCCTGGAATTCACAACGATTTTTCCCGCGCAGAGATCGGGGTAACATAATCTGTTAACGGGAAAAAGGAAATATTATTGAATATGATGTAGGCTCTGGCTCTCGTGTTCGATTGGCAACATAGTACCTTACCTGCCTGGGATAGCCCTCGAATCTGTCCATTGGTGCTGGTCCATGGTTCCTGCACCAGGGCTATACTAGGACCCAAGGTGTTCAGGGTCCTAGTTAAGACAGCCGAAGCTGCCACCGCCCTATGGAGATTGATTTGAACAATCTCCATCTAAGGTTGCGGTCCCTTCGTGTGAGATCCCGCACGCTTACCTCCTCTACCCCTCGTCTGCACCCGTTCAATACTGCCCGGAGTATTTGCAGACTTATCCAACAGGCTCAGTCGTCTGGACGGATTTGCCACTCCAGTCAACCTAGTCTGTCGGACGGGCTTAGCTGAGGTAGGCTTTGCGGGCCCCACCAATGCCTGTCCTGGCGTCCTGTCACTGGTCCGTTCGGCTGTTTTGTCAGTCCGAGTGACGGTTTGCGTCCGTCTGCCAAGCGGCGGTTGGTCCCCGCTTACCCTCGCCAGTGCTGGTGGATGGTCTCTCCTCATCCACTCTAACGTTTGACGTCTTCTTGTCCGTGCCGCCATTCTTGGTCACCGATGACTTGGTCCCCTGGTCACGTTTCACCCTGAACTGAACCCTTCCCAACTCAAAGAAGGGAAGGTCCTTCAGTGCAGAGAGTTGCGCAACTGAGGGATCATCGATGGCCACTGTCAGCGTTGTTCCCTGCGCCGCGACAGATCTGTTCAGTACCTTCCAATTGCCTGTTGGTAGTGAACGGTTCTGCGTACGGAGCATCCGAAGAATCTCATCGGCTGGGAGAGAGCAGCCTGGGAAGAACGCAGTGGCTACGCTGGGTTTGGGAATTTCATTACCCTCCACCAGTTTCACCTTCTTCTCCACCAGCTGGGGTTTTGACATTATCCCCCTTAGCCAATTCCTCGATGCCTCGTCGGCGCAGTTCACAATTATCCACCCTGGCTTGAAAGAGCATCCTTGGAACCGAATTTGAGGGCCATCAACGGGCAGCTTACGCAGCTCCTCTTTGATAGCACCCTCTATCGCCCTCTGCTCCTCCAAGTTTAGGTGGACAGCCGGGAATTCGTCCGGCAGAATCCCTACCTTGATCGCTGCAGCAGCTTCAGCAAAGGACGGACTGAACTTCGTCCTCTTCGGAGCGGGTTGCGCCGCTTCGTTTCTGCTGCAGCCATCAGCTTCGACCACCTTTGCTGTCTCAACCAAGACAGCTTTGAGAGCCTCCTCGTAAGGCGTACCTGCCGCCATCAGCTTCCTAAGCCCCTTCTTCTGAGAAGTCGTTAACTGCTTTCTCTCCAGAGAGATGGCCTCGGTAGCTTCTACCAGCGCAGGTAGGCCCTGCGAAGGTGCCCCCTCAACTGCTAAAGTTGACGTGGTGTTCGAACTACCTTGTGAACACTCACTGTTCACCCTGCTCCTAGTCGGTCGGTCTCTCCAACCGCTAGGCAATATTTCAGCAGATTGCTGATCAACAGCAACAGTTAACAGTTATAAGTTTTATTATAAAAATCAATGTTTAACAGTTATTTTTTGATTTTTATTTTATGACTCAACAAATAACAGTTATTTAGTATTTCTATTTTAAAAATCCTTTAATAACAATTACCTTTGATTTTTTTCTTATTAGTCCATAAGTAACAGTTTTCTTTCGATTTTTATTTTAGTTGACCTATGATAACAGTTATTGGTGACTTTTATTTAAAAAAGTCATAATAAAAATTATTCAGTGACTTTTATTCATAAAAGTCATCAATAAAAATCATTCGGTGACTTTTATATTTTCAGTCATCAATAAAAAATCATTCAATGACTTTTATTTATAAAAGTCATCAATAAAAATCATTCGATGACTTTTATTTATAAAAGTCATCAATAAAAGTCATTAAGTGACTTTTATTTATAAAAGTCATGAATAAAAATCATTCAATGACTTTTATTTTTTAAGTCATCAATAAAAGTCATTAAATGACTTTTATTTATAAAAGTCATCAATAAAAATCATTCAATGACTTTTATTATAAAAGTCATCAATAAAAATCTCTCAATGACTTTTATTTATAAAAGTCATCAATAAAAGTCATTAAGTGACTTTTATTTATAAAAGTCATGAATAAAAATCATTCAATGACTTTTATTTTTTAAGTCATCAATAAAAATCATTCAATGACTTTTATTTATAAAAGTCATCAATAAAAGTCATTAAGTGACTTTTATTTATAAAAGTCATGAATAAAAATCATTCAATGACTTTTATTTTTTAAGTCATCAATAAAAGTCATTAAATGACTTTTATTTATAAAAGTCATCAATAAAAATCATTCAATGACTTTTATTATAAAAGTCATCAATAAAAATCTCTCAATGACTTTTATTTATAAAAGTCATCAATATAAATCATTCAATGACTTTTATTTATAAAAGTCTTCAATAAAAATCATTCAATGACTTTTATTTTTAAAGTCGCAAAATAAAAGTCATTTTCATTACATTTTGATATTTAATGAATCCAGTACTGCGATTAATGAAAATGACTTTTATGTTGCGACTTAAAAAATAAAAGTCATTGAATGATTTTTATTGATGACTTTTATAAATAAAAGTCATTGAATGATTTATATTGATGACTTTTATAAATAAAAGTCATTGAGAGATTTTTATTGATGACTTTTATGATAAAAGTCATTGAATGATTTTTATTGATGACTTTTATAAATAAAAGTCATTTAATCACTTTTATTGATGACTTAAAAAATTAAAGTCATTGAATGATTTTTATTGATGACTTTTATAAATAAAAGTCACTTAATGACTTTTATTGATGACTTTTATAAATAAAAGTCATTGAATGATTTTTATTGATGACCTAAAAAATAAAAGTCATCGAATGACTTTTATTGATGACTTTTATAAATAAAAGTCATTGAATGATTTTTTATTGATGACTGAAAATATAAAAGTCACCGAATGATTTTTATTGATGACTTTTATGAATAAAAGTCACTGAATAATTTTTATTATGACTTTTTTAAATGAAAGTCACCAATAACTGTTATCATAGGTCAACTAAAATAAAAATCGAAAGAAAACTGTTACTTATGGACTAATAAGAAAAAAATCAATAATAATTGTTATTAAAGGATTTTTAAAATTAAAAAAAAAATAATTCTTATTTTTTTAAATTTCCGTAAAAATTACATAATAAAAGTTTATTGTCAAATATGATTCTTGACACGAAAAGAAATGTGTTGGTGTATTTAATTTATTTGTATGACTTTTCCTTCATAGTAAATTTTTCAAATATTGTTTTCATAAATAACTGTTATTTCCGGTCCCTGCAGGAAAGAGTAAAAATTCTAAAGGTACATTATTGAGCTGAATTGGTGGTAATTCAGAAAATGAGTAGACATTTTTATAAACTGGCATAACAAAAGATTTTAGAGCATTTAGCCTTAACTTATTGTCCCTTAGGTGACCGATTGGCATTGATAAGTACAACTGGAGGTCATCGGCGTATGCGTGCATAGTAGCATGCTGACATTTATTGGCAATATCATTTATGGACATTGTGAATAAAAGTGGACCAAGAACTGAGCCTTGTGGCAAGCCGCAAGTTAATACCCTTACCCTTTGAGACCTTCCAGCTAGGTAGCTACAATCAGACGGACTGCAATACGAGAGAATCCAAAGTTTGATTTAAGCTTATTGCAAAGTATTAAATGATCGACAGAATCGAAGGCTTTGGAGAAATCCAGAAGGCAAAGCAAGGATAAATGTCTCATGTCGTTTGACGCTCTGATGTCATCTAAAATCTTGACTATGGCTGTGGAACAGCCACAGCCTGTGCCCTGCCCGAAAACCAGATTGAAAAGATTACAAAAGGACGCCCTCATTGATATGTTTAGAGATCTGCTCAGCCATGAGAGCCTCGAATACTTTTGATATTGACGATAGCAAACTTACCGGACGATAGTCGGATGATACAGTGACATTGGGTTTTTTGGCTATAGGAATAATTGTCGCCCTCTTCTAGATATCTGGAAAGCACGAGCTGGTGAAACAATGGTTAATTAAATGAGTCAAGGGGCTTAACACATAGGGCAGAATGAGAAACGAATTTAATTAGGATGCCATCTTCACCGACAGCGATGTATTCAACGTGCTAGATGTGGGAGATGAAATGAAAAAGTCATTGAGTAGATTGGGGTCTAAGAGCCACCTGTCGGATGCTCTGTTACATACACCGACTTGTCTCAAGTTGTTCCAAAGCTCTTTTGGAAATTGGGTAGGACCACAGAACAAATAGTATACAGAATGCGCATCTGGTGTAAAGAAAAATTTCTTTGCATGTTCCAGCGGTAGGACCCGCTTGTTGATGCGGGGGAAAGCAGTAAAGGGGACATAGAACGCGAGAGCGTAAAATGAGAAGCTGTGAGAGCGGTGTATGAGACAGTGACGAACCACACACTGTGGTTGTTGTTGGGCAACAAAGCGATGTGTCGCTTGCATGTTGGTGGTGGCTCGTGCTTGCTTTTTTACAAACAACAACAAGAAGTGGATAGATAAAGTTTGCATAGAAAAAATGATTGAGCGATCGCCTAGGCGCATTAATAAGGTGGTACCACTATGGAAAAACAAAAATTCAATGGATTTTATTAGTTCTTTTGGTCTGCTTGTAAAAAAAAAGTTGTAAAAAGTAAAAATCCCTACAATGAAAATAAATATATGTGTAAAAATATTGGAACAACCAAGACGCATGAAGAAAGTAATAATAAGTGGAAAACTATTGTTACAATGTCGTGCCAATTATCAAAGAAAAAAGTTTAATCAGTTCTGGTGCTGCAACTACCTATTGAATTCGTCTTGGCGATCACTTTGCCAAATCAACCACCATTTGAATGTGCACGAGTAAAGCCAATCTGGTTTGCTGCGGAAAACAACAACATTGCGTGCTGTTGTCGAAATGAGAATAAAGCAAAAATCCATCGAATCTATGCGTGCACATCAATTCGCGCTTACTGTCTCGGTTTCGTTTACACTTTCCTCACCTTTGTTGCTTCCCGCCCGCGTCTGAAATGAAAGCGCAAAATTATTTCAGATGCGCCTTCTGTATACTTTTTATTCTGTGGTGACACACAGCTTACCAGACTACCGAAAATAAACAGAAGGGGTTAAGAACAGTTAAGAACTTTAACAATTTATCAATTATCGAACTACCAAATTAACAGCCTCGGTGTGAAGACCGCTATAGTATAAACAATAGTAAAGTTGGTTGGTTGGTTCAGGTTCAAGTGGCGATGATCCATCATCCAATTAGCGCGTTGGCGCCGTTTTGATACCACTATTCCCGGTAGGTACACTAGGGTATACTGTGTGATGTCTTCAGGACTTTGTATCTATATATCCATATATAAATACTTTATATCCAGTCCGAGAGGTTAATGAAAGAGAGTAGCGAGTTTACACTGCACTTTGCTATCTCCTCGAAAGTCTGAAATATCGGTTTTCCCAGCGTTTTCCATCTCCTTCTTGATAGCGCCGGGCAGTTGCAGAGGAAGTGGTGTACGGTTTCCTTCTCGTCCGGGTTTTCACAGCTATGACAGCTGGTATTGTAAGGAATCCCCATTTTTGCCGCATGCTCTCCAATGGGCCAGTGGCCAGTGATGACTGCCGTTAGTCTTGCCACATCCCGGCGGCCCTTGTTCAAGAGCTCCGCGGTCTTGTTCTTGTCGTATGTTGGCCAAAGTAGCCTGCTGGTTCTACAGGATTCCGTCCTCTGCCATCTAGTGTTGGCTCTGGCGAAGAAGTCCTTTGAGACCTCGCTCTTGATGGAGCCCAGCCACCGTCAGCGCCTCGCTTTCATCAAGAGCGGAGCCTCTTCGAGCTAGTTCATCGGCCCTTTCGTTTCCTTCAATGTTTTTGTGCCCTGGCACCCATATCAGGGTAACTCTGTACCTATGAGCTAGCTCTGTGAGGAGCTTCCTGCATTCCCGCACTAGTTTTGACGACAGAATCGACGATTCCAGTGCCTTGATCGTGGATAGGCTGTCGGAAAGTATGGTGATGTGGCTTTTGTAGGATGTGTCTGCCAGTGCCATCCTGCACGCTTCCCTAATAGCAAGCACTTCCGCTTGGAAAACGCTTGCTGTGTTGGGGAGACGGAAAGACACATTTAGCCATCCGTGTAAATTGTGGTATCCAGGTTATTAAGGATGTTCCCTCTCTTCCATTCAAGGCGGGAGGGGGTACGGATTTCGTAGTTTTTCCCAAAAGCAATGGTGGGAATAGCGTAATCCGTAGTTGTAGGTAGGCACCTTTGCCCTTGTGATAGTAGACTGCCGTGGCCATACGGTCTGTCTCTCCAGCAACCGGTTACTCTCAGCCTGAGGGCACTAAGAGTTGCGACTTTCATAATGTGCAGATCAACGGGAAGCAAGTGCGTCAGCACGTTTAGCGCCTCTCCAGGGCAGGACCTAATCGCTCCCGTAGTTCCGGCACAAGCTGTTCTTTGCAGTCTACCGAGCTTGGTGATGTTATACTCCCTCTTGAGGGCCTTCCACCAGACAAGAGCTCCGTATGATAAAATTGGACGCACAACCATCTTGAACATCCAAAGCATTAGACTCGGTCGGAGGCCCCACCTCCTTCCTATCATTTTCCTGCAGGAGTATAGTGCAAACCCTGCTTTGTTTATTCTATGCTCTATATTTAGCCTCCAGTTCAGTTTGGGGTCCAGAATTACCCCAAGGTATCTGGCACTGGACGAGAGGGGTAGTGGTACGTTCCCAAGATGAGGTCGTCTAAAATCAATCGTCAATAGTAAAGTACTTACAAATTTACTTATCTCAATTTTGATATCTTGTAATTAATATCAATGTATATTTATTTCTTTTACAGTCATTGGATAGCACCCGCCGTATGCTTGCTCTCTGTGAAGAGGTATGTTATTGGTTTAAGTATAAGTACACATTGAAGCGAGCAGATTTATGTTTGTTGACATAAAAAATGTCTTTAACAATATGACTATATGTATGTATCTCTGAATAGTAAAAAGCACTGTATAAGCGTGTCAGATCTAAAGTATGCCTTTATTTAAAAATGAAATCGCTAAATTTTGAATTTTGATAATATATCAAACTTTTCCGACTTGTGTTGCAGGAATATGATTATAGTTTTTCATATTTTGTTTTTCACTTACTTAGTACCTACTCAAGGTTTATAGAAAACAAGGTTACGAGATCAATGACAGGAAAATTGAAGTTTTCACCAGCGACGTAGTGCTTCAAACTGTCAACAATGGGCCGAGTATCTTTTAGAAAATTAACATTTCCCAAAAAAAAAAGATTATAGGAAAATGCATATGGAGTTATTTATTTCGTTTCATTGTATTTAATTTACACATACTTATTTATCAATTGCTTAAAGCGATTTAGATAGAGGTTAGACAGAATTGGCCTCTCTGTGGCCTCCCAATGCAACACTCTTGCTATCTTATAAAATTTCATATATTTTATTCAAAATACTTTTTTCAATATTTTATATCAATTCATATTTAATTGTTTCATCAATATAACAATATTATTTTAAAAATTAAAAACAATAAGATTTTCTTTATGTGATTCCCATTTTAACATGAATTAAAATCGTGCTCCGCGTCAAATTTTTTTAGCAATGATATTGATACTGTCGCGTCCACAAATGTACCCACTGCACACTTTATTGTTTACGTTTTGCTTTTTATCAAAAACTCATTACAATTGTTGCAAACTGTGTTCACGAAAACGTTAAATTTTGTACTATTCCAAGGATTCCACACCGTTTTGGTAAAATTTTCGCGTTAAAATGTAACAAAATTCAAAAAATGCCGTTGGCCAATCAAATCTTTCAAAACGAATGAAAATAATTTTAAGGTGCCAAACTGACATACGATTCAAATTTTATTTATATTTTTTTTCAAGATGAGGAAAATACAAGGAAGAGCAAAACTTTGTTAATAAATATATAACGTGTAAATATATAAACGTGTTTTCAGTCTTGAAAAGGAATATACGGACGAATAATAAAAATAAAGAATTATACTTTGACATGATCACCTTATAAATTTTCACCAATGACGTCATCAGCCGGATGTCGTAATCTTTATTTTATCATTCTTGGTACCTACTCGTATGCAGATCAGCAGTTCTCAAACTTTTTTCGTGTACCATTCATGTGCAATGTGTAAATAAAATCCATGTGAACTTCAAAGAAATAAAAAATAAAACAAAAAAGGTGTAGTAAATGTGCGCAAAAGCAGACAGCGTCTCCATTCGCTAAAAAAAGAATATAGATTTTTAATAAAATGGAGGGGAGTGCATATCGCCTATTGTCTGCTAGCGCACTACCTTTGAGGAATCGCGTACCACTGGTGGAACGCGCACCACCGTTTGAGAAACGTTGACCTAGATGAATATCTCGAAAGCTTAGTTATTTGTAGTATCCGACCGAAACCACTTTTTTTTGGCCGAAACCGAATTTCGGTTTTTTTTCTAATATTCGGCTGAAACCGAAACTTTCTAGTTGAAATAAAAATTACCACATCAAGCATCAAAGTCACCATTTTTCAACAACGAATTTTACTTTGAGTAAATAAAGAACAAACAAACATAAAGAAATAAATACTTATTAATAAAAATATCTTATTCATTTTTTAAAAACATATATTCAAAATTCAATTATTTAATATTATATTCTAAAAAAAGACTTTTTTTTAGCATATGGAGCATTCCACGCGAAGCGGACAGGTAAAAAACTCGATGTTTCCGATTTCAGTAATATTTGAGTATGTTCTACCTATACGTATTATTGATAATACGTATACCAATACGTATGACTAGTTAAAGAGTTATGGGACTTTGAAGTTTTCGACAACCGGTTGGCATGCAGTACTTCAAAGCCGATTATGGAGTCATAAAATTATATATTAAAATAATTAAACCACTGGATTTCTTACTTCATTTACTGAGCTTTTTAATTGTATTTTTGGAAAAGAAAAAAACTATTTTTTTCGTAATAAAAAAACCAATTAATTTTTTTTCTTGATTTTCACTAAGTTAGACCATTTCGTTTTTTTTAAATTTTTTTATATATATTGCTAATATTGTATAGAACATTGGTGCCAACTTTCATAATGGGCGTGGAAGTGGATTAGGAGCTAGACTGAAAATACTGCCGAAGGGTGGCGTCCAGCACCGCGCCTGATGCCCGCCGCTTGTGCGCGTTTAGTGAAACTGTGTGCTTGACGCCACCCTTCGGCAGTATTTTAAGTCTAGCTCCTAATCCACTTCCACGCTCATTATAAAAGTTGGCAGCAATGTTCTATACAATATTAGCAATATATATAAAAAAAATTAAAAAAAATGATATGGTCTAACTTAGTGAAAATCAAGGGAAAAAATTAATTGGTTTGGTTGGTTATTACGAAAAAAATGTTTTTTCTTTTCCAAAAATACAATTAAAAAGCTCAGTAAATGAAGTAAGAAATCCAGTGGTTTAATTATTTTAATATATAATTTTATGACTCCATAATCGGCTTTGAAGTACTGCATGACAACCGGCTGTCGAAAACTTCAAAGTCCCATAACTCTTTAACTAGTCATACGTATTGGTATACGTATTATCAATAATACGTATAGGTAGAACATACTCAAATATTACTGAAATCGGAAACATCGAGTTTTTTACCTGTCCGCTTCGCGTGGAATGCCCCATATTAAATAATATTAAATTATTAAATATATTAATATTCAATATAAATACTTGTATTAAATTATTTTATTTTGAATATTAGCGAGTAAGGTACGAAAGGGTGATTTTTTCATAGTTATGTTTTTAAAAAATGAATAAATTGTTTTTATTAATAAGTATTATATTATGTTATGTTTGTTTGTTCTTTATTTACTTAATGTAAAATTCGTTTGTTGAAAAAATGCTTGATATGGTTATTTTTAATTCAACTAGAATTCGGTTTCGGCCCAAAAAAGATGTTTCGATCGGACACTAGTTATAACGCACATTTTAAACAGATGGGGGGTAAGGGAAGGGGGGCTATGTACAGTGTAACGCCAAATCCGAACCGGGGTTAGCACGTTTTTTTGAACACTTGCAGTTTTTTTTAGTTTAATTTCCTGCCAAGATCGAACTTATGCGTTTTTTATCATTTCTTGTGGATGGCAATAAAAGTAGACGAGTGTTTAACCAGCCCGTACTAGGAATCGAATTTAAAGCCCCTGGCTTGAAAAGTCAGCGTGCTAGCCACTGGGCTAGAACAATAACAGAAACACGCTAAAACAGAACAGAAAACAATTTCGAAAATTCGAATCGTTTGCAGAAACTTTTAATGTTATTCCGTTAGAAATAAAATATTTTAACATAAAAGACACAACTGAGCAATGAACGAATAGTGAATGAAAATAATAGTTTCCAGATCTTCGAGAAGTTGTCATTGGCTTAAAAGTCCAAAATCGATTCTCGATATAGCACTTTAATCCATGTTTTGTCGAGACCCCGAATTTAAAAGAGTTCTTTCTTAGCGGAGGTTAATCTTTCAAGATGTATCTAGAGTTAAAATGTCATGTTTGTAACTTCAGCAGTTTGGGCTGGGCGATAATGAATCAGTCAGTCAGGGCAAAGATTTATTGTTTGTATATACATAGATGAGCAACTTTCCGTACAAAAGGTTTTTCTTTCGGTTCTGAAATATAAATAAACTTGAGAACACCTATCCCTTTTCTTACAATTAGTAGTCATTTGTTGCATTGACCCGTAACCACGGGACACTAGAATGTATGAATAAGCATGCATTTCTTGTACCTTCATAGAGGTATGCATAAAAAAGAGCGTTACTGATATTTTGGATGTTCGATTCCCCCGTGCGAATAGATCTTTTGATATATTTTAGTAATTAATAAAAATAAAATAATTGTTAAAAATTCGCATATACTTATAGCATTTTGCGTTATTTATGAAAAAAAATTTGGGGAAAAAATTTGATTTGATATCGCAATGAGTTATTCTATGGAAACGCCTTATGTAATAGATGTTATGAAGACAAAGAAGGATATATTTAACGAGATACATACAGATATAAATTTTTAAGCTTTATTTAAAAGTAATTATATAAAAGATCTTACTATTTTATTAAAACAAAAATTACATTTGCATTTGCATTTTAAATGGTCATACTTTTGTCATACGCATTTATACGAAATTTTTAAATTGGAAATATAACTTAAAAATCATTCATAAATCTGTTCGTGGTGTCTATGTAAATATGGATTAATGTTAAGCCAGTATTAAACATATTTAATTTATAATTTTCCATGAGTATAAAACACAATAAAATTGTTCCTACATTTCATGAATACGACTTTACCACTTTGGTTTTAGAAACTGACAGCCACAAAGATAAAATTCTCAACAACAAAAGATAACACAAAATTTCACCAAAATTAAAACCGCAAAAATATTCAGCTCAAATATAGTCCAATCGTTTTTTTATCAAATGTTTGTATATTATTAAGTAATTGTTAGACCGCACCTTTTACAAAAAAATAGTAACTATCTTGAAAATTGTCCCAAATATTTCTAGTTTATTAGTAAATTTTCCTTCAAACCCGGGTAGAATTCGGTAGCTTGTCTTTTTTCCTGTTTAGGTAACTTTTTATTTCGTTCCAATGTGCGATTAGGTAGGTTTTGTTAATGCTACAAAGTGAAAATAATGTCACGTAGTTTATTGGTTTAGAAATTACAATCGAAAACGTGAAAAGAGGCACGGGAAATCCGAAAAAGTGACAGTGAAAGTGACAAAAGTGATCATCGTAGTCATAAACTAAGTATTTACCTCCCTATTCACCCTAGAACTGATGTTAAAATGGAAATGGCGACAGAAAGTAGAATTTTGTTGCCCTGTGTTATATGCCGAACTTATGATACCCGTTTTCATCGTTTATATAATTATATATGAGAATTGACACCGAAATCCGAGAAACACTCATATTTGAGCGCAATTCGGAAATATATTTTTTTGAGATTTCCTAGAAGGAAAAGGTAATGCGTAGGAATGACTGTTTGCATGCAAGCTATGAATTACTTCATGCATGAATTTTAATCGGCGATATCTTACGAAAAGTTATTCTTCCCTCTCTACATTATTATGTGGTTTATGGAAATACATATGTATACCAAAAACATATACTATATGTTTTCATGCATCGAATAGCATGTAGGAATCGTACATTACTGGGTAATGCATAATATGATGTACCTACCATGATAACAAGGAGACTTAGTACGGAGAGCCATAAAAATTGACGTACGAGAAATGACAGGTGTCTTCAAATGTTCTCATGAAACAGGACGGTTAGTTGCAGTTTAATTTGGGAACAAAAAATTGATAGCCAAGGCAGCACAAATATCAAAAAGTTCATTTTTGAATTCGAAAATTATTTGAAAACAGGCATGTGCAACTATTTTGTTAGCAAATTTTTGGTTTCAAAAATTAACTTTTTGATACTTGTGACACCTGGCGATCTACACCTGGCGATCAACCCTGTTCGATGAGAACATTTTACGACAACTGTCTTTTCTCGTACGCCAATTTTCATGGCTCTCCGTATTTAGTCTACCTTCTTAATTGTATCTTGGGTACCTTGCACATTCTAATAGAGTTTCCATGTACCCTAATCAATGAAATTTACTTTAATGGATATTTTTTATTTAAAAACAAATAAAGCAAATACATTTTAATTTATTGTGATTTGTTTCTGGATGACTTTTCAAAATGTTTATTATTGATGCTTACAAAAATGTCCAGTTTTTTCAACTGTAAAGTTTAATATTTTAAGTTCCATACATTTTTATGTTTGGAAATTGGCAACTCTAAAAAGCAAAAGATGAAAAGCAAAACTGTCAAAAGAATTTATTAATTAACATAACAGCGGACGAGAATTTTATTGTAAAAATTATTTCCATTGGCAAAAGAGACAAAAATACTTATTATAATAAACTGAAAAGAGAAAAGGCAATTCTAAAATGACAGCAAAGCCTATGCACGCAGGTGTCTATCTCGGGTCCCGTATTGAAACTTAACGCAATTAAAAATGCAATTTGTACAAAGTTTTACGAAGTTGACCACTTGCCGCCATAATGTAATATAATGTAATATAATGATAATGGGTAGGGACAAAGACAATTAAACAATAAGATGTCTTACGTTCATACAAATCAGTGGCGCTTCAAAAATGTGCCGTGGCTTTTTCAATAAAGCCACGTGAGAGTGGTTTTTACAGCAGCGCCACATCCGGAGAGCAACGATGAAGCCACGCAAGCAACTCTCTCTGCTTGCAGTTGGCAGATATATGAATATGCGTGTGATCTCTATGTGCTCTTGTGTTGATTTTTTTGGTGGTTGATTGCTTTAATCAGTAGCGCACACGGGACGGGAACGTTTGGGGATTGAAACCCCCTCAAATACAAAAATAAGTAGTGAAATATCCCTCCAAAAAGAAGTCGCGCCACTGACTTCAACGCATGTAAAGTGAACACACACAATTATGCTTTTGCTTGGCAGCTCGCCCTATGCCAATCGGTTGTATGGCCGTAAGACATCTTATTGCTTAATTGTCTTTGGTAGGGACAATGCCATTGCGCACTGCAACCTAGTAGGTTTATTGTGGCCCTTGAATCATCTGGTGTTTTATGTGCTCAGGTATTGAATCAGACCTTTCTGCGATATTTGCATCAGGTCCTCATTACCGGGAATATGTTTCCCTAGAAACTTTGCACGTCTGTGTGCCAGGGCTGGGCAGTTTATGATGACGTGTTCCATTGTTTCATCGACCTCATTGCAGTATCTGCATGTTTTGTTGATGACCAAGTCTAGCTTGTGGAGGTGGTAGTTACAAGAGTAGTGGCCGGTTAAGGCGCAGCACATGGTTTATGGTTTCCGAATGTACGTAGATATAACGAAAAATGTTACAACTTCAAAAATAATAAAGATAAAAGATTGAAGTTTCGCATAATGGTTTCCCATAAGTAAAAGAGAATTTGCCCCCAAAAATGAGAATTATTATTTTTATTAATATTAAAATAAGCTGAAATTTTGTTGAATAAAATTTGAAAATATGTGACATTCAGCCCACATTTATAAAAGTAGGGGAACAAATGCAGTATAGCGAACCCTCATGAAAAAAACGGAAAATTGAGCTATATATAGCTTATTTGCACAAACTAAACTATCTTACAAACTAAAAATGTCGCCTGGGAAACGCATACAAAAGGTGTGGCTTGGGGTCGAAGTTCAAAGTTGGTATCAAAATAACTCATTTCATTTTCAATCGATTTACATTATATGTATATCAAATGAAAGGCCTTTTTCATACCTTTCTACTGTACAACATAAGATACGTAATATGTACTAAAAAGAAGTTATAAGCGAAACATATTTTTTATTTATATACAATTTAAGGATGTTTTTCTCGGAAAACCCCTTTATTAAGTTATAATAAATTTGTTATCATATTATAGCCTGCGGAATTTCCTCAACAATGAAATATAAAAATAAATAATTTTGTTGTTTTTTAATATATTTTTTAATTTTTTCTAAGTCGACTCTTGGTCCGAAGCTATTTCGTATTCACCTTCGCCATCACTTTCGGACAATGAGGGCTGAAAGGGGTTGTACAAAGTACCTGCCATATTAAAAATCGATTTTAAAAGATCGAGATTTCTAGCTTTATGTATATTATTTTATAAGCTTCAATTTCGCAAAATAGCGATTTAAACTTTTTTTCTTTTATGGTATTGTAGCATTGAATGTTTTGCGTGACACTACAAGTCTTCAATTGTATTTGTTTTTCTGTACTCAAATACCTTTTGTAGGGCCGGCCTTCGGCCATTATAGTAACTAAAGCATCGGGATCAATAAAGTGTTTACAGCATTTTTCTGTTCGAAACCTTGAGGCGTGGTCGGTCGCTCCTAAGCAATAACTTTTATAATCGTAACTTCGTCTTCGCGGCCAAAAATATTTCTGTATTCAAATACCTCTTGTGTGGCCGGCCTTCCGCCGGGCTTCAAAAAAATAACCCTCATGGGAGTAACAAGTGTATCGGGATCAGTAAAGTGTTTACAGTATTTTTTTATGTTCAAATCCTATGATTGTAAAAGATCTCGCCTAAGCAATAATCTTCATAAGCGCTATTTCAATATTGCAAACAGATGCTTTTAAAATTAAATATAAAAGCAAAAACATAAAAAATTCAAATGATTTAGATTTCATTGTAAAGGGAATTCCACAGGCTACAATATGGTGATAAACTTGTAATACCTTTATAGTGAATTTTTTCGAGAAAAAAACTGTTTTTGTATAGTTTGTAAAATTTTCGCTTAACCCTTTTAGTGCCGGGCGAAAAAGAGGTGCCTATGCAAGAATAACCGGCCGAATTTCACAGTTTTACTAGGGTTTGGAAAAAATAAAAACCAAACGAGAAACAATATTTGCATGATTCAAAAAGCAGTGTGGTTGGTTGGTTCTAGTGGCGATGTTCCAACATCCAATTAGCGCGTTAGCGCCGTTTTGATACCACTATTCCCGGTATGTACCCTAAGGTATATTGTGTGGTGTCATCTGGACTTATGTGTATCTATTCATACATATGCTTATATCCAGTCCGAGAGGTTAATGAAAGAGAGAAGTGGGTTTACGCTGCACTTTGCTATCTCTTCGAAAGTCTGAAATATCGGTTTTCCCAGCGTTTTCCATCTCCTTCGGCCGGACAGGCGCAGAGGATATGGTGAACGGTTTCCTTCTCATCCGGGTTTTCACAGCTGTGACAGCTGGTGTTATATGGGATCCTCATTTTTGCCGCGTGCTCTCCAATCGGCAGTGTACTAAGGATGAAATAGAGAATGAATAGAATTTTCGAAATCCTGTATTGCTTTTTTGTTTTTGGCTTAAAACTTTTAAACTTTTTAATGAAATATATTAATTAGTTTTTGTTGTTGTATTTAAAATAAATGCCAAATAAACAGATCTGCATCGACACTTTTTCCAAATTTCTACAAATATTTAGTTTTTTTTAATAATTAGTTCTGAACCAGGTGTTGTACGAAGACTTTAGTGGTACACTGTATATACACATCAAACCCCAAGTAGGCTCGAAAATCGACAGTTAGTGTCTAGTAATCTATCCCTAAGGGGCTGAAAACTGCACTACTAACCCAGCAGTGTTTAAAGCACCTAAAAACCTAGTAGTTTCGAATCAACGCTTATGAGACAGTATGAGCGCCTTACTTACTTTATTGGCGGAGAACCGCATATAATGGAAAGTGAAAATGCCGACAAAAAGAAAAGACAACAAAAATGAAATGCGTTTCTTTATTCTGAAATGTTCGCGCAGCGCCATCAGGGCTGCTAGAACATTTTTATCCGCTATCGTCAAATTGAGAGAAAAAATCGTAATTTTGGGGAAAATCGCCAAATAACATTGTTGATGGAACAACAAGATCAAAATTGATTTTAATCAATTTACATACCTAATCTTGTGCGAAAAGAATACTTTACAATGTAGAGTTGTGTAACATATTTCCAAACTTTTTTTTGTTTAAATTAACTTTTGAAAATATTCTCTCATCGTTGGCCGATGAATTAGGCAAGCTTAACAAGATTGATAGAATTTCGACACAGTCCGCACATTTTATTTTTGAAATTTTCCCCCAAAATTCCTTTGCTCGAACTCCCTTCAGTGTACCAAAAAATTCCTGAGTACCCTGAATTCATTATCTATTATCTAACAATTAGTACAGCTCAGCGCAGAGTCGTATTTTACCTACTACTAGTCACGGGAGTAAAAAGAAAAATCGTAATTTCGCCAAAAATATCGTCACATCATCATTTATTAAACATTTCGTCAAAATGATGGCGAAATCGTCATTCTGGCAACCAGTCGCGCACGCAGGATTTTGTTTCGGGGAGGTTTCGTGTAAATTTTTTACGAATTTTGGAATAGAATAAAATTTAGATGTATGAATCTACAGACTGAGATTCAAAACATGTATGTTTTCCCTACCTAACATATTTTGGTCCTGAAAGTTTAAAATAGAAAATGTATTTAAAAGGAGACAATTTTTCTCTTTTATTTGATACCCATATCTTCATCATTGCACAACCGCAAATATTTAAAAAAAATATTTGAAATGTGTATGTCCTTAAAATTTTAAAGTCCTTTAAAAGGATTTTCGGTCAGAAAATGAAAAACTGACTATGCCAGGTTACTATTAATGACCTCTAGCTTCACGCCTATATCAACATTAAGATGGGTCTCGGCAAACAATTTTTTTTTCGCACGGTGTAATAAATGTAAAGTTGGTGTTTTCACTCAGTGCATCATAACTTTGTCAGTTTTCTTTCGATTCTATTGATGTTGGGCTTAATATTTGCACGAATAATATATCTTTCATCTTAGATTTTAAAACCAAAGGAGATGATTTATTTATCTAAAAAAAAACATTCGAAAATTTATGATTTTTGAAAATGGTCAACTTTTTTTTTACAACTTTCACCGTCAGTAATTTCTCCAAATCTCATCTGATTTGGACAATCTCTATATCTCTGGAAAGGCTAACGTATTACCTTCTGGCCGACGGACAGCTTGTGTTAGTCGGATGATTCGTTTACGAGATATGTGCTCATAACTCAAACAACAGAAACCAAAAAACTGGTTTTCGAAGATTTTTCGAAAACGCTTCTTACAAAAATTTTTTGATCTTCCGTTTTATGTTTGTGGCCCAAAGTTAATCTAGAAAACACTTTTATTTTTAGGTGAATTTTTTGTGTCGAGTAGTGTTATTGATGATTGACTATTTGATGATTTCTGTACTAACCAGTACGGAGCTAGCCACGAACCAGTTCCTTTCGCTGCTGGGCAGTGATGGACATTAACACAACCAAGCATTTTGACAATGTATGCGTAGAAAATAGGGGACAAAATTAAGGTTTCAATTGATTTAGTTTTAATTTATAAAAATAATACTGCAGTCGGCTGTTACGCATGCCGCACGGGATGAAAGAGAGGTGCTCTTGTAGACCTAAGAAACGGGAGAAAGAAAAGCGCGAGCGTGAGGAAAATCAAAAATCTAAAAGGGTAACGAAAGGGTTAAAAATTTGTATGGACAAACATGTGTTTGTGGTTAAAATTTTTGGTTTCGAGTTTAATGGGCGTTTTTTCTGGTTTACCGCATAGCTTAGAGATTCCTGTTTGTTTCCTAATGACGTGCAGCGTGGTGTTGAACTTTTTAAAATGGTGGCCTTTGATTTTTGGCTTACTTTTCTTCTTAAAGCTGCATGTGTCTTAAAATTCACTGAAATTATGCCAACATGCCAATTTTTTTGTAGGAACAGTGGGACGAACAACACACTAAACTAAAAAAAATTAAAATTAGTGAAATTGTTGGTTTGTTTATATTTATATTTTCTTATTAAGTTCAACAAATTTATTGCACTGATGGCGCGCGCACTTTTCACCACTGGTGACCACTGGCCAGTGCTTCACCTTCCACTTCTACTCCCTTCTCCACCCCTCCTCTAACTGTTCTTGCTTGTGTTGTTACTGCCGCTGTGCACGCGTTATTGTGTTAGTGGTGGTTGGCGCTGTAGACACTCCGTCTGAGATCCAGAGCTTATGGGAACCTTCTTAAGGCGTCTGCAAACCTGAATGCAATAGGTCACTGGAGAAAGGTTCTGTCTCGTGACCGCCGAACGGGACGCAGTTGAATATTTCTTAGAAATGGCCCCTTCTGGCTTGGCGATGAGAGTCGCCAACGGAAGTGAGCCCGTTACTTGCTCGCAAGGAGGGAAGCGCAAGCCAGTGCACAAAAGGCAGACCTTTGCCTACGCGCCCGCGTTTCTGGACGCTCCCTACACTTTATTAGGAATTCGTCAGGAGGCGGAGTTAAGCTTAAAGCTCGAACTTTGTTCAGGTTGTCTAACTGTTAGCCGTTCTAGTCCGTTGTCACGGTTCAGTCTTCGTTCGTCCGCTTACTTCTTACGCCTCAGGTTGCATCTGCACCTGACGCTGCTCACTTCTTTGCCTGGCTTGATCGAGGATGCGGAGTTTATACATAACTTCGGCTTTGTCGCTCCCTGACCCTCAAAGCTGGGTCATGCAAAGGCATGTTCCGCGTCCTTTCGGGTGTTAAGGCTGCAGAGTTCGGAGATCCGATTCGTATTCAAAGTAGTGCACTTCCTTGCAACCTAAAAAATATGCGTTTTGTTATTATTTCTTCAATTTCTGTAATACCACAATATTTTCAAAATAAGATATACTCACTAAAGTTCTTGTTGTTTTGCGCACATTCGCTCACTGCACAACGCATTCTGACAGAAATTTGTATTTTCTATTTTGAAAAAAAAAAACACGTTTTCACACCAAATGTTTACAAGAAATGCACTTCAATACTTTCGTTTTTTTGTGCAAAAATCACTTTTTGAGTTTAAAATACAGTTGAACTTCGATTATCCGGGTTCCTCGGGACTGGGCTCATCACGGATAATTGAAAAACCCGGTTAAAAGAGGTTACATATGGGGCATTCCACGCGAAGCGGACAGGTAAAAAAACTCAATGTTTCCGATTTCAATAATATTTGAGTATGTTCTACCTATACGTATTATTGATACGTATACCAAATATTTTTGTGATATAATGACTAGTTAAAGAGTTATGGGACTTTGAAGTTTTCGACAGCCGGTTGGCATGCAGTACTTCAAAGCCGATTATGGAGTCATAAAATTATATATTAAAATAATTAAACCACTGGATTTCTTACTTCATTTACTGAGCTTTTTAATGGTCTTGTTGGAAAAGAAAAAAAATTTTTTTTTCGTAAAAAAAAAAACCAATTAATTTTTTTTCCTTGATTTTCACTAAGTTGGACCATTTTGTTTTTTTTTATTTTTTTTATATATATTGCTAATATTGTATAGAACATTGGTGCCAACTTTTATAATGGGCGTGGAAGTGGATTAGGAGCTAGACTGAAAATACTGCCGAAGGGTGGCGTATTTTGGTACTTAATAGGTATTAAATATCAAATAAACTCATTTTTTTGATAACACAGGCCGACAAAATTCGAACAAATTTCAGAACCAGAAACCAGAGTATACTTTTCCGAAGGTTTTTGGTGCGCTGAACAAGAATCTGGCCTCAGAATTGCTCCATCACGTTAGGTTTTCGAGATATCCTAACCTAAAAGTGCGAAAATTGCGGTTTTTGCCTATATTTGAGGTAATGCAGCATAGCTATTTTAACTTTTTTTTGTAAAATAACTGCTGGCATCTTAAAGTACAAGCCTTTCCCTTTCAAATGCGCCTTAGTTTGCTCAAAAGTCATTTTTCGTCTTTGAGATATCCAAAATTGAAGTTTGGAATACACATGAATTATACATTATACACAGAATTTCTCAAGTTTTGTACACCTCATCAATACGTACACCTTGTATACGTATCAATAATACGTATAGGTAGAACATACTCAAATATTATTGAAATCGGAAACATCGAGTTTTTTTACCTGTCCGCTTCGCGTGGAATGCCTCATATGTATAATCGTTTATAAATTGTATTATTTTTATTTTTGATAAGAACATGTGAAACTGCTTCTATAAAGGTACATTTGCATCCATAAATCGTATTCTATTTAAAAAAATGCATTTATTTAAAATAAATATGTATATTTACTAGTGTCCGACCGAATATTCGGTTTGGGTTTCGGCCCAAATAAGTGGTTTCGGTTTCAGTTTCGGCCAAAAAATGGCCGAATAGCCGAAACCGAAACTTTCTAGAATATTTTTTACATTTTATTGTGTAGCAGATAGATAGTAAAAGGAGGAGTAATTTAAATGCCAGCAATGTAAATAAACTTCTTTTTTTAGCATATAATATTAAATTATTTAATTTTGAATATTATCGAGTAAGGTACGAAAGGGTGATTTCTTCTTGTTTACGTTTTTAAAAAATGAATAAATTGTTTTTATTAATAAGTATTATATTATGTTATGTTTGTTTGTTCTTTATTTACTTAATGTAAAATTCGTTTGTTGAAAAATGTGCTTGATATGGTGATTTTTATCTTAACTAGAAAGTTTCTGTTTCGGTTTCGGCCGAATATTAAAAAAAAACCGAATATTCGGTTTCGGCCCAAAAAAGTGGTTTCGGTCGGACACTAATATTTACCTATATGTGTGTTATACGGAAAAAGACAAACACAAGTACATGTGCTTCACGGATAATAGAGGTACATCACGGTTAATAGAGGTATGAAAACAACCACTCAGCATCCCGGTTAATAGATGTTCCCGGTTTATGAAGGCCCGGATAATCGAGGTTCAACTGTAATAATATTAAGTAAAACTCGCGAAAAATTCAAACGAAACCGTCGGCCAATCAAAATTCGCTGTTTCAAATAGTTTCTAAATAGAGCTGCACAATTTTTTGAAATTGAAAGTCGTTTCTTTTTTATTATTAAAATTCAAACTATATACTATACATATGTAGGTGCGAAAAGTTCTTGTTCTGTGTGAAATTGGACTTTCCTTCAAAGTATTTGCATAGATTAAGATACTTCTCACACAATTTGGTATCAGAACAGATTTAGTTGACCATATATTACGATAATTGACTACGTTTAGAACTAAAATTTTTTGAAGGTGGGGGTAGTAACTCAAGCAATGAGCACGCATGACGTCAGCACTCGGATGTCGTAATCTTGTATTCTTTCATTCAAGATTACTACATTCAGTGGCACACACTGGGGGGAGGGGTTGCGGGAATTGGGAGTTGTACCCCCCAAACACAAACAATCCTGGTGAAAAATATGGTTGAAATGGTACTAGGCTCAAAAGTTATGCGCAAACCTCCAAAATGAAATATTGTGTGCGCCGCTGACTACATTGTTCTGTGCTTTTATTTTTATGTTAACATTATTTTATGTTATGTATTAAACTATGTTACTTAATTAAAATGGTCCTATTGAATGTCTATCGGTTTGTGTCAAAATAATTGATTCATTAGTCGGCTGTGCAGTTCGTTTGCAATGTGGATTCGAGAAATAAGGAGCTGAAGTTATTTTTAAATGAGTCGAAGTTTTCAATCAATCAAAACATTATATTTTATTGCAATAAGTGAAGCATAAGAGGAGTTTTTACCACTTAAGTATAAAATAATTATTTTTAGGTTTAATTGTAACTTAACACTTTTATTGTTGCTATAATATTCATATTTGGATGCTTTTGTATATGAACACTTACTGACACACATTTACATTTTACAAATATTTCCATTTTGCCGCACACCAGAGTAAGGAAGCAGGGATTCGTACCCTAGTAGCTCTGGATGATCAGGGAGGTGAGTTCACTATTACACATACTCCTAACATAAATCTAGTCCATTACAAAATACAGTTTACCACCATTTCAACACTTCTTAACTAACATATATGATTTTTTACAAACTTTGTAAATATATTGGAATGAAAATCAAACTCCGATTTAGAATATGCTTATAACGTTCGATCTAAAATGGAGAATACAAAGAAATGCAACTCAGATACTTAGATAAAACGAAACGTGGCAAGCTACGATTGGAAACTAGGATATTTCGCTATTAAAGGCTAATTTTTATTCATACGAAAGCAGTTTGTGCTAATTGTCGGATTGCTCTCATCGCTTTCATAGGTCGATAGTGGGCAATAATTACATACATGCATAACTGGCACGACAGCCAGGTAACGAGACTAAGAGCGTATTTACACGAAGACTTTTCCCCTGCGTTTTTTTTCAATTCTTTTTTGAAGTTGCTGCGTAAATCTTCATGCATTTACATGAAGAAAAGTGCGAAAAAGAGAAAAGCAAAATGTAAAAAAAAACCCCTAGAATTCGCTGACCGTGCGTGTTTGCCTACCCCGCTGACTTCTCTCTACTTCTTGCCTACAAACTCGTCACGCATGACTTTTAACGAAGGGGGGAAAGCCTTCGTGTAAATAGGCTCTAAGCCCGAAACGACCCGTGACAAAGCCTTTAATTAACACCGATTCGGAACGCCGAGATGGGAGCTTTATTAATCACAATTTTAATCTCAGAGGCTTGCGACGTTCGGTTGCTACTGAAAGAAATTTTGTTATTTTTTTATATTTTGGTGTTGGTTATACTGAAGGCTAGAATCTGACACTGCATCACATTGGCTCAATTACAACAAACACAAAAGTCGTTGGCTCGCGTCAGTTCTTGCTTGGCTACAGTTCAGCGCGTTGGTTTTTGTATCAACCGCATTTTTGCTCTGAACATTCTGAGAATGATATTGTTCGGATTATTATTGAGGTTGTTTTAATGTATGTCACTAAATTATTTTCTTCGCCACAGCGGCTATAAAGGGCAAACAGTCAAACACTGATTTTTATAGATGGAGATTATCCAAAAATTTTATTTAATTAGTTGGGTCATGCTTTTAACCCTCATCCGACGTTCAAAAAAACTCACACATATGATGTTCGGGAGAAATTTCACCCGTATGGTACTTTGTATTGTTCTAATGAATATTTTGACCAATTATAATAAAAAATGATTTGTTGTCTTTAATCTTTATTATCTTTGTTATCTTACAGATAAATAAGTTAACAAATTTTTCTATATTTATTTGCAATTAGGGCAACTAGGTTAGGTTATTGTGGCTGCCTCTGTATGAGACAAACTCGGAGGCCTACTATGAGACCCATTGTGATATACCACAAAATTCACCCGTTTTTAAATGTGTATGTAACACTGTTTTTTCCAACATATGTTACAGCACAAATTTCAAGCGGATGGGGAAAGGGGGCAAGGAAGGGCAGTAGTTAACTAACTTTGTGTTCACCACATGTATACTTTTTTCAAGAATTGCAAGCAGAATATGCCTTTCGATGGTTTTGATACCAAATTGGCACCCTGTTTCAATGGTTTTTTACTTTTTTACGCTCTGATTTTCTGACAAGGTTTGGGAAATTGGCTGTATTGAGATAAAAAGTCAGCATGAAGATTTTCGTGTCGGTAACGTTGCTCTACGCAAAATCTTTAGCTTTACTAAACTAAGATTTAAGTCTTCAAAAAATATTCGCCGCTTGTACTTTTTGTTGTGATTCCAGCTGGGATCGACAGCGATTAGTTTTTCGCTTGGCGGTATAGTTAGTGAACAACCAATTGGTCTAAAGTGTCAACTACTGCTTTTGACTTATTGTAAAACGATATAATTTCGGGTAACTTTTTGTCACCAACATATCCTGGTTATGATGAAAAGTGCTCACAGGGGCATCTTCCGCGAAAAGCCAGCAATTGTTTACTTAGTGTGTTCTTTTCATAGGACGTATATAGCAGTTGTCGCTAAACACACTTTTCTCATATATCTCTTATGGGTGTCATTTATCATTACAATCGTTACAGAACGAAAAATTGGTCTGCCTGTTGTGTAACGCTACAGATTATCAAGAGATTATCCATTCGACTTATAAACACCACTCAAAATTTAAATACCAAAATATGCCTGAATATCACCAACTTCATTGGCATCTTGTATTGCTGACACACGACTTCAAGCATAGCGAGTTATACCAACTTTAGTTGAAATAATATAATTGGCTCTTACTTTTCCGTTGAGTTCAGGAGGCCCATTGATCCATAAAAAGGTTTTGCCTATAAAAGCAGCTCAAAACTTTCAATCCCGTGACGTAATTTGATGGCATTTTCTGTATGTGTTGCGTTAAATTTCCATACAATTTGTATATGGGTGAAATTTCACCAGAACGTCGCCCACGTAACTTTTTTTTAATCACCGTTATAATGAAATAATCATTATCTAAAACTTATATTGGTTTGCTAAAAATACAAGAAACCTTAATCATTTTAATAATATTTCATTTTAATAATAATAAATATATAGGACATTTATAGCATCCCAAAGTTGAAAATGGGTGAAAAATCATCCGAACGACGGATTAAGGTTAACGAACTACGAATTACTATTTAGTTAGTTTAAAAAAAGGTACAAAATAATAACTTGTAACTGGTTAAGTTACAACTAGTTTTAAATTAGTCCAAACTTATTAGTTGAAAAATCATGCAAAGCTGAGCCAAGCAGGCATCCGGAAGCATTTGGAGGCAAATAAAACCACTGACTGATTTTTTGACTCAAAATCGCATTCTATTCATCAACTCCCCATATTAGCCCAATTGGGGCCCATGAGTTGGCGATAGGTTATGGTGGGGGAGTGGGGTCTGGGGGTAAGTCGGACACCGTTGAAATTTAGTTAGGCATCTTCATTTAGATGTATGGTACTACTACATTAGACGTTCACAAATTTCCGAAATGTTCGAATTACTGGACTTTTTTAATTTATGGAGAAAATCTAAAAAATATTGAAACTACATCTAATAACTTGAATGTGATGCCATTTGTTTCTTCACATTAAAAAATGTAAGAAGTTTTATTCGCATACGAATCTCTTTTTATTAGTCCCTTAAAATTTGCATATAATCCATAAATCCACAGCTAAGCGATTCGCCTGTACACCTTCATCAAACTTTTTTAAGATTTTAATTTTAACGTCCAACATCAAATATTTTTTTAAGTTTATTTTACATTTTTTATAATTTTATTTTACGTTTTAATCGAAACTTAGCCAAATGCTTACATACGTAATAATCATTCACGAGCGTGCGGCCAAACATTTCAAATTTGGTAATTCCACTTTTTCATATAATTAGAGTAAATAAAATAAAATAAATAAAAACCAAAACCGGGAGAGAAAAAAAAACGCTCACAAATTCGAAGCGCCAGTTCGAATTTTAGAGCATTCAATGCTGTAAAATATGAAGTTCGAGTTTCTGCAAGATTCGAATTTGTTAGAATTCGAACTTGTAGCAATTTTTCAGTACGAGATTAGGTAGGCAGATAGGTGTAGCCCAAAGCGGAGTCCACTTAGGCCATGAATGCCTATTGTGATACCACATGCGGTCAAGCATAAAACCGCTCACTCTTTGAACCAGCGAACGGTATTGTCGGCTTGATCCCCTAGACTATAGAAGAAGTTGCCTATGTAGTTTATTCTTCTTCTGGATTAAGTAGGACAAGTGCATAGAAGGTGAAGTGTATTTTCCTCCTCTTCCTAATCCATGCAGCTGCGACAGAAGTCGTTCGAAAACAGCCACAGCCTTCTTACATGCCTGCCAATTGGATCAAATCCTGGATCTAGGCTTTGGTTTAGAGAGAGAAGTTCTGTAGAACGTCGAAGCTCCTGTGCTGCCATCCACCCAGTAGCGTGTAATGTGGCTAGATGATCTCACTAGAATTGTACCAAAAAATATAATTTTTCAATTATGCTTTATATTAAATCGCTAAAAAAAGTTTTGGTAAAATTAAAGGAAAAAGAATTCTGGCACAATCGGGTTAAATTAGTTTAATGTATAAGCTTTCACGTTAAAAGAGGGACACTAAAAGTGAAGTTCCATACCGCGCGTCCTGCAAGGCAACGTGTCTAGCGCGGTTGTCAAAAAAGTTGAAACAGTGTATTTTCATGGAGTGAGTTACACAACGTCGCACAGGGCGCGTCAAACGGAAAAAGTTGGTTAGGGTTAGCAAATGGGAACAATCGTATTTTTTAGTATTTATACGGTTCAAGAACTCAACAAAAGCAAATCCATTTGTTTGTCCATTGCAGTAAAATGCACAACTGTAAATTTCCGCGCAGGACGCGACAACGCGTTGGACGAGGAAAACGGTTGACATGTGTAACTTCACTTTAAGCGTTATAATTTCTTGCCGTGGCTGATCAGTCGTACCCTGCCGAGCTTGTCTGCTCTACTGTCTCCTGGAAAATCCCTATGTCCCGGAAAGCTGTTGTCTTGTTGAGAGATTCTGTATAAATTATTGTCATTTTGCCTTTCTCTCGGAATACACTTCATTGGCTGAATTTAATCCGGTATCTTAACTTTTCCGAAAATTATCGTGCATCCAGCCGGTTGACAAACGGACAGATAGAAAGCTAGACAAATCAACAATCAAATAGACGGAAAAGGTTAGATCAATAGCTTTGATGATTTAAAAAAATATTTACTTTTTACAACGTCCGCACCGACCTATAGACGTTAAAACCAGTTGGTAAAGTGAATACGGTGTGGAAACTTTGTGCTGGGTATGCAAAAGTTATGCCCGTAGGAAAAACCAATTTTATTTTTGGCATCTGCATACCCCCTTTTATTTAGGAACCGAATTTCAAATTCTAGCAACTCCTCTATTTTTGGGAAATCTACCCTCAAATTTTACCGTCCAGTGGCGAGTTTTTCTATCTTATAGACAAATAATTTATAAAAACAAAGCACTAGAAAGGCTTCGATGAAATTAAACAATGAAAATCTTATTGTTCAAATTGTTTCTCTTTCAATTGACACACATACATACTATATGTATTAGGGACTGCAATCCCGACCAATTTTACAATCTCGGGATTTTCGGGACTGAAAATCAGGAACATTTTCATGACAAATAACATAAAAATAATAGCATAGAAATGATTTTCATTGCCAAATCACCTGGCAAACCTGCTGATGAAAAACATCTCTGGTTCAATACAAGTAGGTGAAATAGTGAATCATTTTTGCAACGGTTTCCGTGGTGTCCCCAGGGGCGGGCAGGAATAGGGGATAGATCCCCCTTGGTGGATAAATTCATTTATCCAATTGGATACAACAATATAGAATTGTGAAAAATTTGTATTTTTTGCTTTATCTCTTCTGTGATCACCCACTTAAAACCTAACTTTAAGTAATTGTTGCTAAGAATATAAAAAAACCAGAAAGTGTGAACACAATGATTTCTTTTGCTTGCCTACATTTTTTTCACGTAAAACGGTAAAACTATGCTAGAATAATTAAGTAAATACATAGCGAGTTTCAACTTCAATGAATTAATTTGAAATTAAAAAAATTCGGCAGTTAAGCAAGAAATAAAAAGATATAAATGTAAAATACGTTGCTTAAGGATCTGCTTCAACTGCTTAACGAATGCAGTTGTTGCAACGATATAATGCAGTATCATGACTCAAACACATCGAGATTTTAAGTTGGACAAATACAAATCGGTTCTTGATATATCTATTATTATTTCTGGACTCCTTGCACTGTTAACAATTCTGAACTGCTTGGCCAAAGAAAAACATGCAGAACATGATCAACATATGTCATGCTGAACTGGCCGGATATCGTTTTCCAATGTCGCCTTCGTCGTCGCTATCTTCACGTTGAACTATCTAAACGACAATTTTTTCTATCAGTATCAGAAGCTTCGGTTTGTTCAGGGCCAAATGAAAGCGTAAAATTAGCAGCTCCGTTATTATTACCTCTAGCAGCAAATTAATTAATATCTTAGTTTTGTTGCTCTAAAACATTAGTTTTCGCTATTGCTTAGACAGTTTTTTCAGAGAAATTTACACCATGGTCTGGCCAGGCCATGGTTTTGGTTATTGTGCTTAGAAAGGATCCGTTGAGGATATCATGAAATATGAGCTCGATAGCTTAACTACAAAGCGTATGCAAAGTTCGATATGATCTGGCCAGAACCGGATGCCTGCAGAAGGGTTAAGAATGAATGAATACAAAAATCAGTATTGCATTTGTTCTCGCAAAATAGTTCTATTTTCAGTGCTCCCAAAAGTATCAACTATTTACCAAAGTAGTAGTCAAACGCAGGCTTCATGTCAACCTTGCATCAGCTGTTCAAATTTGAAAAAAAATGCAGTTAAATTTGTTTGATGAATTGTGGGTAAACATGGAGAACATGGAAACATGGTCCCCTCTATCATAATTAAATTTCAGAACGCCATACATTTTATAAATGTTGGATTTCTCTAATTTAATAATTTAATACGTAATTAATAATAATAATTTTTACGTAATTCTATTAGAAGGAGTTTTCAAAATGTCATAACCAGGGGCGGATTTAGAAATTTGCCGCCCTTAGGCAGTTGGTAAAATTGCCGCCCCCCCTATTTAAAATTTCTTGAATGGTGGAATTAGTTTGGTGCGAATAGTTTTTTTTTTCTTGCGCATTCTGTATGTTTCTTGTCTTGGCTAGTATAAATCGCTTTTTTTTTTTTTTGCTTGGGCATTCTTTCTTTGCTTGTATAAATGTTTTTTTTTTTTTTGGCTTGTGCATTCTATATGTTTATTTTCTTTCCTTGTATAAATCGGTTGTATCTTCGATTCAGGCATTTTACACTTAGAATGTTGATTTCCCACGAATTCAACAAGTTTTCAAAGTTCCCGCTAAAATTTGCCGCCCCTCAATTCTTGCCGCTCTAGGCGACTACCTACAATGCCTGTATAGTAAATCCGCCCCTGGTCATAACGTAAAACAAACTTGATTTTTTTTTCGCTACAGCTTTTTAGTGGAGAATGTTAAAATTCCAACTTCTTCGACTTTAACCCCTGTGTGGTCATAGTAACAACGTTCCGTAAACATTTTTGAAAAAAAGTTTTCCTAAATTTGTTTTTTGGGATGTTGCCATATGGCAACAATTTACTTCAACGGTAATAAAAAAGGCATGGTTACAAAATTTTGTGGCACATTAGATTTGATTGGTTTAAGATTTTTCCTTTTACAGTTTAAAACTAAAAGCTTAAATTAAAACAATGTCAGTATTCATTTCTTACTGATCTTGCCGAGATAGATCTTCTGGTGGAAACGCATTATTTTTATCAAATGCGTCGAGCAAAAGATCGGGTTCTTCTAGTTCCTCTAAATCAGATAAGTCTGAGTCTTCAAAATTTAATAACATTTTCTCGATTTCAGTATCCTCAATATTTCTAGGCATCATAGAAAATATTTTCTTTTTAACAAGCAAGCAACACAACCGAACGCTGCGAAGCCAGCCTTCTATTCAGAGGAACATTTTATGACCCTACAAGTAATTTCTTGCCATATGGCAACAAACTATATTAAAAAAATTGCTGTGATGGTATTAATTACTTGAACATAAAAGTTTTGAATGACAAGTGAAAATCAAATATTGTATTTCTTTAGCCATTTTAACCATAATTAGTTAGAAAACAAGTTTGAATTAATGTTAAAAATGGAAATTAAAAATGCGTCTTTTAAAAAAAATATTTACATGGAAAGATAGCATGAAAAAAACGTGTATTTTATTTAGGCTAAATATAAGGTTTTCTTTACTCTCAAGACTCCAACTTGTGCTAAAGACCAACAAAATTTTTGATTTCTAGCACCATCTAGCGCCCAGGAGCCCTCAAAGTTGCATGTTGCCATAGGGTTAAAAATTGCAAAAGGGTTAAAAATACATATCACTTGAATTTTCCGTTTTAGATTTTTATGTTTTATATGTTAGGGGCATAGCCAGAACTTGATCAGGGGAGTTTTAAAAAAAATTGTTTCCCAATTTGGTAGTACATGCTTTTTAAAGTAAATTGCACTTTTCAAACACGGCATTTTGTGGTGGTGCCAGCCATATGTGACTTAGTGCATTGGTTTCATGAAATTTGGTTCACTAAAAGCGAAGTTATTATGTTCGAAGTAAAAGTATGTGTCAGTAGTACAAAAATTCGATACTAATTTGCAAACAGCGAATATTAAGTTTTGCTTTAAGCTTGGTAAAACTTTAACCGAAACATCTCAATTGATGAACTAAGTTTATGGTGATTATCCTTTATCCCGCGGTAGGGTTCACGAAAGGTACACGTGATTTAAAAACAAAAAAACAATTGTCAGGACATAAGTGATGACCAACTGAAATCCGTGATCACCGCAGATTCCATCAAAAATGAGCCAAACCCATCATAGATCAGCCAAAATCTACTTGAAATTGGATTTAACCTTCGCTTTTCTCATACCCACCCAGGTGATCCTTAAATGTTCATGTTTAATATCTGCCAGAGTATTTATCCAATATCAGTAGTTATGATTTAGACTCACTGAACAAATTCGAAAATAGTTTTCAATAACAAACAAATATTTTTTTTTGGAAATTTTGTGCAAGTTTTTTTTTTATACCTACCAAAGTCCTTCCCGGGTGATCTCAGGCACTGCCGTCGCCATTGAGAATAAAACTCACAATACATTTTTTTGGCGTACCTCAGTATGTTTTCAATAAATCCTCTGGAAAGAAATCTTATATTTTCCATAGTCGCAAAATAAATCGTTAAAGTTAGGCCTTTTTTCGAAAAACGGGCTATCACCAGAAGAAGATACTAAATACTGAGGTATGGGAACAATTCTTTATTATTATATATTTATTGTGGTCATTCGGGGTTTTTGGGTCGTCTGGGTGGGTATTGGTAAACGCCGCATATAAAACTCGTTGGTAAGGCGAAGGTTAAGCATCTCAATAACAAATTTATCGCATTTTAACTGAACATTTTGCTATCGAAAGACGCCATCTCATCGATAGACACTTGTGACTGCTTTTTTTACTAAAAGTAGAATTTTAACCATCAACCACTCCTCGTTTTCACCTGACGTGGCATCGTGCGACTTTATCTTATAAAAAAAGCATATACCGATTAAACAGAGGCGTTTCGAAGACGTAGAAGCCATCCAAAAGGCTTGTACCGATATTCTGAAGGACATTCCAGCCGACAATCTAAAATACTCATTAGACATGCTTTTAGACCATGCAAATAGTTTTATTGAGCCTTATGGGGACTATTTAAAAAAGAACCATATCGGTTTTCCAAAAAAAAAAAAGACCTTTTTGCTAATGTGGGAACGTACATACCATGCATAGTGATTGAAAATTTTAAATAATTATAGGTCATGGGAGGTTCTGACACCCAAAATCACCGACCTTGGCCCCTGGTATATGTTTACATATATGTATGTACATAAGTACAATTTTATGCAACAGGTATTCAAAATAATACGCAAAATGTAAGTATAAATATGGCGTTAAACTGGGCTTCTTTGCAAATCCCCCCTTTCCGAAATCCTGGGGGCGCCACTGGTAAAAGTTATATCAATAATTCAAGTGTGGCTATAGCTTTAACTCTGAAATGAAACTTTGAATCAGCTATTTCTTTCTTTAACCCTCTTATTTACACCCTTTTTCCTTTGTATTGTGAAAGTGACAAGCCACACTGGTGTAAACAAGAGTTAATCTTGTAAAGGCCAATTTTTCAGTGCGAGTTTAACTCAGTTTCTAGTTTAAACATAGTTTACACGCAAAATCGAATTTTTCAGTCAAACTTGAATGAAGTTGAGTTTTTGACGCAATGAGTTTTTCTTCTGACGAGGAAGATCGTGGCGATGCAGAAATATTTGATGTGTTACATATTATGGTGATGAGAAGATCAAACATTTTGACAATACGGCCGGACCACTTCCATTTACTGTGTGTTTCACAAAACAAATTCACCTTAATTTTTTAAGGTGTATGATAACGGTACCAATCAATAATATGTAATAAGTAGAGAGAAAACTGATAAAACTATTGATCGCGGTGTATGAAACAGTGACGCACCACACACTGTGGTTGTTGTTTTTGGACAACAAAGCGATATGCCGCTTGCATGTTAGTGGTGGCTCGTGGTTGCTCTCCGCTTGCTTTTTTACAATTAAGAACAAGAAGTGGATAGGTAAAGTTTGCATAGAAAAATTAATTAAGCGATCGCCAAGGCGCATAAATAAGTTGGTAGCACTATGGAAAAACAAAAATTCAATATTCTTTTGGTCTGCTTGTAAAAAAGAAGTTGTAAAAAATAAAAATCCCTACAATGAAAATAATTATATGTGTAAAAATATTGGAACAACCAAGGCTCATTAAGAAAGTGATAATAAGTTGAAAACTATTGTTACAATGTCGTGCCAATTATCAAAGAAAAAAGTTTAATCAGTTCTGGTGCTGCAACTACCTATTGAATTCGTCTTGGCGATCACTTTGTCAAATCAACCACCATTTGAATGTGCACGAGTAAAGCCAATCTGGTTTGCTGCGGAAAACAACAACAATGCGTGCTGTTGTCGAAATGAGAATAAAGCAAAAATCCATCGAATCTATGCGTGCACATCAATTCGCGCTTACTGTCTCGGTTTCGTTTACATTTTCCTCACCTTTGTTGCTTCCCGACCGCGTCTGAAATGAAAGCGCAAAATTATTTCAGATGCGCCTTCTGTATACTGTTTATTCTGTGGTTATATTCACGGATGAGCCCACTTTCGTTGTTTCTAATATCTGGAGGAAAGCTTGGATTGCTAAAGGCCAACAATTTGTTCAGCGGACTGTTAAGCACCCTACAAAGGTCTATGTTTATGGATGCTTTCTAGAAAAAGGATTTGGCACTTTAACTATCTTTACACAAAATCTAGACGCCAAATTTATGATCAAACTTTATGAAAAATGTTTGCTTAAGTCTGCTGAAAAACTTTACGGGCCGGATACAAGTCATTGGATTCTTGTAGATAATGATCCAAAACACCGTAGTCACCTTCTTTCACCGAAAGAAGGTATACAACAGCTAGATTGGCCTGCCCAAAGTTCCAATGCAAATCCAATTGAAAATGTATGGGCTTTTAGGAAGGCTAAGATCTGTAGAAAAAAAATATCCACAACCATGCATCTTCCTGCGACCCTAAACAAATTTTGAGGAATTTGCCAAAAAATTACCAAAAGTTGTGTAGTCGATGTCAAGCAATTATAGACAGCAATGGGGAATGGACTACATATTAACTATATCGCGCACTAGGTATTTTACTGTTACACAGTAAACAAGTAATACAACTTTGAAACACTCTTTCTTTAAAATTCTACAGACGAATGTGGTTGGTAAAACAGACTGTACTTGGCGACAAAGATTTTTACGATCGCTGTCGCACGTACAAAGCTTTAGCTTATACTTTAGAGCTCATCGGTCCTCATGTAAACCATCCTACATTTATTTATTTTTTCCCACAAGTACAAGAAGACATCCGATTTCCCGAGACAAAAAATTTGCGCTACGTTTGCTCATTTTTAATTTTTTATGAAATACCTTATTTGAGCGCAAAGAATTTATTCACGAATGACAATCAAAACCAGGAAAAATTATTATCTAGATAAAAATATTGCCAGTATTGCCAAAAATTTGCTCCAGTTAAACCAGCACTGAAAACTTCTTTGTCTTTGTGTCTTAGTTTTAATTTAAAAGAAGTTCAAGCAAACTACGTTTGAACTGGATTTAAATTCGAACTGATAAATTGGCCCTAAGTAGTAAGCAGTGCCGCCGAAAGTACTTCTATAGTATCGGTTGATTTTTTAAGAATGTATGTATTTTTAAGAATGCATGAAATCTTAATTTGATTCGATAGAACGATCTATATAATTCAATGTTTAAAGATGATGGAACAAATGCAGTATAGCGAACCCACATGAAAAAAAACTCGAAAGTTGGGCTACAGTCTGTCCAGTAGAAGCGTGATCGACCAAATTTTCACTTAGAGTACCGTTATCAGAAAAATTTGAATGCACCTAAGTACCCTCATCATTTTTGTAATACGCACTGCAAAAATTGTCAGTCCCGTGAAACAATTACAAAGTACAGGGTGTTTTAACAAGATGAGCTCCGCGTGAGAGAAGCGACTTGAAGCCGTATTCATTTGTCTACACCCTAGAGGGCCGTAAATGTCACGTTTAGCTTTAGCAAAATATATGAAAAAGTCGAAGTCATTCGTAACGAGTTGGACGAATCGGTATATGGAAGCAAAAAATGTTGACGATTTGGCTGGGCGGGGCCTTGAAAAAAAGACCTCCCCAAAACAGGACAAGAAAATCATTGATTTGTTTGCGACGAAGCCGGGCTTATCGTTGCGTAAAGCTAAAGCAGTTTTAGAGAAAAGTGGTGTTCAAATATCAAAAGAGACGATTTGAGGACGTTTAAGAACTAACGACGTTAAATACCGGAGCTCTTCGAAAAAACTGTTGCTTTCATCATCACACGTTCAAAAACGGCTTGCCTGGGCTTATGCCAATTCAGATCGGAATTGGAATAATGTAATATTCACGGATGAATCCTAATTTTGGGCAAATAGTAGCATAAATTGATCTTGGTGTGCTGCCATCAACTGATTGCTCCAACGAACTGTTAAAGACCCAGTAAAGGTCCATGTTTGGGGCTGCTTCTCAGAAAAAGGATTTGGGCGACTTTTCGTTATTACCACCAACTTGAACGCGGTTTTGATGAACAAAATTTATGAAAAAGCTTTATTACCATCAGCTGCGAAGATGTTCGGGAGAAGAGGACTCTCTTGGATTATACAAGAAGACAACGACCACAAACATCACAGCCGAATGTGTGCTGAGTGGAAACAGCAAAATGGGGTAGAAGTGTTAGATTGGCCCTCACAGTCGCCTGATGTCAACCCGATAGAAAATGTGTGGGCAATTGTAAAGCAGAAACTCAGAGGAAATACTATATGGACAGCAAAATAGTTATCGAGACAAATTCGGCTGATTTGAAGTCGATTGCCTCGGGAACTTGCTCAGAACTTAGCGCAAAGTATGGGTCGGAGGTTTGAGGCCATAATAGCGAATGGCGGTGACTATACCTGTTATTAAAAATATTGCGTACAGTAAATATTATAAACGCATAAAATCCAGTTTGTTTGAAACGAATCGGACAAATAGTTTCCAAGTTACGACGATCACGCTTCTACTGGACAGACTGTATATAGAGCTTATTTTCGTAAATCTAACAAACTCAAAATTTTGCCTGGGAAACGCCTACAAAAGCCGTGGCTCGGGGTCATATTTCAAAGTTTTTATCAAAAAAAAACCGTTAATTTCCAAAAGACTTACACGATATGGATATCAAACGAAGTATACCTTTCTCTATTGATGTACAACATTAGATATGTAATATGTACTGATAAGAAGTTATAAGCAAAAAAGACTTTTTTATATAAAACAGTGACTTACGTTTTTTAAGAAAATAATTGCAATGTAACTATTACAATGCAACATAAATTTAATTTGTTGATTATAATTACACTGTGCAAGTCGAAAATTGCAACAAGCGAGGGACCTACTGAGCGACTTTTCTATAGGTATACTAACTTGAGATCCACCAGGCGTTTCAGTCGAGTTCGTCGCTTAAGTCTTCGAACGTTTAAATGCCAATTAGTCCAAACTCGTTCTGAATATCGCTTTACTGTTTTCGGCAAGTTTGTAGATATTTTAACGACCAACAAATTTGCTTAAGACACCTTAACACAGTTTGAATGTATTTTTTTTTGGATTGGTGTCTTAAGCAAATTTGTTGGTCGTTAAAATATCTACAAACTTGCCGAAGACAGTAAAGCGATATTCAGAACGAGTTAGGACTAATTAGCATTTAAAATATAAATAAATATTAGGTACTTTTTTCGATAAAGGACATTTTTTCATTTCATGTCATTGTTTTCAATTAGCTTAAGTTTAAAACTATAACATTAAATTTATTATTTGAGTATGTATACAATACTTGGAAAACTTAAACAAAATTGGGTATATCCTAAAAAATTACTGTCATTTCTTTTCTTTTCTACGAATGCTTAATCACAATAAGAGTCAAAGAACAAGGGCGAAGCGATATGAAAATGAAGTGGTATGCGGTGTTTCCATCATTCGCACCACCGCATTTTCATATCACTTCGGAATGCGGTGGTGCGAATGATTCAAACGAATATTTACATCTTTCCTTTGGATCATTGCCGATACTCCGAAGTGATATGAGAATGCGGTAATTCGGAATGATTCGAATGGATATTTGCATAGTTCGTTTGGATCATCGGCACCACCGCATAGCCGAAGTGAAATGAAGATGCGATAGTTTGCATTCGTTTAGTATTGCAAGCTGATTCGTTCGTTCGATTAGTAGTATCACAGAATAAACAGTATACAGAAGGCGCATCTGAAAACATTTTGCGATTTCTTTCCAGACGCGGGCGGGAAGCACCATAGGTGAGGAAAATGTAAACGGAACCGAGAGAGTAAGCGCGATGGTTTTGTGCTTTATTCTCATTTCGACAACAACACGCAATGTTGTTGCTTTCCGCAGCAAGCCAGCTTGGCTTTACTCGTGCACATTGAAATGGTGGTTGATTTGGCAAACCGATCGCCAAGGCAAATTCAATAGGTAGTTGCAGCAACAGACCTGATTCTTTGATTATTGGCACAACATTGTAAAAATAGTTTTCCACTTATTATCACTTTCTTAATGCGCATTGGTTGTTCCAATATTTTTACACATATATTTATATTTTATTGTAGCCATTTCACTTTTTACAACTTCTTTTTTACAAGCAGACCAAAAGAACTAATAAAATCCATTGAATTGTTGTTTTTCCCTAGTGCTACCACCTTATTTATGCGCCTTGGCGATCGCTCAATCAATTTTTCTATGCAAACTTTACCTGTCCACTTCTTGTTCTTGTTTGTAAAAAAGCAAGCACGAGCCACTACCAACATGCAAGCGGCACATCGCTTTGTTGCCCAACAACAACAACCACAGTGTGTGGTGCGTCACTGTTTCATACACCGCTCTCACAGCTTCCCAGTTTACGCTCTCGCGCTCCCCTTTACTGCTTCCCCCGCATCCACAAACGGGTCCTACCGCTGGCACCCGCAAAGAAAATTTTCTTTACACCAGATGCGCATTCTGTACACTGTTTGTTCTGTGGTAGTATGTATACCAAGGCACATTAATAAGGTAGTGGTGGCAACTCAGCTGATTAAACTTTTTTCTTCTCATTTTCTTTTGCTTTCTTCTAATTTTCTTTTGATTTTTCGCGAATGGGCATGCTAATTGTCAAAAATTGGTAACATTGTTTTTGTGTTGTTTGTGTTTCGATTTGATTTTGACAAGCAGCATGCCCAAAAGCACTAACAAAATACATGGGAATTTTGTTTTTGCAGTAGTGCCATCACCTTATTAATACACCTTGTAGTATACAGAATGAATGCTACGTTTGCGGTGGGGATACATACTCATATCAAATATCGAATACATATTGAGTCATACAAATATGACCGCATGCAGATCTCTGGTCGGGATTACAGCCCCTAATATGTATGTGTAAGAGTCGAACCTAAATTGGAACGTTCGGTGCTGCGATTGCTGACTCTACGCAACTGAGTGAGGCGGCATTCCGAAATAAGCGCGTTGCGTCAAAACGTCAAAGTCACATGTTCGTCATAAAAATATTTTGAAATTGAAAATTAAATTTAAAAAAATTTAAATTATTTTAAATTTGGGAAAAACATGGCTTCTACTCCATTGGAGTAAATGTGCTCATTTCAAAAAACCCCGAATTGTTTATGAAATCCATTTCGGCAAACAAAAATTTCACATTCGTTTTTAATTGAATCCCAATTTCAACTGCCACTTTTGCTCGTTCGCAGTCAACTTTAATTCTTAACGCTCTGTCTAGAGCCTGACCGATTAATCGGCATCGACTAGTATCGGCCAATAAAATTGGTATCGGCTTTGTCTAGTATCGGCATCGGCCAAAAAAATAGGTATCGGCATCGGCCGTTTTTGGTCGATGATGCCATCGGCCTATTTTTCTGTTTTCATTTTTTGTTTTAATTTTTTGTACCAACGGGTTCTTACACTCCTTATCAGTAATGTATTTTTAGATACTGTTTAATATAAATGTTTCTAGAAATGTTTTTTTTAAAACTAGGTATTCTTAAAAACACAGATTTTCTCGAAATGCCTATGCATTTCGTCTCTTAATGTGGATATCAGAAGAAGGGGCATTTAATTTTTCAACCTTATCCTTATCCTTTTTAATTGGAAGCATTTTTTTAACAGGCCTTTTATTTTTTCCAATTTTGTTTTCTGACTTCTTTCCACTGCATCTGTACAACGGGTCGTAATTTGAGAGTAAAAATTTTAATATAAAAATCGTAATTTGAAGTTGAATAAAAAACTGAATTTGTATGCAATATTTACGTCACTATTTTTGTTTCTCTCTCAGGGGATAAATGTGATATATTATTTTTTTTAATACATGTTAATGTATTAGAATTCTGAATTCTCTTGCTATTTTATTTAGTTTTGAATCATTTCTTTTCTCGTTGTTTTGTGATGAATATTACAAACAATATGTAATAGTCCCTTTTGTTATTTTATAAAATAGACTGTGTTTTTATTGAATTTATTCGTGTTATTCTTTTTATGCAATCGGTATCGGCATTGGCCAATTTTCTCCTTTCGGCCGATTAATCGGCATCCGCCAAACTCACCCTTCCGGTCGATTAATCGGCATCTGCATCGGCCACCAAATTTGGTATCGGTCGGAATCTAGCTCTGTCAAATATGGAATTCGAAAGAGGTTGGCGTCAACACGGTGCTTATTTCGGTATGCTCCATATAAAATGCATGCACATAGATGAGACAATTTTGACAGTTAATCAACGCTGATGCTCCAATTAGGTTGGACACTTATTTCTTCGTAGACCATACATGGAATTGTCTTAACTAATAGTTTTTACACTCAGAGTCTTTGTTCTTTCAAAATATTAAACAGTATATTACGCCGAAACAATGCGATTTGCCGTTATGATTTAAATAATATGAAATCAAAAAGATGAAACCATAAATAACTTTCGAGTATCTTACTAAACTATTATATACCTACTAGCAAAGAATATGAAGTAATATAGAACGAGCATGTGGGCACAAAAGTGTTTTCGGCTGTTATGATGCGAGCGGGAAGAGCGAAGCGTAGGCATTTGAGAATGTTAAGTTCATAACATTTTCTGTTAGATTTGCGTAGGACAACAGCAAAAAGCAATGTTGTTATTCGCAATGGCTTCACTCGTGCACATTGAAATGGTAGTTGTTGTGGCGTATTGATCGCTCAATCGTTTTTTGCACGTATGTTTATTGATCTTGTTTGTCGAAGCGCAAGCGGAGAGAGAGATCAACGAAGATGATTCGGGATTCGCTAATGTTTTTGTTGTTGTGGTTTATTGTGTGTATGCTTTTTTGTGTTGCCGATTGGTTTTGCTGCACAAATTGCTGTAATGTCACCATCAATCGAATCTTTGAGGTGTATGGCTTTTTGCTGGCTAATGGTGGGCTTTGATTGATTTAAAAATTTACAAATACTCAAAGCTGGTTGATCCCAATTTAAAATGTTTAGAAATATTTTTACGTGGCGAGTTCCAAGTAAAAATATTTGTTTATATTTTGACATGGTTGATTACAATTTTGAAAATACGGGAAAACAACGAAAAAAATGAACCGATTGGCCTATTGACTTTAAAATTGGTGAAAACACTTGAAATCAAAAATAATTAGACAAGTGTTTTTCATTTTTTTAATCGAAATCTAACGGGGAAACCAAGTGTTAAAAATTTGTATGGAAAACATAATTTATTGATGATTGATCTATTGACTTCAAATATGGTGAAAGAGAAATGAATGAGAAATAATTAGACAAGTATCTTGTCATAAAAATCTGACAGGGCCAAAAACAAAGGTACATAATATAACCTTGATTTATTGGGCCCATTGATTTCAAACTTGCCTGATAGTTTGCGGCCCTGATAGTTTTCGAAGCAAAACCTTAAAAAACCGTTATTAAGGCATACCTACCTTTTAGAATAATACAAAAATTCTACACCTTAATGGTTCCATGGCGAATGCTGTGACCATAAAGTTACAATATTAGATTTTCTTATTTTACCACTCGTACGAAAACACTGCCTGTGGGCTGTATAAAAAGTAGGATTGAAAAACAAAAATTGAAAATAATTGTTGGTCAATAAAAACTTATGCATTTAGAAATGATAAATTAAAACAAAAGTAACAAGAACAACAATAACAGGCAACAACATCCACACTATTCCCGCCTACATGGCACAGCGCAAAAAACAGTACACCGCCGACTTTTTTTTCGTTTGCCAATAATATGTATTAATTCTACTCGCCTCAACAACAAAATCTAAAATTTTTGCAAGGTACAAATATTTGGGAGGGGTTGACCCTAAAACTTGGTATTGAGGCATATGTGTACATATATCCGACTAATGCAAGAATTTTACTTCAGAATGGTTCAGTGATGAATACTGGGACAGTAAATTTAAAATCCTAGATTTTCTTATTTCAGTTCATTTACGCAAACATTATATGTGGGCCGTTAAAAAAAGTTCCAAACCACGGGACTTTAACAATTATTGCGAGCTAATAAAAAAGTTCTTCTTTTCTTTCCATTTCTCTTTTTAATTGTCTTTAATGATTACTTATTATTATTTATTTTTTATTGCTTGTAGCGATCATATAAGTCGCCATGCCAACCATATTTTATTTTCTTTTCTATGATTTTGCGCACACTACAGTCGGCAGTAAGCAATATGCGACGCCGTGCAGGCTTATAGAAGAAGAACAAAAGCCAGCCAGAAATAGAAATTGTTCAATTCAACAATTTCAGCTTTTCGCCAGCGCAACAACAACAACAACAACAACAGCACATCGTCTTTAACTCCGAATCATCCCACGGCGCAGCAGTGTGCCTTCGTAACTATGTTTATTTTCTTTGCTTCTACTCTCATGTTACGCTGAAGTTACAGAGAATTCTGCTGTTAGTAACAGAGGGTTCTGCTGTTAATAACAGAGGGTACTACCAGCAGTACCCGCCATACAACGCGTTTGCTTGTATGAGATGCGCGTTCTATATCATATTCTTTGCTACTAGTTATTCGAAATCCAATGTGTGAGTGTACAGAGGTAACGTTTTAAGATACTTTTCCAGAATTTTGCTGTTTTTCATCTGCATAACACTGCTTAAGGACACAACCACTACAAAACAAATACAAAATCAAACGTAAATACTGGCTGCAAAAATTTTTTTGTATTGCTTTTTAAAATATAAATATGAATCATAAAATATATTTTTATCTAGAGCGCGGAGGTTGGAATGAGGAGCATTGTTATGCTGGATGAACAAGGAGGTAAGCAAATATTCTATTTCATTAATGCAGTTGCAAATTCTTCATGTTGTAATTAATTGATTTTACTATGCTTATCGCTGTAGAGAGCCACAACTACTCATAGAAATGCGTTGTGACTTTATTCATTTCAAAGGATCAAAGCTTAAAAAAACCCAACATCAAGTTGAAAATTATTTGAATTATGAACATATACTTAATTCTACGTATAGACATAAAATATATTCATATAATATGTACGGTCGGTGGCGATGTCCCATGATACGAATTATGTATGTATGTATGTGTATATTTTCATTAATTTTATAAAAAACTAGCTGACCCGGCGAACTTCATCTCGCACAACATTTGCGTTTGTTTTTATGACATACGAGAGATGGCGAATCTATGGCGATGCAAATTGACGAGGAAAACCAACTAAAGGAAGAGCTACTGATTAAGGCAGTTGAGGCCTACAAATCAGCAATGTTTCTGCTTCTCTTGAACCAGATTTAAGTTAAATGGGCGGTGCCACGCCCCTTGTTCAATACCCGCACAATATTCCCTCTGTCGAAAGGGAAAATGGTAGGTTCGTACTAAGTTTCATTGCTGAGCGACATACAGTTCAGCAAAATATTTGGGTCACAAAAAATGTGCCACGGCCCTTGTCCAACGCCCATCAAATCTTAACAGTAGAATGACTAAATTACTAAAGTACTAAATTTCAGTGTTGTACGACTTACAATTTCGAAGATATTCTATATTAAATATCTGGCTTGTATAGGTGGTGCCACGTCCCCTTGTTCAATACCCGCACCATTCCCTCTGTCGAAAGATATGAATAACTGGTAGGTTCGTACTAAGTTTCATTGCTGAGCGACATACAGCTCAGCAAAATATTTGGGTCACAAAAAATGTGCCACGGCCCTTGTTCAATACCCGCACCATTCCCTCTGTCGAAAGATATGAATAAATGGTAGGTTCGTACTAAGTTTAATTGCTTAGCGACTTACAGTTCAGCAAAATATTTGGGTCACAAAAAATGTGCTACGCCCCTTGTCCAACGCCCATCGAATCTTACCAGTAGAATGACTCATCTATGGGACGACGGGGTACTAAATTTCTGTGTTGTACGACTTACAATTTCGAAGATATTCCATTATTAAGATTTTGCTTGTATGGGTGGTGGCACGCCCCCTCGTCCAATACCCGCCCCATTCTCTGTGTCAAAGGACATGGCTTAATAGTAAGTTCGTAGTGAATTTAATTGATGTGTGACTTATGGTTCCAAAGTTATCGTCTGAAAATTTTCAAATTCAGAATCCAACAAAAAATCCTCATGGAAATCGGCCGGTCCGTTTTAGTGCGATGCGCTCACACACATACATCCACCTTCTTTTATATATATAGATGTTAAATAGGTGGCTGTCCTCTCAGCTGGAAATGGCGAACCTCTGAGAGTAAAAATTGCTTATGAAAGAGCTCCCAACCTGCCGTTCGGAACCGGCATAAAACTGTAGGTCCCTTCCACCCGCGTGCAAATTCACACGCACGACACGGGTGGTTGCGGGAAGCTAGGCCTTAGTCTCGCGTAAGCGGGCTGTCGTGCCAGTCAATTATTATTATTACTCGACACGAAAAATGCTCCTAAAAATAAAAGTGGTTTCTAGACTAACTTTGGTCCGCTGAACACGAAACTGAAAATCAAAAAATTTTTTTAAGAAGCGTTTTCGAAAAATCTTCGCAAAACCAGTCTTTTCCTTGTTGTTTCAGTTATGAGCACATATCTCGTAAACGAATCATCCGACTAACAAGTGTGTCTGTCGTTCAGGAGATAATACAGTTACGAAAACAGGCTTAAGGCTTTCGTCTCTCTGGATTGCGCTTGAAAAATAAAACCAGTTCAATTATTCAGCGCAAAACGCAGTCAGAAACCAACAATCACATTATTTACACTTTGGTATCTTTACACTTGTCCCTACTTTGCTCTTTTAAATAAGACTGTCCCTCTGCGCTGCACCCGGCTGTCTTTTATACCTGTCTGGTTATCGCGCCGACTGTTCTCGCACATTCCAGTTGGACTATCTCTCGTGCCTCATCGTTACAATACCTATACGTACCTATAGCCTATGTTTACAACAGTGATACACTGAATCGTTTGATATCCATATCGTCTTACAAAAGTATACCATAGTTGAGGTTTGGTACAATAGTGGGCGTAAGAAGCGTCGTGGTCAATCTCATATAGCCTATGTACCATTTCCCTACATAAAAAATCGTTTAGTGGTTATTTCATCTAAATCGGTTCAGTGGTTGTTGCTTGATTGTGGCTCAAAAAAGCAACATCACAATGGTTTTTATATAATAGTATAGATAGTATAGATAAAAGTCCATAATGCATATAAAAAGAATAGATTTAAACGTAAAAGATAATCTATTTTTTAATAAAAACGTCTCGTGTGCATAATATAATTTTTTTTTTAACAACTTCATCTGGTTTTCTTGATAAAATGCCGAAAAATAAAATAGCACGGAATTAGGTATACATCAACACAAAAACACAAAACAAACACAGGAACACAACAAATTTTTTGTACGGAATTAGGGATAAAAAATGATTTTAGAAAAGTAATAATAATTTGCAAATCCAATGTCGTTTAAAAGTAAAAAAAAAAAATTTTTATTATTTTAAAACACTTGATTTTATATTGCTGTTTTTCTGTTTTTCGATCTGCCTTAACATGCCGGAATATGGCGTATTTACCTTAATTGCAATTAGTTACATTGAGACTTTGCTATGACAAATTGAGTTCAATTTAGAGCTAAATTGAGGATAAATTGAGAAAATATCGTAATTGGGCAATTAAGCAGGCTGTCTGAATAGGCACTTCCTCCTAAGTTATTTATTAAGTACTATATTACTTTTATTTTTTCTTTAATTTTCTATTTTTTGTAAGCATAAATACTTTACAGCACAAGTTATTATATTCAAATTTATTGTTGAAATATGTATGTATCTGCTGATATATTTATCGTAGCTACGACACGTGTTTTTTGGCAGTTAAATCATTTGAGAGTTGGAATTTGCCGAAATAGGACGTTTTAAAATTTTCAGTCGAATAGGAAATATTACAAAATTAAAATAATATCTCTTAGTGATCGTACCGAGGGAAAGAAATTATCTGTGATTAAATTTAACTATTCTTTATCGTGTACTTTTGGAGTTGATTTTCTGAAGTGTATTTGGAAGTGCAAATTCAAAGATTTCGTGAGGCCGTCTGTAGGCGGGGCTGGGCAGCCAAGTGAAATTTTTTTGTGCATTTCAGTATTAGTATTGATTTAGTGTATTTTATTACTTTTTTTTGCAATATTCACTAAATGTAACATTGTTCGATGTTGGTTGTAATTAGTTAAGTCAAGCCGCAAGGAACTTTATAATCTGTCGGCCATGTCGGAGGCCGAAGTTGAAGAATTGATGAATTCAATATGCTCCGATATTGAAACTAGTGGAGGAGAGGATGTTGATGATATGGATATGATATGGACGACCTGATTAACCCATTAAAACCCATAAAATTTTACACAATCTTATTAATTGACCTAATCAAGAAAAAAAATCAAGCAAAAAATTCATACCATGTTTTTTTTTGTTATGTTTTTCGCAAACATTACACAAATAAACAAAATCAAACATTTGCGGAAAATAAAATGTGCCAATAAAATATCAGCTGCTTGGATTTTGACATTTTGTTTAAAAAATCAAAAAAAAAATTTTCAAAACTTATTTTTAAATAGTTTAGCATTGCAAAATGCAGCCCACTAAGGGATTTTGACAGCTTTGAAGAATAAGTATTTTTGATTGAATTTCAGAAATTCCCCAAAAAAAACCTTTGACTTTGGATCGAAAAAAACGTATGAATATTTAAATAATTTTGAAATTTGAGTATGGCAGAATCTAAAACGATCAATTCTAATCCAATTCTACCCATTTTCAAGTCGTATGTCTTTATGAATTACTTAATAAAGCGAAATTCCCAAACGTTGCGCAAACGCAACGCTCAGGGGTTAATGGGTTAATGACTGCTTGAATTCGACAGAAATTAGGAGCATAAACCTTAGCAAAATCAGTGATTTTGAAAATGATGTGGTCGCTTCTTCATCATCACTGGCATGCACTGCGCCTGCTGCGTTGTTGTTGTTGCTGCGCCCAGATCTTCTAATAATACTTTTCGAAACCAGCGCAAATACTTAACCGAACTAGAAGAGAAAGCAGATGGCCCAAAAACAAGTGTCCAATTCAGGGAAAACGTAAACGGCATGAACAATGTTTCCCCTGAATTCAAAGCAATGATTTGGAAAACGACAAATTTTCAATTGCATGTGAACGAAATTGTCTTTCGTGGTAAAAAAGAAGTGCCCGCTGATCTGACTAATCTCAAAACGCCACTCGACTGCTTTCAATATTTTGTTACCAATGAGTTTTTAGAGTTCCTAGCCGAACAAATTTATTTATATGCCCGTCAATCAAACATACAATTTATTTTTTTCACTAATCTGAATTTTCATGCTTTTTCTATTATATTTAATTTGTTTTCATTGATTTTTGTTAATTTTTGTTCAAAAAAATAAAGTTTGAATTTCATTGCGGATACAAAAAAAAACACTTTTTCCAAAATTTTAGACGGCAAATATTTTTTTTAAGGTTCTTAACATTGTTTAATTTTATGGGCGAAATCAAAAGTTTGTGAATAAATTATTTATACTACATTAACGCAGACAAAACTGTAAGCAACAACTAGTTCAATATTTGCTATATTCGGCATTTTTATAATATTGTGACCATAATGGTCGCCGTCACTGTGCAATTGCAGGGCTCCAGCGACATTGCATACTTTCAGGGGCATGGTTATTTCGATGGACTAATCGCAGAGACGACTCGAATCGTTACTGGAATGTTCGGGAATGAGCTGCGCTCCGGGTAAAAACGTATAAAAGGCAACCGGGTTCAGCGCAGAGGGATGAGTTGGGTTTGACAAGTAAAGGTGCAACACGGAGTATAAAGTGACTAGGGAATCAGTTGAGTGTAAAATTGTAAATAAAGTGACTACTAGTTTTAAACTGCGTTGAAGAATTTTAATGTGTTTTATTTTTGAGCACAATCCCGAGAGACGAATTAACGTGTGGGGAATGAAATACGAACAAATAAAAAAGTTAGCTTCCAGGGAAGGTTCTATTATGGCTGGCTATCAGCGAGCGCGGTATCAGTGAGGCATTATTTTTTAAAGGAGGCTTGGCTGTAAGTGCGCAAATCTACATGGACAAATATTTGCCAGCACTCCAAAAATTCATCAAAAAACATCATCGACGTGGACAAATTATATTTTGGCCCGATTTAGCGTCGTCACATTACGCTAAAGTAACATTAAACAATTTGAATAAGCGCAAAATTTAATTTGTACCGAAAGAGTTTAACCCCCAAATGTTTCACAATTAAGACCAATCGAAACTTTTTGGGCAAACTTGAAAAGAAAGGTATATGCCAACAGATATCGCGCCAAAAATGTGGATTGCTGGATTTATAAAATCCGTAAAGTGTTAAAGAACATTGATACAAATGGAATTCAGAGGTCAATGAAGAAAGTTCCTCAGAATATACGGAAAGCGAGCCGCAATGGAGTAAATTTTTTTTTTTTAATTAACTGAAGTGTCAAAGCTATTTAATAAACTGTAAACAAATTAAATAACTTGTATGTGACAGTATATTACTGACATTTAAAATTTGTTCGTATTTCATTCCCCACACGTTACGTCTGCGTTGGGCAGCACAACTAATTTTCGTAACAGTAATAATACGGGTTTTTTAAGGAATTCAAAGTATTTTTTCGACATTTTTGTGAATATCTTTTGTCTTCATCACACAGATCCCCACACGCTTACGTTTTTTGTAGCTCTGTTACATGAATTTGTGGAACATTTTGGGCGATGTATAAATGTAGACAACGATCAACAGGCAGCTGATCTAATACAATTATTAATAAAAATTTTGGTTTTGGGTTTGCAAAGTAGATGTTACCACAAACATTGTGACCGTAAGAGTAATGAAGAAATTAAGTTCGAAAATCCCGATTTATTTTTGGCATAATTTGGAGAATAACATGTAAGTATATTTACTAACTTAAATATTCGTATTTCTACTTTCAGAGCAACTGGACCGAATTGAAGAGGGTATGGACCAAATTAATGCCGATATGAGAGAGGCAGAAAAAAACTTAAGTGGAATGGAAAAATGTTGCGGAATTTGTGTGCTGCCATGTAACAAGTAAGCAAACATAACTATGCAGATTAATAGCAGTTCAGTAATACGAATATGCATTATCTGAGCCTCAAATTAAATTAAAAATACAGTCAATATGCCCTATTGGAAAACTAAGTATTTCAAATCATTTATACATGCTTAACACGGAATTGATAAAATATTATCTTAACGAATCGAGAAAGCTTTTTTAAGAGGCATATTATTGTGTGTGCATATTTTAGCTAAAAATGCAAACTCTAAAATAATTTAGCTTAAACGCGTGATTTTCCGCAAATTCTCGTAAACAATTAATGTATATTTTGCATATTTTAGCATTAAGGCAGGTTTCTACCTTGTGCGGCCGAGAAAACATGTTTTTTTTTTTAAATTGTTGATGGGAAGGTTTTTAAGATAAGCACTGGAAAATTTTTTCAGATGTAGGTATATGTTTATTGTACAAGTAAAAAAAGTTTCAAGATAAAATATGCAAAGGGGGGGAGGGGGCCATCGAGCAATGGCGGCAGGACTTCCTTACTCGCGGAAGTCCTGCCGCTGTTTGAGATGACTTGAAACACAAAAATTAAATTTTTTCTTATTCTGTATCCTTTTGTCTATGGCTGGAACTAGGATTTAAAAAAAAAAATGAAAAATGAAGGATATATGCGATTTTGACTAAAAAACTCAATTTTTACCTACTTTTTTCAATACAAATTTCTATTTTTAATGAGAAAAAATTATTATTTCTTGAAGATCCTAGTTCGTGCCATAGCTAAGAGCTTGATAAATGACTGTTTAAAATTTCGTAGCTATTGCTCAACTCGTGTGGCCTAAATCACTTCCGCAAGGTCAAAAAATGTAGTTTTGAGAAAAACGCGTTCAAAGTTTTGCTTCAGCGGCTCGGCGCGCTCGACACCGCTACCTGTTTCGATAAATTGCTTCCGTAATTCGAAAGATTTCAACTTCAAATTTTGGGAGCGTATTCTACAATCATGTATTAATCCAAAAATGCATGAAAAAAAAAATCGATTTTTTTGACCGCACAAGGTAGAAACCCCCCTTAAATGCGTATTTTTGATAAAAGGCACTTTAGAGCATATTTGAAATTTATGTATGTTTAAAAACTATAAGAAGTGATATGATGGCTATGCGAATAATCGCCAAAAGCACAAAAATAGACAATCGTCCAAAAACTCATTTTTGAATTTCGGGTGTTGAATCATAACACAGCACAACAAAAAACACTTTTTTCTGTTGCATGGAGTTTTTCTACTGTTTCTTACTAATTTGGGTGCGCTGATTTTGAATCTATCCTCAGATTTTTTCCAGCAGCTCTAGTTAGTGAGATATAGGTACCATGTCATTTTTTCAGCTTTTCCTCTACTTTTTCCATATTTTCAATCGTAATTTCTAAACCAAAAAACCGATTGACATGATTTTCACCTTATCGCATTAAAAACACCGCACGGCTTCTTTTCCGATGCAACTTATTTTTATAAGTAAATGGAACGGAAAATATGGAACTTTAAGGCGTTTTTTCTGATGCCGAAAATTGTACAGATGTTTCATAAATCAAGTTACGAAGTATATGAATATCTCAAGAAGAAACATCAAGCAATACAAAACAGCCAAGTTATTTGGCGGAATACACATTCGCATCGAAATAATAGCAAAAATGTACCATAGTCATTTTCATCAAAATGTGTGAAATTTTAGGAGCCTCAAAATATTCTCTTTTATATGATTATATTATATTTCTAGCCTGAAACACAAGCAAAAAAGAAATAGATTTTGAATTGCTCGAAAAAAAAAAAATTAAAAATTTTGCATATTTTTAGGCCCCTAATTTTTTAAGGAAATACATTTACATACATAAATACATTTTTGCTATTATTTCGATGCGAATGTGTATTCCACCAAATAATTTGGCTGTTTTGTATTGCTTGATGTTTCTTCTTAAGATATTCATATACTTCGTAACTTGATTTATGAAACATCTGTACAATTTTCGCCATCAGAAAAAACGCCTTGAAATTCAATGTTTTCCTACTTTGAAACCTTATTACAACGCCAATTTAGAACGCATAAAATTGATTAATGCCAAAAAAGATGGCGTAAGTGCAACGATATAAAAATCATGTCGATAGGATTATCGGTTCGGAAATTACAGTCGAAAATGTGAAAAAAGTCGAGGAAAATCCGTCAATTTTTTGCGAAAACTAGAGCTGTTACATAAAAACTGAGTATGGTTTTGAAAACAGTGTGGAAAAACGATTCAGATTCATGTAAAAAACTCCATGCAACAGACATGCTGTTGTGCAGTGTAATGAACAATTGTCCAAAATTTAAAAAACGAATAATCGGTGATTTTAGATTAGTGGGTGATTATTTATTTATTTTTTATACAATGAAAAATAACAATAAAATTATTATTTTACCTACTTAAGGGAAGGCTCCCCTGGATTTGGGCAAAAATAAGGCAAAGTTTGTAATTTTTTTGTGGGATAATGAAAAGGCGTACAAACTTCCGGTTTTGACTATTAAATTCATCTATTATTTAGTAGTTTAAAAAGTTAAAAAACTTGATGAACTTGACTTTCTAAAAACTTCAAACGCGTTTATCTCGAAACCATTTTTTCCAATCTAACTGAAATCCCCGGACTTGATCTAATGATCCGATTTTCTTCATCTAAAAACTGCTCGAATGTATTTGATTTTCTGTATGCCTTGAACTAACAATTTGCATAAATAGTTATTTATTTTTAATTTTTAAATGTGGTTGAAATTAAAAAAAGGTGCAAAAAATTTTTTACTTCAAATATTCATTGTGCAAGAATTTTTCGTTTAAATTTTTTGAGTCTAGTTCAATGCACAGACAATTTTGTTATCTTTAAGTAATGACAATGCTTTTTGATTTCAGTCCACTACAAGAGGCTGCAGGATTACAGTTCTCGAGCGATGTTTGGCGCGCAGAGGCCTACGGAAATCGCCATTTTGTAGCCGCCATTTTGAATTTCATCAAGTTTTTTAACTTTTTAAACTCCTAAATAATAGACGAATTTAATAGTCAAAACCGGAAGTTTGTACGGCTTTTCATTATCCCACAAAAAAATTACAAACTTTGCCTTATTTTTGCCCAAATCCAGGGGAGCCTTCCCTTAAGAGTTGGATTATACAATTGTGTTAGTATGTGTGTTTTGCGACGTAAAAAGGTGCGACGCGGCGCCACGGCGCGTACTTTCCGAAAAAGGGCGAAGTGCTGCTTGCCCGCTACACGCCGCTCGCCTCCTTCCGTACCACCCGCGGCATCCCGCGCCGCTTGCTCGTCTAGACGTAATTTTCGACCTAAAGTTGTATGATTATGATTTTTGGTACCTTTTTATTTTTTCTTTTAGGTTTAAGGTTAACATCTGATATTGAAGCCTATCATATGGGGGTTAAGGACGCTCCGTTGAAAACAATGGGAACATTTTAAATTTGTTAAGGACGAACAATTTAATATATAAAAGGTAGAAACCCTTTCACTTATTCTTATCAATTATCGAGAAAAGTAAGAAAATATTTGAAGGTTTGGGCCTTCTTGAAAATGACTTGATCACAACACAGGTGTTCTTGAACGAAATAGTTAGGGTGTCAGAACCCCCCCATAGCCTATAATTTGTCAACATTCTCAATCATTATGTGTCGTAAATACGTTCCCACATCAGCAAAAAAGTCTTAATTTTTTAAACATTTAAAAGAATAATAACAAAAAATTTGTTTGGCGAAACTAATTTGTTTTTTAATAGTCCCGTTTAGGCTCAATACAGCGATTTGCATGATCTAAAAACATGTCTAAAGAATAGTTTCGTTCGTCGACCGGAATGTCCTTCAGGACGCCTTTTGAATGGTTTCTACGTTCTCAAAACGCTTTTTTTCATCGGCATATGCATTTTTTGAAAAGGTAAAAGTCGCGCGGTGCCGCATCAGGTGAAAACGAGGAGTGGTTGATGGTTAAAACTCGACTTTTAGTAAACGAAAAAACAGTCAAAACAAGTGTCGCCAAATGTTCAGTTAAAATGCGATAAATGTATGCTATTGAGATGCCAACGATTTTTGTATACGTCGTTTACCAATGTCGTTCACTCGGATGACAAATACATATAACTTTTTTTTATACTTCAGTATTTAGTATCTTTCTCTGGCGATAGTTCGTTTTTCGAAAAAAGGCCTAACTTTAATGATTTATTTTTTTACTATGGAAAATATTAGAAGATTTCTTTCCAGAGGGTTCATTGAGCACATAATGAGAAACATGAACAAAATTTATAAAAAAAAAACATTTTTTCATGTTATTGAAAATTACCTTCAAATTTGCGCAGATATTAAACATGAATATTAAAAAGATCACCCGGGTGGGTATAAGTAAAGCGAAGGTTAACCCTTTCGGTTATTCTATGCCATATGGCATAGTGTCTATTCAGTGCCTGTTTTAGGTACAAAAACTTGTGGATACCATATTTTTGTTGTTCCTTGAAATAGTTTGAAGTTTTAGGAAAAATACGAAATTAATAAACTGAATAATTAAGTTGAGAGAAGAGAAGTATACACGTTTTTTTAATGGTATATTTTGAGATAGTGAAGGAAGAAGAAGCAGACAAAATTATATAACTTTTTTAATTTGACGTTTTCTTTCAATTTAGATACTTTTTTTTAAATTTTGACTGAAGTATATGAAGAAATATTCAAGTTTTCGTTATGCATAAAAAGTTTTATGTTTAAGTAATTATTACAGCCACAACGATGTGGTTGCTCTCATAGAAAAACACTCCAAAATACAGGGGCCGAGTATACAAATTTCAAAATTTCTTATGGAATGTTGCTAACATAACCACATAGAAGCCTAAAACGTAAAATTTAAAATTTTAACTTTCCCCAGTAAAAAGCTGTACCGAAAGGGTTAAATCCAATTTCAAGAATTTCAATGAAGATTTTGGCTAATCTTTTATGAATTAACGCCCAGTTTTGATCTACGGTGATCCCGAATTTCAGTTGGTCATCATTTATGTCCAAACAATCGTTTTTAAATCGCGTTTACCACTTATGAACTCCACCACGGTATAAACAATCATCACCATAAACTTGGTTCATCAAATGCTTCGGTTAAAGTTTAAACATTTTTAAAACAAAAGTTAATATTGGATCTTTGTTCGATGCTCATTTTTGTAGGATGACACAAACATACTTTCACTTCAGATGCAATAACTTCTCTTCCAGTGCACCAAATTTTATGACATTTTTACTAAAAATCGGAAAAAATTAGTTTCCAATGCATTAAGTTACGTAAGCCACCACATTTGGAAAGTGCAATTTTAAACCCCCCCCATGACCAAGTTCTGGCTACGCCCCTGCTGAGAACATTCAGGTTTTTACGCTGCAGTAAATGTTTTGCCTTTTCTCGAGGGGAACTTTTTTTCTAGTTTTGATATCAACTTTTTTGGACAGATTTAATAACTTCTGATTATAATTTCTATACATTTTTGGCGATGATTCCTTTATAATTTTTAGGTAATTGTTCATAATGTTCGCCAATTTTTTTGCGATTGTTCATTTCTGTTCCTTGCTCGATTGGGCCATTATTTGCATAGCCTGAAATCAAACCTATTATATTTTAAATATATTGCTGTGGAATCGCATGTTTCTATTTAAACAGTTTTAGGTCAAACATTCTGCATAACTTTAGCGAATGATGTTTCACTTAAGTATTTCGTCATTTTCTCGCTTATTTTGCGGGTGTAAATTTTTCGTGTTTTACAGAAAAAGTTCTGAATTTAAGATGCGCATTAAATTTCACACATTAATTTTACACTTGTTTCTTGCAATTTAATAAGGAGTCAATCTTTCAAAGAAGATGATGGAACATGGAAAGGCAATGATGACGGAAAAGTTGTTAATAATCAGCCGCAAAGAGTAATGGATGATAGAAATGGAATGATGGCGCAAGCAGGATACATTGGAAGGTATATATAAATTTTAATAATTCACATAAGAAGTAGCGATTGGGTTGCATAGCAATCTTCTTTCAAGGTTCTGCGTAATTATAAATTCGGCAAAACTTTAAATTCTACACACACAATGTTCTGTTTAAAAACTCTCGGCGGATAATACGAGTATTCAACACACACGTGAAATCAATATCTACTTATTTTTACTTGAAGCGAAATTCGGTTTGTCTCGAAGGCTATCACAAAGAGGCTTGAAGTACAAGTATTCATCAACAAGTGTCTGAGGATATTTTGGCCGAATACCATCGGAAGCGATGATGGAAACTGGTCGGCGAAGAACCCATACTGAAGCCAATAAAGTGTGGGAAATGGAGATAGATAACTTACCACAGAACAAACTGTGTTCTTTATATTCGGCTAAGCAGCTCAGGAAGTGTCTGCCCAGGTGCGTTCTCGCAAGCGCTGGACACGTGCAGAGGAGGTGCTCCACGGTCTCCTCACAGTCTTTGTCCCTGCAGCTTCTGCTGAAATCGTTGAAAGGCAGACCAAGTCTGCTAGCATGTAGTGATGACTCCCACAACAAACCCTATAGAGGGTTAGTTCAGCATGATCAGTTCCTTGGATCTGCTCTGGTTGGTCACAGGCCAGATCTGTCTAGCTGTGGTGCACGTTTGTTCGTTGAGCCATCTAGTGCTTGCTCTGTTTGAGTATACCTTTCCAATGTGTAACTTGCATGTGGAGAGTGTATACCCACTGCCTCCACCGCGCTGATGGATTGTAGCTCCGTGCCTGCTCTTGCCAGCTCATTGGCTATACAATTACTCTCTATGTCCTTGTGCTCAGGCAGCAGAGGTGCACTCTGTACTGCACTGAAATCTCGTTAAGAAATTTGCGGCAGTGGGGGGCTGTTTTAGAACGGGGGTAAGCGCTCAAGAGAGCTAGTGATGACCCTGTAGGATATCATATTAACTCTGAGCCAGGCAGCCGCCTGGTTGATAGCCGTGAGTTTGGCTTGGAAGACGCTGCAATGATCCGGTAACCGGAAGGATAATCAAGGGTCCTGGTTTTTGCAGTAAACACCGCTGCCAACCTTGTCATTCATCTTTGAGTCATCTGTTTAGAAGGTCGTCAGATTATAGGCCCCTTATGTTAGCTCTCGGTTCTCCGATTCGTCCCTAGAAGGGATATTTGCACCAAAAAGTAGTTTTGAGAGAGGTTTGGGGATGGTATAGTCAATTCCCGCTGCATTGCACGGAATTCTGTTAACGATCGTAGCGTGTGCCTTTTTCACGTGTACAGAGCTCTAGTTGCTTTCTGGATACGGTTTTCGATGTTGTGTTTCCGGGCTAGCTTCCGATCTAGAATAGTGCCTAAGTACTTTACTTTTTCCGTGGGTCGGAGAGTGCCATTTAGAATGGGCGGGCTGAACCGCGGAATTGTATGCTTCTTCGTGAAAAGTATAAGTTCCGTCTTTGCAGCGTTAACACCGAGTCCACAATCCCTCGCCCACGACGAGAGTGTAGTGAGAGCATCTTCTATTAGGTCGCTCAGAGTCTCGAAAAACTTATCTGATGCCAGGAGAGCGATGTCTTCAGCATACGCCCTCACATGGCAATTGGAGACTGATAGCCTCTCCACTCTGTGGACCAGGTCATGAAAAGCCATCTCTATGAACTTACCCTTAGTGTACGCGTGCTGGAGTACCGAGATTCTGTTAGGATCAATTGTATGACGAATGTATGAGTCCAGCAATTTTTCGAATGTTTTCAAGAAGAAGGAGGTTAGGCTTATCGGCCGAAAGTCCTTTGCGGTGACATGGCAGATTCTTCCCCCTATAGATGAAGACGACTTTCGCTCTGTTCCATCTTCGTGGTACATAGGCGAGTCCAATGCATGCCTTAAAGATGCGGATTAGCCATGGGACTAGCAAAGTCCTTGCCTGCTTCAGCTCCTCTGGCGCGATTCCGTCTGGAGCCGGTGCTTTGTGCGAGTCCAGGCTGTCAATGGCCCAGTTCAAATCTCTCTATTTATTGCAACGTCGCTGAAGTTAGGATCTGATGGTGCACCCAGGTCAGTGCAGTCCACCGGAGAGGCGGTGCTTCCCGGAAAGTGTGTGTCGCAGATTTGCGACGCGAGTGTAGTGGCCCGAAGCCAAAGTGATGTCTAGAACTTCCCTTCTGGTAGCCGTAACAAAAGTGGGCTCCCAACCAATATTGCAAATGAATAGATCGGATGCGAGAATAAAATCAAAAAGAGACTGACCTCTATCGTTGGTGTCCGTGCTGCCCCACATCGAGTGGTGGGCATTCGCGTCCGCGCCTTCTTTGGTCGCTGCTTGGACTTCCGGGGCCGGTACCATCGTATGGTTATGGGCCACGTAGGCGGAGAGGATCCACAGAGACTTCCTGCCTTGCTCTAGGCAGATGGCAGTAGTGTCACTATTGCTAAATTTGGAAAGAAAGAAACATTTTAGTTTCCTGTTATTCAAAATACATGATCTGGGTCGGCCATTACCTTCGATGTAGACCACAGTGTGTGAGGAAGAACATAATCCGCAAACCCTGTCGCCCACTGTCCAGGGCTCTTGGATTAGTACAATGTTCTTCCCCTTTGGTGTAGGTGGAGGACGAGAGCGGCCGAAGCCGCTTTAGATCGGTGCAGATTGACCTACATCACCTAGATCGTCCGTAGATCCGGTCTGCTGGACACCGATGACTGTCGTGTCAGCATCTTCTGGCTCAGAGGCAAGAAGATCTTCTTCGTCGCCGTCAACGGTCCATCTGCCGAACAAATGACCCACCATGGACGAGATGGATTGCGTGTCGGAGTCAGACTGCATTTCGCAGTCCGTCCCCGAGGGGCGGCGTTCAAAAGCCAGACTGTCGTGCTTTTCCACGACAGCGTCGGACGATGACTTCGCCATCTCCAACTCATCTTTCCTGCACATCTTCAGGACAGTGCAGCTGAAGCCGTAGCTGATGACGCCACCTCTTGCGGTCAGGGGGCTACCGCTTCCTCGTTTAGGATGACGGTGGCGCACTTGAACTTCCCTTTGGTCTCAGTGACCCTCACTACCTTCCAGTTGCTGGTGGGTCGATTCAGATTGCTCAGCTGAAAGAGTTACAGGATCTCTTCTGGTTTGGATGGCTCCACTGGAATCCAGGCCCTTGATCTGGGCCTATACGGGATCTCGCTCTTCGGGACAACCTGGAGATTTGCTCCTGGCCAGATCTCGCCTACCACAGCTATTGTCAGCTTAAGCAGCTTTGCAGAGCGTTCGTCAGCGCACGCCAAGAGTTTAATGAGGCACTGGTGCCAACCTGCGTCGCAGCATTCAGGAGCTGGGCAAAGGCTGATCTCCATTTGTCTGGAGAGATAAATCCGTCAGGATTGCGATTGTCCAGGATCGCCATCAGGGGATGATCCTTCAGGACTTCACTGAAGGCCTTGCCTGGCTGCAGAGACGGGTTTGCCCTTTTGGGAGCGTTAGGCACCTCATCGGAGGACCTCTGTCTTTTGGTAGACACCGGCTGTCGGCCATCGTATTTCGCCAGGATCGTCTTCGCCCAAGTGAGTGAATCTCGTTCCGTTGTGGAGCGATATTTTTCTGGGATCGCGGTGATTTTTGCGACCAGCTTTGTTGTCGCTCTCCCGTACCGGTAGGCCCTCATAGAAGGCTTCACCTTGGTTGGAAGCCTTAGAGATGAGGCCTAGCCTTCCCTCATGGGGGGATGGCGGGATCTGCTTTGGCTGCATCTTAGAAGAGGTTCCCTTCGAGAGGGACCCCTGGGAACCGTGCCGTGCTTTAATAGGTGCGGCCTGGTTTTAGGCACCAATCTGTTATGGCCTAAACGGCGAACTTCTGCTACTGCAGGGGTCGCCGAGGGTTGGGCGGGGTTTAGTGCCGTGCCCGGCGGCGGCTGCCGTATTTAAAATTTACAATTTAAAAAACAATCATACAAACATTCATTTTTATGGATAAAGATTTGACTGCAACGTATTAACTAATAGTTGAGTTATAGCTGATCTAAAGAAAGTCAACTTTATATAAATATATAAAATGTAATTAGTTTATAGCTAACTATAGATTAGATCACTTTTAACTTTTAAGCAACTAACTTTAAGTTAGTTGAAAAGTCATGCAGAGACGGACAATTGACTACTGACTAGGCCATCGCCATGTTAAAATAGTCAGTTGGCTCCATTAAAAAAAATCCAACTATCAACCACAACTAGTTGAGAATTAGTTAGATTAAAGTACATTAAAAGTTAGGTGAGTTGCAGGCAGGGAAACGACAGATGTCGAAAATGCAACACACATACAGAAACAATAGACCATATCATATCACGATGCCCAATGCTGTGGCTGTCCAGAAATAAATGCAGAATTTGACTTGCCCAAATGAAAACGTGAACAAAAACCAGCTGTTGGAGTTAACTCAGTTTCGGTGGAAACGCTTGACAGTTCTCAAACTTAACAGAGCTCTTAAATTTCTTTAATACTGTAACTTAATACTGTATTTCCACCGAGTGTGGAAATAGAGCTCTTTAGAGCTCTTTTAATTTTGTTTGTTTGTTTGTTTATCTCCTTGTATACATACTTATATATGGTGTCTTGTAGCCCATCCACTGCATGAAACCCACTCCACATTCCTTCCCCACAGTCTAGGAAGGTCTGCGTTTTCATATTGTTACGAAAATAAGTTCTCTCTAGGCTTATACGTCTCTCTTGATCAGGAGTCGGCAAAATTGACAATGAGATGGTGTTAGTGAGCGCAGAGTAATTTTTCTACACTGTATAAAATTAAACCGAAAAGCGAATAAGAAACCAATCGCCAACACAAAAAAGCATAGACACAAAAACTACAACAACAAAAGCATCTATTTTTGTTCATACATAAAATTTCTTGCAGCGTACACAAGACAAAAATCAACGCAGCCAATACACGTGTTGCATCGTTGCTGTCTGAACAACGACTGATTGAAAGAGCGTAAGAATGCGTGTGCTGAGCGTACTGCTCGTATGAGTAAGCTTTGCCGACCAGTGCTCTGGATTGTGCTTGAAAAATAAAACACACTTCAATTACTCAACGCAAGCCAAAAACCAAAGACAAATAACAACAAGATGTCTTACGTTCATACAATCGAATGGCATAGGGCGAGCTCGAATTTGCAATATTTTCATTATCGAGAGCAAGCAAGCGTCAGTACAGTGAGAGCGTAATAATATTAATGCTCTCTGTTTTGCTCACACAAAGCACAACGGTTTCGATCGCTGCCAAGTAAAGCAAAATTGTGTGCGCTCACTTCACACGCATTGAAATCAGTGGCGCAGACAGGATTTCATTTTGGAGGGATATTTCACTACTAATTCTTGTATTTGAGGGGTTTGAATCCCCAAATGTTGCCCCCGGTGTGCGCTTCTGATTGAAACAATCAACCACAAAAAAATCAACACAAGAGCACATAGAGATCACACGCATAAACATTTCTCTGCCGACTGCAAGCAGAGAAAGTTGCTTGCGTGGCTTCATCTTTGCTCTCCGGATGTGGCTTTGCTGTAAAAACCACTCTCACGTGGCTTTATTGAAAAAGCCACGGCAAATTTTTGAAGCGCCACTGATTTGTATGGACGTGAGACATCTTATAGTTTAATTGTCTTTGCAAAAACCAACAATCACTTTATTCACAAATTCCCACTTTGCTTGGCTTTACACGTGTTTCACCTTTGCTTGTTCAAATAAGACTGTCCTCCGCGCTGTACCCGGCTGCCTTTTATATTTGTCTGCTTATCGCGCAGATTGTTCTCGCACATTCCAATTGGACTATCTCTCGATCGTTGTCGCACATCCCATTACCATCACGAGCCATCTTTGCCATATCGAAATTATAGCAAGCCGGCCGTACTTTAAATTGCGTGCCTAAAAGTATGCCCGTAAAGGCATTCATGCATAGCACAGCGACAAGCTGTCAGCAGAAAATTGTCAGCTGATTGATACCAGAGCTGTCTGAATTTTTAATGTCAAGAGGGTTCATGAGAAGTTCCATGTTTTTATTGCTTTTTTAACATTTGTTAATTATTTGCAATTGATAGAAGTATTAACTTCGTTTATGTCGGAAAACATCTATAGTATTTATGCGAAAAATATTAGCAGAAGTAATTTTCTTAGCAAATATCCCGACACACAGAACACAAATCAAATCTTCTTTATTTGCTTGTGTATCTACGACTCTTGCTGCCTCTGCGAGCAAGCAGTAAAATGTTTGCATTTGTGAATACAGCTCCCAATGTTAACATAACATTTTCTGTTAAGACGTCTGTAAACGGCAAAACTGAGTTAACTCAGTATTGAAAGTGAGTTAACTCACTTTGATACAAAAACAATTGCATGGGAATTAGAGCATTTAAATGCGATGTTAAATGCATTTAAGCGTTAAATACATTTAAGGCCCGGTGGAAATAGGCTATTATGAACCATTAGTACTTCAGGTACCTTCCAAAAGGTTGGTTCATGTCGTAAGTTTGATGAAGAGTTGAGCATAACAATAAGAGTGCGTACAGCTTCATATGACATCTCTTTAGTATTTCCGCATTGATTAGATCAAATCCTGGAGCCTTCTTCAGCTTTAAACCATATAAAGTTCCAAGAACCTCGTCTACATTAGGGTGCTTTATGCTGAGGGTTATGCGCATATGCTGAAAAACTGTTTCATCAGTTTCATCATTTAAGGAAAGGTTTGGTGTGAAGGTATTTTTTAGGTACCATATTGTTTGCCCTTTCCGGATTACTGCTTGCCCATTCGTTGCAGCTGATTTTGATAGGGACTGATTGGACCTGTGGTTGTTTTAATTTTTTAGTGCTTTTCCACAGGGAAAAGTCGGGCGATTATTTGATAAATATCTTAAATATCGCTTGAAGGACTGCTATTTTCAGTTCACAAGTTATTCTATTTAGAGCAGATTTATCACGTGGTGCTCGTGATTGTTGCCGCGCATTTTGCGCCTTTGTTTTACTTTGGCTAATATTTCCCGGGAATACAGTTAGCCTTTTGTACTGATTTTTATAGATGTGTGTTATTCCATGCTGCCTTCTGAATTCGCTTAGTGAACTTTATTACAGTTTCTTCTAGCAGATCAGGTGTATTGATCATAATTGTTTCCTTTGTATTTTTTTGTATTAGGGTTTTAAGTAATCCCAACCCGTTGATTTATTTGTAAACGATGAAGCTAATTCAGTATGTGTCTTTTTTTCGTTAACCGTTATATGGATCCTTCTCTTATAGAAAGGTTGTCATGACAAACTTTTCGTGTTATCTATCAAGTCAGGGACTTTCTGGGTATCACTTGGCCAATTTGTTGGATTGTCCGTTGAAATAACTTCACATCCAGTCAACTGTATGGCGCTTAGAAGTTTTCTACCCTTGATTGTCTCTACTCTTGGTTGTGTGTACATTCTGGATCCCCAGAATATATGTTTTGGTATTGAAATTACCACTTATTATGAGTCTATTTCGCTGCTGATTATTAACTTTTTATAATAATCGCTTTTGCTTTGATGCCATAACATACATACATAACAAATAATTTATACAAAACATATCGCGTTATAGTTCTTTTAACAATCGATGAATTCTGTTCTATGCGCTCTACTCGGCGTTCGACTAGAGTGAACCACTATATAACAACACAATCACAGTACCGTTCCATTCGGGATGGTAAATTTTAAAAGTTGTAGGTATTTTTGTTTTTTAAATATGACTTTAAAAATATCAATCAAGTCACTTCTGACGTTGTGTTGTGTTTAATAATTGTTTATAGAATTACGAATGATGCCCGAGAAGATGAAATGGAAGAAAACATGGGCCAAGTGAATACCATGATTGGAAATTTACGAAACATGGCTCTGGACATGGGATCAGAATTAGAGAACCAAAACCGACAAATTGACAGAATAAATCGAAAGGTAACTTAAAACGTTTTATATATTAACATACGCTTCGCTTTGTGGAACTAAAAGCACACGCATGGTTACATATGTATGTATATGCTAATATCAATTGCCAAATTTAAAGAAAAAACTTTATATATAAGTAATTGAACCCTTGTTCTATTTACACAGTCCATGCTCTGCATTACAGCATGGGTTGTGAACAGGGACCGTAACAGTTATAAGTTTTATTATAAAAATCAATGTTTAACAGTTATTTTTTGATTTTTATTTTATGACTCAAAAAATAACAGTTATTTAGTATTTATATTTTAAAAATCCTTGAATAACAATTATTTTTGATTTTTTTTTTATTAGTCCATAAGTAACAGTTTTCTTTCGATTTTTATTTTAGTTGACCTATGATAACAGTTATTGGTGACTTTTATTTAAAAAAGTCATAATACAAATTATTCAGTGACTTTTATTCATAAAAGTCATCAATAAAAATCATTCGGTGACTTTTATTTTTTAAGTCATCAATAAAAATCATTCAATGACTTTTATTTATAAAAGTCATCAATAAAAGTCATTAGATGACTTTTATTTTTTAGGTCATCAATAAAAATCATTCAATGACTTTTATTTATAAAAGTCATCAATAAAAGTCATTAGATGACTTTTATTTATAAAAGTCATCAATAAAAATCATTCAATGACTTTTATCTTTTAAGTCATCAATAAAAGTCATTAAATGACTTTTATTTATAAAAGTCATGAATAAAAATCATTCAATGACTTTTATTATAAAAGTCATCAATAAAAATCACTCAATGACTTTTATTTATAAAAGTCATCAATATAAATCATTCAATGACTTTTATTTATAAAAGTCATTAATAAAAATCAGTCAATGACTTTTATTTTTTAAGTCGCAACATAAAAGTCATTTTCATTAATCGCAGTACTGGATTCATTAAATATCAAAATGTATATATATTCTTGATCGGCTGAACAAAAACAATAGAACAAACCACATATATATTACGAGAAGGGCCTACGAGAAGGGCTTAAAAAAACATCATTTGTATCTCATTTGAAGTGCTTTCACCAATTTTGATGTCAAGCCATCTTTTAAATCATGTTTCCATATACGAAATCCTAACCCATCGTTGGGCCAGTTAAATTTTGATTTTCGAATAATTATAAAATACGTGTCGAATAAGTTTTGATCTAGAATATTTTCAGGAAGTTCAAATTCAATACCCGACAAATTTAGATATTCCAGTAGTGCAATTAATGACTTTTATGTTGCGACTTAAAAAATAAAAGTCATTGAATGATTTTTATTGATGACTTTTATAAATAAAAGTCATTGAATGATTTTTATTGATGACTTTTATAAATAAAAGTCATTGAGTGATTTTTATTGATGACTTTTATAATAAAAGTCATTGAATGATTTTTATTGATGACTTTTATAAATAAAAGTCATTTAATGACTTTTATTGATGACTTATAAAATAAAAGTCATTGAATGATTTTTATTGATGACTTTTATAAATAAAAGTCATCTAATGACTTTTATTGATGACTTTTATAAATAAAAGTCATTGAATGATTTTTATTGATGACCTAAAAAATAAAAGTCATCTAATGACTTTTATTGATGACTTTTATAAATAAAAGTCATTGAATGATTTTGAATGATGACTTAAAAAATAAAAGTCACCGAATGATTTTTATTGATGACTTTTATGAATAAAAGTCACTGAATAATTTTTATTATAACTTTTTTAAATAAAAGTCACCAATAACTGTTATAATAGGTCAACTAAAATAAAAATCGAAAGAAAACTGTTACTTATGGACTAATAAGAAAAAAATCAAAAATAATTGTTATTAAAGGATTTTTAAAATATAAAAAAAAATAATTCTTATTTTTTTATATTTCCGTAAAAATTGCATAATAAAAGTTTATTGCCAAATATGATTCTTGACACGAAAAGAAATCTGTTGGTATATTTAATTTATTTGTGTGACTTTTCCTTCATAGTAAACTTTTCAAATATAGTTTTCATAAATAACTGTTATTTCCGGTCCCTGGTTGTGAACAATCAAACCATGGATTATATTGGTATATGTAAATATCTATTGAGGAGATGTCCAGAAATCAATTAGTACCTGCCGGCTGAAGTCGTAAGTGTCATGAAAGACAAATGGAAAATTTTCAGAAATAAAACATTTAAAGATGAATTAATGATCAGTGGACTTCGGCAATTGAGCTTAGCATGCACATGAGCAGCGTATCTATTATTTATATTATTCTTAAGGTACCGGAAGACTATGAAAATAAAGTGCTTTTTGAAAGCATTTCAAATTCATAAAACAAAACTTGCACGTATGACCACCAAAAACTGAAAGTAAGTTTCACTTACTTTTTCACTATTCACTTTTCGACTGTCTTGAATATATTTTCAAAAACAGAACTTGAATAGTGTGACTACTCTGTTTTGAAAGCAAATGCATTTTTGGGAATACTTGTCACTTGCTGCTGACACTAGCAAGTTTTTCACTTTTTGAAATGTTCCAAACAATCCGGCAGCTGTTTGAATTGAAATTTTTATAAAATATCGAAATTGGAAACACTTGGAATCAGCGTGATGTAGCTGTGTTCAGTTGCAAGATATTACAGCGCCAGTACAACTCTTTTTTTCTACGAAGATGGGCACACGCATTGGTATATTTCATTTCTGGACGAGTGGTCGCACTTTGTCACACAAAAACACAAATTGCTCCTAAGTGTCATGTGGTAAATTTCCTGTGCGCAGGCCCCTCACCAAATTTGCGGATTTTTTACGCCGCCAAAAAAATGCCAAAACCGCAAAACTAAATCAACAGTGTTAGGCAGAAATGACAGCTTCGTCATAACGCACACATTCGCAAATTACTTTCAAAAAGTATTTCGAGAAATTGCTTGGACTTGCATATTGTAACTAGCAAAAAAATATTTTCGGAACGCCTCTTTTCTACTTTTTGTCGTTTCTTGAAAAGCAAAAAGTACTCGCAAAGTACTTTCGATCGCATCCCGAAAGTACTTTACTTGCATAGTCTGACGGCACCTTTACTAATCTAGTTGTATGTATGTATCACCCATGTACATTGATATTTGCATACTACACATAAAAAATGCTTGCGCTTGCTTTGACTGATTTCAGGGAGAGTCAAACGAAGCGAGGATAGCCGTGGCGAATCAAAGGGCTCATCAGCTCCTCAAATAATTGCATTCCATATCTTTGAGTCAGAAATGTATGCATTTGTTTAACGTATACATGTTATGAGAATTTATGTGCATATACGAATTATAGAGAGTTTTTAACTAATGTGACAGAACTAGAAGTCAAAAGTTCAAATTCTACATAGAAATAAGTGAAGCTAAATACGACGAAATAAGCAAAGTTAAACGAAATGAAGCAATACACATCATACGTATAAGAATATATTTTGAATATGTTGTATTGCAGCAGGGTGTGTGAATGTTAGTTCATTTGTAATAACTTTAAATTACATGCACCATCACGCTCTTTAAATATGTATATGTATGTACATATGTATATATATATATATTAGTAGCGATTTATAAATACCATCCGAATAGGTATGTTGTACAATTTAATAATTAAGTTGAAATTTAATTATTTTTGAAAACAAAAGAAATTGCGCTTTGAGTGAATTATTCTGTTGAGACACAAAGGCCTAACACTAGTTAAAAAAATGTGACAATATGTGGACCCACACGATGGCCGCCTTAGGTCATTTTTCTGCGGCTATCGTTACAGCAGGTACTGGTCGACCTTACAGTAAAATATAACTTTTGGTCGGTGATTGCTTCTTCCGTTCATGTACCAAGTCGCGCACACAAAATACATAATTGGTGATAATGTCGGCTTGAGTCCCTTAAAGAGCAGCGTACCAATGATGTATATAAATACACATATAGTATATGTATAATATCAATAATAATAATTTATAAATAATAATTGTGGCAAAACAGGTTAGAGCAATGGAAACTGAAATGTTAAATTTTAGCTACTATTAAAAAGATTCGAAGAGCAATACAACACTAAAGGCACATGTGTGCACATATAATGATTGTTTTAATACTTGACGGTGGACATAACTCAGTACTAAAAAACAAGAAATTGAATGTAATGCAATGTAAGCTTTATTTTGGCGATATTAGGTTAAGCGAATTTGCACCATTTCAAAAATAATTAATTTATTAATTTTGAAAGATCCAAAAAACGCAATATTAATTTTCAACTCAAGTAATAATAATAATTGATTGGCACGACAGCCCGATTACGAGACTAAGGCCTAGCTACCCGCAACCATGCGTGTTGTGCGTGCGAATTTATACAGGGTTGGAAGGGACCAACAGTTTTATGCCGATTCCGAACGGCGAGTTGGGAGCTTTTGCATAGGCAATTTTACTCTCAGAGGTTTGCCATTTCCTGCTGAGAAGACAGCCACCGAAAGAAAAATTGTTGTTGTTCTTTTTTTCGGTTTTAGCAACAGCGAAGTCTTGAACCTGGGTTCGAGCGTCGCCAGCTGAGCTACGGCGGATTTCAAGTCAAGTAGCAAAGTTAAAATACAAATTGTGCAATTTTCTAAACAATTGTTTTGAAATATCCAACGAAAAATTGATATCGGTTGGGTACTTGTCCTTGGTTACCTAACTATCAAATTTATGCACGGTAATCAAATTGAAAGTCATGATTTGTTTGCCTCAGTAATTGCAGTTTTTTGATGGTATTCGTTCTAGTCTGCAAGTTTTGAAAGTTTTACTCAGTCTCTTCTTTGATGTTTTTATTAAAGCCCAACAGGCTTTTTATACATTTAAACAGACGTGCACATAAAGGAAAAGGAAGTGTGGCATATGAAAAGCTGTTGCAATACCACAGAATAAACAGTATTACAGAATGCGCATGACGACCGACAGAACTTTTGTTTATTACCCCGTTTATACATTTTTAGCGTATTCAGTCAAAGCGCTTTTCAAATGAGTACCTAAATTTTTAAGTCGCTTCGAAAATGTGTATAAACGGTTAAACATTTTCGAAATGCTTTGAAAATCACCTGGTGATGTACCAGGGGCGTAGCCAAGGGGAGGAGGCTTTGGGTGTCAGAACGCCGGCCCCCCCTAGCCTATAATTTGTCCACATTGTCAATCACTAAGCATCGTATGTACGTTCCCACATTAGCAAAAATGTCTTTTTATCTTTAAACATTTAAAAAATAATAACGAAAAATTGGCAAATGCTTTTTTTGAAAAGGTAAAAGTCGCACAGTGCCGCATCAAGTGAAAACGAGGAGTGGTTGATGGTTAAAGTTCGACTTTTAGTAAACAAAGAAACAGTCAAAACAAGTGTCGATCGATGAGATGGCATCCTTCGATAGCCAAATGCTTATAATAAAATGCTATTGATAAATGTATGCTATTGAGATGCTTAACCTTCGCCTTACCAACGATTTTTTTATACGTCGTTTACCAATGTCGTCAACCGGATGACTCCAGGCACTTCCGCCGCTATTTTGAGTAAAACTCACAATAAAGATATAATTTTGTTCATACTTCAGCAATTAGTATCTTCCTCTGGCGATAGTTCGTTTTCCGAAAAAGGGAGGAAGATTTATTTTGCAACTTTATTTTGCAAGTGGGATCACCCGGGTAGGTATTTTGTATACAAAATGAAAAAATTCGAGTTTAAACATGAACAAGATTTCTAAAAAAATATTGGTTGTATGAAAATCAAAATATTTTGATATTTCGGTCGTGTTGTGTTAACGGTCGCAACGTGTATGGGCGTGTTGTACAATTTCGTGCAACTTTCTGATTTCATTCGTGTTTTAGCTTTTGTGCGTTGCGAACGAAATGTACGAGCGCAACGAATACTGGAGCGATTTTATCGAAGCTTATCGAAATTTGCCGAAATTTTTATCTTTCAATCACCTTTTCGACCACTTTCTTTTTTCTTTATTTTTCTAATGCATTCTTCCTCTTCTATAACTTCATTGATGATCAGTGATCATTGTCATTTCGTCTGCACTCAACAAAATTTATGATAAAAATGAAGTTGGGCAAACGAGTTGTATCGGAAATCGCAACGTGTGTGTCCTAACGACCAACCTTTCGCACGACCAGATTGTAACGTGTATGGGCCACTTTGTATGTATGAGATGTGCGTTCTGTATTACTGTTTATTCTGTGCTGAAACGCAAAGGAACTTTTCTTCTTTGAAGCGCGTCGCCTGTCAGCCAACGAATCAGCCAAATTTTATGGTTTGCCATATTAAAATAGTTATTTGAAACAGCATGTATTTATTATTTAACATTTAGCATACAAGATTGCTTTTTTAAACGCCACAAAGTACAACTGCAAACATTTACAAAAATATAGAATTACAATTAATCAATAAGTTGAAATAACATTAAATAGAAAATAATAAGAGATAAAACAGAAGAAAACAGACAATGAGATGTAGAGATAGATATAGTTTAATATTCATTTGCAAAATTTGTTCGTTGTAGAGAGAGCAAATTATACAAAATTGTCGATTTGTAAAAGTTTGCTGTGCAACACTGTTACCATTTTGAGGCACTCTTGCAAAGTAACCCAAAGCAATAACTGTAAATATGCATACAACTTGAGGACAGCAGTTTTAAATGGTAAGAAGTTATGCCAACAACAAGCGCACGGCGCCATTTAAAAAAACCACAACGAATAGTGTTGCACAATATGCCTTTTTAATGTACATCAATCATGTATAAAATGAATAGGCACCTAGGCAGGGTTGCATATCGGAACGTGAGAGTTTGTCTCATTGAAAAGAAACATGCAATTAGGAACTCGTCCATTCCGGTCACTTGCACTTCCTCTTATAAAAAGTATGACGTATAATTGACATATTTGAAAGGACTCTAAGTGAATATTAGATTGTATAAACAGTGTTAACCAATCAGATTTTTTTAATTATGAAAAAATAGTTTTGGTGCTTATGGCGCATAATCATAGTCCCGCATAAAAGCCGGATTTAGTTAGCAAACGACTAAAAAGATAAAGTCGACTTTAATTTTGCAATTACCATAGTCAGTTTAGAACATGCTCCTACGTAGCAGCGACTTTTTGAAACAGCAAACGAATGCAACGGCAACTCTAAAAAGCTAGTGATGGGGAGTTACAAATGAGGATTTATTTTCGGAATTATGCCAATACCGATTTATGTTGTAATCAATTATTTTGCAATATTTGATTTCCTGAACACTTATTAGCAATTAAAAATGGACATCGACGGTTGACTACTTGTGAGAAGCATACGGCAGCGAAAAAAATTCGATTGCACAATTTTCCGACGATTAATTTGCCCATCTCTGACATAAACAAACACCTGATTGATTTGAAAATTCTTGCCTAGTTCACGGGGCAAAGGAAACAATTGTATTCTATTGCTGCTTGGTTTTTAAATGTTCAAGATATCATTAACCAATTTAGCAGCGACTTTATCGAGCCGGTAACAACAATAGAAGTCTTCGTCGTCGAACTCGAAGGGGTCGATATGGTTTTTATATGTTTTCCGCCGTCTCAGCGCACTGTCGTCGTTCAAAATATTACAATTTCTTCAAAACGAAACATTTCACTTTGTTTTCTTCCCTTTTTACGCAAAAACATTCACAAGGAACTGAGAGTTTTATAAAAGCGACATTTTTGCTCATTTTGAATCATTGCTAACTGGCTTAGCTTACTTTAAGCGTTAACAACTCGACTATGATTGATTTAAAGCCTACTTTATTTAAAAGTATACTTTATTGATCTTAAAGTGTACTTTATTTTAACTATGATTATGCGCCTTTATCTTTAACTCACCGGAAAAAGGTTCGTACATAAGTTCAAAGCTAAACAAATGCAAATTTTGAAATCTACTTGTCTGAAGAAGGACATCATATACCATGTTTATACGACGGTCCCAGTCGATTCGCAGTGACTCGATACGCTTTCGAGCCAGGTGTTTATATTATATATTTTCGTTTCTCCTATCTTTTTGACGTCTGAATGAAAATTAGCTGTTAGTGTTGCTTGTTTTCAAAAAACTGAGTGTACATCACCAACAGCTGATTTTCAAAGAACTTTGAAAATGTTTAACCGTTTATACGAATTTTCAAAGCGACTTGAAATTTTAAGAACTCATTTGAAATGCGCTTTGACTCGATACGCTTAAAATGTTCAAAGCGGTTTGAAAACGTGTTTATACGACTGTATTGAGTCGATGCGTATTGACTCATAGCCACTTGAGCTGTCGTATAAACGTGGTAATAGACTTAAAAATGTATCCATGAAAATCATGGAAACATTTAACAATGAAGTAGTTCGTGCGGTAATGATTAAAAAAATTGTATAGCTAACGGTCGAAGTATTCAAGGACGTATTTCTAATGAATGCTCATTAAAGTCGATGTAAAATTCAAACAAACTACTGTAACCGTCATATAAAAATTACATGCAATAAGTTCAAAGATGTTTTGAATATACATAAAACTCCAACCTTACTCAAACACAATTTCTGTCACGCAGTAAATTTGTGTCCAGTCAAGGTAAAAATAAAGTGAAAACTTTAAAACCATTCGAATAGGATATATTCGTATTTTGGCATGGCACAATAACGTACCGCAAATATCTGAATGCGTTTGCGTATATCGTTACTGCACCACATTCGTAATTGTGCTGCACTGCAGCTCTTAAGCAGGATTAAGTTTCTACGTCCAACCACTTTTATAAAAAATGTATGTTTGGACAATGTTAACGCGAGTAAGTGGAAACTTAATTTGAGCCTTTCAAAAATTAATGGCATGTATAATGCAAGTACCGACGTACACAACAATTTGAAAACCGTATAAATGAACAAAACAAGAAAAACAGTTAATTTTAGCCCTTATTAGTACATTAGCTACAAATTGAATGCCTACGCAAATAGTAATTACAAGTTTTACAAATTACATGCGATCATGTACATATTGATATTTTAATGCGGTATTGTAGAAAAAGTAATTGTTTGTGAAATCGTGTTAATGATTAAAAACTCAAATTTTAGATGATTTTTGGTAGAATTTATAAAACATATAAACAATATGTTACTTAATATAAAGATATTGCTCCAACAACATTTTTTGCTCACTACAAAATGTTGTTGGAGTCGATTAATCCGGTAAAAAATATGTTGTTAATTTGTATAGGTGGTGACATTTTTAGTTCTTAGTGCAGCGAGCAAACAATGTGCTGAAATTACTTTTATTTATAAGTTTCATTGACATAGGCAATGAGACTGCAGATAACAATATCTACATAGCCCACATAAACATATAAGACATGGCCCAAGATATACTATACCAAGATGTACTATATGTATACCCAGCTATTTATTGTTTACATGAATAATCTACTAATTAATTGAATGACACAAAATAATACAAATAATTTTTTTTATGAACTACGCAAATATCACATTTAATAAATTTACTGTTCCACTATTTAAATTTGTATTTACTTATTTGTTTCGTGGTCTGTACTTTGTAGAAGCTCATTTAAATTTTTGGGTGTAGCTATAATTGTAACATTAAACTTTTAAAAATGCTGAAAACAATGAAATTATTAATTGCAGTGTACTGTACTGTACTATCCCACTCACTTCCACGCAATAGTACGCGCAATTATGCGCTGTGCGGCTGATAAAAGTAAACAAATAAACAGTTACACGGCGCACTTGCGACATCTGCAAGGGGAAGTGGACAACTGCGAAAACAGCGCACCAAATTGATCTAGCGAGATTCTGCTGAAACCTCCTCACACAACAGATGGCGCTACGAGCGGTAGCTCGAAATAACGGAGGCGATGTTCCTAAGCGGGGTTAGATGGCAGCCCAATCACTTAGGACTACCTGCGGCAGGCCAATCACCTACCCTGGCAGAACAACACAACCGATTAACGTACCCACACAAGGCAATAGTCTTGTGGAGGCCCTATGCTCCAGAAAGGAGTGAACAAGGAACAAAAAAAATAATTGCAACATTAAACCTTTTAAAAATGCTGAAAACAATTAAATTATTCTTTGCAGTGCACTGACCGTAAGATTACAATTTTCATTTATAATCTTTAATTGTCTTGTTACACAATAATACAAAATATCTCCAATTTTTTTGGGATCTTCGTACTGGCACTTCTTGGAGATTTTAGTGCTCAAACAATTTTTTTAGTACATATATATCAGAGACCGTAACAGTTATAAGTTTTATTATAAAAGTTAATGTTTAAAAGTTATTTTTTTACTTGTATTTAATGACTCAACAGTATATAACAAATAACAGTTATTTTTGAATTACATATATTTAAAAAATCGTATAATAACAATTTTTTTTTATTTTTTCTTATTAGTCCACAAATAACACGTTTTAAAATTTTTAATAGGGGTACCGGTTAATTCGTGCGATTTTTTTTTGGGGGAAAATTGAAGCTTTATTGTGAAAAATGGTTACAAATTTAATATTCAATGTATTGTCCATCACTAGCTATAAATTGTTCCCATTTTTCTGGCAATTCACGAATACCCTTTCTGAAAAATTCGGCCGGCTTTTCCGCTATCCACGAATCGATCCAATTTTTGACTTCTTCATAATTGGAGAAGTGCTGGTCAGCCAGGCCATGTTGCATTGATCGGAAGAGATAGTAATCGGATGGCGCTAGGTCTGGACTATACGGCGGGTGGGGTAGGACATCCCATTTGAGCGTTTCAAGGTAGGTTTTGACGAATTTTGTCATGTTGCAAAGTTACCTTGCCGTGCCTTTGTTCATATTCCGGCCGTTTTTCGCGCAGTGCTCGGCTGAAACGCATCAATTGTCGTCGGTAGACTTCACCTGTGATCGTTTCATTCGGTTGCAACAGCTCATAATAGATTACACCCAGCTAGTTCCACCAAATACACAGCATAACCTTCAGGCCATGAATATTCTGAACGGCCGTCGATGATGATGCATGGCCGGGGTATCCATACGTTGCTCGACGTTTTGGATTATCGTAATGGACCCACTTTTCATTGCCAGTGACTATTCGATGCAAAAAACCTTTTCTTTTGTGCCGTTGAAGCAGTTGTTCACACGTGAAAAATCTTGGTTTCAATTCATACGGCACCCAATGGCCTACCTTCCGGATCATTCCCATTGCTTTTAGACGATCGGAAATGGCTTGTTGAGCGACGCCAAGTGATTTTGCAAGTTCTTCTTGCGTTTGGGATGGATATTGGTCGAGCAATGTATCCGATTCATGATCTTCAAACTTTTTTGGCTGTCCGGGCCGTTCATCGTCCTCCAAGTCAAAATTTCCACTTTTGAACCGTGCAAACCACTTCTGGCACGTACGCTCAGCTAGAGCGTACACACCATATACTTCCACCAAAATACGATGACTTTCGGCAGCCTTTTTCTTCATATTGAAGTAATGAAGAAGTACTCCCCGCGAAAAGACTTTATTCGGCACAAAATTCGACATTTTCAGAGTAAAAAAAAGTATTGCTTTTTACGCTTCAGCTAAATGACACCAACTGATTCTGAAACTATGTGACAATAGCTTTCCAACACATATTTGGAAAGGTGAATCACTGTTCACAAAATCAAGTTACGGCATCTGTTAGAAAACCGCACGAATTAAGCGGTACCCCTATTATTTTAGTTGTCCTATGATAACCATTATTAAAGACTTTTATTTAAAAAATCATCAATAAAAATCAGTTAGTGACTTTTGCAGCCGCCGTAGCTTAGCTGGATAGTGCATGGGGCCGCGAGTCAAATGCGACGCTCGAACCCAGGTTGAAGACTCCGCTGCTGCTAACACCGAAAAAAGTAAAACTACAATTTTTCTTTCGGCGGCTGTCCTCAGCAATAAATGGCCTCTGAGAGTAAAAGCTCCCAAGCTTTTTCATAGGCAATTTTTCAAGCTTCCCGCAACCACCCGTGTTGTGCGTGTGAATTTGTACGCGGGTAGAAGGGACCTACAGTTTTTATGCCGGTTCCGAACGGCAGGTTGGGAGCTTTATCATAGGCAATTTTTGCTCTCAGAGGTTTGCCATTTCCAGCTGAGAGGACAGCCACCGAAAGAGAAAACGAGTTTTCCCGTTATTTTTTTTTTAGGTGTTATTACAGGCAGTAATCAAACATAGGTTTCTTAAATAACTGTTATTTCCGGTCCCTGATATATATACTACTTGCTGACGAACTTAAAATATAAGCAAACGACTTTGTAGCAAAATTTTTCAGCTGATATACGGGATTCGATATACGGGTCTTGTTAATTGACGTAGAGCGCACATTACAATAAAATAGTGTTCACTTTCTTTTACAGGCCACTTTTTATTTCTTACCGCAATTACGGATTACAAAATATAACACTTGCCAATATGTTGATAATCTCAACTTGATAATGAATACCGTTATATAAGAGTACGACACAGAAAGAGCGCAACTACGTAAACTGTAGTATTTCTCTATGGAACTGCCATAGTAGAGGCAAATTAATAAATTGCAGAAGATGCAAAACAAGGCAATGTGTTTTATTCTAAATAAATAACGATGTGTCCGTTAAGGATATGCTTTGCTCTCTAGATTGGCTGATTTAGATTTAGTGTCAGACAACAAATTTTTTACCACACCATGAGTTTTACTAACAATATAAATAATGGATTGTTACCTAAACACCTGATTACTAGCTTAGTGTTACTGGTCAATACACATTGTAGTCTGTTTCACAAAGGCCTCAAATGTTTTAAATTAAAAAATTTGAAGATGTGAATTTATGAAGTTCTGGTAGTTGCGTTTGAAATATTGTGCACATATCCATAAACTCCAAGTATCTCATCCTCGTACACCCACCTCTGACTTGTGAACCATTTGTGTACCAGACTACTATGTCCTCATATAACATACTATATATAGTAAGATCCAGATATATCTACCAAACTGTTTTTATTACAGTCAGTCCTAAATCTCTCGCAATCTCAGGGTATTTCGTCAGAATGTCAAAATCCATCTGCAACAATATTATCATCATCCCCGGAATAACTCTCTTCACTTGGATTTGGACGTAAATGTGAAGAGGCAGAACCTTCTTGGATGCCGTTGGATGCGTTTCATAGCTGCTGTTATGCATACCCATACCAGTCTTTGTAGGTTCCTAGGCACGTTGACAGCAGGTACGTTCTGCACAGACAACTGCCCCATAAGTTATCATGGCCCTCACAATCACCGTTTAAAATCATCTCAGTATTCTTTGAACACAGCTTCAGTTTTTCGTAGTTCGCAGCCCCAGATTTTCTTTACTGCGTCTTATATATACGCTCTGCAAAATAGTTTTTGCTACAGTATTACGTGTAGAATTTTAACATTCTCTTCAAATTCTACCCTCCTCCTATCTATGCAGACCAGATGGACCTCAGATTGTCTAGTCAGTATTTTCTTGTGAATGTTACAATGATGGTTTTTGCTGGATTAACATACAGCCCACTTTGACCCATCTGTTTTAGTTATCATAAGAAACAAGATAATTTGTTACATAGGGTATCTTGGAACTTAAAAATTAACCCAGTATTTGCCAAGTCCTAAAGTAATTCGTTGACTACCATGTTAACAGAAGCTGGGATGAAATTCTTCCCTTTGGGCAACCTCTTGTCGTGGTGGCTATAGGGCTGTTCAGTAAGGTCGCTTTATTTTAAAATGTAAAATTTCAATTTCAAATGTTAAATTTTTAAGATTCAAGATAACTTCATCTCGGGCTACCGATTTTAATTGAAGTTCTCGGCCCTAATTAATGAATGAAACGAGTGGGAGATGGGTCGTCAACTTCCTTAAACAATCTCTTTTTTCTATCAATAACCTTTCACCGATCTGTGACCGCGGTCACTCTTTTTTTACATTATTTTTCTTTTAAAAATATAAGTACGAAATGCGTTAAGATTTTCTGCCAACTTTATATTATGGAAGAGCATGTGCAAGTATAAGTATATAAAAACATACATAATAGCAAAAAAAATAAACATACAGAATGCGCATACAAGCAAAAATTTTGTATGGCGGGTTCTAACATTGGAACCCGCGCTCTGCTCGCACAGATCACGTACGTGGTGAGAGCGTTGCTTTACAAGCGAGAACGTAGTTTTATGTGTTACGCTCTTTGGTTGCGCTCACTGCAGTGAGTCTGCGTTAGCACACTGCTGCGGCGTGGGATGATTGAGAGGTGGACGATGTGCTGTTGTTGTTGTTGTTGTTGCGCTGGCGAAAAGCTGAAATTGTAGAACAATTTATATTTTCTGGCTCGCTTTTGTTTTTCTTCTATAAGCTTGCACGTCGTCGCACATTGGTTCTGAACTCATTGCCGACTGTAGTGTGCGCAAAATCATAAAAAAGAAATTAAAATATGGTTGGCATGGCGACTTTAAAAAACAAATAATCAACAATGACAATTATAAAGGGAAATGAAAAGAAAGAAAGAACATTTTTTATTAGCCCGCAATAATTTATAAATTATATTAATTTTTTGCGCCCCAATAATAAATAAGAAATAAAATAAGAAAATCTATGATTTCAAATTTATTCGTGTATTCGTTACTTAATCATTCTGAATTAAAATGCTTGCAGTGGTCGGATATATGCACATATATACCTCAATACCGATTTTTCGGGCTCCGACTAAAAGATTTTGAAGCAAAACCAATCAGCAACACAAAAAAGCATACACACAAAAACTACAAGAATAAAAATCATTAGCGCTGTTTTGAATCAGGTTTGCTGAAACGGCGATCATTGCGCTGGCTAAGTGGCGTCCCTTTGCTGGCGACAAATAAATGCAGAAATTCACACAAAAAAATTATTGAGCGACAAAAGCAGCCACCAACAAGTCAATGTACACACATGGGCGTACCCAGGAACAAATTTAGAGAGGAGCATAACTACATTTGAAAATTCATAATATTGTTACGAAAACTAGTTCTAGTGGGCTAGTACGTATCTCTGGATTGTGCAATTTAAAATAAAAACACACTTAATTTCTCAAACGTAGTCATTAAAAACCAACAGTCACTTTATTTCACACTTTACGGTCTTTACACTTAATTATTTGCTTAATTACTCCGTGTGGCACCTTCACTAGTCAAAATCAGACTGACTCGCTGCGCCGCACCCGGCTGCCTTTTATACCTGTCCGGCCATCGCGCAGATCGTTCTCGCACATTCCGGGGTGGACTAAAGGTTTCCATGATGATCGCGACCATCATTGCCAGGTTAGACTAAAAGTTTTTATCATTGCCAGGTGGGACTAAAAGTTTCCATCATTGCCAGGTTGGCCTACAAGTTTCCCTTATTATCGCGGCCGTCGTTGCCAGATTGAGTTATAGCACGGCGCGTAGCGACAGGGTTGCTTTGCACAGCGACAGACTGTCTTATCGTTACAATATAGAATACAAATAGTATATAATATAGAATTCTATATATTTACAGAACATTGAATTTCAAATTTTAGGGGCGCAAATACCGATCCATTCTCCTACACTGATACGCCCATGTGTACACAGGTGAAACGGCACTTTCATTTCATGTGTGTTTGTTGGGTGAGTGTGCTTCAGCTTGCACAGCCAATGAGCGCAAACTGAAACGCCCGCTCTCCTGCTGGACCGCTCTTTCCCTTTTGTGGCTTCCCCCCGCTCTATGAAACTCGTAAACAAAACTTTGAATTTTTGAGCTCAGATACGCCTTCTATACACTTCAGAACTTTTCCAAAGTATACTCTAAGTAGCGACACTCTTTTTTGGAGCTGTCAGCAGTGTTGCCAGAAAAAATATTTGGTTTGGAGCTAAAATTGTGAAAAAACGAGCAAAAAAGAGCTACACAAATTTTTTTGGAGCTAAAAAAAGAGCTAAATTTATTTTTTAAGCATTTATCTATATTAATATGTTTTTACGTATTATACGTAAATATATTTATTAACTAAACAACAGCTTATATATCTGTTCAATAAATATCTGTTAATTTAAAATTAAATAAAATTCACTTTTGCACATTTGTCGGTACTACAAAACTTAAAAAGGCTTAAATTTTTTAAAATACTTTGTAGTTTAAATATAATACAAGTAGTTACAAACATCACAAAAATCGTTATTATTACAGGCGTAAATGTTGTTTGCAGTCATTAAGATTAAGAGATCATCATTTATTGAAAATCACGACAACATTTATTCAGTCTTTTAACCCTAATTCCCAGAAGTGAGCCTCTCAGTCTCACTAAAGATTTCAAATGGTGATAAATCCTATACTAAAAGATTTTCGATTCAAATCTTTTTATGTAATCCTCTAATGGAATGTTAGAATTATATTTCATTTATAAATTTTACTTTTTAGACAGTTTTTCTACTATTTTTAAACAATTTTTAAAAAATGCAACGTAACCCCAGAAGTGAGCCTCAGAAGCTCATTTGAACAAAAACACAAATTTACTCAGAATTCCTTGACTTTTTGTCCACCATATGGAAGAATATTTTTATTTTTCATGTTTAGGTGCATTTTTATCGTATCAAGTTCGAAGTTTTTGAGCCTATCACTCATCTAGTCGGCATGGGATGAAGTCTATGAGAATGTTTGAAAATACTACAATATACGACATATTATGAAGAATTTATGCCTTGCCGAAGTTGATGTTAGTCCATACAGTTCATGTCTTCCAATCCCGATAAATATATAATCAGAATATGGAAGTGCGATGGTGCTAATACCTCCTGAAATGCCATACACATGCAAATACGGCAATCAAGGATCTTTGGGTCCTGCGAAAAAGGTGTTGAAAAACTGTTTGAGACTTACAAACTCAAATGTAATAATGACCAGCTAGTTCAGCAGTAAGGAATTAGCCGATAGTTTATTGGATGCGGGGTTCGTACACTCAGAAAAAACAAAATTTTGTATGATGGGTACATCAAAAAACGCAAACCTAATGAATGGCCTCTAGCTTTCTTTATACATACTACGTTTACACAGCGAGATTAACTCATCGAGATTACGATAATCTCGTTGCCCGTTTACATAGAGATTAACTTGAATACGATTAATCCAACACACAAACCTTTTCTCGCTACATGCCCTTCGCCAACAAAGAAACGCATTATTCCTTGCAATGATTAATCCAACACACAAACCTTTTCGCGCTTCAATTCATTTTTGGTTTAGTGACGATACAAAAATAATCGATTTCAGCCAAATTTGCAGAGTTGCTTTGGGGAAATACGAGATTACTTTGTGAGATTAAATTTTAATCGCGCTTTTTGCGAGGTTAACTTTGTATGGGTAATCGCGCATTTTAATACGAGATTAACGACTTAATCGCGCAAATCGGGATAATCTCGTCTGTGTAAACGTAGTATTAATCTCTATGTAAACGGGCAACGAGATTATCGTAATCTCGATGACTTAATCTCGCTGTGTAAACGTAGTATAAGTCTGTTTGACCGTGTTACCCCGATGCGATTTTCTGTTGGTTTTGGTAGTAAATTTAATACTTAATTTTCTTATTACTTTTTTGAAACAAGCAGTAAGCATTTTTTTGGGAAAATAAATATTTTTAGATAGAATCGTATTTGTAGTTGTAATTCAAAAGGTGTCAATATAATTAACTGAAACAGAAAAGATTTGAATACAAATTTTGAAATTGTTTTTGTGCAGGCAATTTGATTATGTAAACATTGAACATTCGGAATCAATGTCAATATAATTTTGCTCCAGTGCAAGGAAAAATGCTAGCGAAAAAGTTATTTCTTATAAATTATGTCAAGAATTTTATTTAAATATAATTTTGTGTATCTTCATAACTCTTAATAAGCACTACAAATGTGTTTACCAACATATATTAATGTACAACATTTATATGCGCGATAAATCGGAATGCATTTGAGTTCGGAACGCATTTGAGTTCAATAGAATATTTCTGTATCTATGGCTGAATATTTAAATGTAGCTGAAGTGGTTAAAATATTTTAAATAAAATCAAAAACTTTTGGAAAACTATCCATTTTGCAACATTTCTATACTCAACATGTGTAACAAAAATATCAACTCTACATCAACTTCAATTGCCACCTTCACCGCAGAATGTGCAAATATTCACCACGAAGACAAAAATCGAACTGTCATTGCTCACAAAATTATTTTTACAAATGTGAGCCATTGAAAATTGTTTCGTCTAGAGCTGCGGTCTGTATCGCCCCTGGCCAAATCGCCGGTGCACTCACTGCAGTTGGCCGGTAGACGTTTGCGGTGGAGCTGTTTGCAGCTCTGTGGACGGTGCTAAGCTTCTACTGGCCGACGATTGTGTTGCAGTGTGGCGCCGACTCATTGGCCGGCGACCGCCCGGGCTGCTGCCTGAGTTAGCCATGCTGGAGGAGTTGTTCGTGGTAGAGCGCGGCCCGGTGATGTTGAGCGCACACAGCCATATACTCTCGGACGTGCAGCGCTACAACATATCGCATTTCATTGTTAACAACCCTCGATCAACACAAAATTTGTTTGTGTCCAGTCAACTTAGGTGTAAAATCGTTTTAAACTACACTTAAGAAATTCATGAAAACTCCAGTTTTTCAGGGTTTGTCAAGAGCCCGCAAACCTAAAAGTTAATGTACTTATTCACCACTGTGACAGTTTTACACGTGAACAACAACAATTTGACAGGAGCCTTCAGAAAAAATCGACGTCCGGTTGTCAAAGAGTGTCGCTACTTAGGATTTACTTGACTTTTCATCAGAAATTTTTGTTAGCTTATTTTTACGCAAATCTGACAAGCAGAAAGCTGTAAAATTGCACCACAGCGAGGTGAAAAGTTAGGTTTGTTTTGGTTTCACTGTGAATGGCAAATAAATGAAAAAGAAGAAGCTGTGAAATTTGAACATTTGACAATAAATTCAAATAAAATGTCTACTAGGAAGTAAGTATTCTTTACAAATTCCACCGATTTGATTATTAAATATTTATTATGTTGCAAAGTTTGGGCGAACTAAGCAGGAGCAACTGAAATTTTGTGTGCAGTTTTTGAGGGACCATCCCGAGCTGCAAGTTTGGGAAAACAGCCCCAATGCACCGCGCATTGTCCAAAATTAGTGTGGGCAGATGACGGACCACCTCAACGCTATGAAGGGGCCAACGCGACAAAAGCAATTCCCAGCGGTTTTAGAAAATTAAAATATTTAACAAAAATGCTTTCCTGCATAGCAAACGGGTCGCTTTCGTCGTGCAAAGGCCTCAAGAGCCTTCTCCTCTTCATTTTTTTACCCCAAGGACCGCACACGCTAATAATAGCTCCTCTTCTATTTGCAGAATACGAAATTTGCTGAAATGTTTAGAAATTTTTAATTTTAATTGTTTCCTTGGAACTGTTTTTGCGCTTGTCAGCTCCTCCTACATACGTGACAACTTCTCTGACAAGTGTTAGATAAATAGCTTTTAAAAAATGGCGAGAATACGAAAATCTAACAATTGATAGAATCAATTCAATTCACCATTCAATTGTCAGCATGGTGAGTTTTGTTAGGTTTTTGCCAATTTATTTATTTTTATTTGTTTATTTATTTATTCATTTATTTATTTATTGAGTCTATGGTTTAACAACCTTACAGACTAGATAACAATTAAAATGGAATTATTTAGTAGGTGCACATAAATTACTTAAAAATAAGAGAGTAATTCATTTTTAAACGAAAATTTTCTTAGAGAATTCTTTAATATTTATAAAATGTATTTTAATTTGTATGTAGTTTTTTTAGTCGATCCACATATTTCGGGGGGGGGGGTTTCAACCCCCAAAACACCCCCCCCCTGGATCCGCCACTGATTCAGAACATAATTCGACTTATAGGCATTAACATAAAAGGTGTAGTGCCGTCTAAGATTTCTGGTAGGAACATTAAATCTTACCAACTCCAACAGTTGCGGGCAATCAATATTACCATTGACAATGTTGTAAAGAAAAGTTATTGCTGCAAACGCTCTTCGACTTTCAAGAGAATATACACTTATTAGTTTGCACCTCGAACTATAAGGAGGCAGGGGTAAGTCAAAATGCAAATGTGCCAAGCAGTACTTCATAAAGATTTTTTGCACAAGTTCAATTATTTTATTGTGAACTTCGTAAAGCGGATGTTATGTTGAAAAGGATGTTATGCTATGGTAACAGGATAAAGGCATACGTTACCAAATCAGGTGAGTACAGTTCCTCTAAGATGACAATCGCTGGGTTTTTTGAAAGAAGTTCTTGTACTAAGTTTAATATGATTCGTGTTTACAAAGCACACAGAGGGTTGATTAGAAATAACCGATACGCCTACCATGCTCAAAATTCATGGGATAACTCAGGCTAGGGCTACCAACTTACAAATTCACATTAAATTTCATAAACATTGATATCGATCGAATATTCATCATTGTAAATCCATTTATTACATTATAATTTCTTCTTACATTGATATAAAAATAATAAACAGATTTAGTTAACTTAATTATGAATATCAAGTGACTGTTATTTTCAAAATGAATTAAATAATACAGCTTAAATGACCACTCAACTTATTTAAAACGTATTTTGATGATCAGTTTTAACTGTGGTTAGTCTTTCAGCTATTTCACCAGTTCATGTTTACAGATGAAATCCTTTTTCACTGTTGGAGTAAACAATAACCATTATTGAAATTTGTATTATAATCCATAAAGTATTTTAAAATGTATCAGTCCCATCCCGTTTTCATTCACATAAGTAGCTGCATAAATATCCTTTTCCACAGAAGCTCATCAACTGAAGCAGATTCTTAAATATTGTTAAATATCTGAGTTACGCATTTTATGTTTCAAACGGCTAACTCCAACTTAAGAGATTGATGGTTTTCTTGAAGACATTATATATTAACACACTAGCTGGGCCCCGCAGCTTTGCACGCAAACTCTCCTGTTTCCCCTTGATACAAATTCTTAAGCCATTGACGACCCCGTTAGATTTTGATTAAAAACAAAAAACATGCGTCTTATTAGCTTTGATTTCAAGTGTTTTCAAAAATTGTGAAGTCAAAAGGCCCATTAAATCATGTGTTTTCACATTTACTTTAAACAAATTCTTAACCCTTGGTTTACCACGGTAGATTTCGATTTTCAATAAAATGAAAAGCACATTTTAATTATTTCCCGATTGAAGTACTTTTGTTAAGTTTGAAGTCAGAAGACCGAATACATTTTGTTTCTCCATACAAACTGTTAACCCATTGTTCACCTCGTTAGATTTTGATTTTCAAAAAAGTAAAAAACAAGTGTCAAATTATTTCTCACTAAGAGTATTTTCACCAACTATGAAGTCAATGGGCCCATTAAGGGGTTACGCCACTGTAAAATTTTAAAAAAATCGATTTTTTTTTTATTGGCTTAAAAAATAGTTTGAACCCTATAGAAAAAGAAACAAAACGTTTTATGCATAAAATAAAAAATTTTTATGCGAAATACGAGGTTACCGCCAAGCGCGTCACGCGTATTCCCATTCAACGCAACCATTCCCAAGACTTTGAACGCGTTTTTCTCGAAACACGATTTTTAAAAATGGCACGCGGCACAACTCGAACAATTTTCAATATTTTGACTTAAAATTTTGACTGGATCTTAACAATAACATTATCTAGAGAAGATCGTGTGGAATTTTTGATAACTCGATTTGTTGATTTTTAATTAACAAAAGACATGTCATTTTTTACCTCAAAAATCAAAAAATTTTTTGAAACTCCCGCCAAAATTTTAAAAATCAATATTTTTAAAAATCCACCCGATCTTCTCTAGCAAAAAGCCTCTAGATTAACAGGAATTTTTTATTTTGTCGCAGATTCAAAATTGCACCTTCAGTGCTGCGTGCCGTGAAGCCCTGCAGGGAAAACATAGCCTAGGAGGATGCAGTGAAGCCACCTATATGTTGATATTGCTGTGTCAAAAAAATTCCAAAATAAAGTCTAATATGTGTCCAATAACACCTGTGAATAACATCTTCTACAAACTTTTTGAAAGCGAGGAAAAAAATCACAAAAAAAACCCTATTTTTTGAGCGGTTACAGTGGCGTAACCCCTTAATTCGTTTTTTCACAGTCTCTATAAACAACCCGTCGCTGACCTCGTTCGATTTTAATATTCGCCAAAATGAAGTTTGAAGTCACAAGGCTCAAAAAAATGTGTTTCTTCATACATATTTTTAACCCGTTGTTGATCCAGTTAGATAACGATTTTTACGTGTTTAATTTTTATTGATTTAAAGTATTTTTACAATTTTTGAAGTCAATAGGCCCATCGGTTCAGGTTTTTATCAGAGTCTTCCGTAAACAAACCTTAACCTATTGTTGGACCAGTTAAATTTTGATTTTCGAAAAATTGATTTGATTGAGTATTTTCAGGAAGTTTGAAATCAATATGTTTATTAAATCACGTTTCTTCATCCACCACCTAACACATGTTTTGCCCCTTTACCAAAAATCCCGTCTTAGCGGGGCTTTATTCTTCAAGATGTACCTACAGTGAAAATTTCATGTTTGTAGCTTCAACGGTTCGGGTTGGGCGATGATAAATCAATCAATCAATCAGGACAAACAATCTACATATGTATATAAAAATGGAGGCGGTATCACGTCCCCTTATCCAATGCTCACAACTTTCTTCTAGTCGAATTGCGCTACTACTGGAAAGTTCGTACCAAGTTTCATTGATGTGGACTTACAGTACTGCGTAAATGTTGGGTCATAAGAAATGTGCCACTCCCCTTGTCCAACGCCGACCAAATCTCACCAGTAGAATGACACATCTATGAAACGACGGTACACCAAATTTCAAATGCCCGCTTGTCCAAACCCAGCCTATTCACTCTGTCGAAGGACACAGCTAAAAGCTCTATTCTGGCGAAAGTCTGACAATTGATTTCTATTCAGCGCTTGTTAGATGTTTGATTAAAAATTTTTTAAGTTATAATGAAGCCACTTAGGCTACAAAATCGCAATAAATGCAGGTATTCAATTTTCTTTATCTTCATTCTAATCGGTGTCGCAATGTTTGCATGTGAAATACGAACGCGTTCTCACATTGGCGCACTTCAGGTGAGCTCACCGCAAATCGAGTAAAATTAGATTAAATTACTTTATTTTAATAAATCCGGCGATATTTGACCGTGCTAGTAGAAATGAGGAGGTCCATAACAAAATGCAATAATTCCACTAATTTGGCAATTAATTTTTAAGTTATTTAGAAAACAAATTTGGAAATGTTGCGTTTTGGTCCGATACATAGTATTTATTTATATTATTTATAGCATAATAAAATTCGTACCGTTTTAGAGTTATTGTAGAGTTGCCATAACAATAAAATTAAATTTTACTGTAGAGTTACCATAATAATAAAATTAATTTATATCATTGACTTTTTACTAATATCTCGAAGTTATTTATTGCATACATATGGAAAAGCTTCATTTTGGTCTTAACCATTATTTTTGGTTTGAATTACAGTGAAATTATTGACCTTTGGTTTGTTTTATAACAATCGTTACATAGATTTTAATATGTAGAATTAGATTCAGTAAAAAAAACGAAAAACTTAAAAAGTGGAATTATTGCGTTTTGTTATGGACCTCCTCAAATGTAGAACGAAAAACAGGTGATTCATAACCCAGCCCCCACAGTGGTTGACAGCCCAACCACGATGCCATTATGAAAACTTTAAAAATAATGACACTTCCAATCATATTTCAACATAAACAAATATTGGACCGTAAAATAGAATCAAAACTCTAAATAAATATGTATTACACTTACATTTTTGGAATAAATTCAGTCCCTTGGATAGCACTTTAAAAAAAGCAAAACAGTTTACGCAGTCGATTTTCAAACACGATGTCTGTAGCTGCCACAAGCAATACGTGTTTACACTTCGGTGTAACCACAAAAGCAGTCATATCAAAAGACAAACTTGACAGTTGAAAGATTGGCGATATGTCAATTAGGGAAAGAAAAAACAGTAATGGTTCACAACCCAGCCCTTTCCCTTACTATTGTAGGTCGCAAACAACTAACAGCCAACAAATGGAAATTTTAATGGAATTTATGGAAAAATATCCGGACATCGCTAACGATTTCACGCTGGTGGAAATTAGTAGTTTATGGAAGCAGCTCGAAAATAATTTGAATTGTGCTGGGCCCCCTATTAAATCCGTATTTGAGTGGAGGAAGGTATACATTTCCATTTTGCATGTAATTTTAAATAACCATTGTCATTGCAGGTGTGGGCAGACAAAACAAAAACGTGAAAAAGAAATTAGCTGCAAATTTACGCATTAAAAATGCAACGGGAGGTGGGTAAACAACCCTTCAATCAGCTGTTTGCTTGAAATGTTCAAATGAAAAAGTCAATTGTAAAATTTTGTGAGACTTTTTATTTTTTTAGAGTTCGGTTATTTTATTGACAGTATTGCTTGAGAACGAGCAGCCCGCCGTTGAAAAAGTGAAGCACAGAATTTTGCGAGATCACAGCAATCCGACGGAATTGCCAGATTCTTCGTAAGTAGTACAAGTTATTATTTCAGTTAAGTTTATTGCTTAGTACCGCCTTAACAAAGCAGCATTCAACATGATCTTGACCGAAGTGAAACCTTTTGAAGGTGAAGTACCATGTCCAAAGTAATAAATAAAGTACTAATTGCCATGGAGGGAAAGCTTTGCACAAAGTGGATAAAGTTGGCCATTTCCGATGAAGAGCGGCGTAGTGCAAAAAGTTATTTCTACGAGAATTTTGGGATTTCAGGTGCCGTTGGATGTATTGATGATCGAGCCACGATTCTTTTATTTGGAATATAAGCAATGCAGACATTTTATAGCGCAATATCGAGATGGTGAACGTAACTCATGGCCACCTTACAGAAACCAGAGCTGCGATCAACGCAACATAGATTTAATCAGGCACATTCTTCAGCTCGAAATGTTGTAGAGCGAACTATTTGGACTTTAAAAAGCCGTTTTCGTTGTTTACAGAGTACCACTCTGCAATACAACCCCACAAAATTTGTTGAAATAATAAATGTTTGCTGTGTTCTTCACAATATTTGCCGATTTGAAATAAGCGAAAGTGACGTGGACAATGAAAACGTGTCAACTGAAATCGTATCTTTACAAAACGAAGCACAAAGGATAAGAGACGAAATAGCAAATAATTTATGTTTAATTTATTTACTTACATTTTCATTGTTTGTTTTCGTTTTGCTACTTTTTGATTTCAATTCCAACAGCTTTTTGTTTAACGGAATTTTTTTGACAACATTTTCCGAAAATCGGAATGCAGAACACCAAATTTCCTATTCAAATTCGTTCGAACTTAATCGGAATGTAGAACACTGTCGCGACGGTCGGAATCAAATCCATTTCCGACCCGATTCGGATTCTGAAACAGGGCTGATAATGTTTTGTACTTTCTTTACTTGTCTATTTTAACCTTCATCTCAACACCAATGTTTTTTGTATACGGTGACTGACACTATTTACATATGTAAATATTTTTGTTTTCATAGGATTTATAAGCACAGTTTTGATTTTTTGTTTAAACCCGTTGGTAATGTGAAAGAGGTTTCAGGTCCAAATGTGTAAGGGGGGGAAAGGGAGCAAAGAGGTTTCAGACCCTACAAAGTGGGCGATTTAGAAAATCTGGCACAATAAATGTCATAACAAGTGCACATTTAAAGATATTCTCACAAAATTTCGTATTTGAATATCATATATAAATATCTAAATTTGAACAAGATCGCCCAACTATATCATATAGTTGCCATAGGAACGATCAGTCAAACATGTGTCGTATGGAAAACTTTTTCTAGCCAAATTTGGAGCATTAAAGTTAAAATATGATTTATACCAGTGCTAAGCTTTATATAAAAAGCTAAAGCTATGTTTTCAGGTTAAAAAATACATGTTGAAAAATTTAGGAACTATGCGCTCAATACTGCTAAGAGGCTAATAAAAATGCATCCATGGTACTATGTTCCACCCTCTGTTCATAAAATTTTAATTGACGCTCCCTTTTGATTTAACGACCTGCACTGTGACGCACACATGATTTTATTTTGGGGGGGTTTTGCGTACAGCTTTTGAGCAAAATACATTTTAAATCATATTTTTCATCAGCAAGTTTTGTTATTTGGGGTATATATTTGAATTTTGTCGAACAAAATCTTTGAAACAAATGGTTTTTCATTAAAAAAAACAGGTACACATTTTTTACCATTTTCTTACATGGGGCAGGCGTACAGATGTCTGACCACGCTCATTTTCACAGGAAATCATTTCCACATTTTCGGAAACCCGTGACAAAAGTATCAAGCTGATTTCTCAGCTAGAAGTATTTTTGACCGCTATGCCCATATAAGTGCGACCATTGTGCTGCGCTACAAGAAATAAAGGATCAAAGGTTGCCAAGTAGAGCGGAGAGGGAAGAGTTTGGTTTTGGCATGCAGCAGTGTTAGGGCAATAGTTAGGGCGGATAGTGCAGTGAGTACTAAGTGTAGAAAAAGTTGAGTGAAAAATTTTAAATAAAGTGATTACTAGTTTAGACCTGCGTTGAATTTTAGTGTTTTATTTTCGAGCGCAATCCTGAGAAACGAATACGCCTGTGTTAGGTGACAGAACTAATTTTCGTAACAATATACAAGGAAAGAAATTTATACAATTATTACGATTTTTCAAACCCTTTACATAATTTTTTAAAAATTGTAATAGGGTAGAGCATTCGCACGTCCTCTATAAAAATATAAGCATCCTTTGCAACATTAATAATATTTATTATTAAGGTTGGTAATTACCTGTTTGTAACTGGTCAGTGAACCGGCCAAAACAATAGTAGAATTAGTATCATTCATGTTTGACGATTTCTCACTATTACATGTTACTGCTGATGTACTTCCAGCAGAGTCATCATCGCGACATTCTATTATTTGGTTGTTTACACTACCAGCTAGAGCAATTGTTGATTCTCGATGAGACTGTTGAATGCTACGGACTGTGTTTGAGTTCATAACATCAATGAAACTTCCACTTGCTGCACTTAAACTAACATCTCCTATGCTAGTTTCACCTATTCTTGATATTGCGTCCAGACTAACAGCATCAATATTATATTTAATCCGATTTTCATCACTCATGTTCGCATCAAATTTAAATTCTTCATTTGCTGATGCTCCACAACCAGCCCGGCAAAGTGACACAGGGACAATGCCATACACGTAGAAAAGTAAGATGGGTACACCAATAGCAATTGCTATACCGGCTAAAAGCGGCGAAATTAATATCTAAAAAGTAAAGAAATTCGATCAGTGGTGTAAAATATCTTCGTAATTAATGTTAACATATTATAGTAAGCACTGAGCTTAGGCACTTTCAATCACGGTACGGAGAAAAATACACTATGGTACGATAACTTACTGTTTTGTACGGCACTTCAATGCGTACAGTACACAAACACATTTCTTACAAGAATGAACACTAACGTTACTTCGTTTTATAGTGTTTGTGTTCGTGTGCAACCCGAATACCGAACGCTACGAGCGGAAAAACGACGAACACAAACGCTACGATAGTGTACTGCACTTCTAACACATTCACTACCTGGTAGTGGCTACGTATTTTCCGGGCGAACACCCTTCTGCTCCCCGGCCACGGCCCTTGATGTGATGTGAGGGTGGGCATGAAGGCTACAAGCCTTCCATAACACTCAGTCCATTTCGGACCATTTTACTATACCCATGAGGGATAGGGAAGGAGATTAGAGTAATATATCATATTTCACCCGTTTTGAAATGTGTATGCAACACTGCTCTTTCCAACATATGTTACAGCAGACATTTCAACCGGATGGGGAAAGGGAGGGGAGGGGACCTACAGTTTAACGCCGAATCCGAACGTCGATTAGCAGTTCTTCTTTCTCACTTGGAGGTTTCGCCATTGCCTGCCGAGAGGTGCGCTCTTGGCAGGCAATGCCAATTCTGTGCGATTCTTGTAATTCTCATATGCTTCATGTGGATAGCGATAGAAGTAGATGAGCGTTTTACTAGACCGAGCCAGGAATCGAAACTGGACCTCGGTATGAGAAGCCAGCGCGCTACCCGCTGGACTATCGAGGCCGGTCCCTACAAGGTGCGTTCCAAAGTAAACAGAACTTTTACAATAGGGACGTTTCTGGTGGCGCCATCTATGTGTGAGGACATGCGTTGGAAAGGTACATCTTTCATTCACATCCTGTCAAAATTTCATGACATTTGGTATAGTAGAAGCCGAAATATCCCGCTCAATGTGACAGTATGTTTTTAACTTTGGTACGAGCTCCGCACCGGCACCGGCACTCTGCACCGGCTCACAGAGCCGTAGTTACGACCGATTATTTGACCAAAAATCGCATTTTAACCATCAATCATTCACCGTATTCGCCTGATATGGCTCCCTGTGACTTCTACTTATTCGGTCAGTTGCATTTGCCGATGAAAGGAAAACGTTATAAGGACGTTGAAGACATCCAAAAGGCTTGTACGAACGTTCTGAAGGCGATGCCGGCCGATGGCCTAAAACACTCATTCCAAATGCTTTTGGACCGTGCAAAACGTTGTATCGAAGCAGAAGGGGAGTATTTTGAATAAATAAAAAGAATTATACAAAAATAATCATCCGTTTTCTTTATTTTATAAAAGTCCTGTTTACTTTGGAACGCACCTTGTATGTATCGTTTAATGTTTACTAAACATACTTGTCATTCGTTATTCACCCGCCAAATAAACGCCGAAACCCAAAACGAACTCAACCCGTGTTTCCTTTCCCCCCTCCGTAGCAAATTGTTCATGGCCCTTCAAGCCATGAGCGGCAGTGTGCAGTGGACAGACAGTGCAATGCAACCAACAAAACACACACCCACAAAAAGCAGACGAAAGGGCAGCAACGTAACACAACACAGCAGCGCTCAAATGACGGTGTGCCATTCTCGGCAGAAAACAGATAAGCACAAATTGTTTATAACAAATTACAATACTCGACAAAGATGGGTTAATCGCGTGCACCTAAAAATTAAATCATTTTCTAACTTTGGGCCGCTGAACACAAAACTGAAAATCAAAAAATTGTTAAAAAAGCGTGTTTGAAAAATCTTCGAAAAACCTTTTTTCCTCTGTTGTTTTAGTTATGACATATCTCGTAAACGAAACATAACACAAGCTGTCCGTCGGTCAAAAGGTAATACCTTAGCTATTCTAGCGATATACAGATTGTCCAAATCAGATGCGATTTGGGGAAGTTACTGATAGTTACTGATTGTAAAAAGTAAAGTTTTCGACCATGTTCAAAAGCCATACAATTTCGAATGATTTCTTTATAGATAAAATAAATTATCTCCTCTGGTTTTAAAATCTGGAGAGAATTCTAGATCTTCACCTTAGGAGCACTATTGATCCTGGTCTAATTTAAGGTTGCCAAAACGCCTATACTCGGGGTAGATCAGTAGAATCAGCGCAACACTCGCTTGTGGGCTTTATCGAGAAATGATTAGCCTTCAAGGAGTACTCGCTTGTGTCATTCCGGGATATCGAGGGGGCGTTTAACAACGTTCGCTTTCAAGCGATCGGGAATGCCTTGACCGAGTTGAATTTCGACTACAGGCTTTGTCAGCGTACTACTACGAAGCCGCTCCACCAAGTCTACTTTGGGAACAGCCAGTTCGTCCGTACGAACGGTCACCAGGGTCACCACGCAAGGGGGGCCCTCTCACCGCTACTCTGGAACGTCACCCTAAATAAACTCCTCTCGGATCTTGCCCTTTCGGGCTGCAAGGTCATGGCCTATGCTGAAGATGTTGCTATTGGTATTGCAGGCAAACATCTCAGCACCCTCTACCCAATCAACCCTAGCAAAACGGAACTTGTACTGTTCACTAGTACAAGATCCCAGACTTTCGTCTTCCGCGCCTCGAAGGCACCTGCTGTAAAAGGGCAGTCGGAGCAAGATGGAGTTTACAACCACGCGTCAGTTCCTGTCTATATACAGCGGTAGTGGAGCCGGTCCTCTTTTAAGGGACTTTTGGTGGACGGCGGCCAGCCGCTCAATAAACCTGAAAAAGCTTGATAAAGTTAGGAGACTTGCCTCCGTCCTCATCACTGGGGCTATCGGCTCCACTCCTATAAGGGCGCTTTACACTCTCTTAAACTGGATCCCATCTGACCTTCTGATCAGACAGTCAGCTAAGATGGCTGCTTTCCGCTTAAACGCCATAATCAAATGGTCTAGGATCGATATAGATCATTCCACTATTCTCGAGCAGGATATACAAACCTTCTCAGACATTGATTATGCAGTCTATACCCCTATTGTGGCACATGGGGTTTCCACGAAAATTCCCAGTAGGGAGGACTGGCAAGAGAGCCGACGCTCGGTCCCAAATTCAGTGGAAGCCTCACCGACCGAAGCCTCGAAACTGGACAATAAGGTCGGCTGTGTTGTCTTCTGTGAGGAGCTAGGCATTAGGGGAGCAGCCCGCCTGCCCGACCACTGTAGCGTCTTTAAGGCGGAAACTATGGCGATACTAATGTCAGCTGAGCGGTTACGTGAGCTTGGTTTCGCTTCCTCCTGTATCTACATTTTTTTGGATAGCCAGGCGGCGATTGTCGCCCGGTGCCGAACCGCTCTCAACAACAAGGAGGTTCACTTACAATGGGTCCCTGGTCACAGTGGTATCACCGGAAATTGCGAAGCAGATGAGCAGGCCAGAAATGGCACCACGCAGCCGGACGTAATTGAACCTGTAGGTGCACCGTTAGCGTCGGTCAAAATGAGGATCAAGCAGGCTTATCTACGCCTGACAAACAAGTCATTTGCGGAAGAAAGCGCATGCAAGATACCCGGGAAACCTGGCCTTCCCTAAACCGCAACCGAACCAGACAACTCCTGTGCCTAGGTCGCGGTGCTATCGTTTACACTGTGGCGGTACTAACAGGTCACTGGACCGGTGGCAGACATGCCCAGCGACTAGGTCTCCCATTCAACGAACACTACCGTAGCTGCAAAGACAATTAAACTATAAGATGTCTTACGTTCATACAAATCAGTGGCGCTTCAAAAATTTGCCGTGGCTTTTTCAATAAAGCCACGTGAGAGTGGTTTTTACAGCAGCGCCACATCCGGAGAGCAACGATGAAGCCACGCAAGCAACTCTCTCTGCGCAACGATGAAGCCACGCAAGCAACTCTCTCTGCTTGCAGTTGGCAAAGATAGGAATATGCGTGTGATCTCTATGTGCTCTTGTGTTGATTTTTTTGGTGATTGATTGTTTTAATCAGTAGCGCACACGGGACGGGAACGTTTGGGGATTCAAACCCCCTCAAATAAAAAATTAGTACTGAAATATCCCTCCCAAAAAGAAGTCCTGCCTGCGCCACTGACTTCAACGCATGTAAAGTGAGCGCACACAATTTTGCTTTTGCGTGGCAGTGATCAAAGCCGTTGTGCTTTGTGTGAGTAAAACAAAGAGCGGATATACAAGGTGCAACCCAAAGTAAACAGGACTTTTATAAAATAAAGAAAACGGATGATTATTTTTGTATAATTCTTTTTATTTATTCAAAATACTCTCCTTCTGCTTCGATACAACGTTTTGCACGGTCCAAAAGCATTTGGAATGAGTGTTTTAGGTCATCGGCCGGCATCGCCTTCAGAATGTTGGTACAAGCCTTTTGGATGTCCTCAACGTCCTTATAACGGTTTCCTTTCATCGGCAAATGCAACTGACCGAATAAGTAGAAGTCACAGGGAGCCATATCAGGCGAATACGGTGAATGATTGATGGTAAAAATGCGATTTTTGGTCAAATAATCGGTCGTAACTAGGGCTCTGTGAGCCGGTGCATTATCATGCAATAAACGCCAACTTCCTTCCTCGCGATATTCTGGCCGAATACGACGAATGCGATGCACCAAACGCTTCAAAACTTCAACATAAAACAAAGCGTTAATTGTTTTTCCCGGTGGAACAAACTCTCGATGAATTATTCCCTTTGAATCGTAGAAACAAATGAGATGAGTTTTGATTTTTGACTTCTCACGGCGGGTTTTTTTCGGATTTGGCTCATCTGGGTGCTTCCATTCGGCACTTTGACGCTTTGTTTCGGGATCATATTGAAAGCACCACGTTTCGTCACCGGTTACGATGTTGAACAAGAAATTTGGATCACGTCTGGCTTCCCGAACGATGTCTTTTGCGTGCTCAATTCTCTACGCTTTTTGGTCGTCGGTTAAAGTGTGCGGAATGAAGCGAGAACACACTTTACGGAGACCCAAATGTTCGGTTAAAATGCGATCAATTGATGTTTTGGAGATGTTCAATTCCATTTCCATCAATTCCAATGATGATTTTGGCTGCATTTTGATAAAATCACGCACAGTTTTGATGGCATCGTCAGTAATCACAAATTTCGACTGGCCGACGTGTTCGTCGTCATTCAAGTCTTCACGACCATTCTTGAATCGATTCAACCACTCATTAACACGGCCACGGGATAAACAATCATCACCATAAACTCGCTTTAACAATTTAAACGTTTCGGTAAAAGTTTTACCAAGTTTAAAACAGAACTTAATATTAGCTCTTTGTTCGATCGACATTCTCGTACCAAAGTTAAAAACATACTGTCACATTGAGCGGGATATTTCGGCGTCTACTAGACCAAATGTCATGAAATTTAGACAGTATGTGAATGAAAGATGTACCTTTCCAACGCATGTCCTCACACATAGATGGCGCCACCAGAAACGTCCCTATTGCAAAAGTCCTGTTTACTTTGGGACGCACCTTGTATTATTACGCTCTCACTGTACCTACGCTTGCTTGCTCTCGATAATGAAAATTTTGCAAATTCGAGCTCGCCCTATGCCATTCGGTTGTATGGCCGCAAGGTTGGTTGGTTCAAGTGGCGATGTTACATCCAACATGAACATCCAATTAGCGCGTTGGCGCCGTTTTGTTACCACTATTCCCGGTAGGTACTTTACGGTATACTGATGTTTTGTCGTCTGTACCCTTTACAGTGTGTATCCTATATCCAATCCGTGAGGTTGATGAAAGAGAGTAGCGAGTGTATGGTGCACTTCGCTATCTCTTCGAAATTCTGGAATGTTGGTTTTCCCATCGTTTTCCATCTCCTTCTTGACAAGGCCGGACAGGCGGCGAGATAATGAAGGACGGTTTCTTTCTCGTTTGGGTTTTCACAGCTGTGACAGCTGGTATTGAAGGGAATCCCCATTTTAGCCGCATGCTCTCCAATGGGCCAGTGACCTGTGATTATTGCCGTTAGTCTCGCCACGTCCCGGCGGCCCTTGTTTAAGAGCTCCGCGGTCCTGTTCTTATCATATGCTGGCCATAGTGATCTACTGATTTTACATGATTCCATCCTCTGCCATCTAGTGTTAGCTTTGGCGAAGAAGTCCTTGGAGACCTCGCTTTTGACAGAGCCCAGTGGGGCAAGAACCGTCAGCGCCTCACTCTCATTAAGAGCGGAGCCTCTTCGAGCCAGTTCACCAGCTCGTTCGTTCCCGTCAATGTTATTGTGCCCTGGCACCCATATCAGGGTAACTTTGAACTGATGAGCTAGCTCTGTGAGGATCTTCCTGCATTCCTGCACAAGTTTTGACGATAAAATCGACGAGTCCAATGCCTTAATCGTGGATAGGCTGTCGGAAAGTATAGTGATGTGGCTTTTGTAGGATGTATCAGCCAGTGCCATCCTGCACGCTTCCCTAATAGCAAGCACTTCCGCCTGGAAAACGCTTGCTGTGTTTGGGAGTCGGAAAGACACACTTAGCTTTATATGTTCGGAGAAGATTCCTGCTCCTACTCCGCATTCGGTCTTGGAGCCGTCAGTGTAAATTGTGGTGCCTAAGTTATTTAAGATGTTTCCAGTCTTCCATTCCAGACGGGAGGCGGTACGGATATCATAGTTTTTCCCAAAGATAATGGTGGGAATTTTGTAATCCGTAATGGTGGTCAGGCACCTTTGCCCTTGTAATAATAGGTCACGATTTGATTGCTCCCGTGGTTCCAGCACAAGCTGTTCTTTGTAGCCTTGGTGATGTTGTATTCCCTCCTCAGGGCCTTCCACCAGACTAGAGCTCCGTATGATAGTATTGGACGTACAACCATCTTGAACATCCATAGCATAAAACTTGGTCGGAAGCCGATCCGATCATTTTCCTGCAGGAGTAGAGTGCAAATCCTGCTTTGTGTATTCTTTGCTCAATGTTAAGCCTCCACTTCAATTTAGGGTCCAGAATTACCCCGAGGTATCTGGCACTAGACGAAAGGGATAACGCTATGTCCCCGAGATGAGGTCGTCTAAAGGTTGGTATCTTAGTACGGGTCGTACATAGCATCAGTTCAGTTTTGGTAGGGTTAACGCTTAGTCCACGTCCCGTGCACCAAGCGCTTAACCTATCCAAGCCACCCTGAAGGATTCCGCTAATCACATCAGGGCACATCCCTGATGCCATCACAACCACGTCGTCAGCATACGCAACCGTTTTGACTCCTCTCTGGTTGAGTTCTGTTAAAATGTTGTTGATGGCACAAACCCACAGGAGCGGCGACAGTACCCCCCTTGTGGTGTGCCTCTGCTTACAAATTTTGTAAGGTGGGTGCTTCCAAGCATCGCGCTCACCACCCTCGTTTGGAGCATTGCAGTGACCCAGTTGCGTACCTGTGCATTGACTCCAAGATTTACTAGCGATTCCTCTATCGCCCTAGTCTCTATGTTATTAAAGGCACCTTCTATGTCCATGGAGGCCGCCAATGTATATTGTCTGTGTTCCAGTGACCTTTCTACTGTTCGCACTACCTCATGAAGGGCGGTCTCCGTTGACCTACCCTTTAGGTAAGCATGTTGGGCATGTTGGCCGTAAGACATCTTATTGTTTAATTGGCTTTGGTAGCTGCAATTCGGTTGACAGCGGCATAGCTCGCTTCATTAGGGAATCGCGGTGGCTTCCCTCCACAAATACCTTCGAAATTCTAAGGTGCACATGATTGAAATTTAGTATAGCGTCACCCCATAAATGTGTCATTCAACCAAGAAATGTTGTGCAAGACGAAGTTCGCCGGGTCATCTGGTATATTTATAAAATATTAAATATTTAAAAAATATATTCCCATTCCCCAAAATCCAGTTTAAACTTATATTACTGGTACTCGCCACTGTCCGCTCATTTAACTCATTTACCATCGAAAGTTTTGTGGAAGAATCTTAAGTCGATTGGAGTTTCTGGCAAAGATAAGTTCACCTGTAACTTAAATGCGGAACTTATGAATTCTTTTTTGACGTCATCGAAACCTTGTTTCAGCCACAAACTGCACGATTGATTTTGAGCTTGCGTCGGAATGCGATATAAGGAGTGTCCACGAAAAAACTGATCCCTCAAAAAATCTGTATATTTGTGGAAGTATTCACGCAAAATCGAAAATTTTTGGTATGAAGATGCCTCTAAAAGTTAGTAATAGGATACAATGCAAAAAAAAGCAAACTGATTATTTTCTATAAAAGGACCTTTCCCTTTACTCCTTCCATCATGTCTTGCACAGTTGATTCTGCGATCTTTTCAGCGGACTCCTTCCACTTTCTTTTGAACTGATTTTCATTTTTGACAACATTTTTTGTTTTTTAAGATTCCGCTTTACTATTGCCCAATACCTTTCAATGGGGCGTAATTCTGGACAATTTGGTGGGTTGCATTCTTTGGGTACAATATTGCCATTATTGTCATTATACCAGTTCAAGGCTGCTGAAATAGTGGGATCTGGCAAAAAAAAAATATGAAACATTGTGGCAAAATGGCAAAAGCCGTTTCTTCAAGCATTCCTTGATGTAAATTTCTTGGTTGATTGAGCCTGTTGTAACAAAAATTAAGAAACCTTGTGGCAAAATGGCAAAAGCTGTTTCTTCAAGCATTCCTTCATCGTCTTTGGCCTCATTTTCCTTGTCATCGCTTCTATCCGGAACTTTCTGCACTCTATATGATTGGAGTTGAGTATTATTTTTAGTTTTTTGGACACAACTTTTTGATACTCCCACTATGAATGCTGTATCACGGACGGATGCATTCGGGTTTTTCTTAAAATGCGCCTTCACTGCATTGGCAAAATTTTCGTTGGCAGGACCAGCTTTTCTCCCAGGACCTGAAGCCCTCTCAACAGAGAGGTGTTCCTTTAACTTTTTGACAACCTTTTTCACCTTTGCAACACCGACACTCACATCTTTTGCTACCCTTTTGTGGGTCCATGTAGGATTTTCATTCCAAGTGTGCACAATTTTTTTTCGCTGCTGAATTTCGTTCGCTGCCATTTCGCTCGAGAGTTAAAATCAAAATGATACTAAATGCAATTAGTTTTTGTGAAGTTTAAGCTTTCTGAAAAAGCAAAGCCTACTGTTGAGGTGAGCTCCCAAAAAATTTAAAAAATCAAAGAAGAGAGATCCGTTTTTTCGTGGACATTCCTTAACTCAATGTATTAATAATATTAAATCAAATGCCGTGGGTGTTGATGATATTTGTTTAAAGTTTTCTTAAAAATAATTCTTCTGTTTGTGATCTCTCCTCTCTTGTGGAAAATTGCCAACGTAATACCTGTGGCTAAGACGAGATCGCCAGACTCTCCGCAACACTTTCGACCAATAAGTATCTGGCCGGCTCTTTTAAAAGTATTTGGAAAGTTCTTAGCAAAACAAATCACCAACTAATAGCAGAAAGACCACTGCGGTCGTTTTACAGTTTTGCATTTGTAAATGGATATATTTGCTATAATATTTCATAATCATCTTCTTTTTTCGTGACTTTTATTTAACAAAATAACTGAAGATTTGCTTGAATTTGTATGACTGTAACGTAGACATTTCTTGTATAATTAATCTTTATGTTTCTGAATCCATTGCAATGTTTCTTTCGATTTTTAAATAGAAAATTGGAAAGAATTGAAAATTGTTTTTTTTTCATAATAATCCGTCTGTATTAGGGATGGCAATTTCGGACTAGTTACAATCACGGGATCCCGGGATTTTTTCGGTATTGAATATATTCAGAAACTAAAAATAAGAACAAAATAACAAATAGAGACAAATAACATACAAACGCATTTACTAGGTGAAATCGTGAATCAGGTCATTGAATGAACCATTTTTGCCACGGTGTCCGCTATTTCAAAGCCAAAGCCAACATTCGTTGTTGGTTATTTCTGTAATTCAAGTTTCCCTACAGCTTTAAACTTCTAATGAAACTTTTATATCAGCTGTTTCTTTCTTTAATCCTCTTATTTACACCCTGTTCCCTGTGTATTGTGAATGTGATAAGTCACATTGGTGTAAACAATACAAATAAAAACAACACCTTACCAGTTTTTGCAATTTTCTGTTTTTTGTTTTATGAATTCATTTTTGGGAGCTTATGCTTGCTTCCTGTCCTGATTTTAGTTATTGGCAAATTTTAGCTAAAAAAGTACACAAACAGAGCTATTGAGGCATTGAAACTTATTCAAACGTCACAGGTAGTATGCAATTTATTTTTTGTACTTGGCTAAATGAGTGCTGTGATTGCTCAGTGATCTGTCGATCCCACCGCTAATCCCTTCCTTTCCTTATCCTCTTGTACTGATGTTTCCCCTATTTATGCTCCCCGGCTTCGGCCGTTAGTCTCGTTCAATGTTTCATGTATTCTTTGTCACTCGTCTCTCGACACCCGACTAATAAAGACCAACCACAATCCGAAACAACCCGTGTATTCTTTTACCCCGCTCCGCCGACGTAAACACAAACCCGATATCACCGTGCGTTTCATTTTCCCCCGCTCCGCGACGAATCGAATTAAACATGGTCCTTCGAGCCGCTCGCGATTTGAACCAGCGACGCGGAAACATACAAATTTCTAAATAATAGACACACAAAAAAACAAAAAACCCCCCCAAACATATAGTTACAACAAAACTAAGTAAAGGTGAAAAGCGACACAAACACAAAGGAAAAAATATATTAACAAACAAAGAGTGACATATCAACAAACAGTGGAACAATCCAAACAGTGAAACAAACCAAAAAGTGCGATTACAATACTAAAATAGTGCACAAAATAACAAAAGTTAAAACAAAAACAAACTCCAACCACAATAGACACATAAAAGAAGGGCAGCAGAACACGTAACAACAACAAACACACCCACAGAGAACACAAACCAGAAGGGCACTGCAAACAACAACAACAGCGCACAACATAGCAGCGCACGAACGGCTGACAAACAACAGCTATAGAGGAGATCCCCATACTCGGGCACTGGACCCCTAAAGATAAGCCCAATCATTTTTATTAAAAATTAACAAACTACATACACATACACTAACACAAAAATATATTTATAAAAAAATATATACTTACCAGACGTCTGCATGATTGCATTCAAAACGTGTTTTGACTCATTCACTCTTAAATTCCGCATTCACTCACTCACATTCCTTTTTGTGATTGTGAATGAATGAGTCATAATTTGTTCTCGAGTGAGAGATTGTACTGTATTCATAAATTGAATGAGTCATTTTATAGTGTACTCAAACAGAAACTGTATTCACTTTATGCTGTGAATACAGCGAAATCAAATAAATGATTTGAATCATTCATATTGAGTGGTGTGCTCAAAATGAAACTAAAAAATGCTTTTCTATCAAGTTCTATCAAGTAAATAAATTGTCAACGAATACCAACAATGAAAACAAAAACGAAATATACCGTTGTTTGTTGCTTTTGTTTACATTCGGCGAACAGCATTGCCAGGCAACTCTTTTTCTGTGCAATTTGAAGCAATGATGGAAAAAAATTATTTTTCCAATTTTCGTTATGATTTTCTTTTTAATTACAGATGTGTTTATCAGGATTATTTTCCAGTTACGTAGAAGGTGAATACTAAGCAATCATCGCAAAGCGAATATCGCTGCTCGGCGTTTTGATACTACGAGCAGTAGCACTTTTGCCCCTCATTGTGAAACAACAGATTAAGACAAAGAAGCTATGTACTTTTGCTGTTAATTGGTGTATTTTTACGTTTTCTTTCATCCTTCATCAAAATCTAATATTTGTAAGCCAAGTGGTCTATTCGATGCTGGCAATACTGTTGGCAAATGAACCGTCTATCCGATTTGACAACGAACCGAACAAAAACACTAACAAAATACACGTGAATTTTTTCGCTCTTTCCTGCCACTTGATAACCTTACGAACAAGTGCGTAATGAATATTCACTAAAGAGAATGGTGTGTTATGACTCTCTCTATTTTTTGACTCATTCTTTTTGTGCACAGCTACAGCAATTACTGTATTCATATTGTAATGACTCTTAGAAAGTGTGCACTCAGCAGAAGTGTCAACACTGTGGGAGAGAAAGTGAATGGAGCCATGCAGATGTCTGATACTTACCCATTCCCAAAACAAAATCTTAAAAAATGCAGTTATAAAATAATTTACTGGTACCCCGCCACTGTTCGGTTATCGTAGTAAGCAATCCCGCTACTGCGCATAATTTTGCGATTTTTGTGTTCGCATTCCCTACGCAGGCAAAGCAGCAAACACTCCCGCTGCAGCCTGCTTCCAACCACTATTCTAATTTGCACACAATTCTCCTCATTTTGCTTTGTGCATATTGCAGATCAGCAGCAGGCACTCCAGCTGCTGATCTCCCATACCCTTGCACTCTCCCACTCGCATTCAATTTCGCGTTTCGCTTTGTGCGATATACGCACGCACCAGCAGCAAGCACTCCCGCTGCTGCCACCAAGTGAACTCATCTTTTCGTACTTCTGCCTAAGCAATTCCCCTTTCGCTAGCAGAAGTAAACAAAGCATACACAGTGGGACGAGTTACTATTTTTCCGCAGCACATTTTCTTGGACTTAGAAAATTTTTAATAGTGCTGCTCATATACATACACTGCACATCGGCTGCCACCCCAAGTGCATACAGTGGGAAAAATATCCCCCACTTGCACACAAAAATTTTTTGTACACAAAATTATTTCGACACTTTTTACGTTCACTAACACACTAAGCACTAAGCACACGGCAGCCGCCGTGGCTCAGTTGGTTAGTGCGTTGGACCGCGAGTCGAAGGCAGCAACCGCAGGTTCAAGTACTGCCTGTAATAACACCTAAAAAAAAAAAGTAACGGGAAAACTCGTTTTCTCTTTCGGTGGCTGTCCTCTCAGCTGGAAATGGCAAGCCTCTGAGAGTAAAAATTGCTTATGAAAAAGCTCCCAACTCGCCGTTCGGCACCGGTATAAAACTGTAGGTCCCTTCCACCCGCGTACAAATTCACACGCACAACACGGGTGGTTGCGGGAAGCTAGGACTTAGTCTCGCGTAAGCGGGCTGTCGTGCCAGTCAATTATTATTATTAATACCCTATTCAGACAGCCAATTAATTGCGCAATTTAGACATTCCCTCAATTTATTCTCAATTCAGATCTACATTGAACTCAATTTGTCATACAAAAATCTCAATTTAGCTAATTGCAATTAGCGCTAAATTGACAAAAATTGGATACAAAGTCAAAAGACGTTTGTTAACATTTGTTTGCTTTGAAATTTCGTTTAAAAATTGTGTGCACCAGTATGGATGTTGAATAAATATTACTAAGTATTTAATTAATGTCTTTAAGAACGTTTTTATACACAAACAGAAAAAACCATTCTTCCGTCAAAACCAAAACATGTTCGATTACATTATCGATAGCAACTAAATTACTGTGTAAGCTAAATTGAGCTGTTCGAACAGCAAAAGCCATAAACTAAAATCAGAGCTAAATTGCCTCAATTTACTTGGCTGTCTAAACAGAACAAAATTCCTAAGAAGTATCATTACTGTAAAATACCCGAATACATACAGATGCTGTTACGCCAATTGTCACGGAAATATTTCGCTTTTGCTTGGTGTTGCTTTTGTAACGGTCTAGCAACTTCCTTCCTACCCAAACAGGAATACCTGGAAGAGAAAGAGTTATAATTTATAAATAAAGCGTTTGTTGACACATATTTATTGATTGACACGTTAACATGTTTTTTGTGCTCCCTTTTACGCCTCTATTTCAGACTAGATTTTAGAACTTGGTTTGCCAGAATTACAAACACATTTTATTCGGTTCAGACATGTAAGTGAACGATGATAATATCGATCCCATACAGACGGCATACAAAAAAACAAAAAAAATACACGAGCACGGTACTCTCATTGACTGCATTCATTCAATATTGACAGTCTGCGATGGCTCTTGCTGCACTGCGCTTTGCTTAACGTTTTTGCACCAACGACAAAGGCGTCGATGCATTTATTGGCATTTTAAAAGTGAATATTCGAGAACAGCGGTGTCCATGATACTGTGTAAAATATACTGATACTGTAGTAAAAGCACTTGAACTCAAAGATAATTAGACTCATGTTTTTAATTTTGTTTGAAAATCAATATTTAACAGGATCAACAATGGGTTAACAGTTTGTACGGAGAAACAAGATTTTATGGGCCTTTTAACTTTAAACTTGGTGAAACACTTCACATGTGAAACAATACAATGTGTTTTTCATTTTTTCGAAATTTGAAATCTGACAGGGTCAACGACGGGTTAAGAATTTGTTTAAACTACCTGTTAAAACATAATTTAATGGGCCTTTTGACTTGAAAATTGGTGAAAACACCTTAAATGGAAAATAATTAGATACCTTCCTGCTTTCCATTTTTTAAATCTAAATCTGATGGGTTAACGATGGGATAAATGTTTGTATGGAGAAACGTGATTTATTGGGTGTTTTGACTTCAGACTTGGTGAAAATACTCTTAGTGAGACATAATTCGGCACGTGTTTTTTCTTTATCAAAAAAAATCTAACGGGGTTAACAGTTTGTATGAGACAGAAGATTTAATTGACCTTGGCTTCAAACTTGTGAATAATACATGTGAAATAATTCGATACGTGTTTTTAATTTTTTCGCAAGTGGAGTTTTGACGGGGTCAACGACGACTTAAGAGTTTGTTTAACCTTCAAGCGGGCGCGCGGTCATTTAAAACGGCAGCGGAGCACGGTCGATTCGACACCGCGCGCCCGCTTGAAGGTTAAAGTAACTGCGAAAACACATTAGCATGGTCTACTGACTTCAAACTTGGTGAAAACTTTTCAAATCAAATATAATTAGGCACATGTTTTAAATTTTTTTGTACAATCATAATCTGACGGGTTAACGATGGTTTATTATGAGTTTGTGTGAGGAAACATAATTAAAGACGTCCATTGACTTAAAATATGGTGAAAGCACTTCCAATGAGAAAGTGGTTAAGAGAAACTTGAATTACACCACTCGACCCGAAAAATGCACCTAAAAATAAAAGTGTTTTCTAGACTAACTTTGGGCCGCTGAACACGAAACTGAAAACCCAAAAATTTTTTAAGAAGTGTTTTCGAAAACGTCTAAAAACAAGTTTTAGTTATGAGCACATATCTCGTCTTAATTTTTTTCTGAAATTGACAAAACTTACCTATTATCATAGAAGGAACAGCAATCCCAGCTAACAATGCAATTCCAACTGGTGCTCCGATAAGAGTTCCAATTTGCCATACAATTTTCTTCTTTCGAGACCATGGCTTTTTGCCCCAAAAAGTACATCCAGAGGGACTATCAATTTAAAATAAATATTAAGTTATTACGTAGGGATTAAAAGGAGATTTCTGTTCACATAACATAACACATAACTTGTGTTTTACTTTAACAGTGTTAACAGTGAAAACACGTAGCTTCAGCGGTAGTCGCTGGTCGATGATGAATCAGTCAATCAAAACAAAGAGTTATATTTATATTGATGATGATTCCATTGAAGTAATTCTTACTCACTTCAACGTTTACTCACTAGCGTTAAATTATGTTTCTTCATATAAACCCCTAACAAATTTGTACCCCGTCTGATGTTGATTTTCGTACACTGAAAAATATTCGTTGAATTACTATAGGTACATATTTCTAACTTTATTATTTCCAAGTCTTAAGTCAATAGGCCCAATCATGTCGCCCCATAAAAACTGTTAACCTATCGTTCAGGAAAGTCTAAACGGGCAATAAACGGCACTTTAATCCTTTCTATGAAGATATTGAACGGGCTTTTGGCAACACCTCTCAACTATAGAAGTTCAACCAACAGCGGGTTAAACGATACCCGAAAACGCTGGATAAACATCATGCTTGCTACTAGGAGGGTGGAGCTTCAAATTTGTGCGAGCGGTATGGTAATGAGCAGTTCAACCACGGACTGCCCACAGGGTGGGGTATTATCCTCACTGCTGTGGAGTTTTGTGGTTGAAGATCTGCTGCAGGAGCTGAGTTATGCAGACGACAACTTCTGCATGGGGAGGGGGGGGCAATTCGAGGATACCCTGCGAGATAGAATAACCTTAGACCTAAGGGTTACTAAGAAATAGTGCACAATGGTGGGGCTGATAGAAAGAGCCTAATATCTAGGTATCATACTAGATCAAAAACTGCTGGAAGGAATACTGGAAAGAACACATTAAAGAAACAATAATAAAGGCCAGGTAAAAACTGGTGTTGCACTGCAACGATACTGAAATGGATCTACACAGTGTTCGTGAGGCCAGTTGTCTGGGCAAACAGAATCAGTCAAATGACTACTATCAAGGCGCTAAATGTAAGCCCCCACATTTGATAAAATGACCAGTGGTCTAGAACGTTTATCTATATATATAAAAATTAATATTGGTCCGTTCGGATGCTTAAAACTTGAAAACGACTAGACTAAATTGGATACTTCCTTCGGCGGGTTTGTTCATAATTGCTACGCGAAGGTTTAGGAAAAAAGTAAAAGACGGGAAAACAGGGCGTAGCACCACCAGCATACATTTTTAGACAATAACTTTGGAACCATAAATTAAATTTAGTACGAAGTTACTATTTAGTAATGTCCTTCGATAGAGGAAATGGGGCGGGTATTGAACAAGGGGGTGTGGCACCGCCCATGCAGCTAAAATTGTTTATATGGAATAGCTTCGGAATTCTAATGTTGGCTAAATGAGTGCTGTGGTCGTTCAGTGATCTGTCGATCCCACCTCTAATCCCTTCCTTTCCTTATCCTCTTGTACTGCTGTTCCCCCTATTTATGCTCCCCGGCTTCGGTCGTTTGTCTTGTTCAATGTTTCATGTATTACTTGTTATTCGTTATTCTGACCGCGAAGAATAAAGATCCCAAACCCCACAACCGAAACAACCGTGCATTTTATTCCTACCGCTCCGCCGACGTAAACATGGTCCTTCGAGCCGGATAGACTCGTACAATTATGCACAAAATTTTCATCGGCTCCCATTGACGATTTGACCAAATCCCTGGTCCAAATAAAGCAACAAAATTTGCAAGCCCAATGGGAGAGGCTTATGCGCGCACATGAGGCAGTCTTCATTGCGGAAGACAATAGCCAGTCCGACGGTTTCAAAGAGTCGGCTAGGCAAAAAATTGACGCCTGCACAGACCAGCATGAGTTGTGCATGGCTCAGATGTCGGACATCATTGAGATGCTCCAAACTCAGTCCCCCCAGCCCGCTGCGCATATGGAACCGGTTCGACCCCTGGAACCAGCAAATACCCCCTACATTTGCCTACAAGTTCCACCTTGTGATACCGACACCTTTTTCGGGGGCTATGAGCAGTGGCCGTCCTTCCGGGACATGTTTACTGCGGTTTACATCAACCACCCCCAGCTCACTCCAGCCCAAAATTGTATCACCTCCGATACAAAACGCAAGGCAAAGCCGGTGCAATTGTTAAGCAGTATGCATTAACCGATGAGAATTTCAGACTCGCGTGGGAAGCCCTAAAATCCCGGTATGAAAATAAACGCATTTTGGTTGACACCCAAATCAGATCCCTTTTAAATATCGCTCCTGCCCACACTGAAAATAGTGAGGCACTACAGCGGATCCAAAACACAATAAACAATTGTCTGTCTGTTCTCAATACTCAGGCCGTAGACACTGACAATTGGGATCCGCTATTGGTTTACATATGTTGTACCAAATTGCCCCAAGACACACTCGCTCTATGGGAGCAATCATTGACATCCCGGAAGGATCTGCCACCCTGGTCGCAAATTGATGAGTTCCTGACCGGCAGATATGAGGTACTTGAACGGCTGCAAAGCATTCGCTCTTCTAAGCCGAAACTATCTCAACCTTCGACTTCAAATGTCCTCCCAAATCGGCCACACAAATCCCTTAATTATCACACTCAAGTGAAAAGGGACTTCGCGTGCAAACTCTGCAACGCAAACCATCCCATACGGACTTGCCAGAGCTTCAAAAGACTCACCCCCCAGAGTCGATTAAAATATGTTAAGAAGCACAATCTCTGCGTAAATTGTCTTGCGACATCTCACCTTGTTGAGAATTGTACAAGCAATTTTACGTGGGTATATTGCCAAATGAAGCACCATTCCCTGCTTCATTTCCCTAAAGGCAATGCGCAACCATCTCAATCTCCCAATCGGTCACATTCGACCCGGCCACAGGTCGCAACAGCTCCAAAACGAACACACAACAACTCCGCAACTCATTCCCCCCTTTCGGATGTGCAACCCCGCACATCTTCCAGGTAAAGTACGCCTCAAGTACAAGCCCTCCACTCCACTAATGGCACCCAATCCCTTCTGTCTACGGCACTGGTGTCTATTGAGCACTCAGGAAAGTTGTTTAAGGTTCGAGCGTTGATCGACCAAGCCTCTCAGCGTACCTTCATTTCTTCGAAGGTCCAAAAACGCCTCAAATTGCCAATCGAGAAATCCCCCTTCCAAATCTCGGGCATGGGCGGTCAGATTGTGCAAAATGCCAATCATACATGCTTCTTGACATTGGCAGTCCCCCAAACGAGCACGAAACTCCCCGTGCAAGCAATCGTGCTCCAAGAGCTTACGAAATTGCTCCCACCTTCTCATATAAACCCCCCTAATATGAAAGATTTCGCCATGCTAGATCTCGCTGGTCCAAACCCCATCGAGACAGCGCAGATCGATATAGTGATTGGCAGTGATCTCATCCCGCAGATCATGCTCGAAGGTATCCACCGGAATGTATGTGGCAGCTTACTTGCTCAGCATACAGTTTTCGGTTGGGTATTAAGCGGTCCAGTACCCCCTTCTTCGCATTTGACATGTGCCACAGAGGTACCAAGTCGCAATATGCACGCTGGAACCGCCCTTCGAAATAACCTTCCCGCCCTAAAGAAAGCCCTTTCGCAAGTGATTGCCGCCCTCAATCCCATAGGGTTTCCACCCCAGGAAATAATGGAAAATCACTTCGAACCCACCACTCCTGCAAACTCATTCTCAAACCGGCAAATTCCCCCCTTTGTTGCCAACCGTTTCGATCCCGCAGGATGGCTTTCGCCTCTAATGAGACAAAGAAAAAGGGTTCGGCAAGAGCGTTGGCTTGACGCCACTCGTTCCGCACCCCCAGCAACTGACAGAAATTGCATTCCCTCGCAGTTCGTCATTGCACCTCCTCCATCCCGGGTCCGAAAAGAGGATAGTCGTCATTCCATTGCGACCTGCCCTAAGCGCTGCAAATCCCGCAGACTTCGGACTGATCGGGTATAAACTCTAAGATCTATAAGATCTCCCTCTCGGGTGGAATGGCTCCAGCCATTCTCATGCTCACACAGTTCCAATCCCGGATCAAAGAGCGGTTGACTGCCACCACCCTCTCGAAAAGCAAACCGACATTCTCGCTCGGTTCTCTTGCTTCGTTCGAGCCCCGCGAATATGTATATATGCACCTAAAATTATCCATATACACTCCAAAAATTCCCCCACGCTTAGAAAAAGTAAATGGCAACTTGACCAATTTTTAAATTTATATATCTCCATCTTTAAATTTATATATCTCCATACTCCCCCGGCTGTAGCTTAAGCGAGCTCCGCAGCTAAGCCGATTTCCCATACCCACGATGTCAGCCTCAAAACTTGTATGTCCAATTAACTGACATCTACCTTCTTTGCAGATCGTACGGTAGCCGACCATCGCAGCAGCTGCCTTCGAGTTTACCCCGCATGGCCGATAGGGATCCAAGCATCTGCAGCGTCTACCATCCCGCAAAGAGGTCATCGGCGCACCCCTAAGCGCACCTACAGCCAACCAGCCGTGAGCCGTACCACCACCAGCCAGACGTCAACCGCATCACGGCAACCCTTCCCCCGGCTACTTCATTAATTGCACTCTGCAATGGCGGCCGCGATGGTTAAATGAGTGCTGTGGTCGTTCAGTGATCTGTCGATCCCACCTCTAATCCCTTCCTTTCCTTATCCTCTTGTACTGCTGTTCCCCCTATTTATGCTCCCCGGCTTCGGTCGTTTGTCTTGTTCAATGTTTCATGTATTACTTGTTATTCGTTATTCTGACCGCGAAGAATAAAGATCCCAAACCCCACAACCGAAACAACCGTGCATTTTATTCCAACCGCTCCGCCGACGTAAACAAATGTAATATAATGATAATGGGTAGGGACAATGCCCTTGCGCACTGCAACCTAGTAGGTTTATTGTGCCCCTTGAATCATCTGGTGTTTATGTGCTCAGGTATTGAATCAGACCTTTCTGCGATATTTGCATCAGGTCCTCATCACCGAGAATATGTTTCCCTAGAAACTTTGCACTTCTGTGTGCCAGGGCTGGGCAGTTTATGATGACGTGTTCCATTGTTTCATCGACCTCATTGCAGTATCTGCATGTTTTGTCGATGACCAAGCCTAGCTTGTGGAGGTGCTAGTTACAAGAATAGTGGCCGGTTAGGGCGCCACATAGGATTTTGAGTTGTCTTCTGCTAAGAAGTGTAGCAGATTTGGCTCGTTTTGTGTTAAAGTTTGGGAATCTTTTCGAGTGTCGTAGTCCCTCAATATTATTCCAGTATTTTTGTTTTTGTCTCTGGATCCACTTGTGGATGTCCTGTTTTAGGTCGGTTTTACCGAATCCAAACATCGGGCTCGGCCCTATGAATGGGGTTTCTGCACCATTTTTTGCTTGTGTATCTGCCCTTTCGTTGCCATCATGGCCCTCATGCCCAGGAATCCAGACAAGTACAACCCTGTTCTGGGTCCCTAGGGTGTTGAGTTCCTTGTGGCATTCAAGCAGGATTTTTTGATATGTAGGAGTAGTTGTCAAGGGCTTTTAGAACTGACAGGCTATCCGAAAGTATAGTGAGCATTGTTTCTTGAGGGTGCGTTTTAGCAATTATTCGAACTGCCTCATATATTGCATAGAGTTCAGCTTGAACTATTGAGGTGTTGTAGCTCATCGGAAGGGCTAAGTTGACCCCAGGGCCCACAACTCCAGCTCCTACACCACAAGGTGTTTTAGAGCCATCGGTGTACCATTTCTGAGAGTCCTCTATTAGCCATTTCGGGTTGTTGTCCCACTGTTCCCTAGTCGGAAAGTCAATTATATATTTCCTTGTTGGGCTGAGATGGGGTTTCATAAAGTCAAGGTAAGATGATTTGTGGAGGGTATCCTCTATTTGTTTTAAAATTGCCAAGTGACCCGTAAGGTTACCCTGTTTAAGTAGGTTATGCCTATACAGCGCGAGTGCACTTCAGATTGCTTCCTCTTGGATGGTTATATGGAGCGGTGTTAGATCGAGTAAGGCCTCCATGCCGGCAGTTGGGGTTGTTTTCATTGCTCCCGTAATGCTAAGACATGCAAACTTTTGAACTCTGTTTAATCTTTTTATTGTCGTGCTCTGGTTGGTTATGCCCCACCACAATAGAGCACCGTATAGTATGGTGGGTCTTACCATTTGTGTGTACGCTCAGGATGTCATACGTGGTGAAAGGCCCCAAGATTTACCCAGTAATTGCTTAATGGTCCACAACGATTTCGATGCTTTTTTAAGGGCTGTGTTTAAATGCGGTTCCCAAGTGAGTTTTTGATCCAGGGTAACTCCTAGATGCTTGAACTCAGCATTAACGGGTACAGTTATATTGTTTATTTTTAGTGTAGGAAGCAGACGTCTGCATGATTGCATTCAAAACGTGTTTTGAGTCATTCACTCTTAAATTCCGCATTCACTCACTCACATTCCTTTTTGTGATTGTGAATGAATGAGTCATAATTTGTTCTCGAGTGAGAGATTGTACTGTATTCATAAATTGAATGAGTCATTTTATAGTGTACTCAAACAGAAACTGTATTCACTTTATGCTGTGAATACAGCGAAATCAAATAAATGATTTGAATCATTCATATTGAGTGGTGTGCTCAAAATGAAACTAAAAAATGCTTTTCTATCAAGTTCTATCAAGTAAATAAATTGTCAACGAATACCAACAATGAAAACAAAAACGAAATATACCGTTGTTTGTTGCTTTTGTTTACATTCGGCGAACAGCATTGCCAGGCAACTCTTTTTCTGTGCAATTTGAAGCAATGATGGAAAAAAATTATTTTTCCAATTTTCGTTATGATTTTCTTTTTAATTACAGATGTGTTTATCAGGATTATTTTCCAGTTACGTAGAAGGTGAATACTAAGCAATCATCGCAAAGCGAATATCGCTGCTCGGCGTTTTGATACTACGAGCAGTAGCACTTTTGCCCCTCATTGTGAAACAACAGATTAAGACAAAGAAGCTATGTACTTTTGCTGTTAATTGGTGTATTTTTACGTTTTCTTTCATCCTTCATCAAAATCTAATATTTGTAAGCCAAGTGGTCTATTCGATGCTGGCAATACTGTTGGCAAATGAACCGTCTATCCGATTTGACAACGAACCGAACAAAAACACTAACAAAATACACGTGAATTTTTTCGCTCTTTCCTGCCACTACCTTGTTTATTGTGCCATGTTGATAACCTTACGTGTTATGACTCTCTATATTTTTTGACTCATTCTTTTTGTGCACAGCTTTTGCTTTGCCTACAGCAATTACTGTATTCATATTGTAATGACTCTCAGAAAGTGTGCACTCAGCAGAAGTGTCAACACTGTGGGAGAGAAAGTGAATGGAGCCATGCAGATGTCTGGTAAAGAGCAATGCTGTTTCCAATAGGGAAATTAATGCAACTTTCGATGCAAATATCTCCAGATAGGCTTTATGAATCGACATTTTGAAAAGTTTGTGCAAATATGCTCATCAAGAGCTTTAAATGATGTATCATATGATATTGTTCGATGTGTGGATAGCGAGATCCCAGCGCCCTTATTCAAATAAATATATAGATAAAAAAAATTAGACACGTGTTTCTCATTATTTTCAAAATCGAAATCTAACCGGATCAACGACGGGATAAAAACTTCAAGTAATCAAATCAAATTAAGATCAAATTTTTTTGAACCTTTTGACTTGGTGAAAGTACTTCAAATGTAAAATAACTCGATACGTGTTTTTAATTTTCCGAATATTTACTATTAATGCTTCCTACTACTATTTACTTCCAACTTGGTGAAAGTACTCTTAGTGAGAAATAATTTGACACGTGTTTTTCACACGATTGTGGTGAGTGACACAATATTTGGCTCTATAGCTAATATGAGCTCTCCTTTCATGTCGAAGTCTTTTTCATCCCATGAATTACGTTCTACTCTTTCATCAATTGGGCCTACTACTTGTCCTTTTACGTATTTCAAGAGTCTTGCTCTATGAAGTACAGCTTCCATTTGTGCCCTCCGTGTTAAAAAATGTGACCATTTAGCATGGGAATCCTGCCATGTATATGGTCATTGTTGCTGCCCGTGGCCATACTTTTATTTTGTTGAAGAACTTAAAATCGCAAGTGTTTTGGTAATAAATTATTTTTGCTGATCAATCAACCAAATTTTGCGAATGCCTGGGCCGATAACCTATTAGCTAAGTGTGATTAAAAGGCAGATGCTTTCGGATTTAGTTGCAAAAAGCATATTATTCTTGAGTTGAGATGTTTACAATTCGGCTGCCAGATCTCAAAAGGGAAGAAACTAAATCGAAAATGCAATACGTTAAAGAATAAGAAGCAAAGGCAGCAAAGAGAAATGTCAAACAGTCGAATGTTCAAATGAAACATACTGTGTTCATCAGTTATTGTTGTGTTTAGCACTCCAATATTACAACACTAATTCTTGACATTTTAGTATGCTGGATGCGTAAAAGTTCTAACATTTTTCTGGTTCACCCCTTACTGCTTACATTTGCAAGTGGAGAACCAATTCTATAGGAACTGACTAGTTTTGTCTTGATTTTTCCACAGCGTCATGGAACACGCGCAGAGCGCCCGCAACGCTTCACAACTTTTTGCAAACTGCGTGGACAGATAACTTGAGCACCGTTGCATGGATCTATTTGAAATTTTGACATTAACTTCACAATTGTATACTCTATGGTAGTATGTAGTATTTTTTTGATTTGGTTGCACTTTATTGTTATAAACAATTAACTGAAAATTTTGTTGGCAAAAATCTACTCGTATACATTTTTTCATAATGTTTCTACAAAAATTGATTTACAAAAAACCTCTATGTTTTAACAATCGAAACTTTTTTTTGTTTGAAATTCGCGTTCGCTCTGTGTCCCTTGGCGGTCGTCAATCGAATAAAATCTTATACAAATCTTTTTTGCTTTTATCCTTCTTCGATTACCAGAGACGCATTCCCTTGACTCCGGTGGTGCCAAACTTGTTTTGCTTGTACAATGTACTACCATAGGCAATAGAACATGGATTATACAATTATTTTGTTTTTTGTTTCAAGTCTTATAACTACTTTACGAGAAATCCATCCACCCGTTTGGGAGCGAAAAAATACGGTGATTTCAAAGCGATACACTTTCGGCCCCTAGAATGGTTTTACCCCTTTAAGCAAATGGAATGTGAGAATTTTTACAAAACTAAAAAACTTCAATTGAAATATGTACACAATATGAAAAAATTTGTTATTACTTAAAGCACACCGAAAAAGTAAGAAGAACGGCATTAAAAATATCTGTTTCGAAGCAGTAATGCCAAGTGCTTTGGTTTTGTCGCCTACGAAATAGAGATAGTTCTAAAGTCGGCGACAGCGACAACTGCGGTCGGTCGTCGTGTTGCCGTGCAGTCATCAAAATAATCGTCCCCATAAGAACGCTTTGATTCGATATTTTGGCAGATGCGGTCGTGTTGTCAACATGTTCGGGCCATAATTCTTCATCGAAACATCCGGCGAACCTTCGAACCATCCAAACGATAACACTGATTAACAGCAAATGCCATTTCTGGTTCTGGCATCAGTTCTAACGTAATTAGAGGTCGCTGTTTTCGAATTCGTAAACCGTTTTTACAACTTACAGCCCTATGCTGGCGAAAGTCTGATAATTGATTTTCTTTCAGCGCTTGGTAGATTTTTGATCAGACATTTTTGTTAGCTTATACTACGTTTACATTGAGCCCAAATGCGTGATTTGGGCAAAAATTCTCAAATGCGAAGCCAAACTACGCATTTCCACATACAAATTCAAATCTACGAAATTAATCATTTCAACAAAACGACGAAGCAATGCGATAAAACATGACCAATTTTATCAAAGGCATCACAAAATGAAGGCGCTTTTAGAAGCTTCAAAAGCTTTTATCTCTTTTTTACAGTTCAAAATCAAAACAAACGAAAATTATCAAAATGTAAATTTTGAATGGGAATTTTCGTCTGCTTGAAGTATGTAAAATATTCTTGCATGTAAGGTATGAAATAAATTTTTTTTTTTTATAAATATAAATATATATATAAATATAAATATATTTGTAGTCAAATATTGCAGTGTGTAGAATATAGAGGCAGCAAAAAAGCAACAAATTCTTTAGTCAGTAGCCGGAAAAGAGCTGACCTATGAGCTGCGGTAAGAGGACATGAGCATTGAGCATTTGACATTAGTTGCCACACAAAATGCAAATGAGGCAATGTAAACACTTTGAAATGACTCTTTTGAAATTACGCAGTGTAAACGTAGTATTATTCTTACGCAAATTTAACAAGCAGAAAGATGCAAAATTTCACCACAGCGCACAGTGATTCGACTCTATACAACCGCGGGACAAAATTAGGAGTGGTCCGTTCTTCATAAAATTTGGTATACTAGTTAATCATGGTCTGCTGAATTGAAATCTCCATTTGGTTTTTCTTAAACTGTTGTAGTTTGGCAACGCCTGAGACTTAAATTAGCAAATTTCATCATTTTTGGAGAGCCATAGCACCAAATGTGTTGGCTAGATTTTTCAGATTTTACATTTAATCGGTAACGTCAACATTGATTATTCCAAAGAGTAACAGAAATTGTATCGCGACCCTCTGGTTTTGCAATAAAAACGATAATAATAGATGTATGTTTTGCATTTTTGCAGATTTTATCATTTTTCGTGCTAATTGCATACTTTTAGGCATAAATAAAATACATTTAAAATGTAAAAATACGTGTTCAGACCACTTTTCAAATTGAATTATTTTCTCAGATCGGAAGATATCGGAGGATATAATTACATTATCCGAGAAAGAAAGAATGCTTCTTAAAATAAAAAAAAAATCCAGGAACATACTTTCACATACTTTTTAGATATTTTCGTCAAGTTTTGCCAATTTTCAGATTTTTAACTTAGAAAAATATCTTGAATTAAAAGTGAAGTAAAAGCCTTAGCTTTGCAAATTTCGAGAAAACATTGAAAGCGAAAATGGCCACATCATTTCTTATTCTATATTGAAAGTTTAAGCAACTTCGTGCCTACCATGTATTTTTAAAATATTTTTTACTCAATAGACTAAAAAACAGAAAATATGATTTTAAATTTTTTTGTGAAAAAGTTTCAACTTTGAGCCGCTTTTGCACAGACACTAATTAATTTTTTGCACAGATTTTTTGGGGTTTTCTTAGTTGGAGTTTTACATTTCAAATGACATCAAAATCGTTAAATTCTGAGACTATAAAATTTTTTAATTTTGTCTATGGAACGAATCAGTGTGCAGCGAGGTGAAAAGTTATTTTTTTTTTTTGTTTCACTGTCAATGGCAAATAAATGGAAAAGAAGAAGCTGTGAAATTTGAACATTTGAAAATAAATTGAAATAAAATGTCCACTAGGAAGTATTCTTTACAAATTTTACTGATTTGATTACACAGGGCAACAAATTTCGACTTTTGGTCGGCTTTTCTGGGTTTGACAGCAGTTCTAGGGTAATTAGGGACCGCTGATTTCGTATCCGCAAACCGTTTTGAAAACTTAGTTTCCGTTTTCGCAAAAAATGGGCGTGTCACTTTTTCGGATTTTCCCTGACTTTTTTCACGTTTGGGATTGTAATTTCTAGACCAATAAACCGGTTGACATCATTTTCACCTCGTTGCATTATCAACACCGCACGGTTTCTTTTCCGATGCAATTTATATTTATAGGTTTTAAAATTCCGCGGCAATTGGACCTCAAAGTCGGAAAATATGGAATTTCAAGGCGTTTTCTTTGATGTTAAAAAACAAACACATTTTTCGTAAATCAATTATCGAGTTATGTATAACAAGAAAGCCCTTCTGGGTTAGTTCGTATCTGATTGTGCTTGAAAATAAAACTACTTCAGTTATTCAGCGCAAACGCAGACAAAAATCAACAATCACTTTATTTACTATTTTACACTTGTTACTACTTTACTACTACTATTGCATGTTTCCCCTTTGCTTGCTCAACACAGACTCCACTCGTTGCGCCGCGCACCGTTGCTTATATACCAGTTTTCTTATCGCGCCGAAGTTTCTTGCAACTTCCAATTGGAACACGCTCGACCATTCTCGCACAGTTCGCGAACCATCCTTGCCATATCGGAATAACACCAAGCGAATTATACCAAATTCGCCGTACTTCAAAGTGCATGCCTAAAAGTATGCTTGGAAAAGCGTTCGTGCATAGACAAGCATTCAGCACATTGCCTCATCGCAACAATATTTATAATGTAGCAGGGTTTGAGCGAACTAAGCAGGAGGAGCTGAAATTATTTCTGTAGTTTTTGAGGGACAATCCCGAGCTGCAAGCTGGGGAAAACAGCCCCAATGCACCGCGAATTGTCCAAAATCAATGGGAGCAGATGGCGGGTCACCTCAACGCTATGACGGGGCTAACGCGTACCTTAGCTTCCTACACACTTCGTGCAACTCCCGCTGCAAAAGCAATTCCCAGCGGTTTTAGAAAACGAACATTTTTAACAAAACTGCTTTCCTAACAGTTGGGCTGAAAAGTTCGTATCGTTTTGTAGAAAAACACATTTTTTGGCAAAATTCGATTTTATTATTCAACATAGTTGCCATCGAGGGCGATACACCGATTATAGCGATCTTCCAACTTTTCAATACCATTTTTGTAGTACGATTTGTGTTTAGCCTCAAAATAGGCCTCTGTTTCGGCGATTACTTCCTCATCGGCTTTAAATTTCTTTCCAGCGAGCATTCTCTTGAGATCTGAGAACAGAAAATTGTCGCTGGGGCCAAATCTGGAGAATACGGTGGATGCGGAAGCAATTCGAAGCCCAATTCATGCAATTTTACCATCGTTTTCCCCGATTTGTGACACGGCGTATTGTCTTGATGAAACAACACTTTCTTCTTCTTCAAATGGGGCCGTTTTTTCGCGATTTCGTCCTTCAAACGCTCCAATAACGCTATATAATAGTCGCTGTTGATGGTTTTCCCTTTCCAAGATAGTCGATGAAAATTATTCCATGTGTATCCCAAAATACGGACGCCATAACCTTACCGGCCGACTGTTGAGTTTTTCCACGCTTTGGATTCGGTTCATCGCGTGCGGACCACTCAGATGACTGCCGACTGGACTCCGGAGTGTGGTGGTGGATCCATGTTTCATCGATTGTCACATATCGACGCAAAAATTCACTTCTATTGCGGTTGAACAGCTCCAAACATTGCTCTGAAGCATCGACACGTTCTTGTTTTTAGTCGATTGTGAGCTCGCGCGGCACCCACTTTGCACATAGCTTTCGCATACCCAAATATTTATGAGCGATATGTCCAACACGTTCCTTTGATATCTTTAGAGTGTCAGCTATACAAATCAACCTCAATTTACGATCTTCCAAAATCATTTTGTGGTTTTTTTATGTTTTCGTACGTAACAGCCTCTTTTGGACGTCCACTGCGTTCATCGTCTTCGGTGCTCATATGGCCTGTAAGCAAACCACTTACGAATAGTTGCTTCGCCCGGCGCAGAGTCCGGATAACACTCATCAAACCACTTTTTGGTATCAGTAGCACTTTTTTCATCAAAAAATAGTGTTTCATTAAAACACGAAATTCCTTTTTATCCATTTTTTTCAAAATAACAAAAGTTGCTTCACTCAAAATGCTGTATCTGACAAACTAATAATCAGACAGCTGTCAAATTTATACACGTTTCTTCTGAAGGTTGGTACTACCAAAGAATATACAATATAAAGAATACGCATTTTCAAAAATGTTGCAAACGTGTTTGTCGACGCGGGCGGTAAGAGATGAGCGGAGGCATAGGTTGCAGGAAATTTGCTGTCGCTCAACAGTTTGCGAGAACGTAAACACTGCGTTTGACAACAGCAAAAAGCAATGTTGTTGTTGCAACGGCTCCTCTGCTGCTGAGCCATCCTTTCTGACAGCCAAGCGGCTATCAAGGCTCTTAGATCCTACCAGGTGTCCTCGAAACTGGTATTGGAGTGCCTTGAGAAGCTGAATGAACTTGGCCGTTACAACAAGGTGTGGGTACTTTGGGTTCCGGGCCACACCGGCATTGAAGGGAACGAACGGGCTGACGAGCTAGCAAGGAAGGGAGCTTCCACACCCTTTGTCGGCCCTGAACCTTTTTGTGGGTTGGGAAAAGGAGCCTCCTCCATTCTACTGAGAAAGGACGAGATAACCAGAAGGAATCAATACTGGGAAAATCAACCAGGTCTAGAGCATTCGAAGCTGGTTATCGGATCCTATAATAGAAAACGTTTCGAGGAGTGTACGACCTTGTCAAAAAATAATCTAAGGATTATCACGGGAATGCTTACAGGGCATTGTAGATTGAACTATCATCTAACGAAACTAGGAATCCGTGAAAACGGGTATTGCAGGTTCTGCTTGCAGGAAAACGAGACTGCAATACATATACTCATGCATAAGAGAAAGAAGCACCTGGGAGACCATATCATATCCGGTGCAGACTGGGTATCCAGAGGCTTAGGAAACATACTAAAATTCCTCTTGGATACTGGACTCACTGACAGTCTTTGAGGTCCAAGAAGGGGGCACAATAGATCTTCTAGGTCGCAGTGCATTATCCCCATTAATAATAATAATAATAATAACGGCTCCGCTCGTATATATTGAAATGGTGGTTGTTGTGGCGTAGTGATCGCTCATTTTTGGCATGCGTCGAAGCGGAAGCGGAGAGCAAACAACGAACCAAAGCATCGTCATCGTCGTTTCAACGAAGATGATTCGGGATTCGCTAATGTTTTCGTTGGTGTCGTTTATTGTGTGTATGCTTTTTTGTGTTGCCGATTGGTTTTGCTGCACAAATTGCCTTCATGTCACCATCAATCGAATCTTTGTGGTGTATGGCTTTTTGCTGGCCAATGCTTTGATTGATTTAAAAATTTGGTGGTTGATCCCAAATTAAAATGTTTACAAATATTTTTACGTGGCGAGTTCGAAGTAAAATTATTTGTTTATATTTTCACATGGTTGATTACAATTCTGAGAATATGGGTAAACTACGAAAAAAAATGAACGCACCAGCAGCAATGAATGAAAGATGACGGGCCTATTGACTTCAAAATTCGTGAAAACACTTGAAATCAAAAATAATTAGATATGTGTTTTAATTTTGTTTTTTTTTTAAATTGTAATCTAACGGATAAACCAAGAGTTAAAAGATTGTATGGAAAAACATAATTTAATAGGTCTATTGACTTTCAATAGGGCGAAAGCACTACTAAAGCACTAAATAAATAAATAAATAATAAGACAAGTATTTTGTCATAAGAAAAATGTTATTACGGCATGCCTATGTTTAAAAATAGTTTAAATATTCTACACCTGAATGGTTCCATGGGGAATGATGTGACCATAAATTTACAATATTAGATTTTCTTATTTTAGTTCTTTTAAACAAGCATTATATGTTGGCCGTAAAAAAAGTTCCAAAGAACGGGACGGATAATTATTACGGGACGGATAATTATTACGGGACGGATAATTATAAAAATGCCTTCCTTTCTTTCCAATTCCCATTTAATTGAATTGTCTTTGATTACTTATTATTTATTTTTTAATTGCCTGTAGCGATCATATAGGTCGCCATGCCAGCCATATTTTATTTTCTTTTCTATGATTTTGCGCACACTACAGTCGGCAGTGAGTTCAGGAGCAATATGAGACGCCGTACAGGCTTACAGAAGAAGAAAAAAAGCCAGCCAGAAAATAGAAATAGTTTTCCAATTTCAATTTTTCGCCAGCGCAACAACAACAACAACAACAACAGCACATCGTCTTCCTCCTCTTCGGACAATTGTGCGAGAATGAACGAGCGAGCACAGACACAGCATTCGTGTTGCCATGATTTGCGCTCAGAGCATTATGCTCTCATTTCAAGTGTTTCGTCTCGTTGTCTACCCCCCGCATCATGAAGACGGGTGGCGATATCAGCACCCGCATTCAAATTTTTGCTTGTACGTGATGCACACTCTTTATGTTCCATACTTTTTGGTACTACGTAAAAATTATACGGATTTTATTCCAGTGGTGCCATCTCATAGAAACGATACGAACTTTTCAGCCCAACTGTTACATAGCAAAAGGATCGCTTTCGTCGTGCAAAGGCCTCAAGAGCCTTCTCCTCTTCATTTTTTTTTAATCACAGCGACCGCACACGCTAATAATAGCTGCTCTTCTATTTGCAGAATACAAAATTTGCTGAAATGTTTAGAAATTTTTTAGTTTCAATTGTTTCCTTGCAACTGTATTTGCGCTTGTCAGCTCCTCCTACGTAAGTGACAACTTCTCTGACAAGTGTTAGATAAAAGCTTTTCAAAAAATGGCGAGAATACTGTTACGAAAATCACTTCTCTAAGTTCGTTTTGGATTGTGCTTGAAAAATAATACCACTTCAACTATTCAGCGCAAACGCAGTCAAAAACCAACAATCGCTTTATTTACAAATTTACACTTGTTACTACTTTACACTACTACTATTGCTTGCTCAACACAGACTCGACTCTCTGCGCTGCCACTGCTGCTTTTTATACCTGTTTTCTTATCGCGCCGATGTTTCTTGCACATTCTAGTTGTACTCTCTATTGTTCGAACCATCCTTGCCATATCGGAATTATTGCCAACCGGCCGTACTACAAAGTGCATACCTAAAAGTATGCTTGGAAAAGCATTCATGCACAGCACAGAGTGCCTCATCGTTGCAATACGAAAGTCTAACAATTGATAGAATCCATTCAATTGTCAGCATGGTGAGTTTTGTTAGGTTTGCCATAATAGGGCTGTTAGTTTACGTTTTCGTAAAAAATAAGCGTGTCACTTTTTCGGATTTTCCGTGACTTTTTTAAGGTCGAAATTTCTTGCCCTGTGTAATTCCAGAAAGTGACATGACTCTCACAAGTATGCACTGCACAGCAACCAATGTTCGTTCAGTGTTACCTACGCTTCTAACATACAACATATAGGGAGCCTGCAGCTGCGCAGAGCAAACCGCATCATTGTCGATTCAACCAATTTTAAGCTATAACTAATTTGGCTATAAATATGCAAAAAATTACAATAGTCCAGTGCCGGAATTTCTCCATCGCACAATGACAAATGGACCCTGTCTAAACGCTGGTAAACGTGTTACTGGTAAAGTGGTTTGGCAGTATACAAGTGAGTTTTGTTAGGTTTCCCAGAATAGGGCTGTTAGTTTACGTTCTCGTAAAAAATAAGCGTGTCACTTTTTCGGATTTTCCGTGACTTTTTTCAGGTCGAAATTTCTTGCCCTGTGTAATTCCAGAAAGTTCCATGACTCTCACAAGTATGTACTGCATAGCAACAAATGTTCTTTCAGTGTTACCTACGCTTCTAACAGACAACATATAGGGAGCCCGCAGCTGCGCAGAGCAAACCGCATCATTGTCGATTCAACCAATTTTAAGCTATAACTAATTTGGCTATAAATATACAAAAAATTACCATAGTCCAGTGCCGGAATTTCTCCGTCGCACAATGACAAATGGACCCAGTCTAACCGCTGGTAAACGTAATACTGGTAAAGTGGTTTGGCGGTATACAAAATTAAAGAATTAATTAGGTACTCACCTTAAATAGTGCAAATCACTAACTTCCTTCATGCATAGCCAGCAAAACTCTGCGCCACACACTGAGCACACCATATGATTACATGACCCATCATTCATTTTCACAATTAGAACTTGGCATCGAGGACAAGGTTTTATTTCATCACGACGCGCAGATTCTTGACTAAAACTTAAAGATGAAGTACGAAGAACATTTTGTCTTGAAGCTCTAGCAGCATCACAAGTCTGATCGGGATGCCATTCTGCTTTACAGTGATAACAAAAGCTCTTTCCGCAATTTGGTCTTTTACACTCTATTTGTGGACATGATGCGCACCCAGATGCGATCACAGCAAAACTTGAAAAATAAATCAAAAGTAAAGTGAATTATTCCTCCTCCTTTTTATAAATTTACCAAAGGTGTACTAAAGGATATAGTTTGATAAACACATGCATCAACGAAAGGCCTTTTACAAAAACCACAAATTTTAACAATATCTTAATTTTTGTAAACTAGAAAACATTTGTTATGCGTAAAACTTAGTATTTCTAAAATATTCTGAAAACTAAATGGCCATCTTGAAGCGATCAGGGCTTTGGTCCAGAATGAATTATTCAATACTTCGATTCTAAGTGCGTTACCATAATCCCAGCTGTTGGTTGTCGATTCGTAGCGAATTCTTTTTTTTTAAATAAATTTTTTTCAACCGTGCCTATTTTAAGTTACTTTAAGGATGATTTTTTGATGTGACAACTCGTTTTTTATGTCTGAAAGTCAGCCGATATTCTGATCCCAAGCTTTGTGAGTATAAATAGAATTAGAATTATCACAAAAATTTTCCGTCACATATTACTTTTATGTTCACAAAATACAGTCGCTTTTAAATTTTTGCTCGTATATACTTCCGACGTGCAGAGATGATGTTCGGAAAGTGATTTGATGATTTTGACATGTTTAAAGTTGAAAGTACAGATCGAGTGTTAATCGCGAGCTTCGTGTTCACCACTGGATGTGGAGTCCGCGTGCTATGAGTGAGCTACACACCACGTAATACAAACTAGTCAAACTTAGTTAATATATATATATCCACCTATCTATTTACTAAGTTTAAGATAAAGTTCTTTATTTAAAAATTTTCTTATATCTTAATAAATACAATATTGTTACGAAAATTAGCTCTGCAGGCGTATTCGTCTCTCTGGATTGTGCTTCAAAATAAAACCACTACAATTCCTAAACGCAGTTAACAACCAGCAACTACTTTAAGCCTAGGCGTATAGGGAGACGCAAGCCGCGCAAGCAGCACAGCTCAACGCAGTTCAGTTTTTTGTAAATAATGTAGTACCATATAACAGCGTATACAGCGACACAACCGCGTGTGGCGCAGGGATGAACATGCACAGGTCTGCGTCGCGTTGTAGTTGAAATACAGTTTTCGGCGTGCAATCAACATGTTCTCTTCCAAAAATTTAATAATTAATTGAAAAAGTGTGTGGACAGTCCATATTACACCCACATTATATTATAAATATTCTATTTCAAAGTCTGATTCAGACAAAGAACTAATATTGCTGGGTCTATGGAATGGATACGATACACGTGCGTTGGTTTTATAAGATTCGTAGACGCAGTTCACATATGTTCTGGGCCACAAAGTTTCATGTGTGCTGCGATGCGCTGTTCTGTGCTGTGCAGCCTGCGTCTCCGTATACGCCTAGGCTAAGTGTGGCGATTCTGCACGCTGTCGCTGTGCCAGGCACTGGAATGCTTTTACATGGCATGCTTTTATGGGCATGATAATTTCGCTAGAACATTCGCAAAGATGACCACGGCAACACCATATCAATCGGGCTCCTACAACCGTTTTGTTCAATTTTCACTGCTGAAGCCACAGCAATCTTAAAAGCAACACAACACGCAGCCGCTACAAAAAAAAAATTCGTAATCTGCATAGATAGCAACTCCGTAGTCGATGCAATTTTAAACGAAACAAACAACTCCTGGTTAGTGAATCTCATACGGGACATCACAATCAGCAACAACAAAATTAAACTAATGTGGATTCCAAGCCATATCGGTATAGCAGGAAATGAAACAGCAGATAAACAAGCCAAGAACTCAACGCTGCAACCACTTCATACATTCGAATACGTGGAGAAACACGACATACTTCGATTGGGAATGAACTTCTTAAAAACGACAAGAATTGACGCTTGGAAAAATACCCAACACCGGTACACTACCATCAACCCAACTCGCTTTAAACCGCAATACCCAGCAAAAGCATCCCGTGCATCCATTTCGTGCGACTTCGGATCGGTCACTGTAAATTTTCCCACTTACACCTGCTTACAGGGGGAAACCAACCAAATTGTCATTTCTGCAATGAAACAGCCTAACCACTGACCACATTTTAAATGACTGCAAATATCTCGACACAGCACGCAAAAAATTTTTCCCCAATCATCCTTCCCAACTCCTCAAAAACACAGATGGTAAAACCATTGAACTATTTATAAACTTCCTTACATCTGCAAATATTTTACACTTAGTTTAATACATTTTCTCTCATAAAAAAAAGGCAATTTACCAATGAGTCGAAGGCCCTGGCAGCCAGTACTCTTTCTCGTGTAAAATTATAATTGTATTATAATTTTTCTGATTTAAATAAATAAATAAATAAGAACTCATATTGCTGAGTCTATGGAATGAATACGAAACACATACGCTAGCTTTTCGAGATTTGCACAAAATATGCAGTATCATCGCGAGTTATCTTTCCTAATGTTCTGGCGAAATTATCAGGCCCCTAAAAGTATGCCACGCATGTCGGTCGCATTCTAAAAGTAAGCCCCTAAAAGCATGGTAAATAAAAGCTTTCCAGTGCCTTGCACAGCGACAGCGTGCAGTATCGTCACACTGCCCACCACTTACACTTGTTCGTCCCGAACAAGTGCCGAGGCTCCGCCGTAGTAAGACGCCAGGCGCTCCAAACAGACTACCTTCAGCCTAGCGCATCTATTGCTGCAACGTTGAATTCCGTATACCACGTCATTAATCCTGGTCACGACTTTGAACGGTCCTTCCCCTGACGTTTGAAGTTTCGGAGACAAACCTTTCCTTCGTTGCGGCTTGTAGAGCATTACCAGATCGCCTTCTTGGAACCCTGCTGTGTTAGCCCAAAGATCATATCTGGCTTTCTTTTTATCGCTGACTAGTTGGGTGCGGCTCCTTGTAAACTGGTGGATTTCTTCCAGTTCCAACCGCTTATTGACCACGTAGTCAGCCCTAGAGCCTTCCGTCGTGTCGACCACTCCGAACTTAAAGTCAGCGGACAACCTCAACTCTGTGCCGAACACTGCTCGGGCTGGAGCGAGTGATGTCGTGTCGTACGGGGCTGACTATACGCCATCAGGAACAGAGGGATATGCGTGTCCCAATCCTTTTGATTCGTGCCTACCGCTTTCCGCAGATATACCTCCTGCGTCCGATTTAATCGTTCCACCATGCCGTCGGACTGCGGATGCAAAGGAGTGGTACGTGTTTTTCTTATTCCCAGTAGTTCACACACTTCCTTGAATACCACAGATTCAAAATTCCGGCCTTAATCCGAGCGCAACTCCAACGGAACTCCGAACCTGGCCACCCAGTTGTTTACCAGTATTTCCGCGACCGTAGTGGCCTCCTGGTTAGGAATAGGATACACTTCGGGCCATATGCTGATATAATCCATTACCACCAGCACATACATATTTCTTGTCTTGAGTGCTAATTGGGAATGGCCCGGCGACGTCCATGGCAATTCGCTCGAAGGGCTCTCCCATGTTGTACTGCTGCATGCGGCCCGAGATCGTCTTGTCGGCCCTTTCGCAGCCGAACATCGGTCACAGCTCTTAATTCAATGGGCTATTGACTCCTGGTATCCTACCCAATAGAATCGTCTTTTTATTTTGGCAATAGTTTTGGTGATGCCTAGGTGCTCTCCATTGGAGCCGTTATGGTATGCCTCGCGCACAGTGCCTGCATTCGGTTTTGCACGGACGGCGTGACAAGGCATCGGCATTTCTATGACTACAGCCTTTGCGATGTTCTACTGTGTAGTCATAGCTCTGCAGCCGCTCGATCCACCGCGCCAATTGGCCTTCCGGTTCTTTGAAGTTCGAAGCCATTTCAATGCCGCATGATTTGTGCGCATACGAAACTTTTGTCCATACAGGTATTTGTGGAAGAGTTTCACGCATTCCAGTACTGCCAGCAACTTTCTCCTTGTCACACAGTAATTGCGTTCGGATTTCGCCAAAATTTTGCTGTAGTATGCTACATATCACTTATTCTTGACCATCTACTATCTGTGATAGCACACCGTTAATACTGTGTTCGCTTGCATCTACTATATATCGAGTACAAACATCTCTCCGGGGACGGGGAAGGCCAGAATTGAAGCATTGCACAGTTTTCCTTCACTCGTGCAAAAGCTTGCTTTTGCTCTTTGATCCACTCGAAGGCTTGATCCTTTTCTCGTCAATTTGTGCAAGCTGCTGGCTATGTTCTCAAATCCAGGAACGAAGCGTCGGTAATATGTGCACAGGCCCAGGAAACTGCGGAGTTCGTGTAGATTGTTTCGTCGGGCCCAATCTTTCACCGCCATGATTTCGCCTTCATCCGTATGTAAATTAAAACAGTTTCTTTTGTGGGTTTTTAATTAGATCGGGCAAGCTTTAGCTGTGCCTCTTTTGAGTTCCGAATACAAACTGAACTTTATTCTAAACTATAGCCTACCGCGGCAGCCACAATTTTCGGTGACTCACCAGATTCCACAGCAACGACGGCGCCTTTCGTTGGCTCAGCTATTTGAGCTGCGCCTTCCGTTGGCGATCGACAGCTAAGCACGTACTGCAACGTCAGCACAATGCAGCCACTTCGCACGAGTTGCCAGCTAATGCAGGGGTCGCCAAAGTAGCGCAACGTGGCTCTTTTAGCGGGGCGGCTCTTATGTTAACAGCTTGCATTAACTCCTCCCTTTCTAAATGAAGGACATCCGCGGGCTTCTTGAAGCTATCGATAACGACCTGGCGTCTTCTGTTTCGCCTCTGGTATAACTTGAAGAGCATGTAGCAGCAGGTTTCGATTGGGTAGCGCTGACACTACCATTCTCGACTTTCAAAATGTCAGTTAAAGGTTTTGCTATCGAAGCGCAGTCTTTGATGAAGCATGGATAATAACTCGCTAACCCACAAAATGATCTAGTATTGAACAGTGTAGCAGGTTGCGCGTAGTTACGGATCGCGTCTACCTCACTGGGACTTGTTTTAATACCACCCCTGGACACAACGAAGCCTAGGTAGTCGACACTTTCCTTAAAGTGCGATATCTCGCAAAATACCTTCATATTTGCTTCATATAATTTGCTCAACACGCATTTTATTTGTTCGACATATTCCCAGGCACTTTCCGAAAAAATAATTACATCATCGATGTAAACATGCATGATTTCCCTATTTGTTCTCCGGCATAAATGCAGCATAGCGAACCCTCGTGAAAAAATAAATGAGTATGCTTTTATATAGAGGGTTGGCTCCTGAATCTAACAAACTAAAAGTTTTGTCGGGGAAACGTCCACAAAAGGCGTGGTTCACGGTCAAAGTTCAAAGTTTTTATCAAAAAAACTCAATTTATCTCCTACTGATTTACACGATATGGGTATCAAACGAAAGGTCTTTTTCATACCTTTCTACTAATGTACAACATTAGACACAAAAAATGCGCTAATAAAAAGTTGTTAGCAAAAAAAAAAATTTTATAAACATTTTTAATAACGGTGCATAATAAAGGTGCAACAAGTTTGTTACCATGTTGTAGCCTGTGAAATTCCCTTTACAATGAAATATAAAACATTTGATATTTTTGTGATTACACTTTTATATTTAAATTGAGTTAAAAGCTTCTGCCTGCAATATTGAAATGGCGTTTATGAAAGTTATTGCTTAGGCGCGATCTTTTACAATCATAGGAATTTAATATAAAAATACTGTACGCTCCTTGCTGAACCTGATCCCCTAGTTACTCCCATGAGGTTTATCTTTCAAGCAGCCCACAAAAGGTACTTTAAGGCAGGTTTCTACCTTGTGCGGCCGAGAAAACATGTTTTTTTTGAAAAAGTTTTGATGGGAAGGTTTTTAAGATAAACACTGGAAATTTTTTTCAGATGTAGGTATATGTTTATTGTACAAGTAAAAAAAGTTTCAAAATAAAATATGCAAAGGGGGGGAGGGGGCCATCGAGCAATGCCGGCAGGACTTCCTTACTCGCGGAAGTCCTGCCGCTGTTTGAGATGACTTGAAACACAAAAATTAAATTTTTTCTTATTCTTATTTTGTCTATGGCTGGAACTAGGATTTAAAAAAAAAATGAAAAATGAAAGATATATGCGATTTTGACTAAAAAACTCAATTTTTACCTACTTTTTTCAATACAAATTTATATTTTTAATGAGAAAAAATTATTATTTCTTGAAGATCCTAGTTCGTGCCATAGCTAAGACCTTGATAAATTACTGTTTAAAATTTCGTAGCTATTGCTCAACTCGTGTGGCCTAAATCACTTCCGCAAGGTCAAAAAATGTAGTTTTGAGAAAAACGCATTCAAAGTTTTGCTTCAGCGGCTCGGCGCGCTCGACACCGCTACCTGTTTCGATAAATTGCTTCCGTAATTCGAAAGATTTCAACTTCAAATTTTGGGAGCGTATTCTACAATCATGTATTAATCCAAAAATGCATGAAAAAAAAATCGATTTTTTTAACCGCACAAGGTAGAAACCCCCCTTAATACAGAAAAAAGTGGTTTACTTCCACCCTGCACCTCCTGGAAAAGTACCGTTGAACGGTAAGCAAAGGATATAAGTGTGGAAAAGTACCGTTGAAGGATAAACGAAGGAAAAAGAAAAAATTTACATTTTTATTTCAATATGGACCACATGAATCCCTTCAAATTGTACCAGCTATTTGAAAGTGAAGAGGCTTTTGAGATCAGCGAAAATGTCCTTGAAAAGTTAATGGAAAGGAAAATAATATGTTTTGCAATTGTGCAAAACCTCTGATTTCGTCGATGGCTATCTGGCAAAGTTTATGCTTCTTAAAGAATGTAAAGCTAGAAAGCAGGACCTATTGAAAACGTTTTTTTAATACGGCAGGTACTTTGTACAACCCCCTACAGCCCTCATTGTCCGAAAGTGATGGCGAAGATGACTACGAAATTACTTTGGACCAAAGGTCAAGTTAGAAAAAATATAAATATATTAGTTAAAAATATATATTGAAAAACAACAAAAGGATACATTTTTATATTTCACTGTAAAGGGAATTTCACAGGCTACAATATGGATATGGAATTTCGAGAAAAAAATCCGTTTTAAAAAATTTTTATAAATTTTTTTTTTTTTTGCTTAAAACTTTTTATTAGTGCATTTTACGTATCTAATGTTGTGCATTAATAGAAAGGTATGAAAAAGACCTTTCGTTTGATCGCGTATATCACTTGGAGATTAATTGAGTTTTTTTGGGGGCGTTTCCCCCGCAAAATTTTTAGTTTGCGTCACAAAAGTACGCTCTATATGGCCCAATTTTCAGTTTTTATTTCATGAGGGTTCTCTATACTGCATTTGTTCCTGTTCACGTAGCACGTCGTCGATGGCCCTCTGGAAAATGCTAGGCGCATTCTTTAGGCCAAAAAGAAGCCTACAGAATTCGATTTTAGATCAAGCGTTGTGAATTACTTTTCTTTTTTCAGGTTCGACAATATTACCGTTATATTTAGAATCGGACTTTTGTCATCGAGTTTTGTGGTTCAGTTTCCTAAAGTCGATGACAAGACGTTTTTTCCCCGTTCCCCTGTTCGTCTGTTCCTTTCTTATCCACAACCCAAATTGGATGGTTAAAGGGTGACTTGGATGGTCTGATTATCTCATTCCGTAGTAATACTACGTTTACACAGCGAGATTAACTCATCGAGATTACGATAATCTCGTTGCCCGTTTACATAGAGATTAACTTGAATAAGATTAATCCAACACACAAACCTTTTCGCGCTACATGCCCTTCGCCAACAAAGAAACGCATTATTCCTTGCAATGATTAATCCAACACACAAACCTTTTCGCGCTACAATTCATTTTTTTGTTTATTTTTGCATGACTTCGCTTAGTGATGATACAAAAATAATCGATTTCAGCCAAATTTACAGAGTTGCATTGGGGAAATACGAGATTACTTTGTGAGATTAACTTTTAATCGCCCTTTTTGCGAGGTTAACTTTGTATGGGTAATCGCGCATTTTGATACGAGATTAACGACTTAATCGCGCAAATCGAAATAATCTCGTCGGTGTAAACGAAGTATAAGTCGCGTATTTCGGTATTCACAAAATCTGCCACCCCAATAGGATAAGGGTATAGCTACGAGTAGACTGGGTCACCATTTCCAGTGCGAATAGTGGCTACGATGTTAGTGCTAAAAGGATCTCGTTAGGATCTGAGAAAGCCCCCATACAATTTTTAAACATTTTCTTAAATTAACCACTCACTACCTGAGGTACCTCTATTTCCACCGCCTGTGTGAAATTCACATTAACACACTTTAGAAATTGTATCCTTTTGGAGCCGGTTTGGAGCCGGATACAGACGTATTTATCTTTTTGTTCCTAAAATCTAGTGTGGCATCCATCCGCGTTAGCAGATCAAGGCCAATTATCCCATCGAACGTTGAAAGAGAGGGAAAAATGAAGAAGACACTACTTGTGCCGAATAAGTTGACGACGCACTATTCCTTAATACTATTGAAGCCATGAATGGACTTCACTAAGAAAGGATTTTCAACTGGTATTACGTGCTTAAGAGTTACCCCAATCCGGAGAATATTTTGACACAAAAGCAATAAACAATAATTAGCATTATTTACGTGTATCGCTTTTGTCAAGTGTCACTTCAGCGACCCACTTAAAATTCCTTGGAATCGCATTGCACACCGCAATGCACCAGGCATTTTAGCGACCCACTTAAAATTCCCTGGAATCGTATTGCACACCGCAATGCACCAAGCATTTCAGTGACCCACTTAAAATTCCTACGAATCATATTGCACACTGCGTTGCACCAAACATTTCATAATCAAATCCGCCCTTTCGGCATAATTCTTATTGCCGAAATCGCACTTGACCACAGCCACTTGAACGCAGACTAACTGACGACGCGTTTTTCCTCCGGTCACCGTACCGTACAGAAGAAATAGCTGACGTGCCTGTAACGCTTTCCCTTTGGTTTGCGCATGCATTGATTATTATAAATAGTACTAGAAAACAGAAATAAAGGCAGTTGAAGATTGATCATCCAAGTAAGCGGTGTTTCATTTAATCAAGACCACAGAGTTTTGCTTAGTGTTTTGTCGAAACCACAGAGTTTTGCTCTACACCAAAATCGCGGGATTCATACTTTAACCAAAATTCTTAAGCACGTTTAGAGGCTTGATATAATTTTTGGATGCCCCTGTATCAATCAATAATTGTATCTTTTTCAAACCGACCCATTATTCGGTCTTTTTTTCTGCCTGTCCGTACCCCTGGCCCCGATTACCAAAGTGCTGCACTGGACCCTGAGATGTGCGATTATTATGCTGTTACTGTGTAGGCTGTCCAAAACGCTGCGACGTATCAGCATCCATCGGCTGTACCGGTTCCGGTCTTTGGAGAGCGCATTGTTCGAACCTTGCAACCTGATAAAATGAGGGTTTTTCGCGCGGTAGGCATCATTTGTCTGATACTTTCCAACTGCATACCTGTCCCTAGCCGGTTGTCTTGATTCGATCTTCTGGGCCTTATCCTCCAAGCTCCTAGCGTAATTGCTTGCAAACAAATACCGCTCATGGTTTGATTCAACCTCCTGAGCTAGCGCTAGAGCCTAAGAAAGATCCTTTGGCCGTGTATAATTTATATTTCTTTATATAAGTTCACTTCAGGGGACGTAATCGTCATGTTGTCTAATCGGTGGCTAGCGCCCGCCCAATGTAGCCCGTTTAGCACACGTTCCACTAGCCGCTCGAATGTCGCTGGTGCGTTGCAGAGTCCAAACGGCATGGCGGTGAACTGCCACAACCCATCGCCAACACTGAAAGCCGTTTTCTCCTTGTCTTCGTCTGCAAGCTCTATCTGCCAATAGCCGCTGCGTAAGTCGAGCGTGGAGAACCACTGCGTGCCTGACAGCGTGTCCAGGGTGTCATCGATCCGAGGTAATGGATAACTGTCCTTCTTGGTCACATCATTGAGTTTCCGATAGTCCACACAAAACCGGGTACTGCCATCCTTTTTCTTTACTAGCACGACCGGCGAGCACCAGGGGCCCGAAGAAGGCTCTATGACCTTTTCTTTCCGCATGTTTTCGATCAAATTTGTGACCTCTTCCCTCTTGGCGGTTGGCGGATCGGTTTTGCACTTCCGGTGTCGATGTTGTGCTTCACTATGGCTGTTCTTCCGCCTGCTTCTGCCGCAAATATTGACCCATAGTGCAGCAGGAGTGACCTCGCCTTCTGTTTCTGCTTGGCCGTGAACTCGCTGCTCCACTGGTTCTCCTGCGGTATGACGTCCATGTTAAAACTGCACTTATTTCCTCCGGGTGGGCTACTCTCGCAATTGACCACTGCTACGGCTTCCCTACACTCGCCAATTACCTCATCTTTTCCGACATATCTGGGTGCATTCAAGGGGTTCAGTATTCTGACTGGTATTTTGCCATTTTTGGGTTCCACTAATGCACGTCCTATGATTATGTTGTCGTGTCCTTGTTCCGATGCTTCTACAACCCACAGCCGACTTGTCCCATCGCCCTCGTCCACCTTTGCCCATACAATCGCCTCGGAATTCGCTGTATCTTCTGGTGTTGACACGAGATAATTTTTCTTACCGCCACGCCTCGCTCATAGGCAGAGTGCAGCGGGAATTCAATGTTGGCATACTTCAGCACATTTTCTTTCAGGTCCACTGTAAACCCGTGCATAATCATGAAATCCACGCCGATAATCACGTCGTCCATTATATCCGCGACGATGAACGCATGTTCCAGGCTTTTGGTGACCAGAGCAATCGTTTATGTCACTTTTCCTTTTAATGGCCCCCGATTGCCAGTCGCTGTCCTCAGCTATATGCCATGCAGTGGTTCCCAATTCCTCAGAAACTTCCTTTTTAGTATTGAACTTAAAGCGCCATAAAGTGCTGGGGTGTCGTTTCAGCTGCGAGACGAGGACTGTGAGGTTGCAATTTGTGACGGTCTCTTAATCACCACTCAGACATTCCGGAACTGATTTTATTACCTCAGCCGCAAGACCTTTAAGCGCCAGTGGCAATATCCACCCTTTTCTGATATCGGTCCACTGATTCCCAGAGCAGTCTGGTCGAGTTGTAGTTTGAATGTATGGAACGACGTAGCACCATAATAAGTAGGCACTTCTGTTCTGGTGGCAGGACTTTCCTGAACTGGCGGCAACCATTCTTACGACTGTACCTCTTTAAGCCGCTCGCCTATGTTTCTGTTCATCGAATGTTCCAGACTGTCAACTCGTTTGTCCAGGGAATTATCCAGGTCGTCAACTCGTTTATCCAAGTGTTCCATTCGAGTTCCCAGGTGCTTCACCTTCACATTTAGCTTATCGGAGATTTCTTCCATTTTCTGCTCCAAGCGCACCGAATATTCCATTTGCTTTGCCACTTCTCTTCTTTTTGCTATTTCCGGATTCGTAGTGTCCATTTTGGCTGACATTTCACTATTTTCAATCTCCATTATTGCTGACAATTCACATAACAATGTCGCGGAGGTTTCTTGGAACATGCCTGTCATCGCCACATGCAACTGGCTCATGTCCATTCCTTGCAGCGGCGCGACATCCGCAGCCGTGGTATGCAGCGACGCAGCACCAGCAGGCCACTCCCTAAACTTGGCCGGCGCCTCCACCTCCTGCGTTCCGTTTTGTGCCTCACAGACCTCTCGCAAGTAGAGCTGCGACTCCACGTTTCCCCCAGCAGTCGGCAAATTCCAAGCAGCCAACTCCTTTTTCAGCTGGTCCACCTCCAGTTGCTCGAGCTTTACCATGTCTGCGTTTTATGAGTTTTTTTTTTGTTCTATTTTCAGTAGCTCAATCCCACTTCTGACACTAAATGTTACGAAAATTAGTTCTGCAGGCGTATTCGTCTCTCTTGATTGTGTTTCAAAATAAAACCACTACAATAAATAAACGCAGTTAAAAACCAGCAACCACTTTACTTACAATTTCATTCTCTACTGTTTTTACACTTATTACTTATTAGGATACCCCGTGTAGCACCTTTGTTAGCTAAAACCAAACTCTGCGCTGTACCCGCCGCCTTTTATACTTGTTTGCTTGTCGCGCAGATCATTCTCGCACATTCCAATTGGACTTACAATTTCCAGTATCATCGCGAGCCATCTTTGCGAATGTTCTAGCGAAATTATCAGGCCCATAAAAGTATGCCACGCAAGTCGGTCGTATTCTAAAAATATGCCCCTAAAAGCATGCCAAGTAAAAGCATTCCAGTGCCTTGCACATCGACAGCGTGCAGTATCGTCACAATATCAAACCTCTTTTATAAAGACTGTACGATATTGACTTTAAGATTATCGGTAGGAAATATCTTGGTAACAAAATTGTTCTTAGTTTTTAAAACCTAACATTTTTCTAACTTGTAATTTATACTACCTTATAAAAAACTTTATTTGTTTGAGTACCTAGATCATAGAAGGGCACGCTGCTACTCGCGAGTAGCAGCGACGCTTACTCGCGTATACGAATACAAAGCAGCGAAGTTCCGAGCGCAGCTTCAGTGTCGTGTCAGACTTCATGCAAGCAACTCCATGCTCGTTTGCGGCTCGCATACTGCGAATATTTACGTTTTTGTGTACACTGAGTATTCATGTAAATCAGAAAATGTTTAAGGTTGAATGGGAAATACAAATTTTTTTCTTTTCCTTTTTTTAGTTCCTGTTATACCTGTCCGTTATTTGTCCGTCCGGCTTTGATATTTTTACGCTAGCAATATTTTTCAAGTTAAAACATTAGAGCTAAAAAAATTTACGCCTTAATTTTGTGCAGTGTTTTTCACGCATACATTGCCAAAATGCGTGGTTGTGTTAGTGCCCATCACTGACCTAGATTCACTTAAAATTAACTTATATTATTACATACACTTAATTCAAATAAACTTCCTATATTTTAAACCGTCAGTCACGAACCCAACAATATTTCCCCAGCCCTCAACTCCTATTCCATTTAATTTACTTAATATTTCCTCAAAATTCAATGTATCTGTACCTTATTCTTTTTAATATCGGACATTTCCCTAAAAAATGCATGTTGTGCCCTCCACATTGTTCAAGTAAAAAGCTTTGCAAAACTCAAAACTTATTTTCTCACTTCATTTTTTACTTCTCTTTCGTCATATACGGGACAATACGAGTATATGAAGTAATTGCAGGCAAACACCACTTTATGACTCAATAAATAGAATAAAAACTTCCATGATATTTATTACTCTTACTCCCTACAATTTAGTAATGGCAATACTTTTAACTTTTCTCATATAAAAAGACACTTCTTAGATGCAGTTATCTCTAAAAACTGGACAAAAATTATTGTATGTTGTTTTACAAACAATTGGAAAAAACAAAAAAAATTTAACTAAATTAAAAAACTATGTGCATCTTTGCTGAGCGGCTACCAATCTGGAGTCGGCAAACTCTTCTACATTAGTGCAATTGTCAGTTTCCTCTGTTGCAGAGAAGTGTTACGATTTATGGAGCTCACCGTAGCGTTCTTTGATAAAGGTTATTTGAAATTATTTGTAAAATAGAAATGCTTTCTACTAAAAAAACGGAGCAAGCACAATTCAACGAATCAGCAACCGCTTCCACAAATACCCACTTCTTCTCGATTTCGTCGCGTGAAACCGTTGACAACGTCCAGGTGTTTTTCCACCCACATAGGGAAACCTGCATCGGAACAAATGCAGTATAGCGAACCCTCATGAAAAAAACCAAAAATTGGGCTATATCGTGTAAATCAGTTGGAAATTGAGTTTTTTTGATAACAACTTTGAACTTTGACCCCGAGCCACACCTGTTGTGGGCACTTCCCAGGCAACATTTTAGTTCGTTAGACTCAGGAGTCATACCTCTTTGTAATAGATACACTGCATTTATGCCCTTGCATCTGCTTGCTATTCGTTGTTTGCAGCCTAAAACAGTATACGCTTGTTGCAATTAACCCTTCTGTCAATACGAAAAATTTCCACCTATTATCAATACGAAGGTACCCGGGTACCTTCATACAATTTGTATGGGAAAAGTGAAAATAATAGCGTAACAATTTAAAAAATCGTTGTTGGCTTACAAAACAGAGCGTTATTTATTGATAATTTAAGTTAAAAATATTAAACACATATTAATAGTGCAATAATTTTTGCATTTTCGTGTTTTACGTTGTTGCTTACGTTAATCGGAACAGTTATAGCATGACTAATGGGCTTTTGGCCAGTGGTCCAAGTCTCGATTTGTTCCTCCAGACGCTTGCAGAAACGAACATAAAGGTTTCTATGCTCCGCAAACTGCTTCAAAACCATTTTTAGTGTAAAAATTGTGATAGCAAGGGCATTGTTTTGTCTATTCTGAATTTTCGGCATCCACGGTGCACACAGGATTTCATTTTAGAAGGCGTACTGCATACAACTTTTGACCAAAATACCATCTGAAGTCAATGCGTCACCCATAATTTTTGTAGCTAGCAAATATGTGGGGAGTTTGAACCACCAGTACCCCCTCACGTCACCTTCTCAAGATATTCTCCACAGCATCTGACTTTTTTTGTGGTGTCTAATTTATGTATGTTGTGAATATTATATGCTGCCAAGGTGCAAATATTGAGCATACCACCACTTACCACTTTTTCGTACAACTTTTAAAAATGCAATGGGTCCACATTTGAGCCATAACGTCTAGCGACCTTTGTACTATTGTAAATGCGAAAGATTTTTGGTTTCGGGTTGTCCCCTGGCATTGCTTTGCCGTGGTGCATAGTTGAAAGAACCACCCAGCTTCATTGCTCTTTGGAAGATACAACTCCAAAGTTTTGGCGCTGTAAAACCGAATATCGATGACTTTAGGGGTCGAGTATTAATTTTTAACACCAAAGTGAGATTTTTTGCGAATAGGTATTCTGCCAGCGCCTCAGAAGTAAAAAGGTTATCCGCTGCAGCATTGCGGACGTAAGGTCTAAAGCTTTGAATAAATATTTTAAATTTTTTTGCGCCTACTTGGGTCTTACATACGTTGGCAATTGCCTACTTAGTTTTCCAGAGTAAACGTCTCTTTCAAAGGGTAAAACATCTTGGAGTAACACGTATGTGAAGTCGATGACTTCGAACGAATGTCCTGAATTCAACCACAGAATAAACAGTATACAGAATGCGCATGTCGACCAGCGAAGCAATCTGAATTTCGGATGCGGGCCGAAAGCAGCAGGAGGGAGGTAACAGAGTTTGTTGAACAGAACTTTTGTCTCTGTTAATTTCTCGTGCCACGATGATCTCTGTTATTGTCAACTTCGGTAAGTGCCGAGTGGTGCAGAGCGAGTTCGTGCGCTCGATGCCGGCCATAGAAGTTACTGTTATTTTCAATGAAGCGAATGAAGGGCGATGTGCTATCGTTGTCGTTGTGTTGATCAGCGAATGAAAATTTTGAATTTTTGTTTCTGGCTGACATTGGCTGGCAATTCCCGACGTGTGTTGGTTAATAAGAACAATTGTTTTTCATGTTATATTGCGACCGTCAAATTGATGGTCAAGCAGGCGTACCTTCGCCTGGCTAATCGACTCTGGGCGGAGGAGAGCCTTTGCAGGATCTCCAGAGAAACCTGGCCGTCACTTAACCATGGCAGAACACGCGAATTACTGCGACTAAAGCGGAATTCCATCTACTCCACAGTTTCTGTGCTGACGGGACACTGGACGAACGGCGATTACGCCAGGAGACTCGGACTCCCCTTCAATGACCATTGCCGCAGCTGCGATGATGCGGACGAGGAGGAGAGTGTTGAGCACCTGATGTGCCACTGCCCAGCACTAGCGAGGAGACGACTCCGGGTGCTGGGTGCGCCGTTCTTCAGCGGTTTGGCCGACCTCACAGGACCCAGCATCGGCCGCATCGCCCGATTCATTACGGAATCGGAATGGCTCCTGCCTGACGGGCCGTATCTTTGGCCTAAGTGAGCTCTTCTAGCTGCCACCCTAACCTAACCTATCCTATTATGAGGTTTCGCTAATTTTGGCTTAAATGACTTCTCGCCGCGATTTATTATTTTATACCTACGCCTTTACACACTCTAAGCATTCAGTTTATTTTTGTTTGTCAAACCTAAAAAAAATTAGAGGCGCCGAAGAATCGTAATTACAAATTTGTGCATTTAATCAAGTAATGTATGTACATATCTATTATAAAGCAAAAAGCTATAAGAAAAAATTAAGTACGCAACAACGATCCCGAATGATGGCAGAATAAATTTTTTGTTTTGCTTTTTTTTCGATATATGTACGTACATCCACCATTTAAAGGATATTTCGTACATAACGATTGTACCAAATCGTTTAACTATTTATCATCAATATTAGTGTGATATCTTTATACCGTAGTGACTTTTTAAGTCGATAAGTTACCCCCTTTTGACATTCGTTCTCATATATTTTTGCACGCTACACTCCGTCGTAAAATTGCTACCGATAGCGTAATAATTCAAATTCAATGTTTCATTTCCTAGCCGGCAACAATAACAACAACCATAGCTTATTGCTCTTCTCCCCATATATGTAAGAAGCAAGTGGCACTTCGTTTTGTTGGCCGACAACAACAGCAACCACAGCCTGACGCTATTTTCCTTCAATAGCTTCGCGGAGCCGCATGCGATCATTACTTTCTTCTTATCTCTGTGCTGTTTGTTCTGTGAAATAACAGAAACGAAAGCTGTCTAGTGCTGTTCGTAATGTTAATAGCAGAGGACGTAATGTTAAATTAACAGTGGTCGTAATATTACGACCCCTTAACATTTTTGAATTTGTATGAGATGCGCGTTTTATTATAGCCTATTTCCACCGAGCGCTTAAATGCATTTAAGGGCTCTGTTAAGCTTGAGAACTGTCAAGCGTTTCCACCAAAACTGAGTTAAATGCAACAGCTGGTTTTTGTTTACATTTTTAATTGGTCAAGCCAAATTCTGCATTTATTTCTGGGCAGCCACAGCTTACCCATCGCCGCCATCTCCTTGAATACGTATGTATGGTTTCTTGTAGCCCCTCTACTGCAAGAAAACCAATTCGCTTTCCTTTTCAACAGTCTAGGAATGATTGCGTTTTCATATTTGTGAAAATTTATTTCATTTGTCAATGTTTATTTCATTTATGAAAGTTGTCAGCTGATTGATACCAGAGCTGTCTGAATTTTTAATGTCAAGAGGGTTAGTGAGAAGTTCCACGTTTTTGATTTTCTCTTTCAGCATTTATTATTGGCAAATAATAGAAGTTTTGACTTTGATTATGACAGACGATATGTATTTTTACGAAAAATTCAGTAAAAAGTAATTGTCTTAGCAAAAAATCTACCACCCCGAACGCAATTCGAATCCCCTCTTTCGTTTGTGTTCGTACGGCTCTTGCTTTGCTCCAGCTTTTAACATAACATATTCTGTTAGACGTCTGTAAACGGCAAAACTGAGTTAACTCAGTTTTGAAAGTGAGTTAACTCACTTTGATACAAAAACAATTGCATGGGAATTAGAGCATTTAAATGCGATGTTAAATGCATTTAAGCGTTAAATGCATTTAAGGCCCGGTGGAAATAGGCTATTACTGTTTATTCTGTGATTCAACTTATCTTTGAATACAACTTTGATTTCAAATTTAAAATTTGGTACACTTGAATATGAACGACTAATTTCACGTTGAAATTGTATTGTTTTACTGTATTTTGTATGAAGGTACCCGGGTACCTTCGTATAGAACAAAGGGGTAGTGTTCAAAAATCGGTTCCAAAAGTTATACAGAAAAAGTTTTCTTTCTATATAAGTTATCTAATAGGTAGTCAATTGATATTTAGGAAGATACTAAAAATATCAGCATAGCGTGCCTTGGCCGAAAGTAGGATATTTTTAATTCAAAAATGCAAAAGGTTCGTATTGACAGAAGGGTTAAATGGAAATTTTACAATAGTACAAATTAAACCTACATTTCAAAATACTTTTCTGCATATTTTTCTGATGGAATTCACAGAGTAAAATGTTTGTATTTTCCCCATTGGAATTTTAGTCACGACAGAAAGTTTGTCCCAGAAATTTTTCAAACATTCTTACTAATCATTCTTTAAGACTTACACCATTTCCTAGACATAATGGTACTTAAAGAAATTGTTTTAAAGACATAGAATACAAATACATACAAAAAAGCAAAGTTTTCTAACAAAATTTTAGCTTACCAGCTATCAGCAGTTGTGGTATAAGGAGTAAAATTTTTTAACTACAGGAACTTCTACACAATCATGTCCACATCCACTTGGCCTAATCTCGCATTATAACATGATACAATTAACAAGATAAACTAAGTACGGAGAGCCACGAAAACTACGTGCGAGAAATGAGTTGTCGTCAAATGATCTTATTAAACAGGGTGGTTTGCTGCAGTTTAAATTTCGGACTAAAAAGAAGATCGCCAGAGTGACACCAGTATCAAAAAGTTCAGTTTTGAAACCTAAAAATTGCTAACAACTTGCATATGCCTGTTTTTATATTAATATTATAATATATAATTACATATATATTATATATATAATATATTGTTGCGAAGAAGCAATGTGCTGAATGCTTGTCTATGCACGAACGCTTTTCCAAGCATACTTTTAGGCATGCACTTTCAAGTACGGCGAATTTGGTATAATTCGCTTGGTGTTACTCCGATATGGCAAGGATGGTTCGCGAACTGTGCGAGAATGGTCGAGCGTGTTCCAATTGGAAGTTGCAAGAAACTTCGGCGCGATAAGAAAACTGGTATATAAGCAGCGCTGCGCGGCGCAACAAGAGGAGTCTGTGTTGAGCAAGCAAAGGGGAAACATGCAATAGTAGTAGTAAAGTAGTAACAAGTGTAAAATTGTAAATAAAGTGATTGTTGATTTTTGTCTGCGTTTGCGCTGAATAACTGAAGTAGTTTTATTTTCAAGCACAATCCAGTATACGAACTGGTCATTTTCGTAACAATATATATTAATATTATAAAAGTAAAAGTAAAGTAAAGTAATTACAGTAAAGTAAAGTAAAGTAAGGTTAGGTAAAGTAAAGTTGATATTTCAGAGGTTTTACACTAAATTCATATTTTGGAGTAATCAAGTAATCAGGGTAAAAGTGTTCATATTTTAGGGTGTTTATATGTTGTGATGCTAATATTATCACGAGTTCACTGTATTTCTTAGATTGTCGCTTTAGGATATTGAAATAAAACTTGTTAGGGAGAAATTTCAAAAGTTCAACAAAAAAGGGTTAATTTCAAGTTATTTTAAAGCTTAGCGAGAAATAACAACTCACCTGCAATCAGGTCCAGGGCACCACCTTGAATCAGGGTCTGACACAAGATATCTTCTGATCATGAAGTCTTCATATTTATTTTTATACTCTGGAAAATCCCTTAGTAAATATTCAATATTATTGGGATGAATTGCTGAAGAACATTGAGGACAAGCTGTAAAAAAATTTAAACATACAAACATACTATTACAACTACAACTTAAGCATGCAATTTGTAGTGTATTTTTTTCACGTAACTTGTATCCTCAGCGATCAGCTGAGGAACCTCCGGCAGCGGCCAAACGCGCCAGGACCTCTCCGACCCCGACGGTCAGTAAACGAAGCTTTCGCTCCTTCAGAGAGGCTGCAAAAGATAGCCTCACTCTGGCGGTTATAGATCGCAGCAACACGGATGGCTCGATCTCGCCCAAAAACTGGTCACTAGTGGAAAATAAGCTGTGGCCAGCTTACATTGAAGTGCTGGCCAAGAACCCGGGTCCACCACCGTGCTGCCGCGATTTTGGATGGTTCCAAAATCGTGTAAAGCTTACTTCGTGTGCGGATCAGCGCTCTGCCGAGCTTTACACGCTGGCACTGGCGAAGTCTGGCCTGGTGCACGGCTTGAAGCCGTAACGAGGGACAATATCCCAAATCGTCTCCGTTCTCGGACGAGGGTTCCGGCAATTTATTCCGACCCTGGGACCATACTGCAGCTAATTACGCTGGGTAACCCTGATCTTCCTACCGCCGACTGGCATATCCTGTATCCTCATTAAAAAACATATTAACGCGTTTTTTCTTACCAGTTTCAGTGATGCAGATAGCGTAGTGGCGGCGCTGGCCACAGCATGGCCCCCGATGACTCCGAGGATCCCCCAAAGATTCTGCAGAAAAACGTAGTGGCGGGGGCTAGGAGGGACAAAATGCCGTTGGTCATCGGAACAGGCGCCAATGCGCACCACAGCATTTGGGTCAGTTCGGACATAAACCCGCGAGGTAAGTCACTTTTTGAATATATTGTTAGCACCAATCTATATGTTGCAAACACTGGGCATGAGCCCACTTTTATAACCTCGGTTCGTAAAGAGGTTCTTGATCTCTCGTTAGCAAACGAATTTGCCACTAATTTGCTCAAAGAATGGAGAGTCTCCACCCAGTACTCTTTCTCGGACCACAGATATATAGATTTTCGCATAGAAGTCGCAACCCCTCTGGTCACCTCTTATAGAAACAGAGTCCGAACTGACTGGGACAAGTTCAGAGGAATTTTTGCGAGATCACTGCCAACTGATAGTCCCAGTAAGATTGACTCAGTCCATAAATTTTATAATGCGGTAGTTTCCCTTACAGCTGCTTACAAAGTTGCCACTGAGGGGTCATGCCCTGTGAGACAACTCTGGGGTAATACTAAACCTAATTGGTGGAACTCTGAGGTAGCTGTGCTTAGAAGGGAGTGCCGCAAACTTTTTAATCGCGCTAGGGCGACAAACGACTGGTCCGAATATAAAGCCAGACTAAAGCCTTTTAAAAAAGCGGTAAGATCTGCTAAGCGATCCTCCTGCAGGCAGTTCTGCCAGAATATAGGCTGCAACTGTGAGGCCAGTCGCTTTCGCATGATCCTCGCTTCCTGTCCAGCGGTCCCTAGTTTTCTGCAAAGGGAAGACGGTTCCTGGACATCGTCAAGCCAAGAGACAATCGAACTCCTGGTTGACACTAATTTTCCGGGCAATAGTTGTACTGACGCACAGTGGGGCGTCCGTGGCCAAAAATAAAAAAATAAAAATATTTTTTTTGAAAAAATAAGTAAGCACGATCGAAGCCAAATCTCCATCTAATCTATATCAAAAGGAATTTTAAAAAAATTTTGTTTTGTAGTCTCACGAAAGTTTTAAACTTCATATATTGCGTGAACACAAATTTAAGGAAAAATAAAAATTTAACCTTGCGAAACTAAAGATGTGTTTTCTTATGGTTACAGTTATTATTTTAATATACCTGATTTGTTATTTTATGTTTTAGGTTTTTATAGTCAGGCAATGCCTTTTTTTTTGTTTTGGTTATTACTGTTCGCTAACTACCGTTATTTGAACGTAGAGCCATTTTGAGCACCAGAAAGAGTTTAAGTGCAAACTTCAAAATTAAATATCTCGAAAAGCCCTAGGGAGCCTTTCCAATTTCGATTGTTTCACTAAATTACAAGTATGTAGAACACGTTTGCAAAGTTTCAGCTGCAGAGGCCTGCAGACCCGCATGTAATTCCTTTTTTTTATAGTGGCATCTTTTATACAATTTCGTAAGCTATTTTATGTGTAGCTGCCGTCGCGTAGTTTAACTCGACCGGCTGGCACTACAAATGCATGCAAATATTTGTGGAAAATAAACTTAGGAGCGAATTGAAGAGGGGCCAACATGAAAAACATCGAAAACTTAAAAAAATGGCAAAATATAGGTTGCGGTGGCTGCCTCTGTATGAGACACACTTAGGTCTCTTAACGGGCCCGTTGTGATACCACAGATTCCACGCGTTTGAAATGCGTATGCAACACTTTTTTTTTCAACATGTGATACAACACACATTTCAAACGGATGGGGAAAGGGAGGGGAGGGGACCTACAGTTTAACGCCGAGTCCGAACGGCAATTGGCAGTTTTTTTTAATAGACATACATATGTACCGATTAATTAATTTGAGGCTTATACGAACTTTTAAAGTAGGCGTGGTAGACTGCCCATTTTTGGCACAATTATAGATTATACTTCAGTGATATTGTGTATAAAATTTTATCTTTCTAGTGTTAGTAGTGGCCAAGTTATCGAATAACGATTTTTTCATGGGGGGTGGGCGTGACAGTAGTCCAATTTTCACAAGTTTTCGTATTTTTCTTAATTAGGCTAAAAAAAGGGCGGATACCAAATTTCGTCAAAATTAAACCACGTTTACTATTTTTGGCCATGCGATATATGGGGACGCCCCACTGTGTGACGTAACTATCCTGGGTACAAAAAGATCATAGCATGGGGTGAAAGACATAGTCAGCAGCGAAAAACTGCACTGGGCTATAAATAGTTTTCTGCTCTTCAAGTCTCCAGGGCCTGACGGTATTATCCCAGCTGATCTGCAACACACATCAGACTTGGCCGTACCGTGGCTTCTGGAGATTTTTGTAGCTATTCTACACTTATCTCACATTCCTACTTGGACTGAGGTAAACGTGATCTTCATACCTAAAGCGGGGAAGGTCTCTCACTCGAAAGCAAAATATCACAGGCCTATTAGCCTGTCCTCTTTTCTTCTCAAAATCTTTGAAAGGCTCATTGACTTTTACATTAGGGATAAAGTGGGTCATCTACTTTCACCCAATCAACATGCATATACGAAGGGCAAATCCGTGGAGACGGCTCTTCACGCACTCGTGAGGCAAATGGAATACTCCCTTCTTTTCAGAGAATTCACCTTGGTCTCTTTTCTCGACATTGAGGGAGCTTTCAACAATATTATTCCGGCGGCCATTACTGGCTCACTGACCAACTTGAAACTATGCAAGCCGATAGTGGACATAGTTCATTTCCTTTTAACAAATAGGGTTATCAACTCCTCGCTAGGTTACTCCTCCGTGAGGAGGTGGGTCACCAGAGGCACCCCACAGGGGGGTCCTCTCTCCTCTCCCTGCTTTTGCAACTGAGCTGTACGGGGTGTAAGATAGTTGCATACGCAGACGATGTGGCTATAGCGGTGTCTGGGAAGAACCTTCCGACACTGGTCGATCTTCTTCAAGGTGCCCTGAACCTATTAGGATCTTGGTGCTCTCGGAACGGTATGGGCATTAACCCATCCAAAACCGATTTGGTCCTTTTCACAAGGAAGCACCAAGTTCCTATTCTTGACCCGCCTTCTCTTAACGGGACTAGTCTAACTATCAGCTCGCAGGCCAAATACCTTGGTCTACTGCTGGATAGGAAACTTAACTGGAAACATACTAGAAAGGGTTCGCAAGGCCACTGTTGCACTCTACTCTTGCAAAAGAGCAGTTGGCAAAAAATGGGGTATCCAAGCACGCATCATGTACTGGTGGTACATCCCCGTGATTAGGCCCATTCTTTTCTATGGAGCAGTAGTATGGTGGACTGCCCTGGATAAGGGGACCAACCAGAAACCTCTGGACTCAGTTCAAAGATCGGCGGCGCTCATAATAACTGGGGCCATGCGATCGACACCGTCCAAAAGACTCTACGCCCTGCTCCACTTTCTCCCTGTTGACCTCTTCGGTAAACAAACGGCTACCCTCTCTGCAGTGAGACTAAATACCATCAATAGATGGACACGTACTGATTTTGGTCACTGCCAGATTCTATGCAGTTACCTGGCCTACGTGACAACATAGACTACTCGTTACTATCATATCTTTTAGACTCTAAATTCTTAACCCTCATACCTCATAGACAGGAGTGGGATCAAGATACGGTTCCGAAAACTGGAGTATGTTTTTACACTGACAGCTCCAAACTGGATGGCAGAGTAGGGGGTGGAGTAATGTGTGAAAATCCACCCATGGAAGAATGTTTTCGTCTTCCAGATTTCTGCAGTGTCTTCCAAGCGGAAGTTCTGGCCATTTTCAAAGCCTTGTCTATGTTTAAACAATGCAACCTTCCTAAAGGTACGGTTCGCATTTTCACTGACAGCCAGGCAGCAATTAAAGCCCTCAAGAAGGTCTCAACCACATCGAAAGTGGTTACTCTCTGCCGCTTCCTACTAAATGAGTTAGGGCATGCGCGCAACATTACCCTTATCTGGGTACCGGGCCACAAAGACATCAGTGGAAACTGCGTAGCTGATGAGCTTGCCAGACGTGGCACCACCCTCCCTCCCGAAGAGTTCATCCACTCTTCGAAATGGCTTGAATAGGCTTCTCGACTTGCAGTAAGACAGACCTTTCACCTTGTGGTATCACAACGGGCCCGTTCCGAGGCCTACGTGTGTCTCCCGGCAAGTCCCAGGCCAAGACTGCCACTTTAACCTAACCTAACCTGTATCCTGAGGTGGCTTTCCATAATTCGATGTCAAGCAAATACGACGTTGCTCAAATGAAGGTATTGGCAGAATTGGAGAACGGAGAAACACGACTTCGATTTCACTAAAAATAACTTACAACATTTTTTGAATGCCCGTCATAAGATTAATAGAAATGCTAAACAGCAATAGGTTCAATGGAGACAAGCGGTGGCCAAGCAAAATTTTATTAGGCCGGGAAATGGAAAAAAATTGATATTAAAATTTAAAATATTAATTTAACTTATCATAACTCTGGTGTCTCCATAGGATTGAATGCATCCCTCATCCTTCGTGATAGGCGAATTTTTCTTGCACTAAAACCTTTCATAATTAAACAATAATGCCAATTCTACACGGTGCTACCACCGATCTCTGCTATGATGGGTTCAATAGCAGAGTGGCTCACACGTGCTACAAATAGAGCTTGGACAACCAGGTGCGATCGCAAGATTGCACGTTCCCTGTGGCCAGCACTCCACACGACAAAAACTAAGAGCCTTCTGCTCCTCGACAAGCATGCTGTACGCATGGGCACAGGGGTAATCACAAGTCACTGCGCCATTGGTGTCATGCTATGCAAATGGCGTTTGGCGACCGACGATTTATGCAGAAGCTGTGGAGATGAGGATGCAGTAGAATCAGTCGAGCACCTGCTATGCCACTGCCCATCACTACAAAGACGACGGCTCCAGACTGGGGATAGGTTCTTTGATGGGCTCGCGGAATTAGCAGATGCACAGATAACCGATCTACACAATTTCTTCACCAAGACCAAATGGTTCCCAAAAGATCCCGTTTGGATCTACAGGGATCCCAACAGATAATGGAAGGACAACGGTTTTCCGAAAAATGAAGGGATTTACAATGGACCCAACAGGGTCTCCGAGTCGAAGTGCTTGCCGCACAAACCCCTTCCGTAACCTAACCTTACATACCTTTGCAAATTATCGTTATTTTGTTCATTTCACACAGCTTCTGACAGCTCCAAAGCTCTATCCGAACACATCCTTAAATATGAAAAAAATACGGAAAACAAAACGGTTTCGTCAACAGCTCGATATCGAATTGATGTATCGAGCCGACGATTGTCAACTATCCAATTGCGGAAAGCCACCGCTGCTCTTGATATTTTTTGAAGGGTATATTGAGCACACATTGAAGTATGAAAATACATTTTCTTATTATTCATATTATTCAAAATTGTGACGAAAGCGTCATGCTTTGAAATCAGCTTATTTTTTAACTCCTAAACGTGTGGACGAATTTTTCATAAAGTATAAGATCTGGAGGAGGTGTCGAGTGTGAAAAGGATCCCCTGTTGGGGATCCTGAATAGCACAGGGCTCGGTCAAGCGATGTTACGGCCGCGGTACCGGAGGTACCCGACCGCTAGCCTCTGCCGTAGCCAAGATCGCAGTGCGTGGTGCGGAGCGTATCCTGCTCGAGGTGACACTGCTGCGGAGTCCGCTACAGCGAACACTCATACAGAACACTGCGGATCTAGACTCGGAAGTCAATAAACATCCCCCCTAACGTCAGGGTGCGACCTGTGCCCCTGATTTGTTTGCAGCCGGGGGGTGAAGTACCTGGCTGTATATGAACGGAGCCTCCCCGATACCGGGCCGAATCGGGTGTAGTACTTGGCCTTGCCATGGCAGGGGGGGCGCTGTCATGGTCGACCACCCTTTGTCGCCCCCACTTCCTCAGGCCCGCCGCGGTTGCCTTATCCAGCAAAGCGAGCGATCATGAATGTGTTCAATGGCTTCTTCCGGCTTGGCCTCGGAACTCGCGGGAGACGAGGATAACCTATCCCTCACTGACTTGGACAACCTCTCAGGGCTAAGTCAGGACACCATTACTGGGAGCGTCGGGGTGCGCGCCAGTGGTGCCTCCTCCACACCCGTCATAATGAGTGGAGACCTCCAGTGGAGAGAAGCGCGACGCGAAACAACCTAAACAGCGGACAGCGAAGGCCGCCTATAACCACACCCACTCGCTAAGATAGCTGAAAATGAAAAGAAGGGCGTGGCGGTTGAAAGGGACGCAGCCGACAAGCGAAGGTACCAGACAGTCGTCGATGAGTACCTCGCAGCACAGGCACGAGCAGAAGGAAGGCAGCTGCCATGCTAAAAAGGGTTAGGTCCCAAGAATCTGCCGACAACCATGCCAAACGAGTGAAGGACGCCAGGGGTACCCCGTGGAGGAAACCGCACTCCTCGAGCAAGCAGGTCCGCCTCTTCAGTGAAGTGGCCAAGGATCAGCTCTGCATAGCATTGGTAGACGAGAAAAACAGCACGGGCCGGTCGATCAGCGAGCTATGGGACAAGAACGAGGCGAAGCTTTCCGACATGGTGTTGGAAAAGCTGAGAGCGAAACCAGGATCTATCCCCATTTTCGACTGTTCAGACGTGGTCAGGGGCATCGGGTGATCAGATGTGGCGACGAGGCCTCGAGGGTGTTCTGGTTGGAGTGCGTCGCTAACATCAGCGACGCCTGGGAAGGTCTGAAGCTCAGACTGGTACCGGCCACCGAGATCCCCAAGAGACCGAGGGCGCGCATCTGGTTGCCTAAGGGGCAGACTGACCATGCGAGAATAGTGGAGACACTCGCTCTGCAGAATCCGGAGGTGCCAATGAATGACTGGGTAATAGTGTTGAGGCCATCGAAAAGGCTGATGGCAAGTTGAGGTATGGCATCAGGAAGGCAAGGATCCGTGTCTGGACATACGACGCGGGTGCTGGTCAAGATGACATACCGGCCCTTAATCCAGATGAGGTGGAAGACACCAACAAGTTGTTGGACGATCTGGCGCTGGATGATAAGAACGAACCCACAAAAGATGCTTAGGGTCGTGCAGGTGAACCTGAAGCACTCGAGGTGTGCTTCAGACAAACTGTCCGTTCTTCTGAGAGAGGAGGACGTGGACCTCTGCATCCTACAGGAGCCCTGGGTCAGAGACTCAACTGTGAAGGGCCTAAGTATCCAGGGGTACAGCCTTCTGTACAGGGTTTCTTCAGGTACACCTAGAGCCTGCATATTAGCTAAGAAACATACTAACGCTTTTCTATATTGCAGCCTGCGCAGTGACGACCTCGCCGTTGTGAGGCTCACGGACGCGCGCGGGCAACCCTTGATGGTAGCGGCGGGTTACATAGACCATGACAAGCCGGCTCCGCCAGCGGAGGTGCAGACGCTAGTGGAGGCAGCCCACACCGCGAAGTGTGATTTGCTGCTGGGGTGTGATGCCAACGCCAGGCACACACTTTGGGGCAGCAGTGAAGACAACGAAAGGGGTGAGTCTCTCTTCAGTTTTATTTTAGACAATAACCTTAGCGTTTGTAACTTGGGTAACTCTCCTACTTTCACCTTACCGAGCTCACAGAGCTTTCAGGGGTGGGAGGAGGTTCCCGACGTAACTCTGCTACTCGACCAGACTAATTTGAACATTGAGGGTTGGAGGGTGTCCGACAAAAACTCTTTCTCGGACCACGGTGTTGACACACCGGTGTGTACTCCAAAAAAAGTTTAGGAACCCTCGGAAGGCATACTGGGACAGGTACGAGAGAATCGTGAGGTCCCAATTCCAAAGGTTCCCGAAGTCTAGCATCAGCTCTATATCCGAGTTAGAGAAGAGAGCCAATCGGCTCGAAAAAACTCTGGCTAGGGCATTTGGCCAATCTTGTCCGATCCGTCACGAAAGGGAACCAATTCCACCGTGGTGGAACACAGAGCTTTCTCAGTTGAGGAAGGAGACCAGAAGGGTCTTTAATGAGTCCTATAGGAGCAAGGTTTGGCAGCCATACAGGGAATGTCTGCGCAGGTATAAACGGGCTATTAGATCTGCCAAGAGGCAGTCCTGGCAAAACGTTTGTTCTTTGATGGAGAGCATTAAGGAAACGGCCAGGCTAAGCAAAGCTACACAGGCCTGATGGGACAGCCACGGATTCAGTGGCGGAGTCATTGGAACTCCTAACGTCCACTCATTTCCCCGGATGCGTTGTAACCGCACCCAGGGTGCTACCAGTTCGGAGTCCTAGGGCGAGAACGGTCGCCCAGAAGGTGATCTCTAGGGAGGTGACCCGCTGGGCTATCAGCTCTTTTTCCCCGTATATAAGTCCTGGTCCAGACAGAATCCTGCCCATCATGCTACAAAGATTGGGGGAAGACGTAATTGAATGGCTTCGAGAGCTCTTCGTCAGCTGCATAGCACTGAACTATGTACCCAAATCATGGCGGAAAGCCAGGGTAGTATACATACCAAAGGCAAGCAAAAGAGGGCATGTCCTTCCGAAGGACTTTAGGCCAATTAGCCTGACTTCGTTTGTGTTAAAAACGCTCGAGCGTGTACTAATACGTATATAAGAGGAAGCCTGGAAGAGAACCATCTATCCACGGCTCAACATGCATACAATAATTTAATAAAAATAATTAAAATAAATAACAACATGCATACATTAAAGGTAAATCCACCGAGACGGCTCTGTACGAGGTCGTGAGGACCGTAGAGAGATCCCTGTCGTTCAAAGAATACACCCTGGCGGCGTTTCTTGACATAGAAAAGCATTCAATATCGTGGATAAAGAAGCTATAGTTAACTCCATGTTAGACCTACAAGTCGAGGGTTGCATCTGTTCGTGGATGTCGGCTCTGCTAAGTAGCAGACAGATCCAGGCTGAACTCGGCAACTCTAGTGTCACACGATATGCAAAGAGGGGAACACCCCAAGGAGGGGTAATTTCTCCATTGATGTGGCTAATTACTTCGAACCCCATACTGAAGGCTCTTAACCAGGGTGGGGTCAAGGTAGTTGCGTACGCCGATTACATCGTTATTATGGTGACAGGACCCTTCCTAGATACAATTAGTGGCATCTAGAAGGATGCTCTTAGGACTCTGAGCAGCTGGGCCGCTCGATGCGGGCTGAGGATTAATCCTACCAAAACAGAGCTGCTACTGTTTACAAGAAGGTACAAGGTACCCCTATTTCGACTGCCAAAGCTCAATGGGAGCGAGCTTAGGCTATCCTCAGAACCAAACTCAGCTGGAAAATTAATATATAATATATATATTAATATCGTGCAGCAGACTCTTCGGTAAAAAAGGGGCCTATAACCGAAGATGGTTCGTTGGACCTACACAGCAACTGTTCGACCAATTCTCACGTACGGAGCACTGGTGTGGTGGCCGGCGCTGGAGAGGAACCACAACATCAATAGACTCAGTGCAGTGCAGAGGGCGGCGTGTGTCGGGATTACGGGGGCCTTGACGCTTTGAACACGCTTCTCCATTTGCTGCCAATTTAATCTTTTATAATACGGACGGCCGCTTCGAGTGCATTGAGACTGAGAGAATCATCTCAATGGGCGGAAAGACCGTACGGACATAGTAATGTCCTCACGAAGGTTCCAATGGACCTAAGGGGGGATACGGACTACACCACAAATGGTGCCGACTTTGATGTTGGCTCGCTCTTCCCTTCTAGAAGGGAATGGAAGCGTTACGCATCTTCTTTTACAAACGTAGGAACCTCACTGTACACACATGGTTCAAAGATGGACTGTGGAGTTGGGGCAGGAATTTACTCCAGGGATTTGGTAGTGGAAAAGCCTTTCAGTGTTTTTCAAGCGGAAGTCTTTGCAATAAGAGAAGCCTGCAGGATTCTCCTACAGCAAGAAGTCCGAGGTAGGGATGTTTACATCTTCTCAGACAGCCAAGCAGCCATTAAGGCACTCACCAAGCTCATAGTCAAATCCAAATTAGTCAGACACTGAAAGGAATTGCTAAGGTTGGTGAGCGGCCGGATGGATCTTACCATCTGTTGGATAACCGGTCACGCGGGAATCTGCGGAAACGAGTCGGCTGACGAGCTGGCCAAGGTGGGATCTGACATGGACACACAGCCCGAAAGGGTGGCACCGCCTTTAAGTGCAAGGCTAAGACAGTAAAAGGACTATTTCCTGCGGAAAGCGGATAGTAGGTGGCGCAATCTTTCCAACTGCAGAGTTGCTCGGCAGATCTGGCCACGCTACAACTCCCACAGAACCAACGACCTGCTGCTAAATTCTCGTAGGAATGTTTCTAGGCTAACAGCCGTGATCACGGATCACTGGCCAATTGGTCTACACGCGGCGAGATTGGGAATCCCCCACAACCCTTTTTGCAGAAGCTGCAGGGAAATCAACGAGAGAGAGACACTCGAACACTTCCTCTTCCGCTGCCCTGCCTTAGCATTTAAAATACTAATTTAATTGGGGAACAGTCTGATTAGCTCTGTAGCTGATCTGTCTGAGACAAGACTGAGATACATCAAATCCTATTTGGACGATGCGGGTTGGCTTTAAGGCCCAGTTTCTTCTCCCACGCAGGGAAGACCCAGTCAAGGAAGCGACAACAAAACGGCACAAAAGTGCTAATTGGGCGTGCTCAGTGAGCACGCAGCCGCCGCTACCTATTTATTTATTTTTATTTTATTTATTTCATTACAAAAACATCGGCATTTAAGAGTTAGTTCTTTTGCATGCCACAAGCTGATAACAATTCAAATCAGCCTTAATATTAAAAAGAGAAGAAAGAAAAGGAAAAAAGGGTGCGAAAAGGAGAGAAGGGCAGAATTAAGTAAAGTGTTTGAAAATAGAATGCTTAAAGTGGCGTCTATTGGCAATTGATTTAATTTGTATGGGCAACGAATTCCGTAATCTAATGGTGCTAACAAAGAATAGTCGACTGGAGTCGTCGTCGTGGAGGAACATAAAACAAAAACATTTTAAGTAAAAAAAGAATTAGAAATTTAGTTTAGCTTTAGAAACAATACTTTGTTTAAGACTCCAAAGAATTGTTTAAGCCAGAAAACAAAAAATCTATTGTATTGTTACGAAAATACCAGTTCTAGTGGGCTAGTACGAATCACTGGATTGTGCAATTTGAAATAAACAAACACACTTAGTTCCTCAAACGCAGTCAATAAGAACCAACAGTCACTTTATTTAACAGATTTACACTTCACTGTCTTTACACTTAAATATTCGCTTAATTATTCCGCGTGGCAACTCCGCTAGTCAAAATCAGACTGACTCGCTGCGCCGCACCCGGCTGCCTTTTATACCTGTCCGGCCATCGTGCAAATCGTTCCCGCACATTCCGGAGTGGACTGACGGTTTCCATGACGATCGCGACCATCATTGCCAGGTTAGACTAGAAGTTTCCATCATTGCCAGGTTGGACTAGAAGTTTCCATCATTGCCAGGTTGGACTAGAAGTTTCCATCATTGCCAGGTTGGACTAGAAGTTTCCCTTATTATCGCGGCCGTCGTTGCCAGATTGAATTATAGCACGGCGCGTAGCGACAGGGTTGCTTTGCACAGCGACAGACTGTCTTATCGTTACACTGCCCACCACTTAGACTTGTTCGACCCGAACAAGTGCCGAGGTTCCGCTGTGATAAGGCGCCAGGCGCTCCAAATGGACTACCTTCAGCTTAGCGCCTTTATTGCTGCAACGTTGAATCCTGTAGACCACGTCGTTAATCCTAGTCACGACTGTGTAAGGTCCTTCCCATGACGTTCGCAGTTTCGGAGACAACCCTTTCCTCCGCTGCGGGTTGTAGAGCATTACCAGATCGCCTTCCTGGAACCCTGCTGAGTTGGCTCGCAGATCATATCGGGCTTTCGCCTTATCGCTGACGAGTTTGGTGCGGCTCCTTATGAACTGGTGAATTTCCTCCAGTTCCGCCCGCTTATTGACCACGTAGTCAGTCCTAGCGCCTCCCGTCGTGCTGACCACCCCGAACTTCAAGTCACCGGGTAACCGCAACTCTGTGCCGAACACTGCTCGGGCCGGAGTGAGTGATGTCGTGTCGTGCGGGGCTGACCTACAAGGTGCGTCCCAAAGTAAACAGGACTTTTGCAATAGGGACGTTTCTGGTGGCGCCATCTATGTGTGAGGACATGCGTTGGAAAGGTACATCTTTCATTCACATACTGTCTAAATTTCATGACATTTGGTCTAGTAGACGCCGAAATATCCCGCTCAATGTGACAGTATGTTTTTAACTTTGGTACGAGAATGTCGATCGAACAAAGAGCTAATATTAAGTTCTGTTTTAAACTTGGTAAAACTTTTACCGAAACGTTTAAATTGTTAAAGCAAGTTTATGGTGATGATTGTTTATCCCGTGGCCGTGTTAATGAGTGGTTGAATCGATTCAAGAATGGTCGTGAAGACTTGAATGACGACGAACACGTCGGCCAGTCGAAATTTGTGATTACTGACGATGCCATCAAAACTGTGCGTGATTTTATCAAAATGCAGCCAAAATCATCATTGGAATTGATGGAAATGGAATTGAACATCTCCAAAACATCAATTGATCGCATTTTAACCGAACATTTGGGTCTCCGTAAAGTGTGTTCTCGCTTCATTCCGCACACTTTAACCGACGACCAAAAAGCGCAGAGAATTGAGCACGCAAAAGACATCGTTCGGGAAGCCAGACGTGATCCAAATTTCTTGTTCAACATCGTAACCGGTGACGAAACGTGGCGCTTTCAATATGATCCCGAAACAAAGCGTCAAAGTGCCGAATGGAAGCACCCAGATGAGCCAAATCCGAGAAAAACCCGCCGTGAGAAGTCAAAAGTCAAAACTCATCTCATTTGTTTCTACGATTCAAAGGGAATAATTCATCGAGAGTTTGTTCCACCGGGAAAAACAATTAACGCTTTGTTTTATGTTGAAGTTTTGAAGCGTTTGGTGCATCGCATTCGTCGTATTCGGCCAGAATATCGCGAGGAAGGAAGTTGGCGTTTATTGCATGATAATGCACCGGCTCACAGAGCCCTAGTTACGACCGATTATTTGACCAAAAATCGCATTTTTACCATCAATCATTCACCGTATTCGCCTGATATGGCTCCCTGTGACTTCTACTTATTCGGTCAGTTGCATTTGCCGATGAAAGGAAACCGTTATAAGGACGTTGAGGACATCCAACAGGCTTGTACCAACATTCTGAAGGCGATGCCGGCCGATGACCTAAAACACTCATTCCAAATGCTTTTGGACCGTGCAAAACGTTGTATCGAAGCAGAAGGAGAGTATTTTGAATAAATAAAAAGAATTATACAAAAATAATCATCCGTTTTCTTTATTTTATAAAAGTCCTGTTTACTTTGGGTTGCACCTTGTATACGCCATCAGGAACAGGGGGATATGCGTGTCCCAATCCTTTTGATTCCTGCCTACCACCTTCCGCAGATATTCTTCCAGTGTCCGGTTAAAACGTTCCACCATGCCGTCGGACTGTGGGTGCAAAGGAGTGGTACGAGTTTTCCTTATCCCCAGCAGCTCACACACTTCCTTGAATACCGCAGACTCGAAATTCCGGCCTTGATCTGAGTGCAACTCCAACGGAACTCCGAACCTGGCTACCCAGTTGTTTACCAGCTTTTCCGAGATCGTAGTGGCCTCCTGGTTAGGAATAGGGTACACTTCGGGCCATTTGCTGAAGTAATCCATTACCACCAGCACATATTTGTTGCCTTGAGTGCTGACTGGGAATGGGCCAGCGACGTCCATAGCAATCCGCTCGAAGGGCGCTCCCACGTTGTACTGCTGCATGCGGCCCCGAGACTTTCTTGTCGGACCTTTCGCGGCTGCACATCGGTCACAGCTCTTAATCCATTCGGCTACAGATTCCTGGCATCCTACCCAGTAGAATCGTCTTTTTATCTTGGCGACGGTTTTGGTGATGCCCAGGTGCCCTCCACTGGAGTCGTTATGGTATGCCTCGATGACCTCGTTGATTCTGCATTTCGGCACTACCATTAGGGAGTTGCTGGTCCGACCATCCGCGCTCTCCCATTCGCGATACAGGCATCCTTCCCTCAGCCGCAGACTTTCCCACTGCGCCCAGTAAGCCTTAGCGATCGGGCTTTCACCGGCCATCTCCCGCCAGTCTGGACGTGCGCCTTGCTCCTTGCCTTCGACGATTTTTGCAAGATCCGCATCCTCGCGCTGGTCCTTTTGTAGCCTCTCCGCAGACCACTCTTCCTCTGGCATAACGCTTACCAACCGGACGTCCACTATCTGTTCTTTGCTTTCGGCTCGCGAGCACTGCCTGCATTCGACTTTGCACGGACGGCGTGACAAGGCATCGGCATTTCCATGGCTACTGCCCTTGCGATGCTCTATCGTGTAGTCGTAGCTCTGCAGTCGCTCGATCCACCGCGCCAATTGCCCTTCAGGATCTTTAAAGTTCAGGAGCCATCTCAATGCCGCATGATCTGTGCGCAGGCGAAACCTTTGTCCATACAGATATTTGTGGAAGTGTTTTACGCAGTCCAATACCGCCAGCAGTTCTTTCCGCGTCACACAGTAGTTGCGTTCCGGTTTCGACAGAATCCTACTGTAGTATGCTATCACTTGTTCTTGGCCGTCTATTATCTGTGATAGCACACCGCCAATACTATGCCCGCTTGCATCCGTATCCAGCACAAACATCTCTCCAGGCACGGGGAAGGCCAGAATTGGAGCAGTGCACAGTTTTTCCTTCAGACGCACAAAAGCCTGCTCCTGCTCTTCGTTCCACTCGAAGGCTTGGCTCTTTTTCGTCAGTTTGTGCAAGCTGCTGGCTATGTTCGCGAATCCCGGAACAAATCGGCGGTAGTATGTGCACAGGCCCAGGAAGCTGCGGAGTTCGTGTAGATTGCGTGGCCGGGGCCACTCCTTCACCGCCGTGATTTTGCCTTCATCCGTATGTACTCCGCGGGCAGAAACCGTATGACCCAGATACTTGACCTCTTTTTGGAACAGCGAGCACTTCTTCGGGTTGAGTTTAAGCCCAGCTTTTAGTATCCGCTCGAATACCTCCTTTAGCTTTCCCAGGTAGTCGTCGAAGCTTTTACCCATCACGATTATGTCGTCGAGGTACACCAGGCACGTCCGCCAATGCAGCCCCTTTAGCACGCGTTCCATTAGCCGCTCGATTGTTGCTGGTGCGTTGCAGAGTCCAAACGGCATGACGGTGAACTGCCACAAACCATCGCCCACACTGAAAGCCGTCTTCTCCTTGTCCTTGTCTGCAAGCTCTACCTGCCAATAGCCGCTGCGTAAGTCGAGCGTGGAGAACCACTGTGTGCCTGACAGCGTGTCCAGGGTGTCATCGATCCGCGGTAGTGGATAACTGTCCTTCTTGGTCACATCATTGAGCTTCCGATAGTCCACACAAAACCGGGTACTGCCATCCTTTTTCTTGACTAGCACGACCGGCGAACACCAGGGGCCCGAAGAAGGCTCTATGACCTTTTCTTTCCGCATGTTTTCGATCAAGTTTGTGACCTCTTCCCTCTTGGCCAGAGGAACTCGTCTTGGCGGTTGGCGAATCGGTTTTGCACTTCCGGTGTCGATGTCGTGCTTCACTATGGCTGTTCTTCCGCCTGCCTCTGCCGCAAATATTGCCCCATAGTGCTGCAGGAGTGACCTTGCCTTCTGTTTCTGCTTGGCCGCCAACTCGCTGCTCCACTGGTTCTCCTGCGGTATGGCGTCCATATTAAAACCGCTCTTCTTATTATCTCCCGGCGGGCTACTCTCGCAATTGACCACTGCTACAGCTTCCTTACAGTCGCCAATTACCTCACCTTTCCCGACATATCTGGGTGCATTCAGGGGGTTCAGTATTCTGACCGGTATTCTGCCATTCCTAGGTTCCACTAATGTACGTCCGATGATGCTGTTGTCGTGTCCTTGTTTCGGTGCTTCTACAACCCACAGCCGACTCGTCCCCTCGTCCTCGTCCACCTTTGCCCACACAATCGCCTCAGAATTCGCTGGTATCCTCTGGTGTTGACACGATACAACCTTCTTTACCGCCACGCTTCGCTCATAGCCGGTGTGCAGCGGGAATTCAACGTTGGCATATCTCAGCACATGTCCTTTCAGGTCCAGCGTAAAACCGTGCCTAATCATGAAATCCACGCCGATAATCACGTCGTCCATTATATCCGCGACGATGAACTCATGTTCCAGGCTGCTGGTGCCGATAGTAATCGTTTTTGTAACTTTCCCTCTTACCGGCGCACGCTCGCCAGTCGCAGTCCGCAGCTGTATGCCATGCAGCGGTTCCCAGCTCTTCAGCAGCTTCCTTTTTATGATCGAATATGACGCTCCAGTATCCAACGTCAACACGAACAGCTTTCCATCTATCCTTCCTTCAATTGTCAAGCTGCTGGGCTGTCGTTTCAGCTGTGAGACAAGGACGGTGGGGCGGCAGATTGTGGGGATCAGCTCACGCCCCTTTGGGCTGACCCGTTTTAGTTTAACGACTCGCCGTCCTCAGCCCTGCGCTTGTTGGCTGGGCCTCGGTTGTCAGTATTCCTCGCTTCAGGCGATTGCGATCGAGAACGGGAACGCCTCTCTCGTTGGCGGCAGTCTCGTGATATGTGGCCCTGCTTGCCACATACCCAGCATACAACTTTAGAGGAGACCACCCGTGGCCTGCGCGGCGGCTCAGAGCTTATTGCCTGGATCGCAATGTCGTTGTCCGGCTGGATCTGGCGTATCCTTGCAGGTGCATACCGAGTGCTCCCAATCCATGTCGCCTCGTATGTCATCGCGCTGGTCACCGTCTCCCTAAATGTCGGCTTGCCCATCATCAACGCACTGCGACGTGTCTCCGGATCATGAAGACCCTCGATAAATGCCTCAATCTTCATCCTCTCGAGATCATCAGCGCCGAAGGACGGGTAGGACAGCTGCACGAGCCGCTCAATGTCCGCTGCATATGTCTGCAGCGCCTCGTTGGATCTTTGCCTGCGGTTCTTCAGCTCACAGTAGTACAGCGTTCTGTTGTGCTCGTCGCTATATTTGGCTGCCAGCGCCCTTATGACGGTCTCGTACTCACTTCGTAAACATTCTGGAACGGATTTTATTACCTCAGCCGCAGCACCTTTAAGAGCCAGCGCCAATCTCCGACCTTTCCTTACATCGGTCCACTGATTTTCCAGAGCAGCCAGGTCGAATTGTAGCTTGAATGTATCGAACGGCGTAGTCCCATCATAAGTAGGCACTTCCGCTCGGGTGGCAACACTTTCCGGAACCGGCGGCAACCATTCTCGCGGCTGTACCTCCCTAAGCCGCTCGTCCATTTTTCTGCTCATCGAGTCTGCCAGACTATCAACTCGTTGGTTCAGGGAATCACCAAGATCGTCAACACGTTTGTTCAGGGAATCATCCAGGTTGTCGACTCGTTTATCCAAGTGTTCCACTCGAGTTCCCAGGTGCTCCACCTTCACATTAAGCTGGTTGGCGATTTCTTCCACTTTCCGCTCCAAGCGCGCAGAATTTTCCTGAAGCTTGACTTCCATTCGCTCTGCCATCTCTCGGTTCGCAGTCTCGACTTTTGCCGAAATTTTGAGATTCGTAGTTTCCAATTTCGCTGCCATTTCTTGATTTGCAGTTTCGACTTTTGCCGAAATTTCACGGTTGGAAGTCTCGAACATGCCTTTCATTGCAACCATTAGCTGGCTCATGTCCATTGCTTGTGGTGGCGCAGCCGGTGCAGCAGTTCTTTGCATCGACGCAGCACCCGCAGGCGATTCCTCCACTTTGCCCGACGCCTCTAGCTCCTGCGTTCCGAACTCGTGCGCAGCCCAATCGATGCCTCGTGATTCACACGCCTCTCGCAAGCGCAGCTGCAACTCCACCTTTCCGCCAGCAGTCGGCAAATTCCAGGCAGCCAGCTCCTTTTTCAGCTGGTCCACCTTCAGTTGCTCGAGTTTAACCATGTCTGCGTTTTATAATTTTATTTAATTTTTTTCCTTTATTTATTCAGTAGCACAATCCCACTTCTGACACCAATTGTTACGAAAATACCAGTTCTAGTGGGCTAGTACGAATCACTGGATTGTGCAATTTGAAATAAACAAACACACTTAGTTCCTCAAACGCAGTCAATAAGAACCAACAGTCACTTTATTTAACAGATTTACACTTCACTGTCTTTACACTTAAATATTCGCTTAATTATTCCGCGTGGCAACTCCGCTAGTCAAAATCAGACTGACTCGCTGCGCCGCACCCGGCTGCCTTTTATACCTGTCCGGCCATCGTGCAAATCGTTCCCGCACATTCCGGAGTGGACTGACGGTTTCCATGACGATCGCGGCCATCATTGCCAGGTTAGACTAGAAGTTTCCATCATTGCCAGGTTGGACTAGAAGTTTCCATCATTGCCAGGTTGGACTAGAAGTTTCCATCATTGCCAGGTTGGACTAGAAGTTTCCATCATTGCCAGGTTGGACTAGAAGTTTCCCTTATTATCGCGGCCGTCGTTGCCAGATTGAATTATAGCACGGCGCGTAGCGACAGGGTTGCTTTGCACAGCGACAGACTGTCTTATCGTTACAGTATTTTTGAAAAAACCTAGCGTGGTGTTAGTATTTGAGTCAATCCGATCTGTTAAAAATTACAATTATATGTTAAAACTGGTAAAGTCTCTGACTTCCTGGAACCTGGCGAATGCCAGAAAGATCCACAGCCTCCACGTAGCCCTCCTGGATAGCTATTTGGCACCCGCTGAATAGGGATCTCCAATCCCCAGGACTTCAAATTTAGGTTGTGCCCGGCCTTTGATGTCAAAATCCTCCTCGGGACTTCAATGCAAAGGTCGGACGGGAAGGTATTTTTCGTCCCACAGTCGGGAAGTTCAGCCTCCATGCGACCAGTTCGAACACGAAAGCTGGTAGTTAGTAGCACCAGACTCCAGCACCTCGACATCCATAAGGCCACCTGGTTATCCCACAATCAATCCACCCGCAACCAGATTGATCACATTGGGATTGATGGAAGGCATTCTTCTAGCATTCTAGATGTGCGTACGTTTCGAGAGCCGAACATTGACTCGACCACTCCACTACCTTATTGCAGTCAAGGTACGTTTGCGTCTTTACGCAGCGGAGACCACATAGCCTAGTTTTCAAAGAAAGCTGGACGTCATGAAGCTGCGATCACAAGGGATAGCCGAAGCCTACTCCGCTCAGCTCTCCAACCAGCTCGGTAAGGCGAAAAGGCGAGCGCGTGAAGAAATCGAGAAGGGCAGGATCAGGAACGACGCCCGAAAATGTTGTCCAGAAAGTCAAGCGCCTGATAGAAGGTTTTAAGTCCGTGGCATCTTTCTGCAGAGACGAAAACGGGGATCTTATTACAGATGCGCAGTGTGTCCGGGTCGCTATCCAGCAACTCAAGAACAAAAGAGCTGCAGGGTCGGTTGGGCTACCAGCTAAATTGTTCAAAGCCGGCGGCGATGAGCTGATTGGGTGCATGCATCAACTCATCTGCAAAATATGGCAGGAGGAATGTATGCCCAACGATTAGAACTTCAGTGCTCTTTGCCCTGTGTTGAAGAAAGGCGACCCAACAATATGCACTAACTACAGGTGTATCAGCCTACTTCGCGTATAAGGTCCTGACGAGCGTATTATGTGAAATTTTGAAGTCACTCGCCATTGGACCCTGTCAGTGCGGCTTTAGACCTAGTAAGTCCACCATCGACCAGATATTCACTTTACGCCAAATCCTGGAGAAAACCCATGAGAGTCAAATCGATACCCACCATCTCTTTATCGATGACAAGGCAGCCTTCGAACCCGATAAGAGATCGCCTATATACCGCATTGTCTGAACTTGTTATCCCTACAAAGCTCATGACTTTGCAGAGCAACGTTGAGCAATACATGCAGCTCCGTCAAGGTTCGAAGAGCTTGGATCTCTCCGACCCATTTGATACCGTACGAGGCTTCAGCAAGTGATCCTTTGTCATGCGACCTCTTCACCATGATGTTCTGCGCAAGGCCGGTGTACATCGGAATGGCACAATCTTCAACGAAAGTATGTAGCTTCTTGCCTACGCCCATGACATTGATGTCATCGAGCGTAACAAGCGAGATGTCATCGCTGTTCTGGTGGTAAATGAGGGCCAGACGAAATATATGCTGCCTACACAGCGGCTAGGGCCTCACTGCGAGGCTGACAGGTACACTTTTGAAATTGTCAGGGAATTCGTCTATTTTGGCACCGCCATAAACAGCTCCAATGATGCCAGCCTGGAGATAAAGCGAACAATTGCTCTTGCCAATAGGTGTTATTACGGTCTGAATAGGCAACTTAGGTAAAACCTGCACTCTATAGGATGCTTATGCAGAAGCATGGACACTGTATCGACGTAGTAGCCCTCAGGGTGTTCAAGAGGAAGGTACTTCGCAAATTCTTCGGCCTTTGTTCGTATTGGTGACAACTATTGAATACGAACCAATAACGAACTGTATAAGCTGTGTAAAGACATGGACGTAGCACAGCGTATTAACATCTAGCAGCTACGCTGGCTTGGCCATGTCAGCCGGATGGAGAATGAAGTTCCGACGAAAAAGGTGTTCGATGTGGTAGTTGGAGGTCGACGGTAAAGAGGGAGGCCGTGTTTCCGGTGAGAGAAGGCGGTAAATTAAAACACTGAAATGCATGTTGATGGTCCACGGATACGAATGCCCTTTAGTTAGAACCTCCTGTAAAAAAAACAGTTACTTTTATACATTTCATAATATTTACCTATATCGGTCCTTGACTCAATGATCTCATTTTTTAAATATTTTATCAAGCATGTAATACAAAACTTATGAGTGCATAAGTGTAATGTGAAAAACTGGTTTGCCGTCGACTCCTTTAGATAACATATTTTGCAATATGAAACGTATTCATCTAGCTGATCGTTATCCTCAAAAGGTAGCTCGTTGTGTACATTTTTGGAATGTTCTGGTACACTGGAATTTTTTGATGAGCGTTCATCTTGTCTCGCCTAGAAATAGATACGTTACTTTTACTTTTGCATATAATAAACAACTAAGAAATCTAAGAAAAACGCCAAAAAATTTGGTCCATGATATAAACAATTAAGCGCCTCTGAAATACATGTACGTATGTACATATAAATAAGCTTCGCATATTTTCATGAACCAGTTGTCAACATCTAACCTCCAGATCTCGGGCATGGGCGGACAGATTATGAAAACCGCCAACCATGTATGCTTCTTGACATTGGCAGTCCCCAAAACGAGCACAAACCTTCCCGTGCAAGCAATCGTGCTTCAAAAGCTAACTGAATTGCTCCCCCCGTCCAAAATAAACTCCCCCAATTTGAACGATTTTGCCACGCTAGATCTCGCAGATCCAAAGCCCTTCGAGGCAGCGCAGATCGATATAGTGATTGGCAGTGATCTCATCCCACAGATCATGCTCGAAGGTTTCCACCGAAATGTATGTGGCAGTTTAATAATAATAATAATAATTGACTGGCACGACAGCCCATTTACGCGAGACTAAGGCCTAGCTTCCCGCAACTACCCGTGTTGTGCGTGTGAATTTGTACACGGGTTGGAGGGACCTACAGTTTTATGCCGGTTCCGAACGGCAGGTTGGGAGCTTTTTCATAAGCAATTTTTACTCTCAGAGGTTTGCCATTTCCAGCTGAGAGGACAGCCACCGAAAGAGAAAACGAGTTTTCCCGTTATTTTTTTAGGTGTTATTACAGGCAGTATTTGAACCTGAGGTTGCTGCCTGCGACTCGCGGTCCAACGCACTAACCAACTGAGCCACGGCGGATGTCTGTCTGTGGCAGTTTACTTGCTCAAAATACAGTATTCGGTTGGATATTAAGCGGTCCAGTACCCAGGTCATCATATTTCACAAATGCTGCCGCGGTGCCAAGTCACCATACGCACACTGGTCCCGCCCTTCGAAAAAATCTTCCTACTCCAAAGGAAGCCCCTTCTGAGGTGATTGCCGCCCTCAAACCCGTAGGGTTTCCACCCAAGGAAATAAAGGCAAATCACTCGGAGCCCACCATCCCTGCACACTCAGATTCAAAACGGCAAACACCCCCCTTCGCTGCCAAACGTTTCGCCCCCCGCAGGATGGCTATCGCCCCCAATGAGACCGCGATAAGGGTACGACGAAAGCGTTGGCTTGACGCCACGCAGTCAATATGCACAGCAATTGATGGAAACTGCAGCCCTCTCGCATTTCCACATCGCACCCCCCCGTACAACAAACCTCGAGCGCACCCATCCCGGGTCCGAGTCAGTCGCAATTCCCGTGCGACTTGTCCCAAGCGCCGTCACTCCTCCGACGGCAACTCAAGCGAACCCCATCGCTTGACGAACCGGTTACACCCCACACAAACGATGTCAAAATTATCATCTCTAACAACTGACATCTCTTTTGCAGATCCGGCGCTAGCGACCACCCCAGCAGTTGCCCCCAATACTGCCCCGCACGTCCGCACCGAGCATCACCCGCAAAGAGGACCTCAGCGCACTCCCCAGCGCTCCGCCATCGCTGATCGGCGACAACCCCCAGCCGTCAGCCCACTTTACAGCCAGGCAGTCGCGCATCACCGCCAACTCATCACCAGCCAGCCGTCCGCCGTAATCCTGGACGGGACCCCGGCAGACTCATATAATTGCAATCTGCAATGGCGGCCGCGATGTTCAGATGTACTGTGCTGTATTCGGTGATCCGTCGATCCCATCTCCAATCCCAATCTTTCCTTCTCCTTGTGTACTAATGTTCCCCCTATTTGCTGCTCCCCGGCTTCGGCCGTTTGTATTGTTTACTGTTTCTTGTATTATCTGTCACTTGTCATTCGTACTCTGACAAATAAACACCCAAACCCGAACTCCAACCGCATTTTATTTTATCCGCTCCGCCGCGAACCGATTCAATTTATATGAAATAGTCTTCGAAAAGAAGATGGCAAGAACTGATTTATCGCCAAAGTACAAATTTCATACACTTTTATAATTTGATTTTTAATTAATATGAAATGAACACATGGAAGTGTCGTTATTTTTAAAGTTTCCAAAATGGCATCGTGGTTGGGTTATGAACCACCTGTTTTTCGTACTACATTTGTACTAAGATTTATTAAAATAAAGTAATTTTACTCGATTTGCGGCGAGTTCACTTGAAGTGCGCCAATGTGAGAACTCGTTCGTTTTTCACATGCAAACATTGCGACACCGATTAGGATGAAGAAACTTGAACACTTGCATTGCGATTTTTTAGCCTAAGTGGCGTCATTATAACTTTTTCCCCTCTTAAGGCCTCCTGATTAATGAATTCTTAAACTTATTTAAAAATTATGGGTGTTTTCTTCGTATTTTCCGTCTTTAATTGGGATTTTCCAGTTGGATGATTTTTTGGAAAAGCGAAAAATCACGTCCTTAGAAAATTGGTCGTAGAGAGTTCAATCAAAACGGTAATCTGTCTTCATAAAAAATTTGTGTTTTATGTTCACCTTTCCACCGGTATCTTCGATTTTTCGATCTTTATTCTGTGAAAAGTTAGAGCCAAAAAACAAAACCCGGTTCACAACCCAGCCCTCTCTCTTACTAGTTTAGCGATTTATCATATAACATATGTGCGTTGAGTATTTATTTATTTTCCCATAAATAATAAAAGTGGTGTAACAACTAAATGCAATTCTTTGAGGAAAGCAATTTTAAGTTTTGTTAATTTGAATATTGCATTTCGGTTGTCGATTGCAGGTGTGGAGGTTTCTATCGTCACAATTTAATTAGTTCGATTTGTTTAAAATGCGTGGCCTGTAACTCTGTAATAAGGCGTGCGCACCGCATGACTTTCCGGCCACGAAATTCGCACTTGACGCAAGGTCGGTGAGTTCAGCCTAACTTTCAACAACCATTTGTGTTGGTGTGTGAATGTGTGTACACATGGAAGGAAGGAGATTTTTCATTCCCAGCTATGAAGATACCCGCAGAAAACAAAATCTATTTTTCTATATTTTGGTGTTGACTATGATCCCAGAATAAACAGAAATAAAGAACGCGCATCTCATACAAATTTATAAATATTAAGGGGTCGTAATATAACGACCACTGTTAATTTAACATTACCTCCACTGCTATTAGCATTACGAACAGCATTAGATAGCTTTCGTTTCTGTTATATCACAGAACAAACAGTATCGAGATTAGAAGTATTGTAACGATAATCGCTAGAATGCTTTTACGGGCATATTTTTAGGCACGCACTTTTAGAATACGGCCGGCTTGCTATAATTTTGATATGGCAAGGATGGCTCGCGATGGTAATGGAAATGTTTAGTCCAATTGGAATGTGCGAGAACAATCGGCGCGACAAGCATACAAGTATAAAAGGCAGCCGGTTACAGCGCAGAGGAACAGTTGTGTTTTGGCAAGCAAATGTGAAACACGGAATAGTTCAATAAGCAACAAATGTAAAAACAGTAAAGTGTCAACTTCTAAATAAAGTGATTGTTGGTTATTAACTGGGTTTAAGAATTTAAGTTTGTTTTATTTTGAAGCACAATCCTGAGAGACGAACAAGCCTACAGAACTAATATTCGTAACAGTATTGATCGCATGCAACAGACTGTGGTTGCTGGTGTTGTCGGCCAACAAAACGAAGTGCCACTTGCTTCGTATACGGTAAAAAGCGCAATAAACTAAGGTTGTTGTTGTTGTTGCCGGCTAGGAAATGAAACATTGAATTCGATTTATTTTTGCTTTGTGGTTCATTCTGCGTGTAGCGCAGTGGGTACATACGCTATAAGTAACAAATTTACGACGGAGTCTAGCGTGCAAAAATATATAAAACCGACTGTCAGCAGGGGCTAACTTACCGACTTAAAAAGCCACTACGGTATAAAGTTATCATACTCTTTTTAATATTGAAAATAGCTAAAGGATTTGGAAACAACCGTTATGTACGAAAAATCTTTTAAATTGTGGATGAGTGCATGCACGCATTTTTGAATAAAATCTTAAGAAAACTCCCCGCATAAGTACCTCACCGCGTAAGTACCTAACCCGCATATGTAGCTCAATTTATTGTGCTCTAGTTTTATCTATACTTTTCCCTATTTATTTATACTTTTAAGTGCACTTGCCAAAAATTTAAAAAGTCATGTTTCCAATTCAACGGCACTGGTAACCAAAAATGAATGCATACAAATTTTTTTGTTTTCTTGCTTAGTAGCTTCAACAGTTAAAAAGATTTAATAAATTCATATATTCGTTCTTTATGTTCAAGTTCAGTAGTATGTTTGTAGGGGTTCTGGATCACCTAAATGAGGAGCAATGACGTCATCGATTTGGTTTGTGTCTTGGGTTGATGACGCCATCGATTTGGTTTGTATCTTGGGCTTGTCGTTAGATGCCGCTGGTGTATGGGTGTGTGTCTAGGGTGTGACGTCATCGATTAGGTGTGTGTGTCTGGGGTTGCCGTTAGATGACGCTGGTGTATGTGTGTGTGTGTGTGTGTCTTGGGTATGTGGCACTAGATGGCGTTGGTGGCAGCGCCATCTAGTGATACGTACGCAAGGCAAGCACACATGTACTGAAGCGCCATCTGGTGGTGGAGGTTGGTGTGATCATGGATGGTGTGTGTGCGTGTGAATGTTGGTAGATGGCGTTGGTGGGTATGAAGATTGGCTACTTAAGGGGTTAGGTCCACTCATGATTTTCAAAAAATCGATTTTGTTTTTATTACATTTTCTAAAAGTATAACATTTCAAAAGTATTCCCTGAAATTTTTAGATCAATCGGACTATTATTCGCCGAGATGTACTGCATTGAAATACATCTCTATTGTATAATTTTGAGATAAGATTTTAAACTATACTCAAAACTTTAAACGCGTTTTTCTCGAAACCACGTTTTCGAAGTCGGTGATCACTGTAACTCGAAAACGGCTGTATTGATCCTTTTGAAATTTTAACGACTTATTTTACATATAATTGTCCTCCGGATGGACGAAGGATTTTTTTGTACGATGAAATTTTTTTTTTTATAGCCGAAAAAGTGGCGAAAATTTGGGTAAAAAAAAAATGTTGACTTTGAACGTCCGCCATGTTGCGACAAATCAAAATATGAACAAACCCTTCGTCCATCCGGAGCATTAACTGATTTACTAAAGATTCCCGTTCGTTTTTTTGGTTTCAGATGATCCAGACTGATGCAATCGTGATCACCGCAAAACGTCTCTTTTTTTTGGTGTCTCAGCAAATTGACTATATCTCTTAATATTATGGACATTTTGACATCAAAATTTTTTTGTAACTTCTTGAAATGTGTATCTTTAATGTACAAAAAGATTTGCTCATAAATAATAAAACCCGTCTTCAGAAAAAATTTTCAAAAAAGCGTTATTTGTTTGCCTTACAAGTGGACCTAACCCCTTAATGGTGGTGGTGTGTGTCTACGGTTTTTTTTTGTTTTGTTTTTTTTTTTCCAGTAGGGGAAAGCATCGAAAGCCAAACGAGTGCGAGACTTTAACACGCTAAATCCCCTGTATTCACAGTCCGTGTACCTTCATCGTGGCACCACCGCGAGGTATTACTTCACGATGAAGGCGGATATGTTAGCGTTCAGCTACGTCCAGGCATGAGTCATAAGATGCTCTGCCAAAAAGTGTCGTGTTCGGACGGACGGATAGTCAGTCGTTGGCAATTGTCACCGAACAGTCCCGTATGTCTCGTCTCTGTAAGAGCATTATGCGAGCAATACTCCTGCACGCTCGGTCCCATGATTCTGGCGACGCAAGCATGTATGACACCAGTGAGGATGGTGTTAAGTCACAGCTGATTTCCTCTTCGAGATCAGCTCTCTCATCGGCGTATTTGGCGCCACAGTGCCAGCACTGGGATGAGCGTTCGCGTCCAGTTGCCTTTCGAGGACGAACTCCATCTACGTTGCCATGCCACTATCGTGTCCTCGGCCGACACCTGTGCACCTCGTTTATGCCAGTACGTATTGGCCTAAATGAATAGGGGGTCTACCGGCGATTACGTCGGCCGCCTCGTCCGAGACCGTTCTGAATGCGCGGCAGACTCGTAGTGAGTTTAGCCGGTATGCCGTTTTAGCTGCCTGCTGTATGAGGCCACCATCGCCGCCTTGTGCCACACCGGGCAGGCGTAGGTTGAGACAGCTGTATTGACGACTGCAAGCAGTGTTCTTGCTTGGGTAGAGGGACCACCAACATTCGGCATCAACCGCATGAGCCTGGCGGTTACTTTTAGGGCCTTCTCGCCGGCATGCGACAGATGCGCCTTTAAATTCAGACGGCAGGCCAGCAGTTTGCCGAGATATTTTATTTCGGGTCGCGACTGTATGAGATGCCCTCCGACATTTACAGTCACGCTTTCCACGCATTTTCTGCTGCTTATCAGAACGGCTTCGGTTTTTTCACCCGCCAGTTGCAGGCCTGCTTCTGTCAGCCAGGCTGTGAGCCGAGAGATTGATTCGTTTGCCTTGGCTTCGATCTCGTGCAGATGTTTGGCAACTACGACTAGCGCTACGTCGTCAGCGTATCCAACGGTAGTTACACCGCTAGGCAGCTTGGTTCGCAACAGGCCGTCGTACATCACGTTCCAGAGCAATGGTCCAAGAACAGAACCTTGTGGAACGCCAGACGTGATGGTATGTTTGCGGACACCATCGCTAGTATCATAGATGAGTTACCTGCTACTAAGGTAGCTGTCGATTACACGGAGTAGGTAAGCTGGCGTTCCTAGATCTCTAAGGGCATCGAGAATTCTGGTCCACTTGGCAGAGTTGAAGGCGTTTCGTACATCGAGCGTGACGACCGCGCAGTATTGCTGCTTGGAGCCCTCTCTCCAGCGCTTTCCTTCAATTGCCTTCGCGGCGATGTCGACCACTGCAGCTATGGCATCGACAGTACTGCGGCCTTTGCGGAAGCCGAACTGGAGTGGAGAGAGGCCGTTTAGGCCTTCCGTGTATTGTTCTAGCCTAACGCAAAGCAGTCTTTCATAGAGTTTACCCATGGTATCAAGCATGCAGAGTGGTCTGTAGGCAGATGCATCGCCGGGGGATTTCCCTGCTTTGGGCAGGAGTACTAGGCGCTGACTTTTCCAGCAGCATGGGAAGATGCCGGATTGTAGGCAATATGAAAAAACGTCAGAGAAAACTTGCGGCTTTGCGAAGATTGCTGCCTTGAGTAAGGCGTTTGGTATGCCGTCGGGGCCCGGCGCTTTGTTGGCTTTAAGCCTGTGCGCCGCAGCAAGAACCTCATCTATTGAAAAGTCTTCAAAGCTGTCGCCACGGCAGGTCCGGGGAAAGAGGCTTTGACGACGCGGGGGAGATTGGGGAAATAGTGTGAAAACTATTCGTCTCAGCATCGCGGGGCATGTCGGCGGCTGGGGTTTCTGGTGTCCCAATTTTTTTACTACAATCTTGTAAGCATTTCCCCATGGGTTATCTTCAACCTGCTCAACGAGTTCACTGAACGTTTTCTTTTTGCTGGCCTTAATTGCCTTGCGCAAAGCAGATTTTTTGCGTTTCAGCTCGGCACTGTACATGTCTGGCCTATCACGTCTGACAGCGCGCTGTTGTAGCCGCCTCAGCCGGAGGCAGTCGGCGCGGAGGGCTGCTATGTCGCGATTCCACCAGTATACTGGCTTCTTGTGGACCTTAGCCCCCTTCCTCGGCATGGTAGCATCGTTGTTGAATGAAGCTGCCTACGCTTTTCCTTAAACTCGGCCTTGGAGTGAAAGACAGCTCGTTTACAATAACGTCAAGTGCGTGTTCGTGTGTCAGGCTTGGGGGAAAGTAGCAGCTGAAGAAGCGTATGCCGCAAATAACGGCCTGGGCATAAAAACTTCTTGCTTGGGGAGCCGATTCGACAGCATGACCACCACAAACCCAAATGGCTGCCTTTTTTGTTGCATCCGCAATCCAGTTGGAGTTTTGCGCATGAACACGGTATGGCTCGCTCAGCAGCGCGATGTCAATGTTTTCCTCATCAACTGTTCGCTGCAGCAGATCTTGTGCAGCCTCGCAGTAATTGAGATTCAGCTGCAGGACCTTCATGGGCGTGCTGGTCCTTTTTGCGCAGCTGGGCAGTTAAAACTCCCTATGCGGTGACTTTAAACTGCGCCTGCAGCCTTGCACAGTGGGCAGCTCGGTGTGTTGCTGCAGTCCTTAGCAAAATGCCCTTTTGGCCCGCATTTTATGCAACATTCTGACCTGTCATCGCCTTGACACGATCTGGCGGTATGGCCAAGGGCAAGACACCGATAGCAGCGTGTATGTGCCACCCTTTCGCGTATGCGGGAAATTGTGAGGCCGATTCGGGCTTTTCCAGCCTTTAGTAGCGTATTTGCCACCGAGGCCGGCACGCTAATGCAAGCGGTCAGGGTACCGCCGTGCGCAGCCCGCATGCTTTTAATCGACTCCGCACTAAGGGGTGGGAGCGAGGGGAACGCTTGGGCTAGGTCTTCAGCCACCTCTTCTCTTGTTGTAAACTCAGCTATATCACGGAGTTCAACCTGGCACTCTTGGGTTTTGGCCTTGATTTCTGCCCGCTCGCCAACTACTTGCGCAATTTTACCGCTAAGCTGGGTCGTGTCTTCCTTGCTGTTTTTAGCTAGCTGAAAGAGCATTTCGCCTTTCGCGGTTCTGCGGATTTTTACAATATTTTCTGAAACGTGTTTGAGGCTCGGATCGGTTTTCACCATCTTCAGGATGTCGCTGTACGACGTTTCTCCTTTCGCCTGAAGAATTATGGCATCGGGCCGGCTGCGTATAGCTGCGCGGGCTCTTTGCGCTGGCTTTGATTGCAGGGGGGTCGGCGCCTCTCCCTGCCGCCTTTTTTTCTTCGCTGGTTTGGTCACTGTTACAAATGGGGCCTCAGTGCTCGTATCCCCTAGGCTTGCTGAACGCGTTCTCTTATTGAGCTGTTCTACCGGCTTGGGTTCGGCAGCGATGCTAGCGCTTTGCGAGGGCCGATGGGGGGGGTGACTCACCGTGCGGTCCTTGCTACAGGTTTTGGCAACCTTATCGATCACAGTGGCCATTTGAGCCTGTATGAGGCCGAACATTTTCCTGTGGGCTCTAGTGACGGTTCTGCGGTCCAGATCCAGGAAAAGTTCGGCACCTAGCTCCTTGAGCAGCCTCTCTAATTCTGCCACCTGCTCTTTTAACCCGCAGGGTTCGGGGGCGGCAGGCTTCGGCGAGGAGTTGGGAATATGTGCTATCACCGCGTTACACATCGGGTTTGAACCACCATCAGTTTTCACCGGCGGAGTTCTTAGTATTTTTTTCCGATTTGGCAAAGACCGTGGCCGAAGGTGAGCAGTCGAGATTCGCTTCAACTTCCACATTGCTGCTACGTGTCAAACGAAGCGGGGGTGGCTCGCCTGCCGAAGGCTTCGGCATGATGTATTAGATCAGCCGGCACAGCTGTTGGCAACTCTGCTTCTTGTGTCGGTAAAGCAGTGTCGATAACACAGTGTGTGGCATAGCAGTACGCTCTTAACACTAAACACGCCCGATCAGCTGATTTTTGTTTATCCGCTGATAAGTAATTTGCGCTTTATTGTTGTGCACAGGCGCAAAAGAATAAACAGCGAAGCAAAAGAAAAAGTAATGCTACTCACTGCACCAGCTAACTTAGCTTTGAGAAAAAGTCCAAGAAGTTGACAATTGGTCCAGGGGAACACACTTCAGCAGCAAACATCCAAGCGCCGCAACTTCCACTACTTTTCGGTGCTCTAATCACAAAAAACTACTCTTAAAACCACAGAAAAAAGAAAACTTTACGGAGCCGAAACAAAAACGCAGCTCCAGCAAAAGCGAATTTCCAATTCTGTCTAGGGTGTGTAATCGTGTGTGTGGAACGTAAGTCCACCCACGTCCCTGCAAGACAGGTACCGGTTAGATTACCAGTCATCTAACTGGTAGTACTGTGAAAGTTTCAGTTACCGCTTGTTCTGGAGTTTCTATCACTTTCTTAAGGGCGATGGGAAAAAAATGACTGAAACTCATGTATACATGTGACTTTCTATCCCATTCTCACACATTTGTTTGCAAACATATTTCAGACATATGCTTATCTCGCTCACTCTCGTTAGCAATACTGGGTATATTACCGATAAAATACCCGAAAGTTTTCCCAAATGAGTAACGTAAGTATCGGTTATATGTACCTTATAAACCAGTCACTCTCGTTAGCACTACGGGGTATATTACCGGTAAAATAACCGAAAGTTTTATTTACAGTCACGTAAATATCGGTTATAGGTAACATATAAACCAGTCACCTCTACCAAATATTTTAGCCACTGCTTTCGGTTAAAGAACCGGTGCCGTTACCAATAAAATAACTTAATGATTGGTATTTAATTAAAAAAATGCTTTATTATAATATTATTTTGCCGAATTTTTACATTTACATTTTTTTGCTTTACCCGATTGTGGCAGCGCTCTACCACCTTTTTCATCCGCTTCTCAAACGCTATTTGACCGTGGGCCTTGAATGCATCTAAAAGAGAGAACACAAATTATGTTTTATCACTAAGTATGTATAACTACTTGTAAGAAAAACGTTTGCAGACTATGGTAATTCTGTCACTCTTACCTTGTGCAAAGTTTTTAATAAATCAGCACTTTGACTGATTTTGTGGCGAATTGCCCATGACATAACCTCAAAACATTTGTCCTGGACAATGTGTTCGCCCCCATCAGCAAAATGCTCGCTGCTAGCCTCTTTCTCACTTACTTCACTAGAGGTGCTCGCAGCGCAGTCTTCCTCTATTTTATTTTCAAATTTCCTAAACTTCCTAACATTGGGTTCGAAATTTCTTTTTTCCCTACTCATGTTATTTGCAAACGTTTTTTTATTCATGGTTTTATGGCTTATATCCTTACTACTTATACTACTTATTCGCAAACTTTTGGTTTTTCGGTTTATAAATAAAATAATTAACACGATTATACTTATCTTTTATAATTTTGTGGTTTCTCCTTGTTGTTTTTTGCAAATATGTTTGCAGCGTCGTTTGCAGCAGCTTCACGTTTCACAAAAATTCACAAAATTCACAAATCTGACATTTTCATGATAACAGGTGACTGTGACGTATATATTTGTTTCACTCTCACATTTCAATTGAAATGTAAAGGAGTTCTTTCACTCTTGCGAGTAGTCAATGCCCGAAATTGAAATGCGCGCGTAACGGTAAATGTGGTCATCATGTGGGGAATTAGTTTTTTGTTCCATTATACTACTTTTTTGGGGTTTTTTTTTTCTATTATTTCCTTTTTTGCAATGAATGTTGACAACTATGGATTGAGTTACATGAAAATGGTTGTATAATACGTTCTACTATAAGCAACTTTTTCACATGATGCCCATTGCGAGTAATAGTACTATTAGAAAGCAACTGTCCATGTATTAGTTAAGACAAAAATTGTATGCATGTGTTGGAGTTTCCGTCACCTCCGTTTTGCAGGGATGATATGTGTTATAGCACTTATGCGAGTGCCCATGTATTAGCACTTGTGCGAGTGACCATATATTGTACTATATATTGAAACGACATGGGAATAACTTCGTTATTTTTTTATTAGTTGTTGTTGTGTTTGGTAATCCATTATCATTACCTACTATCACCACATCAGAAATAGATTCAAATTCAAAAAGTGTGGTGGCAGCAAGGTGTTGAACAGAAATGGCCAAGAAAACAATTGATTTTTACTATTGGGCTGGACCCGGAAAACATGAATCAATTAAGAAAGAGAACTCTGACCTGGCTTGCACATAGGTTGCTAGTTGCTAGCTCGGTCGGGTTCTGTTGATCATGTTGAGAGCTGCCACCTCGAGCCCGCTGTGACAGGACAGTGTCTTCGATTTTTGTGTCGAGTTTGAAACACCTTGCGATTTCAAGCAGGGTGCTATGGAATCTCTCAACCTATCCGTTAGAGGTGCTATGCAAAGGTGGGGCGGTCACTATTTCGACGTCAAAATGGTTTAACAAGATTGACCTTATAATCTCAGAGTTTAGGGACGCTTCGTTGTCACTGAAAATTGTTTTTTGCTTGTAGTAAAATATTTATTAACAGTAGAATTAATGCCGTTATATCCACGATTAGGCGGGACGGTATCGGCTAAACTAGCACGAATTCCGAAAATTTGTCGGCACAGGTAAAAAATATTTTTTGTCTGTGGAGAATATGTCAATATGCAACAATTCGCCAGCATATGATAGAATTGGTCTTGCCTATTAGTTGTTTTCTTACAGTTTGCGACCACCTCATTTGTCAGTTTTGTCATTTTTGGGAAGAAGTAATCACGTAGAATTTGCTTGACGTTTTCCTGGGCAGCTCTGTGTGCCAGGTTATGTTCAGTTACTATGATTTTATTTGTTCGCTTGCGTCAAAAATGTACTGTGCGAAACTCTTAGTGTGCCATAATTTGGTTTTTAGGAACTACTCAACAAGTCTGTGTTGAATATGTGCTAGGACCGACAGATCGCAATGAATCGTATTTAGTACATCTTTTTCGACAGCATCACATACTCTCTTCATTAGTGTTTCTCTTTTCGAGAAATATATGGTGTCGGGTTTTTCCCAAACATAATAACGGTACGATCCGATGCAACCCCGCTTTCTTCTATTATGGTTTCAATTTCGAAAGCAATTAACCGGTTTATCAGTCGATTCGATAGTGTAGGTGAGTGATTCCTCACTGCGTATTGTGGCGATGTCGGATTGTGCATTAACCTCAAGGGTTTGAATTGTTGCCGCGTGAGCGCATCGGCAACGTAATTCTCTTTCCCTGGCTTATAAAAGATCGTTGTGTTCGTCAATGTAGGTTTTCCAACGCTTAATTTTTGCGTTCGGATTGCGATAGATAGATAGATAGTTTCTGAGGTTTTTCAGAGCCCATACTATAGCGAACAGTTCTCGTTCATTTGTTGCGAAGTTTAGCTCTCTATCCTTTAAAGTCCGTGATATGATGGTTATGGGTTTTCCGTCTTGAGATAAGACAGCTCCCAAACCAGAGGACGAAGCGTCCGTTGTTAGATCAAACGGCTTTTAATAGATCGGATAAGCCAACATCACATTTTCGGTTGCAAGGACTGCTTTAAGCTTCTCAAAAGCTCGACATTATTCTTCGTTGAAGTTTACTGGTATTTTTTCGACTGTGGAGGGTTCAGTGTAATTTCGGATGGCCTCGCTCTGATGCCTCATCTCGATACCAGGTATTCCACACTTGTTTTAAAAAAAATTTGATATTTCTAGTGATGTTGGCTTCACATAAATTTTCTCACATACTTTGGATGCATTGGTAATGATGCAAAAGCAAAGAACTTGGCTTCCTTATGACTTGAAGCCAAAAGACGTTGAGCGTCGTTTTTTCGTCTGTGAGCAACTGCACCAACGGAAAGGAAAAGGAAGGGCTTTCTTCATTGCATCGTGACGGGTCATGGAAAATGGATTCATAACAGCAACCCAAAGAGAAAGAAATCATGGGGACTGCCCGGTCACGCTTCTACGTCGTTAGCTTGGCCGAATATTCACGCTGCGAAGGTTATGCTATGTATTTGGTGGGATCAGGCGGTGTTATTTATGCTGCAAAAATCGTTTACGATGGACACGAATGCGGGCCTTGGGACGCTGCGCAACTCTGGCAACTTTACCATCTCAATTACCTCCGCACTTCCTCGAGGGCGCCTTGCCGAATGAGGGCGCGAATGATGATTCAGACTTTCCTCAAATTAAAATCCCACGACCCGGATGGCATTTAGCCTGTTCTCTTGCAGAAAAGGATGTACGACGTGTGACAATTAAGTAATGAGACTGATTTTATTGTCGCGCTTGTGGTAAACCTGCGACCTTGAAATTCCCTTCCCCGGCATCCTTCCTCTCTCCAGTGATATATTTACCATCGGTCTAGCTTGTTTAGTTCGCCTGCTGTGTCGTGTTGAGTAGACGTGTGTTGGTGGTGCTTGTCACGAAAATGAAGAAACGAAATCAAGAGCAACGCGTCGCGATAAAATGTTGCGCCAGATTGGGCGAAACAACATCGGAAACGTACGCTAAAATTGTAAAAGTGCATGGTGATAGTGCTCTTAGTCGTGCCGGTTGTCTCCGCACGCCCACCGCCAGAAAAAAGTTCGCATGAGCAAGTCGAAGGTGAAAACGATGATTATTGCCTTTTTTGATAGCCGTGGAGTCGTCCACAAAGAATTTGTTCCATCTGTAAACCAAGTCTACTATCGCCAAGTACTCAAAAGATTGCGAAAACGAGTCAACAGGGTGCGCCCAGACATCGCTCGTAACTGGATCCTTCATCCCAGTATTTGGCCTCTAAAGCTACGTGTACACTTGGAAACATTTCACAAGGAAACTTGTCGGAAACAGGCAAGAAACACGTTTCCCTAGTGTATACGGTCATGAAAACTTGTTTCTGGGAAAATGGAAACAGTTTCCGGCATTGTTTCCTTGTTTCTGGGCAACGAAATTTTGAAATGTTTCCACATAGTGTACAATACTTGAAAACAGCATGAGGGAAACATTTTCTCAAGTTTCCATATGTTTCCGGTGTAAATGGAAACACGCATGGGAAACATTTCGAGTTTCCCGAAAATTTTTTTTTTTTTCAATTTCGCGTCGCATAATGCCAATGGTTAATATTTTTGATGAGGAAATCCTCCCCGACTTCCTCAGTGGGAGTAGGCGCTGTGGGCCACAGCACGCCTACCTCCACTGAGAAACCAACGACATCAGCAGCGGCAGCGAAAGCCATCAAGAAACCGGCCAAGCCTAGGGAACCGTCCAGGTATAAGCAGTACCAAAGAGCCTTAGCTATCCTCGGTAGGATTAGCAAGAACGAGGCTGCTGGTGCTGCTCATCCCAAGGACGCGGAGGATAAGGTACGGTTTCAGAAGGTTGTCGACGAGTACTTGGTGTACCAAGCGACCCTGCCGAAAGCCACAGCAACAAAACGCGACCGATCTGCCCACGACAGCTCGAACCGCGAGACAAAGAAGGCGAAGGTTGCCGGTGCAACCGACGCAGCGACGAGACGCGCCTTTAGCGACGTGGCACGGGATAACCTGCAAGTGGCGCTGGTCGATGCTGCCACAAACCGCGGCAAGGAAGCCTTGGAGAAATGGGGAGAGATTGAGGCCAGGTTGACACAGATGGTCATGGACCATGTGATGAGCAACCTGACAGCGAACCCGAAGGTGCCTCTCCCCGGTTTCGACTCGGCCGAAGTTGTTCGCGGGTATCGGGTGATCAAATGCGATGATCAATACTCTAAGGATTTCCTGAAGGGCTGCATCTCCAAGATTGGAGAGGCAACTGAGGGCTTGAGGCTCAAGCTCATCCCCGCCAGCGAAATCCCGAAGAGACCAAGAGCGCGCATTTGGTTGCCCAATATGTCCTTGGACAGTGGTAAGCTGGTCCCCTACTTGCAGGCACATAACCCGGCAGTGCCAATGACGGACTGGCAGGTCATAAAAGCGGAGGCTCCGCAAAAGAACAGCCTATCCTTCCTCCTGGTAATCAGCGAGGAAAGCCTACCTGCCCTGGAGAAGGCAGAATTCAAGCTTCGGTTTGGCGTACGGCACGCTAGACTGAAGGTTTTCCGCTCCTCTAATCCGGAAGAGGAGGATGCAGACGAGATTGTCGATGCCCAAAAGCTGTTGGACGACGTAAGGCTCGACGATCCGGACCCTACCACCGTAGACCAATAGGCCTCGGGTTGAAGGTTGTCCAAGTTAACCTCCAACACTCGAAGTTGGCAACGGACAACCTTACCGTTCTTCTGTCGGAGGAGGACGTGGATATCGCCATAGTCCAGGAACCTTGGGTGCGGAGCACTGAGGTGAAAGGACTTAAGCGGAGCGACTACAACCTCTACTACAAGAGAGGGGAAGGTAAGCCAAGGGCGTGCGTAGTTGCTAAAAAACACCTTAACATGTACCTTTTACCTCACCACAGCACAGATGACACCACGGTGGTGGAGCTAGCTGCAGCCGGAGGAAAAAAGCTCCATATAGTCTCGGCCTACATGGCGCATGACAGGCCTGCGCCGCCCGAGGAGATCCGGAGGCTCGTCAACAACACCAATGCCCACGGTACGGTGCTGATAGGGTGCGACGCAAATGCGAGACACACCCTATGGGGAAGCACCGAAAACAACGACCGAGGTGAGTCTCTGTTTGACTTCATACTTAGTACTAACCTAGTAGTGTGTAACAGGGGTAACACCCCCACTTTCGTTTTCCCAAGCACTGATGGTTTCAGTGGGTGGGAAGAGGTTCTCGATGTCACTCTACTAACTGATAACGGACAGGTGAATGTGAGCAAATGGAGGGTATCCAGCAAGAAATCCTTTTCGGATCACGCATGGATACTCTTCGATTTGGATCTTCAGGTTGAAGCACCCGCACCATATCGCAATCCCAGACGTACCAACTGGAATCGTTTCGCTGGTATGATCCGTAACAGGATAGGGAGGGCTCCCCCAATCAATATCTCCTCGGTAGGAGACATTGATCATAAAATCGGGCAGTTGGAAAACGCGATGGCTTCCGCGTTCAAAACGTCTTGCCCTATTAAATACTCCAAAAAATCATTCCCACCTTGGTGGAATGATGACCTGTCACGTCTGAGATCGGAGGTCCGAAGGTCATTCAACCTAAGTTATTCCTCAGGTAACTGGCAAAGTTACAAGGATAGCCTAAGGAAATATAAAAAAGCTATCAGAAATTCTAAAAACAAGGGTTGGAGGGAATTCTGCTCAGCTATAGAAACTACGAAGGAATCGGCAAGGCTAGGAAAGGTGTTGTCCAGGGATCACACCTGCCCCTCGTTCATAAAGAAGCCAGATGGCTCCTGGACTGAAAGTACCGAGGAGGCCCTAGACCTGCTGCTGAATACGCACTTCCCAGGCTGCACAAAGGAGGACACCTCGACTAGGCATGCAGTGCAAGGCCTAATACCGGCAAACGATGATAACAACATCATAACGAGAGAAAAACTCACATGGGCTGTGAAAAGCTTCTCACCATACAAGTCGCCGGGACCAGATGGCATTCTTCCCATAATGCTGCAGGTGTCACAGGACTCAATATTACCCTGGCTAGAGGCCATTTTTAAGGCCTGCCTAGTCTGGAATTATATCCCCGTCAGTTGGAGGCGGGTGAAAGTCGTCTTTATCCCGAAGGCAGGGAAAAGAGGACACGACTCAGCGAAAGATTTCCGGCCTATAAGCCTGACATCTTTTGTACTTAAAACCTTCGAGCGGTTGCTCGACCTCCACATACGCGAGGAAGTAGGACATAAGCTATCTGAAGCCCAGCATGCTTACCTAAAGGGTAGGTCAACGGAGACCGCCCTCCATGAGGTAGTACGAACAGTGGAAAGGTCACTGGAGTATAAGCAGTACACACTGGCAGCCTTCATGGACATAGAAGGCGCCTTTAATAACATAAAGACGAATGCGATAGAGGAATCGCTGGTAACCCTTGGAGTTAACATACAGGTACGCAGCTGGGTTACTGCAATGCTCCAATCGAGGGTGGTGAGCGCGGCGCTAGGAAACACCCACCTTACAAAATTTGTAAGCAGGGGCACACCACAGGGGGGGGTACTGTCACCTCTTCTGTGGGTTTGTGCCATCAACAGCACTTTAACAGAACTTAACCAGAGAGGAGTCAAAACGGTTGCGTATGCTGACGACGTGGTTTTAATGGCATCAGGGATGTGCCCTGACGTGATTAGTGGAATCCTTCAGGGCGGCCTGGATAGGTTAATCGCTTGGTGCACGGGACGTGGACTAAGCATTAACCCTAGCAAAACTGAACTGATGCTGTTCACCACTCGTACTAAGATACCAACTTTTAGACGACCTCATCTTGGGAATATAACATTACCCCTTTCGTCCAGTGCCAGATATCTCGGGGTAATCTTAGACCCCAAACTGAACTGGAGGCTTAACATAGAGCACAGAATAAACAAAGCAGGATTTGCACTATACTCCTGCAGGAAAATGATAGGGAGGAGGTGGGGCCTCCGACCAAGTTTAATGCTATGGATGTTCAAGATGGTTGTACGTCCAATACTATCATACGGAGCTCTGGTCTGGTGGAAAGCCCTCAGGAGGGAATACAACATTACCAAACTCGGTAGACTACAAAGAGCAGGTTGTACCGGAACTACGGGAGCGATTAGATCCTGCCCTGGAGAGGCGCTTAACGTGCTGACGCACCTGCTTCCCGTCGATCTGCATATCATGAAGGCCGCAACTCTTAGTGCTCTTAGGCTGAGAGAAACAGGTTGCTGGAAGGACAGACCGTATGGCCACGGCAGTCTGTTATCACAAGGGCAAAGGTGCCTGCCTACAACGACGGATTATGCAATTCCTACCATGGCATTTGGAAAAAATTACGATATCCGTATCCCCTCTCGTCTAGAATGGAAGAGAGGGAACATCCTAAATAACCTGAGTACCACTATCTACACTGATGGCTCCAAAATGGAATGCGGAGTAGGAGCAGGAGTTTTCTCCGAACATCTAAAGATAGACGTGTCTTTCCGCCTCCCCAACACAGCAAGCGTCTTCCAGGCGGAAGTGCTCGCTATTAGGGAAGCGTGCAGGATGGCATTGACGGACACATCCTACAAAAGCCATATAACAATACTTTCCGACAGCCTATCTACGGTCAAGGCATTGGAATCGTCGATTCTATCGTCAAAACTAGTACGGGAATGCAGGAAGCTCCTGATAGAGCTAGCTCAGCGGTTCAGAGTTACCCTGATATGGGTGCCGGGGCACAATAACATTGACGGGAACGAAAGGGCCGATGAACTGGCTCGAAGAGGCTCCGCTCTTGATGAGAACGAGGCGTTGACGGTTCACGCCTCGCTGGGCTCTATCAAGGGCGAGGTCTCGAAGGACTTCCTTGCTAAAGCCAACGCTAGATGGCAGAGGACGGAATCCTATAAAATCAGCAGATCACTGTGGCCAACATACAACAAGAACAGGACCGCGGAGCTCTTAAACAAAGGCCGACGGGATGTGGCAAGACTGACGGCAGTCATCACTGGCCACTGGCCCATTGGAGAGCACGCGGCAAAAATGGGGATTCCACATAACACCAGCTGTCACAGCTGTGAAAACCCGGATGAGAAGGAAACCGTTCACCATTTTCTCTGCGCCTGTCCGGCCTTAGCAAGAAGGAGATGGAAAACGCTGGGAAAACCGACATTTCAGACTTTCGAAGAGATAGCAAAGTGCAGCGTAAACTCACTTCTCTCTTTCATTAACCTCTCGGACTGGATATAAGCATATGTATGGATAGATACATATAAGTCCAGATGACACCACACAATATACACCTTAGGGTACCTACCGGGAATAGTGGTATCAAAACGGCGCTAACGCGCTAATTGGATGTTGGAACATCGCCACTGGAACCAACCAACCAACCAACCTCCCCGACTTCAGCGAGAGTCAACGAGTTGCGACCGAATTGTTTGAGTAGAGCGATGGATGCCAATCCGAACTTATTTCTGCGGTGGAAAAACACCGGTTCCTTTGGGACGTTTCCAGCCCTGACCACAAGTCATGCGGAAATAAGCTCTCGGTTTGGCAAGCGGTGGCAAATAAAAAAAAAAAACTTTGCATATTTTGAAGGCCTTTGTTTTTAAGGAAATCATTGACAAATCGCTGAAAAGTGTTGAAATTGGCATAAGCACATTTTTGGTATTATTTCGATGCTAATGAGTATTCGGCCAAAAATGCTGCCTCAGTTGTATTGCATGATGTTTCTTCTTAAGATATTCATACACTTTGTGTTGATTTATGAAACATCTGTACAATTTTCGCCATCAGAAGAAACGCCTTGAAATTCCATATTTTCCTACTTTGAAACCTTATTGTAACGCCAATTTAGAACGCATAAAATTGATTAATGTCAGAGAAGGCGTGAGATGTTGTAAGTGCAATGCTATGTCGATAGCATTATTGGTTCGGAAATTACAGTTGAAAACGTGAAAAAAGTCGAGGAAAATTCGAAAAAATTGACACGCCCATTTTTCACGAAAACTAGAGCTGTTACATACAAACGGAATATGGTTTTGAAAACAGCGCGAAAAGCGCTCTCACTCGACTTTCGACGAGTCGACATTCTAGAAAAATTCGAAAACTGGATCGAATATTCCGTGGATAGTTCTCGTAGTAATTTGGCGCATAATCCTTTAGCGTTACGACGTTGATTTCAAGGTCTTGTCTTGTCTTGAAAATAATATTTTTATTTTTGTATTTTTAGTTGTTATTTAGGTATTTGCCAATATTATTTCACTCACCGACATACAATAATAAATTTCAAACGTTGAAATCAAGCCCCACATGTTTCCAACAACATTATACAATGACGTAGTGTACAAAGACCAGAAACATACCGGGTTGGAAACATCGGAAACATCGTAGGGGAAGAACTTGGAAACATTTCAAATTGTTTCCGCAACGTGTTTCCGACGATTTTCACTTCTAGTGTACAAGGTACGGAAAACATGTTTCCGCACAACAAGAAACATTTATGTTTCCGATGTGTTTCCAATAGCATGTTTTCATGTGAAATGTTTCCTAGTGTACAAGCACCTTAAGGGGATCGCCGTAGAACAAAATCGGTGGTCAAAGGAACCCATTTTGAGTCAATTACGGACATCCATCCAGGCGGCCGTGACGAGGGTACTCGTGGACATCTCAGTCGAAGCGTTCCAGAAATGTTACGAAGCATGGAAAACGCGCTGGAATCGTTGTATAGCTGCCCAAGGGGACTACTTTGAAGGGGATGGCAGGGTTGTAGAATAAATTTTAAATATACGGTTTTTATGGAATCAGTCTCATTACTTAATTGCACACCTCGTATGTCATACTGCCGCATCTCGTGAACATCTACAGGGCCGGCATAGCCCTTGGGAATGTGCCGAGGGCATGGCGGACGACCAGGGTTGTTTTCATCCCCCGAATTGGAGAAGGCTGCCTATGACTTATTAACACTAGAGAGACCGCAAGTTTTCCATACCTACAAAGACTACATATTATTATACATCCGCTGATATTTCGAAAAGTACACATCGGATTTGGCTAATTGTAATTGTAGAACCCTAATTGTAGAACTAATTGTAGAACCCGACAAAAAATAAATTTATCAAACCAAAAGTTGAAAGAAATACTAAAGAAAATACAGAAACATAAAATTAAAAAACTGCAATGGTCTTTCTAGTGTTAAAATGCTTCAGGCTCATCAGTATATCGTCATTCCTGCAGAAAGAGGAGCTAGTGGAAATCTGGCTGAAGCATGGAGCTTTGGCTTACCGACCAATACAAGACAGTCAACACGTTTACCAGAAGAGCAAATCGACGGCGAATCCGACAGCCCAGATTTCAATAGAATAGATAAAAGAGGCACTAAAGCACCGAGATATTTGTCCCATTTTAGTTGACTGGATCACCGCGATGCTGAGGTGCACAGTAACGACTGCCAGTCTTGGCAATTGCACTACCTCTGTGCGATCTGTCAAGTGATTTTCTCAAAGGAAGATTCTAACAAACACTCTCTGGAACATCCTCGTAGAATCTTTCCTGGTCAGACTCCATGTCAGCATTGAGCACGACTGGGAGCTGGGGCAGTGAACAGTCATTGTCAGTCCATTCCGTGAAAATGGAAATGATGCTGTTCACAACCAGGAGAAGTATACCCACCATCCGGTGGCCCTCATTTCTAGACACTGAGCTGAAACTGGTTGACCGAGTCAAGTATCTACGGATTTTGCTGGACCCCAAACTCCGCTTTACCCATCACATCGGACTTAAAGTGGAGAAGTCTACAAAAATCCTGTGGCAATGCAAAAGAATGTTCGGCCGGTGGTGTGGTCTCGACCCCAGACTGATACATTGGATATTCAGCTGCATTGTTAAACCACACCTCCTCTCCGGAGTTTCCCGGTCACATTGATAAAGGGGAAAGATAAAGGAAACCGATTCACTAGCTAGAGCTGGTTTGCATACACTGTTTTGGGACCTCAGCCAGTGATAGGGTACAGTGGCGAAGAACAAAGCCGCTATGAGTGGCAGTCTGCAATAGAAAAACTACCACTAAAACTACCACCCAGCAAAACCAATTACCAATTGTGGGGCTCATCACGGAATTTATCTCGCCTAACGAGTACGTCAATCGAATAGGGGGACGTGCCTCAGCCATCTGAAACACATTTCTAGAGGACAATGAAACTGCTGCTCACTACTTTAGTGAATGCCCAGCTCTCGGATATTCCAGGCATATGGGTTATGGCAAGATAATAGACTAATAAGACATTAGACTTACTCATTTTGCCAAAAACAGCTGAAATTTCCTATACGTGTGATTATCTAGATAACCAAGATAAAACTCTTTGAGAGCAAAGAAATCAGCTGTTTGGAATTTGGTTGCCGGGGAAAAAATTGAAAGCATTTGGTTTTATATGAAAAGGCTTGCCGGAATAAATGTTTTTCACTCTGAACATCTCAGATAGTGCATATATGTGGTTCGCGTGCCCTACAATGTCTTAGAATGCGTCGATTGTCTATTATTTTACGTAAAACTTTCGCCTTGTGCCATACAAATTTCCTTTTTATTTTGCATTAAATTCATGGTGAATTGGTCCTCAGCTGATTTTTCTATTTATCTATGGTCCGGAGCAGCTCGCGGACTTATTTTGCTGCCGGAAAATGATTATTAGTTTTCCAATAAAACAGCAATCGGAAGCATATTACTGTATATTAATCCATAAATTACTCATATCTAAGAAAAACGCGCTCATCAAATTGCTTATAGCTCATTCACTTTTGTTATTATTTTGCATTGCTTGTTGGCTATTTTTCATGCAAATTTCATTTTAGCAATGCGTTTACAATTCGTGGTGAAACCCAATCAGCTGTTTCTTGTTTGGAAATGTGTCGCGAATGAAAGTTTGTGCACAGAATCATGATTCACTTTTAAATCGCCGCCGCAACAGGAATTTGTACTGACTCTGTAATCTAAATAGGGCAGTTCAGGATAACGTGCAAACGTCTGGCATCATGGCATGGGGAAAATGTGATGGCAAATATTTTCAACGCAACAACAAAATGTACACATTTGCCCATGCCGAGCAGCGGCAAATTTCCTACACTGAAACTCTATTGCATATTTTTCGGCATGGAGAAAACAGATTTGACAATCAATCAGTTGTCACAATTGTCGAGATGGAGCCGTTGAAAAAGAAAATAAAAAATTAGATATTCTATAATTTTCTCTTTTTCACATTTTTTTGGCATGTTTTCAATTATTTTTATGGATTTAAAGATAAAACACTAGTATTGTTTTCGATTCCCCTTTTTTATTCTTCAAAAACAGCTGTAAATTTGTTCCGCAACCGAGTTGCTATGAAGTTTTAAAAAGTGCGCTCAGTGTTGATGGCAAATATTTGAAACAGCATATATTTGCCCAAATATTTCCACGTTATCCTGAACAGCCCTAATCTGATTCCAATAAGTTTGCCAGTTATCAAAAATTGTTCTGGTTTTTTCATATTGCTATATTTTTGCATTGTTCTGCCACCACTTCGTATGCAAATTTTATGATGCTAATAACTACATATTGTGGTGACAAAATGGCAGCTGTTGCTTTTGGTGCTTCATGTTGAACCTGATATTGCTCGAGACAATTTTAAAATTACAAATTTAATAATTTTAACAAATTAACAAAAGAATTCTTTTAAGTAAGCATAGCGGCACGCATTACTACATGTCGTTTTGTTTGCAATAGTGTTGTGCACCTACAGTTTTATGACGATTTCGAACTCGTCATACGAGTTAGAGGCTTTTTCCTTTAATAATAATATAATAAGTAATTTAGAAGAATTTCCAGATATTTGTATTCGTAAACAACCTCAACAAGCTCGATGCCATACTTTTAAAGTCCAGAAGAAATCTGGAACATTTCCTAAAATCATAATCTTTGGTTTTGTAAGGTTAACCCTAAGGCCCCATTGATGCTGTAATCGCGTATGGCGTCAATCAATTTATATGAGGACTCTGTCAGATCTTCTGCGTACATCAACAATTTAATCAGCCTATTAGCAGCCTTCATGTTCGATATATCAGTGTTTATATAGCACTACTCTCTAATGCTATAAATGTGATGTGTATTGCCTTTTGTTCCTTATAAAGGGTGAATCAGAAAAAATTTATAATTTTTAAGGACACATCAAAAAAAGTAATTCTGATTTTACTAAAATAAACTGCAGTTTATTATACATTTCTTAACCTCTCAACCACAAAAAATCGAATGAACTATAAGCGGTTGCAAATTTTTTTTTTTATTCTTAACATTTTTAGTTAGTGACTGGACAGTACGTTCATAGATAAAGTGATAGGAAAGTGGCAGGGGAAATTTCCAATACACAGACAAAATGCACCAATACTCTCACATAACAGCTGATATTAACGCCCACAGCTGATATTCCCGCCCCCATGGTTGATTAGGAACGTAAAATATGTCCCATACAAACTCAAGATGGAGGGTTGTTGTGGTGGTCAATTTTCATGTGTGAGGGTTACCGTTGTGGTTAATTTGTATTCCTTTTTGATTTTTTATTTTATTTTTATTTATTTTATTTATTATTCTGGGATTCGTTTGCTAAAAAATTAATATAAAATTCTGTTATTGCTTAAAAATTTAATAAAAATGTTTGAATATGTCTTTAAAATGCCATTATTTTAGTTTTCTTAGACTCCTTGGAAAAGTCATCCCTGTATCTAGAGCAATTCTCACAGCTCACACAGATTGTGTATGTGAAATGATAAAAATGGTCTGAAAATCGCTTCCCCTGCCAGTTTCCTATCACTTAATCCCTGGTACGTTAGGTGACTACTGCATAGTCTTGCTTTCATCGAATTCGGAACTGTACATCATTTTTGCAAACTTTTCTCTTTTTCTTAGAGTTTGCTTCATTATAGCCCAATATTTCTCTATAGGCCGAAGTGCCGGGCAGTTGGGAGGATTTGCCTCTTTTGGGATCACCGTGACACAATTTTGTTCATACCGTTCCATAGTTGACCTGGAGTAGTGGCTTGTCGCTAGGTCTGCCCAAAACAAAACTGTTCCTTTGTGCTGTTCAATAAATGGTAGAAGGCGTTTTTGAAGGCATTCTTCTTTATAAATTCTAAACTTAGTTGTTCCTGTCGTAATGAACGCCTTGCTCCGTAGACCGCAGCTTGCCAAACCATGAAGGGTTTTGGAAAGTTGGTGTATTTCACTTCGGAGTATTTTCTGTGTATTCCATTCTTATTCTCTGTAGTAAAATAGGCATTCCCAGGCAACTACTTGAAGTCCGCTTTACAGTAGGTTTCATTATCGAGAAACACGCAACCGAACCTAGTTACATAATTGTCATACAGTTTTCGAGTCCGCGTCTTCGCAATTTTTGTTTTGCTTCCGACCGGTCAGGCTGTGTGTGGGCCCTTAATCCTTAACTTCGCTTATATCGCATTACAGTTGATTGCGATGTGCTTGCTGCAGCTGCAACATATCCAGTCAACCTCGTGGGGTTATTCCAATAAGTGCTAACAACCCTTTTCAGCACTTCTGGGTTATTTTGACCCTTTTTTCTATCTGATCCTTCGGTTCTGTAGATGGAGTTTCCCGCGTTGTAGTTTTTTATAGCATTTTAAACCATCGCTACGCTCACTGTGCTTTACCTTGCAATGCTTAGTCTAGACTTCGTCTTATCAGTCAAGTAAATGTCCAGTATTAATTTGCGGCAGCGTTCTTTGGGCTCGAAATGCTGAGTGAAGTAGATCCAAGATCTTATTAACTACTATAGAAGAAACTGTACTACTTATAGATACTTTCACTCGCAAATAAGAGGCTCCTAGCTCTTGACATTTTCGTATGCTGGATGCTAAACTGGATTCTAAAATATTTCTGGTTCACCCCTTAGTTTTTTTTTATTTCGAAACCCAGGAACGCTTTCTTAAACTATTTAATTTTTTTTTGGAAGCCTACACCTGCAGAAATTTGTTCTTTCATTTGCGACATTTTAGTCATCTCTATTTACCGATAATTTTTTAATTTCAATTCCATCACTCGTGCAACGCAGTCGTACGATTATTTGTTCAATTCCCGCCACATGTCTTATATTCTGATCGTCTACAACCGTTAACAAAGGTATTATAGATAAATTAGCAATATACAGGGTCTCGTCAATTTGTATTGTTTACGTCTAGTCGTCTTGAGACATTTCCACTACAGACCCCTAAAATTTTCTGAAGACGAGCAAGTGTCGAAAAAATTGCTGAGCCCAGTCAAACGCGCTGGTCACTGAGCTACAATGGTGGAGAAATGCCATATGCCACAAATGACATGCCACAGATACACATGCTTCCACAAGAAATCTAGCCCTAAGAATTTTGGATGATGATACATAAGAATCAGAATTGTTGACGCATAATGACATGATGACGTCCAAAGCATTATCTTTGATCAAGACGACTCAGAAGAGTAGAGCACGCGTTTGAACGTATTGAGGCACGGCACCTCGACATCAACAATCTTCCGTAGTTATTTAATAAAAAAAATAATAATTTTACATTATCATACCTTTTCCGAGTTTTCACATTTTGCAAATCCATTTTCTACGTCATTTAAGCGGTTTCGATGATTTTCAGTTATACGAGCCCTTTGTAGGATAATCCGTCGTAATGAAAAACTGTGATGATTGCTACTATTTCCTTTCGTCATGACCTTATAAATAAAAACAAGACAAATTTTCTAAATTAAAAATACTTACTACCGCATCCTACAATTGGCAGAAATAATTAAAAGCTTTAACAACAAATAACAAGCAAATAGTGTACGACTTTAAAAGCAATTCGGCTAACGGATATGGTGTAACTACTGATTTGTGGACGGACAACTTTATACGAACAACTTATTTGTCATGCACGGTCCACTACAATAAAAATTCTCAAATAACGAGAATACTTCTTGGACTCCAATCTATGGAGAGAATATCATGCAAAGGTGAATATAAATTTATGGGCTCAGGTCGTACCTTTGCTTTTTTCACACCTCCAACTATCTATCTTCATATTCCGTATTTTAGGTGAACATATACGTGTGCAAACTCAAAGCATACTGAATGAGTTCGGTAGCGACCTAGATGATAATGTTTTAATTGTGACTGATAGGGCAGCAAACATGATTTAAGCGTTTGGTGCGAACCGTAAAGTTAAATAAAACATAAAGATATGATTTCGATGAAATTTTTATTTGATGATAATGCTTGGACCTTGCCATTACGTACGAAATACAATATAATTTAAGGGGGTATTCTGGTCGAGATGGTCCGAAAAATCGATTTTTTTTTTCATTTAATATTTTTGATGTAGACAATAAGAGGAATGTGTGTGCAAGACAATTTTTCTCAATGACGAATACTTTTCGAGTTTCAAGGCTATACAATGGGCGACGCTTCGCTCCCACCATCCATTCGAGCGACGCGGTAAATCTTTAAACTTGTTTTTCTCGAAACCATTTTTTTCGGGACGGTAGACTCGATTCACAAAAAACTACTAGTCCAATTGACTTGAAATTTTACAAGGATACTAAGCAAATGTGTGGGTATCGCCTTATCTAGGATTATGGCAAAAGCATTTGTTTAACTAATGTTTTTAATGCAAAATATCAACAAAAACAGGGCAAAAAATCGTATTTTTTTTAAAACACCTGATTTTAATTGAAGAAATTTTGTGTTTGCTTATATCCTAGATAAGGCGATAGCAGGAAGTCTTGCGATTACAAAATGGGTCACATTTTGTGTTTCAGAATATTTGAATGCATCGAATGAACCGTTATTAAAGAAGATATTCTTAACATCATTAATGAAAATTATTGTTCAAAACCTGTAGAAAAACTTGCGAAAAACCTTGAATAAAAATATTGAAAAGCTTTTCATCCACAACGATTTGAAAACATCGATATTTCGGACCGCCTCGACCAGAATACCCCCTTAAATGACCACCTCTAGACTGGTTGCAGCAGTGAAGCTTTTTGACCACTTTTTCGCACATTTCGAGCGGTATCTCGGCGATAACTTGACGAATGTTGGTTTTCAAATGCTCCAACGTAACGGGATTCTCCGCGTAGGCACGGTCTTTGACGGACCCCTACAAAAAAAGTCGTAACGACGTCGAATCGCATGATCTTGGTGGCCAATTGACGTCGCGTGAAATTACGCGTTCTGGAAACTTACCATGCAATAAAGCTAAAGCACATCTGTAACGTTTCCAGTCTCCTCAAATTTCTTTATAATCTTGCAAATTCCTTGCACACTAGGTCAATTATGACGACCACAATCACCCCGTAATGATCGAAAAGTGGCCACGTTTGAACCAGCTCCTTTGTAACCGGATTTAACTATTTTTATGTGTTCTTCGGTTGTTAAACGATCCATATTCGTAACTGGCAAACCTTTCACTAAATAAATGACCTTTCAGATGACATATATCTAACAGCTGACAGCCTTGCCAGACCGGCGATGTTCACAACTTAAATAAGGGAAGCTAATTGAATGATTCGGATCGCTCCAATAAGGACGCTTTTACGGTGCAGGGAGTCGGATCCCCAGTACCGGCGGTAGACAGTGGGCGAGCGGGCTGTCTGGCGTCGTTATCCAATGACCGCTTAGGCTGCGCAGCGGGACCCCAGGCTGCGCGGTCTACTAATGCTACTGGGAAGCAGGAGGCGCCCAAACCTGCCTTAAGCAGGCAAAGAGCGCAGGACACCACCGCTCAGGCCAGTCCCTCAATTTCCGGGGTGGTGCCTCAGTTTCGGGGTCTTCGGCTCGACGTTGCTACTCGCAAGGTAGCGGCGCACAGTGTCGCGAGTGGGGACAAAAATCAAAACAATGAATTTCGTAAATGTAGAAAAATAAGTTTGTAGTACTGAAGTAAATACCTCAAATTACTAAAATGTGAAAACGGATTTAAAAAATATCAATTTATATACCGATGGCAGGCCACCAAACTTGCACTTTGTGAAGGTGGGTGACTTGGGTAGAAATTATTGCAAATTATTAATTTGTTGAATGTAAGTTCGAGGTCTCTTATTGAAAAATTTCCCATGGAACCTTATGTTAAGTAAATATATTCTATAAATATACTATTTTTGCAACTCTGTGGAAGCTTTCCCTCTTTTGTTCTGCTTTCCATATTCCTTGTACCGTTACTTAAAGAAACGTCAATTCGTAGGAATAAAAGTGCAGTGTCATCAAACTTTAGATAAACTTTAAAAAAATACTCCTTCTCACTCCTTCGAGATTTTACAGTGTGATATAGCTGAAAGTATGTATTAATAGAAACCGTGGACTGTAGCTGCACAAACTTGCACGTTTTTAAGAAACTCAACATTTTCAGTGGCGTATGCAGTCAAAAATAGGGTCCTTTTTGCAACATCGTTGGCAGGAAAACATAGTGGCCACTGCTGCGTTTCGCTTGAGCTATACATTTTTGTTTGTAATAATATGCAAATACTTGATTTTGAAAAATTACAAAAAAAAAGGTAGATTCGATGGAAGGCTTCGGTAATACTGGATGGCTTGCCATCGAATCAAGGCAACTTTCGAAAAGAAGCAAAACTGGTTAATGTCTTCAGAACCAATTATAGCAGTTAATAGGAAAATTAAAGATAAACATGAAAACCGAAACTCTGATATTATGCAATTTAAAAAAATTTAATTTCGAATTTTGTCAAAAATAGATGTAGAGGGTTAAATTTGAACAATTCATCATCGGAAACCGATTGTCCTAGCAGTACAGATTAACAAAATGTAATTTTTAATGAAAATATATGCTATACTGAATTAAATAAGAGATTATTAAGAGATTAATTATTTTCTATTTGGGTTTGAAATTACTTAGATGCGCATAAGTATGAACAGATATTTGTAGATTTTTCAAAATGTATTTTTTTTATAACAAGCGTATTTGTAAGTTGATCGAACAAATTTGGCATATGTGTTTATATTGATGATATGATATGCTGTACCAAATTTCATCAATATATCTTTTATAGTTTTCGAGATACTGTCAACTTAGTATTTGGTATGGTATGGGAGGTGGGCGTGTCCGTGGGGCGATTGAAGTAATATTTGGTGTATTAACTTCTCTTTATAACAAAATCATATGTACAAAATTGTATTGCCGTACGACTATTCCTTCTATTTTTGTCCCTCGCTACTATGGACTCGCGACACTGTGCGGCGTCGAGTCTGCGGACTCTACCATGGAGACGGCACTCCTAGAGGAGAAGGACGAACCTGCGGTCACCGGCTCCACTCCTGGAACGTCCTTGGCGGGGGAGCGTAAGGCGAGCAGTGCTGCGAAAAAAGCCAGACATGGCTACCGGCGCTCACTTGCGTTCCTTCGCAAGATGAACAAAGGTTCAGTACCCTTGTCTGACAAGGAGAAAGACCTAGTTAAGAAGCACCAGAAAATCGTTGCAAAATACGAAAAGAAGCAGGCGGCGACTTCTGGTGATAAGACCTCGACTACTGCAGCAACGCCTGGAGACAGTGCCACTGCTGCACAGTCGACCACCAGTACAGCAACGGCGGCAAAGCCTGGTATTAGGCACACGGCCGCTACAGCTGTACGACCGGACAGAGCAGGGGCGGCGAAGCCTGGATACAGTGCCACGCCTGCCTCGTCGGTACGGAAGGCAGATCAGAAGCCATTCACCTCGACAAAGCCCACTTCCACCACAGTGGAAAAGGCTGTCAAAACGGTTAGATCGGGGGACGATCAGCCTACAGGGGAGGGGAAGGTAGTCAAAATCGTCGGGTGTGGCAACAGGCAGTCACTTAACTTCCTGGTGCGCACAATCGGCGGTCTTGAGCCTCTCTGGCAGGGGGCAAAACTCGAGGTCATATCTCGCGACCGATTGCCTCTCCGACCTATCGTCACACTGTGGGTCCCCCCTCCAGTCATGGAGGATGCCGACACGTTGAAGCTGATAGGTCGGCAGAACAGCGGCCTTAATACTGGAGAGTGGAGAGTAATTTCCTCCACTACTAGCAAGAATGAGACGGGTAAGAACCTCGTGGTCGCTGTTGACCAACCGTCCTTTACTCATCTGCGAGACTCCTTTGGTATTGTCAAATTCGGTTTGGGTTCCTTAAAAGCTCGTTTCCCCAATAAGGAGCGTGTCACACAGGAAAAGGCTGAAGGTAGTGCAGATAAACCTGCACCACTCTAAAGCCGCCACCCACGATCTTATGCAATTCCTGGAGGAGGTCCTCCCTCCAAGTTGACTTGGCCTTAATCCAGGAACCCTGGCTCGTCAGAGACAGTGTTTGTGGATTGGGGTCAAGTCAATTCAGAGCACTTCATTCACGCGGTGAAGGTAAGATACGAGCCTGTATGGTATATAGAAAGTACATTCATCTGTTTCTCTTATCTCAATACAGTACTGGTGACCTGTGTGTGGCTGCATGTTAGCGAAGGGAGGGGCATGACCTTATCCTCTCGTCCGCATACATGCCATTCGAAGGTGAGGAACCACCGCCGAAGGAGGTCCGGGACCTTGTCGCGCACGCCCGATCACGGAGACCTGATCTCATCATCGGATGTGACGCCAACGCTCATCACGTTCAGTGGGGAAGTTCCGGCACCAACAGCAGGGGTGAATCAATTTTTGAGTTTCTTCTTAATTCCAACCTTATGCTATGTAATAGGGGCAATACGCCAACCTTCCATAACAGGGTTAGGGAAGAAGTTATAGATATAACCTTGGTTACCGACTTTAGTACTTTCTCTGTGGCCGACTGAAAGGTACTAACAGAATGTTCGTTTTCGGACCACAACCGGATAGTCTTCTCCGTGGCCATGGAGGTGGGGTGTTCACTAGCCTATAGGAATCCGAGAAAGACTAACTGGCCTAGATTCAGTGCATTAGTTTCCAAAAAACTTGCGTCGCGCAAGGCGACAGCTATCTTTGAAAGAAACAACATTGACAGGTCAGTTGATCTTATAACGAAAGTTCTAAATAAATCTTTCAAGAAATCGTGTCCAAAAAGTCGAGCTCCACGGAAAACCTACGCAGTTTGGTGGACCCCAGAGCTAAGACAACTTAGGACAGATACTAGGCGTCTCTTCAAAAAGGCTAAACTCAGTCGAACTGAAGAAGACTGGGGAGCCTACAAGGCTAGCTTTAATAAGTTTAAGAAAACTATTAGGGCAGCCAAGCGGGACGATTGGAGATATTACTGTGAATCCCTCGACAATGTTAACGAGGCCGCCAGACTCCGTAAGGTGCTGGCTGGGGTTTCACACACCCCTGGCAGCATCAGGAAATCTGACATATCATGGACGGAGTCGAGGGAGGGGCTTCTTGAGATCCTTATGAACACTCACTTTCCTGGATGCACGGATGTTGTTGAGGCGACCCCGTCGCATAGGCAACAAACACAGCGACCAGGTGGTCTAGTTCAGAGGATAATTAGCGAAGCCAAGGTAGCATGGGCAATTGACTCCTTCAGCCCGTACAAATCCCCGGGCCCTGATGGTGTCATTCCTGCTATGCTACAATGGTCTAAGGAGGCGGTGGTCAAGGTCCTGACGAGTATCTTTCGTGGATCTCTCCAACAAGGATATGTCACGCGTGCCTGGAAGGAGGTTAGGGTGGTGTTCATTCCAAAAGCAGGTGAACCACTTAACAGCAAAAGATTACAGACCGATCAGCCTTTCATCGTTCTTACTTACGACTCTTGAACGGCTGGTAGACGTCTATATTAGAGAAGTAGCACAGTCCAGAGGACTCTGCAAGGCGCAACATGCGTATTGCAGGGGAAAATCTGTCGACAGCGCCCTGCATGAGGTTGTTCAGACGATCGAAAGATCGCTGAACGTTAAGGAGTATACGTTAGCCGCTATCCTCGATATCGAGGGGGCCTTTAATAACGTTACCTTGGAGGCTATAATCAACGCACTTAGAAAGTTCAAAGTTCATGAGAAGGTGGTAAAGTGGACCAGTGACATGCTCAGTAGCAGAAGGGTCCACTCTAATCTAGGCCTGTGCTCAGTGAGGCAATTGACAAGGGGCACACCACAAGGGGGTGTTCTTTCGCCTCTGCTGTGGCTCCTTGTAGTGAATAGCATCGTCGAGATCTTCGAAACCAGGAGGCTACGATAGCATATGCAGACGACGTACTATCCTGATCCCTGGAAGATTCCTGTCCTCAATCAGCGATCTCATGGAGTCTGCTCTAAAGGAACTTTCCAGGTGGGCAGAGCTAAATGGTCTAGGGGTTAATCCCTCGAAGACTGTTTTGGTACTGTTCACCCGGAAATACAAAATACCGAAATTTAAGCTGCCTAAACTTAGTGGCACTACTCTCACCCTATCACCCGAGGCAAAATACCTTGGCACCATACTTGACTCCAAGCTCTCTTGGAAGCGCAATGTGGAAGAGCTCGTGAAAAAGAGCCTGAATGCTTTTTACATTTGTAAAAGGGCTTTCGGGAAAAAGTGGGGATTGCAGCCGACTATCGTTCATTGGATGTACACCGCGATTATACGGCCGATCCTAAGTTACGGAGCCATTGTCTGGTGGCCGGCTACGGGCACCAAGACCCTGGTAACGCAACTGATGAAGGTGTAGAGACTAGCAGCTATGGGAATAGCAGGCACTGTCAAAAGCACCCCCCAGGCTGGGCTGGAGATGATCTTGCGCCTCCATCCCATTGAGTTGTTCATTAAGGGCTGCGCCGCTAAAGGCGCCCTCAGACTGAGGGAGGCCAACCTGTGGAGGCAACACGCTTATGGAGACTCTGGAATTCTTAAGTTATTCGCGAAGCCGGATATCAGTTAGAATCCTGCACGGACTATCTGATCCCATACCTGGATTTCGACACGCGCGCACTAGCCTCATATCCCACAAGGGAGGAATGGGAGCTGACAGGTGCGACGAGAGACGCTTCCATCACCGTTTTGACCGACGACTCCAAAATGGAGGAAGGTACTGGAGCTGGTCTCTACTCCGATGTACTGCAGACCTACATGTCATTCAGACTGCCGGACCTCTGCAGTATTTTCCAAGCAGAGAACTATGCAATTTGGAAGGCTACCGAACTTATCCGTGGCAGTGGGCTACCACCCACAGATGTCACAATTTTCGTGGATAATCAGGCGGCGCTTAGAGCGCTGGAGCTCAGTTGGTTAGTGCGTTGGACCGCGAGTCGAAGGCAGCAGGTTCAAATACTGCCTGTAATAACACCTAAAAAAAATAACGGGAAAACTCGTTTTCTCTTTCGGTGGCTGTCCTCTCAGCTGGAAATGGCAAACCTCTGAGAGTAAAAATTGCTTATGAAAAAGCTCCCAACTTGCCGTTCGGAACCGGCATAAAACTGTAGGTCCCTTCAACCCGCGTACAAATTCACACGCACAACACGGGTGGTTGCGGGAAGCTAGGCCTTAGTCTCGCGTAAGCGGGCTGTCGTGCCAGTCAATTATTATTATTATTAGAGCGCTGGAATCAGTTGTTGTGAAATCAAAGGTAGTGCAGAGGTGTCGTACCGCCCTTCAAGGCATTGGGCACCAGGTCACTCTCTGTTGGATTCCGGGCCACTCAGGAGTGGCAGGGAACGAAGCAGCGGACGAGATGGCAAGAAAAGGGGTCGCTTTGTCTGCCACCGAAGTGGATACCTCTGTGTTTCCTCCGATATCTGCCCTGTATATATATATTGACAGATTGACCAAAAAGGAAATTGAGTCGTCATGGCGAACCAGGACCGACTGCTGCACCTGCCGGACACTGTGGCCCTCCCTCTCCTTGACGAAAACACGATTCGTACTGTCCCTGAGTCGAACCTCCATTCGACAGCTCGTTGGAGTCATCACCGGTAACTGCGCTATTGGATCTATGCTTATCAAATGGCGCCTCTCGTCCGGTGATATCTGCAGTAGCTGTGGAGATGAAAAAGAAACGATACAACACTTCCTGTGCCACTGCCCGGCTCTGCAGGAACGCCGACTCCGCACCTTGGGGTCAAGATTCCTCACAGACCTGGCTTGCGCGGCGAAAGTCGAAATCTCGAATCTGCTCTCCTTCATTAAGAGGTCGAACTGTTTTCCCCTTGACTGAGACTATTGGTAAGCTCCAGAACACCGTAAGAAGGGATTCACAATGGGCCATTTTGGCCTCCGAGTGAAAGTGCGGTCCTGCCGCACACACCCTTCCCTACCTAACCTAACATATGTGTTCTTCGGTTGTTAAACGATCCATATTCGTAACTAGCAAACCTTTCACTAAATAAATGACCTTTCAGTTGACATATATCTAACAGCTGACAGCCTTGCCAGACCGGCGATGTTCACAACTTAAAAAAGGGACTCTGATGGAAAACTTTGAACCAGTACGAAAATTTAAAGAAAAACTCAATTTTTATTTAGATACATTACTGCAAAAATATCATCATAATCCATAAACTTGTGTTATATTTGTTTCCTCCGACCAATTAATTAGTTCTTTTCAATCAAAGTGATAAAGATTTAGTCAAAGAAACCTGTATTTAAATAATATATATAACTAATAATAATAGATAAGGGGGGGGGGGTGCGACGAACTTGAGATCCGGTATCTTCCGAAGATTTTCCACCTCCGTCAGAAAACAAACAAAAAAAGCTCCTGTACAAAATGAGTTGCATAGTTTTAGCCACCCCAGCAAGCAGTGCAGCTTCAGAAAGGGCATCTTCCCTCACAATAATTCCAGAAAATAAGTGTTTAATTGGAATATACCAAGTTCCAGTCAACTTTATAATTCAGTTTTAAAATTCAAACACCCTATAGCAAAAAAATTTCGGAGTTTTTAAACTTATATGGCGTTCAAACTGACGACTTAAGGCAGGTTCTCACCTTGTGGGAAAAAAAAAACCGATTTTTTTTTGCCTTATCGTGTAGATATATGTTTCAAAAATGTGCTCCAGAAATTTCAGATCAAAATCTGAAAAATTACAAAAGTTACAGGCCGTTACAAAGCGCAGTGTCGGGCACCGGCCGAGCGCGCTTTAAACTTTAAACGCGTTTTTCTGAGAACCACATTTTCGGACCTTACGGAAGTGATTGAAGGCGCTGGAGTGAACCAATCGTCACCAAATTTTTTTTTTAAAATGTTCCTTAGGGTTTTTTCTAATAAACGAACCACGATCAGCCAAAAATATTGAAAATTGTTTATTTAAAAAAATAATAAGTGAACAAAAAAATGCGAAAATCTTAATTTTTTTTTCAAAACCTCATAACTTTTGTAATTTTGATTTTTTTTTCATGATCTTCGTTCATTCAATAGATAATACGGTACACATTAAGGATGTGTTCGATTTTTGTGTTTCGGATGACGGGTTTTGACGGGATCACTTCCGGTAACGGGACACCTCCTCGCCGACATGCCGCCACTGATGGACGCCCCGTGGACCCCTTTTTTTGATTCATTCAATTTGAAAAATTGTATTCTCTAAATAAATGTGTGTTCATATCCAGAAAAAATTTTCAGCCTTGTATCTTTAACCGTTTTCTCTAAAAAAAGTGCACTTTTTCGGATCCACAAGGTGAGAACCTGCCTTAAACCTGTTTAATGTGCTTAAACAAGTTAAATGAACAAAACCAGTTCGAAAACCTTTTTATTCACAGGCAATTGTTGTTGGAAATTAAACGTGTTAAACCATTTAACATGTTTTGAAACGAGTTTAGCGCAGGGTTGCATCCGAAAGCTTTTTTGTCAACTGACACACTCTGAACACATACTAGAAAAACATCCCTTAAATTTCAGCTGTCATTTCATCAAAACAAAACAAAAAAATATTGAAAATTTGAAAAATTTTAAATGAATGAAAATTATAGTTTTGCTTGCACTGTGAATATGCACCAATATTTCGCTCGAATCATGCTCCCAGCACATCAGTTCACAAAAATATTTATTTGTTGTTTGTAAACAAACAGCTATCAAATTAAACCTCAACAAAAAGCTTTTTTCACTTAAACTAGTTTAAATGAGTCAGTTTGAACGCCATATTAGATAGTGTTAACAATGAATAGCCATTATTAAATACACTTAACCCTTAAATGCATGGGGAAATTGTTTTCGAATCAATCTAGAGCAAGCACAAACATGATTTAAATTGATTCAACAGATGTACGAAGGATTTAGGAACTGCACCATATATGGTACGCCATGCATTTAAGGGTTAATCCTGACTTTACGTGGTTTGACGGGACCAGACCGAACCCGCGCAAAAAGAAGTAAATTTTTTGAAAAAATTGCTTATTCGTTCATATTTAAGAAAAAATTCGCCAAAAAACTCCGTGTAAATAAAACCAAATTTTCATACAATTAATCTCGTACCATTAAAAAATGCCATAAGTAAAAACTTGTTCAGGTTTATTTAAAATAAAAAATTAATTTTAATGCTGTTTTACAGCATATTTGAAAACATCACATAATATCATTGGGTCATGAAACGTTGAGAATTTTTTCTTTAAAGTCTTCATAAATAATGCGGTAACCTTCCATTAACTTTTGATGACTATTACAAAATACAGTAGAGCATTCTTCATCGGGATAATTATTCTAAAAAAAGTTCTTCAAAGTCTCTTGCTTTTTCAAATCTTTGTCGAAGCAAATCAGTGGTAAGTGAAACTGTGTTGCATTTTACAGTATGTGAGTAGATGTGTTCTCAACAATTTTTAAATTACATTTTGGAAAATTAGGTTCCAAAAAAAAGAGTAAAAATTAAGAAAAAAACGCGTAAAAAAAGAAACACCACATAAAAAAGGTCATTGGGAGATGTTTAAACAATCTGCGTAAAAAACGCACAAAAAACCGCGCAGAGTGAGGATTAAGTGTATAAGTTTTGTTACATTCAATTCTATTTAATTTAACTTTATACTCGATAGTTTTCTGCTCAATAAATTTTGTTAAAACTTGATAGAAAAGCATTTAATTTCATTTTAAGCACACAACTCAATATGAATGATTCGAATCATTCGATTTCGCTGTATTCACAGCATAAAGATAATACAGTTTCTGTTTGAGTACACTATAAAATGACTCATCCAATTTACGAATACAGTCAAAACTGTGCTTACTCTGTGCTGATTAAATCTCTCGTTCGAAGGCAAATTATTACTCAGTCATTCACAATCACAAAAACAAATGTGAGTGAGTACGTAATTTAAGACTGAATGAGTAACAACACGTTTTGAATACAATCATGCGACATCAGTTAGTTGCTGACGGGCGGGACCAAGCTTTGTTTTGGTCACTTCCGGTGGGTTTAGCAGAGTGGAAAATCCTGTGACTCAGCCCTTCATGATCTGGTATGCAAGATTGAAGGACTGGCAACGGATCACTACACTCTAGGCGTCTACTAAGGGAGATGCACGATCTTGGAATTTATGTCCAAGCATACGCGGACGATGTGTGTGCACTAACATAGGACGATGCCTTAGGATAGCTTGCATGAAAATGCAGAAAATCCTGGATAAGATCGATGAGTGATCTACTGGTCAAGGTTTATTTGTCAATCCTAGTAAAACGACTCCGGTTCTGTTTACTAGGAAACGGAAGCTGGATGGTTTTAGGCTTCCGTAGTAAGAGGGGTGCCTCTTAATGTATTTCACAGAAGTGAAATATCGGGGTGCAATCCTAGATTGAAAACTAACGTGGAAAATGTGTCTCAACAAAAGTAAACCGAGCGCTAAAGGTTTTCCAACAGTGCCATCGAGCTTTTGGTAAGACCTGGTACCTGAAATCTGCCATGGTCCTTTAGATATATACTGCGCTTATCAAGCCCGTAATCACCTACGCAGCAGTAGTCAGGTGGAGACGAACTATGGTTAAATCCACAGCTCCGGCTCTGGACTACAAAGAAGCGTATGTATTTGCATAACGGGTGCAATGAGCACTGTCTCTGGCCATGCCTTGCATGCCATGCTTGACTTGCTTGCTCTAGATTTGAAGGAACTCGGGTCATAGAGAAATCTTTAAAAGGTTGTCAGGACAATATCCGTTGCTGCTGGCCCCTAGAACTGCCTGATACCTGTAGTATCCTTTGGGAGAAATTTAGAAATCAGGTTCACGGCGCGTGAACAATGGTATAATCCGGAGTCCATGCTAGGGGACTTGATGGACATTTACTTCACTGACAGTTCCAAGGCCGATAGAGGTATTGTAGCTGGATGGCACCTTAAAGAGAGTGTTAATTGTTACTATTCTTAAGGAGGGTTGGCAACCGTGTTCCAGTCCGTGGAGGCCTTCGCCATTCTGAACTTAACGGAATGAATAATCGAGAAGAAAAGGCGCGGGAAACGTATAGGAATCTGTGTTGACAGTCAGACTGCACTAAAGGCCCTGGAGAACGCGCGAGTGACTTTGAAGATTGTCCAAGAATGTAAGATGATGCTGAGGTCAGTTGTCGACATAATAAACTACAACTTATCTGGGTTCCTAGACACTGCGGTTTTCAATGTAACGAAACTGCCGATAAATTGGCTAACTGTGGATTAGGGGGGCACGATATTGGGACCAGAACCAATAAACGGCACCAGTTTAGCAAGCACCCTGGACCGGACCAAATCCTATGTAAACAGCTTACATAGGGAGCGTTGGTCTAGATTGGGAAGCTGTAAGACTGCCAAGTCTTTTGTGTTAGACCAGAGCAGAAAGGCAGGGGTATTCCTTCTAAATTTAGGAAGAAAAGATCTTCGCCGGATCGGACTAATCACAGGACACAATCCATGGGACCAACATATGGCCACAATGGTCATCATCGAGGAACGAAATTGCGCATCTTGTCTGGAGGAGGTAGACAGCACAGAGCATTTTCGCTGTATATGTCCCGCCTTCGCTAGAACGAGATTGCGCGTTTTGGGTTCTGATGTTATGATGGACGAGGTCCATTCTTTTTAATTATTAAACAATCCAGGAAATTCGTGCCGGAAGACTTGAAGTCACCCACTCTTCCCTTCTACTTTCTCTCTCCCAATAACCCAACCCCACTTTCCTCTATCACCCATTTCCTCACGAGTCTGAAGCACAATGGGCTATCTAGTCTGAAAGCTTGAGAAATTATACCCTCTAGGGTTTATTTCATTTCTAATGTTTTCACAAATTTTTAAGTCAATAGGCCTATCGGTTCATGTTTTTGTCGTAGTCTTTCCGTATATGAACCTTAACCCTTGGTTGACCCCGTTAAGTTTTGATTTTCGAAAAATTTGAAATCAATAGGCTCATTAAAATGCGTTTCTTCATACAACACCTTAACCCATGTTTTGACCTCTTAGACCCCGAATTTTAAAAATCCTTTTTGAACGAAGGTTCATTTTTTAGGATGTACCTACACTGCAAATTTCATGTTTCTAGCTTCAGCGGTTCGACCTGGATGGAGTGCATATGTTTTGCATATTTCGTGCATATTTGGTGTGCATATAAATCCGATTCCTACTTATTACACTACTTACTACCCTTACTACACTACTTTAGTATACTATGGAATACAGTCACTTTCTAGTTTTCCTACCAAAGAGAGGCCGTCATTCTACCTGGTTCACTTTTTTTCACTAAGCCCAGTACAAACACAAAAACTCTGCGTTAAGTCTGTACTGTATGTTTACAAAAACTAGTACGAAATAAAAATTGTCACATTGTCACATTGATGAAATCAGCACATTTGACTACAATACTTCAAACATTAAAAAACAAACGGGCTCTGCTACTAAAGTTTATATACTTGTGTCCAAAAGGGTGGTGAACCTTGAAAAAGCACATACAAATTATAACTTTTTGAATTCACAATATATCCGGGATTACAGTTGACTCTCTGTAACATATGAAAATAATCGAATACTGCATGGCTGTCGTGTTACTGTGTAGAACTTATTGGTTTGATTAAACTCATATATCTTAATGCAAATGCTATCACAACATACATTCACGTGTATATATTTGTATACATTAAACACCAATTGTCGAAAAGTTCTGATTAATCATTGGACGGAAGTAGATTTAAAAATCTTACAATTCGCTGTATCACAACGCAAGCAGATATCAGGAACAAACCAATTTGGTTACTTGCAGAGGATCCAGTAACAATACGTACAATGTCATATATTGTTGATGCTTTTACACAAAAAATCTTATAATAATCGTTATCGATAGAGCAAGCGATAACTTAGTCTGTTGGTACTTAACTCAGAGACTCTCTTTAAGTGTCCCCACAATTATGTTACGCACTATGTCTCGACATAAAACTTCTTGCTTCAATTAAAAAACCTTATAACCCAGATGCCCTGAACACATAGACGATGGCAGCGACACGGCCACGCGACTGCAAAATGGCGTCAGCTTCAATGGTCGCGGTGTAGTTGGCAACGTAATTACAATGATGGTGTCAGCATCAGCCCAACAATCATATGTTTTGTGACGCCTAAATTTTCACAATTTCGTATTTGTTTGGAAGTACTCATGGTTCAACTATAAGCTTGTAGCAAGCCACTTGCTGATTGTTTATCGCTTCTGTCAAAATCGTCGGCGTCAGCAGTGGGGCTGTGTTGCCGTATAGGTTGAAATGAAAACACCTGACCAATTTCCAAATTTGAACAGAAATAATGATTCGTATTGCTTTCAACCCTTATAAGAGTTATTTAATTTGATAAAGGCATGAGATTGTGATTTATATTTAGTATGTAAGACGACTGCAGCCGCCGTGGCTCAGTTGGTTAGTGCGTTGGACCGCGAGTCGAAGGCAGCAACCGCAGGTTCAATACTGCCTGTAATAACACCTAAAAAAAATAACGGGAAAAACTCGCTTTCTCTTTCGGTGGCTGTCCTCTCAGCCGGAAATGGCAAAATTGCTTATGAAAAAGCTCCCACCCTGCCATTCGGAACCGGCATAAAACTGTAGGTCCCTTCCACCCGCGTACAACTTCACACGCACAACACGGATGGTTGCGGGAAGCTAGGCCTTAGTCTCGCGTAAGCGGGCTGTCGTGCCAGTCAATTAATTAATTATTTATTATTTATGTAAGACGATTAAGCGCCATGAAAATATTACATGGAACATTGTACGAAAAGAAATAAATTATTTGGTAAAATTTTTTCCACGGATGTAATGTGGTACACGCAACGCCGTTGACCGCCTTGACCCAAAGGAAGACTGTGCAACTCTCAAGGATTTCAATTCCGACTCATTATCTGACATCAACACACTGCATGAGGATGCGCTACTATACGTGGCTGGATATATAATCCGAAAGCTGCACCTTGCAGAATATGAGAGCACCGACATCTCCAACACATGGGTTGACGAAGTTTCGAAGGGTTCCTTAAAGAAACCAACTCGGGAATTTCTGTGTTTCTTGAAGGAACTAGAAAGCGTCTTCACCACAGTCAACGGCCTCGACATCGCTTACTGCAAGAACTTGCAAAACAGCACAGGAATTGACGTACCGGACCATGTAAAGCGCTTCTTTTTCAAGTGTAGAGTACACTTTCGCATGCGCCATCTAAACAAACGACTCAAAGTTATGAAGGCGAAGCAGAGATTAATGGGGTACAAGAAGTTCATAAAAATAAACCTGTAAAACTGCGACGATCGTCTCTGGCCGAAGGACTTAGTCACGTTTATTCCATATATGTATAATAAATTGGGTTTTTTGCCACAGGCTTTTTCCCAAACGGTTCGTGTGTTTTATATTGCAGTTTGGCAAATTTTTGATTTCGCAGTTTCCATCGTCAATCGCAGGCGGTGGAAACAACTGGTAAGGAAAATATCTGAAAGTACCGAAACAATTTCGATTTAATTATAATTTTCTCGCACATAGCACCCACCGTCAAAACAAGATATCCGCTACAAAGATCACAACACAACGCAGTTGCTGCAGCGCAACGGTGCAGTCGGCAGTTGCAATCAAGAGACACGCTAAAACAATTGTTTGAACAATATTAATAAACTAAACAATACGAATTTCAAGCACTTCCCCGTTTTTTTACTCGAAATACAGCGCTTTCTGGCAACAATCACTTTTGTCTGTTTTCAGTTTCTCCCTCTTTCGTCGGAAAATATCAGCTGATTTTGACAGTAGCGATAAACAATCCTACCAACAAAATACATGTGGTTTTTGGTATTGCGGGCATGCTATTACCTTGTTATTGTGCCATGGAAGTACTGAAGTTAAATAATGAATAATTTAAAAGAGTTCGTTAATTTTGTTAACGCAATTACCAAAACAACAAATATTACGCATTTGGCTTGTAAAGCAGCTGAGCAAAGTATGCAAACAAGCAATCAATGTTGCTAATTTAACCCTCTAGCAGGCCAATTCTGTATTGCTGTAAAAAATTTACAGTTGATTAATTTTGCCATGAGAAAGACGAAAATGATATTAATTTTTGTCTCAGGCTAAAAGTTTCGTCGCTAGGTGTGTTTAAAGGTAGCCCGCCTCCAGGCGGGGCTGCCGGAAACACAGCATATTCAAGTGCATAGAAGAAAGTGCAGAAAAGGCAGGAAAATCAAAAGAAGTGATGATAAAAGTTTGGCAATGTCACACAAAAATTTAAGTTGCATTTAATACAACAATCCTGTGTTGATGAAATGCAACCTGGAGATTTGCAAATTTGTTTGCCTGTTCTATCCAAAAACTTTGGCCAATGACCACTTTGGTCAAAACGGATCTCTGGCGGGATTTGAGGATATAGTTGCCTTGGAAAGTCTTCCAGCCACCTTTTTTGCACCATTTGCTTCATATCTGCATAAGACATCTGCTACTATAGTTTGAAAATCCGCCAGTTCTTCAGTTTTGCCGTGGATTCTTTGACGAAGATGATAGGAATTAAGCAAGCAAGCAAGAAGATTTAAATTCCTCGGCTCAGCTTTTTTTAATAACCTAACTGGACTATCTCCTCTGAACATCAGGGACATTGCCAGATTCAACACGGAATTTTCTTGGTTCCAGGCGCGATAAGGGGGAGTCACGAGGGTCATATCTAAGAAATGATAAAATAGGCGAAGGGAGTAGCTGCGTGTATTGAGCCGAATATGGTAACGACCTGATAGGCCATCCATAAGATCGACCCCACCCATATGATAGTTGCATTCTGAAAAAGATTAAAGATATACATAGAGAAATTATATAAAACTAAATGTTACATACATCCCATATTTATACATTACATCTTCTTTCCAACTAGCAATAAGTACACATAAACGGACATCTTATGGTATCATATACTATAATGGTAAATATTGAAATATTGAAATTTTTTTAATTATTTTTTTATGGAAATCAATCTAAAAGTAAAATAGATATATTTTACTATACCGGCCATGTCTCCTTTCGTGTATTATAATCTCTAAGACAAATTGAATACATCCTAAGCATCTCAGTGCAAGCTATAAACAAAGTTGACGTACATCAGCAAGACCGCCTCCAGGCGATGTGCAAACATGACTAATGACAACGGCAGCCCTGTCTGCAGGCGGTCTCGCTTTGGGGGTGGTTGTAGGTCTCCCAATGAATATTCTCATAAAAAAATCAATTATATACAAATACAAATATTGGTTTACTTACAGAAATTTTCTGCTGCTTCAAACTCCAAGATTTACTAGTCATTTTATTAAATAAAATCTCACACTCGAAAAAATAATTTTTTCGTCCGAACTCGGCAAATTCTCACTTCAAATGGGTTTAAAACCAAAAGTACCCTACTTATGTAAACAAAATTTATACCGTTAGTTAAAGGGAACTTTTCCAAATCATTATCAGACATATTTAACCCTCGGGAAGGCGCGCTATTAGCATTTTGCTCACACGATTTTTAAATCGATGAAATTTCTATTTTTTACGAATATTTTTGCACCCATTATGTTGAATATCTTTGATAACGGTTGTTTTCCATGCCTTAGCAAGCTTTTGCACGATCGGAGCCGAAGGCAGGTAGTTTAAAATTTAAGTATTTTTCGCATGTTCAAAAATGAAAATTGTTTTTAATGCTGACATTTGGTATTTTCATCAGGCATATGGTGGTATTTAATATATGTATAATATTTAAAATGGAACGTAAACGCCTTCGTTGTGCTAGAAATATTACACAAATTGCTGCGTGGTTGGATGAAATTTCAGACGACGATTTCTTGGACTATGACGAAAATGAAATATACCAAGAGAGTGATTGTGAAAGCATTCATAGTGATTACAACACTGACACTGAGCAGTCCACCGACGACTTTGAGGAGGAAAAACTTTGTGAATACGCCGGAGCACCACGTGGTAGGCGCAATTTTTATTTAGGCAAAGACAAATGTACCAAATGGACGCTTAATTGTCCCGTGCGTAACGTTCGTACTAGGCAGCTTAACATAATAACACATTTGCCAGGTGTTTAAAATATAGCTAGAAACGCTGGAACTCCATCACAATGCATCTCCTTGTTTTTAACAGATCCTTTGATTCAAACAATTGTTGCGTACACAAATATTTATATTGCAAAATTAGCTGGTGTTTATGCACGTGACAGAGAGTGCAAATCAACCGATATGGTTGAACTTAAGGCAGATCATATTTAAGGAAGATCATATTTTGCTGCCATTGGGCACAGCTCCTTATAAACTGGTAGATTTCTTCAAGTTTCCACCGCTTATTGATCACGTAGTCAGTCCTAGTCCAGTCCTTGGCATACTTTACATGGCAGGGTTAAAGAAAATGAACCATTCGAATTTAAAAGAGATGTGACTTCAAGACGGAACTGCTCCAGATATTTTCAAAGCCACAATGTCTATGAAACGCTTTTTATTTTTGAATCGTGTTATTCGTTTTGATGATATTAACTCTCGTTTGCTTAACAGCAAAGTTGATAACTTAGCAGCTTTCCGCGAAGTCTTTGAAGATTTTAATAAGTCTTGCAGTGACTGTTATATTCCTGGAGAGTACTGTATTATTGATGAAATGCTCGAATCTTTTAGAGGACGATGCAAATTCAGAGTTTATATTCCTAGTAAACCAGCGAAATATGGTGTTAAAATTAACGCATTAGTTGACTCGAAAACATTTTACACTTGCAAAATGGAAGTATACTGCGGCAGACAGCCAACGGGCCCTTATCAATTTGATAATTCAGCTGCAAGTATCGTAAAGGGAGTCGCTGCCCCAATTTTGAATTCTGGCCGAAATTTAACCATGGACAACTATTTTATGTCTATACCTTTAACAGACGAACTATACAAAAAATATAAAACGACTGTAGTAGGAACAATAAGAAAAAATAAGAGAGAAGTTCCTCCTCAATTCGTTACAACAAAAGAAAGACCAGTACCACATACTATGGTTGCGTATGCAGAAAATAAGCTCCTTGTTTCGTATATTCGAATGAAAAAAACTAAAAAGGTTGTACTTATGCTATCCTCTCTCCATAAGGATGATCAACTTGGTGACGATAATATCAAACCTGAAGTAATAGAATTTTACAACCAAACAAAAGGAGGCGTAGACACAGTCGATCAGATGAAAGGGACATACTCAGTTTCCAGGACAACTTGTAGATGGCCAATGCGGCTCTATTTTACTATCATTGATACCGCTGGCATAAATGCTCAAATAATTTACAAAGCAAATACTGACAATTTAATTCGGCGAAGAATTTTTTTGAAAGAAGTTGCACTTGAGCTAATAAAGCCACATGTTTTGAATTGGAAGGCCATAAAAACCTTACCTGATGCTTTAAAGAAAACTATGGAGCGTATTATACCATCTATTGATCAACCTAATCAGCCTGACAACACGGTTATTGTGCAATCTGTCCCAGAAGGCAAAATAGGCGCTCCAAAAAAGGTTGTACTTTATTTGGCAAATTACTCTGTAATGAACATGTAAAGTATATGTGTCCAACTTGCTTCGAAAACAACATTAACAACGATCTCGACGAAGACTAATTTTTTTTTAAATATTTATTTATTTTGTTATAAACACTATTTTTTTACTGAACTCTATGAACTACTTTGTTATGTTTTTGTTTAATGAATTAAAATATTGTTTTAATATAAATACGCTCAATAAACAAACTTTTGTAACAAGAACTCATTGGTAGTATTAATACATTAAAAACAAAGTTTGTAAAAATTCCAATGTAGTTAAAAATTGCACTAATTCCTAATGTGAGCAAAATGCTCACGCGCAACAATCCATGCTACTCTGCGAGGCGCGCCTTCCCGAGGGTTAAATAAATAAAGCTCGTCGCCTACTCAGCACACGCATTTTGGTGTACCCCGCCTGGAGGCGGGCTTGCCCGCTAGAGGGTGAACCAGACACTATAAAATCGAGAAAGGGTAGATAAACATCGATTAATGCTTAACCAACCACTGTGAAATAAGGTCTGAGTATTTTATGGAAGAAAATAAGCAAAGTAGGAAATAATTTTAATGATAAATACAACGCCCACTTTATCAATATGGCTCATTTTTCTTTTCTAAAGTAGTGGTTTTATAAAATGTCAGTGCGTTAATTTACAACACTATGGTATAACTTTTACCTTTATTATATAAAAAAAGCATCGAAAAATCGTATGCCTCAGCTTTCAAAAGATGACACACAAATTTTTCCCCTCTAGAACATCCGAAAAAATATATGTCACTTATATTATCATGATGAGTCTAAATATGGTATATTTTATACGTAAGAAGCTTCTGTGTGACGGTGCCGTTTATTAACCGAATACAGCCGAAGCCCAATAAATCGGTCGGGGTCTAGACAATATTACTACTTGAAATACTTAATTTTTTGGTTTGCTTTAAACAACAGTTACAAATTTGTTACTATTTCAGTTAAAATGTACTATTTTCATGAATTATTACACATTGTCATTTGTTTTATATTGGTTATAGAAATTGAAATGTTTAACAGAGCAAGTGCGTAAATTTGTGTTTAGGCACACAAAAGAATATGATTTTAATGATGTAGCTGTCGCTCTCATTGTAATCAAATAGTGGACTACGCGGCGAATTTGAAGCCTACGCCATCTTGTAGTCGTGTCGCTGTTATTTGGAATGTGTTTGATCCTTGAAGACGAAGAAATTTAAATTTTGCTGTTTTCTATGTTTCAGTTTCAGTAATTCCATGATACAAATTATCCAGCTCCGCTTTCTGCTATAGTAATGTTGAAGCTTTAAAATGAGTGTACTGGAGTGGAAAAGGTTCAACTTTTTTGATCTGGTGCTTTGCGCTGATAATAGCAAATTTAAAAATGTTAAAGCGCAAATTGTAGGACAGTGCTACAATGAAACATTGAAGGTGTTGTGTGATGCACTTGGATTCGTTTACGTGTTTTTTAAAAACTGGGAATCGATTAGTTTCCAGAGTCATTGCAGCAATATTCGCCTTTGTGCTATAACCGCGGAGAAGAACCTGTTGGTAATATTAGCACAAGATGAGCCAAAGGACGATGTATTTGTACAAGTATTTAATCTTAATAAAATCACTAAGCGCGGTGGAGGCCACAGTTTGGGCACTGCGCGGTTGTTACCACATGGTGCTGCCAAAGTTTTACAAGCATGTTTTCTAGACAACACTCAGGTTTGCGTAGCGATTGGATTTGATCGGGGAGATATTTTACTTCATCGAGCTACTATTAACCGCGATATGTCTGCAAACTTCCGGTGCATTCCCGTTTGTTCACGACCTATAACAGGCATCGAGTTTCGTCGAAAGAAACTAGTTAATATGTTTGTGTGTTCGGAATCCGGAATTTTTTGCTACAATATCGCAGAAAACAATAGTATATGCGAAACCAAGGTTACCTTGGATGCAAACGTGTCACCTGCGCGCTGTTGTGCTTTAGGCCCCGAACCAGAATCATACTTCCTAGTTGGACGCGACGACGCCGTCTACTGTTTCACCAGCGACGGTCGTGGGCCCTGTTATGCTATTGAGGGGAAGAAACAAGCCATTGCTTGGTATGGCAACAATTTAGTGACATTGGTGCAGCCGGAGGCGAAAACGTTTCCACCACAAACATCGTCAGCGCTAATTGTTGTGGATATTCAAAACAAAATTACTGTATTCGCTAAAGAAGTATCTTCAACTATAAGTGTCATTGTGAACGGCTCCAATTGCTTCATTTTAATGCGTGAGATGGAAGTGTTGCAGTTGCAGGAAAGAGATTTGCAAAGCAAGATCAATTTACTCCTAGGCAAAAATTTATATGATGTAGCTCTGCGTCTACTCGCAGATAGCGATCACAGCATATACAGAGGGCCCGTACTAATGCAGTACGGTGATTATTTGTTGCAGAGGGGAGATCTGTGTGGTGCAGTTGACAAGTTCATAAGGACAGTTGGTTTAGTAGATCCCTATTGCATTATTCGGAAGCTACTCGATTTCAGGTACAATGTCTACCTTGCTGAATATTTACGAGCTTTGTTAAAAACGGAATTTGCTACTGTCGAACACTTGGAGCTACTTTTAAATTGCGATGAACGGCTGAACTTACCCTCAAAAGTTAACCATATTTGCTACGATAGCGTCACTCTAATCGACATTCCTCTGGGCTGTGCCGAATATAGAATGTTTCCCAACATGAATACAATCGAGTTCCTGAATAAGCTACGTGCTGGTCGTGAGCACATGCATGATTTCTTGGAGAAATTGACGGAAGGGGAGGTGTTCAATTTATTCATGGAGAACGGTCAGTTGCTAATGACCCATTATCCATCAGAGACAACTAAAACATTAAAGCTGCTATGTACAAAAGACCCATGCTCCGGCAGTGCCGTCGTTAAGTGCCCGGAACGATTTATTCCGCTGTTAATCACAAACAAACACCACTGCACAGAGTTTCTAGAGCATATTACAGGTGTAGGTGACTGTCACGTTACTGTTTACACTATTTTATTCGAATTATACTTACGTGATTGGCGTGAAGGACGCAGATCTGCTGAGGACATTTTGAAGTTTATAGAAAAAAATATCGGATATATGTCTGCGGAAGAACTTCTTGTGCATTGTAGGAGCAGTTCGTTTTGGAGTGGCGTAATGTGCTTGTACAAAACTTCCAATTATCAGCAATTATGCTTGCAGCATTACATTAAGACGAACGACTTGGAAAACGCTCTGGACCGAGCCACCGTAAATTCAGGTATTTGGCTGCAGTCGTTCAGCAAAATTGCATTTTCAACAGAAAACGCCGTGGAGCTAATTAACAAAGTATTCAAAACAATACTTGAAGAAAAATGGCAACCTCTACTACAGATTTTGCAAACCATTTCAATAAACAAAAAGTTGGCAATTATGCACATTAAAAAGTTTTTTGTTCAAGAGCAATTACAAACGTTATCTGAAGCCAAAGAAGAAGCCGCCTTTCTCAAACTCTTACTAAGTGACCAGCAGTATCATATCGTCCTGCTGTCGAATTTTAAACAAAATCCAATTGAGTTCCGAAGCAGTATGTGTGACATTTGCAAGCAGCAGTTGCAGCTACCTGCTGTATATTATCTTTGCCAACATTGCTTTCATAAAGAATGTATAAACGCTTACGCAAAAGAAAATGTTTGCGTTGCATGTTTGACAAACAAGAAGCAGAATAGTGCAATTGAAAACGTACAAAATTCCGATATTGTAGAATGCTTACCCAATGATGCTGATATTATGGGATCGCTTTCAGCATTTTTATCGCGTAGAATTTGCAAACAGTTTGCGGCCGATACAGCCGAGACATTATACAATGAGCATCAGGTCAAACAGAACCCAATTTGTGACAACAGTTGGGCCGGCCGTTTTAGCTCTACTCGTTCTCCGAGAGAATTTGAAGTCTTGACGAAAAAGCCTATTTCTACAAACCCGTTCGAGGACGAGACGGAATGTATCAGTAACAAAAACGATTATGATAACAATTTAAACCCCTTTAACGATTAACTTATTTCCTGGAAGATAATGTGAAGTATATAAAAATTTTAGGCGTAGGGTTATCTGCTAAAATGTAATCCAGATTCTCTTCTAGAGTCGTTTACCTTGCCCTACCGCTAGTACCAACGTGCTATGATCATGATGTTTGATTTTAGAATAAAATTGAAAAATTAAGTTTTAAAACACACTCACTTTTAGGAATTGGATAAACAATGTAAGATTCGATTTAAACATTTTGTGTTTCCTTTGAAGAGTTCAAGTTCAGACAGAAGTCGCTTACTCAAAGATGGTAGAGGGTATTGACACGAATGTAGTGCAAACACCGGTCTACATAAACACATTATTTTTCAGGATATAAAAGCCTAAAAACTTGTCCCGGATATTTCTATTACCACCAAAGAACTAACCTGTACATAATTTAAGACATTTTTAAAAATACTATAAAGCCCGTCTAAAAGAAACATGTTTATGTTTTAAGTTAGAAACACAGATTAAAGCGGCGGATTTAAGTAATTCTGGTAATATAGCACATGCATATGTACGTTAATGTAAGCATATATGTAAAAAAATGAAAAATGAAGCAAATTCAACATGAGATAATAAAAGATTTATAAGAAAAAATATATATAAACAACCCTGAACTGAAATGTAGTTGACACGCGCAGAATAAAAAAAAATGTAATTCTCTACTAACGATCGTAAAATATGATGCCAGAAGAAGAAAGAGTGTAAAGTGCACTTTAAAATACAAAAGGTAAATGAGGATGAAATTATAGATAAATTTTTTTTCGTTTCTTAGTACGCCATGCCGTTGGACGAAATTTTTATTGCGATTGCGTTCACTCTGAACACAGTTGACGCGACGAAGGTGAAGCACATAATCGTAATTTTCTATGCCATCGACTGAGGAAACAGAACTACATGTCCTACCACAATCACTGTAATGTGCCATATTTCTTTTCTGAAGCGACGATGTCTTGTTTTGCACATCACGGTAAAATATTAAAATCAGCTCGCATTTTTCTGGGTGAAGTTAGAGCTTGGCTTCTTGAATTCGCGCGAATACCTCCTCTTTAGCTTTTCCAAGTGGTCGTCGAGGCTTTTACCCATCACGATTATGTCGTCGAGGTACACCAGGCACGTTCGCCAATGTAGCCCATTTAGCACACGTATTAGCCGTTTGAATGTCGCTGGTGCGCTGCAGAGTCCAAACGGCATGGCGGTAAACTGCCACAAACCATCGCACAGTGGGGCGTCCCGATATATCGCATGGCCAAAAATAGTAAACGTGGTTTAATTGTGACGAAATTTGGTATACGCCCCGTTTTTAGCGTAATTAAGACAAATACGAAAACTTGTGAAAATTGGACTACTGCCACGCCCACCCCATATTGAAAAAATCGTTATTCGATAACTTGGCCACTACTAACACTAGAAAGATACAATTTTATACACAATATCACTAGGTTATAATCTATAATTGTGCCAAAAATGGGTAGTCTACCACGCCTACTTTAAAAGTTCGTATAAGCCTCAAATGCATTAATCGGTACATACATATGTATATTTTGCCATTTTTTTAATTTTTCGATGTTTTTCATGTTGGCCCCTCTTCAATTCGCTCTTAAGTTTATTTGCCACAAATATTTGCATGCATTTGTAGTGCCAGCCGGTCGAGTTAAACTACGCGACGGTAACTACACATAAAATAGCTTACGAAATTGTACAAAAGATGCCACTATAAAAAAATGAATTACATGCGGGTCTGCAGGCCTCTGCAGCTGAAACTTTGCAAACGTGTTCTACATACTTGTAATTTAGTGAAACAATCGAAATTGGAAAGGCTCCCTATGGCTTTTCGAGATCTTTAATTTTGAAGTTTGCACTTAAACTTTTTCTAGGGCTCAAAATACTCTACGTTCAAATAACGGTACTTAGCGAACAGTAATAACCAAAACAAAAAAAGCATTGCTTGACTATAAAAACCTGAAACATAAAATAAAAAATCAGGTATATTAAAATAATAACTGTAACTATAAGAAAAAACATCTTAAGTTTCGCAAGGTTAAATTTCTATTTTTCCTTAAATTTGTGTTCACGCAATATATGAAGTTTAAAATTTTCGTGAGACTACAAAACTTAACATTTTTTTTAAATTCTATTTGATATAGCCAAAGAATATGAAGTGTATAGAAGGCGCATCTGAGCTCAAAAATTCAAATTTTTGTTTGCGAGCTTCATAGAGCGGGGGGAAGCCACAAAAGGGAAAGAGCGGTGCAAAGAGAGCAAGCGCTTCAGTTTACGCTCATTGACTGTGCGAACTGAAGCACACGCCACCACAAACATACATGAAGTAAAAGTGTCCTGTGTACTTTGAGGTGTTGGTGGTTGTTTTGGACTCTCAATCATTTTTTGTGCAAATTTCTCACAGCAACACATCAGCCAGCGCAATGATCGTCGTTTCAACGACGCCAATGCTTTTTGTTGTTGTAGTTTTTGTGTTGGCGATTGGTTTTGCAACACAGTTTGAGAAAAATGTGACGTCAATATTGAACATTGTTTACTGCCATTATCAATCAAATCAAAATTCTCTCAAAAATGTTTCCAAAACTTTAGAAAAGAAGATGAAGTTTTAACTGCGCCAAGTGAAATATTTATTTTCCATAAAAATTATCAATCGGTTAGTCTTTGGTAACCTATTAGCACCTTCGGATTCCCTTATGGAAGCAAGCAAAAACACATTCTGGTGTTTCACAAAATTTTTGAGTCGGAGCCTGAGAAAATTGGTATTAAGGCATATATATCCGACTTTGCAAGAATTCTACTACCGAATGGTTCAGTGATGAATGTTGTGACAGTAAATTGAAAATCCTAGATTTTCTTATTTTAGTTCTTTTACGCAAACATTGTATGTGGGCCAAAAAAAAGGAAGCTCCAAACAACGGAATTTAAAAATTATTGCGGGTCAATAAAACAGCTCTTCCTTTGTTGTTTTTTATTGTTTATGTTTTGCATCGTTTGGAACTTCCTTTTTTTAATTTACTGTCACGATTGATAATTTTTATTACAATTTTTATGGAACATGTTTCACTTAGCGCAGTGAAAACGTCATCATTTCTTAGTTTTTGGAAACAGATGCCACAATTAATTTTTTAATTATTTCATTAATAATTTAATATTTCTTATCTACAAAATATTTTGCGTGATCATTACTGCTGAAATAAAATAATAGAAATGATCCATAGAATCCTGTATATCTTCGAAATTAGTTGCTACACTTGACCGAGTGATATTTGAATTTTGTCCCAAAATTGTAAAAGTATTTTCTAGTTTATCTTGGTTAAAAAACTTACTTGTTATACAAAATTTATGTATTGTATGTATTTATTTATTTTGCTTAATTTCATCAGTGATTAAAAAACAGATTTTTGTTCTAAAAAAGACATTTATCATCCATACGTTTAACTTCTTTCAAATAATTTAAAAAAGTCTGTATAAATTTGTACGACACATTATTTAATTGTAAAGCCGATCTAAAGCAATTATCCGACTGCCCTATTCATGCAATCAAATATTAGGTCTACTTTTTTGATAAATTCTTTAGAAACTTTGTTTGTAGCGACCATATGAGTCGTCATGCCAACCATATTTTATTTTCTTTTCTATGATTTGGCGCACACTACAGTCTGCAATAAGTTCAGGAGCAATATGCGACGCCGTGCAGGCTTATAGAAGAAGAACAAAAGCCATCCAGAAATTAGAAATAGTTTTTTACAATTTCAGCTTTTCGCCAGCGCAACAACAACAACAACAGCGTTCGTCTTCACTTCGCAATCATTCCACGCCACAGCAATATGCTAACGCACAATCGCTGCAGCGAGCACAACCAAAGAGCGCAACACAGATAGAACTACGCTCTCACTTGCAAAGCAACGCTCTCACCACATATTTGATCTATGAAAGCAGAGCGCGGGTCGTAATGTTAGAACCCGCCATACAAAATTTTTGCTTGTATGACATGCGCATTCTGTATGTTTATTTTCTTTGATATAGCTTAGTTGGAGGTTGGCTTCGATCGTGCTTACTTATTTTTTCAAAAAAAATATTTTTATTTTTGGCCACGGACGCCCCACTGTGCATCGCCAACACTGAGAGCTGTTTTATTTTTGTCTACATGCCAATAGCCGCTGCGTGAGTCGAGCGTGGAAAACCACTGTGTGTCCAGGGTGTCATCGTTTCGAGGTAGTGGATATCCGACCTTCTTGGTCACGTCGCACAGTGGGGTAATATATAAGTAAAGTGCCGATTAATTCAAAAATGAAAAATCAAGATACAACTATGTTTTTAGTACCGGGTTAAAGGGGATAAAATTCTGCATCACTATGTGAAAGAGTTGTTGGAAAATAGTTTACCGTTTTCCCGCAAAGCACTCTGAAAGTTGACATTTATATTCAGTTTTTGTGCGCACAGTGATAAACATGTTTTTGTCGTCACTTCAAAACGATTTCTTTGTGTGAATTTTAAAAACTATTGAAAAATTAATGATGCAGCCTTCATGTTCAGGTATTTCAGCAATGCAGTATATATTTTGCTTTGTAAAAAAATGTTTATAAGTATATTATTTGATTTTTTGTTTAAAAGCTTAATAATTGTCCAATTTTTGACCTTTTCATAGACATATAGTTGTGAGTCTTGTGAGGTCGAGCAAAACTGTTTTGATTAGCGTATAGCTTAGATATTTAAGTAACATTTTATGAAAAAAAAAGTTGCGCGAATGTTGCGCACTTTTCCAGCATTTTGATTTTTGTGTGCGAACTCATGGGCCAAATGGGCCATGTATGAGAACAAATAGACATGTGCAAAATAAATTTTTTTAAAATTGTTTATTTTTTAGATGAAAACAAGTAAGCAATAGGTTTTATTGTTGTTTTTATTGTTTTTTCAAAATGCAGAAATATCTGCATTCGATGTAGACTTGAATCAAAACATTCACACCATTTTATGGTTGTTTCTAGTGAACATCAAATCAAAATAGAAAATTGTCGCAGCTATGGATTAAAAACTGTAAAATATTTTTTACAATACTATTCCTGGTAAAATATGCCCACAATTTTCCACACATAGTTTTTGTATCGACCGCAAATCATATCGCATGCTTTATTGCCAATCGCCCAACCTTCGGAAGAAGCACGGAATAACGATTTCAAGTGTTGGATGGAGAATTTTTTACGAAAGTGGACTCAAAAAATACCATTGAAAACATTTGTAATCGTTTTTTTTAATTCTGACCCTATTGTATCAAGTCTGGGAAAATTGCCACAAAAAAGTGCATCGTATGTATATTATGCCCAAAGTTGCAAAACTATGGAGTTGATACTAATGAGGAATGATGATAATGGTGATGGTGAGGCTTATAATGTTGATGATGAAGATTATAATAATGATAATCATCATCATAATGTTGATATTGAATTGGCTGCAAGAGGTGGCGATGAAATGTTTCAATTAAACTGTTCAACTTAACTTTCATTAGAATAGTGCAAGATTTCGCTCGTTGTGCTTCACAATGGCGATCCTTTCGCCTGCTATTGCTATTGTTCTATATTTCTGCAGGAGTGACTGAGTGACTGCGCTTTCTGTTTTGCCGTAAATTCGGTATTGTATCCATGTCCATTGCATCCTCCGGGCAGGGCAATTCTCACAATTGACAGCTGTTACAGCCTCTACACTCGCCAATCACCGCTCATTTTCCACTCACTCCACTTTGGGCTGCCCTCTTCAAGTTTAACGACTCTTCAGCCCTGCGATTGTTGGCTGAGTCTCGGCTTCGAGTATTCCTCGTATCGGGCGATTACGATCGAGACCGGGAACGCTTCTTTCGTTGACGGCAGTCTCGTGCTATGTGGCCTTGCTTGTCATATAGCCAGCAAACATCATTCGAGCAGACCGCCCGTGGCCTGACCGGTGTCTCGGAGGTTATACTCTGGCTCTGGATGTTATGTAGGATGCTCAGGATTCCAAATAGGTGTTCCATGGGGTTAAGATGGTGAAGGCCACGTAAAAGTTGCGAAATTATTATTTTCCAACCACATTTTAGTTAGTTTCGCAGTTTGCTTCGGATCACTTCTTGCTGGAAGACAATGTCCGAAGCCAAGTGCGTCAAACTTTTCGGCTGATCCTGCGTGCTCAAAATGTCAACATGTCTGTGGTCAAAAGCAACAAGCGCTTAGGTAAAAATTTACTGTTTCCAGTAATCTCGTATTAAAGTTTTAAGCGCATATATGATAAAAGTAGTACGCATACTGAATTTGTCAATAATAACAGGTTTTTATCTGAATAATTAAAATGTGCTAAAGAAACACATTTTTGTTTTAGAACAATTTAGAATTATAGCAATTATATCGACTTAAGCTTTTGTTTCTATAAAAAATTTGGTAGTTTCTGAACATACTAAGGCTGGCTTAGAGTTTGGGAATTTTTAGCTGAAATGTAAATGCACAATAGTCGCTTAACTCGAAATTAGCGGATGTTGAAATTATGGCAATTTGTCAAAACATTGATTTACAAAATGTGATATAGGGTGTCCCAACAGAAACTTGCATTTTAAATTGGCTGGTGTTTTTCAAACGGGTTTTTTATTAGAAAGGCACATCCATGCTGTTATGTATGAAATACAATTTCATTCATGTAACTGCCGTTGCTGGCTTTACAGTACGTCATCCTTTTCACCCAATTTTTCACTACATTTCCAATGTGTGCAGCTTTATCTCACCGATGGCTTGTCAAATATTGGCTTTCAAGCCGTCAATCGACGCTGGTGGGTCCACATAACATCTATCCTTCACGGTTCCCCATGAAGAATACTAGCGGAATCAAATCGCAGCTGCGCGGTGGCCAGTGCACATTTCCAAAACGGCTGTATAAACGATATTCAAACTGAGTGTCCAACTCACTTTCACTTTGGAAGTAAAATTTCAACACTTCCCAGCGTTCTTCGAGCGAAAAGCGATCTATATTCGTTAACCGCAAACAATAAACTAATTATCTGTCGAAGAATGACAGACGTAAGTTCTGCCAAAGATGGGACACCCTTTATAACAAATTAAGTCGATTTAAGATTTTAAAGAAAAAACAAACATAAGAAGCGGAACTCTTAACTAAACCTAGGCGATTATTATAACATAAGCGAATAGGTTTTATTAAACATTTTTTTTGGTTTAAAGTTACAAACAACTACAAAGTGCACAGTACAGTCAAAGGAGCACGGTTGCATCCATAACTAAATTCTGCCTTAACTCGACTGAAGTGGTTATCGCTTTTGACCACGGGTATCATATTTGTCACAATACTAAACACTGCTCCTACACCTCTGGCCACTAAAAAAGCTGATGAAATATGTATACAAAATGGCTGAAAACGAAGAGAAGTAAGTAGTTTCTGCTAATAAACATTAAATTATTAGTAATACTGGTATTGAATATAAACAATAAATAAATTTTTAATATTTCAGTATTAAAAAATGGACACACGAATGGAAAAAACTGCTTCTAGACGAAAGGTTGAAAATGGAAACTGATTTCCGCGCCAGGCGAAAGAAGCGACAATTTGGCTGCTGACGCTTTTCCATCGCAGAAATCCAAGAATTGTTCGCACAAAATTCTTATTGCCGTCATTGCTTACTTTAATTATTTCACAGTGATGCAAAGCAAAAATAGCGTTCCAAACGGCCAACAGGGTTGCAAAGCATATGTATACAAAGCATTAATTTTGTATTGATGCAATGTACATAAACGTTTTGGAAAACACCCTATATTGAAATGGTGTTTGTTGTAGCGTAGTGATCGCTCATTTTTTGCATGCATGTTTATTAATCTTGTTCGTCGAAGCGCAAGCGGAGCGCAAACAACGAACCAAAGTATCGCCATCGTCGGTTCAACGTTGTCGTTTATTGTGTGTATGCTTTTTTGTGTTGCCGATTGGTTTTGCTGCACGAATTGCTGTCATGTCACCATCAATCGAATCTTTGTGGTGTATGGCTTTTTGCTGGCCAATGCTTTGATTGATTTAAAAATTTGGTGGTTGATCCCAATTTAAAGTCAAATTATTTGCTTATATTTTCACATGATTGACCAAGGGTTAAAAGATTGTATGGAAAAACAAAAATTAATAGGTCTATTGACTTTCAATAGGGCGAAAGCACTAAATAAAGAAATAAATAATAAGTCAAGTATTTTGTCATAAGAAAAATGTTATTACGGCATGCCTACGTTTAAAAATAGTATAAATATTCTACACCTGAATGGTTCCATGGCGAATGATGTGACCATAAATGTAAAATATTAGATTTTCTTATTTTAAATAATAATAATAATTTTAATAATAATAATTGACTGGCACGACAGCCCGCTTGCGCGAGACTAAGGCCTAGCTTCCCGCAACCACCCGTGTTGTGCGTGTGAATTTGTACGCGGGTGGAAGGGACCTACAGTTTTATGCCGGTTCCGAACGGCAGGTTGGGAGCTTTTTCATAAGCAATTTTTTTACTCTCAGAGGTTTGCCATTTCCAGCTGAGAGGACAGCCACCGAAAGAGAAAACGAGTTTTCCCGTTATTTTTTTTAGGTGTTATTACAGGCAGTATTTGAACCTGAGGTTGCTGCCTTCGACTCGCGGTCCAATGCACTAACTAACTGAGCCACGGCGGCTGTCTTATTTTGGTTCTTTTAAACAAGCATTATACGGCCCACAGTAAAAAAGTTCCAAAGAACGGGACGGATAATTATTACGGGCTAATAAAAACGTCTTCCTTTCTTTCCAAATCCCTTTTTATTAAAGTGTCTTTGTTGATTACTATTATTTATTTTTTAGTTGCCTGTAGCGATCATATAGGTCGCCATGCCAGCCATATTATATTTTCTTTTCGATGATTTTGCGCACACTACAGTCGGAAGTGAGTTCAGGAGCAATATGAGACGCCGTACAGGCTTATAGAAGAAGAGCAAAAGCCAGCCAGAAAATAGAAATCGTTTTACAATTTCAGCTTTTCGCCAGCGCAACAACAACAGCACATCGTCTTCCTCCTCTTCGCACAATTGTGCGAAAATGAACGAGTGAGCACAGACGCGGCATTCGTGTTGCTATGATTTGCGCTCAGAGCATTGCGCAGTCATTTCAAGTGTTTCCTCTCGTTGCCTACCCAACACACCCTGAAGAAGGGTGGCGATATTAGCACCCGCATTCAAATTTTTGCTTGTACGTGATGCACACTCTTTATGTTCTATACTTTTTGGTTTTACTGCTATGTTATCTGCAGCTTTTGTTCATCAGTTTTCCAAACCCAGTCTCGACCATCAGAGCCAAACCAAACGATTTATTTCCAGCGTTTCGTAAAGTCCTTTTGCAAGGTCTTGTCTTAGTTGATATAGTAATGTTGGGATCAATGTGGATGGCGCGCTTGAACTAACAAACGAATAAAAACAATGTCTTAACGGTACATAAATCCGTAGAATAATACAGTTAGGAAACAAAAATACCAATGTTACGTTATTTTTTAGATGAGCATTGTCATTACACGCATATGAATAGAGTCGTGTAAAAATCGATCAGTTTCGTAAGTGGATGTATAAGTAATTTTTTCTCCACTCCGTGGCGTAGGATAAGTATTCGATTGGCGTCTATACGAAAAAGTCGACGAATAGTATATCCATTTTTATAATGGATGAAAAATTAGAACTAGAATTAGAATTTCGTGTCTGATTTGGATCAGCCGAACACATTTTAACTAATATTTTGGGTATGAAATGCGTCGCTTCTCGGCTGGTGCCAAAAAAGGTGAATTTCATTCAAAAATTCGACCATCGTCATTAGCCAAGCACCATACAGTCCAGACATGCCCCCGTGTGACTTTTTTCTATTTCCTAAACTCAAATTATCATTGCGGGGAAAGCGTTTTGAGACCATAGAAGCTATAAAAGACAATTCGCTGCGTGAGTTGAAGGCCATACCTTTGGCGGCCTATAAAAAATGTATGGAAAATTGAATCAAACGTTGGCATACATGTATTGACGCAGAAAGAGAGTATTTTGAAGGGGATAATAAAGAAATTTATAAAACTTGAAATGTTGCGTTTTTTTTATCATAGGGTAGCTAACATAAAGCCCTTCTATTCTTGCCCGCTGTACCATTTTGCTGGGGTGGCTTTCCGTAATTCGATACTCGACACATCGATTCGATATCGAACGCTCAACGAGACAGTTTCGGTTTCCGTAACTCGATATGAGAACTCTCGTTTTCATTTGTTGGGAAGTGTGTGGAAAGTACTTTGGAGCTGTCAGAAGCAGCGGGAAGTAAACAAAACGAAGAAAATTTGACACGTAAAAATAAATAAGTTTTAAAATTGTCGGGAATGAAAATGTACAATTGGGGGTATTTATTGTTTTTGGAGGAGTTTCGTCGTGAAACTCCAATCAATAGAGGAAGATGAAGAGATGCAGCGGATCCCATGGAATTGCCAGAGTTATGGTAAATTAGTTTGGTATTTGGAAAATTTGTTTATACAATTTCCATTTCACAGCTTCCAACAAAGGTACCGTTTGAGCAAGGAGGCATTTATGTACGTTCTCAATGCCATACAATTACGGGATGGCATGAGAAGTACATACATTCCTCCTTCACAAAGATTAGCCGCCACTTTAGTGATGGTAGCGGGTGGAGGTTATCAGTGGCAAACGGGAGGCGCACACTCATCTGCCATGGGACCCAGCACTCTGTCAAAAATCTTTCGGCAGACCTTAACCTCAATGGAACAAAATTTATGCAGCCAATGGAACTCTAACACAGACCGCCAGCAGTTTAAAGAGTATTTAAATTCTAAATACAATTTTCCTGGAGGAAAATTCGATTAACATTTTTATTTGTCCAGCGTTCGTTTTTTGACTCCTAAACAAAATAAAAGCATTTATTAATTTCCAAAAAATTTCAAATTTCATACTTACATTCTGTTATGGTTGACAACGGCGCAAACAAGCAAACGAGCAAAACGAGAGCAAAATTGGTATCGAGCTGTTTGTATCGAACGACACGATGACATTTTTTGTTACGGAAAGCAAAAACGATAGTTCGATACACGTATTTGCTCGATATCGAATTACGGAAAGCCACCCCTGATTGGCTGGCACCAAACCAAATTGATGTGCGCAGCCAGCAGGCCGAAAATCCTCAGTGCAGCAGCAGTAGTGATACACGCAACGCCGTTGACAGCCTTGATCCAGAGGAAGACTGCAACTCTCGAGGATTTCAATCCCGGCTCATTGTCTGATATCAACACACTGCATGAGGATGCGCTGCAGTACGTGGCTGGATACATCATCCGAAAGCTGCACCTTCCAGAATATGAGAGTACCGGCACGGACAACTCCAACACATGGGTTGACGAAGTTTCGAAGAGTTCCTTAAAGAAACCGACGCGGGAATTTCTGTTTCTTGAAGGAGCTAGAATGCGTCTTCACCACAGTCAACGGCCTCAACATTGCTTACTGCAAGAACTTGCTTCAGCGTTTGGTGCAAAACAGCACAGGTATTGACCTACCGGACCATGTTAAGCGCTAGTTTTTTAAGTGTAGAGTCCACTTTCGCGTGCGCCATCTAAACAAACGACTCAAAGTTATGAAGGCGAAGCAGAGAATCATGGGGTACAAGAAGTTCATAAAAATAAACCTGTGAGACCGCGACGATCGTATCTGGCCGTAGGAGTCAGTCGCGTTTATTCCATATAAAATAAATTGGGTTTTTTGCCACAGGCTTTTTCCCAAACTTTTCGTGTGTTTTATTTAAACCAATTTTTAATTTCGCAGTTTCCATCGTCAATCGCAGACGGTGGAAACTACTGGTAACGAAAATATCTGAAAGTACCGAAACAATTTCGATTTAATTATATTTTCTCGCACACAGCACCCGCCGTCAAAACACAAGATATCCGCTCCAAAGATCACAACACAACGCAGTTGCTGCAGCGCAACGGTGCAGTCGGCAGTTGCAATCAACAATACGAATTTCAAGCACTTCCCCGTTTTTTTACTCGAAAAAGAGCGCTTTCTGGCAACAATCACTTTTGTCTGTTTTCAGTTTCTCCCTCTTTCGTCGGAAAATATCAGCTGATTTTGACAGTAACGATAAACAATCCTACCAACAAAATACATGTGGTTTTTGGTGTTGCGGGCATGCTATTACCTTGTTATTGTGCCCATAGTGAAATTAATAAAGTGTGCCAGATAGCAGGAACTCTCTCTTCATCGCACACTTATTTTCTGACAGTTATTGTCATTATGCTCAAAAATGTCAGAGTTCATAACCCGTCTGTGCTGTATGAAAAAATGTCAAAATAAATTGTTTTTTGAAAATTCGTTCTGCACCAAAACCGACCCAAAAAACGCAATTACATGCCAGGAAAAACGTGCTATCTCTGCAAAAAGCGACCGGCAATGCAATTTCTATGTTTTTCTAACATAAAATGCATTACGAAAATATATATTTCTGGAGTAATGAAAGTAAATTTTAAATTTTGTGCTATTTTAGCGACAACAAAAATAAAGGTTAATCGAACAGACACAAATAAATTGACACTTTGACAATTGCTACTCAGAGAAATAAGTGTACGTCATCTACCTGGTACACTTTATTGATTTCACTATGATTGTGCCATGCTTCTCAGTTTACGCTCTCGCGCTCTGCGCGTTCTCGTCCCCTTTACTGTTTCCGTGGCAAAATTTCAAGTTTGTTAAACTAAAAAAATACTCATATTTCCGATTAAAAAACAAAATTTTTTTAAGAGGGTGTGGTAGTCGGCACTTGTTCCTTTTATATAGAGGATAACGAAACTGGAAGTCACGAAAGCACAGCACAATGGAGCGCAGAGAAAAAAAGTTATGGACAAAAATAGAACCATTTCGTCTGGCCAGACGACGAAGTCCATCCGTGGGTTAAAGATCTAAACATTGAAATTTAAAAACAAAAATCGATATTTCTAATTTCTAGACTAAAATATCCCATTATGTTGCTTTTGCTGATCATTCCCCCGGTAGGCACACCGGTCAAAATAGCTTAAGGCCGTATTCTTTTGAGCAAAACACTTCAGAGGAATATGCTAGCACCCTTAACTCAATGATTAAGACATCAACGTAAGCGTTTACCGTTTTCGACCACAGATGTCATTGAACTTGAACATACTATTCTGAAATCTTTTCTCTACGTAAGGTGAATAGTTACAACAGTTGATAACCATGATTAAAACAATTATTTGCTAACGCCTAAGCAATAAGGCAAAAGGGTATGCTTGCTATATTCAAATTTATTCCGATATATAGTATAATTAGGACAAATTAAGCAAGTACATCGCGCTGAGCCTTTTCCCAAGCGGCAATAGGTCCATGCTCGGGTCTGTACTTAACATTGCAACCATCAGGTTCCAAACGGTTCTCATCTCGTAGTTGCTCGTAACGGTCCCGGTCGTACTTTGTAAAACCCCATCTCTTTGAAATATAAATCTAAAATTCAAGAAGTACAATTTAATTAACCGTTCTATTCAATCGTCTTCTAGAACCTAGACGACAAGAAAATGATGTATGTACATATGAGGGGAAGGAAATCCTAAAAATTATATATATATGTATATGTACAATTACCTTTTGCCGTCCTGGAAACTTAAACTTAGCACGACGAAGGGCTTCTATAACTTGAGCTTTATAGCGATCACTTGAACGCACAGACATTATTGGTTGACCAATATGGACTCGTGCTACAGTACCCTGCGGTTTGCCAAATGCGCCACGCATTCCAGTTTGAAGCCTAAAATGGAAAAGAGATTATAACTGTGCACAAAATGAAACATTTAGGGTGAAACATGGCTTTCAGTGTTTTTTATTCAAGTAATCACATGGATCATATCCCAGTGCTCAAACAATTTCATCATATGGTTGTTAAAAGCAAAACCAATAAAAAAAAAAATTTTATAATTCGATATGAACACAAAGCGATGTATCAATATTTTTTGGACGCAAATTACGGCTTAAATGCAGAAGACCACATCGTCTTAAAAACTTCTCAACTTATAATTTTGCAGCGAAAACATTCACAAGGGCGTAGCCGCCTCCAAAGTCCCTGTTATATATCCGAACTTAAAAAAAAAAATCAACCGATTCTAACGATATAGTCGTATGAAAGGTATTTTCTTCCTCTTTCGAATGATGTATAACATTAAGCATGTAATATGTACTAATAATGAATTAAAAGTGAAAATTTTGGTGCAAAATTTTTTTAAAACAAATTGTTTCTCGAAAAAAACCTATTATTAATCTATTATAAGTGTGCTAGCACATTATAGCCTTTGAAATTTGCTTTACAATGAAATATAAAAACGTACAATTCATATAACTTATCGTACCTTTCATATGACACCTATATCGTTAGAATCGGTTTATTTCTTGAGAAATTCGGATACATAACTGGGACCAAGGCACATTAATAAGGTAGTGGTGGCAACACGGCTGATTAAACTTTTTTCTTCTGATTCTCTTTTGATTTCTTCCGATTTTCTTTTGATTTTTCGCGAATGGGCATCCTCATTGTCAAAAATTGGTAAAACTGTTTTTGTGTTGCTTGTATTTTGACAACGAGGATGCCCAAAAGCACTAACAAAATACATGGGAATTTTGTTTTTGCAGTAGTGCCATCACCTTATTAATACACCTTGACTGGGACTTTAGGGACGAACACGCTCTCTGTGAATGTTTCCGCGGCAAAATTTTAAGTTAGACTAAAAGAATACTCTTTCCTATACAACATTTTTGTTTAAGAGGGTGTGGCATTCTGCACTTGTCCAAATTACAGAGCCTTTGCCCTCAGATATGAATATTTTACCAGAACTAAACGTACCTATCGGCTCCAGCACAAGATAACATTTTGTTAATGCGTATGACGTGGAAAGGGTGCAAACGCATTCGAATATGAAATTGGTCCTTGCCGCAATACTTAACTAAGTACTTATTGCAGCAAATACGACCAGCTTCCAATGCTTCGCTGCTCAATTGTTCGTACTCGTCGGAAACCAAGTGCACACATAGAGGAAAATCTTCCACAGAAGCCTTCTTTCTGCCCAAATCAAATATTCGAATTTTGGGATCAGGCACACCCCGACAGAAACGCGATTTCGGGTACGGCTTGTTTTTACAGTAGCGATAACTAAAAAGAGAATTTTATCTCAAAACACTGCACAGACTGTTGATTACAAAACTTACCATCTCGCTGGACGACGCCCCATATTAATCTTAAAATATAAAATACAACATGAATTATAATGTGCAGTACAACTACATTGTAATACTTCAACTAAATTAATTTACACATAAATTTCATCGTGATGCCTACGGATTAATTCTACTTACAAGAAAATCACACCTCGCACAAACGAAGCACGAACCAAAAGGAAACGAACCGCTGTAACAATCGAAATGAGGAAGTAGGGCTACCAACAATATTTGTAAATTAAATCGATTTTTAATAGTTGCCACCATTTCGACTAAGTTACATGGACAAGGTAGTAACACAAGCCCAACAGGAAAATCCAAATCGAGTTTTGCTAGTGATTTCCTTGAGTATATTGTAAGAACCGGCACACAGTTCCCTTACAGTTCATGTTGAACCAACGAAGATAGCAAGCGAATAGCAAGGCCTTCATCCAAAAAAAAATAATTCATAGCAATAACCTTACATATCATGATCTTTCAAAATAAAATAGGAAAACAAACAAACAAATATTGTGAGCAATGTACTATTTCACATAGAAATTCCAAATATGAAATATAAAAAGGGAATATGCGACTATTTGCATATTTTAGGTTTTAAAAATGAACTTTTTGATCAACTCTTTGGTGCTGAATTTGGAACAGATGCAGTATAGCGAACCCTTATACAAAAAAAAAACGGAAAATTGGGCTATATAGACCTTATTTTCGTAAATATAACTAACTCAAAATGTTGCCTGGGAAACGCCTATAAAAGGCGTGGCTTGGGGTCAAATTTTAAAGTTTTTATCAAAAATAACCAGTTAATTTCCAACTGATTCACACGATATGAGTTCCAACGAAAGGTCTTTCTCATACCTCTCTTTAATGTGCAACATTAGATATCTAATATGAACTAATAAAAGTTATAAGTAAAAAATACTTTGATTATATATGAATAAAAAAAACGAATTTTTCGAAAAAACTCATTTTAAAGTTATACTAAGTTTATTACCATATTAAAGCCTGTGAAATTCCCTTCACAATGATGTATTAAAATGTATACTTTTGTTTTTATGAATATATTTTTTTAATATTTGCCTAACTTGACTCTTGGTCCGAAGCTATCTCACTTTCGCCCTCACTTTCGGACGATGAGGGCCGAAGAGGGTTGCACAAAGTACCTGGTATATTTTTGAATATCTATATTTTTAAGACCACGATTTGAGGATTTGTACCTAGAATTTCCGGACCCTCTGTAGGGATGATCTATTCAATCTATCTATTTCAACCCAAAAAGACGTTAGTTATAGCAGCAAGTTTAATACTACGTTTACGTTGAGCCCAAATGCTTAATTTGGGCAAAAATTCTCAAATGCGAAGCCAAATCACGCATTTCCCCATACAAATTCAAATCTACGAAATGATTCATTTTAACAAAACGACGAAGCAAATGCGATAAAACATGACCAATTTTATCGAACGCATCACAAAATGAAAGCTCTTTCAAAAGCTTTTGCTTCTTCTTGACAGTTCAAAATCAAAACAAACGAAAATTATCAAAATGTCAATTTTGCATTGAAATTTTCGTCTGCTTGAAATATGTAGATTATTCTTAGCGTCTAAGGTATGAAATATACTAAAAATTTAATTAATTGACTGGCACGACAGCCCGCTTACGCGAGACTAAGGCCTAGCTTCCCAATGAAATGAAATATACATGTATTCAAATATTGCAGTGTGTAGAACATAGAGGCAGCAAAAAAGAAACAAATGATGTAGTCAGAAGCCGGAAAAGAGCTGATCTATGAGCTGCTCTATGACAAAATGTAAATGCAATGCAAATGAGGCAATGTAAACACTTTCAAATGACTCATTCGCAACTACGCATTTGGGTTCAATGTAAACGTTGTAAAATAATATTTGAGTGTATAAAAATCGTTCAGTTAAATTATTACGCCGAATTCTACCATAAATGAAAATCGCATAACAGTTATCGATTACAGTCACGTAGTGTCATCTTTATTTATGTGTACTTATTTTTTCCCCATGCTGTTTTGTTTTCACACCACATAATGTTACTGTCAGCTGATGAGCCGATGCCTCAAAACCGAGTTGTGTAGCTCAAAGGGTGAAATGTGGCAAATGCGTCGAAAGTTAAACAAGCGTCGTTGCAAACAAAGCCAGTTATGGAGTTGCAACATAAACGAAGAACTCCGACATAAAAAGGACAGTTGTCACATTTAATACTTTTATTTTTGCGTTTTTGGGTATAGTTTTTAACGTAGGAAATAAAAGAAAACTTACTGTAAAAAGCAAACAATTGAAAGGCAGAAGGCGGGATTTTAGTTTGCACACCCATTTGTATTGTCAGATGGATTCCAAGCAATCCCCCTTAAATGAAGTCTATTTCCCCCTAAAACTAAAATTTTCCCCTAAATTTAGAATGCACTCATAAAATGAATATCTCATGAAAATTGTTCTTTTTATTTGGTACATGAAATTAATAGAAAACGCACTAGCTAATATATCTGAACAAGGTGTTGATGCACCAAAAATGTAACCTGGTTGGCCACAGACATTTTAAAAAAAGTAAATAAAAAGTTCTAAATAAAAAGGCAAATATTCTATCCCTCCCAAATATTTATCATAACATTTCCCCCCAATCCAAACAAATAAACCCCAAATCTAGGGGAAACCCCCTAATCCGGCAACACTGACACCCATCTCAATATTGGGAAAAGAGCGTAGTTAGGTAACAGCTAATGAATCATGATACAAAAATAGAAGGTAGAGCCGATGCTTCTTCTCAGCCGCCATATTGCGCATCTGACACTAAAGGTTTTTTTGACGTTCTTCTTTGAAAATGTGCTACCGTGCTGTTGTTAGAAAATCCATTTTTTACACACATACATTTTTTTATCGAACGAATCGTTTTTTTTAGGCCGAACATTTTTTAGAATACGGTTTATGAACAGAAATTTAAAAACAAAAAAAAATAATGAATATTAATAAGAAATTAAAAAAAACACTTACATAAAAATGTACATTTGTACCATTCATTGCGTTGTTGCTTGTCTAACAGTTACTAATATTACTAAACAAAATGAACTAGTCACATTGAAATGTATATTTCGTGTTTATTTTAAAAAAGATCTAAAAATCCTTAGAACCTTAAGTAGCCCTAATTTAGTATTACAACGAAGTGGCATCACGACTCAAGCTTTTGACAAATACGAGAAACGTCAATAAAAACGTTTAGTGTCAAAAAATTTCCCAGCGGTTCTACCTTCTATTTTTGTATCATGTAATGAATGACGGAACACACAGAGTGTGCAGGTGAATTGCAAAAAAAACGCACAAAAAGCTGCTTATTCCCTCAGTTTCCTATCGTTTTATCACTGGCATCGCCCTAAGCATGGTTCAACTACAAGGTTGTAGCAAGCTACCGGCTGATCGTTTATGGCTTCTGTCAAAATCGTCGGTGTCAGCAGTGGTTCTGTGTTGCCGCATCGGTTGAAATGAAAATAGCTGACTGAAAACAACTGACCTGAGCACTTTTCCCGTTTTTTCACTCAAATACAGCACCGTCTGGCAACAATCACTTTTGTCTGTTTTCAGTTTCTCCCTCTTTCGTCGGAAAATATCAGCTGATTTTGACAGTAACGATAAACGATGCTACCAACAAAATACATGTGGTTTTTGGTGTTGCGGGCATGCTATTACCTTGTTATTGTGCCATGGCCCTAAGCAAGGCACATTAATAAGGTAGTGGTGGCAACACAGCTGATTAAACTTTTTTCTTCTCATTTTCTTTTGCTTTCTTCTCATTTTCTTTTGATTTTTTCCGAATGGGCATCCTCATTGTCAAAAATTGGTAAAATTGTTTTTGTGTTGCTTGTGTTTTGATTTGATTTTGACAACGAGGATGCCCAAAAGCACTAACAAAATACATGGGAATTTTGTTTTTGCAGTAGTGCCATCACCTTATTAATACACCTTGGCCCTAAGCAACCAGTAGTGGAACGTGCAAGCTCTTGATATAATTATTAGAAAAATTCGGTTATCTTGAGAACAATTTTACAAATTATGTACAATATTGCACAATATTATTGAGTAACGTAGTTTTCTGTGCATCGTTCCTAAAAATTCTCAAATTAATACAACCCTTTTGTTGTGATATTTTTCTTTTGGAATAGTTATTTCTCCAATGTATTCAAGGATTGCTTCTAAGTGATACACATCTAAAAATTGCTGCGGAATGCAATTAGGTGTCAGATAATGACTGGGACTGCATCAATTGTGTTAATCCTCATATCTTCTCTAGTTTTTTGCTTAAGTCTGACTGAATCCGACGACCCCTATAAAATACTTGGAATTGGTAAACATGCATCTTCGCAGGAAATACGACGGGCGTACAAACAGTTGGCCAAGGAGTGGTAAGAATTAGGATATTACAATACTGTGGTAAGGAAAAATGTGCTTTAAGGCTTCGCTTGTGTAAAAATCGTGTTCAGTTAGTCTTCTCTAGAATTTTTTTTGAGCAGTGAAGTCCTGGATGAAAATAAAGCCATCCAATTAGACTAGAAAAAAAGCTCTAAAAGATTTTCATAATTTTTTTTGAAATCGCTAAAAACGGCAAACATTTGGTGCCTCTATAAAACTCTGGCCAGTGTCTGATAAAACATAAAAAAACCTCATTAGTTCTAGGACATATTCAAAACAGGATAGCCATGATCAAATCATAACAAGGGGATAACTGGAGAATAAAGTGATTTGTTTCAGCGTAAAAGTAATGCTGGAGAGCAACTCATGAGCTTTTATTTTCAGTCTGCACAACCATAGGTTTCATGGACATTAGTATTATTGATTTGTACAAATCTGCGCTGAGGTTCAGGACGTATTTGTTTCCCTTGTGCAAGCATACCAGAAAGTGTTGCAAGTTTAGCAATTTATTTCGTTGGTACATGAGTAAAACTTCTCTAGTTAAAACTTCTCTAGTTAGAAAATAGTTACATTCAGGATTTCCTAGCATATGCTATTTATCTAGGAGTATTTACATTTGTTAAGTTAAATATCACATTATGGTTTGTTTAATTGAGATCGATTGCATTTGTTGTGTCTCCCTAAAAATGACGTGTAAAAAAGGAATCACATTTCGATTATACTAGACTTTATACACATCGTCGACTGAGAAAACAAATGTCGTATGTCTTACCAGACTCAATGGAACATACAACATTCGTTTTCTGAGGCGACGACATGGGGAAGTACATATCAGAATTGATGAGCACAGTAAATTGGGTCATTGATATTGAATGTCTGGTATCGCCGGAGGCAGAACAGAAGTTTTTTCTCTTGGAAGACCTGATTGTTTCTCAACAAAATTTGCAGATGCATAGGTATTAGGCTCATTCAATAGGAATTTCTTGACAAATGGGGTGAAGATTCCGGAAAGGGGGTTCCCCATAAACCCCCCTTGAAAGAAAACCCGTCGGAAATGTATATTTTTTTAATGCAGAATGCAAACCTTCGAAATGAGAAAAATTGTATTACCTGCCGATTAAGCGGAGTGGTTATGAGCGAAAAGATAGGAGAGGGAAGTAATACTCTTAAATGCAAGTAGGGCTTCAGATTCAGCAAAATATTTACAGTATTTGTGCATCCAAACTTCTTTGCGTGTGGCTTACTTTCGCCCGGGCTGCTAGAAAAATAACCCTCATAGGAGCAACTAGGGCCGGGAATCAGTAGTGTTCACAGTTTTCCTGCTTTAAAATTCTTTTTGCGTTACCGGCCTTCGGAATCAAAAAGAATTAAATATTATTTACATATTCAATTGATATTTTTACGAAAATTAGTCCTGGCGTATTCGTCTCTCCGGATTGTGCTTCAAAATAAAACACTACCATTCTTATAAGCACTTAGCAACCAGCAATCACTTTATTTACAATTTCACTTTTTACTGTCTCTACAATTGTTACTTATTAGACTACTCCGTCTTGCACCTTCCCTCTGCGCTGCACCCGGCTGCCTTTTATACTTCGTTTGTCGCGCAGATCGTTCTCGCACATTCTAATTGGACTGAAAATTCCTAGTATCATCGCGAGTCATCTTTGCGAATGTTCTAGCGAAATTATCATGCCCATAAAAGCATGCCATGTAAAAGCATTCCAGTGCCTGGCACACTGACAGCGTGCAGAATCGCCACACTTAGCCTAGGCGTATACGGAGACGCAGGCTGCACAGCACAGAACAGCGCATCGCAGCACACATGAAACTTTGTGGCCCAGAAAATATGTGAACTGCGTCTACGAATCTTATAAAACCAGCGCACGTGTATCGTATCCATTCCATAGACCCAGCAATATTAGTTCTTTTCTGAATCGGACTTTGAAATAGAACCTATATAATATAATATGGGTGTAAATATGGGCTATCCATGCACTTTTTCCATTAATTCTTCAATTTTTGCAAGAGAACGTGTTGACTGCGCGCCGAAAATTGTATTTATCTATAACGCGACGCAGGCCTGCGCATGTTCGTCCCTGCGCCACACGCGGTTGTGTCGCTGTATACGCTGTCATCTGGTACAGCATTATTACAAAAAACTGAACTGCGTTGAGCTGTGCAGCTTGCGCGCCCTTGTCTCCGTATACGCCTAGGCTTAGACTTGTTCGTCCCGAACAAGTGCCAAGGCTCCGCCGTAGTAAGACGCCAGGTGCTCCAAATGGACTACCTTCAGCCTGTATACACGTTGTTAATCCTGGTAACGACATTGTACCGCCCTTTCCATGACGTTTGAAGTTTCGAAGAGAAGAGTTTCCTCCGCTGCGGGTTGCAGAGCATTACCAGTTCACCGTCTTGGAACCCAGCTGTGTTAGCCTATCGATCATGTATGGCTTTCCTCTTATCGCTGAGCAGTTGGGTACGGCTCTTTATAAACTGGTGGATTTCTTCCAGTTCCAACCGCTTATTGATCACGTAGTCAGTCCTAGCGTCGTGCTGACCACTCCGAACTTCAAGTCAGCGGGCAACGTCAACTCTGTGCCGAACACTGCTCGGGCTGGAGTGAGATATGTCGTGTCGTGTTTGGCTGACCTATACGCCATCAGGAATAGGGGGATATGCATGCCCCAATCCTTTTGATTCCTGCCTACCACTTTCCGCAGATATTCTTCTAGCGTCCGATTAAATCGTTCCACCATGCCGTCGGACTGTGGATGCAGAGGAATGCTGCGTGTTTATTTTTATTCTCAGTAGCTCACGCACTTCCTTCAATACCGCAGATTCGAAATTCAGGCCTTGATCCAAGTGCAACTCCAACGGAACTCCGAAACTGACCACCCAGTCGTTTACTAGCATTTCCGCGACCGTAGTGGCCTCCTGGTTAGCAATAGGATATATTTCGGGCTATTTGCTACAATAATACATAACCACTAGCACATATTTGTTGCTTTGTGTGCTAATAAAATAAATAAATTAATTAATTAAATTAATTAAATAAATAATTGGGAATGGACCGGCGACGTCCATGGCAATCCGCTGCAAACTGCTGCATGCGGCCCGGAGATCTTCTTGTCGGCCCTTTTTTCAGCCGAATATCGGTCACAGCGCTTAATCCAATCGGTTACAGATTTCTGGCATCCTACCCAGTAGAATCGTCTTTTTATTTTGGCGACAGTTTTTTGATGCCTAGGTGCCCTCCACTGGAATCGTTATGGTGTGCCTCGATGACCTCGTTGATCCTGCATTTCGGGACTACTATTAGGGAGTTGCTGGTATGGCCATCCTCACTCTTCCACTCGCAGTATAGGCAGCCATCCTTCAACCGCAGACTTTGCCACTGTGCCTAGTGAGCCTTCGCGATCGGGCTTTCGCCGCCCATCTCCTGCCAGTCCGGATGTCCTTGCTCCTTGCCTTCGACGATTTTTGCAAGATCCGTATCCTCGCGCTGGTCCTTTTGTAACCTCTCCGCAGACTAATCTTCCTCTGGTATAACGCTTACCAATCTAACGTCCACTATCTGCTCTTTGCTTTCGGCTCGCGAACAATGCCTGCATTCGGTTTCGGCGTGACAAGGCATCGGCATTTCCATGGGTACTGTCCTTGCGATGCTCTATCGTTTAGTCGTAGCTCTGCAGCCGCTCGATCCACCGCGCCAATTGGCCTTCAAGATCTTTAAAGTTCAGTAGACATTTCAATGCCGCATGATCTGTGCACAAGCGAAACTTTTGTCAACACAGGTATTTGTGGAAGTGTTTTACGCATTCCAATACGGCCAGCAGTTCTCTTCGTGTCACACAGTAGTTGCGTTTAGGTTTCGACAAAACTTTGCTGTAGTATGCTATCACTTGTTCTTGACCATCTATTATCTGTGATAACACTGTGTCCGCTTGCATCTATATCCACTACAAACATACCTCCGAGCACGGGGAAGGCCAGAATTGGGGCCGTACACAGTGTTCCCTTCAGTCGTGCAAAAACCTGTTCCCGCTCTTCGTTCCACTCGAAGGCTTGGCTCTTTTTCGTCAGTTTGTGCAAGCGGCTGGCTATGTTCGCAATTCCGGGAACGAATCGTCGGTAATATGTGCACAGGCCCAGGGAACTGCGGAGTTCGTGTAGATTGTGTGGTCGGGGCCACTCTTTACCGCCATGATTTTGCCTTCATCCCTATGCAGTTCGCGCTCGGAAACCGAGTGGCGCAGATTCTTGACCTCCCTTTGGAAAAGCGAGCATTTCTTTGGATTGAGTTTAAGCCTGGCTTCTTGTATTCGCTCGGACACCTACTTCAGCTTTTCCAAGTGATCATCGAAGCTTTTACCCATCACGATTATGTCGAGGTACACCAGACGCGTCCGCCAATGTAGCCCTTTTAGCACGCGTTCCATTAGCCGCTCGAATGTTGCTGGTTCGTTGCAGATTCCAAACGGCATGACAGTAAACTGTCACAAACCATCGCCATGAAAGTCGCTGCGTGAGTCGAGCGTGAAAAACAACTGCGTGCCTGCCAGTGTGTCATCGATTTGAGGTAGTGGGTCGCTGTCCGTTTTGGTCACGTCGTTGAGCTTTGGATAGTCCAGACAAACCGGGTACTGCCATCCTTTCTCTTGACTTGCACGACCGGCGAGCACCTAGGGCCTGACGAGAGCTCTATGACCTTTTCTTCTCGCATGTTTTCAATCAAATTTGTGACCTCTTCCCGCTTAGCCAGAGAAACTCGTCTTGGCGGTTGGCGGATCGGTTTCGCACTTCCGGTGTCGATGTTTTGCTTCACGAACAATGAGTGCGAAAGTATTCCCAGTCAGCCTTATAGTGTATCGTTTGTTATAGCGTTAGTGATCGTGATGGAAAATCCAAAGAAACCCAAAGCAAAAAACCTTAAACGAACGGTTCGTTTAGTGCTCACTGGTATAGTTTATGTTTAGATGTTGCAGGAATAAGTTGAATCACAGTGTGAAAATGCCGAGTCAAAAAAATTGCATTTTACGTGAACTATTTGAAGCGAATAATTCCAATGAAAATGCAAATTCCTTGCAATATTGAAAAGGCAAAGATTTTAGTAAACGTGATGGAAATTTGGAGTGACACTTAAGGACGGTTTATTCTGAACTATATGAAAACTACATTAAAAAAAAATAATAATAATAATATAATTGTTGAGACCGCCGACGCACTATGGCTCCTTTTGGCTTTTTTCGTTGCAAAAATCATAACTTCTGAACCAATAAAGGTTAGGTTAGGTTAGGGTGGCAGCTTGAAGAGCTCACGTAGGCCATATAGCGGCCCATTGTGGTACCACGTGAAGGACGCGGCTGCCCTTCAGGCTTACAAACCCCCCGGGTGTTGGGCAGGAGCCATTCCGATTCCAAAATGAATCGGGCGATGCGGCCGATGCTGGGTCCTGTAAGGTCGGCCAAGCTGCTGAAGAACGACGCTCCCAGCACCCGGAGACGTCTCCTCGCTAGTGCTGGGCAGTGGCACATCAGGTGCTCAACGCTCTCCTCCTCGCCCGCATCGTCGCAGCTGCGGCAATGGTCGTTGAAGGGGAGACCGAGTCTCCTGGCGTGTTCGCCGTTCGGTGTGGATTAGACTGCGGCATTCTTGCTCGCAGCAAGCCCCCCCACCTTGGTGTCACATCCCATTGAACTTCTTCCAAAATTTCCTTAATGACTCTTGCAACAAGTGACCGATCGTTGTTCTGCAGAAGATCAGCACTTCCTGGTAATTATGTTTTGTTGGTACAAAGGGTGACATGGAAAGAGTATGTTTTTTACACTTCGGCTAAATGACACATACTGACTTTTAGAATGGAATGATGCTGCTTTAACATGAATACAGTTACAAGATGGTCCCATGCGATTTAATACTAACTACACTATGATCAACAGCCGCCGTGGCTCAGTTGGTTAGTGCGTTGGACCGCGAGTCGAAGGCAGCAGGTTCAAATACTGCCTGTAATAACACCTAAAAAAAAATAACGGGAAAACTCGTTTTCTCTTTCGGTGGCTGTCTTCTCAGCTGGAAATGGCAAACCTCTGAGAGTAAAAATTGTTTATGAAAAAGCTCCCAACCTGCCGTTCGGAACCGGCATAAAACTGTAGGTCCCTTCAACCCGCGTACAAGTTCACACGCACAACACGGGTGGTTGCGGGAAGCTAGGCCTTAGTCTCGCGTAAGCGGGCTGTCGTGCCAGTCAATTATTATTAATTATTAAATTATTACACTATGATCAATAAGTACCGGGACTGTGTATTTTAAATTTTCCGCCGTTACCCGATGCAGGTAAACACATTTTTTTAGGTCGGTAGGACCTTAACTCACATCTGTGTCAAATTTTGAGCGGGATTGCATCATTAGTTTTTGTTTGGCAGTTGTTAGCGTCAGTCAACTTTTCGTACTTCGTCGCATTTTACAATGGATAATTTTGTTGATCAACGTATTTGTTTGAAATCTTGTCTTAAGAACGAAATTTCTTGTGCAAATGCGCTTAAAATGTTGCAGAAAGCATTTGGGGAGTCTGCTCTATCAAGAACCAGAGCGTTCGAGTGGTATAAAATGTTCAAAAGTGGTGGAAGACTTTTCTCGTTCTGGACGTCCTTCAACATCTAATACCGACGAAAATGTTGAAGTTGTGAAGAAAATCGTGCTTGAAAATCGTCATGTGAGCCTCAGAGAGATTTCTAACGATCTTAACATCTCTTATGGAAGCGCACAACACATTGTTGTCGATATTTTGCGCATGAAACGCGTCGCCGCACGGCTTGTTCCTCAAGACTTGAATTTCGTCCAAAAATATCATCGAAAGCAAGTGGCTGAAGACATGATTTCCGAAGCTAAGAAGGACCCAACGTTCATGAAACGTATAATTACTGGTGATGAATTCGACGTGGCAACTAGCCAGCAATCATCCGAATGGCGTGCTGAAGGCGAGCCAAAACCAAAAAAAGTGCGCCAAAGTCGATCAAAAATCAAGGTTATGCTCATTGTTTTCTTCGATTATCGTGGCATTATGAATTCGTTCCGACCGGTCAAAACATTAATACAGAGTATTCCCTTGAAGTATTGAGGCGTTTGAGAGATGCTATTCGTAGAAAACGACCGGATTTGTGGGCCGATAACAGCTGGATTTTGCACCACGATAATGCGCCGTCTCACAAAGCACACATTATTCGCGATTATTTGAACAAACACAGTGTGAATATCATCGATCAGGCTTCCTATTCTCCAGATATGGCACCATGTGACTTTTCCCTGTTCTCCCGACTCAAGTTACCGCTTCGTGGAAAGAGATTTGAGTCCATCGAGGTCATAAAAGAAAATTCGCGAGAGCTGAAGGCCATACCTGCTTCGGCTTACCAGAAGTGCATGGCATATGTGTATTGCTTCAGATGGGGCTTATTTTGAAGGGGATAAAATAAATTTACCAGAAGAATAAAACAATTTTGTTTTTTTAACACGGTACTTATTGATCATAGTGTACGTCATATTTGTAAATCTTTCAAAACTTATTTGTACCTCCAATACTTACAATAGAATAGCTTTGGAACTATTGCACAACATGGCAGCCCAATAGCATTAAACCATTATATTTAATGGAAAAATTTGAGGAAAGCCTTGCGCAGGGGTTGAACACCTTCTATGTAACAGGAAATCGTAATATCGGGTTGGTCTTCTTAAAAATTTTCAATATAAATTAAATCTTTCGGTACAATTACCGGGTGTAGCACCGCATGCCTGGTATACGGTAGTCTGTTGTGTGGCGATTTTTACAATGGATGCAAAATTAGAACAACGCGCGTGCCTAAACGTTTGTGTTAAAAATGAAATTTCGTGTGCCGTTTTGTTGAAAATGTTCCAAAAGGCGTATGGTGAAGCGTGTATGTCGAAAACACGATCATACGAATGGTGTAAAAGGTTCACAGGCGGCCGAGAGAGCCTAGAGCACGATAAGATCCCTGGACGGTCATCAACGTCTGTTACCGAAGAAAAAATCGAATCGGCGAAGCAAATCGTGTTGGAAAATCGTTGTGTATGTGGATTAGAGAGATTGCTGTGTTGTTGAGCATGTCATTTGGGTCAGCCGAACACTTTTTAACTGATATTTTGGGCATGAAACGCGTCGCTTCTCGGCTGGTGCCAAAGAAGCTGAATTTCATTCAAAAACAGCGTCGGGTTTATGTGGCCAAAGAGATAATTTCCAACGAAGACAGCGACCCAAAATCCATCGAACGCATCATTACTGGTGACGAAACATGGGTTTATGAATTTGATATACCGACCAAACAACAATCGTCCGAATGGTGCTTCGAAAATGATCCAAAACCGAAGACAAAGCCAAAGTCGGTCCAAAATCAAAGTTTTGCTGACGGTTTTCTTAGATATTCGTGATGTGGTGCACTACGAATTCCTTCCGGAGGGCCAAACTCAAATTGCCATTGCGGGAAACGCGTTTTGAGACCATAGAGGCCATAAAAGAGAATTCGCTGCGTGAGCTGAAGGCCATACCTTTGGCGGACTATGGAAAATTGGAATATGGAATGTATGGAAAATTGTATCAAACGTTGGCATACATGTATTGACGCAGGAGGAGAGTATTTTGAAGGGGATAATGAAGAAATTCATAAAAATTGCAATTTTGCGTTTTGTTTTAATTCTTTCTTTGTTTTAATTCTTTCTTCTGATAACAGTAAAATTACATTGCAAATTTCTCCCGATAGAAAACAGTATCATTTTTGGAAATAAATTTCTAGGGAAACGTTCAAATATTTTTACATACATTTTCTTTCAACAGGCATCCAGATAAAAATGATCACCCTGGAGCTGAACGCAAATTTGTGCAAATAAAACATGCTTATGAACTTCTTAATGATGTGGATCGGCGTCGCTTATTTGACCAGCATGGAATATTCAATGAAGACTCACATTTTTTCAAACAGAAGTATGACTACAGCCAATACAGTCGCTTTGCCTCGGATCCATTTGAAGAACTTTTTGGAAGACATTTTTACTTCGATCAAGATATTAGCCTTTACCATAAGATCTCAATTACTACAAAGTATTTTGATCAGATATTAATACCAAAGAGCACGACCATCCCTCATATATTAATGTTCTATAATGATTGGTGCTTTCGATGTACTCGTCTAGTAGGCGCATTTAAAAAACTAATTGATGTTTTGGAGCCCCTGGGTAAAATATATTAATTAATTATTAATTAATTTATTTAATCAAATTACCTAAAAATTCCATATATTTGCAGGAATTCACTTTGCGTCAGTAAACGTCGCACATGAGCAACAACTTATTAGGAAAACTGGCGTGCATGATATACCTAGTTTAATCTTAGTTGTCAATGGACACAGTTATATTTATCGCGACTCTATATATACATCGTCAAGAGTTATAGGTAAACATTATTAAGTAAAATTTGTATGATCTATTTTTATTATAACAATACACAGTGAGTTAATTTTTTAGCATTTTAAAAAGCGAGGAACATGTCTGTATTGATATTATTCCGAATATGGATGTGTTATAAACATCAATTTCTAAGCAGAATCTTAAAGAACAGTTAGTGGACTCTATAAAAGAAGAAGCTGCTGAAGAAATAAAAAAATAACATAAAGTAAGAAATATATAATACTAGCACGCAAGTTAAAAGTCAAAGGGCCAAATAAATCGACAATGTTTCTTCATACAACACTGTGTGGACGGTGTCACACACCTTTTATGCAATGCCCAATCCATTCCTCCAGTCAAAGGGTGCGACCCAGTTTCTTTGGCTTACAGTTCCAAAGTTACGAGAAAAATTTGAAACACAAAACATTTGTCACGCCCCTTGTCCAATGCCCATAAAATGTTATCAATAGAATGACACATCTATGGGACGACGTATACAAAATTTCAATGCAATCCGACGTATAATTCCGAAGCTATTCCACACTAATAATTCGGGTTGTATGGGCGGTGCCATGCCTCCTCGTCCAATACCAACCCCATTCCCTTTGTCGAATGGCACGTCTGAATCGTAAGTCTATGCCAAATATCACTGATGTGTGACCTGTAGTTCCAAAGTTATTCAAATGATTTGGGTGGCTTGGAAAAAGCCACGCCCCACGTTGGGGGAAAAACAGGCAAAAAAGCTCGCATCGCCTGTTTTCAACTCTAGAATCTATAGTTTTTGCATTAGAGAACTGAAATTTCGCTATGTTCTTCAGAATTCCTTAGAGAACTGTATGGTGCAATGGTTTTTGATTTCCCCTACCAGGAACTGGTACCCTACAGTCGGAGGTTAAGAGTTATAGAAATATGCATAATCAGAAGCAACAAAAAAAATCAATATTTTGATAACTGATTCTCTTAAAAGATAAAAAAAAGTTACACGTGTTTTAGCGTATTTGAATTTTAGCACTTTTTCGCAGCACACGGGTTATGGTTTCCGAATGTACATATCGCTCCTTCGCTGCAAGAACGTCATAACTAAATTTTTTTTCGGTTTATGACAACCCTGTGTGTATCTGCATATGATCTTTTATCTGTCAAAACCACTTTGTAAAATATTCAATACTTTGCTCACAAGACGACATGAAACTTTTTTTGATACCTTGAACTGCCTGTAATGGTAAACTTTAAAATTGAGTTTTCTCGGAATGATGTAGTTTTGAGTTATGACGTTCTTGCATACAGTCAAAATTATGACGTTTATGATTAATTTTGACCTCAAAAATGGGTTCTCTGTTTATAAAAACTTATTCACATTATTCATATATGCCTTAACTGCACTTTTTGTTCTGTTTTAGATGAATTAAAATAACAAATTTCCATGTATTCGTATTTATTGACAATATACTCACAAAACGGTGCAAATGTTGTTCTCATGATTTCCAAAGTTTTTGTACGAGATTTCAGTTTCGTGTCTCAACTTTTTCGAAAGCTATTATGAATACCTTCCATCAGACCGACGAGTTGTTAGACAAAATTAACGGACGGATATAGATAAATCAATGCGCTATATATGTACACATCTCAGTTCTATATATTTAAATACATATTTATTCCTTTCAATACCAACCTTGCTATTTTTCGTAAAATAAATCGTTGCTCACCAGTGCTGAGTACAAAACGTGCTTGGGCTGGCATGCGAAAATTGTTCGCATTCACGCTGACGCAGCACTCCGCAGATAAGTTTGGTACCGTTATTTAGCTGAATATCCCACCTAATCAGCGTATAAGTATTTCGTGGAATGCTGTGGAATCTCAAAAGTAACAGTCCATAGATTTTTCTCATTTTTATCGAAAAATGAGGCAAAGGTTAGATATGCTTTAAACATTTCTGAAATAAAATTTTTTGACATATTAATTGCTTAAATATTGTAAACCCACATGTGGAAAATTATGGGATTTCATTAAAAAAAATAGATTCTACGGGCATCTGAAGACAGCCTTGTTAACGATATTTTGCTAGAAGCGAAAATAATACAATAAAACGTTCAACTTTGAAAGGCCGTTTAGTCCAGGTCATGGGATGAAGGGACTTGAAAAGTTGAAATTCTATCTGGCTAGTGTACCTATATTACGACAAGTAAAAAAAAAAATTCAGATTCGCAACTTTTGAATTTGCTCCAATGCGAGAGTTTTTGCCTGTTTTTCCCCAACGTGCGCCCCTTGTCCAACCCTTATGAAAAATTACCAGTGAAAAGAAATTTCACTGCTATCCGACTTCGAAGATATTTCGTATTACAAATTTAGGCCACACCCACCTGCCGGATGGTATTCGAACTATGTGGTTTACCGAGATTTAGTCCACACCAACATTCCGTGAAAGATTCAGCTCAATTGGGTGTCTAGTTTTTGAGTTTAGTGTCGTGTGACCAATAACAAACAAATAAAGAAGCACATTAATTTATGTATATATAGATGAAAAGTAAGAAATCTGCAATTTTTTTTGTATGTTCTCCTCGTACACCAGGCCCATTTCAGACCACATACTATCAAGTTGTTCACAGATGGCTCTGAAACGTACAAGGGAATTAGGGGGAGGGTATTTGGACCCCGCTTCAAGTACTATGAGCCCATGGGAAAACACCCAGCATATTTCAAACTGAATTATATGCCATCAGGCTCAGTGCGCAAGTTAACCTCGACCGTATGTACAGGGGTCAGAACATAGTTATTTGTTCAGACAGTCAAGCAGCCATCAAAGCACTTATCTCGTATGAGATAACGTCAAGGTTGGTGCTGGAATGCATAGAAGCATTGAACAAACTGGGTCCACAGAACCAGGTTAAAATCCTCTGGGGCCCAAGACACAGAGGAATTGATGGAAACGAGGAGATGGATAGTCTTGCTAGAACTAGGGCAGCTACAATCCCCCTTGGACCAGAACCTTTCATTTGGGCTGGGCACAAACACTAGCAGAGTAACTAAGACTTGAGGAAAAAACCAAGAATTCAGAACACTGGTCTTATGCCTCGTGTCTTAGGCAATCGAAAATCTTAATCAAGGGTTATAACTCCAAATGGAGTGAAGAATACCCCAGACTGGGGGGAAAGAAAGCAGCTTAGACTGGTCACCGGGCACTGCAGACTGAGAAAACACATGTATAAAATCAGGCTAGAACAGGTAAGCGTCTGTAGACTCTGCGGAACGGCAGAGGAGACACCTGAGCAGATCATACTGCACTGCAATGCGGTAAATATAAGCTAATAGGTGTTCCCCGTGGCTAATGCTCATGTCGATTTCGTAATTAATTTCTTTAAAATATTAAAAAAAAAATATATAAAAATACCAAACAGTTGAGTTATATTGATTGTGTGCAATGCTTTCACTTATTTGTATATCAAGTGGTTTATGTTTTCTATGTTATTGCACAGAGCAACTTAATATTCATATAGCTGTATATAAACATACCGCATATAGCCAATTCTTATTAGCGTAGGAGAGTGAAAGGTACGCATGACTAATCTTACATCACCTGTGCACGCCTAGTAAAACAAAAGCCCATAATGACTATATTGCTCAACCGAGAATTATCGTAGTCGAATTTTTTTAGTTACGGGTATTACAGGTTGACATGGCTATTCCCAAAGAGCTTTTGGCTGCCTTACCGACCTCGATAGTCCAGCGGGTAGCGCGCTGGCTTCTCATACCGAGGCCCTAGGATCGATTTCTAGCTCGAGCTGGTAAAACCCTCATTTTCTTCTATCGCTGTTCACATGAAGCAAATGAGAATTACAAGAATCGCACAAGTGCGCTCTTGGCACGCAATGGCAAAACTCCAAGTGTGAAAAAAAACTGTCAATCGCCGTTCGCGGTAAACTGTAGGTCCCCATCCGCTTGAAATGTGTGCTGAAAACTATGTTGGAAAAGACAGTGTTGCATGCAAATTTCAAAAACTGATGAAATATGTGGTATCACAATGGGCCTCACAATAGGGCTCTGAGTGTGTCTCTTATATAGGCAGCCACCATAACCTAACCTATGGCTGCCTCAGTGAGACTGCCTGAGTGAATTTTTTCTCTGCAGTGGGCGTGACATCTTAAGGGGAGGTTCTCATCTAGACCACCAAAAAGTAGGTTAACTTTGGGAATTATTTACAGGAAAACTAAAAAACATATCAAGACGATATTTGGCTGTTTGATACAATGTACTTTTATTTACAGATTTCTATTTTTATTATTAGAAAAAAAACAAAATGGCGTCCGTTATTAGGCTTTTCCGACGGCATGTTTTGGAAATTTTGCTCAACTGCCCGGTGTGCACAGGTTGCAAATCAATCTGAAATTAAAAAATTCTTGATGTAGACTAACCTAGAATAAATTTACTAAAGAATGACCTATTATTTAAGAAAAAATATCAAAATTGACAAAATGGCGCGACTTTGAAATTTGAGTGCCGTTTTCAGACCTTTTTTTCCAGAATTTATTATTTTAAAAAAATAGTTAATGTTAAAATATTGAAACGAAAATAGGTCATTCTTTAATAAAAATTGTCTTCTTCAAAATGAAAGTAACTAGAAGAAAATCGGTTGAACCGTTTTCGAGTTATGCACCGGACAGTTTTGAAATATCTGGTCCTGAGATAATGGCTTGTTTAGTTGGAGCAAGTTTTAACTATTATTTTGTAAATTTGAACTGGCAATATTTTCAATGTTAAACAACATTCTAGACATGTGAAACTTTCAGAAAATGCAAAAAAAAAGAAGAAAATTTCAAGATTCTAGATGAGAACCTCCCCTTAATGATCTGTTGAATTGTTTGATACCCACATCGTCTTACAAAAGAATACCCTTGCGAGTTTTGTTTCCCCCCCTCCCTCCCCCTAATGAAAGATACAATTATTTTGTTTATCAATATTCCATTAAAGTTAACCGTAGCTTAATTTTCTTAGTTTAGTTGGAGCCTTAAGTAGGCAGGGGCAATCTCATAAAACATATACTTCTCACACAAAAGAAAGCACTCGGTACTTTGATTCTGATTCTATATTTTGACAGATGCAGTCGTGTCGGTGCCGTCGTCTCCGTGTTCGGGGAATAAGTCGTCAGATAATTTGCGTGACCTCTCTTTCGTGACCTCTAAAGTAGTGTATTGATATATAAGTAGAGAGGGAAAAACAATAGCTAACCTCACGGAAAGTACCTATCTCATCCTCCAGTGTTTACACAGTAAATAGTCAATTAAAGTAGAATCTGTGAAATGGGCATAAGGAATGTTTACTTTTGGTTGAGTTGTATTATTATACATTTTATTTGAACATAGTTAATAGTTAATCAAATAAACGATTATTCATTATGATTTATAATCTTAACCCTTTCGCTATTTTGTTGGCATATGGCAACATGCTACATTGTGGACGTCTGAATCCTCTGTGGTTTCAAGAATACATTTTTGTTGGTCCTTAGAATAGTTTGAAATTTTGAATGTATTAAACTGAATATTTAAGTTTAAAGAAGAGAAGTATACACGTTTTTTTTAATGGTGCATCTTGACATAGTAAAGGAAGAAGAAGCAGAAAAATTAGATACTTTAATTTCACGTTTTCTTTCAATTTAGATACTTTATTTAAATTTTGGCTGAAGTAAATAAAGAAACATTTAAATTTTCATTATGCGTAAACATTTTTATGTTTAAGTAATTATTACAGCCACAACGATGTGGTTGCTCTCATAGAAAAACACTCTAAAATACAGGGTCCGAATATAAAAATTAAAAATGGCATGGAATGTTGCTAATATAACCACATAGAAGCATAAAACGTAAAATTTAAAATTTTAACTTTCCCCAATAAAAATCTGTAGCGAAAGAGTTAATAATTTTAAGTTTGATTTTGGTTAGTCAATCTTGATCAAAATTTTTGATTATGATTTTAAATCGTGAATCAAATTAACTTTGGGCCAACGGCCCAGTGTTGGCCATGGTTTTAGTTTTTGTGTTTAGAGAGGATCAGTTGAGGATATAATGAAATATGTGGATTCAAAGTTAAATATGGTCTGTCTAGAACCGGGAGAGAAAAGATTAATACAAAAATCAGTGTTGTCTTTGTTCTCGCAAAAAAATTGAATTTTCAGTGTTCCCAAAAGTATCGACCTAATTAGTAAAGTAGTAATCAAACGCAGACTGATGGCAACCCTGCATCAACTGTTGAAATTTGAAATAATGCAGTTAAATATTTTTTTACATGTAACTTGAATTTTTTGTTTTCAGAATTTTATGTAAACATATGTATAATACATATGTGTACAATTCTATGCAACATGTATTGAAAACAATACGCAAAAATAAAAGTATACGTTAAACACGATTTTTTGGCATATCCCCCTCCTTCCCGAAATCCTTGAGACGCCACGGATTGGGACTATTTTTGTTTGTTCATATGGAGATATTTTTTGTAAATAGAAAATTTAATAAGTAAAATATTTGTGTTATACTTTAGCGACCTTTTTTTAATTACGCTTTTTTTAAATAACTCCAAGTCCTGTTAATGACTTTTTCGATTTATTTGGCTACAATCCAAACTTATTTTTCCAGGAGTGCTTGAATAAACGGTTATGTCTCACTAAGGATGTGAAGAATGATGTTCACCAATATCTAATGTAACCTATTTTTAATATGTCATTTCAGATTTTATACGACGAAAAATGCCATATGAAATTGCACAACCTATTGATGACAACAATATTCATGAATTTCTTGGAGGTTGGGTGGACAATAAAGTTCGTGCGCTGATTTTAGAACCCAGAAATCAAACTAGATTACGATATTTAATAAGTGCGTTTATGTTCCATTGCCGAGTTGCCTTTGGGTAAGTGACAGTACCTCCGAAAGTAAAATAATTGCTTTAAACAATTTTCCAACCTGGCGAAAATTTCCAGTTTTAAATCTATAAGTCTTACGAGGATATATGTACTTGGGATTGATACTCGATTCCAAGCCAATTAAAATGCTAACAGTATCGTAAGGGACAAAAATGCTTTTGACGCTATCTACTACTGTACAACGGTTGAACTAAGGCGCTCCGCTCTATAAATTTAATTGAATTTCGTCGGACCTTCTAACCAGAAAAATTGTCAAGATAGCTGCTTTTCGCTTAAATGCTATCGTGAGGTTCTTAAACTGGATATCCAAACTCGTTTTAGGAAAAAAAAACCAAACGGCCTGTACTACGTCCCTGATTACTGATTAAAGGCTTTACTGCTCGAAGCTGAATAACAGGTGTTTCCTGTGACAGGTTGGAAATCAGCTTAGCTGTAAACCTACTCGATTTTTGTAGAATCTTTTAGGCGGAAATCATGGTGATACTGCTGTCAGTTGAGCGGTTACAGGAACTCAATATTGCTTTTCTTATTTGTATAGTTAGGCGACAATGTTACACCTCGTAAAAATTGGTGCCACTCGGCTCCTGATGATGATAATGATGTGAGAGTAGGCAGGAAGGCTACAAGCCTTCCATAACACTCAGTCCATTTAGACCATTGTACTATGCCCATGGGTAAGGGTAAAGGGTAAGATTCCCTGACTTAATTCAACCGATGGGGGCACCCTTTAAGTCGCAGTATGGCTCCTCTGCCGGCAAAACGTTGCAAAAATCAAAAATTTCATGAAAGTGTAACTTTCAGTAAATTCGGATTAGTAGTTTGGGAGGCTCAAATTTGACAATTTATCCACATCGAGAAAAATGTGTATTTTTTGTTTTTTTTTTTGTTATCTTTAAGATTGATTTGTATGTAAATAAAGCGACCAATCGGTAACTTGTTGGTTTTTTCTAAAAGGTACGTTAATTGTAAATATAATAAAAATAAAAAATGTTTGTTTTGTCTTAAAAGTCGTTCGATCTACTGATTGCTCGAAAAGTCTATATTTCTACCTTTTTTCCAACTTTGATCGAGAATAAAAAAATATACCAAAAATAACCTCCGCGAAATTGAGGGTGGTTATTTATTATTCAATTATTTACCTAACTTCCAGAACTTAGCTGCCGCTTTTTGCCGCTTTACTTTCTAGAGCAGGGATGAGCAACACGCGGCCCGCGGGCCGCATGCGCCCGTTAAACATGTTTATGCGGCCCGCCAAGCATTTCTAAAATTGAATTTATTGTATCAATTTTGTTCTAATGTTTATAATTCCTCGTATTAGCGGATGTTTCGGTTACCTTCGGTTTAGCGGATGGTGTCTGGCCAGACCCCTATGTATTCACATGTATTTATATGGGAATAATAGCTTTTTAATAGTGTGTTCTAAGCCATTTTTTGACCTGCTGATCACATATTTTGAGTTTCTTACCTACCCATTCCCATTACCCTGAAAAAGTAAAATTTTAACTGGGAATTTTCGATTTGTAAAGAAAAACACATTTTCGTTGAAATTTTTTTTCCCTTTATTTTGTATGTGTGCATGTTGTTTGAAGCATATAAAATGGGTTTTCAATGGATTTTATGATGAAAGGAAAAATTTATGAGTTCTGGCTGCATGAAAAACAGGTATACTCGACCTTTGAATGTTGTTGGCAAACTGGTAGGGCGCATTTCGAACAAAAAAAACGAGTTTTGCGACGAAGCTTTTCGCATCCTTGTAAACAAAGACGGCAGTCTCGTTTGCTGGTAAGTGTATCAGCGCCGCTTCTTTGTGTAGCCACAACATTTGTTGGAATATTGATTGGTCTGCCGAAGAATGCTTCAACAGCTGAACGAACATAAAAATGCTTGATACAATGAACATTGTTCATACGATCTTCGACGTTTTGAAGCACCAATGTATCGGAAAGAGTTTGGAGAAATTGTCGTCTTGCGTCTTTTTTATTGTTCTTATCAATCTCCTTACATATGCAATAGCTTGCCAGTGCCATAACATCGAGCATATTAAAAAAAAGCCAAAGTCCAGCGCCGTGTTGGCCGTTTCGTACTGTAATGTGTGACGATTTGGTCCATGCGCGCGTGTTTATGTGCTTATTTGTATGTGTCCGTGCATGTGTGCGTGTGTGTACATACTTACATTAAAGTCAGCTTCGCATATATGAGCACAAAAGTATATATTTACAATGAATAATGCAAAAAAAAAAAAGATAAAAGGCTCAAATTACATGTATTTCCATACAAAATATATAGGGGCTTGGCCAGACACCATCCGCTAAACCGAAGGGGTCATTTCTAAACATCCTTTTTTCTCCTATTGCAAGGACTTTTTTCATAAGGATATATGTATAGATCGAAAGAGAATAAAATTTTAGGAAGCTACCTAGAAGGACAAGTCGCTATGTAAAATAGCTTCGTTAAAATTTTCGAATGAAAATGAAAAAGGTCTGGCCAGAACCGTCCGCTAAAGCGAGGGTAATAAATACAGTTTTGTAAATTATTAATAAGTGTTACTTTATGTGCGGCCCGCCAAAAAATGTTACAATTTAAATTGGCCCGTTGATTAAAAAGGTTGTTCACCCTTGTTCTAGAGCATAGAAGGGCACGCTGCTACTCGCGAGTAGCAGCGACGCTTACTGGCGTATACGAATACAAAGCAGCGAAGTTCCGAGCGCAGCTTCAGTGTCGTGTCAGACTTCATGCAAGCAACTTCACGCTCGTTTGCGGCTCACATACTGCGAATATTTACGTTTTTGTGTACACTGAGTATTCATGTAAATCAGAAAATGTTTAAGGTTCAATGGGGAAATACAAATTTTTTTCTTTTCCTTTTTTTAGTTCCTGTTATACCTGTCCGTTATTTGTCCGTCCGGCTTTGATATTTTTAAGCTAGCAATACTTTTCAAGTTAAAATATTAGAACTAAAAAAATTTACGCCTTAATTTTGTGCAGTGTTTTTCACGCATATATTGCCAAAATGCGTGGTTGTGTTAGTGCCCATCACTGTTCTAGAGCAATAAAAGTGAAACAACCTCGGGTCGAAAAACACGCATTTAGTACGGTCAAAAACCCATTTTGTGTTGCTGGCATCTATCTATATCTATATATCTAATCACGCCCAAACGGACGGGCCGATTTCAATGAAGTTTTCTTTGTTGGATTCGTCTTGAGTCATTTCAGGTTTGTGCGAAAAGAAAATTACGGAAAATTTATTGGAAGGATCGGAAAACCCGAGTCGTTTTTGACCGTGAATTCTGAAAATTTTCGGATAACGTTGGAACCATAAGTCACACATCAATTAAATTCATTACGAACTTACTATTTAGCCATGTCCTTCGACAGAGGGAATGGGGCGGGTATTGGACAAGGGGGTGTGGCACCGCCCATAAAAGCCAAATCATAATAATGGAATAACTTCGAAATTGTAAGGTGCACAACATTGAAATTTAGTATAGCGTAATCCCATAGATGTGTCATTCTACTGGTAAGATTTGATGGGCGTTGGACAAAGTACCGTGTATCTTGCTCTATTTATTCAGCGATGAATACCAAGATGACCAGCGTGAATTTTTACGAGGATCTCCTTTTGCATTGATTTTGGGATGATCGTTGTAGTTGATTTGAACAGTTAGTCGAATGTTAGAATAGAATAGAATTGTTTAGGGTAAACTGCACTACAATTGTTAGAGTTCATCCCCTAGACCTACCGCCCTAATGAAACTTAGTAACTCGCGGGGGTCTAGGTGTTTGACGTCCTCTTCTGCAAGCCAAAACTGGCTCGGGTAACGCAACCTGCTTCGACAAGCCGCATTACAGTGCAATATGATGTGTTCGGGACTCTCCTCTGCTATTTCGCAGAGTCTACAGACGCTTACCTGTTCTATCCCGATTGTTTGCATGTGTTTCCTCAATCTGCAGTGCCCAGTTAGAAGACCTGTGACCTGTCTAAACTGGTTTTATGTTAGTTCATCTCAAAAATTCCAATATAATCGAATTCGTTGGTTTACATCTGAGATTGATGAAGGCCATCCTGTGAGAATTTGACCTGTGACCTGTCTAAACTGTTTTCATTTTAGTTCATCACGAAAATTCCAATACAATCGAATTCGTTGGTTTACTTCTGAGATTGATGAAGGCCATCCTGTGAGAATTTGATTTTTAATAAATTGTAATTTTTTGTTGTGGTTGATATTTCTCTGATTGCGTGTACTTCGATGTCGCCTTCAGGTTTATCGTTATCTTCGTTTTTGCAGTGTCTACAACAAAAAAGGAATTAACACTCAAAATTTGGTGATGTTTGGGCTAATCAAATTCTACGGCACTTGAAGAGCAAAAGTGGCAAACATCCGAACGGTTTTGCACGCCACTATAATTACCCAGGAAAAATGTTGAGTTCTGGTAATGTCTAAAGTAATCTAGAAACTCAGCTTCATCGCTTACCTTCTAGAATACATAATGCATTACATAACCATAGGCATGTCATTGGAAGTAACCGCTTAAATGTAATGGCCTTAGAAAGAGTTACATAAGTTTTCCTAAATTATTGCATATATAATCACTTTTAGGAAAATAAGTAATGTTTTACGTTAAATCTCTTCAGTAAAAAAAATAATAAAATACATAACCAACTTTTTTAAATCTTTTTTGTGTTGGTAAAAATCCATTTCTTAATCGGAAAAATACAAATATCTAAACAATTTTAAAATATTTATTAAAAAAGGAATGCTTGGCTTTCGTTTCCCTTATTCCCTTCCTCAATGGTTGTAAAAAAAGGTTATAAATATAACAAAATAATACATTTAATGTATAACACCAAATAATACTGCCATAAGCTTCTTGTTCTGCAGCATTGATGAGGAGGACTGAATGAACCCCTGGATTTTTGATGAATTTTCACAACTTCATTTTCGTTGTATTTTGCAACCTTTTCTTATGTATTTTTAATCATTCATCATCATTTTAAATAAATTATAATTTAGTCGCTGTTTCGATGTTATTCACTTGACCACTTTACACTTCAAACATTTACTAGCGAATGAATGGAAATATGAAATGAAAATAAAACCACTTCAATTATTCAGCGCAAACGCAGTCAAAAACCATCAATCACTTAATTTACAGATTTACGCTTTGCTTGTATCTACACTTGTTACTACTTTGCTTGCTCAACTAAGACTCGACTCCTTGCGCTGCACACTGCTGCTTTTTATACCTGTTTTCTTATCGCGCCGATGTTTCTTGCACATTCGAGTTGTACTCTCTATTGTTCTAGCACAGCCCATCACCTTCGCGAACCATCCTTGCCATATCGGAATTATAGCCAACCGGCCGTACTCCAAAGTGCATGCCTAAAAGTATGCTTGGAAAAGCATTCATGCACAGCACAGAGTGCCTCATCGTTGCACTGCCCACCACTTAGACTTGTTCGTCCCGAACAAGTGCCGAGGCTCCGCCGGAGTAAGACGCCAGGCGCTCCAAATGGACTACTTTCAACCTGGCGTTTCTGTTGCCGCAGCGTTGAACCCTGTACACCACGTCATTAATCCTGGTCACGACCTTGTACGGTCCTTCCCATGACGTTTGAAGTTTTGGAGACACACCTTTCCTTCGCTGCGGGTTGTAAAGCATTACCAGATCACCTTGGAACCCCGCTGTGTTAGCCCGAGATCATATCTGGCTTTCATCTTATCGCTGACCAGTTGGATACGGTCCCTTATAAACTGGTGGATTTCTTCCAGCTCCGACCGCTTATTGACTGCGTAATCAGTCCTAGCGCCTAAAGTCGTGCTGACCACTCCGGACTTCAAGTCAGCAGGCAACCTCAGCTCCGTGCCGAACACTGCTCGGGCTGGAGTGAGTAATGTCGTATCGTGCGGGGCTGACCTATACGCCATCAAGAACAGCGGAATATGCGTGTCCCAATCCTTTTGATTCCTGCCTACTACTTTCCGCAGATATTCTTAAAGCGTCCGATTGAATCGTTCCACCATGCCGTCGGACTGGGGATACAAAGGACAGGTGCGAGTTTTCCTTATTCTTAGTAGCTCACACACTTCCTTCAATACCAGAGACTCGAAATTCCGGCCTTGATCCGAGTGCAACTCCAGCGGAACTCCAAATTTGGCCACCAGCATTTCCGCGACCGTGGTGGTCTCCTGGTTAGGAATAGGATACACTTCGGGTCATTTGCTAAAATAGTCCATTACCACCAGCACATATTTGTTGCCTTGCGTGCTAAGTGGGAATGGCGCGGCGACGTCCATGGCAATTCGCTCGAAGGGCGCACCGACGTTGTACTGCTGCATGCGGCACCGAGAGCTTCTTGTCGGCCCTTTCGCAGCCGAACATCGATCACAGCTCTTAATCCAATCGGCGACAGACTCCTGGTATCCTCCCCAGTAGAATCATCTTTTTATTTTGGCGACAGTTTTTGTGATGCCTAGGTGCCCTCCGCTGGAGTCATGGTATGCCTCGATCACCTCGTTGATCCTGCATTTCGGGACTACAATTAGGGAATTGCTGGTCCGGCCATCCTCACTCTCCCACTCGCGGTATAGGCAGCCATCAGACAGCCGCAGACTTTGCCACTGTGCCCAGTAAGCCTTCGCGATCGGGCTTTCACCGGCCATCTCCTGCCAGTCTGGACGTGCGCCTTGCTCCTTGCCTTCAATGATTTTTTTAAGATCCTTATCCTCGCGCTGGTCCTTTCCAAGACCACTCTTCCTCTGGCATAACGCTGACCAATCGGACGTCCACTATCTGCTCTTTGATTTCTGCTCGCGAACAATGCCTGCATTCGGTTTTACACGGACGGCGTGACAAGGCATCGGCATTTCCATGGCTGCTACCCTTGCGATGCTCTACCATGTAGTCGTAGCTCTGCAGCCGCTCGATCCACCGCGCCAATTGGCCTTCCGGATCTTTAAAGTTCAGGAGCCATTTCAATGCCGCATGATCTGTGCGCAGGCGAAACTTTTGCCCATACAGGTATTTGTGGAAGTGTTTCACGCATTCCAATACTGCCAGCAACTCCCTTCATGTCATACAGTAGAGTAATTTGGGTAATGTGATATACCTGTTTGTTTTACAGCGATTCCCGACACAGTTTGCCTTAAAACACACTTTTTTTGGTCTCAAACTGTTCACTGATGCATTATTTAGTATATCTATGATTATTAACTCTTTTAGATAAACTGTTGACGAGTTTAATTAAAAATCAAAATATCCAAATATTGGCGTCTAATAAAAGTGGCGGGTAATGTGATATACCATTGGCGGGTAATGTGATATACCCGAAAAAAACGTTATTTAACAGACCTATTAGTTTCAAACTTGGTGAAAATACTCCAAATCAAAAATAATTAGAGACGTCTTTCTCATTTTTTTTTTAAATCACAATTTGACGGGGTAAACCAAGGGTTAAACATTTTTATCGAGAAACATGATTTCATGGATTTTTTTTATTTAAAATTTAACCATAACAGATTTTTAAGGATATTCCACTCCAAATATTATAAAATAACTAGCTGGGCCCCGCGGCTTCGCACGCAAGCTATCTTTTTCCTCCGATATAAATTCTGAACCCATTGTTGACCCGGTCAGATTTTTATTTAAAAATAAACATATGTCTATTATCTTTGATGTCAAGTGTTTCCAAAAATTTTGAAGTCAAAAGGCCCTGTACATCATGAGTTTTCACATTTACTCTAAACAAATTCTTAACCCTTAGTTAGCTAGATTTCGATTTTGAAAATAATTAGAAACTCGTGTCCAATTTTTTTATTTCAAGTATTTGTAAAATTTTTGAAGTCAATAGGCCTATCGGTTCAGGTTTTTTTCGAGTCTTCCCGTAAACAAATCTTAACCCATTGTTGGTTCAGTTAAATTTTGATTCTCAAAAAATTATAAAATACGGGTCGAATTATTTTTGATCTACATTATTTGCAGGAAGTTCGAAATCAATATGTCTATTAAATCACGTTTCTTCATACAACACCTTAATACATGTTTTGCCCCCTTTAGACCCCGAATTTAAAAAAATACCGTCTTAGCGGAGGTTCATTCTTCAAGAAGTACCCATAGTTCATGATGATGAGTCAATCAATCAATCAGTCAGTCAAGACAAAGAATTTATGTATATAAAAAAGCAGGCGGTACCACGCCCCCTTGTCCAATGCTCACAACTTTCTTTTAGTCGAATTGTGCTACTAAGTGGAAAGTTCGTACCAAGTTTTACTGATGTGTGTATGTGTATTTACTGCGTAACTGTTAGGTTATAAAAAATGTGCCACGCCCCTTGTCCAACGCCGATCAAATCTCACCAGTAGAATGACACATCTATGAGACGACGGTACACCAACTTTCAATGCTGTGCGGCTTACAACTCCGAAGCTATTCCATATAAAAGATTTAAGTTGTATGGGTGGAGCCACGCCCTCTTGTTAAATACCCGCCCATTCCCTCTGTGGAAAGATATGACTAAACGGTAAATACGTACTAAGTTTCATTGATGGGCGATTAACAGTTCGAAAATTATGCGGATAGTTTGTGCCCAGCAAATGTGCCACGCCCCTTGTCCAACGTCCATTAAATTTTAACAGTAGAATTACACTTCTATGGGAGGATGCCAAACTAAATTTCAATGCTGTGCGGCTTACAATTCCGAAGCTATTCAATATAAAAGATTTGAGTTGTATGGGCGGAGCCACGCCCTCTTGTTAAATACCTGCCTCATTCCCTCTGTCGAAAGATATGACTAAATGGTAGATTCGTACAAAGTTTCATTGATGTGCGACTTACAGTTCTGCTGAAATGTTGGATCATAAAAAATGTGCCACGCCCCTTGTTCAACGCCCATAAAATTTTAACAGTAGAATGACACATCTATGTAACGACGGTACACCAAATTTCAATATTGTGCGACTTACAATTCCAAAGCTATTCCATTTAGAAGATTTGAGTTGTATGGGCGGTGCCACACCCCTTTGTTCAATACCCACCTTATTCCCTCTATTGAAGGACATGATTAAATACTAAGTTTGTACCAAATTGAATTGAAGTGTGACTTATGGTTCCAAAGTTATTGTCTAAAAATTTATTCTTGTGGTGCCACGCCCCGTTTTCCCGACTTTTCTTTTTTTATAAACCTTCACGTAACAGTTTCAAACAAACCCGCCGAAGTAAGTATCCAAGTTGGTCCAGTCGTTTTCAAGTTATAAGCAGTCGAACGGACCACGATTCATTTTTATACATATATATGGAAGTACATATACATTTCTGTATACAAATAGTATTACTGTCATAAGTTTGGGTACTGAGATGTACTATATCACATTACCCGAACTTTGGTATATCACATTACCCGAAATTGACTTTTTGCGAAAAAAATATTATAAAAAAATAATAATAATTTTGTTGAGAAGAGCGTACCTCGCAAACTCAGAATCGATATCACTGATTTACTTCTGATTAGCCTCGAACTTTGTAATAATATATTTTTTTTTCCTTTTATGCTTTCAAACTTCGTGACCAAAAACTTGTGCAAGCCTACTCAAAGCACTTCATCACACTCACTGTAAACTATTTACGCAAACACATCCAAAATCATGCAGCACGAGTTTTTTAGCTGTTATGGTGTTTTAAAAAGGTTAATTTTGAAAAAAGTCAACGCACTTGTGAAATAAGCAACTATATCACATTACACGACCATATCACATTACCCGAACTTACTCTAGTTGCGTTCAGGTTTCGACAAAATTTTGCTGTAGTATGCTATCACTTGTTCTTGGCCATCTATTATCTGTGACACATCTGTGCACACCCCCAATACTATGCCCACTTGCATCTGTATCCAGCACAAACATCTCTCCAGGCACGGGGAAGGCCAGAATTGGAGCAGTGCACAGTTTTTCCTTCAGTCGTGCAAAAGCCTGCTACTGCTCTTCGCCCCACGCGAAGGCTTGATTCATTTTCGTCAGTTTGTGCAAGCTGCCAGGTATCCAGGAACGAATCTTCGGTAGTATGTGCACAGGCCCAGGAAACTGCGGAGTTCGTGTAGATTGCGTGGTTGGGGCCACTCCTTCACCGCCGTGATTTTGCATTCATCCGTATGTACTCCGCGGGCGAAAACCGTGTGACCCAGATACTTGACCTCCTTTTGAAAGGAGGGTTCTTTGGGTTGAGTTTAAGCCCGGCTTTTTGTATTCGCTCGAATACCTCCATTAGTTTTCCCAGGTTGTCGTCAAAGCTTTAACCCATCACGATTATGTCGTCCAGGTAGACCAGACACGTCCGCCAATACAGCCCTTTTAGCACACGTTCCACTAGCCGCTCGAATGTCGCTGGTGCGTTGCAGAGTCCAAACGGCATGACGGTGAACTTCCACAAACCATCGCCAACACTAAAAGCCGTTTTCTCCTTGTCCTTGTCTGCAAGCTCCACCTGCCAATAGCCGCTGCGTAAGTCGAGCGTGGAAAACCACTGTGTGCCTGACAGTGTGTCCAGGGTGTCATCGATTCGAGGTACTGTCCTTTTTGGTTACGTCATTGAGCTTCCGATAGTCCACACAAAACCAGGTACTGCCATCCTTTTTCTTGACTAGCACGACCGGCGAGCACCTAGGGCCTGACGAGGGCTCTATGACCTTTTCTTCTCGCATGTTTTCAATCAAATTTGTGACCTCTTCCCGCTTAGCCAGAGAAACTCGTCTCGGCGGTTGGCGGATCGGTTTCGCACTTCCGGTGTCGATGTTTTGCTTCACTATTCCATTCCACTTCCACTGGTTCTCCTGCGGTATGGCGTCCATGTTAGAACCGCTTTTCTTACTTCCTCCGGGTGGACTGCTTTCGCAATTGACAACTGCTTCAGCCTCTCTACACTCGCCAATGACCGCATCTTTTCCGACATATCTGGGTGTGTTAAGTGGGTTGAGTATCCTTACTGGTATTTTGCTATTTTTGGGTTCCACTAATGTACGTCCGATAATTATGTTGTCGTATCCTTGTTTTGGCGCTTCTACAACCCACAGCCGACTTGTCCCATCGTCCTCGTCCACCTTTGCCCACATAATCGCCTCGGAATTCGCTGGTATCTTCTGGTGTTGACACGAGACAACTTTCCTTACCGCCACGCTTCGCTCATAGCCGGTGTGCAGCGGGAATTCAACGTTGGCATACCTCAGCACATTTTCTTTCAGGTCCAGCGTAAACCGTGCCTAATCATGAAATCCACGCCGATAATCACGTCGTCCATTATATCCGCGACGATGAACTCATGTTCCAGGCTGCTGGTGCCGATAGCAATCGTTTTTGTAACTTTTCCTCTTACCGGCGCACGCTCGCCAGTCGCAGTTCTCAGTTGTATGCCATGCAATGGTTCCCAATTCCTCAGAAGCTTCCTTTTTATGATCGAATATGACGCGCCAGTATCCAGTGTCAAAACAAATAACTTTCCATCTTTCCTTCAATCGTCAAGCTGCTGGGTTGTCGTTTCAACTGCGAGACAAGAACGGTGGGGCAGCAGGTTGTGGGCATCAGCTCACGCCCCTTTGGGCTGACCCTTTTTAGTTTAACGACTCCTCGTCCTCGCCCTGCGCTTGTTAGCTGAGCCTCGATTGTCTGTATTCCTCGCTTCAGGCGATTGCGATCGAGAACGGGAACGCCTCCTTCGTTGACGGCAGTCTCGTGCTGTGTGACCCTGCTTGCCACATGCCCAGCAAACAACTTTAGAGGAGACCACCCGTGGTCTGCCCGGTGTCTCAGAGCTTATGGCCTGGATCGGAATGTCGCTGTCTGGCTGAATTTGGCGTATTTGCCCCCAATCCATGTCGCCTCATATGTCATCGCGCTGGTCACCGTCTCCTTAAATGTCGGCTTGGCCATCATCAACGCACTGCGACGTGTCTCCGGATCTTTAAGACCTTCAATAAAAGCCTCAATATTCATCCTCTCGAGATCATCAGCGCCGAAAGACGGGTAGCACAACTGTGCGATCCGCTCAATGTCTGCATATGTCTGCAGCGCCTCGTTGGCTCTGCCTGCGGTTTTTCAGCTCACAGTAGTAATGCGTTCTGTTGTGCTCGTTACTGTACTTCGCTGCCAACGCTCTCATGATGGTCTCGTAATTGCTTCTTTCACATTCTGGAACCGATTTAATTACTTCAGCCGCAGGACCTTTTAACGACAGTGCCAATCTCCGACCTTTCCTGATATCGGTCCACTGATTTTCCAGAGCAGCCAGGTTGAACTGTAGCTTGAATGTATCATATCATCATAAGTAGGCACTTATGTTCTGGTGGCAAATCTTTCCTGAACTGGCGGCAACTATTCTCGCGGCTGTACCTCTTTAAGCCGCTCCTCCAGACTGTCAACCCGTTTGTCCCAATTGTCCATTCGCGTCTCGAGATGCTCAACTTTCACGTTCAGTCTATCGGAAATTTCCTCCACCTTCTGCTCGATGCGCGCAGAATTTGTCGCCATTTCTCGGTTCGCGGTTTCGACTTTTGCCGAAATTTCCAGTTTCGCTGCCATTTCTCGATTGGACGCTTCCATTTGCGCCGATATTTCCCGATTTGCATTTTCAAATTTTTCAGCATTTTCCTGGAGTTTGGTGTCCATTCGCTCTGCTACTTCTCGGTTCGCCGTTTCCATTTTTGCTATTTCTTGATTCGTAGTTTCCAGTTTCGCTGCCGTTTGTGCCGACATTTCGCGATTTTCACGATTAGAAGTCTCGAACATACCTTTCATTGCAACCATTAGCTGGCTCATGTCTAATGCTTGTGGTGGCACAGCCGCGGCAGCCGTACTTTGCAGCGATGCAGCACCAGCAGGCGATTCCTCCACCTTGGCCGACGAATCTAGCTCTTGCGTCCCGAACTCGTGCGCAGTCCAATCGACGCCTCGTGCCTCACACGCCTCTCGCAAGCGCAGCTGCAACTCCACCTTACCGCCAGCGGTCGGCAAATTCCAGGCAGCCAGCTCCTTCTTCAGCTGGTCAACCTTCAGCTGCTCGAGTTTAACCATATTTGCGTTTTATAATTTTATTTTATTTTTTCAAATTTATATTCAGTAGCACAATCCTCCCACTTCTGACACCAAATGTTACGAATATGACTTCTCTAAGTTCGTTTTGGATTGTGCTTGAAAAATAAAACCACTTCAATTATTCAGCGCAAACGCAGTCAAAAACCAGCAATCACTTTATTTACAGATTTACATTTGCTTTTATCTACACTTGTTACTACTTTGCTTGTTCAACTAAGACTCGACCAGAGATTAGCAATGAGTACCGCAACTTTGGATTCCACCGCATTAATACTAATTTTTTTTACTACATACTACTCATAAGCACCGCATAACATAAGTATCGCAACCGCACGCATACAAAACCCGAACTAGTTTGCGATCATCGATTCATTTCGCGTATTGCTTACACGACCACTTCGTAACCGTATGCATATTGCACAAATCGCGTCGCGCAATGTTGATTACCACCGCATTGATACTCATTATTTTTACTACCTACTGCTCATAAGCACCGCAAATCATAAGTATCCCAAATTCAATCATTATGCGGTATGCGTTGTTTGCAGTGAGTGAAAGCAATGAATGCAAGTATACATAATGCACGATTCGCGAAGCGTATGAAGCAGGTATACGCATTTGGAAGAAATGTTTGCGGCATGGATTTTGCCACCTCAACTGCTGCTATTTTTTAAGCAAGTTGAAGTTTAAAAGTTATAGAATCATGCAAAACAAAAATGGTTACATACTTTAAAAACACTGTGGAACTCCAAATATATGATGATTGAATAAATTGTCGGTAATTGGACCCACATCAATGAAATACTCTATGACAACGGGCAAAGCCATCGACTTTTCGACCATTCGTACTCTAAAAATTTTTAACATTACAAATTATTATTAATTATTATAATCTATTACACGTATTATGAATTAAATATTACTTCGTTCGATAAAGGACAATTTTTTCATTTCATGTTTAAAACTATTACATTAAATTTATTATTTGAGTATGTATACCAGGGGCGTAGCCAAGGGAGGGGTTTAGGGTGTCAGAACCCCCCCCATAGCCTATAATTTGTCAACATTTTCAATCACTATGCGTCGTATGTACGTTCACACATTAGCAAAAAGGTCTTTCATCCTTAAACATTTAAAAGAATAATACAAAAAAATTTTTTGGGCGAAACTAAATTGTTTTTTAATAGTCCCGTTTAGACTCAATACAGCGATTTGCATGATGTAAAAACATGTATAAAGAGTAGTTTAGTTCGTCGACCGGAATATCCTTCAGGATGTCGGTACAAGCCTTTTGGATGGATTCCTCGTTCTCTTAAAGCTTTTTTTCATCGGCAAATGCATTTTTTGAATAGGTGAAAGTCGCACGGTGCCGCATCAGGTGAAAACGAAGAGTGGTTGATGGTTAAAATTCGACTTTTAGTAAACAAAAAACAGTCAAAACAAGTGTCGATCGATGAGATGGCATCCTTCAATAGCCAAATGATCAATTAAAATGCTATCGATAAATTTATGCTATTGAGATGCTTAACCTTCGCCTTACCAAAAATTGTTGTATACCTACGTCGTTTAACAATGTCGTTCACCCGGATGACCCCAGGCTCTTCCGCCGATATTTTGATTAAAACTCACAATTAAGATATAATAATAATTACATTTTTTCATACGTCAGTATTTAGTATCTTCCTCTGGCGATAGTTGGTTTTTCGAAAAAAGGCCTAACTTTAATGATTTATTTTGCAACTATGGAAAATATTAGAAAATTTCATTCCAGATAGTTTATTTACGTAAGTAATAAGGTACGCAAAAAAAATTTATTGTGAGTTTTATTCAAAATGGCAGCAAAAGCACCTGGGATCAAACGGGTAGGTATTTTGTATACAAAATGACAAAATTTAAGTTTAAACATAAACAAAATTTCTAAAAAAAAAAATATTTGTTCATGTTATTGAAAATTACCTTCAAATTTGTGCAGTTATTCGAAATCATTGCTAAATACTCTGGCAGATATGAAACATGAATATTAAAAAGATCACTCGGGTGGGTATTTCTGGGTAGTAAAGCGAGGGTTAATTCCAATTTCAAGAATTTCAATGAAGATTTTGGCTAATCTTTTATGAATTACCGCCCAGTTTTGATGGAATCTACGGTGATCGCGGATTTCAGTTGGCTAACTCGTTGGTCATTATTTATGTCCTGACAATCGTTTTTAAATCGCGTTTACCACTTATGAACTCCACCATGGTAGCAATCATCACCATAAACTTGGTTCATAAATTGAAATGCTTCGGTTAAAGTTTACAAATTTTAAAAACAAAAGTTAATATTGTAACTTGTGCAATAACTTCGCTTCCAGTGCACCAAATTTCATGAACTTTTTACTAAAAATCGGGAAAAATTTAATTTCCAATGCATTAAGTCGCATAAGCCACCACAAAATGCCCTATTTGGAAGGTGCAGTTAACTTTAACGGCAGCCGCCGTGGCTCAGTTGGTTAGTGCGTTGGACCGCGAGTCCAAGGCAGCAACACCAGGTTCAATACTGCCTGTAATAACACCTAAAAAAAATAACGGGAAAACTCGTTTTCTCTTTCGGTGGCTGTCCTCTCAGCTGGAAATGGCAAACCTCTGAGAGTAAAAATTGCTTATGAAAAAGCTCCCAACCTGCCGTTCGGAACCGGCATAAAACTGTAGGTCCCTTCCACCCGCGTACAAATTCACACGCACAACACGGGTGGTTGCGGGAAGCTAGGCCTTAGTCTCGCGTAAGCGGGCTGTCGTGCCAGTCAATTAATTAATTAGTTAACTTTAAAAAACACGTAAACTAAACTGGCGAAAACAAATTTTAAAACCCCCCCCATGACCAAGTTCTGGCTACGCCCCTGATGTATACATTTATTGTAAAACATAAAAAAATTGGGTATCTCCTAAAAAATGTCTGTCATTTCTTTTCTTTTCTACGAATGCTTAATCACAATAAGAGTCAAAGAACAAGTGTGAAGCGATATGAAAATGAGGTGGTATTCGCACCACCGCATTCTCAACGAATATTTCCATCTTTCGTTTGGATCGTTGCCGATCATTGCCGTCTTCGTTTGAATCATTCGCACCACCGCATTCCGAAGTGCGTAGTTCGTTTGGATAATCGGCACCACCGCATAGCCAAAGGAAAATGAAGATACGGTAGTTTGCACTCGTTTAGTATTGCAAGCTAATGATTCGTTCGTTCGGATTACTAGTATTCGGAATGAATGCTTCGTTTGCGGTGGGGATACATACTGATATCCGTTTTTTTGAGCAGTGGCACATATCGCACCGCATTTTACACGAATACATATTGAACGATTAAAATATGACCGCATGCAGATCTCTGGACTCGACCCTCTGCGCTGCCACTGCTGATTTTTATACCTGTTTTCTTATCGCGCCGATGTTTCTTGCACATTCTAGTTGTAATCTCTATTGTTCTAGCACAGCCCATCACCTTCGCGAACCATCCTTGCCATATCGGAATTATAGCCAACCGGCCGTACTCCAAAGTGCATGCCTAAAAGTATGCTTGGAAAAGCATTCATGCACAGCACAGAGTGCCTCATCGTTGCAATATGTTGTCAGCATTCTCCCATTACTCTTTGCATTATCAGTAATCAATCAAATATGTATCTTACCCATTGCATTACAAGGAAGCGAAAGGATAATCTAGAAATATGTCATTACTTTATACATTACCCATAATCGATTAAATAAGCTGTTAGCCGTTGCTCTGACATTTCTGTAATGCAATTGGTAAGTAGTTACGATCGCGAGAGTGCTTTTTGCTCTGTGCTTGCGTATATCGCACATTGCGAAAATGCGTGTAAGTGGGAAAGTGGGAGATCAACATCTAAAGTACTTACTGCTGGTCTGTGATGTGCACAAAGAAGAGGAAATGTGTGCAAAACAGAAAATTAGTGGGAAGCCGGCTGCAGCGGGAGTTCTTGTTGCTTTACAAACAAAGCGTCAAACAATGTTCAGATTGGGATTGCTTACTGCACTTCGCTATTTTGATGTGGAAAGGGGAAATGTGCACGTTGAGCGGACCGTTGCAGCTGTCAGTGTGTAAAATTTTCACTGATTTTTAGGGATGGGGTATATACTCGTATAACTACTGTGCATGTAATAATTTTATGTGGTGTTAGTGTACGTGATTGTTAATACTTTATTAAAAACAGTTTTATGCTTATCTTGTCTTAGGCCCTTTGCGCACGGGGAATGCAACTTTGTCCTGTGGATGTTGTAGTTTGTCTACCGTTGACCTTGTGTTGTTCTATATTGCGCTGCTTATATTTATGCTACTCCCTTATATTTATATTTATATTTATGTCTTTTGCACAGTGTTTTAGGTATTTGTGTTGTTGTTGTTGTGCGTTCTTTTCTCTTCGGTATGAGTTGTTGTTGTTTTTATGATGTGTGCGTTTTTGTTTTTGCACTGCACTGTCTAATGTGACGTTGATGAGTTTTTTAATGCGTTGTTTTTTGTTTTAAATTATTTGTTTTGATTTGGTGGGTGTCGCTTATACATATATGTTAAATAACGACTGGCAAGTATGTGCAATAAACACTAAACGAGCACTAAATACAGCACCCATTTTTACATCGCGACTGCATTTACGGACTGCAATTGAGTGAAGCCGGGGTGCGGCAGGCGAGAACTCCTTGGTGCGGAGGTGCAGTCTACCGTCGCCTCGTCTTCCGGAACTGCTGATGCGGTGGCTGCCGCTGGGTCACCGATCAGGAATGGGAAATCGTGGCCAAGTTGCGGGTTTCGCTCTAGCTACAGCCGAAGGAGTCTGGGTCGAAGTACAGGAAACTGGCGGAAATTCCATTTATTTTGGAGGATTTTTGGCGTTGTTTAGAGATGCCATGGTGTATGGGATGGAGCTCATATGCGCACAGATGAGAAGGGACCGATCGAAGATGCCAGTTTGCTCTTGCAGAGGGTGGTGGCAGTCAACCGTTCGTCTTTCCGGATGTTGGACTCTGCGAGCAGAATTTTTTGGCTCAGCATCGAAGAATGTCTGGAGCCATTCAACCCGAGAGGGATATCTGGGAGTTTAAACCCACGTAGTCCGACGTCTGCGGGATTTGCAGCATTTTGGGGAAGGTATGACTGACTGACCTTTTCTCAGACCCGGGAAGGGTCGAGGTGCAGTCAGAAACTGTGAGGCAATGCAATTCCGTCCGTGTATGGGTGTATGGAACGTATGTATGTAACTAGTTGGGTGTCATTATTAAATGTGAAAGCCAATCACGTTTGAGAGAAAAATTTTACTAATGTCTTTTGTTTATATTTCCACTATAGGAATATCGATATTTACATAATTTAGTTCGAAATTATAAATCCATTACTGTATGTCTTATTTCAGATTCGTGCAATTGAGTAGCTACAACAGTAAAACAATCCAAGATCAATACAAAGTTCACCCAAACTTGGATACATTATTAATATTTAATGAAGACACGCAGCGTCCAGTGGCTAGTGTGTCGATGTCTGATATTCCTGCGCAAACTCTAAATAATATTATATCTTCAAATAAATACTTGACATTACCCAGATTATCATCTCAAGAGATGCTTGAAGGTATGAATATATTTAAAATGTATATATTACAGCTATAAATCGTTATTTGCCCAAAGATTGCCGCCACTGAAAAATCAAAACCAAAGGTACGATTACACGACGCGTGCAATGCATAATAATTCGTCCCAAAAATTCGTTTAATATTTGCTTTGTTGCACTTAATCTTATCAATATCACTTTGTTTTAAATCAAAAGAGAAATATACAAGGGGTATATGAAAACTTGTTGCAAGAGATGTCAGTGGGTGATCAAATAGAACAGAATGAACAAAGCACTGTTCGATTAATTATAACTTGCTTGTCCTATGACCGAAACTCAAGATAATTACAAGCGGTTAATTCTACACGGGCGCACAAGACGAATTAATACAGGTGGCCTCGTTGAATCAGCTGATTTGATTTTTTTGTGGTGGAAAAAGTCTATATTGTCAAAATGCCTGTGTAAAACTGTGACAGTTTAAAAATAAAAAAGCAAGCTTTGTTCTGATTGGCTGATTTTGACAATCTAAACCCAGAAAACAAAATACATTGAAATGTTGTTGCTGCCCTTACGCTATCACCTGTATGAATTCGCCTTGACGGGCGCATTTGGTTTTAACTAGTGTCCGTCCGAATATTTGGTTTCGGTTCGGCCCAAATAAGTGGTTTCGGTTTCAGTTTCGGCCAAAAAATGGCCGAAACCGAAACTTTCTAGAATATTTTTTAAATTTTATTGTGTGTAGATATTAGAGAGCTGCATCGGATAACTTTTTACTGCACATGAGAAGTTTGGTGTCGGATACGTATACTTCACTTACTCGATCGCCGTCGAGTATGTATACTGCTCTTACTCGCTCACTTGCTCACGCGTAGAGAAGAGAAGAGAAGCACAGAATTTCGGATAACAACGAGAAGGAAGCCGCGAAAAAGCGGTAGCCGAAAAATCGGAACATGAAAAAATAGGAACATGTAAAAATAGGAACATAATAAACTAAACTAACATAACAAAACTTTCGCGAGTATGAGGTACCTTTCTACGGAAGCTCGAGAATTTTTGCAGCTTCAAGGTCAACGGCAGACCAGATATTGCTGCTGCTAATGGCGTTGTGGTTGGACTTAGAATGTTTTTGCTATGTTTATGCAGTAAATGTTAGGCAGCCGCCGTGGCTCAGCTGGTTAGTGCGTTGGACCGCGAGTCGAAGGCAGCAACCTCAGGTTCAAATACTGCCTGTAATAACACCTAAAAAAATAACGGGAAAACTCGTTTTCTCTTTCGGTGGCTGTCCTCTCAGCTGGAAATGGCAAACCTCTGAGAGTAAAAATTGCTTATGAAAAAAGCTCCCAACCTGCCGTTCGGAACCGGCATAAAACTGTAGGTCCCTCCACCTGCGTACAAATTCACACGCACAACACGGGTGGTTGCGGGAAGCTAGGCCTTAGTCTCGCGTAAGCGGGCTGTCGTGCCAGTCAATTATTATTAAAAAATTAATTATTATGCAGTAAATTGATTTAAAATCTTAAAATAAAGTTATTATTATTTATTACACCGTCCGACAAAAATGAAGACATTTTTTCACACTGGAAAAAATCCATATGGGCGTGAAACTAGAGACCAAACATAGTAATGCTGCGTACTCAGTTTTTCATTTCTACATCCTTTGTCCTTTTAAAAGGACTTCAAAATTTTGAAAGGGATACAAAATAAAAAAAATATAAAAAATACTTAACTTCGTTAGAATATGTATATCAAATGAAAGAGGAAAGGCTCAAGAATTTAAATAAAATTGATTTTTTATATATTTGTAAAAAAGGGATATTAAAAAGGTCCTTTGAAAATTTTAATCCTTTATATACTTGAAAATTCATATAGAATTGTCTTGAAAAGTAAGTATGTTATAACTCAAAATCTCCTTTATCACGTGTCAAAATTCCATTACTCTAACTTTTTTGGTTCGAAAGTTATTAACAAAAAGGCGGAAGCTGCAATTCAATGAAGTACAAAAATTCTACTTTAATTTAGTATTTTAAATAATAAAAAAAATAATAATAATTCTAATTGAAATGTACTCGTTTGCTTTGCCTCTTATGTTTTCCAGCGGTATCGCGACATATCGACCAACAGTATTCTGCCAACATGTGGCAGGTCTTTTTTCCTTTAAAGCGATTTTCAATAGTCGCTAAGTCCTGGTGGAACCGCTCGCCGTGTTCATCACTGAAATCTTCCAGGTTTTCGGGAAAGAAATCCAGATGGTTGTCCAAAAAGTGTATTTTTAGGTACATATTTACGCCCATCTCTCCGAAATTTTTTATTAACTTTTTCACTATTTGTTCATAATTTCGTGCCTTCTTATTTCCCAAAAAACATTCTATGACTGCCTCCAAACTAGTCCACGCGTTTTGTTCTGTTGCTGTCAGTAAATTTACAAAATCCTTACGCTTGAGTAATTCTTTCAGCTGGGGTCCACTGAGAACGCCTAAAAATATGAATCTTACTTAAGTTTTGTTATGTCAGTCATGCAAATTTATTTATATACCGGCGTCAATCTTTGCGTCGCTTAATTTCGGGAAAACTTTCCTTACAAATTCCATGGAGGCGCCATCAGAGTCAAGCGCGCGTATAAAGTTACTTATAAGCCCCAACTTAATATGCAGAGGCGGCAAAATAATGTTAGATGACGGTACGAGTGGCATGTGATCGATACTATCACTCCCAATTTTGTGAGTAATTCGAGCTGGCCATTGGTAGTCTGTATAATGTAGTTCTCGACGCCGTCCTTCCCAAAGGCAAAGAAAGCATTGGTGCTAAGAAAACCCTTTTTTCAAGCCAGTGAGAATGGCTATAATTTTTAAATCGCAGCAAATAACCCAGCGATGAAGTTCATAGTCAATTAGTTTTAATACAGCGCTCATGGTATCGTAAGTTTCTGCCACATTCGTTCCATAAATAATAGGAACGGATGGATAAACATTACCATTGTGCAAAAAGACACCCTTTAGACTTTTAACGGAACCATCTATAAAAAGGCGCCATTCATCAGGGATGTGTGGATGACCGATAGTGGTGAAAAGTTTGTCTATATCAGAAGCGTACGTTATCCCAGTCTGGTCGTCTACCATATAGTGTAGCAATCATCAAGAAATTCCGTGTTTGCTCGCTTTCGCGCTGACGTTATGCGAAAATCGTGTGACACTAACTTCCACTGCTGCAAACGGGACGCTAATATTTCAGCGCTTCTGTGCGATAAGTTTGTATCTCGCACGAGATCGTTGAAATCTTCCGGAGTTATAAAGTGAGGCGTTGCGTATCCCATCTCACTTTCATTGGGTTGAAATTCAGAAAACATTTCAAAATTGCTTCCGCTGCCTAATGTCTCTACATCTTCATTTTCCCCTGCCATTTGTACTTCTTCACAAGGAGCTGAATTTGAAGCAGATCGTACTATAGCTGGCTTAACCCATTCACAATCGTAATAAGGGATGTTGTCTCGGGACTCATATCTAACTTTTTCGGTATGAGGCTGTTTGGCAGAAGTAGCAAAAATTGGCGCAGTGTTCACTACGGCGCAACCATATGACCGGGTAGACGTATTTCATGGGATGCTTATTTTGGCTGCCATTCTTGGATCCAAGAAAACTTCGATAGCAATAGTCGCACACAACTTCAGGCACGTACCACAAGTTTGGTGTGAAATTTATTAAAAAATATTGTTCGTAACATTGAATGAACAGTTTCGAAATTTGGCGCGATTTATTTAAAGGCACAAATAAACCGCATGCAGCACAAAACATATTACGATTAGGACACTGCATTGTTAGTTTTAAGGTTCTGCTTTTCTTAACTTTTGAACACTTTTAAACACTTTTACAACAACAAGTTTCAATAAGAAGGGAGCGGTTACACTTTTGAACACTTTTCTTATAATTCTGTTTCAAACTATGGAACATCGCTTTAAAGGAAAAAAATATCTGCCACATGTTGGCAGAATACTGTTGGTCTACATGTCGCGATACTGATACTCAATTAAAGTAGAATTTTTGTACTTCATTGAATTGCAGCTTCCGCCTTTTTGTTAATAACTTTCGAACCAAAAAAGTTAGGGTAATGAAATTTTGACACGTGATAAAGGAGCTTTTGAGTTATAACATACTTACTTTTCAAAACAATTCTATATGAATTTTCAAGGATATAAAGGATTAAAATTTTCAAAGGACCTTTTTCATATCCATTTTTTACAAATATATAAAAAATCAATTTTATTTAAATTCTTGAGCCGTTCCTTTTTCATTTGATACACATATCGCCATATTCTAACGAGGTTAAGTATTTTTCATATTTTTTTTTATTTTTTATCCCTTTCAAAATTTTTAAGTCCTTTTAAAAGGACAAAGGATGTAGAAATGAAAAACTGAGTACGCAGCATTACTATGGTAGGTCTCTAGTTTCACGCCCATATGAATTTTTTCCAGTGTGAAAAAATTTTTTCATTTTCCGAAAGCATTTAGGCAGGTTGTAGGTGTCTGTTAATTGTTTGTGTTAATCATTGAATTCATTCGTGTTATGTTTGCTATGGAATCGACATCGGGCGATTCTCGCCCTTTTGGCCGATTCTCGCCCTTTTGGCCGATTCTCGCCCTTTCGGCCGATTAATCGGCATCGGCCAATTCTCGCTCTTCCGGCCGATTAATTTTTTATTTTTATTAAAGTGTAGGGAGCGTCCAGACCGCGGGCGCATAGGCAAAGATCTGCCCTGGCTTGCGTCTCCCTCCTTGCGAGCAAGTACCGGGCCTACTTCCGTTGGCGACTCTCATCGCCAAACCAGAAGGGGCCAATTCTAAGAAATACTCAACTGCGCCCCCGTTCGCCGGTCACGAGACAGAACCTGTCTCCAGTGACCTATTGCATTCAGGTTTGTAGTCGCCCTAAGAAAATTCCCATAAGCTCTGGATGTCAGTTAGACGGAGCGTGGCTTTAGCAAAGCTGAGCACGTCCGACAACTTGAGATTGCTGAGCTCATCCTCGTGGATTATCATACTGCCAAAGCACATATGCCTGAGCTGCCCGAAAGCCGGGCACTCATAAATGAAGTGCACAATGGTTTCGTCGTCCTCAAGGCACATGGCACAAAAAGCCGAGTCTTTGACCCCAATCCTATTGAGGTACTCGTTAAAAGGAATAAACCCTATGACGAGCCCTAGTTCTCAAGTCACTCTTGCCTAAGCTGAGCAGGTATCCCGTTCTGTTAGGCCTAGGCGCATCAATAAACATCCTCGACTGTCTACATGTCATAAGACTACGCCAGTAGTCGAGGTGTTTGCGTGCTACTGAATGCAGCCTTGTGCTCAGATAAGCCGCAGCCAATCGCTCGTTCAGGTCCTAGAAACGGGCCAAAGATCCAGATCTTGCGAGCTCATTCGCCTTTTCATTGCCTTCGACATCAGAATGCCCAGGCACGCACAGAAGTGTGACAACATTGTCAATGCTTAGCTCGTTCAGTCTGCTGGCAGCCTCCCGCACATTTTTGGTATTTGCATTGCTGAGCAAGCCTTAACAGCCGCTTGGCTGTCTGAGCAAATATATATGTTACACCCAGACCTTCCCCTCCGCCGCAGCTCAAGCGCTGTTATAGATATGGCAAACACTTCCGCCTGAAAGACAGAAGTGTGACTGCCCAGCGGGAAGGAAAGATGAATGTTATCAGTGTCAGAGTGAACTCCAGCACCAGAGCCAGTGTCCATCAGTGACCCATCCGTGTACACCACTGCCGAATAAGGCTTGAAGCCCTTCCAGCAGTTGTTCGTCCATTCCGATCGATCGGGGATAACGGTTTATCAACTGCTCCTCCTCTTTCAGATGGAAGAGTTTTAAGAAGGTCTCTTCCAGGTTCCCCCTGTCTCCAGCGCTGAGAACAAGTTTCTGGCCAAACAGCACTTCAAAGCTATATGCCGCTCGACTGGCCTAATTTTCTGCAGCTAGAAACAAAGGCGGAAGACACAGAAGAGCCTCCATGGCAGCCGTTGGGGTACCCCTGGTGGCGCCAGTTATGCAGCGACACGCAAGGTGTTGAAGCTTGTCCAACTACTAAGGCTCCATAGGGGATATAAAGTTTGACAATGCAAGTGTAGATCCAGTGGACAAGTCGGGGGCTAAGCCCCCACGACCGGCCAACCATCCTTCTGTATTGCCATAGCATCTTGGTTGCTTTCTCCACACGTGATTCAATATGATCCGTGAAGAGGAGCTTTGAATCAAGCCAAATACTTACCTAAGTACTTGAATCTTTCAACAAGTTGCAGCCTGGTGCCCAAGAAGAAGGGCAACCTGATTGTCGGTACCTTCCTTCTTGACGTGAACAATATCATTTCCGTTTTCACGGGGTTAACAGATAATGATTGTTACACGCATCAGTCCCCCACATCGCTCAATGCCGAATGCATACGATCGCAAAGCAGTTATGGGTTACTACCACTGACGACATGTTCGCATGTTGGCTGTCATGGATCGGTCGGTGAACCAAATGTCCACCAGTTTTTCGAGGTATTCACCAAGAATGAGGATAAGCTAATGGGCCGAAAGCATTTAGGCAGGTCGTAGGTGTCCTTCCCTGGCTTGGGGACGAACACCGCTCTGGCCGTCCTCCATGCCGTCGGCACATAGCCTAGCGCGAGACTAGCTCTAAACATAGATATTAGATGTGGAAGTATTGCAACCAAACCCCTTTTTAGGAGAACTGGGTAAATACCATCAGGCCCCGGAGATTTATACGGCTTGAAAGACTGGATGACTGCGCCACCCTCTCCCCCGTAATAATTCTCGAGGCCCTCTTCACTGCTCTTGATCGACTCTTTGATTGTGAGGAACGCAGCTGCAACCCGAGGACTGTCTGTCTCCAGGGAAATGCGTGTCCATCAACAGGCACGCAACAGAGTCTCTTCCTCAGTGGTGGTAAAGCTCCCGTCCGGCTTGCGAAGTACACCGAGGCGGACGCGGGATCATTGGATAAAGCTTTTTGTAGCCGGTTAAGGGCATTAACGCCATTAATCTCGCCACAGAAGCGATGCTGTTTTCGCTGCTCTGATCTGCTTAGAAAACACGTACGAATCATAGGTTAAGAGACCATTTGGTCCATACGGCAATTTTCATACAAAATAACAATTTAGTCGAATTCTTTTTATCTATTTTGGTTCAGTATTTCGTAAATATTATTATTCATTCTTCAATCAACATAGCTAGTGTAAAAAATAGTTCGGAGACTCCCCTGTTTTGCTTTTTGTTAACACCTGCTGTAAAAAAATACTTTTTTTCAAGTTTTTTGCATTTTGCACGGTTTCGTTCAGATTGTGTGCTGCTTTAAATAGATCAGACCTGTTTTACGTACCAAATGGCGTACATGAAAAGAAATAATATAAGTGAAATGCTCAATGCAGAAAGTGACTCGAATGTTTCAGATTCGGATATTGATTATATTTCGGAAAATAACGAAACAAGTGATTTTGGGACAGATAGTGAAGGTGAACCAGTCGTAGCTCCAGCAAACTCTGTTGACCCCTTTTTTATTGCTAAAAGAATATGGTATGGAGTGCTTCTCCATTACGTCAGTCTGTTGGAACTGCGCCTGAGAATATTTTGTCAAAACAAGCAGGACCAACTTGATTTGCAGTATCCGGATGCAATGACATCTTTTGTTTTTTCCGCCTCCAATTGCGCATTGCGGGCAGTGGCGCACACAGGGGGGTTAACCCCCCGAATTATAAAATAAATCATGACAAATGGCATAAAAATGTTGAAATGTTGAGCACATTTTTGGTATTACAGTCCTGGGTATAGTGAACACCTTATATAGTGAACACCTCGATATAGTGAACACCCAAATTTTGTCATGAAGCCAGCCTCGAAATCATGAACAAAATTTTGAAAGCAATTTCAAGCAAAAAGTGTATTTTGATATAGTGAACAACCTCAATACTGTGAACAGGCCTTGCAATAATTAGTTCACTAAATCCACACACGACTGTATTTCGATGCGAATGTGTTTTCCGGCAAACAATTTGGCTGTGTTGTATTGCTTTAAGTGTCGGCTTTCATTTTACACCTAACTCGTTAGTTGATTTACGAAAAATGTGTATCTTTTTGATCAAAGAAAACGCTTTACAATTCCATATTTTCCGACTTTGAGGTCCAATTATCGCGAAATTTTAAAATTTATAAGAATCAATTGCATCGAAAAAGAAACCGTGCAGTGTTGTTAATGCAACAAGGTGATTGGTTATTGGTTAAGAAATTACGATCAAAAATATGGAAAAAGTAGAGGAAAATCTGAAAAAGTGACACAGTACCTGTATCTCACTAACTAGAGCTGCTACAAAAATTCTGAGGGTAGATTCGAAATCAGCGTACCCAAATTAGTAGAAAAACTTCATGCAACAGAAAAAAAGTGCGATTTTGTTCTCCTATGTAATCAGTAATTGATTAGGTGGCATTGACCATCTCTATTGAACAGGTGTCATCTCAATTAAACAAATTGATTAGTGTACCATCCCTATTGATCAGCTGACATTGCCCACCACTATGTAAATAAATTCCTAAATCAATGAAGCGCCAACAAGATTTGCCGAGCTTTTTTGGAAAAAAACCAAAAATAAATGGAAGTTTGTTCATTTTAATAAATAACATATTGTTTGAAAAATTTGCGGCTTAAGTGCAGAATAGCATACCCTCGTGAAAAAAATTAATAAGTATGCTTATACAAAGAAGTTTGGCTCCTGAGTCCATGATACAAAAATAGAAGGTAGAGCCGATGCTTCTTCTCAGCCGCCATATTGCGCATCTGACACTAAAGGTCTTTTTGACGTTCTTCTTTGAAAATGTGCTACCGTGCTGTTGTTAGAAAATCCCTTTTTTACACACATACATTTTTTTATCGAACGAATCGTTTGTTTAGGCCGAACATTTTTTAGAATACGGTTTATGAACAGAAATTTAAAAACAAAAAAAAATAATGAATATTAATAAGAAATTACAAAAAAACAATTACACAAAAATGAATATTTGTACCATTCATTGCGTTGTTGCTTGTCTAACAGTTACTAATATTACTAAACAAAATGATTTAGTCACATTGAAATGTATATTGCGTGTTTCTTTTAAAAAAGATCTAAAAATCCTTAGAACCTTAAGTAGCCCTAATCTAGTATTACAACGAAGTGGCATCACGACTCGAGCTTTTGACAAATACGAGAAACGTCAATAAAAACGTTTAGTGTCAAAAAATTTCCCAGCGGTTCTACCTTCTATTTTTGTATCATGCCTGAGTCTAACAAACTAAAAATGTTGCTGGGGAAACGCCTACCAAAGGCGTGGCCCGGGGTCAAAGTTCAAAACTTTTATCAAAATAACTCATTCAATTTTCAATTGATTTATATGATATGGGTATCAAACGAAAGGTATTTTTCGTACCTTTATTTTGGTGTACCACATTATATACTTTATATGTACGAGTAATAAATTATAAGCAAAAAATTATTTGTTTTTTATAAAATTTACAAAACCCGATTTTTTTCTCGAAAAAAACCAAAATAAAGATATAATGAATTTGTTACCATATATTCTCTGCGGAATTCCCTTTACAATGAAATATAGAACATTTGAACTTTTTTGTTTTTATATTTAAATTTATATTGAGTTAAAAGAATGTGCCTGCAAGGGGATTCTACGGTTTCCGTGGCGCCGCCATTTGATGATGTTTTTAGATAGATTGACCGAAAATAAATCGAAAATGTAGAATAAAATTTTTCGATATCTTGCTTCGTTTTCGAGATATCGAGGTTCAAAGTTTTTATATTTCCATATTGTGCACATCTGACTGTTGCCTGATGTGGTGGTGACTCCCATGAGGGTTATTTTTTTAGCGCCCGGCCGAAGGCCGGCCACCTGGGAAAAACTTATTGCCAAAAAACTATGGATTTGAACACAAAATACTGTTGCACACCTGACTGTTGCCTGATGTGGTGGTGACTCCCATGAGGGTTATTTTTCAAGCGCCCGGCCGAAGGCCGGCCACCTGGGAAAAACTTATGGCCAAAAAAACTATGTCTTGGAACTATGGATTTGAACAAAAAATACTGTGCACATCTGACTGTTGCCTGATGTGGTGGTGACTCCCATGAGGGTTATTTTTCAAGCGCCCCGGCCGAAGGCCGGCCACACAAAAGGTACTTGAATGCAGAAATTCTTTGCTTAGGCGCGATATTTAATTAAAACACGCATTGAAAAAAAATAAAACTGTATGTTTTTATATTTCATTGAAAAGAGAATTCTACACGCTATAATATAGTGTACATTTTTTTTATCTTCATGACAAGGTTTTTCGAGAAAAAAATCGGGTTTTGCAAATTTAATAAAAAAAAAATTATTTTTTGCTTATAATTTTTTACTCATACATATAAAGTATATAATGTGGTACATCAAAATAAAGAAATGAAAAAGACCTTTCGTTTGATACCCATATCATATAAATCGATTGAAAATTGAATGAGTTATTTTGATAAAAGTTTTGAACTTTGACCCCGTGCCACGCCTTTGGTAGGCGTTTCCCCAGCAAAATTTTTAGTTTGTTACATTCACAAAACCAAGCTCTATACAGCCAATTTTTTTTTTTTTTTTTCACGAGGGTACGCTATTCTGCACTTGTTCCAAATTTGCAAACTGTGTTTGATGGATTTCATTTCAATAAGTGATTATGTGTTTGCGATATGGGTTCATAAATACACAAATTTGTATGAAACAGAAACATGCAACCTAGTGCATCGCAAAAAAAACATTGTAGGTGGAGAGAGCGATTTGAAATTTTACTGGGTCTCAAAAAAGTTGCACAGACCCCCCGAAACAAAATCCTGCGTGTGCCACTGATTGCGGGCATATATTGCTTTGGTGATTCTTGAAGGCGTATGTCGATATGTTAATTCTTTTTTTTCTTATTTCAGTACAATAGTTGGTTAGTAGAAAAATTGTTTAAGATAGCGAAAGAAATGGTTTATTTGATGCAACATTTAGTCGCCTTTTTTTCCGACCAATTAGGTCTGAAGCACATTCCACATGATTTCAAGTGGGCTCCATTTCGATGATGTTTTGAGTCGACGACAAATGCAGCAAATTTGCTGCAATTCGTGAGCTATGGCAGCGATGGCAAGAACTTCTTCTAATGTCTAATGTCTAATGTGTGACCACTGGTGAGCGACTTGCTGCATTCAGGGGGCGTTGTTCTTTTCTGCAGTTTATACCATTAAAACCAGCAGCAGTCAACCAGCACTTTCTATGGCTAAGGCGTATATGATGGAACGGACTAGATTACCTCAACAAGAGTTCTGAGCACATTTATTGAGAAAAATACGAACGCAATCCACAGCTTCAGGCGCCTCACCAATTAATGATATAACTAATTCAAGAAAGCTACTTCTAGAAATCGAGAAATTTATAATTTCTGCAAGTCTAAATCTGATATAAATTGTTCCATTTGCGGCAAACTTATTTGCAAAACCAACCAAACAACAATTTGCTCAGCATGAAATGACAAAAATTATCAAACAAAGTAACAAAAACGTATTAGGGCAATTAACGATAACGTGCAAACGGTCTTGCATCATAGCATGTGCCAAATGTGATGGCAAATATTTTCAACGCAACAACAAAATGTACACATTTGCACTTGCCCCGCTGCTTCAAGTCTGCAACACTGAAACCCTATTGCATATTGTTGGGCATGGGCAACACAGATTTGCCAATCAATCAGCTGTCACAATTGTCACGATGGAGCAGACCAAGAAAGAGAGAAAAACCAAATAAAAAGTGGACGGAGGAGATTCGTACAATTTTGAGTTATTTGCAAGAAGCGCCGGAGTTAGAGGTGTGAATTGTTTTCGGATTCCACAGCGGCAGCAACTTGTGTATGCTATTTATTCTCGCAGGCGTCTATGGCGCAAATATTCTATTCTTCTTCTTCTTGATTTATTCTTCAAAAACAGCTGTAAATTTTTTCTGCAACCGAGTTGCCATGAAATTTTAAAAAGTCTGCTCAGTGTTGATGGCAAATATTTGAAATGGCATGCATTTGCCCAGCTATTTGCACGTTATCGCGAATTGCCCTATTTATTGAAAATAAATGTAAAGAAAATATACCATGGACCAAATGGTCCTTCAACCTAAGATTTGCAACTTTTTATTTTTCTCAGTCCTGCTCAGACAATAGAATTTTTGCATAAACATTGTTTTATAAAAATACTACTTGAGCTGAAAAATAAATTCAGTATATAGCACCGTTCAAAAGTTACAAAGGAAACGCGCCAAAAATTTGACCAAATGGGCTTAACCTAACAGCACGGTTAAGTCTGATCTTACGATACTTTTGTTACAACGACGACATAGAAATGTTTGCATTTTTGAACATGTCTGTCTCTGACTCGAGGCTCGCTCGATTTGCACGTTTTGCATTGTATGATTTCAGTTAGAATTTTGTGTGGTTGATGAAGGAAGGGATTGAAGCAGCAGTTTAAAGGTATTTATTTATTAACTCGCTGGCCCGGTGAACTTCGTCTCACTTAACATTTCGCTGCAAGAACGTCATAACTCAAAACTACATCATTCCGAGAAAATTCAATTTTAAAGTTAAACATTACAGGGAGTTCAAGGTAGCAAAAAATGTTTCATGTCGTCTTGTGAGCAAAGTATTGAATATTTTACAAAGTGGTTTTGGCAGATAAAAGATCATATGCAGATACACACAGGGTTGCCATAAACTGAGTTTTTTTGAGTTATGACGTTCTTGCAGCGAAGGAGCGATTCGTTTTTTTTTTAATGAAATGCGCGAGATGGCGAATACAAGGCGATTCAAATTAACGAAGAAAACTAACTAAAGGAAGAGCTACTGATTAACACAATTGAGTGGGCCTCAGCAAAATAGAGAAATGAACTGTAAAGAAATGTACAGTAAAGAAATGAACTGCGCTTGAGCCATGCCAACTTCAAAAACCAATTTTTATCGTTTTCACTGCCGGTTTTTGTTGACGAAGTTTTAACGATTAGCTTCGAAAATCCGTTTTGTTACCAAGTCCTTCTGTTTCGAGATTGCCTTACAAATTCCGCGATTTGGCAAGGCATCCACATTTTTGTGCAATGAGAAAGCTTGGTTCCACATCTACTGATTGTTTTCACTATTGCAAAGTGCAGAAAATCATAAGATTAATGGTATAAACAGAATCAAATCGACAGCCGAATTTATACGCACCGAAAAATGACGCAGCGCGTCAGTCGTCGTGAAAATACGCACAGTGAAACAGAATGGGTGCGACATTCGTATCAGCTGTTCACAAAATTTATTCCTGCAAACACACTTCTTCTTTCACACTTTCTTCTTCCTAACTTCCTCAATTAGAAGCTTCGTCTTATCCATTTTCTAAAACATACGAAAGGGAAAGACAAAATTGATTATTTGGCACAATGTTTTATTGAAATTTGAGCACTTACAACTTTGCAACCTTAAGATATCATGGCACGTTAGAAAGGGGAATTTTTAATGATTTACAAAATTATTTATTTTTCAGCTCCTTTATTATCAATCTTATTGAAAATTTTTTTGTTTTTTTAGTATATTTTAGTATTTTGTTTAGTATATTGTCCCTTATATAGGTGGAGCTGAAGTCGCGTAGAAAAAAAAACACATCCTCCATTACGGACACTTTATCTCCGGATTGGCTCGACCGATTTAAAAAAAAATTTTTAGTTCTTTTTATTAACTTATTTTATACAAAACAATATTGAAGAACAATTTTTTATTTAAAGTACTTTTTCTGGGGGAAAAAAGGTGAAAAACGCAGTAAATTTTTGACTCTTTTTTCAAAAAGACGCTTTTATTTTTAGCGTTTTTTTTTATTTTTCTGCTGAATTCCTTTTTCCGAAAGCTTAATAATTATGAATCTTATTTGTTTCAGATTAGCCAATCTGTAGATTAAGTGTCCGTTATGGAGGATGCGTTTTTTTTTACGGGACTTCAGCTCCACCTATATACATAAGAGACAATATGCTAAAAAAGTGTTCCTTAAACCTTCAATATATTGTGAATAAATTTTGAAAAAGATTGATAATAAAGGAGCTGAAAAATAAATAATTTTGTAAATCATTAAAAATTCCCTTTCTAACGTGCCATGATACCTTAAAGTAGCACAAGTCACAAAATTTTTGCAGAATTTTTCGTTTGTTTATATTTTCGATTTTCACCTCTGACAGCTGATTGATTCGCACGACGACTGCGACAGAATTAGAATTTGTTCTATCGTCGGACGACCGGTCGTCGGCCGAATATCGCAGTCGTCGTCGTTGTGGGCAATCACATGCACTGCTGTGTGTTTTAATTTTGAGAGCGTACGTTCGGTGCGTAAAAATCGGCCCACGATTTGATTCTGTTTATACCATAAGTCATGTACTTATTGAAGTTGCTACAACACAATTAAATTTGGATTGGTTGACATGTTTTTATTTTGCGTACCTGGCTTACCAAATCACAATTTGTGAGTAATGTTAGAACAAATGTTTTCAAAACTTGATTTTCGACATTATTGATTCATAATGCAATATTTGTTTTAGGTGTATGCCCAGCAGAGTGGAATCGTCCACGAAAGCGTTTATGTGTTGTTCTTATTACGGAAAATATCGGTGCTCACGACTTTGCACGGGGCGCTTTTCGGCATATAGCACTTCAAAGTGGATACAGCTCTGAAAGAGTCAGATATGCTTATATGTTCCAAGTGAGTATAATTAAAGTTGTAAAAAAATAATACTTAGATATTGTTACGAAAATTAGTTTAGTTCTTTAGGCTTTCGTCTCTCTGGTTGTGCTTGAAAATAAAACCACTTCAATTACTCAACGCATTCCAAAACCAGCAATCACTTTATTTAAAAATTTACACTTTACTTGCTACTACTTATTGGTCTATTGCATGTTTCCCCTTTGCTTGCTCAAGTCGGACTCCCCCTCTGCGCTGTATGTATCTGCCTTTTATACTTGTCTGATTATCGCGCCGATTGTTCTCGCATATTCCAGTTGGACAATCTCTCGATCGTTCTCGCACATCCCATTACCATCGCGAGCCATCCTTGCCATATCAAAATTATAGCAAGTCTGCCGTACTCGAAAGTGCGTGTCTAAAATTATGCCCGTAAAACATTCATGCATAGCACAGCGACAGAGTGCCTCAACGTTACAATATATTAAGGAGGATTCTGCTCCAGTGCATGGAAAACAGTGGTATAGCAAAACTTTTTAGGACATTTTTAAAAAAGAAATCGAAGGAACATTTGCTCTATGTATTTACGCGATTTTTGTCCGTTATCTCCACAATCACTGTCAATGTGCTATGACATAATTTTCTATTCTCCTCTTAATTATTGTTATCTATTGTCCTACATTTAGTTAATCCATGTCTCCAGGCGTCTCTGCGTAGTCTTGGCTCTTTTATTATCGTACTTTAAACACAAAAATGGTACAAAACATCGTTTCGAATGGTATTCGGCTCAAAAGTTGTACGCACCACCCGCGTCAAATGAAATCCTGTGTGCGCCATTTTTGGAATGTGTATTGAGCGACGGCGACCTTTTTAAATTAGAAGACGGCGGCGGGTTTTGTTTGGAATGCAGCGGGGGAGTTTTATTTTGGAGCGTGTGTTCGCTTTAGATAGTTCTTACAGACTAACTTACAAATTATGAGCTTAGGACTAGGGGAGTATGAAATTGGGGACAGAGTTCATTTTTGGAAAAGAAAGAAAGTGGGTAGAGGATGATCAGATAGAATATTTATGCGTGTATGTGCGTGTGTGTGTGTGTGTGTGCGGGAGGGGAAGTGAGCCGCCGACTCAGAGATCAATCATATTCTCTTCGTCGGCGGTCTCAACATCGCGCCTCCCTTGCACGAGTGCAACTTGAAGTGCGTGGCCCAGCTGCTGCAATGTGGAAACCGCCGTCTTCAGAAGCTGCTGCGCTGTGGCCGCCCGTTGACCCTTGCTGGCCCTTTCGGTCGTCGCGGCTGCCTTCTTCGCTGCCTTGCGTGGCGGCTGGCCCTGGCTGCACCGACATTCGGCGTTAGGCGGTTGTGCCTGCGAGCGCCTGGTCGCGGTCGTTGGTTGGCGCCGCGTTGGTGGGGCCGGTTGAGGCGCTACTTGGCGCCTGGCCGGAAGCGCCGATGTTTGGTTGGTCGGTTGGTTAGTTTTCTCAAAAATGGATCTAGGGTTATGGCTGAAACAATCATACATGCTGAAAAATTTTGTTGTACTGGAACTTTTTATTTTCTTAATTTTAGGAAAAGCAAATGGAATTTATGAACGCTATTTCTAAAGGATCTATGACAGATAAATTGCTGCGAATCGTTGTTATTTGGCGGCGGGATATATCACACATTAAATATGAATGGGTTGATGGTGCAAATTTGGACTTTGAACGTGCTTCCTATGAAACTAAAGAGCATTTCATAAATTTTACCAAAATCAAAATAGATAATACAATTCAAAGGCTTCTTAAAACGTCAGAAGCTCTCAGTTATGAAGCGTTTGTTCAGGTAAGCATATGCTTTAAGACCTATTTTATATTAAATGTGCTCAAGAAACAACAAAACAATTTAAAAAAACAAAACAAATTAAATGTAAACACATAGACAATAATAAATCAATTTTGACAGCGCGCACCAAATATTTTTAAATATCTTCTATCTAACATTGCCACAATCTGCCAAAAATTAAAAAGTTATGAAGTAATGCCCGTAATTTCAACGATCAGATACCGGCCCGTGTATAGATACAATCATTTCGATTCAAATTCTAAATTGATTTGAAACAAAAAATGTGAATGTGTTTTCACTTATTGCTTCATAACTTTTTTGTCGGATTATGGTGATGTGGAGCTCTAACTTTACGCAAATCTTTCATCTTGATTTTTAAAAATATAGTAAACTGGGAGTTCCCCAGGCTTTGCTAATGTGGATTTCGTAAATAATTTATTTCATGGGAACTATAGTATTAGATGTACATATGTATTATGTGCAATATTGTGACGCCGATGTCTAACACCCGTCAAATTGCCCAAATTGACCTACAATTCTAAAGATATCTTATTGATAACAGTTTTCAGTTATGTGAAGGTGCCCCGCCAATTATCGAACGCTTGTCGTATTTTTCAATAAAAGGGAACCAGTAAGTGGCAGTGGAGTTCCCAGGATTTCGGGAAGGGGAATATGCAAAAAAATCCAGTTTAATGCAATTTTTATACTTTTATCTTTGCGTATTATTTTTAATACATATTGTATAAAATTGTGCATATGTACATTAGACTGGATTTAGTGCACGATTTTTCGATTTCGATGCTCCGCAACCTCTCATTTTATGCGGTTTGGTAAAAAAGTGCATGAGCCAAAAAATTTTGGGGCTAGGCTGGGGCCCCATGGCGTCTCATCGAGGTCAAAGTTTACAAAAAAGCTGAGAAATTCGACATATTGCTCCACAGCTGGTCAGAAGTTGCACTTAGAGGGTTAAAATCTATGACCGACCCCTCTAGTTTTCCTTACTAAACATTTCTTTCAAACATACTCACCCCCTATCTCCAACCCTTGATGTGGCTCCCATACAAAATGGTAATTTTTATAAAATAGGCTCCCACTGCTCCCAGGTTGCCCCCAGACGTGTCAAATGTATGACCGACATCCATTTATTTTCCCTTCCGAATGTTTCTTCTAAACATACCTACCCGCTATCACCAAAAGTCTTAAGGGGGCTGCCATACAAAATTGGCCATTTTCTATGCCATTGGCAGCCGCCGTGGCTCAGTTGGTTAGTGCGTTGGACCGCGAGTCGCAGGCAGCAACCTCAGGTTCAAATACTGCCTGTAATAACACCTAAAAAAAATAACGGGAAAACTCGTTTTGTCTTTCGGTGGCTGTCCTCTCAGCTGGAAATGGCAAACCTCTGAGAGTAAAAATTGCTTATGAAAAAGCTCCCAACCTGCCGTTCGGAACCGGCATAAAACTGTAGGTCCCTCCAACCCGTGTACAAATTCATACGCACAACACGGGTAGTTGCGGGAAGCTAGGCCTTAGTCTCGCGTAAGCGGGCTGTCGTGCCAGTCAATTATTATTATTATTCTATGCCATTGGCTCCCCATTTGTAAATGTAGTAGTTAAGTAAGCGATAAAACATCGTATCTCGGAAACTACTGAACCGATTTGAATGATTTATTCAGCGATCGCCAACATTCTTGAACACAAAAAATACAAAAATAATTAACGTTCAGAAATTCACCACCAGAGGGCGTCTCCCATACGATCGGATTTGTGACGTTGTCAATTTTTGGGTTTCTACAAAGCAAAAATCAAAATGTATTGTCGAAACATTGCCCACTAACCTCCCTACTTTGAATATAATTGCAATCGTAATTGAGTGTTAAGAAGAAATCATTAGATTTTGTGAGAAAATGTGAATTTTTTATTGTGAACAGTGCAAGGAATCCAGAAATAATAACAGATATATAAAAACGCGGTTTATACATATGTGTCCAACGTAAAAACTCAATGTGTTTGAGTCATGATACTGCATTATATTGTTGCAGTATTTGCATTGGTCAAGCATTTGAAGCCGATCCATAAGTAACGTATTTTACATTTATAATTGTTATTATTTTCTTGCTTTACTGTCGTATATTTTGAATTTCAATATTAATTCATTGAAGTTGAAACACGCTATTTACTTAATTTTTCTAGTATATTTTTACCGTTTTACCTGAATAAAATGTAGGCAAGCAAACGAAATCATTGTGTTCACACTTTCTCGTTTTTTTATATCCTTAACAACAGTCCTCTACTATCCTCTTGTTTACATCATGATCTGGCCCGATCGTGGGTAGTTCAACTATTAGGTTTTAAGTGGGTGCTCACAGAAGAGATAACGCAAATAATAAAAGTGTTTCACAATTCTATATTGTAACATCAAATTGGATAAGTAAATGTATCCAATGTTATCAATCCATATTGTTACATCAAATTGGATAAATGAATTTATCCACCAAGGGGATCTATCCCTCTAACCCCCCTGGGGACGCCACTGCTAAGTAGTATATCCGTACTTCTTGAAATGTCGAAACCAAACATATCTATACTATTATATAAAAACCAGTGTGACGTTGCTTTTTTGAGCCACAATCAGGCAAAAACCACTGAACCGATTTTGATGAAAAAAGCACCAAACATTTTTTACACGCCCCCTTCTTACGCTCCCTATGGTAACAAAACTCATCTATGGTATGCTTTTGTTAGGCAATATGGGTATCAACCGGTTCAGCGTGTCATTGCGGCAAACATAGGCTATAATATAATCGGCCACACCCACTTTCCGCGCCCACTAAACCAACAAAACAAAGCTACGGTACATGTCTGAAAATTAATGTTGATGTAAAATGATTCTGTGTTTCATAACGGTAAACATAGGCTATGAAGGGTTGACCACGCCCGGCCGACGGCTCAACATGCATACATCAAGGGTAAATCCACCGAGACTGCTCTGCACGAGGTCGTGAGGACCGTGGAGAGATCTCTGTCATTTAAAGAATATACCCTGGCGGCGTTTCTTGACATTGAAGGAGCATTTAATAACGTGGATAAAGAGGCCATAGTTAACTCCCTGCTAGACCTGCAGGTCGAGGGTTGCATCTGTTCGTGGATCTCGGCTCTGCTAAGTAGCAGACAGATCCAGGCTGAACTCGGCAACTCGAGTATCACACGTTATGCAAAGAGGGGGACACCCCAGGGAAGGGTATTATCTCCATTGCTATGGCTTATTACTTTGAACGCCATACTGGTGACTCTTAACCGGGGAGGGGTCAAGGTGGTTGCGTACGCCGATGACATCATCATTATGGTGACAGGGCCGTTCCTAGATACAATCAGTGACATCTTGGAGGGTGCTCTGAGGACTCTGAGCAGCTGGGCCGCTCGATGCGGGCTGGAGATTAATGCTACCAAAACAGAGCTGCTACTATTTATAAGAAAGTACAAGGTTCCCCCATTTCGACTGCCAAAGCTCAACGGTAGCGAGCTCAGGCTATCCTCAGAAGCTAAATATCTTGGAGTCATATTGGACACCAAACTTAGCTGGAAAACTAATATACATGATATACATATACTGCCCCGCGTTCGCTCGTATCAGGTTTGTGACGTTTGACACTGATGTGCTAAGAAGCGACCACCTTGGCTCCTTAGCACCCCAGGATCTATCAAGGTTTCTTCGGAAGTCGGGTAGATTTAAAGCAGGCTGAGGCTGCTTTTGTCGGCCCTGAGCCTGTTCTGCCACTCCCATCTGCGGCCATCAAAGCCACTGTTAACGAATGGGTCACTATGATCCAGGAGCGAGCATGGCAGGCTGAAAGCGGCTGCAGGTGGACGAAACTTATGCTTCCCACCATATCCGACAAATGCTCACAGTTTCTTCTGTCACTAGGCAGAGGGGGCTGCAGGCAGATGGTCGGGTTAATGACGGGCCATTTTCTATGGGCTAAGCACACGGAAATGGTAGGCATATCTGACAGTGCCCTATGTCCTGCCTGTGGGGAGGACGTTGAGACGGCGGAACACTTCCTGTGTCTCTGCCCCGCGTTAGCTTCCTTCTTTAAATTTCGGAATTCTAAAGCGTTTGGCGGATTCTCCTCTTTTGCAACATAATTGACATTGGTTTTTTCTAACGACGTCAATGTTGAACGGGCGTAGTGTGCGGTAGCTAAATCGGGCCAAAATATTGTCGAAACATATTTTTTGTAGAATGGTATGAGACGACGCACAGTGTCGCGATCCCATATAAGCCGTGGCCAAAAATACTTAGCGTTGTCCTATCTCGATGAAACTTGGTGAGATCGTTTTCGTGGTAGAAATTAAGACATTTGCAAAAAATCATTTAAATTAGACCACTGCCACGCCCACCCCCTTACGAAAGAAACTTTAATATTGAAATAACTTGCTTAATATTGGTGATAGAATTATGAAATTTTGTATTTGTGCTTAGAATAATGACCTAAAAGCTCACACTAAAAATGGACGGTCTGCCATGCCCACTTTCAAAAATATTCGCATTTTACTACAACTACAACTGTATTTTTAGAAGGCTGTTTACAATACCGTTCTACGATGTGATTTTAATTTTTAAGCTTTCTAAAACCTTAAAAGTGGGCGTGGCAGCTGGAGCATATTTATTAAGTGGCCAAAACTTTTCCTTAATGAATTCGTGTATTAATTTTTTCAGCTTGTGATACCATATTTTGGTATAAATGTTTAGATTTTTATAGTGGGCGTGGCATTATGCCTACTTTTGATGATACGAACAAAGTGCCTACCTTGTCTTTAACTCACCATTGTAGCAGCTGTTTTGCCGCTGTTTCATTGCGCATTCAAGCCACACTTCGAAAAAATCACAATTTTTGACTGTAGGTGCCACTACAAAAAGTAAATTTTTAGATGGGGACGCAGGCCGACGCAGCTAATTTTTATTTGAAAGGTCGTACTCGTGTCTTTGTTTTGCAATAATCACTGGAGAGATGCATTGAGACGTTTTCTTTTTATCGTCTCCCAAAGTTAGCGATTTTTCTCACTTTTCGTGAGACAGGCCGGGTTTTTTTAAAGCAACGTAACTTCGCATATGCTGATCAAAACAAAACAAAAACGTAGTGCCTACTTGCCCTTACTCTATATTTTTCTTACGTATGTAATTTGTATCCATACGTAGTACCTGTAAGCTAAAAATGCTACTTACATTTAGCATGAAAATAGTGAGTTGCTCTGGCGAAAATGTCTTCCAAAAAAAGGCTCAACTTTGTGGATGGCTCCTGCTTACATTTATTATTTGTTTTAAGAAATATTTTGGATTTGTCTTATTGGGAGTATTATCTCAACATATATGTAAAAAAATATTATGTTTGCAACATCCACTTTTTGTATTTTTGGCCACACTCGCGACACTGTGCGACGGTTTATACACTATTTTTGTATATCTCAGCGGATATAGTGCCCTTTGTAAAGAAAGGAGAAATTCTGAGGCCGCAAGAACAAATAGCCTGCCAGATAAGGACTTTTTCGCCAACTTTCTCGCCACCCTGCTGCTTTGTGTAAAATTGGGGACCTGGTAATGTTCTTGAGTCCATTTTAATGTAAGTTTCGTCGTCCATCACAAAACACTCAACAACATTCTGATGTAAGCGATCGTACAATTTTCGAAGCCTTGTTTTCCCCACTTTCACTTGTCTTTCAGTTTTTTTGGGTACCTTTTGTTTTTTGTAAGTTTTTATGTTATGCCTTTGCTTCACTCTTTGAATCATAGCTCCTCTTGTTCTAGCTTTTTTTGCTTAATCTCGTACAGACATTGAATTGTTTTTTTCTTATTCACTTCTTTTTTAAGTATCGGGTCACTTGGACATTTTTTCTTCCGCTTTTTGGCAAATCTTTGAGAGAACAAGTATCTCCAAATTTGATAATTATATTTTTTACACTATTGGCACTGACTTTGTATCGATTGGCCAACTGTCTGTACGAAAAACCCCTTTTAGTGCAGTAATTGTGCACAATTTGGTTACGCACGTGCTCTTCGATTCGTCACATCGGGAAAACTGTACTACGAGTAGCAGAGAAAACAAAGACAATAAAAGCACAAATTATCATGCTTTCTAACGGTACATTCCGCATTGCGATCAAACATCTACACTAAGAGAAATATTGAATTAAAAGTGTACAGTTTATTTTCGGTACAGTCCTTAGTAGGGAAGGGTTGGGGACTACAAGTCTTCCTGCACGAATTTCCTGGATTCTTTAATGAAACTCAGGAGATCGCGCAATGTAAGAGAATGGACCTTGTCCATCCTCGTAACATGTTGTCTACCACCTCCAGACCAGATGCGCAAGTTGGATCGATGATGCCCATTGTGGCTATATCTTGGCCCCATAGATTGTTTCTTGTGCTTAGTCCGACAATCCGGCGAAGACCTTTCCTTCCTAAATTCAGAAGGAATACCCCTGCCTTTCTGCTCTGGTCTAACACAAAAGACTTGACAGTCTTACAGCTTCCCAATCTAGACCAAAGCTCCCTATGTAAGCTGTTTACATAGGATTTGATGCAGCCAGGGTGCTTGCTAAACTGGTGCCGTTTATTGGTTCTGGTCCCAAGGGTGTGCCCCCTGATCCACAATCAGCAAATTTATCGGCAGTTTCGTTACCTTGAACACCGCAGTGTCTAGGAACCCAGTTAAGTTGTAGCAACGAACATGAAGTAATATACTTAGAAGGCGCATCTCATACAAGCAAACGCGTTCTATGGCGGGAGGTGAAGACGATGTGTTGTTGTTGTTGTTGTTGCGCTGGCGAAAAGCGGAAATTGTAAAACAATTTCAATTTTCTGGCTGGCTTTTGTTCTTCTTCTATAAGCCTGCAGGGCGTGGCATATTGCCCCCGAACTCACTGCCGACTGTAGTGTGCGCAAAATCATAGAAAAGAAAAAAATATGGTTGGCACGGCGACTTATATGATCGCCCACATATAATGCTTGCGTAAAAGAACTAAAATAAGAAAATCTAGGATTTTAAATTTACTGTCCCAGTATTCGTCACTGAACCATTTTGAAGAAAAAATTCTTGCATTAGTCGCAGATACTTATGTACATATCGCTCCTTCGCTGCAAGAACGTCATAACTCAAAACTACATCATTCCGAGAAAATTCAATTTAAAGTTTACCATTTCAAGGCGGTTCAAGGTATCAAAAAATGTTTCATGTCTTCTTGTGAGCAAAGTATTGAATATTTTACAAAGTGGTTTTGACAGATAAAAGATCATATGCAGATACACACAGGGTTGCCATAAACTGAAACTTTTTTTTTTGAGTTATGACGTTCTTGCAGCGAAGGAGCGATATATGCCTCAATACCAAGTTTTAGGGTCAACCCCTCCCAAATATTTGTACCTTGCAAAAATTTTAGATACCAAAAATTTTTTCAACTGGCATTCGACTTGAAAGTTGTGGACATAAGGACCCCTCAAAATGAAATCGTACGTGCGTCACTGTGCCAGTTGATAAACATGACGATGAACGCTGCTTTTGTTGTCGGGGCGAGTAGCATTAATATTATTGGCAAACTAACAGTCGGCGGTATACTGTTTATTGCGCTGTGCCATGTAGGCGGGAATAGCGTGGATGTTGTTGCCTGTTGTTGTTGTTACTTTTGTTTTAATTTATCCTTTCTAAAATGCATAAGTTTTTATTGGCCAGAAATTATTTTTAATTTTTTGTTTTTCAATCCTACTTTTTATACAACCCACAGGCAGGGTTTTCGTAGGATTGGTAAAATAAGAAAATCTATTATTGTAACTTTATGCTCACAGCATTCGCCATGGAACCATTCAAGTGTAGAAAATTTACACTATTCTTAAACGTAGGCATACCTTAATAACAGTTTTTTAAGTTTCTGCTTCGAAAACTATCAGGACCTGGCGGCTGGCTCTGCTTTGCAGACAGTTTCGTCTGATGTCAAACTTTTATTCTCAATCAAAAAAACAATTTTCGAAAAAATGGCTCTGGCGACCATAGGTTCGATATGTTGTTAAACATTATATGAAAAATATATTTAAAAAATTTGGTGATTGCACCAAAGTTTTAACTTGATAAAAACAATTTTTTTTAATTTAAAAAATTTTGAGGTTATATTAACTTTTGAGTTCCAACGATTTTTCTGATAATGTGTCTAAGTGATATATATAATATATCTTACTCTCATCTAAATCGGATGACTACTTAGAAAGTTATTAACTTTTGTTTTTATTTACTGTATTAATTAAGATAAGGATATCAGGGAATCTAAGCGCAGGAATTTCAGAAATGTGAATATATAGAAAAAACCTCGGAGGCATCTAGACTCTATTAACTCTACTAACCTCAGGAAGAGCAACGGGGAGTTTACCGAGAGTGAGGAGGAGAAGGCCAAGCTACTCCTAAATACTTCCCGCGGTCTGTTGCTTGGAGAGGAACGGGGCAGACTGAAGTACTTTGCAGAATCTCTAGAAGGGACTGGTTAGTGGCAAAGGAAATCTGCACGGAGGAGAGATTGCGGTGAGCGGTGTACACCTTCAAACCACTAAAATCTCCTGGATCCGTTGGAATTTTTCCGGCCCTACTACAGAAGGGTATGGACGTCATCAAACGTAATCTCCTGAGAATAGCAAGAGCCAGTCTGGCGCTGGGGAGCCTGGAGAAGGGGAAAGGTGGTCTTTCTACCGAAGGTCGGGAAAAAGGATCCCCTTCACCCAAAATCCTTCAGACCGATTTGCCAGCCGATTTGTAATAAAAGTATGAAATTCTTCCGTGCAAAGCCGGGGATAACTGGTAGTATTTCTTATACTTATTCCAGGAATTTAGTGAAATTTGGGAAGTTCAAAAAAGTTTAAAAAACATTGTGTTTTAAATGGAATTCATTTCTTAACTTGAAGTCAAAAAAACAAAACCTTAACTCAAAGAATAATAAAACTTAAAATGAAATGTAAAAAATTAACTTCTTATTACAGTAAATAACTAAAATTTGCTCCAAGTTTTCTACGGTCAGCATATGCCATGCCGTACACCAGTTCGCGGAGTACGAAAACGTTCATTATTCTTGTATGCTGGGCATTTCTGACCCAAAAAAATAGCTTAGTGAGCCAAACTACAACACCCTCAATAATGATCGTGAGAACATCATTCTCGGAAAAACAAAAGTCTGGGCTTGTCCAAATTGGCCCCCCACCCCTCCCAACCCCTTTACACACAGGAACATATCAACCTCACTCTTGTTCGTTTGCATAGAAGAACATATGTAAGTCTATATGAATATGTTTATAAACATACTTACGCCAAATACGGCTAAAAATGAAAAAAAAAACATGGCAAAATATGCAAAAAGTATGCAAAATATGCAAAATATCCAAACATATGCAAATATGCAGTGCATATGTTAGCTCATTCTTAATATTTTTCAATAAAAATAGTTTCTGTCTTGGTCTCGTTCAAATCCGATGCTCCAAAAAAATATGCACTTGCATATAATTCCGATCCGTAGTGATTATACTCGATGGTTTGAAGCTCATCGAAGATGTTATTGTTTCGCAGTTATTAGGATCAGAACTGCCAGGAAAGTGCGTACTAACAATCGCCTCTAATGATTCCTGACAGTCGTTCGTCCAGTTCCCGTCGTTTTTCCGGATAACGCCAGGCACAGACGGCTGTTTCGACAATAGTTTCATGAGTCTAGCCACTTCAGTGACTCTTTCCATATCATCACAGAAGTTCTTCCAGGAACTTTCTTGGCCTTGCGAATTTCGTTTTTAAATTGTCTTAGCGCATCTTTGTATTCTCTCCAGCATTCTTCGCAGTCACCCTGTTTGGCCAACTTTAAGATCTCCCGTACGTAACGTCTTAACGCACCCAGCTCCTTGTTCCACCAAGGCGGCCTAGGCCGTCGTTTTACACGGGTTGGAGGACACGCCAAATGATACGCTTTGATAAGAGAAGTTGTGAGAAAGGCTCTCCTCGAGTTTAGTTACGGAGTTTATGTTAACTGATTCCGCCAACGCCCTGCCAAGTGTTCCTCTGTACAGATCCCAGTTTGTATTTCTGGGGTTTCCTACATTTGAATTGACGCTCTTGGGGGCGAAGATGGTAACAAAACATAGATATTTGTGATCAGAGAATGAGGGGGTGTCAAGCACCCTCCATTCTTCAATCAAGGTATCTACGCCTGAGTATAGAGTTATGTTTAGAACGTTCTTCGAGGTGGGTCCAATATAAGTTGGTTCCTCTCCCCGATTAGCTATGTTGCTACGTATTACAAATTTAAATAGAGACTCACCTATAGTGGTGGTGTGCATTTGCGTCCGCCCCAACGATCAAAGTCTGCCTCCTTCTACTGGCTTCGTCCGCCAGTTTTTGGAGTTCCGGCGGTGGCGCTTCTCTGTGGTGCGCCATGTAGCAGGACGCAAGGAGTATACAGTCATCCTTGCCGCCCTCTACACCCACGACAGTTAGGTCATCTGAGGAGAAATTGGTAAGTAAGTAAGAACGAATACTTTTCCTTACAAGTAGAACTGCTCTTACCTTGTTGGTGGCACTCGGGATGTATGTGTATAGGTTTTGCGACTTAAGTCCAGAAACCACGTTTCCCGAGGCTATCCATTGTTCCTGGACTAAGGCCGCATCGTAGCCATTCTCTTCTAAATTGAGGAGAAGCTCGGCTGAGGCAATTTTCTACGGTGAAGATTGATTTGAAGGACATTTACCATCTGCCTCCGGGACCTTCTCGGGGTTGGCTATTGCTGCCAATCCACCCTCCACCTGTTCACTTCTGAGGGAGAGGGAGGTTTCCAGGATTTCTTCGATCCCTAGGTCAGCCTCCACCTCCCCCACCTTAAGTGTGTTTTGGTTGTTGTCGGTCGGATGGCGTTTTTTGAGGCGAAGGTACACACTCCCTATTGCCCACGTCATCCTTCCGAACCGCGGGTATAAAATGTTCTCGGCCGACTTGTTGATCTGGAGGATGTAACTCTGCCCGGCGTTTGCAGCCGCCGGCTTTGAAACATGTAACACCTTCCAGTCATCCGTCGGCACATCAGGATTTTTTCACTGTAGGTATCAGGACCTTCGTTTTGGGCAAAGACGGGATGTTGCTTCGATCCACCACTTCGAGAGACGCCCCGCCCCAGAGGCGTTTGAGCGTTTTAACTGCTCCTTTAACCCATACCAAGATCGGATCATCGTTGCATTTGATAATTTTTACGCCGGTAAACCATCCGGAGCCATCGAATGATGGCATCGCCGCCTTCGGTTCGGTTTTCATTTTGGCGAACATGGCTTCCAGCAGTTTCATTTCTACTGTCAGCCAGTGCTCTTGCGACATTTGACTCAGCGGGTTACTGCGGTCAATGAGAGGCACGATCAGATGTCGTTTAGCCACCACATTGGCCGCAGCACAGGTTGGACATGCCCTCAAGACGACCCCAGATCCTGACCGCGGCTTTGTACTGAGCTTTCGCTTTCAGCCCCTCCTTACTCGGCTTCTTCCTAGGCCCATTCTTCCTAGCAAAGTTAGCACCTTGGAAGCAACCAGGAGAGCGCAGAAGCGCGTCCTCTTCACAGGTTTTTATGCTGTCGGCGCTATCTGAGTCCGAGTCGTTGGCAGTAGCATTACAACTGCTGTTTGGGCTGATATCCCAGCCCGCTCCGTTTCACTGTCGACCTCCATTTGGTGATTATGATTCGGGGGAGCCCCTAGCGTTTTATGCCTTCCGCCAGGCACCACTTAGCATGATTCGAATATGGCTTCACATGCCGCCCTTCTAAGGACCGCACATCAAGCAATACTCCATAGAGCGCCATGTGGAGTCATACTCCAATCTCAGCTAGACATCCACCCTCTCACTCCGGCTCGGTTACAAGTGGCCAGCAGTTGAGAGAGTGAATGTCCATTGCCCGGTCGGCATCCCTCAGGAGGGTACAGCTAAGTGGGTTTTGCCGACCATTTTGCGTTTAAACATGAAACTGAGTTAAACTCGCACTGAAAAAATGGCCCTAAGATTAACTGTGCATAGGTACATATGTGGGAATAGAGGCTTGAAGACATCCCGCACTAGACGTAGCTACGGACGTCTTATAAGGGACCCTGGAACTGAACGAGGGTTAATCAATACTTGACGATGCGTTGGACAGTAACGGATACCTTTTTTTGAAACATAAGGAGACACAATATGAGTCAAGACGGTCAGACGTGCTTAACAGCGGCATTTTTAATAAACATATTGTTACGAAAATGACTAGTTCGTATCTGATTGTGCTTGAAAATAAAACTACTTCAGTTATTCAGCGCAAACGCAGACAAAAATCAACAATCACTTTATTTACAATTTTACACTTGTTACTACTTTACTACTATTGCATGTTTCCCCTTTGCTTGCTCAACACAGACAGACCCCTGTTGCGCCGCGCAGCGCTGCTTATATACCAGTTTTCTTATCGCGCCGAAGTTTCTTGCAACTTCCAATTGGAACACGCTCGACCATTCTCGCACAGTCCATTCGTTCGCGAACCATCCTTGCCATATCTTCATAACACCAAGCGAATTATATAACACCAAGCGAATTCGCCGTGCTTCAAAGTGCATGCCTAAAAGTATGCTTGGAAAAGCATTCAGCATTCATAGTACAGTGTGGGCCAACACAAAATGCCTCCTCGTAGCACTGCCCACCACTTAGACTTGTTCGTCCCGAACAAGTGCCGAGGCTCCGCCGGGGGAAGATGCCAGGCGCTCCAAATGGACTACTTTCAACCTGGCGTTTCTGTTGCAGCAGCGTTGAATCCTGTACACCACGTCATTAATCCTGGTCACGACCTTGTACGGTCCTTCCCATGACGTTTGAAGTTTTGGAGACAAACCTTCCTTCCGCTGCGGGTTGTTGAGCATTACCACATCGCCTTCTTGGAACCCTTCTGGGTTAGCCCGTAGACCATAGCTGGCGTTTAACCTGTTTCCGACTAGTTGAGTGCGACTCCGCGATTTTCTCATCGGCCCTTTCGCAGCCGAACACCGATCGCAGCCTCTGATCCACTCAGCGACAGACTCCTGGCATCCTACCCAATAGAAGCGCCTTCTTATCTTGGCGACAGTTCTTGCGATGCCTAGGTGCCCTCCACTGGAGTCGTTATGGTTTGCTTTGATGACATCGTCGATCCGACCTTTCGGGACCACAATTAGGGATTTTCTGGTCCTGCTATCCCTGCTCTCCCACTCGCGGTATAGGCAGCCGTCTTTCAGACGTAGACTTTGCCATTGCGCCCAGTAAGCCTTCGCGATCGGGCTCTCACCAGCCATCTCCTGCCAGTCCGGCCGTACTCTCCGCGCTTTGCCTTTGATGATCTTTGCGAGATCCGTATCCTCGCGCTGGTCCTTCTGTAGCCTTCCCGCAGGCCAATCTTCCTCTTGTAGAACTCTTACCGACCGAACATCCACGATTTGTCCCTTGTTTTCGGCTTGCGAATCATGCCTGCGCTCGGTTTTGCAAGAATGGAGTGGCCGAGCGTCAGCACATCTTGGCGACGTCTGTTGTCCGGAACGCTTCTCCCGCAGATGACAATCTCGTGATATGTGGCCTTGCTTGCCACATCGCCAGCAACTGACTCTGGATGAAACAGCCCGCGGCCTCGCTGGTGCCCCTGAGCTCACTGTCTGGCTTTGCGTGACACGACCAGATTGGGCTCGGCTCCTTTCCGCAGATGAATGTCGAAAACTTCCCCTCCAGACCGCCTCATACGTCAATGCGCTTGTCACCGTCTCACGGAATGTCGGCTTCATCATCATCAATGTACTGCGACGTGTCTCCGGGTCATGAAGACCTTCAATAAACGCCTCAATCTTCAGCCTTTCCAAACCTTCTATGCTGAATTCTGGGTAGGACAGTGGTACCAGCCGCTCGATATCTGCCGCATACGTCTGCAGCGCCTCGTTGGCTCTTTGTCTACGGCTCTTCAGCTCGCAATAATACAGCATTTTGTTGTGCTCGTCACTGTATCTGGCTGCCAGTGCCCTTATGACGGTGTCGTAATCACCTCTCAAACCTTCCGGAACGGTTTTTATTACCTCAGCCGCAGGACCTCTTAGAGCCAGTATCAGCCTCCGACCTTTCCTAACATCGGTCCACTGACTCTCCAAAGCAGCCATATCGAATTGTAGTTTGAATGTGTCGAACGACGTAGTACCATCATAAGTAGGCACTTCTATGGCAAAACTTTCCTGAACTGGCGGCAACCATTCCCGCGGCTGTACCTCTTTAAGCCGCTCCTCCAGACTGTCAACTCGTTTGTGCAGGGAATCATCCAGGTCGTCAACCCGTTTGTCCCAATTGTCCATTCGCGTCTCGAGATGCTCAACTTTCACGTTCAGGCTATCGGAAATTTCCTCCACCTTCTGCTCTATGCGCGCAGAATTTTCCGCCATCTCTCGGTTCGCACTTTCGACTTTGGCCGAAATTTCCTGATTCGTAGTTTCTAGTTTCGCTGCCATTTGCGCTGACATTTCGCGATTTTCACGGTTGGAAGCCTCGAACATGCCTTTCATCGCAACCATTTCTCGGTTCGCAGTTTCGACTTTGGCCGAAATTTCCTGATTTGTAGTTTCTAGTTTCGCTGCCATTTGCGCTGACATTTCGCGATTTTCACGGTTGGAAGTCTCGAACATGCCTTTCATCGCAACCATTAGCTGGCTCATGTCTAATGCTTGTAGTGGCGCAGCCGCGGCAGCCGTACTTTGCAGCGATGCAGGCGATTCCTCCACCTTGGCCGACGAATCTAGCTCCTGCGTCCCGAACTCGTGCGCAGTCCAATCGACGCCTCGTGCCTCACACGCCTCTCGCAAGCGCAGCTGCAACTCCACCTTTCCACCAGCAGTCGGCAAATTCCAGGCAGCCAGCTCCTTCTTCAGCTGGTCCACCTTCAGTTGCTCGAGTTTAACCATGTCTGCGTTTTACAATTTTGATTTATTTCCAGTAGCACAATCCCACTTCTGACACCAAATGTTACGAAAATGACTAGTTCGTATCTGATTGTGCTTGAAAATAAAACTACTTCAGTTATTCAGCGCAAACGCAGACAAAAATCAACAATCACTTTATTTACAATTTTACACTTGTTACTACTTTACTACTATTGCATGTTTCCCCTTTGCTTGCTCAACACAGACAGACCCCTGTTGCGCCGCGCAGCGCTGCTTATATACCAGTTTTCTTATCGCGCCGAAGTTTCTTGCAACTTCCAATTGGAACACGCTCGACCATTCTCGCACAGTCCATTCGTTCGCGAACCATCCTTGCCATATCTTCATAACACCAAGCGAATTATATAACACCAAGCGAATTCGCCGTGCTTCAAAGTGCATGCCTAAAAGTATGCTTGGAAAAGCATTCAGCATTCATAGTACAGTGTGGGCCAACACAAAATGCCTCCTCGTAGCAATATTGAATTGTCTATATTAATCGTTTGTGCTTTTTAATTAAAACCAACAAAGAATATTGTTCACATAAGCATATTATATAACATACGCATTGATTCATACTTCGTTACTTTTAATTACAGAATTTGTTAGATGAACATGCCCAAAGTTTTGCTAGCAAATGGATTGCTCGGATTTTATATTTATTTGAATACTTTTTGGATAATATTGAACAAGAACATATTTTGGCTACATTGTCGTTGATGGGAACTGTTGCGTTCATGTTTGCGATTGGCTATGTCATGGTCTATTTTGTTCGAGCGGAAGAAGAAAACTTAAAAGCTAAAGGGCATCTGAATCCCAGTAAAAGTTGCTGTAAGTAACAAAACAAGTAACACGTTTTTTGTAGTCAATAAAAAACTTGTTACTTGTGCATCAGTACATATTATCACATCACATATTTTGTGTAGTGGAAAAGAATTAAATGTTTAGCCACTGACATACGTATATGTAAGCCAAACATAGTGCGTCGCACGATGTGATAAAAAATGGAAAATAATATTTTCGTATAATAATTTGTTTTAAAACTTTTCATTTCAGTAAAACAAAGCCGTTATATTCCGGAGTTAAAGTTACACGAACTACGAGCAGAAAAGTATAATGGCATGGTCCGACTACTGAAACCAGGGTGTCGAACAATAATTTTAATAACAGACTTACAAACCCGTCCTAAGTTGATTCCACCCTTTCATAAAGCCGTGTGGCCTTATCGAAAATCCAAAACTTTAATATTTGGCCATATGCTTATAGAAAAAGGGCTGTTTTGGTATTCTGAGTTACTGCGTTTATCGCTTTGCGAATCAAAGAGCTTGCAAATCAACCAGAGAAATTGTGTTGGCACAGTGATCGCACTGAATGGTCATAGAAAATACTTTTGCATGTATCACGCGAAACATCCGGAAACGACTCGAGGTGCAAAGGTAATATAAAACAAACCTTTCGTTTATTGGAATTATAGTTTTATCGAATTTAACAATACACATTATAACACTTTAGATTGAATTCAGCTGGCAACTTCTTCGGCATTTGTTGCCGAACTTAGAATTTTCTTTTAACACCGTTTTCTATTGCCTTGAACTTTTACATTGGAAAATAATGTTGCCGTAAATTTGTGGCAATTTTGTTTCAAATCAATCGAAATACGTTACCGCCAAAAACGAATGTCGATCGAATAGAAATGAGAGAACTGTCAAAAATCACTCAAAAATTATCCGCGCTTCTTTGCATATCGTTCCCCAATCAACAAACGAAATATTGAAGAAAGAAAATTGCCCGAAAATATGGAGAAGGTCCATTTTCTTCTTCTTAAACTCAGATAAAATTTCATGCTTGTACTCGTCTTCAGTTTTTTTAGCTGAGCAATGATGAATCAGTCTGTCAGTCAGAATAAAATATTATAGGTATATATAGGTACACGCCATTCAAAATATTATATAGGCGTGAAACTAGAGGTCATTCAAGCAACAAGGTATACTCTATTTTTCATTTTCTGTTCCGTTTTCCTTTTAAAATTTGAAGGACACACATTTCAAAGATTTTTTTTAATGTTTGTCGTTGTGCAATATAGGAAAATATGGGTATCGAATGAAAGAGGGAAATTTTCGCCTTTTCCCTAAATTTATATATAAGTTATTTTATTTCAAGTATTCATATGAATTTGCCGTATTACAAGATTCTTTAAATACAAGTTCCTTTATTTTTACTTTATCTGGAGCTTAGCTCCGTTCTTATTCAGCTACCTTAGTGAACTAACTGACACCAAACCTTAAGCCTACCCTAAAGCCCTACTCCGTGCGCGCCGTATCGTTTCGCTGATCTTGCAGCTCGTGCAAGACTCGAACGATCGATCGACCATCAGCAGCAATGTCCACGATTCGCTGATCTTGCAACCCGTGCAAGAATCGAACGATCGATGGCCAGCAGCATTGTTTGAATCCGCTGACGGCAGCTACCGCGAAGTAGCTGGGTCGGTGGCCTGCGCTGGCGACGACGACAGCAGCGTTGTTTGCTTGCGCAACGATGTAGCGGGCTGCAGAGTCGCTGGTTTAAGTTGTGGCGGCGGGCTGCGACGTCGTCGGGTTAACTTATATATTGGTACGAAAATCCAAGTTCGTTTTGATTGTGTTTGAAAATAAAACAACTTCAATTACTCAGGGCAAACGCAGTCAGAAACCAACAATCACTTTATTTACAGATTTACACTTTGCTTGTATCTACACTTGTTACCGCTTTGCTTATTCAACTCAGACTCGACCCGTTGCGCTGCACACTGCTGCTTTTTAACTAGTTTTCTTTTCGCGCCGAAGTTTCTTGCACATTCCAGTTTCACTTTCCATCTCGACTGTTCTAGCACAGCTCATCACCTTTCGCGAACCATCCTCGCCATATTATAGCAAGGGAATTATAGCAAGTTTGCCGTACTCCAACGGGCATGCCTAAAAGTATGCTTGGAAAAGCATTCATGCACAGCACAGAGTGCCTAATTGTTTCAATATGTTTACAATCTTAGTCTGTAGTTTTTTGCCTATAAAATTAGATAGAAAAATACAATTTTTTCATATTCAATGTCATACTATATACCTATTACTAATATATTTTTGTCCTAAACGCGACAAAATTAAATGTGTGTCCTTAAATTTGTACAGTCCTTTTAAAAGCACATCTGGTCAGAGAATGAAACACTGAGTATGCCATATTACTATGAATGATCTCTATTTTCACGCCTATATAATATTTTGATTGGTCAAAAGTACTGTCGCACGGTGTAACATGACGTTGTTTTTTGCGCCACAATTATTCAAAAACCGCCTAACTGAACTAGAAGCAACTGAAGTAAGCACCAACCGTTTTCTTATATGTGGAAATAGGCTATATGCGATTTGCCACGCTCACTGTAACAACAAACAAAATTATGGTATTCTTTTGTAAGGCGTAGTAGTAGTGAGTATCAAACGATACAACGTTTCATAAGTTATATAAGGTTGCTCACGCCCATTATCACTAAAGTGGGTTATTTGGCTATTATATTTTTAAAAGGCAATATAGATATCAAACGATTTTGTGTGTCATTCAAGCAAGCATGAGCTTTTCGAGTTTGCCAACGCACACCTGAATTGCACGTTAATAATAAAACTCAACTATAGATTATTTCAGAGCGATCTTGGGACAAGATCGGTTAATCACGCGTATATCACTTTTACTACGCTAATAAGAATCGGCTATATGTAATATGTTTCTATAAAGCAATATGAATGATTAAATGATTCTGCGAGTGCACAAAAAGTCATGCAATTTCGTTTTTTCTTTTGAAATTTACCCAATTACTTTCAATATTAGTATCCTGCTTGCATGCATTCCCCGGTTATAAGCAACCGCACAAAGATGGCTCTAGTACATACTCGTACACTGTTACGAAAATTAGTTCTGCAGGCGTATTCGTGTCTCTGGAGTGTGCTTTAAAAAAACACACTACAATTCTTTACGTTCTTTACAGTTTAAAACTTGCAGTCACTTTATTTAAAATTTTACACTTTACTCTCTAGACTTGTTACTTATTGCTCTACTCCGTGTTGCTTGAGTAGAGCAATTTTCTGAAACCAAACTCTTATCTCTGCGCTGTACCCGGCTGCCTTTCATACCTGCCGATCGCACTCGCACATTCTAATTAGTTTCTAAATTTCCAGTATCATCGCAAGTCATTTCTGCGAATGTTCTAGCAAAATTACCACGCGCCTAAAAGTTTGCCAACGCGGATGTCGTAACCTAGTTCTCCTTCCTTTATAGTGACGGCGACCACTATCGTCACAGTGCCTTCCACTTAATCCAGCGCCGTGGGGAGACGCCAGGCGTTCTAAATAGACACCCTTTATCCGTTGAATTCTGTATACCACGTCATTGATCCTGGTTATGACCTTGTATGGTCTTTCACATGATGTTTGAAGATTTGGATATTGCTGTAATGTTATACATATTACGTATTTCGTGACACTTAACTGTGCGAAATTCGTAGAGGCAGTTGATCATCGCTTAAAGGCCTCACGAGGCTCAGTAGTCGCACTTCCTAGGGTTAAGTAATAGTTAATAGTCATATCCAATTGTATAAAAAGCTAAAGACAACGACTACTGTGCTCTTTATTTATAGAGAATGGTGAAAATGACAAACCATCTTTTAAGAAGGGCAGATGATCCTGAAGTCGGTACTTTTTTCGAAATGGAAGATTCCGAGGATTCCGAAACTGAACCGAAATTACTTTTGGAAGAGAATTTGCTAGATGGTCTAAGCATTTGGTTAGATCGATTGTTTGAAGGTACTACTCATAGGTATTATATAAATTATTGGCCGGATTTTCCTACGAAGTAATTACATGTACTAATTTGTGGGAATAAAGAAATTAAAATTTAACCATGAATTTGTTTTCAATTTAATTTAAAACGTGCAACATGCTGCGAAGTTGTGTGGGCTTCCAGCATAACATGGCTTGAGTGTTTATGGCAAAGTTAATTCTCCTGGTTTCATATGTACTTTCAAGTCGTGAAGTGAACCACATGCGTTCTAAAATGAGGCGTTTGTTTTTATTTGAAAGTACTTATACTTGTAAAGCTTAACTAACCCCAAAGTTGCCTGAGGGCAACTTCGTCTGTTTGTAACTCAATAGCATACGCTTTAAGTAATGACTTATCACTTATTTAAGCAAGTATCATCAGGTTAATATTTTCAGAATTGGAATCAAAGCAAAACATGCAAAAAGTACCGTTATCCTGAAAGTTATTGTGAATTCTATGCAGCGGGATCGTCATACTTCAGTCAAATGTAAAAGGGAGTCGTCTGACAGAAGTATTTTGTTTAAAATAATATTCAAATTAAAATACAAAGTGTTTACAAAAATCGTTTGTACAAAAATCAGCAAACAATATTTGGAAAGTAAGTTTATGTTATTTGTGTTCTACATAAATTGAAAACCTTTCGAGACTCACAAGTTGCGTGTGAGCAACTTTGGGTAAAAGTGGTACCAAAAAATGTTCTCTTACCTATGAAAAACAGGAGAAAGGCTTGTCTAAGGATGAAATAAACACATTTTAGAGTTTGATTGGAATGTTTCGACCGATGAGGATAGTGAAAGTGACGAGGAGGATATATCGGGAGTATTGTAGCCTAATTTACAAGGAATAATAGACAGAGAAGAAAGCGTAGAAAATGATCTTCTGGAGGATGTTATTGAGAACGAAGATGAACTAACGACGGAAACATTTGAAACTGAAAACCTCGAAAAAATTGATTTGAAGTCTCTTAGATGGAGATCAAGGAATTTTGAAGCACCACAGAGTGTTGGACAGGTGATTCTACTTTGGATGTGGGCCGGATTAAATCTCCATTGGAGTATTTTACACAACTTTTTGATAATGAAGCCGTGGGTCTGATCAAGGATCAAACCAATTTGCCTTGAATTCAAATGCAGTGAAGAAGAAATAAGACGCTTTATTGGAGTTCTGCTATATCTGAGAGTTATAAAACTACCTCAATCCAAAATGGCATGGTGGGAAGATCTGAAGTTAACTGCTATATCGGACTCGTTGTCGCGAAAGAGGTTTGAAACAATTGAAATGGGCCTTCATTTTAACGACAAAAGCAAAGAACAAAAAAAAAACAAGAAAGGGTTTATGACAACCTTTTTAAGATACGCCCTTTATTAAATATTCTCAAGGAAAGGTTCAGCAAGCTACCCCAAGAAGAACACCAAAAAAAATAACGAACAAGTAATTACTTTTAAAGGTGAGTCTAAATATATGTAAATTTAAGTACAGTTGAATCTTGATTATCCGGGCCTCCATTAACCGGGAATATCTATTAACCGGGAGTGGTTGATTTTATACCTTTACTAACCGTAATTTACCTCTATTATACGTGAAGCACATGTACTTGTGTTTGTTTTTCCGTATAACACACATATACATATGTATTTTAAATAAATGTATTTTTTTAAATAGAATAAGACTTAATGATGAAAATGTACGTTTATAGAAGCAGTTTCACATGTGCTTATCAAAATCAAAAATAATAAAATTTATAAACCTTTATATGTAACCTCCTTTAACCGGGTTTTTAGATTATCCGTGGTGGGCCCGGTCGCTAGCCACCCGGATAATCGATGTTCAACTGTATATAAAAACCATGTTTAGACCACTTGAACTTTTTTCTATTGCAGGTCGATCACGTTTAACCCTTTCCTTCCCATGGTAGCCATATGGCTAATAATTAATAATAATAATTGACTGGCACGACAGTCCGCTTACGCGAGACTAAGGCCTAGCTTCCCGCAACTACCCGTGTTGTGCGTGTGAATTTGTACACGGGTTGGAGGGACCTACAGTTTAATGCCGGTTCCGAACGGCAGGTTGGGAGCTTTTTCATAAGCAATTTTTTTACTCTCAGAGGTTTGCCATTTCCAGCTGAGAGGACAGCCACCGAAAGAGAAAATGAGTTTTCCCGTTATTTTTTTTTTTTTTAGGTGTTATTACAGGCAGTATTTGAACCTGAGGTTGCTGCCTGCGACTCGCGGTCCAACGCACTAACCAACTGAGCCACGGCGGCTGCCGTGCCATATGGCTGCCAAATTCAAATTTGGAATTTCGATGTATAATTTTCGATTTTTCCCCATTCTATGAATTGTATGGCTTAAAAGAAACATTGTTCTGAGCTTTTTTAGCAAAATATGTAGTTTGTTTTTTTGGGAACATTGAAAATGGTTAACATTTGTTCAACGGCTCCCGCTCGACAGGGGAGCAGAATTAAATGCCAAAAATGTAATATTGCTCTATGTTTAACAAAGGATACCAAATAACTCTTAAATTCTAACAAATAACTCTTAAAACTTGTAAAACTTGGGAAATTTTGTTTTCATATAAAATATGTTTTAATTTTGCTTCATAAAAGCCCAGTGTAGTATGGCTACCACCTCCTCGCACCACCCACTGGAAAGTCGAAACCATTTTAAATATGATGCAAAATACTTTTAAATATGATGCAAAATACTTTTAAATACTTCTCTCGTTTCAAATAACCAACTTCCAATTTGTTTCTATGGCTATTTCATAATTCGGGAAGGAAAGGGTTAAAACAGTACAACTCAGCCAAACCCCATGGTATACGATTTTACGTTCTACCAAAGAAAATAAACATACAGAATGCGCATGTCATACAAGCAAAAATGTTGTATGGCGGGTTTCAACATTGGAACCCGCGCTCTGCTCGCACAGATCACGTATGTGGTGAGAGCGTTGCTTTACAAGCGAGAACGTAGTTTTATCTGTTGCTTTCTTTGGTTGCGCTCACTGCAGCGAGTCTGCGTTAGCACTCTGCTGCGGCGTGGGATGATTCGGAGATGAAGACGATGTGCTGTTGTTGTTATTGTTGCGCTGGCGAAAAGCTGAAATCGTAAAACTATTTCTATTTTCTGGCTGGCTTTTGTTCTTCTTCTATAAGCCTGCACGGCGTCGCATATTGCTCCTGAACTCATTGCCGACTGTAGTGTGCGCAAAATCATAGAAAAGGAAATAAAATATGGTTGGCATGGCGACTTATATGATCGCTATAAACAAAGTTCCTAAAGAATTTATCAAAAAAGTAGACCCAATATTTGATTGCATGAATAGGGCAATCGGATAAATGCTTTAGATCGGCTTTACAATTAAATAATGAGTCGTACAAAATTTATAAAGACTTTTTAAATTATTTGAAAGATGTTAAATGTATGGATGATAAATGTCTTTTTTAGAACAAAAATCTGTTTTTTAATCACTGATGAAATTAAGCAAAATCAATAAATACATACAATACATAAATTTTGTATAACAAATACGTTTTTTAACCAAGATAAACTAGAAAATACTTTTGCAATTTTGGGACAAAATTCAAATATCACTCGGTCAAGTGTAGCAACTAATTTCGAAGATACACAGGATTCTATGGATCAACTCCTTCATGCTGAGACGGACGAATCTGTCTTTTGTATTATTTTATTTCAGTTGTATGTACAAGGTGCAACCCAAAGTAAACAGGACTTTTATAAAATAAAGAAAACGGATGATTATTTTTGTATAATTCTTTTTATTTATTCAAAATACTCTCCTTCTGCTTCGATACAACGTTTTGCACGGTCCAAAAGCATTTGGAATGAGTGTTTTAGGTCATCGGCCGGCATCGCCTTCAGAATGTTGGTACAAGCCTTTGGATGTCCTCAACGTCCTTATAACGGTTTCCTTTCATCGGCAAATGCAACTGACCGAATAAGTAGAAGTCACAGGGAGCCATATCAGGCGAATACGGTGAATGATTGATGGTAAAAATGCGATTTTTGGTCAAATAATCGGTCGTAACTAGGGCTCTGTGAGCCGGTGCATTATCATGCAATAAACGCCAACTTCCTTCCTCGCGATATTCTGGCCGAATACGACGAATGCGATGCACCAAACGCTTCAAAACTTCAACATAAAACAAAGCGTTAATTGTTTTTCCCGGTGGAACAAACTCTCGATGAATTATTCCCTTTGAATCGTAGAAACAAATGAGATGAGTTTTGATTTTTGACTTCTCACGGCGGGTTTTTTTCGGATTTGGCTCATCTGGGTGCTTCCATTCGGCACTTTGACGCTTTGTTTCGGGATCATATTGAAAGCACCACGTTTCGTCACCGGTTACGATGTTGAACAAGAAATTTGGATCACGTCTGGCTTCCCGAACGATGTCTTTTGCGTGCTCAATTCTCTGCGCTTTTTGGTCGTCGGTTAAAGTGTGCGGAATGAAGCGAGAACACACTTTACGGAGACCCAAATGTTCGGTTAAAATGCGATCAATTGATGTTTTGGAGATGTTCAATTCCATTTCCATCAATTCCAATGATGATTTTGGCTGCATTTTGATAAAATCACGCACAGTTTTAATGGCATCGTCAGTAATCACAAATTTCGACTGGCCGACGTGTTCGTCGTCATTCAAGTCTTCACGACCATTCTTGAATCGATTCAACCACTCATTAACACGGCCACGGGATAAACAATCATCACCATAAACTTGCTTTAACAATTTAAACGTTTCGGTAAAAGTTTTACCAAGTTTAAAACAGAACTTAATATTAGCTCTTTGTTCGATCGACATTCTCGTACCAAAGTTAAAAACATACTGTCACATTGAGCGGGATATTTCGGCGTCTACTAGACCAAATGTCATGAAATTTAGACAGTATGTGAATGAAAGATGTACCTTTCCAACGCATGTTGGCGCCATAGATGGCGCCACCAGAAACGTCCCTATTGCAAAAGTCCTGTTTACTTTGGGACGCACCTTGTATGATTACGCAAAATATATTGTAGGTAAGAAATATGAAATTATTAATTAAATAATTAAAAAATTAATTGTGGCATCTGTGTTCAAAAACTAAGAAATGATGACGTTTTCACTGCGCTAAGTGAAACATGTTCCATAAAAATTATCAATCGATTACAGACTTTTGTTATAACCTATTTGCTGCTTCAGATTCCCTGATGAATGCTGTGACAGTAAATTAAAAAAAAGGAAGTTCCAAACGATGCAAAACATAAACAATAAAAAAACAACAAAAGAAGAGCTGTTTTATTGACCCGCAATAATTTTTAACTTCCGTTGTTTGGAGCTTCGTTTTTTTATGGCCCACATACAATGTTTGCGTAAAAGAACTAAAATAAGAAAATCTAGGATTTTCAATTTACTGTCACAGCATTCATCACTGAACCATTCGGGAGTAGAATTCTTGCATAAGTCGGATATATATGCCTTAATACCAATTTTTTCAGGCTCCGAATCAAAAATTTTGTGAAACACCAGAATGTGTTTTTTGTTTGCTTCCATAAGGAAATCCGAAGGAGCTAATAGGTTACCAAAGTCTGTAACCGATTGATAATTTTTATGGAAAATAAATATTTAACTTGGCGCAGTTAAAACTTCATCTTCCTTTCTAAAGTTTTGGAAACATTTGTCACAATTCAGTTTTGAGACAATTTTGATTTGATTGATAATGACAGTAAACATTCTGTTCAATATTGACGTCACATTTTTCTCGAACTGTGTTACAAAACCAATCGCCAACACAAAAAAGCATACACACTAAAACTACAACAACAAAAAGCATTGGCGTCGTTAAAAGACGATCATTGCGCTGGCTGATGTGTTGCTGTGAGAAATTTGCACAAAAAATGATTGAGAGACCAAAACAACCACCAGCACCTCAAAGTACTTCATGTATGTTTGTGGTGGCGTGTGCTTCAGTTCGGACAGTCAATGAGCGTAAACTGAAGCGCTTGCTCTTCTTGCACCGCTCCTTCCCTTTTGTGGCTTCCCCCCGCTCTATGAAGCTCGCAAACAAAAATTTGAATTTTTGAGCTCAGATGCGCCTTCTATACACTTCATATTCTTTGGTTCTACGTTGGTGAAGGGACCTGTCCATCTTACAAATTGGGTTTATCTTCGAATGTAGTCCTTTATTTTCTTTGCTTCTTTCTTTCTTTGCTTTTTTTCGACAATTGGTTCACATCCATACGCTTTCACATAGCCTTAAAAGAAATGGGTATATTCGGGACCGGTACTATCCGAAAAAATTGGATTGGGAATTCTGAATTTCTATCAGATTCGGAATTGAAAAAAAGGAAAGAGGGTCTTACGACAGTTAGTGTGAAATCAATTACAACTTATCCTGTGCGGTGGTTATATATAGCAGATCAACCAGTGTGATTTGCAGGCGTTGGAGCGCAAAAGAAAAAAGAAAAGCAATATGTGAATATATGAAACTTCGCTCAAACGACCAATCTGTTAACAAATTCGAACAACAATATGTTCGTATTTAGATATATCTTTAGGTAGATCTATATATATTTAGGTATATCTTTGCGTATTTAGATAACACCGTGCGACAAAAAATTTTACACACGAAAAAATCTATATACTCGCGAAACTAGGGGCCAAATGTAGTAAAACTGCGTTTTTAGTTTTTCTCTCTTACTTCAGGATTTTTTTAAAGCACTTTGAAATTTAAAGGACATGTTTATTTAAAAAAATTATTTTAAAAATTTAGCGCATTGTAGAATAACAATATGGGTATCAAATGAAAGAGAAAAATCCTTAGAATCTTAGAAAATTTAATGTTTTGGTGCAAAAGGACGAAGAGGTATTGAAAATATCGTTTCAAAACTTTATCCTTGAAAATTTCCAATAGTTTTTTTTTAATATATCTTGCGGACTAATGTGTACACTACCACATCCTCGAATTTCGTCCTTAGTTTTCGTCGTTAGTTCAGGATTTAAAGAATTTAATACTTCTCTCTATAAAACAACGATATATTGCACCGTACGACAAACAAATATTTAATTAACTCATGTATAAATCGTTATGCTGCTGAAACTAGAGGTGAAATACACTAATTCTGCAATTTCAAAATTGCCTTTGAACCTAAGGATTTCTTTTCATAAGACATTGAAAACTGAAAATTGAGTTTTTTCAATAAAACTCATCCAAGAGTAGCAAGATGAATGCATGAGGATACGTTCTTACTGTGAATACCAGTGCTCACAATTTAATAAAAAAATTAATAAAAGTAATTTAAAATGCATTGAAAATGCATTTTATGAATTATTTATTTAAAAACAAATTGTTTAAGAAAAACGTATGCGTTTACTTTGACGTTTGTGTTTTTGGTAAGTGTCACGGCAGTGCGACCAACAATACTCGGAAAGTATGTGCTTTTCCCCAAAAGCGATTTTCAATTACCGCAATGTCTTGGTGGAAGCGCTCTCCGTGTCATCACTAACTTCACCAAATCATTTTGCAAATGTGTACTAAATGTAAAATTTAATATATTTATAGAATACAACTAAAGTATGGTTTGCATCATTAAATTTTGTTTGTTGTCTTTGATATTGCTGCATTTTTTTTCCGACGGTGTTTCTCATACATATTTTTTGGAGCCAATAAGTAAAAGCCATGATGAGTAAATATCGGCAGCTTATTTGTTTATTCGTCGTCAATCTGAAGTTGCTCGGGATAAATCAGAAAAAGCTCAACTTTATAACAATGAAGTCTGATATTATATAAGTAAACTTTGTTACAGGTCAAAAAGTCCTTTTTCTAAACATGAGATACGTCCATATACATATTGTTTGATTCTATGACTGAATCAATTTCAAGCGTTTTCTACCAAGCAACTGTGTCTCATGTGCAGAATCACAAATGGTTTTTTATTCAGTTCTGAGGTAAGAGATAATATTTGGCATGAGAACACCTCTTCTTCTTACAAAGAACATTCATCGGATGCAATATGAGTACGAACATAATATGCGCAAAATTAAAAATAAGACAACACCGCAAATCGCAATTCCGTTCGCTATAAATTTCTGAAATAAACACAATTTTTATGTACTTGTGCAAACAAGAAATTTCTTCAAATAATCTACTAAAACGAATATTAATCATCAAGCATTTTGATACATTAATTTTCTTGATTTAAATCTACTGTATTTTTGTGCTTGAATGAATAATTTTGTGCTATATATTAAAAAAACTTATAAAATCAGTTTCACCATGCAATTTTTCGGGATCTATATGGCTATTGGCTATATACAGAGACCTAAAATAATTATTATCCATATTTTTGGGAATAAAAAAATTGCCCTTATTTAAGAAATTTCTATACTTATTGCTTTATAATAATTATTCCCAATAAGAAATTTTTTACGTCGGCTATAACTATTATCATGTAATTAATATTTTTGAGTTGCATAATAACTATTATAAGTAACAAATATATTTTTCGTTGCCGATAATTATTATTTTGGGAATTTTGTTTTTTACATTGCTTCATAACTTTTATTTATGACTTTTTTAATTTACGTTACCGATAACTATTATTTTGAGACATATTTTTTTTTACGTTGCTTCATAACTTTTATTTATGATTTTGTTTTCATTTACGTTGCCGATAACTATTATTTTGAAAAACAAATTTTTTACGTTGAATTACTACATTTTGGATATGAATTAAGTTTTAATTGTTCTAAATTGACAAACGCAAATTAACTGCAGAAACCTAATTTCCACCTACAACTAAACAATTAAAAATCAATTCATACTCCAAATGTGGTAAGGCAACGTAAATAAAAAAAAAATTTTCATAAAAGTTATGAGGCAACGTAAAAAAAAATGTCATTCAAATAATAGTTATCGGCAACGTAAATTAAAAAAAATCATAAATAAAAGTTATGAAGCAACGTAAAAAAAATGTTCTCAAAATAATAGTTATCGGTAACGTAAATAAAAAAAGTCATAAATAAAAGTTATGAAGCAACGTAAATAAAAAAAATCCCAAAATAATAATTATCGAGAATGAAAAAAATATTTATTTCTCATAACAGTTATTATGCAACGTAAAAATTAATTGTCACAAATAATAATTATAATCAACAAATAAAATTGATGTTGCATTGTAATAGTTACATTGCAACTAATTTCTTAAAAAACTTATAATAGTTAAGTCCTTGGCTATATAGCTATCTATTGACTTTTCGAGAACATACGACAACAGCTTTCTCAGACAACGTTATCTGCGCTGTATCTTTCATGGTGGGGTGAATGTTGCCCGCCTGTGTTGACAATGGGTCCTGATATTGACAGGTCGATGTGAGTGCTGCCAATTCATTTTACAGGACTAGTATAGACTCTGGCTTGGCTTCTTTATCGAAAATACTTAAAAGTTCTCGATCCCAAATAGAGATCGCAATTTTTATGGCCCTATTACGGTTCGCGAGTCGAATGAAATATTGGGCGAATAGCATGATTTCATATTACGGATAGCTATTCGCCACTGTGACATTCGCCTCAGCGGCGAACGTGTAAATTTTCAAATTATGAAAAGCGGGTTAAAATATAAGTATTTGAATTTAAATATATTCATTGTTTATAAAAAATGAATTAATGCAAATACTTTAGCAACAGTATGCAGAAAACAAATGCCAAGCAGTTTGAAAAGATGGTTGCACTGATGCTGGAGCAGAAGTGGGACCAGGACTCGGAAGCTTCGGCGCTAGCAAAAAATCGACAGCGGAGCAATGGAAGCAGTTTGGAGCGGAGCTTAATACTATAGGGCCACCAGTACGTAATGGACCAGGCTGGAATAAAATGAGTCCATAATCCCTGAACCCTTATTATATAATTTCAACGTTTTACTATTTGCATTTTAAGGTTTCGCAGGACTTTAAACTCAAATTGAAGAAAAAGTTAGCGGCTAATAGAAGGGATTCAGTTGCCACCGGTGGCGGTCCATACAACCAAGTGACTCTTTCGCCTCTAGAACAGGCGGTGGAGTCCCTTCTAAGCCTGAATGAAGCTGTAAATCCTGAGCGTCCCATTTTTGGACCCAGAAGTGGCATAAGCGACCCCAGCACAAGTGCAAGCCTACACAACGTTAATAGCGGTTTCGGAACCAGCGGAAACGGCCCCAGTGCAAGCGAAGACGGCTCTGGCAATTGCATAAGACCGATGTTATGCTGCCGGTCACGGATTCAATTGTACATTGAAACAACAACAATTTTATTCGGGATCATTTGACCGGCAGCATAACATCGCCCTAAGCGTGCCCGAAGACGACAAGACAATGGTGGAATATCCGCATCACGAGAGCGAAATTCAAGCCACCCCCGAAAGACAATGCGCTCATCTCTGTCGGATGTAGAAGTTGCTGAAGAAGCAGACTGCGAATCAGGAGGAGCTAATGAATGATGTGAAAAACGTTAATCAAAATTTGAAAGAAATTGCAAGATATGGGCGAAAAAATTTTGAATTGAAAAAGGAAAAGGAAGCTCGAAAAGCAAAGGAACACTAGGATCGTATGCAG